>CM039675.1:178545440-179844965 GCA_022496015.1 Hordeum marinum | reverse complement strand
TTCTCTCCTGCCTTCTTAGGCATGGCTTTCTTGGGGACCTCAACTGAAATAGTTGCTCTGGCAGTCTCATGAGCCTTGAAGGTTGAAGCAGGTGCATAGATCTTGCTGACAACTCTCCAGGAAGAAGTGGCTTCAGTAGCAGACTTCTTAGCAGCTTTCTCTTCCTTTTTAGCAAGAATCTCTTCAGGGATAAAGTCTGAATCCTCTTCATTAGAATTCATCTTCTTTCTAGTCCTTGTATCAGCTTTGGGCAAGCCATGAGGGCTAGGGGTGCCTGGATCAGAAAATGAATTGGACTCTGGGCTTGTTCCTGAACTCATGTCAGCACCCTGCTCTAGCAAGTTCTGACTGTCCTCTACATCTGACATATTGATCATGTGAATGGAATATAGATGAGCAGAAGTAGATGAGTCATCACAAAATTATCATCTGTTTTTTTTTGAAATTTTGAACAAAAGATTTTCAAAGTTTTGCATTCTGTCAGAAACAAATCGGTAAGGCCGAAGCAAAATTTTCGATGACACCGAGACTGACTGTCCCTTATAACACAAACTTGGCACCCTTTTCAGTGAGACCGAAAAGGAATGCTCGGTTTCAACGAGACAGTTCTCAGCAACACAGAAACGAAAATCGGTGGTACCGATTTTCTTGATTCGGTTCTACCGCGTTGCGTCGGGCGGAAGGCAAAACCCTAGAAAATCGATGGTTCGCTAGCCTATGGGATTTTGTGTGGATAGGAATACGTGCAATGAGTGGCTTATAGATAAAATCAAATGCAATGCGCAAGAATCATAAGGGAGCACAAAGGAGGTCAAATTTGTACCCTAACTTGGTGCAGATTTGCTACGGCGGCGACAATGGAGTAGATTTCGTCGACGGCGGTGATTCCCAGCGGCGGAGGAGCACAGGAAGACAAGGGAAATGACCAGGGGTATCGAATCAGCAGCTTAGGCTTTTGAGGCGCGACAGTTCTGAGGATGAATTTCAAAACATTGGGGTCCATAGTATATATACCCTCCACTGTTGGTGATACAGATTTTATGTTTTTGGTGTCATCTAGTTCCACAACTGTCAGCTGACAAGGAAACTCGGTGTAACCAAGAATATGAAATCGGTAGTACCGAGATTGAAAAAGAGATCAACCCTAGGCATTCGGTGAGGCCGAGATTGTGGGGTTGGTTCGGCCGAGATGCACTTGGGAGGTTTTAATGGTCAGTCCTTGTCAGTATGGAACTCCGAGTGCTCCACACACAGAGGGATCGAAAAGCACTTATTCAAATTTTGTGATGCAGCATGAATGGAGTATGAGGTGAGAAAGCATAGATAGCTAAAGAGTGGTCCTAGGCATTCTTGTCCATCCAATTGGCAAAAGAGAAAATCAACAACCAAATAGCTACAATTGGATGTCCTCGAATGAGAAAATCAATGCAGACCAACATGCTCACACAATAAGATGTCAAAATAAATCATGACAAACATGCACAAACACACTAGCATCTAACAAGCACTTGGGCAATAACGAAGTCATCCATATATGAGTATTTGACTTAGGCGCCAAGTAAGAGTACTTGATCATAGGTCATACTCATCGTTTAAGCACAAGTGGGGTTACCACTTTTACATAAAGCATTTAATGTTGTCACATACTAAGACATGCTTTAACTCAAGTCTTAGAGTAAAGCTCCCCCTTAATGTGACATCCCCCCATAAGAGGGATAAACTAACCCTGGGTTTTGTCGATTAAGACTTCATGTTGGTGAGGTAGTTGTGGATGCTCGATGGTTATGAAGATCACCAAGAGTTGGGATCATCCTTGTTGTTTCCTTACTCCCCTCACCTACATGGGTTAGTCCCAACACACAAGAGACAAATACAAGGATATCTATGGACATGGAGTGCAAAGCATATGTTATGATGTCCATTGATTAGTTGATTACCTTGTCCCTTTCTTACCTTTGAGGGAATGTGTGACTCCTTGAACTATTGCATTGATTTGATGTTGAGTGCAGAAAGTCCTTGCCAATAATGAATGTGAGTGAATTTCATTGGCGGAGTGACCCCTCAAGAACTTACTAATTCTTCTTCTTGGGGACCCACATAAAGTTGATGGGGATCCTTGGTGTTGAAGTAGCCTATGTAGTAGTTAAGCTTGAAGTAGCCTTGGGAACCCACTCCACCAAAGCTAGGGGTTCATCTTCATATGAGTCAATGTCCTCTTGAAGCTTGTTCTTGCCCTTGAGCTTGTGGTCTTGTGGTGGAAGGTCATATTGAGTGTTTGTCCCCTTGGGAAGAGTATTTTCATACTTCTCCTTTTGAGGAACAAACTTGGGCTTGGTATATTGACCTTCTTCCCACTCAACTCCATTAGTGTTGAAGTAGCCAACATGACGATTCTTCCAGTATCCTCCGTGCTTGCGTACAATTTCCTCAAATTGCTTGCATCCGGCAAGACTCTTGTAGATACATTTTTCTATAATTCCTTTCAATAAACCATTTTCTTGCTCAAGTGTAACATGGATAAGAGAATCATCATTAGTGGAATCAATAGAACTACTAGAAGAAACATAATTGGGTTTAGCATTTTTATTATTGATACTAGATGACGAACCTTTCTTGCCTTTGTTACTAGATTGCTTAGTTTTAACTTGAGGCATGAAAGTAGGCAAGAGTAGTCATTTGGCTAGATAAGATGAAGTCGTCTTCGGAGATCGTCATTGATATCTTTGAGAAACTCATGCTCTTGCTCCAAGTTGAGCTTCTCGAAGCGCAGCTTCTCATGAGTTCTCACAAGCTCTCTATGATCGTCGAGAGTAGATTCATGAGTTAACTTAAGAGTGTTTAGTTCTTTAGTTAGTTGTTCTATTTTCATCTTATCATCATCAAATGACTCATCTTGACTAGCATGAGAATTATCAAGTTCATTTTGATCAACATCACTCATTTTATCTCAAAGCAAGTTATCATCACAAAGCAAATCATCTTCATCACTATAAAAATCAAGATACTCGGGGTGTGATACCTTGGGGCCTTTAGCCATGAAGCAACTTCCACTCCCTTCGTTTGGTGAATCAAATAGATCTTAGGGGTTGGTAGTCACTAGAGCAATTCCGGCAACACCATCATCTTGACTATAGTCGGAGTCGGAGTGATAGCTTCTCTCAGAGCTGTTGTCGGAGTCGGAGCCGGAAACCCACTCACCAACATGAGCTTGATGTTTTCTTCTTGTGTAGCTCTTGGTGTACTTGTCCTTCTTCTCCAAATCTCTACTTCTCCTTGATTGTCTTCGTTCATAATGATCATCTATACTCCTTCTCTCTCTTTGTGGTGATTCATTCCTTGAGCTTTGTCTTCGAGGTGACTCTTCTCTTCTTTTGTAGGGAGCCATGCACTGATTTGAGTATTGTCCGGGCTTCCCACAATTGTAGCAATTGCGGTCACGACTTGATGAATGCTTCTCTTCATTGCCTCTATTCTTGTACAACTTGTTGAATTTCTTGACCATGAGGCTTATCTCTTCATTGGTGACAAGGTTGTTGCTTGAAGTTGCGGGAGCATCACTTGTGGCTTTGTAAGCACCACTAGACTTGTGATGAAGTTCTTCCTTATCTTTGAGTGTCATCTCATGAGCAACAATCCTTCCAATGACTTCCGTAGGCTTGAGATCTTTGTAGTTTGGCTCCTTTGGATCAATGTGCACACGGTGTCATATTTCTCATCCAAAGCACTAAGTATATTCTTGATGATGAAGTTGTCGGTCATTTCTTTGCTTACTAAGCCGGCAATCTCATTGGTGATGAGAGCTAGCCTAGAGTACATCTCTGCGACTCCTTCACCATCCTTCATCTTGAACTGGTCAAGCTGACCTTCAAGAACATCTAACTTGGATTCTCTCACGGACTCGGTTCCTTCGTGCATATGAACCAAAGTATCCCAAATCTCTTTTGCATTCTCAAGACGGCTAATTTTGTTGAATTCTCTGGGGCATAAGCTGTTGAAGAGAATGTCGCATGCTTGAGCATTGAGTTGCAACATCTTCAACTCATTCGCAGTCGCTTCACGATCCGGTTCTCGTCCATCTGCAAAGAACACACCTTGCAAGCCAACACGAACAACAGCCCAAACGGCGGGGTTATGACCAAGAATATGCATTTTCATTTTGTGCTTCCAACTAGCAAAATTAGTGCCATCAAAGTACGGACCTCTACGGTGATAACTTCCCTCACTAGATGCCATACTCTGCTAGGTTGTGATACCTAAGCAATGGAGACCAAAGCTCTGATACCACTTGTAGGACCGAAAGTATGTCTAGAAGGGAGGGGCATTAGCCTACTTGACCAAATAAAAGTTTTGCCTATACCAAGTTTTAGTGTTGACAGTTTTCAGCATTTCATGGCAAGTCAAGTACACCCTACACTTGCAAGTCCAAGAGTATATAGCAGCGAAAACTAACAACAAGCATGTATAGAAGGGATAGGGTAGGAAGATCAAACGCAGTTGTAGACACGATGATTTTTCTCATGGTTCCGATAGATGGTGCTATCGTACATTCACGTTTATGGAGTCTTCAACCCATGGAGGGTAATAGTCCCGAGAGTCCATGGAGGGATCCACCCAAAAGGGCCCACGAAGTAGCAACCTTGACTATTCCATAATGGCTTCCGTCCATGAAGTACTAGCTTCACTGAGGGTAGATCTTCACGAAGTAGGCCATCTCCTTGCCCTTACAAACATCTTGCTTCACTCCACAACACGAAGTAGGAGTCTCCCAAGTGACACCTAACCAATCTAGGAGGCACCATCCTCCAAAAGGTAATAGGCTCGGTAATGACGATGAACTCCTTGCTCTTGTGCTTCAAGATGATAGACTCCTCAACACCCAATCACTCTCTCACAGATTTGGCCTGGTGGAAGAGATGGGATTGGTGGAAAGCTACTTGCGGAGGCTAGAGATCAAGATCCATATGATTGGAGTGGAATATATTGACCTCAACACAAGGGTAGGTGGTTCTCTCTCAGAAAATCTGATAGGATAGGTTTGGAATAGTTCTGAGCGCTTCTCTTTCGAGTAAGTGGTGGTGAAGGGGTATATATAGGCATCCCCAAAAATCCAATCGTTACACACAAAGTGACCAACTCGGTGACACCAATGTGTTAATCTCGGTGGTACCGAAGTGACTAAAAGGTGGCAACTTTTGAATCTCGGTGAGACCGATATAGGAAATTCGGTTGCACTGATAAGGTGACCAACGGTCAGATTTCCAATCTCAGTGACGCCGATCCAACATTCTCGGTGGTTCCAATAATGTGAATTTGCATAACAGAAAGTTGGCAACCTAAACTCGGTGGCACCGGCATGGAATCGGTTGCACCGAAGTGGCTAGGGTTTGGATGAGTCTGTCTAGGTTCTGGAATTGGTGGCACCGGTATGGGAAAGTTGGTTGCACTAATTTTGAGTGGTAGGTATAGGACAGACTTTGGTGGGAGAGTTTTTGGATGTTTCTGGTGACTATCACATGTGCACGTTTGAGCATATTGTTCACCAACAAAACCTTACCCCCTTTTAATAGTATTGGCTTTCCTATGGACTCAAAGTGATTTCTCACAAATATAAAATGTAGAGTCCTTTTGCTTGAAGCTTGCCCAACCTATTTCCTTGCATCTTGGGGTATGTCCACAATCTCCTTTTGCCAATCTTATCATTGAACATTTCCTGAAATAATTTGGTGGAAACATTAGGTCAATGACTTATTTGTTGTTATTAATTACCAAAAGCTCCAAGGGAGAAAATGTGCTTTCAAAATACATACAAAGTTGATATTATGCCACATGCATAACCTTGCCGGGAAAACAAAGAGGCTGCTCAAAGAGACCCGTAGGCGCTGCCACCCACACCTTCGCCCGCACCGGCGACCTCGTGCCTCTTGGCCGCAGCTTGGTCCTTGACCTCGTCGGACGAAAAATCCGCTATTGGGTCTACCACGTGATCTCTGACCCGCTCAGCGAGGGAGGCACACGCCATTTCGGGCACATGACCAAGGACCGCGCCGAAGTCAAAGTGCAGGTCGAGATGAAGGAGGTGGCTGAAGATGCGCGAAGCCGCCTGCACAAGGAGGTCATGGCTCTTCTCCTCCACGATCGTGTGCATCTTCTCTGCACCCCCTACAAGGCACTCCACAACTCTGGAAAATAAGCGCAGGTACCCGGTGCCGTACGGGACCAAGGGGTCAAGACGCTCGAGCCGCAGATATTGTCAAAAGCCCGCTTGGCCCTCCCCTCGAGGGATTGGAACATATGGGAGCGCATGTGCTCGATACCACGTGCACGATCCGCTTCATCCAAAGTCTTCTTCACCAGGGAAGCAACGTCGTTCACTTGTTTGTAAATAAAAGCTAGCTCGGCATCGGTAGCCGCCTGGGCATCCATTGCGGCTCGCCGATGCCCTTCCTCTTGGTCTAACTTCCTCTAGAGGTCGTTAAGCTCACCTATCAAGAGATCAGGTTGCTAGTAGAAGCGGGACTCCTAGAGCTTCAGCTTTGCGCGATAGTCCCGGACGAGGGATCGCCAGGCTTCAGCCACTCTGTTGTCTACCTCCTCCTGAAGCCTTGCCTCGCGAGAGGCCCAGGACTCCGCGGCAAGCAACATCTAGCACTCTCTCGTCGCCAGCCTCTCCAACTCCAAGCTATGCTCCAGCGCCGTCCGGGGGCATGTGGGGGTTCATGCCGGCGGGGAGGATCTCAGGAGCCAAACCATCAAGTGTGACCTTCCGAGCTTCGTTCAGCCTTTCAAGGCTGGCATTGGAGGCCTGAAGCTCTTTGAGGCGTTCCTCCGAGGTGCTGCGCCGGCAATCGACCTCATGAGCTTCAGCAGGGGCATGCTCGCGGGCTTCCACCGCCGCTGCAAGGAACTCCCCAACCCTTGCACGGGCACACTCGCTCTGTAGGCACTCGAAATTCACTACGACTACATGGTGATTCCATTCCCGTGGAAGGCATTGACGCTCCCTCTCCAAACGGGCGTTGTTATTGATGAGCTCCGCCCCCAGGCGTTCCAGTGCTGCCAACACATTCTAGAGCAAACTCCATCGCACGACACTCCGGTCGCTCATGAGCCGAAGGGCCCAGCCCATCTCTCAGCACACTTCAGTAGGTGCAGGGAGGAGTGCGAGATACTCCCCAACCCGGGCACCCTGCTCGGGGCTAGGGGCTCCCTCGTAACCGCCCCGGATCCTGGGAAAAAGATTACTGCGCATCACGTTACCAAGAAAGGGAACCAGCCGAGGGCGTAGCCCGATCCTGGGAAGGTAAAGACCGCGGGTGAAGATGAATGCAGGAGGCTCGCTCTCGGCGCGCCTAGCAGATGCGCAAGCATGGCCGTGGGCGGTACGTCGACGAGGGCCCCACGACCGGCAGAGGGATAAGCCACAAGAAGCTCGGCATCCGTGGAAGCAGGTGACACTAAGTCGACTCCTCCTTTGCCATGGGGGAGCATGCGAAACACAAGCTCAGAAAAGGGACACAGAAGGGGAGGGTTAAGGTGATGCAGGAACTTACTTGTCCATGGCGACCCACTTCGTCTTTACCGGTGCCCAGGGAGCCGAAGGGCGACCGCCCCCGGGCGCTTTCTACTTCCGGTAGGGCAGAGGCCGGGGGACGGCATGCCAACAACCGACACCTCATGGTCGGGAGCGGAGGCGGCGACCCTTGTCGTCGGCGGGGTGTCACCTTCGACCTTGGGCCGGCTCAAGGCGGGAACCCGAGAAGCAGGTGGCAAAGGGAACCTCGTCTCGGCTCCAGGAAGAGCAGCGTCCTCGGGAGGCAATAGCCCCCATTCGTCAAAAAGCGGCATCTTTAGGACGGGGGCTTCTTAGCCCTTGTAGTTATACAAGGGAAGGCCACCCTAGGGAAGCTCGCTGGGCTCACCACCGGTCAGGCGGCAGAGCAACTTGCGCATCACATCGGGAGAAAGAGACGAGGCCTAGATCCTCATGGGATCACAAGGACATGTGAACGCCCACATTAGGCGAGAATGGTGCTGAAGGGGGGGCGATTCGACAATGTACGAACTCCTGCACCACCATCGCCATCAGCACGCCCACCACCTTCAACCTCACCAGCCTGGCTAAAACGCACGCACGCTGCGGGTCGGTAACCTCTTTGTGCACCCACCGACGCCGCGCAGCCACAGGGGATAGCCGGGGTTGTAACACGGGGTCGGCCTCGGCTGCATTGGCGTACACTCACTGCCGCCGGAACCCTTCAGCCTCTGGGGAGAGTCCGGCATCAAGAGCCTCTCCAGCCGCTACATCAGCTGCCCTCAAAGACACACATCCCAAGCACTGATTCCCCACGGTCAACTCGAGAGAGAAGAAGTGGAGCAATAGGCCCACAAAAAGAAGGACACCAACGAAGGCTTCGCACTAGAACGCAAAGGTCGAGAGGAGGACAAGGGAGTCGGGATCGAGGTGGAGCACGTGGATCCGGTAATGCGATAGCATGGTGGAGAGGAAGTCCGAGAATGGTTGCAGCAGGCCTGAGAGAAGGGCATGTATATGGAGAGGGACAGCAAAGGCCGCAAGCTCGCCCCGGGACCGTGAGCCCAACCAAACTTCCGTCGCCCCCTGTTCGTTGGAGCCGGTAGCGACCACCAGCTGGACCGTCCACTACCACAAAATAGGTTGTTAGTGGCGCACCCGTTTTTAATATTAATGGCGCACTATGGGTGCACCACTATTAACACGCCACTAGTAACAAATAGTAATGGCGCACCTCTGGTGCGCCATTAGTATCCCAGATAATAGTGGCGCACCACAGAGTGCGCCATTACTATGCCCAACAGTGCGCCATTAATATGCCTCCTAGGGGGCCATATTTGTCTCCACCTATGCCCTAGGTGCGCCATTACTATGCCCCATAATGCGCCACTGGTATTTGGCCCTGGTGCGCCACTAATGCTCAATATGGTGCGCCACTACTATGAATATTAGGAATTATTATTTTTTTTCCTTTTCTGGTATTTGCACAGGGTACAGAATACGTTACAGCACAGAATATAAACATCACACAATAGAATTCATCATATTAGTCTCCAAATTCGAAATAGCGAACAAAGTTCAAACATTAGCCAAGTTTAGGTCTCGAGACCTTAGCAAAGTTCATCATATTAGCCGAGTTTATCTTCACATTACAAAGTCGATATCGATCATCTAAACTACCATCACATAGAAGAGAGCTGCGGTCATGATGAGCATCATCGCGATGAAACTGGTCTTCATCCGGTTCCTCCTCCACTCCCTCCTCTCTCCTGCTAGATAGCGCGCGTATCTAGCTTCCGCCTCCGCCCTAGTGGTGTACCCTTTGCAACTGTTACCGCTGAAATGGTGAACCTGTCTCCAACACTCCTCCCAGTCGTCGTAGACTCTGGGAACCTTACCCTTGTACACGACATACGACGACATCTCTATGCACTCGACAAACAAAATGTTAGTAGCAATTCATAGATAATATATAAGAAATATATAAGTATGCAACAAAAGGATCAGAAGAGAAAAGCAACACATTAATAGCACGATTCATGGTCCTACTAATAAATAGCATCGATTACAGATAAGGTGAACGACTGTCCAAACTAAAGAGACATACAAGTTCATTAAACGTTAATTACAACAGGAGCTAAACTCTTCTTTCAGAACTACATAGCATCAATACTTTCGACTCGGCTCAGGGACCGGAGCGTGGATGAAGCCGTCGTGTTTCGTGATGGTCATGAATGTGCGGTCGTTGTCAGCCTGCATTTGTAGCATTTTTTCTATTTCACTGTTGGACGGTTGATATTTGAGGTAGAACTACCCCGAGGTACGAAGGACATCTTGATAGATGATTTCCGCAATATCCGACTGGATGCGAAAGAATCCTTGTCTGATGTCCGCGTCCTGGATTTCCGACAAGCGTGCGGCCCAATCTTTGAGATTACTTGGTAGCATAAGGTGATGAAGGTCCCGTACGATTGCCCGCATGTGATGGAGGGCGTAGTAGGCATCCTTCTGACTACCAGGAGGCTGCTTGACGCAGGGGAACGTCGTTACGTGGGTGAACACATGCTTGTCGTACCTATAAATTGGCCTCCTGAAGGTGCCTCCGGGTTTGGCGTAGCCGGGGAGAGCATCATCAAGAACTTTCTTGATATTTGTGTAGTCTTTCTTCGACTGACGCTCCGAGTCGAAATACGTGGCCATGGAATATTTCGGGCTTAAGAGGATGAGTGTGCAATGTGTGTCACTGCACACAAAACACGGAATGTTAGAAAAAAAGAACGATCGAAATCTAAGAAATCATATGTTAGGAGGCGGTGAGGGGATTACTTACTCAGGAAAGTAAGGCACGAGGAAGTTATCCTTATCTGGGTTCACCAGAATGATGCCGTCGAGGTATGAACTCACGACTTGCTGGTCCCCAGCGCTGCCCAAGATCTTGGAACACATGTAGAAGGGGTCGACTATCATGATGTACGGGGTCTTGTCTGTAATGATCCGCATCTCCATACTGAGCGAAAATAGCTGAGCGAAGGTGTAGTGCAGCGGATAAAGGTTAAACATAGCGAAGATGTCATCAAACCGCAGGACAATCATACGCCCGACGGTGCTCTTGACAAAGCCCTTGCCCTCTGGCACCTTGGCCACGAAAACCGGGTATGCCACATCATTCTCGGTGAGACGCCGCTTCTCCATAGTAAGAACACCGTCATGCAGACTCCACATAGCACCGGTTGCAGCATTGAGTAGATTAGTCGGTAGCATCGGCCTACCCACCACCTGCACTCTCCTCGAGATATCCTTAGGTATTGGTGGCCCGTCCTGAGCACGGATCGTACTCGGTGCCAGCTGGCTTGCACCCTTGTTATTTTTTCTTTTCCGTGCCTTCTGCTTCTTCTACTGTAATGGGATCGAGTTCTGCTTAGAGACCACCTTCTTGAGTGTGTTGGGGCTGATAATATTTTGCACCTCGGCTATTTGAGTCTCGGTGAAGGCGGTAGCTGGAGGCGTCTCCCGAGAACTGAACAGACGACGCCTGTTGCAATTGGGTTTCTCCGCGGTACTAGCTAGATCTCGATCGTCTTTTGCAGGGTTGGGTTCTTGAGAAGGAGGCCCCAAGAATTCATCACCTTACCCATCTTAGTTTATGTACTTATCAACATTGGAAAATGTACCATCGTTGTCATCCGGATCCTGTTCCATATGCATGTCTGGATCAGCTGAAGGCGGTACCGTTGCGGCAGTCTTGCCATGGCTTGGCACCGGCTCGACTGGCGGTGTTATCTGTGGGCTGGTGTCCCCCGCCCCCAAATGAATCTGGCTCTTCGGCCAAAGCATGGACCAGTTTAAGTAGGCGCTGAGGGTCATCACATCATCTTCGTCGGCCCCAAGGGGTCGATACAGAGGTAACAAGTCGTCGCAGCCCCGCAACACCTGAACCAGTTGAACCCTATACACGGTGGGTGGCATCGGATTACCGTGGAACACGCGGTTGCCCGGTTCAACGATTTTGACCTTGGCGACATTGATCAACTCGCCGTCCATGAAGTGCAAGAGAGTGCATGGAATGTTGGCGGCGCCCTGCGAAAACATGTAGGGCGTCAGGGATGCCCAGTCAAAGGAAAGGAGATGAAGTAGTCATCGGCCGAGGCTTAGTTACCGTGATGGCATCGAGCTTGGCTAATGTCGAGGCACCACCAACAGCGGGCGTGCAAGTGACGGAGGGGCCGCTTGCTGCCGAGGTGCCGGCCAGCGTATTCTTCCCACACCCGGGTGCATTAAGGTCCAATACCGGCGCCGACGCCGGAGACACCAATGCCGCCTTCGCCGGAGACACCAATGCCACCTCTGCCGGAGACACCAATGTCGCCTCCACCGGAGACACCATTGCCGACACGTTGTGCGAGTTGCTGCCCGTGAAGCTGGGAATCGGGGGCGGCCCCTGTTGGCCGCCCGCAATCCACCCCCGCAGCCCCTCAAGCAAGGAAGGCATAATGGCGGTGATCGCCGCTCCCAGTTGGTCTCGCACTTGCTCTTGGACTATCTCCGGAATCCGCGCCACTTGTGCCTTGAGTTCTTTAATCTCGCACTCCTGGCATTCCGAGCTGGTCTTTCGCTCCTTTCGCCCAGCCCTATAATATTCCGACCATTTCATGGACAAGCTTTCGCCGGCCACACGACCAGCTAATGACGACTTGCTGAACTTATCCTTTTGTTTCAGAACGTTCAACGTCCTATTTAAAGAGGTGTCCCAAGGGGCAGCAGGCGGGGAGCTCTGAGACCCCGCGCTACTGCTTTCAGTTTCCTGCGGAAGGAACGTGAACCATTTAGAAATTTGGCTTCATTAATTAGAATGCAGCCATATGGAGGTAATTACGCGGGGGTGTATTCCTTACCAGAACACGCTCAAGCTCCTTCACCTTCGGAGCCGTGGTAAGCTCCCATGTTACTGGGTCCACCTTGTACTGGGCCCTGACATAGTTCCTGGTCTGCTTTTCATGGTATTTATCGAAGAGGGGCGGTAGGCCTTGCGCGGCACGCTCCGCGTCCTCCTCGTCCCAGTTAGATTCCGCCACTCTGTAACCACCGGGACCGAGTTTGTGGACCCCAAAGTTCAAGTCCCGCATATATTTCCCCCATTGACTTGATTCCGTGATTGCGTTGCTCTCGCACTTTATCTTGAACTCCAGGTAGTCCTCTTCGCTGATCGAAGATTTGTCGCCTTGATCTTCTCATAACTATCACCACTTAGAATCCTTCTCTTCACCGCGGCTCTCGAAGTAGCGAGGGCCGTGCTTATCTTCATGAGGGCGACACTATTCACTTTATTCCCCGAGAGGCGTGTGTTTGCGAAGTCACCCGAGAACTTGTATCGTTCGTGCCGCTTCGTGAAGAGGAGGTTGCGCAAATTCTCTTTGTCAGGATGCCTTAGGTTCTCGGTGTTGATCGAGACGGTGCTCCGGAGAATGCACCCGAGTTGTCCCGCGTACCCACGGACTAATCTTTGGGCGCCGTTGGATGCCCACTGGAGGACACTTCAGTAAATTCCTCCTTGATGGTGCCGAGCACGTTCGGGCGCCGGTCCTTCCGTTGCCTCTTCGGTTGGCTACCATCTGTGCGTTCGCTGCCATCATCAGTGGTGGCATCCCCGGCGGCACCATCAGTGGTGTCATCCCCGACGGCACTAAGGGTTGTGTAGTCGGGATCGGTGTCTTCCGCGGCGTCCTGATACCGGTGAGGTTCTTCCTCCATCTCCTGGGACAGCTCCTAGAATGGTTTGCCCGAACCGCCGGCCTCATCGTTGTTGGCCATGTTCGCCCTAAATAGGAAAAAAGGCTACTAGAGTTACTGGATGAGATCAGGGTAGTATCTATTCTTCTCAGATTTAGAGGAAAACTGAGAATAAAACATTGTCTCTAAACGTTGATTGATTTTTATTTCGGTTGAGAATCGGGCACCTTCTAGGTCAAGAAAATTGGGCATGACCTTTGCTTATTTTCTTGACCTAGGAGTGCCCCATTCTCAACCGAAATGGAAATTAATCAACATTTCAGGAGAAAGGGGGTAACTATTTGTCCTGGAGTCAAAAACAGGGGCTAGCCATCTCCATACACGGATGTTGTATATGAATAGTGGCTTGGAAGAGGATCATGGAGACCAATAACTAAGTACCCGTGTTGCGTGTCCAAAAATGGACCATAAGACCTCAATGTATATAAGAGATCAATAACTATCTTTTCCAATCCCAATCACATAAAAAACAATTTCGTAAGTCCTCAAACATATGTATGCCTTAAATATCTTGACATGTCTGACAGTACTAATGACCATAGTAAAACCCAGAAGAATGTGATTAACAAATGAACATAGTAGTACTCTGAAGTTATTGGTCTTACAATATCTTTCACGTAATTCATTGAATTTTGAACTCCTACCAACTACCACTACATCCAATTCTCATCTAGAATGAACATTTGCTAATACAAACTAAAGTTCTCCCTCAAGGAGTAGTAACTTATTATCATAGCTATGGTAGATATACTTGTATACTTGTTGACAACGTTTTTGTGTGCTGCTCCTGATGATTATATGCATCCATTTGCTAATACAATTCCAGTACTAAAATACAATCTTTTTTCTATAATTTGTCAAGCCAGCCATGCAAGAAGAACAAAAAGGAAAAGCTCCAGTCTCTGGAGCAGCAAATCTATCAATTTCTTCGAGACAAATGTGACCATTTTAGCTCTGGCATGGATGTATTCACTAGCATGTTCTTCATTAGACATAGATGTACCTACGATGTCAATATCACATAAAGCAACTACATGCTAGATGAGGTCCTTGGTCCTTTATGGAATTTAATTCCTCTATTCCTTGCGAAGAAGCTTCCTTGCTACCACTATGAACCAGATAAGCATTCTGGGATTGTGTTTTCCCATAGAGTGCAACATGCCGATGGTATAGTTCAAGCTCCTTTTCAGATACTACAATGAAACGACGAACTATCACTAGCTATTGTTCATATTTTGATTTTTCAAGTGCCTGGAGATAAAAGGAAGACATGTATCAGTGGGCACTTGAAAAGATGTGCACATATATAGAGTCAGCCTGCCTGATGGCCAATGATCCCAACCAAGTGCTGTCATGAGCTATGTTTATGGACATATGAACTGGAAACAAGCTGCTGGTAGGTACTGTACTAACATATGGACGTTAACTATCAAACCATGTTTAGGTTTATAATGTTGAGCATCTTCCAATTTACGATCTAAACACTATAAAGTACTCCCTCCATCCCATACTATAAGAGCGTCTTTGACACTACACTAGTGTCTAAAACGCTCTTATATGGTAGCAATTAGCAATTCCCATACCTAATATAGAAAATGCAAGCAAACAACTTGTGGAGGAAACCACACTGTCAAAATGTTTCAATGAGGAAGTAACCAGAATATGAACTTGTTCAACGTTCCCAGGCCGTCGCGGGATCTAGACTACGTGCGCCCAGAGCCAAAAGTTGTGGGGTTTAGCGGGATTTGCGTTGGGACTTGACCATCGGATGTAGATGGAGAAACCTCATACCTCTATCAAATCCAATGGGCGGATGGGGCGAAGACGACGGGGGCGCCGCGTCCAGGCGAGGAAGGACTGGGCCGGCGGCAGAGGCGGCGTCGACGCGCGTGAGATGCGGGGCTGGCACGGGGAGAGGGGTTGAGGGGCGTCGGTTGGGGCTGAGGCATCGGCGTTGGCAGGTGGGGCAGCAGCGGCGGCGGCTGTAGGGACCGGGCACGAGAGATTGCGGTGGTCGGGATCGGGGACGACCATGGGAGCTCCCAGTGTCAATGGCAGCGAGGGCGGGGGTGGGAGGCGACAGCGGAGCATGGGTGGGAGGGCGCCGGTTGTGAAAGAAGGGGAAGGCGGGAGGCGGGAGGGGGTACAGAGGGAAGGCTGTAGTGGGGGAGGGTTAGCAATGGCGCACCTTTTAGGGGCGCGCCATAAAAACCGTGATAGCAATGGCGCACCTTCTCCTGGTGCGCCATTACTAACTTTTTTTATTGGTATACCAATGGCACACCTTTTGGGGTGTGCCATAAAGACTATGATAGCAATGGTGCACCTTCTCCTGGTGCGCCATTACTAACTTTTTTTTGGATTTTTAGTTGCATGTAATAATTTAGAATTATATGAGATGGTATGATACAAAGTGTGTATGTTGGTGGTTGTTGTGTAGTTGGTTCACTACAATACAAAGTTGTCTATTGCGTAGGAACCACATGTAGAATCCTTATGGTCAGGTGCTACTTAGTTAA
This sequence comes from Hordeum marinum, assembly GCA_022496015.1. NCBI lineage: Eukaryota > Viridiplantae > Streptophyta > Magnoliopsida > Poales > Poaceae > Hordeum > Hordeum marinum. Next base: position 179,829,128 of record CM039675.1, on the reverse strand, counting down.
AAAGAGTAGGGTTTTTTGCAGACATGCAAAAGCATTGTGTGTCGATATATTAGAATGATGGGGATGCATAGATACACAGTGTGGCAGTGACTTGTGAACAAGAATACACCCGTTGGGAGATGGTGATGGAAAGCCAACAACCCCAGTCCAGCACGCCCTAAGATTTCAAGGTACCTATCTCTAGATTCTATCCAACTCCTTAGCTCCTGCCATCCTCCATAGATGGTGATAAAACCATTGTGCAAAGATTTAGAATTATATGACATGGTTGAAATCAAGTAACATGAAATAACAGTCATCAAAGATTGAGCTTGCCACTGACACACACACGCGGCCCACACGTCGTGATCCGATCTTAGCTATATTTTGACAATCTTCTTGCCCTTCTTTCTCGCGGTTGAATAATTTATCCCCGGAACCCCTTGAGTTCTTCTCTTGAACGGACGTCCTTTAGGTAGGCTGGTCCTGCTTCTTCTTGTGGCGTATGGTACTTCATCGTCGTCATCATGTTCCATCTTCGGGTCGCCGTACTTGTCGAAGTCTTGCTCATTGGCGACTCCATCCATTCCGATGATGTTCCTTTTGCCTCTCCTCACGACAACATGACTAGGCCTTGACGGGTCGGTAATGAAGAAGCATTGGTCCACTTGGCAAGCCAGTACCCATGGCTCATTTTTCGTGGTGACGTTTGTGCCCACGGTCTTGGATTTGGCTTCGGGTATAACCATGGTGGTGAAATAACGGTCTTCTTTTAGGACGCTCTTGGCCCATCTGACACAGAACATCGGGACCTTCTCTCTCCAGCGTAGCTCAGCTCCTAGATCTCCTCAATCCTTCCGTAGTATCTGTCCTTGTCGTTACCGGTGTAGGATTCTATTGTTACCCCGGAGTTCTGATAATTGCTCTTCATGTCCTTTCCTCGGTGTAGAATGTGTAGCCGTTGATATCGTACACCTGATAGGTCATCAGGTTCTGCTCGGCGCCCTGTGGCAAGGCGAATATGAGTTTTTTTTCTGCGGAAGAATCCTCATGTAAACGGTACGACACAAGCTTGTCCTTGAACCAACGTGTGAAACATGAGTTGTGCTCTTTGATTATATCTCCGTCTGTCCTCTTTTGGCCTCGGTCATTGTACGTCTTCTCAATAAAGGTTTTGTGCTCTACCACCCAAGGATCGACCACGTCTATGTGTTGTAGCGCGACTAGGTTTGCTCTTTCAAAGTCGGCAAGTCGACCCTTGAAGTCAACATGCATTTCATGGCGACCCTCGCGGTGACCCCATCCAGCGAGCCTGCCGAGGTGCCTGTTTACGGGCAGACCAATGGGGTTCTCGATGCCTAGATAATTCATGCAGAAGGAGATGCACTCTTCGGTCAGAAAGCCCTTGGCTATGCTTCCATCTGGACGTGCCCTGTTGCGAATGTATCCTTTGATGACACCATTCATCCTTTCGAACAGCATCATGCTATGCAGGAATGTCGGCCCGAGTTGGATGATATCCTCCACAATATGGACCAGCAGATGCACCATAACGTCGAAGAATGCGGGTGGGAAGTACATCTGAAGATCGCATAGTATCACCATGATCTCTTCCTGTAGCCTTCCGAGTTGCTTCATGCCAACCGACTTCCGAGAGATGACGTCGAAAAAGTTGCATAGGCCAAATAACATTTCATGGACGTGCGCATCCATGATCCCACGGATTGCAACTGGAAGTATCTGCGTCATCAGCACGTGATAGTCGTGAGACTTCATCCCGCTGAACTTCTGCTTCGTTGAGTCTAGGTATCTGCTTATTTTCCCCGCATAACCGTAAGGAAGTTTTACTCCTACGAGGCAGGTGAAAAACTGCTCGATCTCCTTCTGACTTAGAGTGAAGCACGCGGGAGGGCATTCATATTCGATCTTCTTGGCCTTTTTGCCTTTGTTGCGATGACTTTCCATGTCCTTCGCCGAATCATCATCATCATCATTAGGGCATTTTGCATGAAGCTCCTCCCTGATGCCCATTGATTGCAAGTCTTCCCTTGCTTTCGGCCCATCTTTGGTCCTCTTTGGCATGTTGAGTAGGGTACCAAGCAGACTATCGCACACGTTCTTCATGATATGCATGACATATAGGCTGTGAGGCACACGGAGGATCTTCCAATACGGCAAGTCCCAGAAAACAGACCTCGTTTTCCATACCTTCAGCAGCGGCTCTGGCGCCTTTCGCTTCTTTCTCGGCGGTGGGCACTCTTTCCAATTTTTCAACAGCTCGTCTATTTCCTCGCCGCTCCTCGTACGTGTGGGTCTTCGGGGTTCGGTTTCACCATCAAACAGATCCTTGCATTTTCTCCATGCGTCATCGTCACGAAGCCACCTTCGATGTCCCATGAACATGGTTTTCGAAGACCCAGGATCTCTATCTAGCTTGCGATATGTTGTGTCATCCATGCACCTGACGCATGCACTAAATCTATGGACCACCTGCCCCGTGACATATCCGTAACCAAGAAAGTCGTGCACCATCGTGAGCAGTGCGGCTCTCATAGGGAAATATTGTTTCGCTGCGGCGTCCCACGTATTGGCTGGCGTTTTCCACAACATGTCTAGATCCTCTTTCAGCAGCCCCAGATACAGATTGATGTCGTTCCTTGCTTGTTTCGGCCCTTCAATTAGCATACTCATGTGAATGTACTTCCTCTTCATGCACATCCAGGGGGAAGGTTGTACATCCACACACACACAGGCCAGGTGCTATGTGTGCTTCTCTGGCTGCCAAACGGATTGACTCCATCGGTGCTCGCGCCCAGTACGATTTTTCTTGGATCGTCCCCAAATTCTGGGTGTTCGAAGTTCAATGCTTGCCACTGGCTCGCATCCTTAGGGTGACTCAGCATCTTGTCTTTTTTACTTATCTCCGGATCATTTCCGTCATCTTCTCGCTTCTTCTCCTCCCTATCCGCATGCCAACACAGGAGCTTTGCTAGCTTAGGGTCCACGAAATACCGTTGCAGACGAGGAGTGATCGGAAAGTACCACACCACTTTTCGAGGAGCTTTCTTCCTCTTCTTGTATCGAGTGACGCCGCACACCGGACATATGGTAGACTCCACGTGCTCGTCCCGATAAATGATGCAATCGGTCATGCACACATGGTATTTCACGTGCGGTAAATCCTTAGGACACACGATTTTCTTCGTCTCCTCCAAACTAGTCGGGCACTTGTTCCCCTTGGGAATACGTTCGTGCCAGAATGACATGTTCTCGTTGAAGCATGCGTCGGTCATTTTGTGTTTTACCTTCATCTCTAGAGCCATGAGCGTTACTTTCAGGCGGGTATCCTTGAGCCTGCATCCTTCATACAATGGAGTAACCGCATCTATCTGCAGTTGATCCATCTTGGCTTTCTCTCGGGCGGAAGCTCTTGCGTTACCCGTCTGCTTGAGAAGCAGCTCTTGAATATGAGGGTCCTGCACCCAGCCCATCGATGGTCCATCATCGTCTGCTCTGGCATCTTCATCTTCATGATCATGCCCTTCGTCTTGATCTTCCTCATCATCATGTCCGACATCTTCTACATGATGACTGTGTCCTGCATCTACTTCATGATCATGTCCTGGAGTTTCGTCGTCTTCTCGCCTGCCCTCGTCGCTATTGTCTTGCTGCCCTTCCTTATTTCTTGCACGACCCCCATGGATGACTTCATAATCATCTTCATCACCTTGCCACCGATAGCCATCCATGAAACCACACATGAGCAGGTTGTCTCGCACCTGTCTGGAACCCGGGTCCACAAGGCTCTTCAGCTTGCATCTTCGACATGGACATCTTATCTCCGTCTCGTTCTTTTGAAGCATCTCGGCCTTCACGGAGCTCAAAAACTTATTCACGATGCCTTTCATCATCGTGCGGACCATGGTCGCCTGCGGGGTAGAGCAAAACGATATTTTAGAACCAAATTTTTTTTGGCATGACTTTGCCTAAAAATAGGACCAAAAAGCATGCATAGTGCCAAATTCTCGCCGAAACGGAAATGAATCAACATTCCGGCAAAATATTGGCAACATTTAGGGGAGGGTCATCACCACAAACAATGGCGCACCACAAACATACGTAGATCTAGGCCATAAAAAGTGTGTACATTGGAGGGAGAGAAAAAAGTAGATATAGAACATAAAGAAAGCTTTCCCCTTACTTACCTATCAAAAAAAAGGAAAACCACTTAATTTGGGTGAATCTATGGTGCAAATGAGGTGAGGAGGAGGAGGCAGCCGAGACCAAGCTTGGTAGCTAGAGGTGGAGAGAATGAAGTGGGGAAAGTGAGTGTGGTAGGTGGCTGTAAAAAATTAAATATCTAGCTGCTCTCAGGTTACCAATGGCGCACCTCCTAAGAATGCGCCATTGGTAACCAGGGTTACTAATGGCGCACCTGGTGCATGGTGCGCCATTACTAGTTTTGAAAAAAAATTGAAAAAAAATTGTTAGTAGTGTCGCACTGTATGTGTGGTGCGCCATTAATAGTTAAAACTAGTAATGGCGCACTTCCACCTGGAGCGCCACTTCTAAGTCTGGGGAGGGATGTGGGGCCAGGACACAACTAGTAATGGCGCACCACACACTAGGTGCACCATTAGTAATATGGCCATTAATGGCGCACCAGTATCTGGTGCGCCACTGCTATATAGCAGTGGCACACCACATACATAGTGCTCCACTAATGTCTATATTAGCTATAGCCCTTTTCCTAGTAGTGATCTCCAAGCCCTCCAGGTTCAACACCGAAGACCGGCCCAGCGTGGGCATCGACGCTAGTGCGTCGGTCACTAGCTTTGGGCCCTTGCCCTCTCCCCTCTTGGAAACCTTGGCGAGGAGGCAGGGCAGCATGTGCGGGGAGTTAGCAGAAAGGGGGAGAACTATCAGCGTTCTGGGAATGTGGGTACCCAGCCCTGCTTGCCTGCGGCCCAGTACATGGCCCACTTCATCAGCCAGGCGTGACCTTGCACGGTTTTACTCAAGTGAAGGCCCTTGCAAGGACCCCGAGCTCATGAGAGAGAGTGGCACCAAGGCCCGCAAGGGTGGGCCTCCTTAGGTCCCCTCCTAATTGGTAGAGATCCCTATGCAGAGGCCGGCCTCAAGAGTCAAAGGTGACGCAAGGAAGGACAGGCGGGCGCCAGCACGCCAGGCGACAAAGTTTCCCCTTTGGTGCAAAGGGATCAAAGACATACACGGGTTCCCGAAGCACCACCCAAAGGTTTCCATTCTGGTGCAACAAGACCACAACCACGAGCCCTGCATAACAGGTGTCATCGCCGAGCCCACCACCGCATCATCGACAGCCACTTTGAGGGCGAAGACCACCTTTGGACAGGGGCGGATGTACTCATGTCCCCCTTCCAAATTGGCTGTTGTGTGATTCCTTCCCGCCATTGTGATAAGGGAAGAGGACCCTGGCCACCGCTATATATAGAGGCTAGGTCACACCATAGAGAGGAGGATCTGATCCTTAGCTACTCAATGAACCACCACAAGGCAGAGAGCCAAGAACACCCCTTGAGCGCCCTGGCGAAGCTCAAGCCCACTGGACTAGTTCATCCACTAAACCTAGATGAGAGGATGTCCACCAAAGCAGGAGTAGGGTATTACGCTTCATAGCGGCCCGAACCTAGGTAAACTGCCATGTTCATCTTCTTCCTCGTCATCGTGCGAGTTTTCCATGGTAACCATCGAGTAGCGAGCTAGGACGGGCGAGGCTACAGGGAACCTTCACACACGCCCCCGTGTTCGAACCTTGAGGGTTTTGCAAAGCCCGAAATCCGTCAATATAGAGATAAAATTAGCAAGGAGTTACTTACCTAATAGGAAAGTTGGCTAGCAATGACGCTAAAGCTCACTAGTCGCTTGTGCTAGTCGGATCATGAATCACCGAGAGTTTGCGAAGGGATGACGCCATCAGTGGGGGTAGTTCTTTTTAAGGCTTGAATTACTATACATAAACACATTGCTTATAGATTGCATATTTTCTATTGTAGATCAATGGCACCACCTCCTCAAAACATTTTTTTGAAATCAATTATGGAAAAGGATAAAACGAATGGAACAAACTTTATCACCTAGTATATAAATGTGAGAATTGTTCTCAAGGACGATAAAAATAAACATGTTCTAGAGGATCCTGTTCTGGAGGCACCCACCGATGATGCTAATGCCACAACCAAGAATGCCTGCCAGAAACTTGTTGATGAATCAAATGAGATCAACTTCATCATGATGGCTTGCATGGAGCCCGGCCTACAACATCATTTCGAAGATATTGCGGCTTTTGATAAGATTGAGAGTCTTAAGAGGAAGTTTCTAGTGTAGGGTAGGACCAACAGGTTCAACATCTAGCTATACTTGATGGATTTCAAGCTGAAGGAAGGTAATCCACTGAGCCCGCATGTGATCAAGATGAGCATATACGTGCAAGCTTTGGATTGGTTGGGCTTCCTGCTCTTGGATGAGCCAGCTACTAATGCAGGCTACTGATGCAGTTCTGGGTTCTCTTCCAGCTAGCTATGGAATGTTCATCTCGAACTATCATATGCACGACATGGATAAGAAACTCGCCTAATTGCATGGGATGCTCAATGTGGTAGAGCAAGATATTAACAAAGGCACGCATCAAGTGTTGATGGTGAAGAACTTAGCTAAGTTGATGAAGAGTTGTTCCCAGAAAAGGGCAAGGCAAAGCGCATGCAGAAGGTTGTCTCCTCCGCTGAGCTGAAGTAAGGACCAAACTTAAAGACCATTTGATTTCATTGCAAGGATGCTGGTCACTGGAAGAGGAACTGTAGCAAGTGGCTTGCAGAGCATGGCAAGAAGGCTGGATGTGCTTCTTCTGGTAAAGGGACACTTGGTGCATATGTTATTGACATTTACCTTGGTGACATACATAGTAGCTCTTGGGTATTTGATACCAGATCAGTTGTTCATACTCGCAACTCGATGCAGGGGCTAGTAAGAACTAGGCGTGTGTCACAAGGGGAGATTGACATCAGGGTCAAAAACAAAGGTTGTTGCATTGGAGGTCGGCATGATGCAGCTCTAGCTTCCTTCCAGATTTATTTTGGAATTGAATAATTGTTATTACATTCCCACACTTCGTAAGAACATTATTTCTGCCTTATGCTTGATGAGTCAGAGTTACGAATTCCATTTAAAGGAAAACGTTTGTTCATTTTATTTGAATGGAATGTTCCATGGCTATGCACCCATTGTAGATGGGCTATTTATTTTGAATCTAGAAATGGAACCAGTCTATAACGTGAATGTCAAGAGGCATAAGCCTAATGAAATAAATCCGACATAGTTCTGGCATTTCCGGCTTGGACACATTAGTCACAAATGCATGAATAAGCTCCATGATGATGGACTCCTAACTTCATCCGACTTTGGGTCATTCGAGACATGCTATTCATGCTTGCTAGGAAAGATGACTAAGTCTCCTTTTGCAAAGAGTTGTGAAAGGGCATCCGATCTATTGAATCTTATACACAGTGATGTGTGTGGTCCTATGAGCACAGCTGCTAGAGGTGGCTATCAGTACTTCGTGACTTTTTCCAACAACTTGACTAGGTATAGATATATCTATCTGACGAGGCACAAGTTAGAAACTTTTGAAAAGTTCAAAGAGTTTTAGAAGAAGTTTGAACATGCTCGGTAAGGTGAGGAAACTTCTATGATTAGATTGTGGAAGTGGGTATATGAGCGAGGAGTTTAATGATCATCTCAAAAGCCGAATTATAGTACCTCAGCTCACACCTCCGGGTATGCCACAGAGAAACGACATGTCAGAACGGAGAAATTGAACCTTGTTGGACATGATCTGATCAATGATGAGGAAATCGGATTTACCCAAGTCATTCATCGTATACGCTCTAGAAATTATTGCTTTCACACGTAATAGGGTACCATCAAAATCCATAGACAAGACACGACATGAGATGTGGACTGGGAAGAGTCCTAGTTCGTCTTTTCTAAAGATTTGGGGTTGTGAAGCATTTGTCAAGCGACTCATGTTGGAAAAGCTTACATCCAAGTTGGATAAATGCATATTCGTGGTATATCCAAGGGAAACCTTAGGATAGAACTTGGACAACCGAGAAGAGAACAAATTGTTTGTTGCTCAGAACGGGTTTTTCCTAGAGAAAGAGTTCCTCAATCGGGAGGCCAGTGGGAGAAAAGCATGACTCAAAGAAATTCGAGAGCCACTCAAGGACCACTCAGCTCATGATCAAATCACACTCAAGTAGGTCAAGGAACCTGTAGTGGAGTCAGAACAAGAGCCGCGAACGCTAGAAAGATTGCATAGTGCGCGCGACATGTTGCTGCTAGAAAGCGACCAACCCGCAACATATGCAGAAGCGATGGTGAGCCCTGATTCAAAGGCATGGGTGGAGACCATGTGATCCGAGTTAAAGTACATGGATGAAAATAAAGTATGGGACTTGGTTGATCCGCTACCCTACGTAGTAGCCACTAGATGCAAATGGGTCGCTAAGAAGAAAACCGATGCGGATAGAAATGTTCAGATCCAGAAAGCTCGGCTTGTCGCTAAGGTTTATAGACAAGTTTGAGGTACTGAGTATGACGAGACCTATTCACAAGTAGCGATGCGGTAAGGATCATACTAGCTATAACTTCATATTTCAAGTATGAGATATGGCATATCGATGTAAAAATGGATTTCCTTCATGGAAATTTAAAATAGGATGTATACATGATACAACCCGATGGTTTTGTCGATCCATCTAACACTTGTAAAATATGCAATCTCAAGTGATCCATTTATTGATTAAGGCAAGCAACTCAAAGTTGGAATATTTGTTTTGATGAAGTCATTGTTGACCTAGGTTTCATTAATGTGGGGACCCCCACTCATAAGTAGTGATCACCGAATGTACGTGCATAGCGATCCCAAAGATCAATGCTCACTGAACACATAGAAACTGAATAACAAGAGTCTTACATCCATTACATACCATTTATATTCAAATATGGCCTTTATGACCAAGTCTTCATATAATTGCAGCGGAAATCTTCAACGATAGCGTGAACCCATGCCATCTACCTTAACCCTATAGGCATTCTGACTGGAAAGCATCCTATCCCGCATGTCTGTCACCAAGGTTATATTTATCATAACCTGATATTTCATGCCTAGCCAATATGATAACCAGTGGCAAGCCAATGAGTACTTTGAATGTACTCGCAAGCAACCCATGTTTGGGACAAGGTTCAATAGAGCATGATATAGCACTAAGTAGGTAATTTTGCAGAAAGCTCATTTTGAGTGTAGTGACATGATCAACTAACTAATGTAAGCATGCATCAACAGTTGGCAAATATCCATATGAACAAGTTACAGATATCGTCATAAATAGCGGGGTGAACATCTCATGTTCACTCATGTCATCAAGTCATCGGACTTATCTCAAGTGTCAGCTCCGTGTCATCCACACACACACACATAAAGTTTGCGAAAACATCTGGACCTGGCTTAAGCAGCACCACCCAACTATCCTTGACCGTGGACACGACTATTCGAATAGTTTTACACTCTATAGAGGTTGCACACTTTACCCACAAGACTCGAGGAACTTCCGTGTCATCCACGACTCACGGTATTTAACATACCCGAGGTAAGCACCCGAACAATGCCTTTCCCCTGGCGATACTAAACAAAGAGTCTACTCGAGTGGTACACAGACCACATGATGTATATCACACATAGCATCCATGCAGGGACCAACGGTGTGCCTGATGCCTATGAAAACAACGCATGATCGTCCATACCGGCATGACCCCGTATCGAGAGTGACCACGCCACTCCCACCACTAGTAATGCGGTCTCCTTGCTAGTACCGACCAAAGTAATCAACAGAGCCATGTCCCATAAGGGGTATCGTGGTAGTGCATGTAAGGTTGGGACGATCGACAAATCTTAAACCCTCCATTTTCGAAAACACACACTCACTTATTCCGGTACACCAATTCTTTCTCAAGGGGTTTTCGAAAAGTCTTTGAAATCATTTAATCTCCATCACCATGCATATACCCATCCCATTGGCATAGAAACTACTAAGCAAACCTATCTACACCTACCCGCATAACCCTCATAAAGAGGTAGGGTCATGCATGATGCAAGTGTCAATGGGAAAGTATCGGAGGCATCCCACTGAAGTGGTCACCACATCACATGGTCAACAATAAGAAATAAGGTGCTATATGACATGCATGAAAATGGTTTCTTAACATGGTCAAAGGGCTTCTTTCCTGGCTTATAAAAGTCTTCGAGGTCTTCACACGCATCTCGCCCAACTCAGAGCACTTCATGTACTTCGTCAACTATCGTTGGAAACAACCGCAATAAGCAACACAACAAGGAGAAAGTAAAAGTGCTCTATAAATAGGAGTTTTGTTTTCCACCTCTTGTCATGAGAAAAATAACCAAGGAGGTTTAGTTGGATGTGGGTCAAGGGGGAGTTTTGAATGGTGGAAGAGGAGGGTTTAATGGTCTTACGAGAAGTCTACAGAAAATATTTTGACAAAAATAGGTGAATGCACCCATCATATAGGGCATGATTTTAGAAACATGTAGGAAGTTGTTTTAGTGGATTCGAAGCTGTGATGCTTTCCTATGAATTTACTAAAATTAAATAAAGGGAAAATGGGCCATTTATTTTATCTAGCAGAAGATAACATAGAAATTTACCGCCTTGACACATAGAAAGATTTTAGGAGTTTCTGGAAATTAGAATCACTCTATATAGAGTTGATTTCAATCCTCTACAGATTTTACTAGGTGTCTCCCGATAGTTCAAATTTGAATAGGGAAAAAACTTGTTGAGAAAAATTATGGAAGTCTCACCAAATGATTGGAGGCATTTTTAGGAGACTGCAGAAATTTGAATCATCAAATTTGGAGGTAATATGAATTTCCTACGAGTTTTTGAAGTATTCTAGAAGATAAAAGGAAAGAGGAGTTACCAAAATAAAACGGGGGGAAATAGTGCCCTGGGCGTAGGATAGCAACTGGGCCGGCCCAGGTGCTTGGCTGCGCGGCGAAGGCAATACGGCAAAGACGGATTTCATGTAGGGCGTATTTTCCATGGGAAAGTGGGCTCGCGTGAAGGCGCCTCCACTTAACTAGTGGACCCGGCCTACATGTCACTAACAGGCGGGGCCCGTCTGTCAGGTTTATCCCTCACCTCCCACTTGAGCAGGAGTGAGGCAGAGACTGGAAGACCGAGCGCTCACCAGCGTTCTTTCGGCGATACCAACTACTTCCGGTGATGCCTAGCACGCCAAAGCACACGGGGAGCCTCGCCGCATCCATTCCCGTGCTGATAACCAGCGGGGGAGGGACGCAGTGGCGCCGCCATAGATGGCTGCGAAAGAGGCCGCCGACCATCACCGTCTCTAGCGTATGACTTCCCAAGAAGGAATGGAGGATCTGGGGGGCCTTGCCGTGATGATGGGAGGTTTTGAGATGGTCATGGAAAGAGGGGGAGCCTAGGGTGGCTCGAATTCGGCCGGAGGCTACTGGTGGGGCTTCGGCCATGGACGATCACGACGACCAGGGAGGAGGAGTGGATTGGCCAGGGTGGTCTATGGGAGAGAGGGGGAGCAAGGGAGGTCAAAAGGAGTGGCCTGAGGTGGGTGTTTATATGGGCAGCCCGCGGTGCACCATGAGTTGAGCTCATGGGTGTCCGCAGAATAGGCCATGGCGGCTGCAGGGGGATCTGAAGCGGTCGATGGCACATGCTGGCGATACTTTGCCTCATGGTGAAGGGTCTGAGGAGGAGAGACAGGCCCTAGCGGCCACATGTGCGAGGTCGCCGATTGGAGGTCTCGGGCAGTCGGTGAGCCTGGGAGGAGAGGCCAGCAGAGGAGGAGAGAGGAGGGGGCCAACCAGCTGCCATGACGGGGACGTTGAGGGGACCCCGAGGGACATGACCACGGGGCCCACAGCTGTCGGGGGAATCCATTGGGCGGCAGCTATAGTGTGGGTGCGCACTGTAGCGTGCTCTGGAGCACCCTTTTGGCATGCTAGTGCATGCCATTTGCCTCTAGGGCATGCCATAGCATGTCCACTAGTGTCTAGGGGAATCTAGGAGGATAAAACAAAGTGCATAATGCATTGGATGCTGTCGGGGTTCCTTAGTTGAGAAGAGAAGCTAAGAAAGAGAGGAGAAACTGCTATCAAGAGAGGTAAATGGAGAGTTTTACCATGCCAATCATTGAGCTATGACCATGCCAAGTTTACTGAAGGTAAAGGGGGACTATTCTGGTAAAATTTTGAGCTCAAGGAGGAGAGTAGGAGTGGTCAAAACAGTGAATCCTAGAATACACCAGAAGGTGTTTGATGGAATTTTGGGCAATCAAAATGCATCCAACAGATGTGCATTTTAATAGGATAAAATGATGGGTAAAAATAGTAGTGATCACAATTTTTGAAATCATTTGAGAAAAGTTGGTTATACAAATGTCATAAACCCTAGAAATGGATAAAAATGGGTTTCTATAGATCTGATCATGCTAAGGCATTCTCGTTGATGGTCCACTTGCTATGGTGGCATAATTTGGTGACTATATCATGCCCAAAAAGTTTGGGACCAAATGGGGGAAACTTGACAATGCAAACATTCCCAATTCTTGAAATCAACATAAATAGGTTTGAGGGGATTGGGACAAGTCAATCTGTTCTCCTTGATGCACCACTTGGTGTGGGTGCATTATTGGATGATTACAACATGTCCACAAAGTTTGAGGCCAATAGGAGACAGTTGGCAATGTAGAGTTCCTCAAATTTGGATCTAGACAGAGGGGACTTGGGGATAATTTGGTGAACCAAAACAATTGAGATTGATATGAACTTTAGCAATATGATCACATATGACATATGTGACATGCTACAATTTTCTTGTATTTATTTGAGAATATTTCTCATAAAAATATTTTAAATCCTTGAAATAGGCAGAAATGGTTTTGAAGGATTTTTTCCATTATTTTGAACATGACCATGTGTTGAAACCTTTATATATGGACAATATATATAAATTGAGTTTTCCTAAATTTTATCAAATATTTTTTAAATAATAAAAATATTTTTTATAATAAAAGTTCATTTCTAGCCTTAAGAAAAAGCTCTTAAATGAAATAGGAAAAAAATCTTTAAAATTAATATTTGGTGGTGTCATGGGGAACGATCACCTATGAATCGGAGGGACCCCTTTTGGTTCGGCGGGGGAGAAGGCTCACGCAAAGAGCTGGTCTGATGAACAGCACGCGGGGATCTTTACTCAGGTTCGGGCCGCATGGATGTGTAAAACCCTACTCATGCTTTATTATATTGAGAGTGTTCTTAGGGTTCTTGCTACAAGGCGCATTGAGCAGCTACCATGCGTGTGAGCTAGAAGGTCCAAAGTTTCCACGGACCAAAAAGTAACGAGCACCTATGGGATTAGAGGAACCCCTTTCGGTTCGGTCAGGGAGAAGGCTCGCGCAAAGAGCCGGTCTGATGAACAGCACGCGAGGATCTTTACCAAGGTTCGGGCCGCATAGATGCGTAAAACCTTACTCCTACTTGATTGTATTGAGAGTGTTGTTCGGTTTCTTCCTATAGGGGCGCTATGAGCAGCTGCCACGCGTTTGAGCTAGAAGGTCCAAAGATTCCAAGGACCAAAAAGTCCTTTACCGTATTGCCCTGGGCCTCCTTTTATACTCTGAAGGGGATCCCAACAGTGGCATACAGTGCGTACACGGGGTGTATAGAGCTACAGTGCTATCATACCTAACACTGACGGAACCCGTCCCATCTCCGTCCGCCTGTGGGACGGGATGGGAGCCCGTCCCATCGGCACCGCTTAGGCCCCTCCAACTCGACACCACGACACACGTCCAGGCGGATCGACACCTAGCATGTGCGCTGGCGAGGCCTTAACGGGGTATCGCCTTGCAGGGGCATCTCCTTGCAGGGCTTTGTCTTGCCTGGGGGTTCGATAGCCCTTCCAGCAAGGTCTTGCCAGCGGTCTTGATTCTTCTGTGTTTGTACTTGGTAAGTTCCTGTCAGGCCTCGTTGCCAGGGTGGCTACTAATGCCCGTGGACGAGCAAGGGGCACCGTAGAGACCAAAACTCTAGTGCACCGACATGAGCCCCCGGGCCTGGGCCACACACGTTGTGAGGCGCTATTGGGCTAGGACCAAACAGTGCACGGGCATGCGTGGCAGGGCCTTGCGGGTGTGATCATTATGCTCGCTACGCTTCCCCACGATGTCCATTGAATGCAGGACGTGGGATACGTGCGAAGGGGAGCCGTCATATTTTCAATTACCGCGTCAGGTCGTTTCCGCCACGCGCGCCGCATGCATAGCGGGGAGCCAGCAACGGGCGCCCGTGACTTAAAGTCCCTAGGAGAAGTAGTAACTGCAGCACCATGGATTGGAGCAACGAGGTGGATGTTGTTCGTCCTGTGATCGAGGGCACCGCTATTTGAGGAGGTGGGCGGCGACCCTTGGAGCGGGGAGAGCCAGCCCCCGCGCTTCTCCCTATTAATTGGGGGATAGCGAGGGCGACGCTCATCCATCCTCTCTCCCTTATCCGAGCGAGAACCCCCGTAGCTTATCCTTCCACGTCTCCCGGTCTTTGAGCGGCGTCCGCACTTAGACATGAATAGGGGGCGAGGGCGGTCACCTTCCTTAGCTCCAAGGAGGATCTCTCGTTCGGATCATCCCACAGCTTCGGCTATAGAGGCAGAGGGCGGCACGAGCGCGCGTGGTAGAAGGGGCGCGAGGGTTCGTGGCCGTCATGGAGGCCGAGGTCGGGGGAGGCGGAGCGCTTCCCCACCTCCTCCTCTGACGCTGGGACTCTTCCTTGAGGACACCCATGCTGAGGGGACGGCGTTGGGGTTCATCCTCAAACTAGCCAGTCCCGTCTGGAGCCATCTGCACCTCCCTCGCCCTTTCGCCAGGGCAATGGAGGCCGACGAACCGCCCGTCCTGTGGTTATGGGCGCATGGTTGTTGCAATGGTACGACACGGGTGGATGTTGAGTACCCGGTGAGTCGCATCAAGTTCCTTATGCGCGACTAGAAGACCTTCGCCCGCGCCCACAACCTCCAGGAAGGGCACGTCCTTTGTTTTAAAATGACGGAGGCCAATCTGCACTCCATCAAGATTTATGGGCGCTCAGGCGTCCGTCTTAGCTATTGCGAAGAGAGCTCGAGCGGCACCAAAAGCTCCTCCTCGAGCGAGAGTGAGAGGACAATAGCGAAGACAACAACGATGAGTCTAGTCTTCGGGCGGTCAAGTCGGAGCCCGACGACTCGAGCTCGGACTGACCGCCGGCCGCACCATCATCACCAGCCTCACACCTCTCCCCCTCCCGGCAAGATGACCTTGTCGGGGGGCTCAGTCTCGGGTGCTGCCTCATCTTCTAGATGGATCTTCCAGCAGGCCCGTGGACTTCGGCTTCTGGGGTCCAACCCCCTTTTCGCCCGCGCTAGCCTTCTCCGTGCAATGCTGGTCCAGGAGGGGCCATGTTCTTGCCTGCCCATCTTGCGGCCCTACTCCTCTGCGTAGTGTTGGTCCAGATGTGTCACGCCGGGCTTCAGCCGGGGGCCTCTCGCCATGTTTTTCTTCTTGTAATCTGCCTCCCCTTTCCATCTTTTTCTTCTGGCAATCTCCCCTAGGGGAGAACATCACATAAAGATGTACTTAGGAAAAAGCGATATCTCATGTAAGTTTCATCTTATTTTGAATGACTATGTATTATCTTCCTTGTTAATCTGTTTCTGTGCATGGAACTATCCCTACGCCTTCTCAGAAGAATCTTCCCGGCGTGCGTAGCCCTACCGCAAGTGCTTTGAGGAATGGGTCCTTAGCAGCGTGTTGGCGGTGCCAGTGCCGGAAAGATACCTTGGCATCCTTGGTATAGCCATTCAAGCTGTTGGCCACGATCGAACAGAATAAAGGCGCGAGCGCTGTCACTTGAGACGTTAAGCGGACTCGAAACGAAACAAGGAGCTTGGGCGTGACCACTTAAGCCGTTGAGGGGTACAGAACACAGTGAGGCCACAGCCAATTGCGGCAAGGTTCCAGTGCGTGCATGTTTTCTGTACAGAAGTTGAAGTTTCCCAAGGAAAATAACTCCACAGCAAGAAGTCTCTTGGGGTTTTTGCAACTTATCTTTTTGTTGCATACTCCTCTCGGCAAGTTTTTTTGGGACGTCGCTCATAGGTATCAGTACCACCATTCCCCCGCCTCGGCAAAGCTGCACGCGAGGTGACTTTCTGTCCTTTGAGAAAAACAAAGAAGAGAAAATATGGATATGGAACCTTGGCGGTCCCTTAGCCCTTGTCGGGATTAAGTGTAATGCAACACCTCAGGCAAACATGCACTTAAGTAAACATGAGAATCGATCAAGATTGCAGAACACTTATCTTTATTCAACTACACATAGGACCTGAGCCTGGTTTTGTACCAAGGATTACATGCTTTAGCGAAAAGACTTGTAAAAAAGGTGGTTACTGGGAGGCCCAACAACTGCACCTTATGGGTAGAACTTGCGAAGATATTCGATATTCCAGGAGTTGCTCACCGGGGTGCCATCTTCGGTCTCCAGGCAGATTGCGCCAGGCCTGTTGACACGCACTACCCAATAAAGGCCTTCCCACTTTGGCGTCAACTTTTTGGAATTCTTGGCGGACTGAACTCGCCAAAGAACAAGGTCGCCTTCCTCAAGACTTCTGGCATTAACCTTGCAGCTCTGTTAGCGGTGCAAAGCTTGCTGGTAGCATGCACCTCTCATCATAAGGGAGCACTCGAGGTGACCTATAGATGAGTTCCATGGGGAGAACTGCCTCTGCCCCTTAGATGAGGGAGAAGGGTGTCTAGCCGGTAGCTCGATTTGCTGTCATTCTGATGGACCAAAGAACCATCGGCAACTCATCAATCCAGTGCCTTCCCCACTTGTGCAGCATGTCGGAAGTTCTCGTCTTGAGGCCTCACAACACTTTAGCATTATCCCTTTCCGCTTGGCCGTTTCTCCTCGAGTGGGCAATGGAAGCAAAACAGGTGCGGCTCGTGAACTGTGTGCCATTGTTAGTGATGATCCTCTTGGGAACACCAAAGCGGTAGACTAGTCATTTGAAGAACTTGATGACTAACTGTGTTGTCACCTTCCTCATAGTTTCTACTTCCGGCCACTTCGTGAACTTGTCAATTGCAACGTACAAGTACTCAAATCTCTGGGCAATGCAGGGAAAGGGGCCGAAGATGTTAAGCCCCCAAACCAAAAATGGCCAGGAGAGAGGGATCGATTGAAGGGCTTGAGCTGGTTGATGTAATCTCTTCGAATGAAACTGGCATGCGTCACGCTGGGTTACTTATGCCGTTGCATCTTGGAGGGCAATGGGCCAAAAGAAACCTTCCTGGAATGCCTTTCTGTCATGTGCTCTCAATCCTATGTGGGACCCACATATGCCTCCATGTATCTCTACCAACAACTCCTGTCCATCTTCCCGGGAAATACATTTGAGTGTCCCACCATTCGGCCTCTTTCTATACAGGACGTTGTCCATGAACTGGTAAATACTGGACGACGGGGTACTTTCTTTGTTTCTTCTTGTTCTTCGGGAAGTTCTCCTACTTGAAGGAAACAGACAATGTGTTGTGCCCATGCTGGAGATTGGTGCTCGACAACAAGGACAAAAGGCATGTCCTCTGCCGGGGTAGCATTTGCCTTACAGCAAGGTTTTGAGGACCCGCCAGAGCATGCTGCACATCGGCAAGCCTGGTGGGAGCGTGTGCTTCCACGGCAAGAGCCGGGGGCTCCGCTGGAGCACATCACTCACCGACAAGCCTGCCGTTGTCCCTGGCAACCTTCTTGCCGGTGACTTCCGGGAGCTCTGTCGGGAAATACTTGCTAGAACTTAACTTCCTTCTCTTCTCTTGCTCAAATGACGGTGTCACAGAGTGTTGAGTTAGTTCGAGCATGAAAGTTCCTGGTTCCACAGGTAACTTAAGGGCAACACACTTTGACAGGCCATCGGCAACGCTGTTCTCGCACTTGGAATGTGCTCCATTTGCAGGTCGTTAAAACATTCTTCCAACTTCCTCACTTCATCTACATAAGCTTCCATCAATGGGATCTGCTAATATTTGTTCACTTGCCTGATGAGAAGTTGAGAATCACACATGACAATAAGTTTCTTGATCCCAAGATCTGTCGCAATCCTGAGTCCTTCATACTCAACAGTTTTGTTCGTTGATCTCTCCCGGGGAAAGTGCATCTGGACCACATATCTGAGGTGTTGTAGGGTGAGTGTGACAAGAAGCACTCCAGGACCGGCGCCTTGCAACGAGAAAGCTCCATCAAAATACATGATCCATTTCTGATAAGTTTCCTTATTGGGGAGAGTTGACTCTGGAACTTCTTCATCGGGCGTTGCACTACTAGAATCAGCAAATTTTCCGTCTCCCAGTTCTTTGACATCAGCTCGTGGATGGCAAAGAACCTATATGCTATCTGTTTCCACAAAACAGACGGCAAAGAACTAGCTGACGGCAAAGACGCTCTTTGCCATCAGCCGGTTCATTGTCGTCTGCTGGCAGACGGCAAAGAGGAAGGGTGGACCACCAATGGGTATCAGCTAATGGGCACTTTCTTTGCCATCTGTTAGCAGATGTGAAAGTGCATTATATCGACTAGAGGAGGGGTGAATAGGAGATTTTTACAAATTCATCACTTGAGGAATTTCAACTTTCAGGAATTTGAAATGTGATGAATAACTATCAGCCGAATAAGTACTCAAGTGCATGAGGAGCATAGTAACATCATAGTCTACATGATGAAATGAAACATGCACAAATAGTAAGTAGCGCGATACAGGATAAGCAGTGATGAACAAGGTAAGTTGAAGAATTTGAGGTGAGGAATTTGTGAAAGTCTTCAGACAAATTCTTCAAACAGTAACAGTCAATTTCATCAGCAGGTATATGAGGAATTAGAGGGGTTGAGGAAATAGAACCAGATAGCTCGATGAAGACAATGGTTTGATGACCCAGTTCCAACTGCTGTGAGAGTCGTACGTCTGGTTTCGAGTGGCCTGGTATTTAAACCAGAGGACACACTGTCCCAGGACACACAGTCCTTACCGTATTCTCCTTGAGCTAAGGTCACACAGTCCTTGCCCAACACTCATGGTAAGTCTTCAGGGTAGACTTCCAAAACCCTCACAAACTGGTCACCTGGCGATCCACAATTTACTGCTGGATGCTCTAGACCAAGGTCACTTCGTGATCCCCAATTGACTGCAGGAGCACTAGACCATGACGCCTAACCGTCTGGAGGATGCACAGTCCTCAAAGGTAACAAGCGTCGGATCCACAAAAGAATTTCTTTAGTGATGCTCAATCACTATGGGTTTGGTGGTTTGGTTGTGGGTTTTTCCTCACTGATGATTTTCTCTCAAAGTCCTCGGAGGATGGGTTGCTCTCAAATGACAAGTATCAGTTCTCTCTTGGAGCAGCCAATGAACTAGTGGTTGTGGGGGGTGGCTATAAATGCCCCTAATGATATGACATTTATTTGGATGTTCGTGATTGGGGACAGCTGGCGCTAAGCACAACAACGGTCGGATTTTCGAACTATGAAAGTCCTCAAACATATCCTGTTCCTCACTTGTAGCAAATTCGCACTGGCGAAATCCTAACTCCTCAGTCACATCAATTTCCTCAGAGACTAGAAGAACTTCGTCTCTGTCACTTATCAATATGACTGAACCACAAGAGATTTCCAAAGACTTCATTCGAAGGATTGTATAGGTTGAGGATTTTGGAGTTGAGCATCAGTTGGAAATTTTCCTTAGTATTACCTCGGCCCCCTTTAACAGTATGGTGTTTCCTATGACTCAAGGAAAGGAAAGGAAACTACGAAAACAAAGTCTTCACACTTCATATTGCTTGTTCATATCTTCATGGTCACACCAACTTCTTCATGTTCAAAGTATTCACCAAAGTCTTCAGAAAGTCTTCAGCAAAGTCTTCACTTGAAGACATACATTTTTAGGGGTCGATAATCTACGAATATATCAAACTCCTCATCGACTTATGGAGCCTGTGTACACTCACAAACACATTAGTACCATAACCTATAAGTCTTCAATACACCAAAATCACTAACCGGCACTAGATGCACTAACAATCTCCCCCTTTTTGGTGATTGATGACAAATGGGTTAAGTTTTCAACGGGGATAAACATATGAAGTGAAAGTACTTAGTTTGAGGAATTTGATTGCAAGATATAGAAGAACTCCCCCTAAAGATGTGCATATTTGAGGAATTTTCCTTGGACTGCAAATGCACATGGCAGGTGAAAACATGCAGAACTCCCCCTATATCTTGTAATTCATACACGCATTTGAACATATGATATGAAGAATTTGAAATGCGTGAGGAAATGCGGTCTGACGAAATTCAGCATGTATGCATTAAGGTACTTGAGGACATAAACATGCGAGGAAATAGGTCAAAAGTGTCAGACCACCATCGGACTTAAGTTTACAACTCAACCAACAAAAGTTTCAGAAGAGCGAGAATTTGTAGCTTAAACAAAAAATAGCCCATATATAGAGACCTGCTTGAAGACCAAAAGGGACAAAAAAGTGAGGACTAACGCCCCTTTGAAGAATTTCATTGTGTTGGTGAGGAAAGAGTGCCAGCGTTGTCGGGGTCGTTTGTCGATGCAGGGCCTGCCGCAGTGCCATCAATGTCTTCATCGTTATCGCGCTCTCGAGATGAAGAAAATGAACTTGTGACCATGAGAGGAACTTGAACTTTCTTGAATTTCTTCTGAGGTCGACGAGCCCAGTTAGGAAGTTCTTCAAGATCCAGCTCATCCAGTTTTTCAGAAGACATGAGGTGAGACAGTATGGCCCAAGAGCGGTTGAGGTTTTCATGCGCATAGTAGTGATTCCTCTTCACCGTGTTCTGCGTCATAGTCATGTTCTGCACAATGTAACCAAGTTGACGCTTCACCCACTTGTGATTGCGATCGACCTGCTGATGAAGACTTATTAGGAGCTCATGATCAGTCATCACACGAGGGGCAGACTCTTGAGGTTTGTGAGCTGAGGCCTTTGCATCGGAGTCTTGAGTGGCAGTGTCTTCATTGGTGGAGAAGGAAGCGGCTTTGTGAAACTTTTCATCCAATGGACGAGTGCCTTCATCAATGACAGCCTTGCCTTTTCCTTCAACTGAGGCAATTGAGCTCTTGATAACTTCAATTGGAGGAAGGAAGCCAAAGTGGTTCTGGAAATCAGCCTTGAAGGGAACTAAGGACTTTGCCCTGATGAATTTCATTATCCAAGGCGCATGGGCTTCTGTTCAAATGGAGCTAAAGCACCACTGGACAAAGTCCTCATGAAGAAGTCGTGCAAGTCAATGGGAATCCCATGAATGATGTTGAAGAGCATATTCTTCATGACTCCTTCCACTTCTTCTTCTTTGGAATTGTGGCCCTTCTGAGGACATAGCGTATTTGTGAGTATACGGTAGACAGTCCTGGGCACATATAGCAGATCCTTCACAAGGAAGGTTTTTTGTTGAGGTTTTCCAGGAGGCAATGTCTTAATAAACACTTGCATCAGCTGATTTGGATGTGCAGGCTCATCAAACAGTTTGCGTGCTTCATCTGAGGGAATTGGAACTAGTACACACTGAAGCAATTCAGAAGCTAGAGTAGTGAAGTGTGTTGATCCTGTCATCCAGTCCAATATCCAGGAGTTGATGTCTGAAGCATTTCCGCTGATATGCAATGTGGCATAGAACTGAAGAATGAGTTCTTCATTCTAGTCACAGATGTCGACGCAGAAAGGAAGAATGCCTGCATCGTGAAGAACTTGGAGCACTAGTGTGAATGATGGAAGTGTTTCCATGTCTGCATGAGGAATTTGGTGATGCTCGAAGACTTTCTTCTTCTCGAACATGACTAATGCATAGTAGTTGAGCTATGTTGCCATCCAGAATCTGTTGCGACCGGCCATCGCAAAGTCATAGGGATTTGGACCTGTGAAGAACATGCGTTCATTGAAGAAATTGCTCTTGAGGAATTTGGGGTGTATTGAGGCTTTGAATGGCATTCTTGGCTTCGGTTGAAGATTTGTCTTGAAGCGCCCCTTAATCTCCTTTGGTATGGGAGGAACACCTTCAGACTGAACGATTTGGAGAGTTGGTTCCTCAGTTGCGGGGGGAGCATCAAGATCATCAGCTGTTGCAGCTAGAATTTCTTCAGTGACTTGGGTGGTCAAATTTGCAGATTCTTCATGTATTTATTCAGTCGGAGCAGGCGACTGAGGAATCTGTGTCAGAGGAGTAGTCATGGGTGAATTTGGTGTGCTGATTCCCAATATTCATCATTGATGACATGAGTTGTGTCGCCAATGTCTACGTCCTCATCAATTTCTTCAACTTCAATTTCTTCATCAATCTGCTCTGTCGAAGCAGCAGACTGATCTTCATCTTCATCTGGGACGACATATTCCACCCCAAATGGTACAAGTTCGTAGGCAGGTGCTGAGGAAATAGGTGTAGCATCAATAGGTCCAGTTGAAGAACTTGGCATAGTCTTCAACTTCTTCACGGCTGGGGTTTCTGAATCTGATGCTTTTCTCTTGAGAGTATTTTCCTCGGGAGTGTTAGTTTCTTCAGGAACGACTGATGCAGCCGCCCTGGAGTGTTTAGTTTCTTCAGGTGCAGCAAATGCTTCATCTGGCCTTTCAGTTTCTTCAGGCACAACAGTGGTGGTTGTCCTGGCATGATCATCAGTGGTCTGAGTTTCCTCAGCAGCATTGGCAGTTGCTTCTGGTGTAGAAGCATTTCCATCAGCAGTCTCATCAGGCTGAGCAATTTCATCAGTAGTTTGAGGAATTTCATCAGCCTGAGGATTTTGTGGTTGCGATCGAGCTGCAACCCTAGTGTTGTGATCCTTCACTACAACTTGAGCAGCCTTGACGAATCTCACCTTGGTGCCCTTCCTTTCAGCATCATACCTCTCTTGATCCTCAGGGAGCGTGTGAATTTCAGATTGAATAGTGACGAGTTGATTTGAGGTCAAGTTCATCACATTGTCTCTCAGAAACTTTTCTTTCCGAACCCTGTTCCTCTTAGCTCTCAGAGCTTGTTCTATCTTCCATTTTTCTTCAAAGATGAAGTGGGTGAGGACATGATCCACTGCAAGTGGCAGATTTAGTGAAGAAAGTGGGGTGTTTGGGTCTTCATGCCATATATCGATAAAGTTGAGGATCATCTTGGGATCCAGCATGTGAGGAACAGAAGTGCCCTCTGCTATAGCAGCCTTTTGCTGACTTTGCCTGATGATTTCCTCCAATTCCTCATCATTAGCTTCATCATCATCATCCTCAAAACCTGAGGGTATGGTCACCATAGCCTTGCTTGAGTGAGGACTTGGTCTTTGACCTCGTCCAACAGTTTTCTTCAGCTTCAATGCAGAAGGGCTAGTTGAAGACTTTGCTGTAGTAGAGGGGCTTGCTGAGATCTTTGGAACTCTTGAGAATCCCTCAGTCCTCTTACATGATGCCAGATGCACTGGGGTTGAGGACTTTGGAGCTACCGCAGAAGACTGAGCAGCAACCATCCCAGCAGCTGAAGACTTTGTACGCCGAGGCCTTTGACCTTGAGGAATGTGCTGTGAAGGTTTTGAGGTTGAAGAACTTGTCTTCAATGCAGATTTCTTCATCGTGATTTTCTTTGGAGCACTTGCAGAGGCTCCGGCAGAGGCAGCAGTAGCAGAATCTTCATTGAATTTCTTCACTGCCTCTTTGGCTTTCCTCGCCAGCTTGGCTTGCTACTTCTCCCACATGTGAGGAAAGTCCTCACCAGTCTTGAGGCCAGTGGGATCAGCAATTTGATTTGGAGCAATGGGAGGCCTGTTGCAAGGAGGTTTCACTGCGAATTTAATCATGTATTTTGGAGTTACATAACAATATTCCTTCCATTCCCTTGCCCATCTCTTCTCAATTTTCTGCAGACGAATTTTTCTCTACTTGGTCGTTTCTTTGCCATGAGTTTCTTCATCGGGTGTGCAGTATTCCTCATACACGTCATCTGGAATGTAAAAGGCAGTGTGCACATCTGGCTTCTTCCTTCTTTCTAAGGTTTCTTTCCATCAGCCATTTTCTTCACTTGAGGAATTTGAACTCTTGAGGACTCTGAAGAAGTACACAGTTTTTCCTCAAGGAGCGCTGCAAATGAGTTAAGTTGATGAGAACCTAGTGATTCATCAGCAAACATGTTGTACCTGTGAACAGAGTATAGATGCGAGAAATTTGAAGAAGTCATATGCGTTCTCAGAATCTTTTCTAAATAAAATAGGTGAGAGGAATTTGACCATGGGTGTCTTCAGGAATTTTACTAAGTGTTCTTTGTCTCGGGTTCCAGAGTTGTGCAAATTTTGAGGATTCACACAATTGAGGAATCTTAAAGAAAATCATTACTTAGGGAAAAACATCAACTATGTGAAGATGTAAGGTGCTTTTAGAATAAGGTTCATGAAGAATAAACACCTTTTGAGGAATATGAAGAGCATTTGAGGATCAAACAAGGGCAGTAAAAATAAACTTTATTTACCCTGGTGAAGAACACGATGAACAAGAGATGACATTGGGAAGTTCGTCCATTCAGATCTCCCATGCCCTAGCTTCGCAGAGGGAGACAACTACAGCGGTGGCGGGGTGAGGACTTCCACGGCCGATGCGAGTACGGCGACGACAAGGTCGAGGCAGTGAAGCTCTTCCTCACCGGTGTCGATAACTTTAGCGGCAGCGCTAGTTGGAGCTCAGGAGAGAGTAGAGATGAGGAGTAACCGAGCACTGTTGAAGGGGAGGGGGTATTTATAGTGGAAGTGAAAACCAATCCGCCCGAAGTTTTTGGACAGGATTGCCCCTAACCCTTGCTCTCCATGCGACAGGTGTCACCCACATTCTGAGTAGTGGAGATTATGGGGATCGTGGGTTATCCAGTCGTGGGAATCAGAACCGTTTGAGAGGGAACCGCTAAAATTTTTGATAGTGAAAATTTCAAATCTTCCGTTCGCAAATTCTTCAGCTGTCAAGGACACAGTGAAGACTTTGACCAAGTTTCAAAGTAGAATGCATATGAAGAATTTGTGAACAGACTGGGTTGAGTTTAGCATAGAGGGGGAAAGGGTCCAATCACATTCACTTAGAAGAAAATCGACTTGAAGAACTAGCAATAAGTGAACGCTGTTGAGGACATTGAAAACTCAAATATATATATATATATATATATGTATAGTCAATGAAGAACATGAGTTTCAAAATTTGAAGAATTTGGAAAGTTGAGGAATTTGAAAACTTGAGGAATTTGCAAAAATGACGAAAAACTCAATTTTCAAGAATTTCAACTTTTGGTTGGTGGCATGACCCACCATATAAGTATGATGATTTCAGACACCGCGTACAATTGTCGTAGGGTTCTGAGAATCAAATTCTTCATTAATTTGTTCATAGTTAGAGGGTTATTCTTCATTGATTGAAGAAAAACGTTACTTCGTGTGTTGCACATCTAAGTCATCAATTTTGCATAAGTGTTAGGATGTGTGTCCTTTTTCAAAGAACATTCAAAGATTCTAGGATATTTAGCTCAGACCGCAACTTGCAAAATCTCTTTTCATCCAAGGGCGTGGTGAAGATATAGGCCAGTTGTTCTTCAGTGGGGATGTGGTCGATGGAGATGTCGCCCTTGGGTACATGATCTCAAAGAAAGTGATGATGAATCTGGATGTGATTGGTCTTGGAGTGCTGAACTGGGTTGTAAGCAATCTTGATGGCACTCTCGTTGTCGTAGTAGAGAGGCACATTCTTCAACTTGATGCCGTAGTCCTTACGGGTTTGCTTCATCCATAGTAAATGAGCACAACATGAGCCAGCAACAATGTACTTAGCTTCAGCAGTAGAGCGTGAGACGTAGTTCTGCTTCTTTGAGGACCAACAGACTAGGGATCATTCGAGCAAATGACATGTGCCTGAGGTTGACTTGCGATCCACACGATCTCCAGCATAGTCAGCATCAGAGTATCCGACGAGGTGAAGATTTGAGCCCTTGGGATACCATAATCCAAGTGTTGGTGTGTGAGCTAAGTATCGAAGAATATGTTTCATAGCCTTATGGTGTGATTCCTTCGGTGTTGCTTGGAATCGGGCACACATGCAAACACTCAGCATAATATCAGGCCTACATGCACATAGATACAATAATGAACCAATCATGGAGCGATATACCTTCTGATTGAAATCTTTACCATTTTCATTAGTGCAGAGGTGCCCTTTTGAAGGCATTGGAGTTTCGACGCCTTTGCAATCTTGCATGTTGAATTTCCTCAGAACATCCTTGAGGTACTTCTCTTGGGAGATGAAGATGCCATTGTCTTGCTGACGAATTTGAAGACCTAAGAAGAATTTCAACTCTACCATCATAGACATTTGATATTCTTCACTCATCATATGGGCAAATTCATCACTTTAACGTTTGTAAGTACATCCAAAGATAATATCGTCTATGTATATTTGGCATATGAACAGTTCATTGTCATAGGATTTGGTGAAAAGAGTTGGGTCGAGTGAACTGGGTTTGAAGCCTTTATTCATGAGGAATTCCTTCATAGTGTCGTACCACACACGAGGGGCCTACTTGAGCCCACAGAGGGCCTTGTTGAGTCTGAAGACTTTGTCAGGATGCTTAGGGTCTTCAAAACCTGGGGGTTCAACAACTTATACTTCTTCCTCAAGCTTACCATTGAGGAATGCACTTTTCACATCCATTTGATATAAGATGATATTATGATGGTTAGCATAAGCAAGCAATATGTGAATAGCTTCAAGTCTAGCATCAGGTGCAAACATTTCATCAAAGTCAATTCCTTCAACCTGTGTGTAGCCTTGAGCTACAAGACGAGCCTTATTCCTCACCACAAGGCCATTTTCATCTTTCTTGTTGCGGTAGATCCACTTGGTACCTATGACGTTATGCTTGCGAGGATCTGGCCGCTTGACAAGTTCCCACACATTGTTGAGCTTGAATTGATGCAATTCCTCTTGCATAGCTTGAATCCACTCAGGCTCTTTGAATGCGTCATCAACTTTGGTAAGCTCTAAGATAGAGACAAAGGCAAAGTGCCCGCAAAAGTTAGTTAAATGTGAAGCTTTTGAGCATGTGAGAGGATCTGGTGCATTGATGTCATCGATGACTTTGTCAATCTGCACTTCATTTGCAACTCTAGGATGAGCAGGTTGACGTGGCTGAGGACTTCCTTCAGCACCATTTTCTTCAGGTGTATAAAAATGAAAGTCCTCATTCGTTGGAATGACTTCCTCAGTGGGTATGATATCTTTAGTTGCCTTCAGCTTGATGGACTCCTCAGGAGACTGTTCATCTAACACAGAAGGCAGGTGCTCTCTTTGTGAGCCATCAGTTTCATCGAACCGCACATCTATAGTTTCAACAACCTTGTGATGGTAGGTGTTTAAGACTTTGTAGGTGTGCGAGTCCTTTCCGTAACGAAGCATAAAACCTTCATGTGCTTTTGGTGCAAACTTAGAACTATGGTGAGGATCTCTGATCCAGCATTTTGCACCGAAGACTTTGAGATAACTTACATTAGGTTTCTTGCCAGTCATAAGTTCATATGAAGTCTTTTTGAAGAATTTGTGAAGATATACCCTGTTGATGATGTGGCATGCAGTATCAATTGCCTCAGGCCAGAAGCAAGGAGAAGTCTTGTATCAAGCATGGTGCAAGCCATCTCAACAAGAGTCCTGTTCTTGCGCTCCACAATGACATTCTGCTGAGGAGTATAAGGGGCAGATAACTCATGAGTAATACCAAGTTCATCAAGGTATTCATCAAGATTAGTGTTCTTGAACTCAGTCCCATTATCACTCCTAATATGCTTGATCTTGACGCCAAAGTTGGTGGAGGCCCTTGAAGCAAATCATTTGGAGACATCCTGCACTTCATTCTTCTACAGAATAATATGCACCCAAGTGTAACGAGAGTAATCATTAACAATGACAAAGCCATACAAACTTAAAGAATTTGTTAGTATGGAGTAATGAGTGGGGCCAAAGAGATCCATGCGAAGTAATTCAAAGGGTCGAGTCGTGGTCACGATTATCTTCGAGGGATGCTTGGATCTGGACATGTTCCCAGATTCACATGCACCACAGAGGTGGTCCTTGAGGAATTTTACACCTTCGCTGCCAATGATGTGCTTTTTCTTCACGAGCGTGTGCAAGTTCCTCATACCCGCATGTCCAAGTCGTCGATGCCATAGCTAGCCTTCTGAAGACTTTGCAAGTAAGCATGTGGTAGGTTGAGGACATGTAGAGAAATCAACAATATACAAGTCTCCTCTCCTAAAGCCTTCAAAGACTTTAGAATTGTCAGATTCCCTGATGACAACACAACAATATTTTCCAAATACGACGTTCACATCAAGATCACAAAGCATTGAGATAGACATAAGGTTGAACCCAAGGGATTCAACAAACATCGTTGTCGGGACCCCGATCCTAAGTCAGATGATTCCATAATGTAACAGGTCACATCACTTTGCAGCCTCACGCATGGTACTCCACGGCTGCAGCCTTACCTTGGCCGAGACCGTTTGCGTCTTTTGGCTCACGTATGTGAACATGTCGCCAGCAATCACAAAGACAAAGAACCCGGGCCAACATAACTAGTCATAGAACCCAAGTGGCACATCCGTACAGAAACAGGCATACATAACCCAACAATGCAGGTGTCGGTCTCAAGCGTGTGTAGACGAGTCATAGCAAGGTACCAGGACTCCATTACGTAGCGAGACACGAATGTCATCACTACACGTAGACGAGTCGTAGCAGGCTACAGGGACTCCATTACATTGCGAGACATTTCCTCGAAGGGACAGACACAGCAGCAAGGAAGGATACATGTCAGTCAATCAATGTGTCCGGAGCAGTAGCAAGCTACCATGGCTTGATGGAAGCACAAAGAGGCAGTTTCCCGTAAAGAGTACTACTAAAGGCACACGACTAGGTGTCGGATCCCATACATACCGTTGCATGTCACACGTACACACGACATGCCCAATATGCATAGATACAACTATGGCATCACAACATAACCATACAACAACATGACTTTTATTTAAGAGGCTCAGACGAGCCTTGCATAATATGTTCTTACAGATAGGGGTCACATGACCCGACACTCAAGCCATACAAACAAAGTCATACAAGCCAGCGGAAACTTAAGATGTCTGAGTACAGACGGCAAAATAGAAAAGAGGCACATGGCGTAACTATCTACAGCCCACCACACGGGCAAGATTGTAGCTAGGACACCAGCTATTCGGCATCATCAACGTGTAGATAGAAATCACCTAATGGGTCCTGGTTCTCTTCTGCAACATTAATTAAGCAAGGATGAGTACAATCGTACTCAGCAAGTCTTTAAAACAGACCTAGTCTATTTATGCTCATGTATCAATAAAGGGGGTGGTGGAGTTCATGCAAGAATGCCAGCTTTGACTCATGGCTAACCTACACTACTCAATTTTAAACTCTTTGTTACAATTTTTGTTATCGCACACGAGTCCACTATCTCCATCACAATACACCACCATGGATTCACCTTCCCCTTCCGGAAGAGTGCCATCCACGGTACTCACACTTGTCTTGATATTTTTAGGAGTATCCATTTGATTATCTATGAACAGCATAAGTTCTCCAAGTAGTCCATATCCGAGGACGCGGCTATTCGAATAGTTTCATACCCTTTAGGGGTGTACTTCTTCACACACGCTCTTGCCACTTATCGCTGTGTGCCATAAACCATGCACCTCGGCAACCTTCAAGCGGATGCCCAGCGAGGGAGTCGGCCACGACCGTCAATCACATAGGACCTCTAGTCCAGGCTATCGCCTATTTGAGACTGAACCCGCACGGAAGTCTGGCCGAAGTTTCCGCAACGGTCCCAAACGATGTGCGCAGGGTTCCCAAGCCCACCATTCAGGTGACCCTTGGTACACCGTGCCACTGCCTACCGCGTCGTAACCCACCCCGAGGGTCAGCGCTACGCACGGCCTCCAACATGCTATAAACACCAGAAACTACTTGCAACTCCTGGACTAAGGACTAAGCGACTGATAAGTCGAGAGGGATCGAGTTACCGGAACCCAATGTGTGGTAGTAACTAGTCTTGGATCACAAACACGGAACCCAGTTCCTAAGAACGGTCCCAATGAGACAACGCACTATGTACTCCTACATAGCCTGTCATCGCTACCTTTACCAAATCGTATTCATTATGAGCTCATCACATGGGACAACACTGTTTCACTCAGTTCATCACCCAGATGAAACAGACCTGACACAACTCTAAGCATAGCAGCATGGCATGAAAGTAAGCTAAGCACATCATGGCACAAGCATCTACCAGGTATGCTAGGTTGCAAGGTTTAGCTATTTACTGTGACAAGATCAAGTCATGCATAAGAATAGGATCACCTATCGTGTATGACTGACATATGACTGTTTGTCCTAATGCAATAAACGAGAGCAGGAGCGAGAGAGTGGGATGTTATAGGAATGATCAATGGGCTTGCTTGCCTTGCTGAGCTGCGGAGGAGTTCTCTCCTTCGTCGGAATACGGGGTGGTATCTTCCGGATTAGGGCCTACCGCAACGCAGATAAAAGCATTCAATACAAGCAAATGCAACAATATGATGCATGATCATGGCATAGTAATATGCATGGGTGAGCTAATGTAACTAGTGATCATGTCAATTTAAAATAGATTTGAATATAGGTTCAAAGTTGTTCTCATTTCAAATTCCATATATCAACCTAATGATAATTGTCCATATTCACCTATTTATGTTTCTCTAGCATGCATGAGAATATCACCATTGGATTCATTGGATTTTTCTGATAAATTTTCATATATAAATTATTTTCATCTGACTTACAGATTAATTTATATGATTTTTCAAAGTTTTAAATAATTTCTGGAATTATTTTTAAATAGGAAAATGGTATTGTGACATCAGACTGACGTCATCCTGACGTCAGCTGGTCAACAGACCCATTCCAGGTCAAATCCGACCGGTGGGGCCCATCTGTCATAGACTCAATACTAATCAGTTTTAATTAAACTAATTATCCTCTCTAATTAACCTAGTAGGGCCCACTGTCAGTGTTACATTTAGTTAATAAACCGATTAAAACTAATTACTAATTATCCTAAAACTAATCAGGGACGGGGCCCACCTGTCATTGACTCACAGAGTCAAGCCAGGGCCCACGGGGGTCAAACCCACCGGAGTTGGTCAAGGGCTCGTCGCCGGTGACCAACAGAGACGGCGGCGACCATCGGGTTTTGCCCACAGGCGCTCGTTCAACGAGCTGAGACCACCGGCGCGTAGCTCATGCACGACCGCATCCAACGGAGGCCACATGAGGCTAAGGGGTCACCGGAGCTCGCCGGAAACGAGCTCGTGGCGGCGGCCGGAGCTCGGGCTCGAACCAAAACTCGATACAGGGCACATGGCGCCTGGACAATTGGCTCTACGAGCTCCTGGGAACTCCAGGAGTTCAACCATGCACTCGCACGTGAGCTTGGGGGACTGCATGCACGGTGACGACCGATCACGGCGGCGGGAGGTCTTCGGGTTCGGCGGCCGGGCTAGCTAGGGAGCGCTAGAGAGAGGGGAAGCAAGGGGGAGGAGGAAGAGGAGCTCACGGCGCTTCCAAGGAGATGGTCAGCGGGCTCAGGGAGGCAGCGACGGCGACGAATCGACGGCCGGCGAAGGCGGCTCTTGGCAGGGGAACGAGAGAGAGACAAGAGGAAGGGAGGGGGAGGCATGAGCTCGGGAGAGAGGGCTCTCGCATCTTCCAGGCGCAGGGGAAGCAGGGGAGCAGCCTGCTCCATGGCAAACAGGAGGTGGAGGGCGGCGAGCGCTCGGTCGCCACCTCGATGCCTACTGGCGCGAGGTGGAAGATGACCTCCCCACCCCTGGTGGGTTGGGCTGGGCCTCCCACTTGACAAGGTACACTTCTTCCCTTTCTTTTTATTTCTGTTTTCTGTTTTCTGTTCTAACATTTGTTTATTTTATTGCAGGTCCAAATAACCTTTCAAATATTCCAAAACTTTTGTATATTCAAGTTTGAATATTCTAAACTTGTATAAAAGGTTTCAGGTTAATTTGAGAATAGTAGCAATGATAATGTTTTTATTTATCAATTTCAGAGGCTTAAATCTTTAATTTAAATTATTGGTATATCCATGCCCTCAATTATCATACATAGGGAACATTTTTGATGGGCATTTTGGATTTGTTGAAATTTCATTTATCTTGAATTTCTTTAATTCATTAAGTGCTTGGGGTTTCCTTTCTTTCTCCCCATTTCACATTGATGCAATGATGATGATGATGATGCAATCACAATGCTAACATAGGACACTTGCTAGGGTTGTGACAATCACCTTATGCATGGTTCGGTCCTTTGAGATAGCAGCCTTACCAAGTCCCAATACCTTGCTTTTTTCCTTTGTTTGTGTAGGTGATATACTTCATAGGAGATGGAGTGAGTCGCACATTCATTAGTAGATTCTTGCCACCAGTCATGTGGTTTGTGCATCCACTATCGAGGACCCACTCAGTAGCTTTTGGAGTATCATCCTGCAGGTGAATTAGTACAACTTATGAACTCATGTGCTTCAGAGTGAAGAATATGACATCAATTTCATCAGATAGGATTTCATCACACAAGATAGTAAGCAAGTAGTGTGAGGACGTGAGAAATGAGGAATTCATTTCATCATGGTTAGCTTGCGTCCTTTCAAGCATTTCCTCAGGTCTCCAGCAAGTTCATCAAATGTTCAGTTTCATCTGGAGACCTGACCCTGCATAAGAAATTAGTTCAATTACTTCACCCCCACATCTGGAGATGTGGCAAAGAGTTCATCATTCTGCGAGCAGCATATGAGAAAGGAGGCATTGAAGCAAGTGCGCTTCATTTCACAGGGCGAGGATTAGAGTACTCAAATGAATAAGCAGAGAAATTCTTCGAGGACTTATGAACAAAATGGTTTGAAGAATAATGCACATATTCATAACTCTTAGGTTTTCCCTATGAAACAGAAGCATTAGCGTGAGAATGATATTTTTGACCATTTGAGGAATTTGGTCCAAGTGAGGACTTTGATCTGGGGATCCTATTCTTCATGAGTGATGTCATGAGGACATTCACTTGAAGATTTTGTAGGTAGCTCTTGGGAACCCAGATTTTCTTCATAGGAGAACTGTTCCTGCAGTTAGTTCCAACAAATCTAGCAAATACTTCACCTTTCTGATTTATGAAGAATTTGTAGTTGGAGTCAAGTGACTCATCAGAGGAATATGAAGTTTCACACATAAAGCCAGATATAGTGGATGGATCTACAGGAGGTCCTTTCGCAGCAACCCATGATGTTTTGGGGTACTGCTCAGGTGTCCAGTAGGATCCATCAGCGTTGAGTTTCCTCACAAAGGCAATAACTTCTTTCCTAGGGTTCCTATTCGGAATCTGCTTTTTGAGGACATCGCAAAGGGTTTGACGCCCTTTGAGACTTTTGTACATGCATGGCACATACAATTCCTTCAACCCTGCATTGTCATACGTGATACTTGTGGTATCCTCAGATGAGGAATTTGAGACCACGGGAATTGTTGAAGAATTTGCAGCAATAGAAGCATTTGAACATTCAGGTGAAGAATTAGCAGTTTCACGTTCGATGCATTTCAAACAAGGTGGAACAAATTCTTCCTGAGCGGCACTGATCTGTTGAGCTAGTAAGGAATTGTTTTACCTTTGGAGATCCTCATGTGACACCCTCAGTTTCTCAAGATCTTGCTTTCTTTGAAGAAATTCATAAAAAGCTTCTCATGATCAGCTAAGAGGTCGTTATGATGACTCTTAAGGTTATCATACTTTGTCTGAAGACTTTTGACATCGTCAGACAGAGTTTGAGTCTGATCCACTTCATGGTTTAACAGATCATCGCTTTTGTCTAGCATTTTCTGAAGCTTTTCGAGTGCACTTTGTTGCTTAGTGGCAAGTTTAACAAGTTTAGCATAACTAGGTTTCACATATTCATCAGATTCACCTTCACTTGATTCAGAAGAGGAATACTGTTTCTGTACCTTTGATGCTTTTGCCATGAAGCAGTAGGTGGGAGCATAATCATCATTGCTGACGTCAGAGTCATTGGAGTAGTCATATTCTTCATCTCTTAAGATGGACTTGCTGACGAAAGTAGTAGCAAGAGCAAGGCTAGCGACACCAGATTCTGATTCCTCCTCAAATTCTTCCTCTTCTTCATATTCTTTAGATTCTTCCTCAGAATCCATTTCCTTGCCCATGAATGCAGGAGCCTTTCTGGAACCATTCTTCTTGTGTTTTGAGGACTTTGAAGATGAGGACTTTGAAGACTTCTTCTTTTTCTTCGAGTCTTCAGAACTATCCTCCTTGTACTTCTTCTTCTTCTTTGAATCTTTTTCCCGGAGAGGACAGTCAGAGATCAAGTGACCAGGCTTCTTGCAACGATGACAGGTTCTTTTCTTGTAGTCTTCTGAGGAATATGATTTCCTCAAGCCACTTTTTGATGACTTTCCAAATCCACCTCTCCTTGAGAACTTCTGGAATTTCCTCAAAAGCATTGCCAGTTCCTGACTCAGTTCTTCAGGATCACCAAGGCTGTTGTCTGAATCTTCTTCGTCGGATGAGGAAATTGCTTTTGCCTTCAGAGCACGACATCTTCCATAGCTTGGCCCGTAGAGGTCTCTCTTCTCAGCTTGTTGGAATTCATGAGTATTGAGTCTCTCAAGAATATCAGCAGGATCAAGTGACTTGTAGTCTCCACGTTCTTGAATCATCAAAGCCAGAGTATCGAATGAGGAATCAAGAGATCTTAGCAGTTTCTTCACTACTTCATGGTCAGTGATATCGGTGGCACCCAGTGCTTGAAGCTCATTGGAGATATCAGTGAGACGATAGAAAGTTTGCTGAACATTTTCATTATCAAGTCTCTTGAAGCGGTTGAAGAGATTGCGAAGAACATCAACACGAGAGTCACGTTGAGTGGAAACACCTTCGTTGACTTTGGACAGCCTATCACAGATAAGCTTAGCAGACTCCAAAGCACTCTCTCTACCATACTGACCTTTGCTCAGATGGCTACAGATGATATTCTTCGCTTGAGAATCAAGTTGCTCGAATCTCTTCACATCAGCAGTAGTAACAGTGGGAGTGACAGAGGGAACACCATTTCCCACAACGTACCAAAGATCATTGTCAATAGCTTCAACGTGCATACGCATCTTGTTCTTCCAGTAGGGGTAGTCCATCCCATCGAAGGTAGGACACCCCGCGGAAACCTTGATCATACCTGCACTCGACATAACTAGAACTCTAGGTGGTTAAACCAAAATCACACAGAGCGAGGGAGTACCTGCTCTGATACCAATTGAAAGTGCGTTATATCGACTAGAGGTGTGTGAATAGGCGATTACTACAAATTCATCACCTGAGGAATTTCAACTTTGAGGAATTTGAAATGTGATGAATAACTAGCAGCGGAATAAGTACTCAAGCGCATGAGGAGCATAGTAACAGCATAGTCTTCATAATGAAATGAAACATGCACAAATAGTAAGTAGCGTGATACAGGATAAGCAGTGATGAACATGGTAACTTGAAGAATTTGAGGTGAGGAATTTGTGAAAGTCTTCAGACAAATTCTTCAAGCAGTAATAGTTAATTTCATCAACAGGTATATGAGGAATTAGAGGGTTTGAGGAAATAGAACCAGATAGCTCGATGAAGACAATGGTTTGATGACCCAGTTCCAATTGTTGTGACATTCGTACGTCTGGTTTGGAGCGGCCTGGTATTTAAACCAGAGGACACACAGTCCTAGGACACACAGTTCTTACCATATTCTCCTTGAGATAAGGTCACATAGTCCTCGCCCAACACTCGTGGAAAGTCTTCAGGATAGACTTCCAAAACCCTCACAAACTGGTCACCCGCTGATCCACAATTGACTGCTGGATGCTCTACACAAAGGTCACTTTGTGATTCCCAATTGACTGCAGGATGCACTCGACCGTGACGCCTAACCGTCTGGAGGATGCATAGTCCTCAAAGGTAACAAGCGTCGGTTCCACATAGGAATTTCTTCAGTGACGCTCAATCACTTTGGGTTTGGTGGTTTGGTTGTTGGTTTTTCCTCACTGATGATTTTCTCTCAAAGTCCTTGGAGGATGGGTTGTTCTCAAATGACAAGTGTCAGTTCTCTCTCGGAGCAGCCAACCAAATAGTGGTTGTCGGGGGTGGCTATTTATAGCCAGGGTGCAACCTGGCATGATATGACATGAATGCCCCCAATGATATGATCGTTATGTGGATATTTGTGATTGGGGACAGCTGGCGCTAAGCACAGCAATGGTCAGATTTTGAACTATGAAAGTTCTCAGACATATCATGTTCCTCACTTGTAGGCAATTCGCAATGGCAAAATCCTAACTCCTCAGTCAGATCAATTTCCTCAAAGACTAGAAGAACTTCGTCTCTGCCACTGATGAATATAACTGAACCGCAAGAGATTTCCAAAGGCTTCACTCAAAGGATTGTATGGCTTGAGGATTTTGGAGTTGAGCATCAGTTGGAAATTTTCCTTAGTATTACCTCGGCCCCCTTTAATAGTATGGTGTTTCCTATGACTCAAGGAAAGGAAATGAAACTACATAAACAACGTCTTCATGCTTCATATTACTCGTTTGTATCTTCAAGGTCACACCAACTTCTTCATTTTCATAGTCTTCACAAAGTCTTCACCAAAGTCTTCAGCAAAGTCTTCACTTGAAGACATACATTTTTAGGGGTCGATAATCTCCGAATATATCAAACTCCTCATCGACTTATAGAGCCTGTGTACACTCACAAACACATTAGTACCTTAACCTATAAGTCTTCAATACACCAGAATCACTAAGGGGCACTAGATGCACTAACAAGACGGCAAAGCTTCTTTGCCGTCTGCTAGCAGAGGGCAAAGAAGTAACGTCCGTTCCCCCGGCCTCACCCCACTAGCTAGTGTCTTTGCCGTCTGCTAGTAGACGGCAAAGAGGTTTAACCTACCTAACCCCCCGCGCCCCACCCCTCTCTCTCCCCTCTCTCTCTCGCTCACCTCACCCATGTCGTCCCCTGTGCTCGAGCCGCCGCCACCCCGCGCTATCGCCCGGAGCCCCCGTCGACGCCGGCCAGCCCCGCCCCTTGGAGCCCGCCCCGTCACCCCACCCCTCTCTCTCTCTCCACTCACCTCACCCGCGCGCGCTGCCTCGTGCCCCAGCCGCCGCCCCCATGCCACCCCCCGGAGCCCCGCCGCCACCGGCCAGCCCTGCCCACTGGAGCCCACCCCGTCGCCGGCCGCCCGCCTGCCCCGCCCCGGTCGCCCCTCCCAGCGGACATAGGCCGCGATGGCCGCGCTGCCCCGCCCCACGGCTGGAGCCACGCCGCGCCACGGCGCGCTGCCCCGCCCCGCCGTCGGAGCCGCACCGTCGCCTAAACCCTAAGGTGAGATTTTTCTGCTTTTTTTCCTGCTTTTTCTTTTTTTTCTTTTTTAGATTTAGTTTCGGTTTATTTAGATTGTGGAGGGTCGAGGATCGAGGGGAAAAGGGTCGAGGGTCGACACTGACACGACACCCCCGACACCTCGACCCCCGACACGACACCCCGACACCCCGACACGGCACCGCCGACCCGACACACCGACCCCGACACGACGCCCCCGACATGACACCCCCGACACCGCCGACACCCCCGACACCCCGACACCCCTAGATTTAGTTTGTTTTAGTTTAGTTTTTTTTTCTGTTTTTTAAGAATAAACAAGAAAGATGAAAAAAGAAGTAAAAGTAGAATAGGAAGAAGAAGAAGAAGAGGAAGAAGAGGAAGATGAAAATGAAAGAACAATAAGTAGCAGAAGAAGAAGAAGAAGAAGAAAGAAGAAGATGATGATGAAAAAAAGAAGTAGAAGTAGAAGATGAAAAAAATAAGTGGGAAAAGTAGAAAAAGATGGTCGCCAATGGTAGAGGGACGCCGAGGAAAAAGAGGGTCACCGAGTGGTCGAGGGGTCGAGGATCGAGGGGAAAAGGAGTCGATGGTCGACCCCAACATGACATCACCGACATCCTAACCCCCGACACGGCACCCCCGACCCCGACACATCACCCCTACCCCGACACGACACCCCTGACACCCCAACCCCTACACACCACCCCTACCCCGACATGACACCCCCGACACCCTGACCCCGACACGACACCCCCGACACCCCGACCTCGACACGACACCCACCCCGACCCCGACACGACACCCCCAACACCCCTACCCCGACACAACACGGGTCATATATTTGTGAATTATGAGTTAGGTCATATATTTTTTCTATTTTGTTATACAAAACGTCATATTTATGTTGATCATGTGGATTTAAATGTGCAGTTGTTTCGTCGCTGCGAGGGTCTTGTGTTCGACAACCTCCCTGTGCGTTCGACGAGCTCCGCGCCTGCGTTCGTGGGTGAGCACAAATGACATCTCCTCATCCCCCCTTCATTTCCTCTGTTCCGATCTTCATGTCAATGAAGCTTGCTAGCTATAGGTGTCTTCAATCATCAGTATGCATGACCGCTATGTGTCTCCCATTCGAAAGGGTTACATCTATAAATATGCATTCATTAGCATGTTTATAACCGTGATTCTTCCAAATTGTCCAACGTTATCTATGGATAGCCCGAGTATGTGTAGATTGGGTTTGTTTTCCCATATTCTCTGCTCCGGATCCGATGCAGAATTTCGTCAGTGCCTCCCTGTTGTTCTCTGGGTACACATCCTCTCTGCTTATTGCCGAGATGTGTATCAGGACAACAGCAGGGAGGTGCTGCCAAGATCATGCATCGGATCCGGAGCGGAGCATGGGAAAACGAACCCAATCTACACATACTCGGGTGGGATTAGGACCTATCTTTACCTACTAGCGTCTAGGTTGCATCGACGTAATAAAAATGACAAACTCTATTAACTGAAGAATATGGTTTGCTGAATTATGTATATATTTTGTGTGTGTCAAGTAGCTAGGCAAGATAAGTGATCGTGGGTGGATGTACACCAGTCACACTAATCAGAAAGACATGACACGTGAATGGAAAACAAAAACCAAGGAGTTTGTGAGAGTCGCATTTGCAAATGGACAGAAAATTACCTGGTGCCCTGGTGTCGATTGCGACAACTTCAAGAAGAAGTCAGAGCTTGAAATGAGCAAACACCTATAGAAGTGGGGGTTTACGCCTAATTATATGGTCTTGACATTTCATGGTGAGTCTGACCAACATGCCAGAGCTGAGGTGGTTCGTCGTTGCACCGACAAGCATGGTACCGGGATCGCAGACATGGTGCAAGACTTTAATGATGCTCGGGATTTGTATGATGAGACGGAGGAATCTACAAAGGGCTTTTATGAAATCTTGGAGTCTACAAAACGTCCTCTCCACGAGCACACTGAGCTTTGTCAGTAGGATGCCATTGAGAAAGTAATGGCTCTGAAGGCTAATTTCAACCTGGGTAGAGAATGCTATGACGCGATGATGATGATATTTGGACGCTTTCTCCCCAAAGACCATGTATTGCCAACAAACTTGTACCAGTTAGACAAAATCCTACATGCGCTTAAGATGCCCTATGAGAAGATAGATGCCTGTGAGAATGGATGTGCCTTATTTAGGCTTCCAGGTATGTTCTAGTAGACAACGGTATGGGTGAGAAGACTTCAACGTCTTTTCATGGTCGAAGAGATGGCCAGACAGATGACGTGGCATAAATTGAGCCAAAGAACCGAACTAGAGGCAGATGGGAATTCGATGTTGGGACACACTTCACAAGCTTTTGCGTGGAAGCACTTCGATGCATTACATAACGATAAAGTGGCAGATCCAATGCATCCTCGACTTGCCATCAGCACGGATGGGTTCAATGTGTATGGTATGATGGCACCACAATATAGTTGTTGGCCTGTATTTGTCATTCCACTCAATCTCCCCCGAGAGATTATGAAAAGAAAGAACATTTTCCTGACGCTGATAATTCCAGGGCCCAAATATCTGGGGAAGAATATGAATGTGTACATGAAGCCGCTTAAGGATGAATTGCAACAAGCCTGTGATAATGGGATCAAGACATATGATGCCGCTACCAAAAAGAACTTCAAAATGCATGTGTGGTACATGTACTCGTCGCATGACTTGCCGGTGTATGCGCTATTCGTTGGCTGGTGTGTGCATGGAAGGTTTCCGTGCCCCACATGCAAGGCAGCTCTTGAGTTCCGTTGGCTACAGGCGGGTTGCAAGTTTTCTTGCTTTGACATGCATAGACAGTTCCTGGATCCTGACCATAAGTTCAGAAAAGACAAGAAGAATTTCATCAAAGGTAGAGTTGTAAAAAACACTGCACCACCTACGTTAACAGGCCAATAGATCCTGGATCAGATAAACGCTCTCGAGCCGGATCCAAATCGTCCAAGGTATTTCAAAGGGTATAATATGGAACACGCTTGGACTCACAAGATAAGTTTGTGGGATCTTTCTTACTTTAAAGACCTCCTTTGCCCACACAAGATCGATGTGATGCACACTGAAAAGAGTATCGTGGAGGCCCTTTTTGGTACATTGTTCGGCATAAGGGGAAGTCAAAGGATAATCCTAAGGCTAGAGTCGATCAGGAGGCTCTATGTCATAGACCGTTAAAAAACATTCGACGACCGAAAGGAAAGAAGAACCGGAGGAAGCCAAACACATGGTTCAATCCTGGAAGGCCAACTATGAGGGAAATGATATTGTGGGTGAAAATGCAGTTGATCTTCCCCAATGGGTATGCAGCGAATCTAAAGAGGGGAGCGAGTCTTGACAAATTGAAAATATTTGGTCTCAAGAGTCAAGATTGGCACATATGGCCTGAGCGGGTAATGCCGGTGATGTTGCATGGCTTTATCCCTGACGATGAATGGCTAGTACTGGCAGAGCTGAGCTATTTCTTCTGTGATCTTTGTGCAAAAGAACTATCACCTGATGTGCTAGACGAACTGGAAGAGTTGGCGCCGGATTTGATCTGCAAGTTAGAAAAGATCTTTCCACCAGGCTTCTTTAATCCAATGCAGCATTTGATTTTGCATCTCCCAACCAAGGCAAGATTGGCGGGGCATGCAAAATCGTTGGTGCTTTGCAAGTGAGAGGATGCAGAAGATGCTTCGAGCAAAATGTAAAAATAAACATAGAGTTGAAGCATCGATAGCCGAGGCATTCATTACTGAGGAGGCGGCAAACTTGCTAACAGCACACTACACAGCCAAGAATCGTCATTTGCAAAATCTGAAGCCTCGGTACAATGATGGCGAACATGAAAAAGGTCGATCCAGCCTCAGGCTATTCAAAGGGAAGCTCGCACCAGCCGGTGCTTCGAAAGCAATAGCGTTCGATGTCGAAGAATGGCGGGCCATTTCATTGTATATCTTCAACAACCTAACAGAAGCGCGGCCGTACATCGAGTAACTTCTTGGTACATTGTTTCGCAACTTCTAATTCCTTTACAATGCTCTTTTCCCGAATATGTGATACAGTCGATATGTTGCCAAATTCTCTGATGGAGCGGTGTTCCAAAAGGATTCCATCGAAGAGTATGAGCTTCAGGCAAAGCATGGAGGCGGCTATCCCGGTTTCATCTCTTAGTTCAAGCAAACGGTAATTTCCATTAGACGATTTCATTTCTTCATCTAGTTTGCGGCTAATGAAACAATCCTTTTGTATTAAACTTGTAGGCTAATGCAGAGTCTATGGACTCCGAATTGAGACAAGTCGCTAATGGTTTTGACTATCAGGTCTGTTCATTTGACAAATACGACATCAACGGGTTTCGCTTTCATACTTTTGGCAAAGAGCTATCTATGGCCGACCGAAAGTCTACAAATTGTCATGTCTCTGCTGTCGGTGAAGGAGGGGTCGAGTATTATGGAAGAGTTGAAGCAATTTATGAACTTACATTCTTTGGTGAAAACCCACCAAACATCGTAGTCTTCAAATGTTATTAGTTCCAGCCGAAGGAGACTAGAAGGACTCACGAACATATAGGGCTAGTCAAAATCAAAGAAAGCACCCATTTAGATGTTCCCGATGTGTATATTATGCCTCAATAGGCGACCCATGTTTTCTATCTACCATGGCCCTGCCAAACGGATCCAAATCTGAATGGTTGGGATGTCATTTATGATGTGTCGCCACATTTTAGACCACCTCCCCTCAATCAAGATGATTATGAACCTCACATTAACCCAAACACATATGAAAGAGAATTCTTCCAAGAAACACATGTTTCCAAAAAATGTTTAAAGAACCGCTCTACTTCACCCCAGAACATTGAGGTAGACACCGACAATGAATCCGACTGCACCCCTGAGCCAGAACAAGAAGAGACAGAAGAAGAAGATGTTACTGCTGTGGATGACCTGTCAATGCTTGAACGATTACATAAAGGAGACCTTCCACATGTTCATGCATTTATTGATGATGCTGATGAGCACGTCATTACTGATAGTGATGATGATTCATCATTTATTGATCCCGGAGCATATATAGATGATGAAGATTAATATTAGTAATGTCAGGTATTCAATTATTATTATGTACATATATATTATTAATTAGTTCATGTTATTAGGTATTCAATGTTTTTATGTTGAACTAATTTTGTTCACTCTTTGTCATTGCAGGTGTTGACAAATGGTGGGCGTGGGTCGAGAGCGCTCTAAGCCTCCTTCCTCGGCACGTGCTGGGAGGGGGTGCTATTATTCCACCCCAGCAACTCTGGAGAGCGCTAGTACACTGTATGAAGAAACCGGCGGACGCTTCTTCTTCGACCGGGAAAGGTCTGGGGAAGACGAAGAGAGGTGCTAGAGGTAGTAAGGGTGCTGCGCCTTCCTCGCCTCCACCCCTAGCTGATTCTCCCGACCACAAGAGTGCTCCGTCTCAGGTGGACCCGTCTGACTTGGACCCGTCTTGGACTCCGGTCGCCGAGCCTCGGGCCGACGAGCCTCGGGTCACCGAGCCTTCATCCCAGGAGACTCCAGTCCCAAAGTCTTTGTCCCACGTGACTCCGGAGGCTAGGGGCCATGATGGTGGTGGCGAGGACAACTTGTCTGAGGACACCTATAGCGAGGGTGAGATGATTGATGAGGGCAAGAAGGTCTACCAACATGGTTGTACAAAGCTCTCACCCGTGCCGATGACCCGCGATCAGAGGTGGTTGATTGAGCCTAATGTGGAGAAGTAAGTGCATTTACTCCTTTTTAACCATTTGCCTTCATGTTTATTCAAAATAATATCTAATGTGTTGGCGTTGTCATACTTCACGGGTTGGAAACATGAGCGTGGTGTCCGCAGGCCCAACCAGGTCCTTGGAGTGCTTCTCCTTTACAGAATTAAAAATCAACAACACCTAGTGATTGTACTAATCAGTGTTGTCTTGTTTGATTGTAGACCTTCTACATGTGTCTTGAGGAACACGAGGCGAACGCGGCTATTGTTCTCGTAGCCGAGTGCAAGTGCCTACTTCAGAACTTACGGCACGAGGCTCGGGTGCAGGCTATTCGAGACTACTACGCCTCGACTAACATTAAGAGGGCCAAGAAGAAGTGCCGTAAAAATTATCTGAGTAAGGAGAAGTTAATGAAGGTAATTATCTATTCTTAAGGCCTTGTACTTAGTTCCCTTGATATGATTCGTAGGCGTAGCACTAAAATTTCTCTTGTCTAACTTAGGTGCCCCCGAGATGGTGTGTGAATAGGATGGACTGTTGGGAGGCATTGGTGGATGAGTGGTGCTCTCCCAAATGGCTAGCCAACCACAACAAGGCCAAGGATAAGCATGCCAAATGAAAGGTGTGCCACACCATCAAGGGAGCTCCAACTATTTTAGTACGGGGAACACTGGGTATGTGGTTTGCTTCATGATTCATGCAATTTCATTCTTCATGCTAGCTTGAGCCCTTAACTGATATTTTGTTCCTCTCTTTTAGGCGCGAGAAAGCAAGAAGGAGGTGCCACCACTATTCGACCTCTATGCCATGGCCCATACTGCCTCGTACAAGAAGGCCAAGGCATTCTCTAAGGATGACCTCGATCATCCAGAGAGCTTCAGC
This sequence comes from Hordeum marinum, assembly GCA_022496015.1. NCBI lineage: Eukaryota > Viridiplantae > Streptophyta > Magnoliopsida > Poales > Poaceae > Hordeum > Hordeum marinum. The sequence goes on along the minus strand of CM039675.1, from coordinate 179,784,737 downwards.
AACATCTCCTCCCACAACAAGCTCGTGGGGTACAGAGATGAGGGGAAGGTGACGAAAGGGGAGGACTTCAACCCGAGCTAGAGTCCTTTTGATCCAGAGCTCGTGATGATATCTGGTGGCAGGAGGCCCCATGGTCGATAGCCATTGAGGATGGACTGAAATGTTGTCCTAGAACTCTCCCGAAGATCAAGAAGTGTCGGACGAGCTCCGATCCTGAGATAAGGCCTCGTCCACGGCCAATGGAGCTTGCCATCGAGGCTAGGGCCTAGGAGCTTCTAGCAGAGGCAAACAGGCAGGCGGCGCAGAGGGAGATGGACATGGAGGAGAGGACGGCTAGGCTGTTGGAGGAGAGGAACCCGAACGACGCGTCTCACCGAGCCCTATACGAGCTCCTCGTGGTAAGTTTCTCCTACATATTAGCCAAATCATGCACGTAATGTTCGTTTCATCACTAACTAATATGACTAACTCGTGAAAACAAAATGTGCAGACCATGTGCCAGAACAATGGTCAAACCCCTCCATCAATGCCCCATATTGCTATAGCACCCACGGTGAGTTTCATTTGAATGGTCATTAGTTACTAGTATTCAGATTTGAGTTGCATCATGCTAAGGAAACATTGCAAATGATCTTTGGTGGAGCATGCCTCCCGACAAGCATCGACCGATCCTTCTGCGTCTGTCGCAACCCCGACCGGTCCTTCTCCGTCTCACCCTGGCACAAACCTAACCGGTCCTTCACCTCCGTGATGATGGTAAGTTTTCCCAAGTGTTTTGCTTAACAAATGCATACATAGCTTAAGAAATGACCAATTTAGCTCCAAAATGACCTATAGTTAGCTTCTTTAGTTCATTTATGACATACTAAGCATACTTAGGTAAAAAAATGGCATGATAAACTTGGTTTAGCTCCAAAATGACATAGACTTAGCTTATTTTCCTCCAAAATGACAAAATAACCTTACCTACCTCCAAAATGACCGATTATAACTAGGATAGCTCTAAAATGACATACACTTGCCAAAGTTTCGCCCTCCTTCCGGGGGATGATGTGCAGATCACTTTCCTGGCCAGGAGCTTGATGACCTCCTGTGCAGGCGCCAACAAACTCATGGCACAGGTCTTCCCACGAGGCGATGGACCCCTCTGGCAAGTGCATCAACCTTGACCTGACATTGGGATTAAGCACAAACGGGAAGTAGCTGGCAAGAATCTTGTCATCATGACCCCCGGCAGGTTGCACCGCAATGGTGTAGATGCTCAGGAATTCTGACAGACGAGTCTTGCCATCATACTTCTCCGGGACTTTTGGCTTGAACGTGTAGGAGTTAGGCCACTGGACTTGCCACAGCTCATGGGTAAACGCCGGAAAACCCACCTCATAAGGTAGGCTTATAGGATACCCTAGCACAGACTTGTCTATAGTGGGCCCCGCGTGCCTATCACACTGGAGGCGCGCTTCCCGCCGCCGCTTGATTCTAGTTCGAGTGTCTTCCTTGCCATGTTCTCGAAGAACTTGACGTTGATCGCGGCGTATCCATGGGTCAGACGATGCCTTCGACTAACCATCATAAGTGTCGGTCCGTCGAGTTGGTGACCGGCGTTGTTGCTGTGGAGGAGAGTGCGCCGAAGTCGCGCAGCCTCCGACCCTCTCACCATTGGCGTGAGCTAGCTCGGTGGACCGAAACTTATCTGCAAGGCTGAGGAGGCTCTGAATGGTGGCTCTCCATTCGTCGAGCTTCTCCGTAGCAGGAGGGAAGTTTAGGAGTAGTTGCACCAGCGCCATCGCTTCCTCTAACGTGGTCGACAGTGAACGGCGCGAGGAACGCGAGGTGCTCTAACATATAAATGCGTTAGAAGGAGCACCACCGCAATCCTGTGACGACACGCCACTCCGAATAGCATGCTGGCAAGCATGCTGGTCGCGTGCACCATGGGAATGATGCGTAGGAGCTTTTCCGTGGGGACATTGACAACTACTGGCACCATGGCACGACTCTGCGCGTGCATCATGGGAAAGTCGCGGCGTAGGCGCCGACATGGGTGCCCTGGAAGGTATCCTTCTGCCCCCGGAGTTCGACATACCACCCGTAGGCGGTACCGCTCTGTCCTGAGACCCAGGGGCGTGAGGATTTCCGCCGCTGCCATGGGCGTCTCCGCGGCGAGCGTCGCCGCTTGCTTGGCCTTGATCACCAGTGCGTCGCGGAAGTTCCGAACCTCTGTCTCCTCCTCCTCCACCTGCTTCTATGCCATCTCCCGTCTGTGCAAATACAAGCACGGTGGACGTGGTTGGACCAATCATTGTTAGGCCCTTGTTCTTGGGGGCCATGGACAAGATAAGTGTGAAGAAACTAGCGTGCTGATGACCAGAACAGGTTCGCATGACCTAGCGCCCCTACCTGGCGTGCCAAAGATGTCATGGGGAATAACAACCTATGCGATCGGAGGGACCCCTTTCGGTTCGGCGAGGGATAAGGCTTGCGCAAAGAGCCGGTCTGCTGAATAGCCCGCGGGGATCTTTACCCCGGTTCAGGCTGCACGGATGCATAAAACCCTACTCCTGCTTGACTGTATTGAGAGTGTTCTTAGGGTTCTTTCTACATGGGCGCTATGAGCAGCTGCCACGCGTGTGAGCTAGAAGGTCCAAAGATTCCAAGGACCAAAATTCCTCTACCGTATTGCCCTGGGCCTCCTTTTATACTTTGAAGGGGATCCCAACAGTGGCGTACAGTAAATACACTGGGTGTACAGAGCTTTAGTGCTACCATACCTAACACTTATGGAGTAGGACGGGCACATTTAATGCACCGTCAGGCATCTCTGTCCGCCTGTGGGACAGGACGGGATCCCATAACATTGGTACCACTTAGCCCCCTCCAATGTTGACGCCGCGACATGCTTCCAGGAAGATCGACACCTGGCTTGTGTGTTGCCGGGGCCTTGCAGGGGCTTCAGCTTCTTCGGGCCTCGCCTTCCGGGCCTAGCCTTGCTGGGGCCTTGTCTTGCCTGGGTGTTCAATAGCCCTCTCGACAAGATCTTGAAAGCACAACATGCTCCCTCGGTGGTTTTGGTAATTCATGACAACATACATTGTCTCTTGGACTAACACATCTATCTAGTGTATTTCAGTTAATAGCCCATGGAGAGTTGAGTTGGCAAAAGCATTGAGAAGATTGTGGAATTACCCCAAGATTCAAGTAAATAGGTTGGCCAAGCTTCAAGCAAGAGGACTCTATTTTTTAAGTTTGTGAGAAATCACTTTGAGTCCATAGGAAAGCCAATACTGTTAAAAGGGGTAAAGTTCTGATGGTGAACAATATGCTCAAACATGCACAACTAATAGTCACCAAAACATCCACAAACTCTCCCACCAAAAGTCTGTCCTAAGCCAAATATGCGAACAACATTTCTAACACTAGACATTCCTATCCCGGTGCCACCGATTCTAAAGCCTAGACAGACTCAGCCAAACCCTAACACTTCGGTGCAAACGACACTGCATCGGTGCAACCGAGTTGGGTTGCCAACATTCTGTTATGCAAGTTCATATTTTCGGTCCGACCGAGAATGGTGGATCGGCGTCACCAAGATTGGTAAATCTGACTGTTGGTCACCTTGTCAGTGCAACCGAGAAATGTATATCGGTCCATCCGAGATTCAAAAGTTGCGACTTTTGGTCACTTCGGTACCACCGAGATTTACACATCGGTGTCATAGAGTCTGTCTTATTGTGTGTAACGGTTGGATTTTTGGGGATGCCTATATATAACCCTTCACCACGACCCACTCGAAAGAAGCACTCATAACTGTTCCATACCTATTCTACTTAGTTTTCTGAGAGAGAACCACATACCCTTGTGTTGAGCTCAAGATCGTCCACTCCAACCATATGGATCTTGATTTCCAGCCTCCCCAAGTTCCTTTACACCAATCCCATCTCTTTTACCAAATCTTTTACGGTTTTGGAGGGGGCGTACAGTAAATACACGGGGTGTAAAAAGCTACAGTGCTACCATACCTAACACTTACAGAGTAGGACAGGCACATTTAATGCACCGTCAGGCATCTCTGTCTGCCTGTGGGACGGGACGGGATCCCATACCATTGGCACCGCTTAGCCCCCTCCAATGTTGACGCCGCGACATGCTTCCAGGAAGATCGACACCTGGCTTGTGTGTTGCCGGGGCCTTGCAGGGGCTTCAGCTTCTTCGGGCCTCGCCTTCCGGGCCTAGCCTTGCTGGGGCCTTGTCTTGCCTGGGTGTTCAATAGCCCTCTCGACAAGATCTTGAAAGCACAACATGCTCCCTCGGTGGTTTTGGTAATTCATGACAACATACATTGTCTCTTGGACTAACACATCTATCTAGTGTATTTCAGTTAATAGCCCATGGAGAGTTGAGTTGGCAAAAGCATTGAGAAGATTGTGGAATTACCCCAAGATTCAAGTAAATAGGTTGGCCACGCTTCAAGCAAGAGGACTCTACATTTTAAATTTGTGAGAAATCACTTTGAGTCCATAGGAAAGCCAATACTGTTAAAAGGGGTAAAGTTTTGATGGTGAACAATATGCTCAAACATGCACAAGTGATAGTCACCAAAACATCCACAAACTCTCCCACCAAAAGACTGTCCTAAGCCAAATATGCGAACAACATTCCTAACACTAGACATCCCTATCCCGGTGCCACCGATTCTAAAGCCTAGACAGACTCAGCCAAACCCTAACACTTCGGTGCAACTGACACTGCATCGGTGCCACCGAGTTGGGTTGCCAACATTCTGTTATGCAAGTTCATATTTTCGGTCTGACCGAGAATGGTGGATCGGCGTCATCGAGATTGGTAAATCTGACTGCTGGTCACCTTGTCGGCGCAACCGAGAATTGTATATCGGTCCATCCGAGATTAAAAAGTTGTGACTTTTGGTCACTTCGATACCACCGAGATTTACACATCGGTGTCATAGAGTCTGTCTTATTGTGTGTAACGGTTGGATTTTGGGGGATGCCTATATATACCCCTTCACCACGACCCACTCGAAAAAGAAGCACTCAGAACTGTTCCATACCTATCCTACTTAGTTTTCTGAGAGAGAACCACATACCCTTGTGTTGAGCTCAAGATCTTCCACTCCAACCATATGGATCTTGATTTCTAGCCTCCCCAAGTTCCTTTACACCAATCCCATCTCTTCTACCAAGCCAAATCTGTGAGAGAGTGATTATGTGTTGAGGAGTCTATCATCTTGAAGCACAAGAGCAAGGAGTTCATCATCTTCACCGATCCTATTACCTTTTGGAGAGTGGTGCGTCCTAGATTGGTTAGGTGTCGCTTGGGAGCCTCCTACTTCATGTTGTGGAGTCAACCAAGAAGTTTCTAAGGGCTAGGAGATTGCCTACTTCGTGAAGATCTACCCATAGTGAGGCTAGTCCTTCATGGATAGAAGCCGCATGGAATAGTCAAGGTTGCTTCTTTGTGTAACCCTCCATGGGTAGAGCCCTCTGTGGACTCTCGTGACCGTTACCCTCCATGGGTTGAAGACTCCATGAACATGGACGTATGATAGGACCACCTATCAGAACCATGGGAAAAATCCTTGCGTCTCCTATTGCATTTGATCTTCCTACCTCATTTATTTACTTACATGTGCAATGTCTTTACTTTCCGCTGCCATACTTGTAGACATGCATGTGTAGGGCTGTTAGACATGCTAGACTTGCTAAAGTAGTTAAAATCTGCCAACCAATTAACTTGGGAAAAGGTTAGGTTTTAAATTCCTGCTAATAGTCTATTCACCCCGTCTCTATTCACCCCTCTCTCGATCCTACAAGTGGTATCAGAGCTTTGGTATCTGACGAGGATATGTACCTAGGGTAGGGTCCTAGTCATGGCCTACATACCCTACCTAAGGACACTACATTGGGCGACTAGAAGATCAAGCATAAACTTCCGAGTGGATTCCACGAGATGTCCGAAGTCACTTGACAGGATATCCACTCGGAGACTCCTTCCTTCACTCGGCGGTAGCATGTCACTCGGAAGACCTCATTCTCACTCAACGCCAGAAGACCAGGAGCCATCATTAAGAGCCCAACAGGCACACGTTGATTCAATAGGCATTAATAGCTTTTATTACGTACGTTACTAGTAACGACAGACTTTAACCCCACGATCGGACTCTTAGATGCTGGGTAATTATGAGGGGCAGCGAACTCTATAGAAGCCGCCCCTCCCCTCCTGCACAAGGGTTCGCAACCATTGTAATACCTATATTCCACACAACATAAGCACTCAAGCACTGATACGTAGGGTTGTTACCTCCACGAGAGGGGCCTGAACTCATACATCCGTGTGTACATCCTCGCCGTAGCTAGGACTCTACCCTCTCCTTTCGTACCCTACCATCTACTGTCAGGCTCGTCCCCACGACAGTTGGTGCCCACCATGGGTAAGGCGTCTAAGCGACTTCCGGCGGGGTTCCATTTTCCGTCCTTCGACATGTCTTCCGGCGGTGTTTTTGCTATGGGCCACGAGATCCGTTTCGGAGCACTCACCTTCATCGCCAATGATTCGACATGGCTTCAAGAAGCGCCTCTCAATGTCAAGGCGCTCCCGATCCGCGGGGCCACGCACTTTCGTGCAAGTTCCTGTGGTGTGTTGCTGCATCAGCCTTCGACTCCTTACTTGTTGGCTCCCCTCGCTGTTCGCGGTCGCAAGCGGTTTGGCCGCTAACGACTTCAGCGCTGGGTCAAACACATAGTGGCGCGTCAAATTTCTCCACAGATTACAGCACTCGAGCCCGCCGAGTCCCTTCACGGTGTGTTCGAGTCGGATTTCGATCCGTCGGACGTGCCTTCTGAGTGCGAAAGTTGCGATCCCGCAGCGGAGGTCTTGATGGCAGGCTCTCATCAGACTTCGCCGCCTGGCTTTGGTCGTGGCAGGCGCGAGGCTGGCAGTCTGTCGAATGAGAAGCCACGCCGCGAAGAGGAGGCTCTTCATACTCCCATCGTTGGCGCGACTGCCGAGGCTCAAGCTTTGGAGGCCGCGTGCATTCGTTTGGAAGAACTCCAGGCAGAGCTTGACGAGCGCGCTCGCCAGCGCCCCCCACATCCCCGTCGACGTCAACGACAGCTGTTTCCGACTAGATCTCACAAAGGCGTTGGGGTATACCGAACTCCTATGTTAAATGTTGTTGTTGCTGCTAGGATAGAAGATTCCATTCAGCTGTCCCGGTCAGAGGCTGGAAGAGGGTTGATGCAGATCAGAGCACTGTTGGATGCAGCGCAGCGTCTTAATTCAGTAGTTTCCCAGTCTCACAACATGATACATAGAAATTCACCCAGGGCAGAGACCGTTTAGTCGGCACACAGCCCTGGATCGCCCTTGCGCCGTCTGGGTGGAGGTTTCCATGAAGAGCAAGTCAGAGATCAGTTCCACCGCGAAGACCACCGTTCAGTGCCCACACCTCCGTGGAGTGGTCCGTACGCGCCTCGGCGCCAGGACGATAGGCGCTCCTTTGGTGATGAGAGGAACATGGGCTTTGACGCCCGCGACCTCCTCATTTAGAAGCGAATTGACAGGGGCATAGCCCACAGAGAAGGACACGACAGAAATGTTCCGAGTGGAAGCTCAGCCATGGTGTCTGGTCCCGAGTGTTTCAGCAGAGCCATACGTTCTGAAGAGATCCCCCCAACTTCAGGATGGCGGCGGGAATCGGAAAGTTTTCTGGCGAAACAAAGCCAGAGACTTGGTTAGATGGTTACCGAGTGGATGTGCAAATTGGTGGCGGAAATGACAATGTTGCAATGAAGCACCTACCCCTGATGATTGATGGTTCAACTCGAGCTTGGCTGAATCGTTTGGCTCCCTCCAGCATACATTGTTGGGAGGATCTTGCCTTAGTGTTTGTCCGAACCTTTGAGGGCACTTGCAAGCGTCCGGCAGGTCTGGTGGACTTACAACACTGTGTCCAGAAGCCCAATGAAACTTTGAGAGATTATATTCAGCGATGGTCCACTCTGCATCATACGGTGGAGAATGTGTCGGAACACCAGGTTGTTTGTGCTTTCAAGGCCGGTGTGAGATACATAGAGCTATATCTAAAGTTTGGGCGACGGGTGATATTTCACTCGGCAATATGATGGAAATCGCCACTCGGTACGCCAATGGCGAGGAAGAAGACCACCTCCGTAGTGGTAAAGGAAAGGCAGTCGTCAATGAGGCTGGTGACAGCAACAATCGGAAACAGAAGCGAAAAGCTGAAGATCTGGTTCAAGCTGTGTGTAATACACACAGTATGCCCCCAAGAAAGGGAAACATCAGTCACAAACTGATATCATGGATCAGGCGTGTGTAATACACACGAGGAAAGATGCGGAAGGCAATCCGATTTTGCCCAAGCACACCACTCGATAGTGTCGGACCCTTATCCAGCAATTCAAGGGAGACCTGTCGAGTGATAAATCTCTCGATAAGGGAGATGAAGATGAGGAAAAGGAAACATTCCCGGATGTCACTGCTACACTGGTGATCTTTGCTGATGTCGAGAGAAAGAGCCATCTGAAATTCATCAATAGAAAAATTAACATGGCTATTCCGGATACCCCCACCTACCTCAAATGGTCCCAATATGCTCTCACATTCCACCAGACAGACCATCCTGCTCATGTGGCCACTCCCGGTCGACAGGATCTGGTAGTTGATCTGGTGGGGGGACTCGACTTAGAAAGGTCCTCATGGACGGCGGTAGCGGCCTGAATATTCTCTATGCGGATACCCTGAAAGGGATGGGCATTCCGATGTCTCGTTTGAGTGAGAGCAGCATGCAGTTTCACGGGGTCATCCCAGGAAAGAAGGCCAAGTCACTCGGCCAGACAACATTGGATGTGACATTCAGGAATGACAAAAATTTCCGAAAAGAAAAGTTGACATTTGAAGTCGTTGATTTCAAGAGTGCTTACCACGCCATTCTGGGTCGACCCGGTTATGCACATTTCATGGCCCGACCATGTTATGTGTATCTCAAGTTGAAAATTCTAGGCCCTAAGGGCATGATCACGGTCATTGGCAATCGACTGTGGGCCGAAGAATGCCTCCAACAAAGCTCCAAGATCGTCGATCACCAGATGGGCATGGTTGAGTTGGAGGAGTACAAGAAAACCGCCGCCCCTGCTGATTTGCTCCATGCAAAGAAGCCGGCTTCTGAGTCAGCATTTCAGTCGGCAGGGGAAGTGAAGAAGGTACACATCCATCTGACAGATCCTTCTGCTGCCCCGGCAAATATCTCATCAACACTCGATAGCAAATAGGAAGCCGAGCTCATCCAGTTCCTCACTGAGAATTGGGATATCTTCACATGGAAGCCTGCTAACATGCTGGGATTCCTAGGGAGCTGGCTGAGAACCGTCTGCGAGTGGATCTGAAAGCCAAACCCGTCAGAGAGCATTTGCGTCGCTCAACGGCGAAGAAGCGCAAGGCAATCGGAGAATAAGTGGCCCGTCTCTTTCAAGCCAAGTTCATTCGGGAGATTTACCACTCCGAGTGGCTCTCGAATGTTGTGATGGTGCCCAAGAAAGATAAGTCGTTCCGCATGTGCATTGACTTCAAACATCTGAACAAGGTGTGCCCAAAAGATCATTTTCCGCTCCCCTGCATAGATCAAATTGTTGACTCGACAGCGGGGTGTGAGCGTTTATCGTTTTTGGATGCTTATTCTGGGTACCATCAGATCCGTGTATATGGCCTAGACGAAATAAAGACAACCTTCATCACCCCATTCGGGTGTTTTTGTTAAATCACCATGCCTCTTGGTCTCAAGAATGCCAGTGCTACTTTTATGCGCATGATTCAGAAATGTTTACTCGACCAGATCCCTTGGAATGTCGAGGCGTACATGGACGATATAGTGTTCAAGTCCCGCAAAGGTTCCGACCTGCTGGCTGACTTGGCCGAGACATTCACCAATCTGAGGCGATTTGACATAAAGCTGAATCTAGCCAAATGTACTTTCGGCGTCCCTCGTGGCAAGTTACTTGGTTTTCTCGTTGCCGAGCAAGGAATTGATGTCCACCCTAAGAAAATCAGTGCCATTACCCGTATGAAGACTCCCGTGCGAGTGCACGACGTTCAAAAGCTCACAGGTTGCTTGGCAGCATTGAGTCGATTCATTTCTCGTCTTGGTGAGAAGGATCTGGCTTTGTATCAATTGATGAAGAAGTCCGACATGTTCGACTGGACTCCCGAAGCCAAAGCAGCGTTTTTTGAGCTCAAAGCCCTGCTCTCCACCCAGCCGGTGCTTGCCGCTCCTGCCAGCAAGGAGCCCTTGCTCCTGTACCTCGCGGCCACAAATTAGGTCATCAGTACAATACTAACTATCGAGCAGGAAGAGGAAGGTAAAGCTTATAAGGTCTAGCGGCTAGTTTATTTTGTCTCGGAAGTATTGTCCCCCTCAAAGCAAAGATATCCACACTACCAGAAGCTGGTTTATGGTATTTACCTATCGGCGAAGAAGGTGGCGCATTATTTCCAGGACCACTCGATTTCAGTCATCAGTGATGCTCCCCTGTCCGAAATTTTCAATAATCGAGACGCATCAGGTCGAGTGGCTAAATGGGCAATCGAGCTTGGACACTTTGACAACAGATTGGAAGCCAAAAAAGCAATCAAGTCGCAAGCATTGGCAGATTTCATGGCCGAGTGGATTGAACATCAACAGCCTATCCAAGTTCACTCGGCTCATTGGATAATGTTCTTTGATGGATCCAAAATGTTGAATGGGTCCGGTGCTGGTGTTTCTTGATATCTCCCAGAGGTGACAAGCTCAGCTACATCTTGCAAATTCACTTCGATTCCTCCAACAATGAGGCAGAGTATGAAGCACTTTTGTATGGGTTGTGCATGGCTATCTCACTCCGTGTCAAGCGCCTAATGGTTTATGGCGACTCAGATCTGGTGGTGAATCAAGTGATGAAAGAGTGGGATATTCGAAACCCTACTATGATTGGTTACTGCAATGCAGTTCGAAAGTTGGAGAAGAAGTTTGAAGGCCTGGAACTTCATCATGTTCCCCGACTGAAAAATCAGGCAGCCGATGAACTATACAAGATTGGTTCCACTGGACGGCTTGTCCCCAGTAGTGTGTTCTTGGAGCACTTGCACACTCATTCGGTTCAAGAAGATCCTTCCACCGAAGAGCCCTCATAGGCTTTGAGTTCCACCAACTCGACAGAAGTCGATGTCCCTGCAGTGATTGACCTGGTCATGGAAATTTTGGTTATCATTCCCGATTGGACTGTGCCTTACATTGCCTATATCCTCAGACAAGAGCTCCCTGAAGATGAAACAGAGGCTCGACTGATTGTGCGCAGGTCCAAGGCTTTCATTGTGATGGGAGATCAACTATTCAGAGAGAGTGCGACTGGTGTCACCCAGCGCTGCATTTCCCCCGAGGAAGATCGAATGATTCTAGACAAGATTGACTCAGGGACTTGTGGCCACCATGCATCCTCAAGGACGATTGTCGCTAAAGCATACCGAGCTGGTTTTTACTGGCCACGAGCTAATGAGATGGCTAAAGACATCGTTGATCATTACGATGGTTGCCAGTTCTATGCGAACTTGTCACACAAGCCGGCGTCTGCTCTGAAGACAATTCCTCTTGCCTAGCCGTTTGCTCTTTGGGGACTCGACATGGTTGGCCCCTTTCGACCCAGAAAAGGAGGATTCACTCACTTGTTGGTAGCAGTCGAAAAATTCACCAAGTGGATAGAAGACAAGCCAATCAAGAAGCTGAACTTCCGCATGGCGATCACGTTCATGAGAGAGATAATTTATCGATACGGCATTCTGCACAACATCATCATGGACAACGGCAGTAATTTTGACTTGGAAGAATTCAGGAACTTCTGTAACTCCCAAGGCACCCGAGTGGATTATGCATCTGTTGTGCATCCTCAAACCAGTGGGCAAGTCAAGCGGGCTTATGGTCTCATCCTGCAAGGTCTGAAGCCTCGTCTCATGAGCCATATGGATCATGTCGCTGGAGCCTGGGTAACTGAGCTGCCGTCTGTTTTGTGGGGTCTGAGGACAACGCCCAATCGATGGACTGGACGGACTCCTTTCTTCCTCGTCTATGGTGCTGAGTCCGTCCTGCTGAGTGACTTGTTTCACAATTCTCCTCGAGTGGAGCTGTATTCTTAGGCTGAACCTGAACAAGCCAGACAGGACGGTGTAGATCTTCTAGAGGAGGAACGAGAGATGGCTCTAATCCGGACGACTTCCTATCAGCAAGACCTGTGGCGCTTCCATGCGAAGAATGTCAAGATTCGGTCGTTTCATGAGGGAGACCTGGTGCTTCGAGTGAATCAACACCGACCTCACAAGCTTGCTCCTGCATGGGAAGGTCCTTTCGTCGTCACTAAGGTGCTAAAAAATGGAGCCTCTCACTTGTACAATCTCATGAAGCAGATAGACGATTCACGAGCCTGGAACGCAGAACTGCTCCGGCATTTTTATACTTGAGACAGAAGAATCCTGTAGTGTAATAAGAATACTTCATCAATGCAATTCACATTTCTGCAATGTATTGTAGATTCCAATCGTACAGTTTCATTCTTGGGAATACTCCGAGTGGTGTGCAATCCTCACACTCGGGGGCTTAGCTGCGAACATGCTTCGCCTAAGTTAAAAACCCTGTCGGGTGGGTAGCAATCCATTCACTTGACGGCCTATTTGCGAATCCGTCTTTGCTAAGGTTAGAAAATAACTCCGAGTGATGAGCGATCCTCACGCTCGGGGGCTTAGATGCGAACATGCTTCGCCTGAGTTAAAAACCTCGTCGGGTGGATAGCAATCCATTCACTCGATAGCTTAGCCACGAATCGACATTCGCCTAAGTTCGAAAGTAACTCCGAGCAATGAGAGATCCTCACGCTCGGGGGCTTAGCTGCGAATACGTTTCGCCTAAGTTAAAAATCTCGTCAGGTGGATAGCAATCCATCCACTCGACAGCTTAGCCGCGAATCGACATTCGCCTAAGTTCGAAAATAACTCCGAGTGATGAGCGAGCCTCACGCTCGGGGGCTTAGCTGCGAACATGCTTCACCTAAGTTAAAAACCTCGTTGGATGGATAGCAATCCATTCACTCGACATCTTAGCCACAAATCGACATTCGCCTAAGTTCTAAAACACTCCGAGTGATGAGCGATCCTCACGCACGGGGGCTTAGCTGCGAACACTTTACGCCTAAGTTAAAAACTTCGTCGGGTGGATAGCAATCCATTCACTCGACAGCCTAGCAATGAATCGACATTCGCGTAAGGTCGAAAATATCCCGAATGGTGAGAAATCCTCACACTCGGGGGCTTAGCTACAAACACGCTTCACCTAAGTTAAAAAAAACTTAGTCGAATAGACAATTGAAAGCCAAATACGAATAAAATCCAAAGGGTAAACCACGATAAATGTTTCGTATAGAAGCAAATGTGCTCAGGCCTAAGGCCTGAATGAAGTTTAAAGGGATACAATTTCACTCGGCATACCGAGGCAAATAAAAGTATTTCTCAAAAGACCAAGTTTTTTAAACAGGTGACGGGCTAGCTGGATTGACAAAAGTATCCAAGTCGATGCCGTCAGCGATTCTGGTGAATGCCTCAACGAAGGTTTCCATGAAGTCGTCAAATTGGATTTTCTTCGTGTTTACCACCTGGAGCTCCTTCAGCTTCACTTCCCTCACGTCCCTACAATGGACCCTGACAAGTGATAGCACCACGTCGGCCCCGCAATGAGCAGCAGATTTCTTCCAGGCCTGCACTCGACTAGGAAGTTCGTTCAGGCGAGCCATACAAGAGTTGAGGTCGAGCTGAAGAGTGTCCTCAGGCCATAGTTCCTTGTCGATTCTTTCCATTGCAGATTTCAGTCGGGCAATATATGTCTGGAGGCCTAGAAGACGGAAGTTGAGTCTGAGCATGTTCATGGCCACTGCATATGCGACTGGTGACTTAGTGGGATCTAGATTGGGCTCAACCTCCTATGTCTCCTTCTCGAAGTCTTGACAGAATTCTATTGAAGAGTTGGAATGGGAGGGGAATTGGTGAGCTGCAACCTTCAAAGGTTTTACAAACTTTAGTCGACAAGAAACACTTACTGTCGAGCAGGATATACATCTTCCTCGAGAATTCGCCCAAGTGCTTCTCCAGACCGTTGCTCCGTTTGTTTAGCTGCTCGGCCCTTTTAACAAGGTCCACACGCTCCTGCTTCAACTTTGTGTTCTCCTCCTCAAGTTTCTTGGCGGCTGTCAGCTTCCAATCTACAGCTTCAGTCGTGTCCCTGGCCACTCGTTGGGCGTCAGCAAGTGCCTTGTCCTTCTCCTCCAGTGACGTCTTCATGGAATCTAAAGAAACAACATTGTTGAGTCGCGCTTGGAGTCTACGGTTTTCATTGCGTACGTCTGTTTGAGTGAGAGCACTCGGTTCAAAACATGAAGAGCGAAGATGGGAATACATAAAGTCAACAGTAATTACCTCCCAGATACTACAGCTCAGCACGCGCTCGCTCCAGAGCGTTGTCGGAGGCCTCCAGATCTACTCGCAGCCGGTTCCTCTCATCCTCCATGTCCTTGTACTGCGTACCAAGTTCGCAAGCCCTCTAGAACCAACAAAAGACAGGAATTCAATCGGCAAGTGGTGCCAGGGACAGCCGATTGAGTTATGAACACCGGCGAATGACTATATTACAACCTTGGAACAACCTAAGAAGAATTCAAGCAAAAATTCCACTCAGCATGTCGAGTGGCCCTGGCGCTCCGCACGACGTAAACAAATTCAAAGCTATCTCTATTAAGACCCCTGCCAATGCAAGCACTCGACAATGGTCTCGGGGACTACACCCAGTGGGTGCACTAAGAGTGCCCCCACTGAGACGGTTAACGCTCGACCTGTCGAGTAACTCGTCTGAAAAAAATGCACTCGACATGTCGAGGGACTCCAGTACTATGCGTACGACAAGTTTTCAAGACTACTGCTTATCGGCTGCGATTAATAGTAGCCTTGGGGACTACACCCAGTGGGTGCACTTAGCGTGCCCCCACTGGTTATTAAAACATTCGACAAGGTCTGCCCTATCAGAACATCCACCCGTTACTCGATCCATCGAGCGACGTGCCTCCCTGCTCTGCGAAGTTCAATCTATCCTTATGTAGTGGCTTATCATGGTTTATCAATAATAACCATGAAACCTACAATGTAGCTTCAGAGTGGTGTGATCCAAAGCGAAATGTATCCCATATACAATAAACTCTAAGACCCATGTCGGTGCAAGCACTCGACAACGTTCTCAGGGACTACACCCAGTGGGTGCACTTAGCGTGCCCCACTGGATCTGCTAATTCTTGATCAGCCGAGTGGCAGAAACATCCTTCATTGGAATATCCATCACTTAGAGAAGTTCAATCTATCCTTATGTAGCATCATATCATGGTTTATCAATAATATCCATGAAACCTACAAGGTAGCCTCGGAGTGGTCTGACCAAAGGTAAACGTATAAAGCATACGACAAACTCAAAGACCCATGCTGATGCAAGCACTCAATAGCGGTCTCGGGGACTACACCCAGTGTGTGCACCCAGAGTGACCCCACTGAGACGGTTAACACTCGATCCGTCGGGTAACTCTTTAGGAAAAAAATGCACTCGACATGTCGAGCGACTCTAGTACCACGCGTACTATTGATCTGAATCCTACTCGATTACGATCCGTCCTATTCACCCACTGGGTGTACAGTCCAGAAAAGACAGGAATTCAATCAGAAATGTACTTACAATCGAACTTACTCAGACATTGGTGCGGAGGGTTGCGGTGATGTCGTAAGCCAGCTTGCTGGCCTCGTACGCCTCCTTGGTCCGCAGCATTATCTGTTCCGCCTAGATCATAGCCTCCTTCACAGCTCCGGTCTAATCTTTCGGGACGCAATGCAGAGAGAAAGCCGTCATAGGCGGAATCGGCATGGTTGCTGGGGCAGCTAAGGCAGTCTGAGCGGGTCCGGTTGGAGTCGACGTCACAATGGTCGAGACCATTGGAGGAGCATTCGAAAGAGGTGCTGCAGGTTCAACTCTAAGTTGTGTCGAGTCACCCATCCCCGAGGAGGACTCTGTAGTCGAGCGCTGAAGCGCCTGCGCTGATGAAGCTTTTCGGATGCGGGTGCGTGAAGTGTCCAGGTGCTCCTCGTCGTCTTCCACCTGAATGATCTCTGCAACAACAACCAACAGTGTTAACATTTGCATGAGATGAATCCCATTCAGATGAAACAACAACTTACTAACCTCTATGAGAAGTGGCAGCGTCAGAAGTGCCAATGTTCATCGCCTCCCCTCTATCTCGATGAGGCGAGGTTATGGACGTAGCAGCTCTCACGGATTGAACAGCACTCAGTCAGCTACAACTCAAGGCCACAGTCGACGAAAAGAATTCGAAAATAAATACTTACATGGAGACAATAGGTATGGACATCCTCATCCGAGGCAGAGCCTTGCGAGGTTTGATCATGACTTTCTTGGGCTGCTTGGCCAGTCTTTCACTCGACTCACTAGGGCCCGGAGCCCTGTCCTCAACAACTGTAGGATCATGGCGGAACTTGGTGCGGCCTTCGCGTTGGGGAGGCGACTCGACTTCTTCCTCTTTGCGGGAGTCCTTGTATTCATCCTCAGAGTTAGTGGGACCATCGCCGTCCATGCTGCCACCCTCGCTCACTACGCCATCTTCAACATGGTTCGCGTTGGGAATGGGCGAGTGCATGTGCGTCCACTCCTGCATGATTCAAGCAAAGAAGTCAGTTCGTAAATCAATGTATCACTCGGCAGTACAAGTACATCAGTCGACACCGCGCAACTCACCAGATTCTTTGGCGGGTTTTCGGCCAAGTAAGATCAGATCCTCTTGGCTCCCAAAGGGTTTTCGCATGCTCCAGTGATGCTGTGAAGCCACTGCTCGACGGTTGTTTGTGGAACCTCTTCTGGGTGTGCCCTCGTCAAGTCCTCAGGGCCCGCGTAGTGCCACATAGTGTGATCTCTGGCTTGGAGTGGCTGAACACATCGACTGAGAAACGTCTCCAACGGATCCATGCCAGTCACCCCACCCCGGATCAACTACACCACAACCTCAACCAAGATTCCCATTTGTACATGTTCCTCTTCAGTCACCTTCACAAACTTGGGGACGACTGGACGGTCGGGTGTATAGGGGGGAAGGCCAGTCGACACGTTGGGCGATGCCATATCCTTGCAGTAGAACTAAGTCGACTTCCATCCTGTAATAGACTCAAGAAAAATTATGGCAGGGAAGGAACTGCGAGCTCTTTTATGAAGTCCTAAACCTCCACACAACTGAAGCACATGAGTCTTCCCATCGGCAGGGAGAGCTTTCTTCACGGTCTGGGATCTGACCGTGAAGATGTGCTTGAAAAGCCCCCAATGGGGAGAGCAGCCCAGAAAACACTCGCACAGAGTAAGAAGGCAGACAAGTATGCAACAGTATTTGGTGGGAGATGGTGCAATTGGGTGCCGAAGAAATTCAAGAATCCTCTAAAGAAGGGGTGGGGCGGCATAGAGAAACCTGATTCGACATGGGAGAGAAGGAGGACCCACTCCCCGTCGCGCGGCTCCGACTCGCGCTCTCCCTCTGGCATCCTCCAGGCGTCATCTGCCACGAGCCCATCAGCGACAAGGCCCTCCATGTCCTCGCGAGTGACTACGGAGGGGAGAAAATCCCCCTGCATCCATCCCGCCAGCGTGGTGAACCGAGCGGTCGAGGGCTTCTTGCCCTTGACCTTCCTCGCCCCCTTCTTAGCTCGCTCCAGCTTCTCCGTCGCGTTCTTCGTCATCGACACGGCAGCTCTCGTCGAGGAGGAACGGAGTGGGGCACAGGAGGCAGAGGAGGCGGAGGAAAGGAGAAAGAACGGGCGGAGGTACTGTGCAAATCGCGGCGCACAGAGATTTATACTCCACCGAGTGTCTCGTTAACCAGTGGGCCCGCGAGATCACCGCACACGCCAACCGTTGATGGCGCCCAGTACATGGCGAGATGACCGGCACGAGAATCGAGGCGTCGTGCCTCCACTTGCCCTGATCGTGGCGTCATCGTCGCACGTGCGCACGCTTCCCAAATTTTTGTATCCCGCAATACTCGGGTCTCACAGATCGACCCATCACCTCCAAAGATGCCTTCGGTTTACTTGGAGAAAAACATGCATTGAAATCCCACTCGGAGACTTTAAAGGCTGAATGGATCCGGGCAAATGGAGAAGAATTCAATCGACGCAAGTTTCGTTGAAGCCCCGAATATCATTCGGAAGATTTGGCGTGTCGATCGTGAATTGACGCAAGTTTCATTGGAATCCCGAATATCATTCAGAAGATTGGTGCCCTAACTCAAGATTGGCATGGATACCCCCTTTCACCACTCGAACCCTGATTCATTCGGGGGCTAATGATGAGGATATGTACCTAGGGTAGGGTCCTAGGCAAGGCCTACATACCCTACCTAAGGACACTACATTGGGGGACTTGAAGAGCAAGCATAAACTTCCGAGTGGAATCCAAGAGATGTCCGAAGTCACTCGACAGGATATCCACTCGGAGACTCCTTCCTTCACTCGGCAGTAGCGTGTCACTCGAAAGACCTCATTCTCACTCGATGCCAGAAGACCAGGAGCCATCATTAAGATCCCAACGGGCAGACGTTGATTCAATAGGCATTAATAGCTTTTATTACATATGTTACGAGTAACGGTAGACTTTAACTCCACGATCGGACCCTTAGATGCTAGGTAACTACGAGGGGCAGAAAACTCTATATAAGTCGCCCCTCCCCTCCTGGACAAGGGTTTGCAACCATTGTAATCCCTATATTCCACACGACATAAGCTCCCGAGAGGGGCCTGAACTCATACATCCGTGTGTACATCCTTGCCATAGCTAGGACTCTGCCCTCTCCTTTCATACCCCTACCATCTACTGTCAGGCTCGTTCCCACGACTGTATCCATTGCTTCGGTTTAATCACCATGGAGGAAGATGGATGTGTCTAGAATGAAGAGTTTGAGTTGTAGAGTGCCCATTCTTGATGGAGAGTACTATAGTCAATGGAAGAATTCCATGATTGATCTATTTAATAGATTCCATTTGACTAAATATATTGAAAACCCCTATGTGCTCCCTATTGATGAATTGCATCCCACACACGAAGAGGAAATTAACATGCTTGGTAACCTAAGAATTGTCAATCCTATTGTTATAGGCTTACCAAGATTCGTGCTTTCTCAAATGAAGAACTTTGCATGTGCCTATACCTTATGGACTAATTTGGAGAAACTATATCCAAATCTTCCCTTAGGAAATCTTGATGAAATTCTTCATAAAACCATTACTTTTCACAAAATGAAGCCTAGTGATCCAAACTTTGATAAATGCCTATTTGAGCTCCGTGATCTTATGCGTGCTAAAGGAGATGTCACGACCATCAACAACATTATCTTTGAAGCCATTCGCATTCATAAACTTGAACATTGTCATGATCACTATTCTATCGAATCTCTTGTTCTTTATGACGAGGATTTCCCACTTGATGATGACAATGTGGAACATGGCTACTGTGAAGATGACTGTTCGACATCGAGTATGAGAAGAACATGAAGAATTTGAGCCTCATGGCAAACTTTAAGGATTACATGTCCGGAGGAAAAGAGTGGATTCTTGATAGCGAATGTACGGATCATATGACTTGTGATAAAGACATGTTCTAAGAGATCACGCCTAATCAAGGTCCCCGACGGTACGTGACCTTTGGAGACAACTATAAGGTTAAGGTACTTGGCCTTGGTAAGGTGGCTATATCCCATAATAGCTCTATTCAAAATGTTATGCTTGTTGAATCCCTTAGCTACAATCTTCTTTCCATATCTAGACTTGCTGACTTCGGTTTCAATGGTCTTTACCGGTTTCCGTAGAGGTGATCTATAAATTGTTGATTTCACTAAAAGATCCAAGCCTCGCACTTGTTTAATTGCAAAATCATCTAAAGGTTGGCTTTGGCATAGAAGACTTGGACATGTAGGCATGCACAATCTGGATAAGCTAATCAAAGGTGATCATATACTTGGTGTTAAAGATGTTATATTTGAGAAAGATAGACTTTGTAGTGCTTGTCAAGCTGGAAATCAAGTAGGCGGAAGTCATCCCGTTAACAATATCATGACTACTAGGAGACCACTTGAGTTACTTCACATGGATCTTTTTGGTCCCAATGCTTACAAGAGTCTGAGTGGAAATTCCTATGGTCTAGTTATAGTTGACGATTTTTCAAATTTAAATGGGTATTCTTTCTTAATGATGAGTCGCAGGTTCAAAAGTTCTTCAAGAACTTGGTTCGCAAAGCGCAAAATAAGTTTAAAGTGAAGATCAAGAAGGTTCGGAGTGATAATGGATCAGAGTTCAAGAAGACCCATATGGATACCTTTCTTGACGAAGAAGGTGTCTCACATGAGTTCTCGGCTACGTACACACCTCAACAAAATGGAGTTGTTGAGAGGAAGAACTGGACGCTCATAGAGATGGCAAGAACGATGCTTGACGAATACAAGACGCCAAGACACTTTTGGGAAGAAGCCATTGAAATAGCATGTCATGCCACAAACCGACTTTACTTGCACAAGCTTCTCGATAAAACGGCATACGAGCTTCTCACTGGTAACACACCCCAAGTCGGATACTTTTAGGTATTTGGCTCAAATGCTACATTCTTGATAAGCATCGTCGTACTAAATTTGCTCCTAAATGTCATGAAGGATTCCTACTTGGTTACGGATCGAACTCTCACACTTGTCGTGTCGACAACAACTTTACTCGAAAAGTTGAAGAGATGGTAGATGTGATGTTTGATGAATCTAATCGTTTGCAAGTCGAAAAATTGCCAAATGATGTGGGTGATAAGGATCATTCGGAAGCCATACCAGAACTACCCATCGGCAAGATTCATCCCATGGAGGTGAAGCAAAGTACTTCATCAACTCAAGTGGAAGCCCCCAGTTCACGTCAAGGTGAACCTCAACATGACATGGAGGCATCCACAAGCGGTACATGACGAGATGATGAAGAAGAGGAAGAAGTTGCGCCATCAAATAATAGGAAGCTGACCCGAGTTCGAGCTCAAGTGACCAAGAACCATCCCCTCAACCAAATCTTTGGTGAGATACTAACAGGGAGAATCACTCGCTCTAAAACTCATATAGCTAACTTTCGTTAGCATTATTGTTTCATCTCTAGCATTGAGCCTTTAAAGGTAGAACAAGCTCTTGAAGACGCGGATTGGGTGAACGCAATGCATGAAGAGCTACACAACCTCGAGAGGAACAAAGTGTGGACACTCGTGGAGAAGCCCGAAGATGAGCACAACATCATCGGAACCAAATGGGTGTTTGGAAGAAACAAGAAAAGATGGTCAAGTCGTACGCAACAAGGCTCATCTCGTAGCCAAGGATATACGCAAGTCAAAGGTGTGGACTACGGTGAGACCTATGCCCCTCTTGCTAGACTTGAAGCTATTCGTATTCTTCTTGCTTATGCTAATCACCATGATAGCATGCTTTATCAAATGGACATCAAAAGTGAATTTTTAAATGGTGAAATTGAGGAAGAAGATTATGTTAGGCAACCACCTGGTTTTGTGAATCCTAAAAAACCTAATCATGTTTACAAGCTTCGCAAAGCTCTTTATGGTCTTAAGCAAGCCCCTCGTGCTTGGTATAAATGTTTAACGAAGTTTCTCATCGAAAAATGTTTTGAAATTGTCACACCCTGTGTTTGTATCACCTTGTCATGTGTGGATTTATAAATTTGGAACCAATTAAAACTTTTTTAATGCTTGTGCTTGTTTGAATTGTTGCTTGTTTGCTTGTTGATTGCGGTTTGTGGAACTCCTAGATTCTACACCTCTCTATATTCATCTTCCTTGACCCAAACTTCTTGCCCAATGATCATGCCATGTGAATAGTGCCCAAAACAATTTTTATCAAAAAAAAATTTGACCAAAAAGGATTTACTAAAATTAGGTTTTAAAAAAACAGTGAGTTGAGGTTTGCACTGCAAGTCCTCAAATTGGGTGGAACCTTCTTCCCCAAAGGCTTTATTTCAAACCTACTATGTTTATGACTTCCCAATACCATCGGATATTAATTTTAAAGATGATTTTAATATTTTATTTAAAGGCTTTTCTTAAGACCAGAAATGGTCTTTCATAGGGAAAAATTATTTAAATGCGTTTAAAATATACGAGAAAATTTAGGGAAATTCAGTGGACATATATTTTCCATATATATGAGTTTCAACACAACGGCATGTTCAAATCATGGGCAAGACCCCACAAAACCCTTTATGTTCAAATCAATATTTTGAAATATTTCAATAAGAAATATTCCCAATAAATTCCAGGATCTCCTGCAACTCAACACTATCATAGGTGATGATCTTGCAAAGTTTCACCTCAATCCAAGTTGGTTTGGTTTATCAAACCATCCCAAAACCCTTCCTGGCCTTATTCAAATTTGAACAACTTTACATTGTGAAGTTTCACCCCTTGACCCCAAACTTTGTGGACATGCTCTAATTACCAAATAATGATGCTACACTAAGTGGGGCATCAAGGGTAAAAGATTAGCATGACTAGATCTATAGAAACATGATTCTGTTAGTTTCTAGGGTTCACAAAGTTGCCATTATCAACTTTGCTCATTTGAGCTCAAACTTTGTGATCAGGCCCGTTTTTACCTAACTCTTGACCCTGTTAAATATCTCAGTAAGTTAGTAAACTTATCATGACCAAAACCCCATCAAACACCTTCTTGTCAAAT
The DNA here is from genome assembly GCA_022496015.1 of Hordeum marinum. Lineage (NCBI taxonomy): Eukaryota > Viridiplantae > Streptophyta > Magnoliopsida > Poales > Poaceae > Hordeum > Hordeum marinum. The sequence continues at coordinate 179,761,842 of CM039675.1, read as the reverse complement.
GTTATGTCTCTGATTTCACCCCCTTTCTCTCTTCCCCTTGCCTCCAAACTTTTACCACACCTTCTCGCAATGCCCTAGAACCCCCAGTAAAAATCCGAAGTCCTCAAACCATGGGGAGGTGGGGTAAAACCCCCATTTTTACCCCTGGACAGCCCTGGCAGAGCTTCTCTCCCCTCCCCTCTTAATCTATTCCTCTCCTGAAGCATCCAAGGCACTTTTCTCTAGCCTAGGCACCCCTAGATCCCCCTAGACACTCTTGGCCACGCACAAGACAACGTTGGCATGTCGTGGCATGCCAAACGCATGCTTTGGAGCGTGCTACAGTGCTGACAGGCACTGTAGCCATTGCCCACTGCATGGCCCCCACCACCTCGAGCGCCCCCCTCTCGCCAGATGGTCGGCCTCGGCGTCCATGCCATGCCACCTTGCGGGCCACTCTTCTCTCTCCCTCCTCTGGCCCTCCTCGCACGCACCGCGGCTGCCCGATCTGGCCAACCGCGGGGCTCGCACACGCGTGCTCCCCCACCTCTCTCTCCTCTCCCCCTCAGCCTAGACCAGCCCTAGAAGCACCGCAGACTCGCCCTCGCCCCGTCTAATCGACCGTGGCCCTGACCCCGAGCTCAGCGGCGCACCCGAACTCGATGGACCACCGAGTGCCTATAAAAGAGCCTCCCGGGCCCCTCTCTCCCCTCAGGTCTCTCTCTCCACTCCCCAGCAAACTCCCTGTGCCCTCCCAGAGATCCCCTGATGCCTCTATGCTCGGGATCAAGCCGACAACTGCCGCGGCCATCTCACCGTCAATCTCCAGGTACCTCCCCTCTCCGGCCCCCATTCTTGTGTCGTTGGGTTCCCCTCAGCTCCATGACCCATTCCCCTCCTTTTCCCCTTCGTTTGGTGCGCAAGGTGACCGGCAAGTCCTCCTCCCAAAGCTCCTCCTCCGCCACCTTCGGTCGCCCTTCCACCTTCGGTCGCCCTTCCACCTCCAGGAGACCGGTGGGTCAACGTAGAGCACGTCCCCACCTCCAGCTCCCCTCGCAGTGCCTCCTTCCACTGCCGGTGAGCCTCTCCTCCCCTCTGCCCAGAGGTGGGAGAAGGACCCAACAGGTGGGACCCACCTATCGGCCTCTCTCTCCCTCTCCCGTGCTCTCTCCCCCTCGCGGTCGCTAACGGCCGGGCCCCGCATGTCAGGTTTAAACCTGGCCGCGCGCGAGGCCGGCTGGTTGGCGAGCTGGGCCGGCCAGCCACTAGCTGCCTCTGGCCCAGGGTCCCGTGGCCTTTTCTTTTTCTTTTCTGTGGGATTCTGCAAAAATCCCACAAAGCTCAATAAAAATCCTATGACAATAATTTTTGCACCATAAGTCCTAGGATATTCTCTAGAATTTAATAGTGCCTTTTTTGTAAAATTGTGAAAACCTTTTATATAGTGTTTTATTTTAAAACCTATATTTAGGCATCTTTTTCCTCTCTTTTAAACAGTTTCAAAAATCTTTTTAAGCTCAAAACCCTAGACAAATATTTTTAATATAGTCTTTAGTATTTATCAATGTAGGGTAGAATTTTTAATCGTAGCTTGTGTGCTTTGTTGTTGTGTGATGCTTATTTTTATCGCTTGTATTCGCGATGATAGATTGCTCTATTGATGAGGAAGTTAGACCAGAAGACTTTGAAGACCCCGGAGACTTTGTTGAGCCAGCCAAGCAACCCTTTGACCATGTTAAGAAACTTTTTCATGCATGTCATATAGCACTTGTTGTTTCGATGATTGATCATGCTGTGGTGCTCCCCTTTCGGTGGGGTGCCACCGATAATTTTACCTTTGACACTTTCATAGTGCATGACCCTACGACCTTATGAGGGTTATGCGGGTGGGTGTAGTTAGGATGCTAGTAGATGCTACGCAAGTAGGTTCTGGATTATGCATAGTGATGGGAAGGAAGAGATACTTTCAAAGACTTTTCGAAAAACCCGTCGGGTGCCACTAATGCCCGAGGGAGATGATGATGAGTTGGGTGACCACTTGTGAAAGAAGTGGTGTGCCGAAACAAGTTGAGGGTGTGTTTTCAAAAATGGAGGGTTTAAGATTTGTCGACCGTCCCAACCTTACATGCGCAACCACGATACCCCTTATGGGACGGGGCTTTGTTGATTACCTTGGTGGGTAATGGCAAGGAGCTCGCACTACTAGTGCGGGAGTGGCATGGTCACTCTCGATACGGGGTCGTACCAGTATGCACGATCATGTGTGGTCTTCACAGGCACCGGGCACACCATTGGTCCCCTCATGGATGGTACTATCTGGAGCGAGGATCGTGTGATAAACACCGTGAGGGCTGGGTACCAAGAGAGTGGACTCTTTGTTTAGTATCGCTAGGGGAAAGGCATTGTTTGGGTACTTACCTCGGGTACGTGATGTACCGCGAGTCGTGGATGATACAGAAGTTTCCCGAGTATTGTGGGTAAAGTGTGCAACCTCTGCAGAGTGTAAAACAATCCGAATAGCCATGTCCACGGTTAAGGACAGTTGGGTGATGCTGCTTATGCCACGTCCGGTTGTTTTCACAAACTTCGTGTGGGAGTATATGTGTGGTTAACATAGAGATGATACCTGAGACAAGTCGGGAGACTTGGTGTGATGAATGAATATGAGATGTTCAACCCCTTCTTATGTTGATATGTGTAACTTGTTTTTATAGATATCTACCACTGTTGACGCATATTTACCCAGTTACTTGATCATGTCATTGTATTGAAAAATTAGCTTTCTGCAAATGACCTACTTAGTGCTATATCATGCATCATTATTACCTTGTTCCACAACTTGGGTTGCTTGCGAGTACATTCAAAGTACTCATTGGCTTGCTACTGGTTATTTAATTGGCCTGGCATGGAAGAACAGGAGTATGTTGAAGAGTTCGTTGGTGACGAACATGCGAACTAGGACGCTTCCCAGTTAGAATGTCTGTAGGTTAAGGCAGATGGCAATGGGTTCACGCTTCGATCAAGATTTCTGCTGCTTGTTCTATTTAAGTATTTGGCCCTCATGGCCCTATCCATGTAAGACTAGACCTTCGTGGTCTTTATTTGTGTAAGAAGCTAAATGTGGATGTAAGACTCTTGTTATTCAGCTTCTATGTGTTCAGTGAGCATTGATCTCTGGGATCACTATACACGTGCATTCGGTGATCACGACTTATGAGTCGGGGTCCCCACAGAGCTGGTATCAGAGCCATCCTGACTGTAGGAAGCCCTTAGTTAGCAAGGACATTAGTCATGATAAAACCGTTTTCAAAACTACACCTAGCACGTATCCTTAGGAATTATGCATTGTTTACCTCTTCTATTCCTCACACAACACTCTACTGACTCTCCTCCTTTCAAACCTTTGTAAATGGCTGTTGAACCCTGTCACACCCTGTATTTGTAGCACATTGTTATGTTTGGGTTTATAAAATTTGGAGCCAACTAAAACTTTTTCTATGCGCTTTTGCTTGCTTGCTATGTTGTTTGTTTGCTTCTTGATTGTGTTTTATGGCACTACTAGGTTCTATTTCACTTTATATTCATCTTCCATGTCCCAAACCCCTTGCCTAATGATCATGCCATGTGAATAGTGCCCAAAACTATTTTTATCAAATAATGTTTTAACCAAAAATGATTTATTCAAATTAGGTTTTCAAAACCCCCTAAAATGAGGGTTGCACTGCAAGTCCTCAAATTAGGTGGACCCTTCCTTCCCAAAAGCTTTATTTAAGACCTACTATATATATGACTTCCCAAAACCACCAAATATTATTTTTAAAGATTATTTTATTATTTTATTTAAAGGATTTTTCTTAAGGCCATAAATGGTTTTTCCTAGGGAAACATTATTTAAATGCTTTGAAAATATTTGAGAAAATTTAGAGAGACTCGGTGGACATATATTTTCGATATATATGAGTCTCAACACAAGGGCATGATCAGATCATAGGCAAATCCTCTCAAAACACTTTCTGTTTAGATCAAAATTTTTAAATATTTGTATAAGAAATATTCTCAATAAATTCCAGGAAAATTCCAGCAAGTCAACACTATCATAGGTGATTATCTTGCAACGTTCCATATCAATTCAAGTTGATTTGGTTCATCAAACCATCCCAAAACCATTCCTATCCAGAAGCAAATTTGAGCTAGTTTACATTGTGAAGTGTTCCCCCTTGGACTCAAACTTTGTGGGCATGCTCTAATGGCCAAATAGTGATGATACCCTAAGTGGTGCATCAAGGGTAAAACCCTAGCATCATTGGATCTACAAAAATCTGATTCTGCTAAATTCTAGGGTTTATCAAATCTCCATTGTCAACTTTTTCTCCTTGGGCCAAACTTGGTGAAACCTCTCATATTTACCTACCCCTTGACCCTGGTGAGTATCTCAGTAAGTTGGTAACATGTTCTTGCCCAAAACCTTACCAAACACCTTCTGGTGATTTCGTAAAACCCCTATTTCTACCTCTTACCCTTTTACCCTTGCCCCAAACTTTTTACCACATCTTCTTGCATTGCCCAAGTATCTCCAATAAAAAACCCAGGTCCTCAGGTCACCAGGAGGTGGGGTAAAACCCCCATTTTCACCCCTCGACAGCATCGTTTTCTACCTAATTCCCTCTTTTCTTCTTTCCTAAGGCATCCCGCAGCATCCAAAGCCCTACCCTCTATTTATAAAACCCCTTGGTCCCCCTTGGCATCCGCGCCACACCACCCTTGTCGGCCCCTCCTCTCTCTCCCTCCTCTGGCCCCTCTCGCACGCGTCGCGGCTGCCCGAACCGGCCAACTGTGGGGCTTGCACGCGCACGAGCCCTACCCCTCTCTCCTCTCCCTTTTGTCGTGGGCGATGCCCAGGAATGCCACGAACCCCTTCTCTCGCTTCCCCGAGCCCTCTAACAAGCGCCATGTCCTCGCCGGCGCACGGGTCCACGATGGTCTACCCCCTCCCTCTATTTAAGCCCCTCGGGTGTCACTCTTTCCTCCTCTGGCTCCCTTCCACCCCCCTAATGCGCTCCCAAACCACCTGAGCGACCTCCCGGATGCTTAGTGCTCGGGATTGAGCGAGGCGCCGCCGCGGCGAAGCTCCGTCGATCTCGAAGCACAGGCCTGCTCCGGCACTCCTCTCCCCTCCATCGAGCTCGTAGGGTCCCTGCGACCTCTTCCCGTATCCTCCCGTCCAGATCATGTAAAGAAGCACCGCCGACGACCCCTCCCGAAGCCACCTCCGCCGCTAGTGCTCGCTGTCGGCAGCTCCGGTCACCTCCGGCCTCCCTTCGACTTCCCCTGGAACAGCGGCAGCCTCCTGAACCCTTTCCCGCCTCCAGATCCCCTTGTCGTGCCTCCCTTCACCGCCGGTGAGCTCCTCCCCTTCCGGTCCCGAGGTGGGAGAAGGACCCGATAGGTGGGGACCACCTGTCGGTCTCTCTTCCCTCTCACGCACGCTCTCTCTCTCCCCGAGTCCCTGACGACCAGGCCTCGTGTGTTAGGTTTGAACCTGACTGCGCGCGATGTCAGCTGGCTGGCCATCTGGGCCGGCCCAGCCTCTAGCCGCCTCTGGCCCAGGTCCCCATGGCTTTTCCTTTCCTTTTTCTTTTTCTATGAACTTTGCAAAAATCCCACAGAAATAAATATTAGTCCAATACCAATAATTCTTCCACCTAAATTCTTAGAATAATCTATAGAATTTATTAGTGCCATTTATAAAAATGTTGGAAATTATTTTTAGTACTATTTTATTTTAAAACCTATATTTGGGAACCTTTTTGCCTTTGTTAATTCATTTCCAAAATATTTATAATAACAAAACCCTAGGGAAATATTTTTAGTATGACATTTAGTATTTATCAGAGTAGGTTAACATTTTTGCTAGTAGTTTGTGTGCTATGTTTTGTTGTGTTGCTTATTTTTATCGTTATTTTATCGCGACGATAGATTGCGCTGTTGATGAAGAAGTTGGACCCGAAGACTTCAAAGACCCCAGAGACTTTGTTGAGCCAGGCAAGTAGGCCTTTGACCATGATGAGAAACCATTTTTATTACATGTCATATAGCACTTTACTTTCATCATAATTGATCATGCAATGTGGTGTTCCCTCTCGGTGGGATGCCTCCGATAGGTTTCCTTTGACACTTGCATCGTGCATGACCCTACCACCTTATGAGGGATAATGCGGGTGGGTATAGATAGGATGCTAGTAGATGCTACGCGAGTGGGATCGGGACTATGCATAGTGATGGAAACAGAGAAATGATTTCAAGAACTTTCGAAAACTCCGTCGGGTACCACTAATGCCCGAGGGAGATATTGATGAGATGGGCGACCACTTGAGAAAGAAGTGGTGTGCCGGAACAAGTGAGTATGTGTTTTCAAAAATTGAGAGTTCTAAGGTCTACTAACCGTCCCAACATTACATGTGCAACCATGATACCCCTTATGGGACGGGGCTTTGTTGATTACCTTGGTGGGTACTGGCAAGGAGCCCACATTACTAGTGGTGGGAGTGGCGTGGTCACTCTCGATACAGGGTCGTATCAGTATGTACGATCATGTGCTGTCTTCACAGACACCGGGCACACCGTTGGTCCCCTCATGGATGGTACGATTAGAGTCAGGCTCGTGTGATGTACATCGTGAGGGCTGGCTAGTGGACTCTTTGTTTAGTATCGCTAGGGGAAAGGCATTTTTCGGGTGCTTACCTCGAGTATGTTATATACCGTGAGTCGTGGATGACGCGGAAGTTCCCCGAGTCTTGTGGGTAAAGTGTGCAACCTCTACAGAGTGTAAAACTATTCGAATAGCCACGTCCACGGTCTTGGACAGTTGGAGGTCCTTCTTAGACTACGTCCGGATGTTTTCGTGAAACTTGGTAAGAGTACGGATGAGATGGTGACAAGAGGTCACACGACCTAAGTCCGATGACTTAGCGACCGAATTAAACTAATTCTAATGGCTTAGCATGATGAAAGAATATGAGATGTTCTACCTCTACTTGTGATGATATCTGCAATTTGTTCACATGGATACCTGCTAGTTGTTGAGGCATGCTTACTAGTTACTAGATCATGTCATTTGCATACAAAATTAGCTTTCCGCAAATTTAACTACTTAGTGCTATACCATGCTACATTGTTACCTCGTTCCACACTTGGGTTGCTTGCGAGTACATTCAAAGTACTCATTGGCTGTCGACTGGTTATTTAATTGGCTAGGCATGGAAGAACAGGAGTATGTTGAATAGTTCATTGGAGACGAACATGCGATCTAGGACGCTTCCCGATCAGAATGCGTGTAGGTTACGACAAATGGCATGGGTACACGCTTTCGACCAAGATTTCCGCTGCTTGTCCTATTTAAGTGTTTGGCCCGTGTGGCCCTATCTATGTAATACTAAGACCTTCGTGGTTAGTATTTGTGTGAGACGGTAAGTATGGATGTAAGACTCTTGTTATTCAGCTTCTGTTTGTTCAGTGAGCATTGATCTCTGGGATCACTCTACATGTTCATTCGGTGATCATGACTTATGAGTCGGGTTCCCCACATACCCGAAGCCTTACTGACATCCAGCTTTCCCTTACTCCTTGGGGATAGCCTAGAAAAGTACCAGTTTCGCAACCCACCCATTTTCCTCTACCATGAGCACTGGGTCGATGTCGTCCCAAAGGAGTACCATGTGGATGTGGTCATGAAGGCAAACGACTCCTCGACCAGTTGGTTCTTTGAAGGACCACGAATGGAGATCATGATACTCGCAGTCGAGTCAGTTGCACACAAGGCACCTCTGCACCTTCGAGACATCATTGCATATATAGGTGATGAGTCGGCTACTCGCTACCTTCCTTTCAGAAAGGATGATCTCGGCGAGAGTTGGACACTAGTTCCGACTCAGGAGGATGGAACACCACTCAGGTTCTAGACCTACTTCATCCTCTCCGGCAATAGTCTGGTTCACCACTTGACTAAGGAGTCCGTGAAGCTCCGCGAGGAACTTCACCACAACCGAGAGCTACTTCGGCAAGCCAAGACGAAGCGAGACAAGATCAAGAAGGATGGAGCCCCCGAGGGATGACCAGCTGTCACTTATAGAGGAGGAGTACCCCTAGATAGTGATGCACCCATACGTCGTCATCGCATGAGTGCGAAGGAGTACCGTGAGCTCTTCACCGACCCACCAGCAAAGCATCATCGGGATGGACCACCTCGTTCCCCACCCCTTCGACAGGGAATGACGCCCATTCAGATGATGAACAGGAGGAATGTGAGAGACTAGCTTAATAGGAATGATAGACTACTCATATCAACAAGGAATTCCTTCTTTTTCGGGAGCCCACTTGAAAATAACTCCAAAGTTAAGCATGCTTGGATTGGAGCGATTCTAGGATGGGTGACCGACCAGGAAGTTGGTCCTGGGTGCGCACGAGTGAGGACAAAGTGCGCAGGAAAGACTAGTGTTGGTCTGTTGGGCCAGTCTAGATCCCGCCAGGCGTAACGGGGTATTACAAGGAAGACCTAGAGGACCATGACTATGAGTTCGAGCGCTCCACCACCTGAGTCCGAGAACCCCTAGTGTAGGATCAGTCAAGTATCCCTCATGCGAAGTCGAGTCCGTGTAATGGTTCATATGAAACCATGTGTGCTTGTTGGTTGTTTTTTTGTTTGTGTTCCGATGCAAGTCGCGCTTTTGGCTTAGGCAACGTGTAAGCGACTCCATCATCTATCTTAATACATGTTGGTCTTTCGACCTTTTGTTTTATCACGCTTGCACTCGACCAACCCCCTAAGGCGCGCTTTTACATAGTTGCTTTTCCTCTCATCTGTCCCAGTTGTTTGACTTGGTTGCTCCAAACAGGATGGTGACTGCTACCCACAACATCTCCTTCGGGTGCCACTAATGCTCAAGGGAGATGATGATGAGTTGCGTGACAACTTGTCAAAGAAGTGGGGTGCCGGAACAAGTTGAGGATGTGTTTTCAAAAATGGAGGGTTTAAGATCTGTCGATTGTCCCGAGCTTACATGCGCAACCATGATACCCCTTATGGGATGGGGCTTTGTTGATTACCTTGGTGGGTACTAGCAAGTAGCCCGCACTACTAGTGGTGGGAGTGGCGTGGTCACTCTCAATACGGGGTCGTACCGGTATGTATGATCATGCGCTGTCTTCACAGGCACCGGGCACACCATTGGTCCCCTCATGGATGGTACGATCTGGAGCGAGGCTCATGTGATATACGTTTTGAGTGCTGGGTACCAAGCGAGTGGACTCTTTGTTTAGTATTGCTAGGGGAGAGGCATTGTTCAGGTACTTACCTCGGGTATGTGATGTACTGCGAGTCATGGATGACACGGAAGTTTCCCGAGTCTTGTGGGTAAAGTGTGCAACCTCTACAGAGTGTAAAACTATTCGAATAGCCATGTCCATGGTCAAGGACAGTTGGGTGGTGCTGCTTATGCCACATCTGGTTGTTTTCACAAACTTGGTGTGGGAGTATGTGTGTGGTTAACACAAAGATGATACCTGAGACAAGTCGGGAGACTTGGTGTGATGAAGGAACATGAGATGTTCAACCCCTGCTTATGATGATATCTGTAACTTGTTTTTAGGGATATCTGCCACTGTTGACGCATGTTTACCCAGTTACTTGATCATGTCATTGCATTCAAAAATTAGCTTTCCGCAAATTACCTACTTACTGCTATATCATGCATCATTATTACCTTGTTCCACAACTTGGGTTGCTAGCAAGTACATTCAAAGTACTCATTGGCTTGCCACTGGTTATTTAATTGGCCAGTCATGGAAGAATGGGAGTACGTTGAAGAGTTCATTGGTGACGAACATGCGAACTAGGACGCTTCCCAGTCAGAATGCCTGTAGGTTAAGGCAGATGGCAATGGGTTCACGCTTTGATCAAGATTTCCGCTCCTTGTTCTATTTAACTGTTTGGCCCTCGTGGCCCTATCTATGTAAGACTAGACCTTCGTGGTCTTTATTTGTTTAAGATGCTAAATGTGGATGTAAGACTCTTGTTATTCAGCTTTTGTGTGTTTAGTGAGCATTGATCTCTGGGATCATTGTACACGTGCATTCGGTGATCACGACTTATGAGTCGGGGTCCCCACAGAAATTGGTAAAATTGATGCAACCTTTTTCACTAAGAGATTTAATGGAGAATTATTTGTATGCCAAATCTAGGTGGATGATATTATCTTTGGTTCCACTAACCCTCAATTTAGTGAAAGATTTGGAAGGTTGATGTCTGAGAAGTATGAGATGTCTATGACGCGTGAGCTGAAATTCTTTCTTGGATTGCAAATCAAGCAATCAAGAGAAGGAACTTTCATCTCTCAAACTAAGTATACCAAGGACTTGATCAAGAAGTTCAACATGCAGCAACGCAAAGGTATGAAATTTCCTATGCCCACTAGTGGAGATGTTGACCTTACCAGGGAGGATGAACCGGTTGATCAGAAAGTTTATCGATCTATGATTGGTTCATTGTTATATCCATGTGCATCTCGTCCCGATATTATGCTTAGTGTTTCAATGTGTGCTAGATATCAAACTGCACCTAAAGAGTGCCATTTTTTCGCTGTGAAACGTATTGTGAGGTACTTGATACAAACACAAAACTTTCGCATTTGGTATCCCAAGGGATCTTCTTTTAATCTTGTTGTCTATTCCGACTCGGACTATGCCAGAGACAAGGTTGATAGAAGATCCACCTCGGGTACTTGTCAATTTTTAGGTAGATCTATTGTGTCTTGGTCCTCCAAGAAACAAAACTCGGTATCTCTATCTACTACCGAAGCTGAGTATATTGCTGCTGGATCTTGTTGTGCGCAATTACTATGGATGACACAAACGCTTAAGCATTATGGTATTCAGGTCAAAAATGTTCCATTATTTTGCGACAATGAAAGTCCTATTCACATTGGACATGATCTTGTGCGACATTCTCGAACCAAGCATATTCAGGTTCGACATCATTTCATTCGTGATCATGTTGCCAAAGGAGATATCAATCTTAAGCATGTTCGTACTAACAAACAATTGTCCGGTATCTTCACCAAGCCACTTGACGAGAAAACATTTTGTCATTTTAGGAGTGAGTTGAACATCATTGATGCTTCAAACTTGAGCTAGACTCAGTCGGTTCCAAGCAAGGGCATGACCTTTCTTATTACTCCATGTTCTCGTAACTCATTATCATATGCCATGGAATTCTATGCTCCCTTGTATTGCATCTAACCTTTTGTAGGTACTTGGAAGGACTTCATTCCACAAGATTGCCATCAACTCCAATCAGAAGAAATCTTGTCATGACCAAGTATTCACAACCCCTCTTGATGATGGAAGGAAGGAGACAACAAAAACATATACTTGATCTTAGATACAAAACCTTAAGTAGTATCATGTCAATTGGATATATCCATTGCTCTTCCTTGTATGACTAACCTTTGTAGGTGATGAGTGTACTAGAACGAGATTGCTCCAAATTCAAGATGATCTTCATCAACCTCGAGCATCCTCAACAATTTCACCTACGAGCAATGTCATCAACATCATTCAAAGGTATGTACTCATATCCTTGAAAAGGCTTTACTCCAAGTCATGGGCTAAACCAACTCAAGTGATATGAAGACATCAAAATGATTAATCGAAAAATGGTAACCCCATTTTGAGCTTAAACGATGAGTATGACCTATGATCAAACATTCTTGCTTGGCTCCTGAGTCAATATACACTAATATATGTGATCTAGTCACCACCCATCATTTAGTTAAGAATCTTGCGTGGTTTGCTCTCTATTTGCACGAGTTCTCGTAACCACTCAAATCTTATCTATTTGATGTCCTTTGTAAATCTTTTGCATTTTTCTTTTTGAAACAGTTTCGTTTGTCTCTTTGAAAATAGAAACTTGGTTTATCTTTCAGAGTCACCGATATAGATAACTCCGTTCTACCGAATTTGCAGATAGGCTGCACTACACAATCTCAGTATCATCGACTTATTTATCCCGGAGTCACCGATTTTCTTTGCTTTCAAATTCTATGTTTCCTTCATATTGTTTATTTGTTTCTATTCTTGTGATATTCCTGTTCCTTCGATGACCCCTTCTTAAAAAAACTATATGTTTTTAGGGGGAGAAGAACAAATAACACTTTGGGGGAGAAATTCTTTATTCAAGGATCCATAGCTCCAAGGAGTACAAAACTCAAATTTGCCAAAGGGACAAAAGTTACATTCAATGATTCCCTTAGTTTTTAATGGACCCTACTTACAATGACCCTTGATCTCCAGGATCCCTTCCTTCTCAATGATCCATGTCACTACTCCCAAGTTTAACCTTTTTGGTATTTTATGCCAAAGGGGGAGAATATCAAAGCTTCATGCTAAAGGGAGAGTTACATGCTTATGCAAAGGGGGAGATATGATTTAGGGGGAGAGGAAATTATCAAAAGTGCACACTTATATAATCAAGGAGAGGAACAACAATGTAGGGGGAGAAAACTAGTTTTGGAGAAAAGTCTCATGTGAACAAAGGATTCCTTTTCTCACCCTATCCGATCCCAATATCTACATCCTGAGATTTAAGGGGAGAGGATGTACTACCATTTCATATCAAAGGGGAGAACAGATATATTATATTAATGCTAAAGGTGGAGACATATCAATCTTAAGGATTATCATATTTTACATGTTCTCCATATCTTGGTATTCGTTGAGTTCTATTGCTTTTGCTTAGTTGAATACTCTTGTGTTTTGTAACATTGTTTCCTCAAGTGTGTCTCTACTACTACAATGCTCAATAACTCAAGGTAAGTATATGCATCGTATCTTTGATCAACATGATCTCTTTCTTCTTAAACATATTGTTTGCAAGAGTGAAGTCTTGATCAAGGATATACATTTCATTCACATATATTGATGCATATAGCCAAGATACACATGACCCTTATATCCCTTTCATTCATATGTGTGTCCATGCATTCCAAAGCAACTATCCTTTAAAGGACTGCACACATTTAGGGGGAGCAAATCTAGATCATGTGTTTCTCAAAGTCTCCATTGCATCCATGCATATCTTTAATTGAAGCTTTGATTGTATGTTGTCATCAATTACCAAAGAGGGGGAGATTGAAAGCACAACATGCTCCCTTGGTGGTTTTGATAATTCAGGACAACATACATTGTCTCTTGGACTAACAACTCTATCTAATGTATTTCAAATAATAGGCCATGGAGAGTTCAGTTGGCAAAAGGATTGAGGAGAGTCTGGTATTACCCCCAGATTCAAGGAAATAGGTTGGCCAAGCTTCAAGCAACAGGACTCTACATTTCACATTTGTGAGAAATCACTTTGAGTCCATAGGAAAGCCAATACTATTAAAAGGGGGTAAAGTTTTGATGGTGAACAATATGCTCAAACATGCACAAGTGACAGTCACCAAAACATCTACAAACTCTCCCACCAAAAGTCTGTCCTAAGCCAAATATGCAAAATCGGTGCAACCAACATTCCTATCCTGGTGCCACAGATTCTAAACCCTAGACAGACTCAGCCAAACCCTAACACTTCGGTGCAGCCGGCACTGCATTCAGTGCTACCGAGTTGGGTTGCCAAGATTCTATTATGCAAGTTCATATTTTCGGTCTGATCGAGAATGGTGAATCGGAATCACCGAGATTGGTAAATCTGACCGTTGGTCACCTTGTCGGTGCAACCGAGAATTGTATATCGGTCCCTCGGACATTCAAAAGTTGCCACTTTTGGTCACTTTGGTACCACCGAGATTTACACATCGGTGCAACTGAGTCTGACTTATTATGTGTAACTGTTGGATTTTTGGGGATGCCTATATATACCCCTTCACCACCACCACTCGAAAAAGAAGCACTCAGAACTATTCCATACCTATCCTACTCAGTTTTCTAATAGAGAACCACCTACCCTTGTGTTGAGGTCGGGATCTTCCACTCCAACCATATGGATCTTGATTTCTAGCCTCCCCAAGTTGCTTTCCACAAATCCCATCTCTTCTACCAAGCCAAATCTGTGAGAGGGTGATTGTATGTTTAGGAGTCTATCATCTTGAAGCACAAGAGCAAGGAGTTCATCATCTTTACCGAGCCTACTACCTTCTAGAGGGTGGTGCCTCCTAGATTGGTTAGGTGTCGCTTGGGAGCCTCCTACTTTGTCTTGTGGAGTGAACCAAGAAGTTTTAAGGGCTAGGAGATCGCCTACTTCGTGAAGATCTACCCATAGTGAGGCTAGTCATTCATGGATGGAAGCCACATGGAATAGTCAAGGTTGTTTTTCATGGAACCCTCCGTGGGTAGAGCCCTCCATGGACTGTCGCGACCATTACCCTCCGTGGGTTGAATACTCCATGACGTGGACATACGATAGCACCACCTATCGGAACCACGGGAAACATACTTGCATCTCCTATTGCGTTTGAATCTTCCTACCTCATCTCTTTACTTACATGTGCAATGTCTTTACTTTCCGCTGCCATACTTGTAGACATGCATGTGTAGGACTATTAGACTTGCTAGACTTGCTAAAATAGTTAAAATCTGCCAACCAATTAACTTGGGAAAATGTTAGGTTTTAAATTCCTGCTAGTAGTCTATTCAACTCCCCTCTAGATGCCCCTCTCTCGATCCTACAGGTATTGCCGGCGGGCTTGATTCTTCTGTGTTTGTACCTGGTAAGTTCCTACTCGGCCTCATTGCTAGGGTGGCTACTACTGCCCGTGCACGAGTAATGGGGAATGGAGAGCCCAAAACTCTAGTGCACCGACAGGTGGTTTTGGGAAGTCGTATATATAGTGGGTTCCAAATAAAGCATTTGGGGAAAATGTATCCACCAAATTTTGGGACTTGCAGTGCAAATCTCAATTGAGGGTTTTTTGAAAATATAATTTAAATAAATGCTTTTTGGCCAAAATAATATTTTGTAAAAATATTTTTTAGTCATATTCACATGGCATGATCATTGGACAAGAGTTGGGATCAAGGAAAAGAGTTCTTGAGGGTAGGAGGATGTTTTATTAATTATAGAGCACCAGCAAGAAGCCAGGCAAGATAGCAAATAACACACAAGTCAAGCATTCATATGCACTCAAAAACTTTTAATTGGCCCTAATTTTTCTGTCATGTTAACTTAGTCATGAGTCAAATCACAGGGTGTGACAGACCTACCCCCCTTACAAGAATCTCGTCCCCGAGATTCCTAGGCTAGGCACGGGAAAGATCTGGAAATTCAGAGGTGAGGTGGTCTCCACGTTCCATGCTGCTTCTTCTCCGGCATGCTTGTCCTTCTGGATCTTGAAGCGCATAAAGATATTTCTTCGAGTGCATCGTTGACTTCTTCTAAGGGTGAAGGGGGTTCTTGCAATAGGTTAGGCTTGCCTAGAGGTCAGGGCTAGAACGAGGTCCTTGCAAGGGACTGGGTCGTGTGTGCACCCAAACGTCGGAATACATGGAAAATAGTGTGTCGATGTGCTGGTCCTAGTACTGCTTACGTTGGTTAGTGACATCTAGATGTCTCACGTTAGAATAGAAGGGGTCGAGGTTGTAGCTTATCATTGACGGAGAAGTCATTACCTTCCTTAGAGTAGGAGAACTTCAGTCGTAGGTGGTCTTCATCCTTGAGAGTATTGAGGCGCGTCATCGTGGGCTTCTCGTCGAGACCTTCTGCTTGAGTAGGTTGCCCAGGTAGATTCTTCATAGTTCTTTGGCAGTTCATCTTCATTGCCATGGACGCACTTTTCTGGAGGGTCTTTGAGTGTTTGGTCTACTCGTCTCTCTGTGGCAAGGTCTGCGCTGAGTCTCGTCCCTAAGACTGAGCTTAGACACTTGGTGTCAAAACAGGTTCTACCACTTAGGAAAGCTTCTGAGGGGGTCCTAGATGAGCTGGCCACCCAAAATTATAGACCAGCCATCCATTCCCCTAGGTCTAAGGCATGGCAAGTGGGGTATACCATCTTTGATAGGTGGTTTACCATGATCAACTCAGGTGCATGTCCTTGATTGAGCCAAAAAGGGGCTAGCAATGAGGTCATGACAGTCGTTCCACTCTGTTCCAGGCATCTCAAGGGAGCAGGGATGTCAAGCTCAACATACATCGTAAAGGTAGTGGAGTGAGGGTGGCATCAACTTCTCAGTTCCATCCTAGTCTGGAACTGATAGGTGAGTACTTAAAGCAAGGGGCTCTTTAATCCTCTTGTTGTCCAAGGGCTTCATCGGGCTTGAACATCGGTGCGTCGAGATGTAGTCTAGTTGATGTAGGCGGCAAAGGATTGGTTGTTGACTTCTTTTTGCTTGTTCTTCGTCGTTGTCGTCGCTTCACAGTCGCAATGGTTCTTCATCCTGCTCGGGCAAGAAGGTCTTCTTCCATAGGGAGGGTGCTTCGCGGAGCCCAACTCTTTCAAGGTGAAATCTTATACTCGAGAGTCATGGTAACTGGTGTTCCTAGGGCTGGTCCAAACATGACTAAGGTGTTCCTTCCTCTCATTGGGTAAATAAGTATGCCATCCATGAGGATAACAACATATTCCTCCAAATACCACATAAACACATTGCTCATGGGATGTGTGAGAGAGGCGGTCGTTTGTTCCGGGTGGTATCTTGTCCATGGGTTTGTGGTCCATCCTAATACAGGTACTTGCGGCCATCATCCATATGAACCTGTCTGGGGAAGGTCAAGGTTGAGCATCAGCCATAGTCAAATGACTTAGAACCAAGACCTATGGTCATAACCTGGTCATATTGTGACTCAGTAGAGCTTAGGGGTTTCAAGGTGCTTAGGATGTGAGTGAACGTCTACCATCTTATCCTTGAGCACAGTTCTTAAATGCCAATAGTACTACCTATTACTCCAAACAAAATCACCCTATATCCTCGAAGGTATCATATCATATAAGTCAACTCCAATACTACACATGATACTCATATCTCCAAGGCTTTGAGAGAAGGACTATGCTGAAAATCTCATATGTATACTATAGCTAACTCACATATATCCCTATATAAAAACCCTCAGGATAATTTACAAGCCGCTAAGCTTGATCACAGCACTACCAACCCAAGGTCTAAGGTATTACACTAATATGCTAAGGAAACATGTAATAAACCACTCCAAGATCTTGTTTCCTCCCTACGAATCCCATTTAATCGATCCACGAATATCATCCACAATTACCTGATCCATTACTGCTTCAAATCCAGCATCGATGGTGTCCAACATAATCTCCTCAAGTTCATATAATTCACATATCATTGCAAGGACTAATATCATAGTATATCCATGAACCTCCAATCTCATGGCCAACTAAACTCCAAGGTCGATCTTGTATAGATCCCTAAATTATCCCTAACATCATATGATTCCTTCTATATCATCCACCAAGAAACATGGTATCATGATCAAGATCATTGGGCTAAATCCAGGTTTCTCCGAAGCATGTGGTTTAATTGATCTCGAGCAGCAAGTAGGATCAGCTATTTGAATCCAAGTTTTACATCTAGTAAGAATTCCCTACTAGCTACTCTAGTCACTATCTATCACCATCGATCCACCATCATCATTAAATGCCAAAGTCAATTCATTATCCACCAAGATTTTCAGCTTGGGACCACATTTTTCCTACTAATCCAATTTTCTCAAGGGACAAGTAAGTTATACTACTCTATCAATCTTGACCCACCAAGTTCGTGTTCCAACATTAAGCCTCGTGATCCACCAAAGGGTCTCAACTGCTTCCTCAAGACATCTATTATGGCTAAATCAAAACATTATCCAAAAATCGTATACCCTTAGAACGATCCTTTGTAGGGCATCAAGGTTCTAGTTCTAGCATAAGAATGAAGGATGTTTGTTCACTATGATCACTAGCTCCATAATGAACCCAGTGCAAAGAAGGGGTTATTGAAGCTCAATAAGTGCTCTTGCAAATATGTGTATTAAACACGTGATCAGAGGCTTGTGCTGCGGGAGCTTGTGAGGTCTAGGTTGGGCAAGGGAGGGGGTTCCAATATTGAGGGAAAATCATAACTCTATGGGGTCTTGTTGAGTCCGTTGTAGTCGAAGTCTTCGGTGTCGGTTGTTTGTCGAGGTGCATCCTTGCTGCATCTTGTCTTGCTGGTCTTTACTTGACGATATGGGGGAGGGAAAGTAGCATCGAGAGGAGTGCCCAAGGGTGTGTTATAGTGCAAGTGCAATCAAGCAAGTGTCTAAAATGCCGAACAAAAACATCAAGGTAAGGTAGGTGATATAGTCGCACACTTGTTACCTAGGGAAAAAGTGTGACTTACACCAAAGCACAAACAGGAAAAACAAGAAACACACATCATGGTTCCATTCGAACCATCATGCAGACTCATCTTCTCATAGGGGACACACGACCTATCCTACCCTAGGGGTTCTCGGACTCAGTAGTCGTGCTTGCTTCTTGTCGTGGAGAGGAGTTCGCTTAGTCTTCTAGGTCTTCTTCATGTGTCGCTATGTCTCCGGTTGTTGTTCGCCAAAATGATCCTAGTTGCGCCTGAAGAGTCCTGGACGACTTAGGGTCTGGTGAGTTGACGATGAAGGTGATTCTTCACAGCTGTTGTAGACAGGGTCTTCTGGTGTCTTCGTAATCGTGGCAATGCCTCCTTGTCTTCTAAGACGTCGAGGGTTCCAGGGAGGAAATCCTTTATGCATTGACATTGAAAAGGCATGGTAGAGTTGTATCATGTCGGTCTCGTTGACAATATCATCAGTACCAAGAGCAGGGGATGATGAGGACCATTTTCCTGCTCACTATAGTGAGGCAGACCAAATGGCAAGGTTCTCATCCACCGGTGGTTGCCGACACAACAACAAAAAGGACAGGGTTGCTCCATTAGTGATGCATATCATGACATTGCATGTGTTGTGCCCTAATCATCGAAGTCTAAGGCGATATCATCCTTGTGCAGTGTCGAGGGTGTCACCATCTTTTGAGTCTTGATATCCTCATCCTTCGAGAAGGTATCTTCTGTTGGTAGATCCTTGTCTAGTGTCACCAATTTGGGTCCAAGATATGTCGGCAATCATCTGGCAACATGGCTTCCTTCTAGGTTACCCACGAGGATTACAAGGAATCATGTGGTTAGGGGTACAAGGGTAGTAGCCACCATTTGCAAAGTTCTAAAAAAGTAGACGAGGAAAGTTAAGAGAACGATGGTGGAAATGCTAAGGCGAAAACCTTTGCTTCCTTTGAAAATTTAGGAGAGGTGAGACATATAGGGGTTTTGGTAAGTGATTTTGAAGGGTCTGGAAAAATAGTTTTGTCCTAGCTAACGTCCATGCTAACTAAGGGCTTCCTACAGTCAGGATTGACTCTCATACCAGTTCTGTGGGGACCCCAACTCATAAGTCGTGATCACCGAATGTACGTGCACAGTGATCCCAGAGATCAATGCTCGCTAAACACACGAAAACTAAACAACAAGAGTCTTACATCCACTACATACTGTTTATACTCAAATATGGACTTTATGGCCAAGTGTTCATATAATTGCAGCGTAATCTTCAAGTATTGCGTGAACCCATGCCATCTGCCTTAACTCTATAGGCATTTTGACTGGGAAGCGTCCTAGCCCGCATGTCCGTCACCAAGCTAATGTTCATCATTGCGGTTCTACGCCCTAGAGAACACAATCAGTGATGGAAAGAGGGGGAAAAGAACTAGGCGCTCACGGAGACCTTGATGCGCTGCTCAGCTCGGTTGGGGAGGCGTCAGAGGCGCTGAATTCGACGACGGCGGCAGGGCAGACGGCCATGACGAGGGCAAGCGAAAGGGCGTGGAAGGGAGGAGAAATGGAGGGGGGATCGATCTGGACGTCTCTCAGGGCTTATCCCCTCCCCTGGAGGGCCTAGCTGCAAGCAGGAGGTGGCCATGGCGCGTGCACGCGCACGACGTCCACACGCTATGCCTACTCGCGAGAGGTGGAAGACGACAGGGGAGGAGCTGGGCTGGGCCGGCTCTGGTGGGCTGCGAGATAGGTTATGTAAGATCTTTTTTTCTGTTTTACTTTCTATTTATTTATTTTGTTTTGATTTGATTCCAAAACCAAATCATTTTAAAATCTTCTGAAACAGCAATGTGGATTGAAGTGAAATATCGAGAGCCACATAAGAATTTCTAGAATGATAGGACTTGTATTCAATATAAATATAATCTAAATCCAATTCACATAATTGGTGGTTTAACTCAAATGCCCAATATAAATATTTCTGTGATCCCTAAAATATTGGTTTGGATTTTTACCTCATGCCAATATTTTCTTAGGATACCGGGAACATTTTCTTGGACTTATTTGAGGTAATTTTTATATTGCTCTTTTGACAAAATCTCTCCGAGGTTTGATTCATTCCTCATTTCAAATTCATTTGAATTTAACATGATGCATGGAAGCTCACTGATGCATCTAATAAAATTAATTGCAACAAATTCTAGGGTTGTGACACCCCATGCGCCTCCTAGGCGGAGCTCCGACCGTCGCCTCTGGCATTGCAGCCGGCGGCTCCGACATCCCCCGCTTCCCTAGCTAGCTTCCGTGGGTGCTCGCAACCAAGGGATTTGCCCCAGTGCCCCTGGCCACCGCTCCCATGGCCAGTAGCGCGGACGCCGCCATGACCAGAGGTCTCCGACGTTGAGCCGTCGACTGAGCCACCGACCGGTGGGGCACCGTCTTTAGGTGATTAGCTTAAGGCTAATCACCATTTATTTGACCCCTAGGTCACTGACATGGGGTCCCAGCCCTATTAACTATTTAGCTAGGTTAATATAAAACCTGTTAACTTGGTGAGTCAATGACAGGTGGGGCCCAGCCACCAGGTTTGACCTGGGCTGGCGCCTTAACCTCCTGACATTATAGTGACGTCAGGCTAACGCAATAACTGCATTTCTGGATTTTAAATAAATTCCGAAAATGCTAAAAATTTATAAAATTCATATAAACTATATGTAAGTCAAATGAAAATAATTTATATATGAAAATTGATCAGAAAAATCCAATTAATCCATCTGTACCATTTTCATGCATGTTAGGGCAACCTAAATAGGTGAACTTGGACATTTTAGTTCAAATGCATTATGGAACTTCATATATGAAGTTTTGAACCTTGAGTTCAAACCTACTTCATTTAAATCTGTTGCTAGATGCATTAGCTCAAATACATCATATTGCCATGTCATATTCATGCATCATATTGTTGCATTTTATGTGTATTGATTTGCTCCCCCTTTGATGGTTGTTCTTCGTGTTAGGCACTGTTCCGGAGGATACGGTCAAGTATCCATCTAAGGAGCAGTAACGTGTGATCATCTTATCAGGCAAGCAACCCCGCCGAAACCCATCGCCGCTCGAGCTCGCCGCCGGTGCAGCTCCGATGACCATTTGGTCTGCCCGGCGCCTCCAACAGCATCGCGGAGACACGTAGAGCGCCTCTAGCCTCTCTATTTATTTGTTTTCATGCTATAGCGGCTTACCGTGACGACCTGAACTCCAGCCGTCGCAAAGGTCGCCATGATCTTCGTCTCCAGCCATCCCACAGCCTCCTGCGTGCTCCCCTGGATGTGCGCGGGATGGGCTCCCCTCTGGTGCCCTCGGCGCTGCTAGCCGCCCCCTGTAGCGCCGTTCTGGCCAACTCCGGCGAGCCCTGCCACGGGTTTGGTCGCCGTTGGCCCAGCTCCAGCGGGTGCCGACGTGGCACGGCGATTAGTGCTAATCCCCTGCTAATCAGCCCCCCTAGCCGTTGACAGTGGGCCCTGGCCCGAGTCAAACCCCGGGTCAACTCGGGATTAATCCCTGAGTCACTAACCATAGGGTCCCACTAGTCAGGTTTGACTTTGACCAGGCTATTGACCTCCTGAAGTCACTATGATGCAATGATGACGCATTACAGCTTTTCTGGTATTTAAATTAATAAGGAAATTCCAAAAAAATGTTTAAAATTTCTAAAAATCATAGAAAATAATCTGTAAGTCAGACAAAAATAATTTATATATGAAAAATGATCAGAAAAATCCAATGAATCTGTTTATGCCATGATCATGCATGTTTGAGAAAGTTAACATCACCAAGTAGGACATTTCATGATTAGGATAATTTAATAAATAGTGTTGGAGTTGGAATTTGGTATATATTTGAATTCCACTTCACTTAATATGACTACCTTTAGCACTAGGTCAATTCAGTACCTTAACATGCCATTTCATGCATCATGATTGTTGCATCACATTGAATGTGTTCCTTCTTCCTGTTTGTCAGTGTTATTCCCTCTCAGTAGACGATGGTTCCAACGATGTGATCGTTAACACTAATGAAGAGAAGTATTATCTTCAGGACTGTCAAGCAAGCAAACCCCCTTGAACATACTGATATGAACCCACTCTCTTGCTCCTGCTCTCTTTTACTGCATTAGGACAACAATGATTCAACTGTTACATGTCATCGGTAGTTGAACCCATTCCTTTGCATGACCTGTCTTCGCCACAATAAATAGTTAAAACCACTTAGCATGAGTAGCAACTGCTTGAGCCTTGTTGTGCTTACTCATCCATGTTTGTTTACTGTGTCTGCTATGCTTAAAGTCATGTCGTGTTGGGTTTGATCCATTTGGGTGATGAATCAGAATGGCAATGTTCATGTCCTACTGTGTGAGAGCTAAGTGTGTGAACATGATTTGGTAAAGGTAGCGATGAGAGGTCATGTAGGAGTACATGGCGGGTTGCCTCACTGGGACCGTCCTTAAGAACTGAGTTATGTGTATGTTATCCAAGACAAGATACTACCGCACATTGGGATACTTAATTGACCCTCTCGACCTATTAATCACCTAGGCCTCTATCCAGGAGTGGCAACTAGTTTCTGGTGTTTGTAGGAAAGGTGTTGGCGGCCGTGCATAGCGCTGCCCGACGGGGTGCACTATGATGCGGTATAGGCACAGTGGCACGGTGTACCAAGTGGCACCCGAACGGTGGGCTTGGGAACCCTGCGCACATCGTTTGAGGCCATAGCGGAAACTTCAGCGGGACTTCTGTGCGGTTTCAGTCTCAAATAGGCGATAAACCTGGACTAGGGTCTTCTGAGATTGATGGTCGTGGCCGACTCCCTCGCTGGGCTTGCGCTTGAAGGTTTCCGAGGTGCCTTTTCTGTGCACATAGCGATAAGTGGCGGGAGCATGTGTGAAGAAGTACACCCCTACAGGGTGATGAATCTATTCGAATAACCACGTCCTCGGATATGGACTACTTGGAGAACTTATGTGGTTCATAGAAAACTTGAAGTGGATACTCTAAAATACGCAAGATAAGCATGAGTACTATGGATGGCCTTCTCGTAGGGAGACGGGAGTGAATCCATAGTGGTGTATTGATTGGTGAATATGTGGACTCGTGTGCGTTATCCCACCTCAAAGATACTACTTGTAGTCATAGTATAGGATAGCCAAGAGTCAAAGTTGGCTTGCTGCAATAAACTCGACAACCCCTTTCATTCATACTGATGCATAAGTAGTTAGTTCTGATGTAAGTCTTGCTGAGTACCCTTGTACTCACGTTTGCTTAATTTATGTTTTTGTAGAGAAGACGTTAGTCTCATTAGTGGTACTTATGACGCGAAGTTCGATGTTGACCGGATTAGCTTGGGAATCCTAGACAGAGGTCTGATTCCTTTGGTAGGGTTGTTGTAGCTTTTCAGGCTCCTCTAGCCACTTTTGTAGATGTTTGTACCCAAACGTATTTAAACTTCCGCTTGGTTGATTGAATGCTCTAAATGTTGGGTCTTGTGACCCCTTTTGTAACATCTTATTGTATTGGCTCTTCCGAGCCTTCTAAGTAAATGTTGTAATGTTGTATGGTTATGTTGTTATGCCATAGTTGTATCTATGCATACCGTGCATGTCGTGCGTATGTGTGACGTGCAACGGTATGTATGGGATACGACACCTAGTTGTGAGCCTTTAGTAGTACTCTTTACGGGGAAATGCCTCTTTGTGCTTGCATCGAGCCTTGGTAGCTTGCTACTGCTCTGGACACATTGATTGACCGGCATGTATCCTTCTTTGTTGTTGTGTCTGTCCCTTCGGGGAAATATCTCGCAGTGTAATGGAGTCCTTGTAGCCTGCTACGACTCGTCTACGTGCAGTGATGACATTTATGTCCCACGGCGTAATGGAGTCCTTGTAGCATGCTATGACTCGTCTACACACGCTAGAGATCGACACCTGCATCGCTGGGTTACGTATGCCTGTTCTTGTACGGATGTGCCACTTTGGTTGTACGACTAGCCATGTCGGCCCGGGTTCTTTGATATTTGAATGCTAGCAACACATTCACATACGTGAGTCAAAAGACGCAAACGGTCCCGGTCCAGGTAAGGTGGCAGCCATGGAGATAACTGTGCGTGAGACCGCAAAATGATGTGATGTGTTACAGGATGAATTCTTATGGCTTAGTATCGAGGTCCCAACATGCGGCCAGAACTGCAAGAGGAGGGGCTAAGGCGTTTACGGCTTCCTAGCAGCACGGTGAACACGGCGGAGCTACTGCAGCAGGTGGAGGAGCTCAGGAGCTGCGAGCTCAGTGGCCATGGAGGTGGCTGGAGCTTGGGCTCGCGCAAGATGGTGCCAGAGGATGAGCAACAGAGGGGGAACAGGGTAAAAGAAGCATGGGCTCACCACGGTTTCAATGGTTTGGAAAGAGGGCTAGGGGGGCACCAGAGCGGTGGATCAATGGCGGGGTGTCCATGGTGTCTTGGACGCGGAAGAGAGAATTGGAGGGGAGAGAGAGGGCTGCAGGGGAGAATGAGCTCGAGAGTGGGGGGGTACGGGTGGTCGCCTAGAGAGGATAGGGGGATAGGGAGAGGACGCGGGAGCTGGCGCGGTGACTCGCCGTGCTTGCCTTCCCCTGTGCCTACTGGCAGAGGTGGAAGACAACCCTTCCGCTGGGCTGGGCCACATCTGCAGCAGGTAAGGCCTAGGTAATCCCCTGCCTTTTTTCTGTTTGTTTTCTATTAATTTCAATAGCTTTCTGATTTAGTAGAAAAACCAAATCAATTCTACTAATTCTGAAAAATAAATATGTGGTTATATATAAAAAGTCTAAAGCCACATAAAAGTTTTCAGAGTTATTGGGGCTTTTAAAAGTATTTATAGCATTTAAAAGGTCCAATCTGAATAGTTATTGATTTAATTCAATATCCAAAAATGACATTGTAAAATATGCACCACCCCTGGTTTATGTTGCCACATTATTCCAGAGAAGATGAACATTTTTCAAAGCCAGTTTGGATCATTGAAAAATATTTTGGTTGAACCTATTTGAATTCAAATTGTGCTAGGGTTTTGATCATCCCCATTTCAAGTTTAAAAAGAATTTAAACATGATGCAATCACAAGCATGGATCCTAGTGCATGCTAAAGCTAGGGATGTGACAACTCACTCCCACTTAAAAGAATCTTGTCCCGAGATTCAGGAGTCGATGGGAAGAGAGCCGCATACTCAAGTCGACGACGATCTTCTCGCTCCCAGGTAGCTTCATTCTCAGAATGATGCGACCACTGAACCTTTAGAAACTTGATATTCAAATGCCAGGTTACACGCTTAGCTTGATCGAGAATACGAACAGGATATTCTTGATATGAAAGATCATCTTGAAGATCAAGCATTTCGTCGTCCACTTCACGGACAGGATCCTTAAAGCAACGCGTGAGTTGTGAAACGTGGAAGACATCATGAACTCTGGAAAGATTTGGGGGCAGTTCTAGTTGGAAGGTAACCTCTCCTCATTTAGCAAGAATGCGAAAAGGTCCAATGTAATGAGGAGCCAATTTGCCTTTGATCCCGAAACGATGGGTACCCTTCAAAGGAGTAACCCAGAGGTAAGCCTTTTTGTCCGCCTCATAAGTTACTTCCTTATGATGGCAATCATACTGGCTTTTCTGATGAGACTGAGCTGTCTTGAGATTCTTGCGAATTACGCGAACTTGCGGTTCTGCTTCCTAGATCATGTATGGCCCAAAGAATTGTCTTCCCCCAATCTCTGACCAATTCAAAGTTGTTCGACATCTTCGTCCATAAAGAACTTCAAAAGTAGCTTTGCCTAGACTAGTTTGGTAGCTGTTGTTATACGCAAACTCGGCAAATGGAAGACACTTCTCCCAATTCATTCCGAATGAGATGACACAAGCTCTGAGCATGCCTTCGAGAATCTGATCGACTCTTTCAACCTGACCACTTGACTGAGGGTGAAAAGCAGTGCTAAAGGAGAGATGGGTTCCCATAGTATTCTGGATACTTTGCCAAAATCGAGAGGTGAAAAGACTTCCATGGTCCGAATTGATTTCTAGTGGAACACCATGCAGGGACACTATTCGAGAGATATACAAGTCCACCAACTGACTAGCACGGATACTCTCTCGGACAGGAAGGAAATGATCCACTTTGGAAAGGTGATCAATAACCACGAAGATTCAATTATTTCCTTTCTTGGTCTTGGGAAATCTGGTGATGTTATCCATTTCAACTTTATCCCATTTTCATTCAGGAATAGCTAAAGGCTGAAGGGTGCCAGCAGGTCTCTAATGCTCAGCCTTCACGTGATGACAAACGTCGCAATTAGCAATGAATTGATTGTTTTCCTCTTCATTCTAGTCCACCAGAACCTTTGGTGTAGGTCCTAATACATCTTGGTGCTGCGAGGGTGAATGGTGAGAGGAGATTCATGAGCCTCCTTAAGGATCAACGCTCGAAGTTGTTACTTTTTAGGAACTACCAGTCGATTCCCAAAGTATACTACACCTCTATCATAAATGGAGAAACTACCAGCAATTCCCGTTTCAACATTATCCCTGATCCGGGTGATGCCCGCATCATATTGTTGGCTTATTATAATCTGATCCTGCAGAGTAGGTTTTGCAACCAAGGTTGAAAGGGATCCACAAGGAACAATGTGGAGGCTAAGCTTGCAAAATTCCTCATGAAGAAGGGGTTGACCTTGTTGTAGCATAAGATTGTTGCAGTAAGATTTATGACTTAACGCATCCGCCATGACATTTGCCTTTCCTGGGGTGTAAGTAATTCCTAAGTCATAATCCGTAATCATCTCTAACCATCGTCTTTGTTTGAGATTCAGATCTGGTTGAGTGAAGATATACTTCAAGCTTTGGTGATGGGTGTAAATCTCGCAACGATTACCAAGAAGGTAATGTCGCCATACCTTGAGTGTATGGACTACTACTGCAAGCTCCAAATCATGTGTTGGATAATTTTCCTCATGTGGGTGCAACAGTCGGGATGCATAGGTGATCACTTGTCGAACTTGCATAAGAACACATCCAAGTCCTTGTCTTGAGGCTTCACAATAGATGACAAAGCCCTTGGAGAAATTAGGTGGCACAAGCATGGGAGCAGAGGTCAAATGTCTCTTCAATTCCTGGATACTGTGCTCTCATTGTGGGGTCCACTCAAACTTCTTATCTTTTTTGAGGAGTTCCTTCAGAGGCTTGGCAAATTTGGAGAAGTTCTCAATGAAGCGGCAACAATAGCTCTCTAATCCAAGGAAACTCCTAACTTGGTTAACTGTTTCAGGTGGAGTCCAATCGAGAATGGCTTGAACTCTTATGGGGTTAACTGGAATGCCCTTACCTATGATCACATGACCTAGATAGGTCACTTCAGGTAACCAAAATTCGCACTTGGAGAACTTGGCATAAAAACGGTTTTGAGTTTTTCTAGCACAAGTCTGGGGTGCTCAGAATGTTCTTCTTCATTCTTTGAATAAATCAGAATATCATGAAGGTAAACCATGACGAACTTATCTAAGTACTCCATGAAGATTGAGTTCATCAAGCGGGAGAATGTTGCTGGAGCATTGGTTAGTCCAAAGGACATGACTGTGTACTCGTACTGGCCATAACGAGTGACGCACGCCATCTTGGGAATGTCTCCATTCTTAATGTTGATTTGATGGTAGCCTAACCTCAAATCCATCTTGGAGAACACTGAAGATCCAGCAAGTTGATCATACAAATCATTGATCCTAGGGAGCGGATACTTATTCCTTATTGTGACCAAATTGACGGCTCGGTAATCCACAACCATACGGTCTGCTCCATCCTTCTTCTTCGCAAAGAAGATGAGACAAGCCCAAGGAGAAGAGCTAGGTCGAATGAACCCCCTTTTCAAGGACTCATCAAGTTGCTTCTTGAGCTCAGATAACTCCAAGGGTGCCATCTTACAAGGTCTTCTGGAAATTGGAACGGTTCCTGGGATGAGGTCTATCACAAACTACACATCCCTGTCAAGTGGAATACCTGGCAATTCATTGGGAAATACATCTGGAAAATCTTGTACTACCAGAATATCTTCAAGCTCGGGAAGAGGGTTGGCATTGAGTGAATAGAGCTGACGCTTTGCAACTCATGTTGAAACATGGACTATCTTGCGAGATGGAGGCGTAAGCTGCACAGACCTAGTGGAGCAATCAATCTTGGAATGGTGAACTATCATCCAGTCCATAGTCCATACCCAAGATGATATTAATATCTGAAGACTTGAGAGCTATCAACGAAGCAAGGAATACACGTCTATCAACACGGATTTCATTTCCATGGTTTATTCTTGTGGTCTGCCATCTAGACCCTAGAGTCTGAATTTCAAGAGTCGTTGGCATATCGCAAAATGACATGTCATGCAACCGGGCATAGCTTTCCGAGATGAAGGAATGCGATGCTCCAGTATCAAACAGAACTGATGCTGGATGGCAATTGACAAGGAGCGTTCCAACGAGAACTTCTGGATCATCATTAGCTTCTTTGACTGAGACGTGATTCACACATCCCCATTCAGTGATGGTTGGCTTGGCATGGATCACCTTCACTGGTGTATTATCATGGACAACATCCTTTCCAGTCTGAGGTGAAACACCATTGGACTGAGTGCAATTGCGAGTGATGTGGCCTGGTTCTCCGCACTTGTAGCAAATCACATAAGTATGACGTGGAACCGCATTGACAGGCGGTCCACCAACAGGTTTGGGTGGAGCATTTGGCTGAGTTGGATGAGGTGCCACATAGGATGGCCTCGATGCATATCCTGGTGGAAGTGATGAGTTCAAAACCCAAATCCGGCGCTTCTGAGATACAGAACCGGATGTAGAAGCCAAGTCACGGTTATGCTTGCGAGACTCTTCATAAGTGAACTAAGCTGTTTCTGCATTGATGGCCTTGTTCACAAGAGCTTGGAAGGTGTCACAAAGATGCAGGTGAAGATCATGACGCAACTTTGAGTTGAGACCCTTCCTGAACCTAGCTTGCTTCTTGGCATCCGTTGATACTTCTTTTGTGGTATAACGAGCAAGGTTCTCAAACTCTCGGCTATAAGCATCTACAGCCATCTTACCCTGGGTAAGGTTAATAACTCTTCCCTGTTTTGCTCCATGAGACCCTGAGGAATATGATGCTCACGGAAAACCGTTGTGAATTCTCCCCAGGTAGGAATCTGGCTAGCTGGAAATATAGTCACATAGTTCTCCCACCATACACTAGAAGGACCCTCCAAGAAATATGTAGCATAGGTGACCTTGTCATCCTCAGCAACGTGCACGGAACGCAGCTTAATTGTGATGCTATGGAGCCAGTCATCTGCATCGAGTGGCTCAATGGAGTGATGGAAGGTGGGTGGGTATAGTTTGATGAAGTCACGGATGGTCACTGTTCCAGCACATTGATGTGAGGTGTTTTCCTGAATATGTGCCAGCAAGCGATTCGACCCACGCTTGTCTTTCTCAATGTCTAGACTGAACTGTGCCAATGAACATGAATCCGGCAGAACATCAACATCTCTAGTTCCATGTCTCTGGCCCTTCTTGCGACCAATGGAAACTTGGGTACTGCGGAACATCCTGATGATGAGAAACTAGGATTAGACATGGTGGCATACTAGATAGATAGGAGGGAATGCAAAAGCATTTGATCTTCATAGAAATCCTAGGGAAAATTGGACAGCATAATGGTTGTGAATGCTCATAATTGAGACATGATGCAAAAGATTTAGGTGCCACGATACCTTAACATAACAATCTCAATATTCCGATTGAGCTAACGAGCTACACAGATAACACTCGAGGACTGGAATGCAACTCAGATCAACCATTCCTATAAGTCTATGGAATAGTAACACAAGATCCTAGTAGATAGGTAAGAAGCCTAGTTCTTAATCCCCGTGGAAAAGCAGAGGGTGACTCAGAATCAGAATAACATGGGGAAAGGAATAAAAAGAGCCGTACGTTCCCTTCCACAATGAACTCCCTTATATAACTAAAGAGTTGCTAGACTCAATATCGACCAGTTTGGCCTGGTAATCCTACAGTTAGTCAGCTCTGATACAAACGCTGTCAAAATCCCGATCCTAAGCCATAAGAATCCAGCATGTAACACATCATATCACTTTGCGGCCTCATGCACGATTAACTCCATGGCTGCCACCTTACCTGGGCCGAGACCATTTGCGTCTTTTGGCTCATGTATGTAAATATGTCGCTAGCATTCAAATGTCAAAGAACCCGGGTCGACATTACTAGTCGTAGAACCCAAGTGGCACATCCGTACAGGAACAGGCATACGTAACCCAGCAACGCAGGTGTCTGCCTCTAGCGTGTGTAGACGAGTCATAGCAAGCTACAAGAACTCCATTATGCCGTGGGACATAAATGTCATCACTGCACATAGACGAGTCGTAGCAGTCTACAGGGACTCCATTACACTGCCAGACATTTCCCCGAAGGGACAGACACAACAGCAAAGAAAGATACATGCCGGTCAATCAATATGTCCGAAGCAGTAGAAAGCTACCAAGGCTCGGTGGAAGCACAAAGAGGCAGTTCCCTGTAAAGAGTACTACTAAAGGCACACAACCAGGTGTCGAATCCCATACATATCATTGCACGTCACACGTACGCACGACATGCCCGATATGCATAGATACAACTATGGCATCACGACATAACCATACAACAACACAACATTATTTTGGAGGCTCATAAGGGCCAACATAGTGTGATATTACAAACAGGGGTCACATGACCCAACACGCAAGTCATACAACCAAGAAGCGAAAGCTTAACATGTCTGGGTACAGACATCTAGAAAAGAAGAAGGCTGAGGAAGCATGTCTATCTACAAGGCCCTCCATAGGAACCAGACCTCTTGCTAGGATTCCCAAGCTAAATGGCCAACATCGATCTTATCGTAGAAACCACTAGCAAGACAGGAGTCTCCTCTGCAAAAACATAATTAAGCAACAGTGAGTATTGAGTACTCAGCAAGACTTACATCAGAACTAACTATATATGCATTAGTATCAACAAGGGAGTTGTGGAGTTCAATGCACCAAGCCAGCTTTGAGTCGGTGGCTATCCTATAATATGACTTTCATAACCTTGAAAAGTTTTGTGAAGCGTACACGAGTCCACTAACACCACAACAATAAACCACCATGGATCCGCTCCTATCTTTCTACGAGAGTGCCATCCATGGTACTCACACTTTTCTTGAAGCTTTTATGAGTAACCCTTTAAATTGTCTATGAACCATATAAGTCTCCAAGTAGTCTATAACCGTGGATGCGACTATTCGAATATATTGATTACCCTGCAGGGGTGTATTTCGTCACACTTGCTCCCGCCACTTACCGCCATGTGCTCATAAAAAGGCACCTCGGCAACCTTCAAGCGGAAGCCTAGCGAGGGAGTCGACCATGACCTGACTAACCACACAAGACTCTAGTCTAGGTTTATCACCTATTTGAGACTGAACCCACAAGGAAGTCTGACCAAAGTTTCCTCTACGGCCCCAAACGATGTGTACAGGGTTCCCAAGAACACCTCGACGGATGGTACTACGCTTGGTACACTAGGACACGATGCCAAGTCTTCCCCAAGCCCACCTATATGGGGTGCCACTCGGTAGACTACTAGCATGTCCTACAAACACCAGAAACTAGTTGCAACTCCTGGACAGAGATCAAGTCGATTAATAAGTCCAGAGAGTCAATTAAGGATCCCAATGTGCGGTAGTAGCTAGTCCTGGATAACAGACACAGAACTCAGTTCTTAAGGACGGTCCCAATGAGACAACCCGCCATGTACTCCTACATGGCCTCTCATCGCTACATTTACCAAATCAGG
This sequence comes from Hordeum marinum, assembly GCA_022496015.1. Lineage (NCBI taxonomy): Eukaryota > Viridiplantae > Streptophyta > Magnoliopsida > Poales > Poaceae > Hordeum > Hordeum marinum. The sequence goes on along the minus strand of CM039675.1, from coordinate 179,729,595 downwards.
TTCACAACTTAACTCTCATCATCAAAAGAAGTTCAGTTCACTCCCGTTCATCACCCAGATGAATCAGTCCTGACACAACTCTAAGCATAGCAAGCATAGCAGGTTAAAGCCACAACATGGCTCAAGCATCTACCAGGTATGTTAGGTTGCATGGTTCAGCTATTTACTGTGACAATGACGGGTCATGTAGAGGAATGGGTTCAACTACCGGAATATGTAAAAGTTGAAACATTTTGTCCTAATGCGGTAAGTGAGAGCAAGAGTGAGAGAGTGGGATTGGATCGGATATGTTCAAGAGGGGTTGCTTGCCTCATAAGACGATCACTCGTTACTGCTCCTCAGATGGATACTCGACCATCTCCTCCAGAATAGTGCCTAACACGAAGAACAACCATCAAAGGGGGAACAAACCAATACACATCAAATGCAACAATATGATGCATGAATATGACATGGCAATATGATGTGTTTGAGCTAATGCATCTAGCAACAGATTTAAATGAAGTAGGTTTGAACTCAAGGTTCAAAATCAACTTCATATATGAAGTTCCATAAAGCATTTGAACTAAAATGTCCAAGTTCACCTATTTAGGTTTCCCTAACATGCATGAAAATGGTATAGATGGATTCATTGTATTTTTCTAATCAATTTTCATATATAAATTATTTTCATCTGACTTACAGATTAATTTATATGAATTTTCTAAAAATTTAGCATTCTCTGGAATTTATTTAAAATCCAGAAATGCAGTTATTGCATCAGCCTAACGTCACTGTGATGTCAGTAGGTCAAGGCGCCAGCCCAGATCAAACCTGGTGGATGGGCCCCACCTGTCATTGACTCACCAAGTTAACAGGTTTTATATTAACCTAACTAATAGTTAACAGGGCTGGGGCCCCATGTGAGTGACCTAGGGGTCAACTAAATGGTGATTAGCCTTAAGCTAATCACCTGACGATAGTGCCCCACCGATTGGTGGCTCAGGTGACGGCTCGTTGCCGGCAACCTCTAGTTGCGGTGGCGTCTGCGCTACCGGCCACGGGAGTGGCGGCTGGGGGCACTATGGCAAAGCCCTTACTGGGGAACGTTGCATGGGAAACAAAATTTTCCTACGCACACGCAGATCTATCCATGGTGATGGGCATCTACGAGAGGGAGAGTGGATCTACGTACCCTTGTAGATCGCTAAGCGGGAAGCGTTAAGAAACGCGGTTGGTGTAGTCGAACGTCTTCGCGATCCAAATCACCGAGCGTCCCGCGATCTCATCACGATCCGTCCCATGAACTCATCACGATCCGTCCCACGAACTCATCACGATCCATCTCGCGATCTTGATCACGATCCATTTCTTTCACTTATCTGTATGGGCGCGAAAAGGACTGCGAGGGGCTAAATACTAGCCCCCGGAGTGTTGTGATGTTCGCATGAACAGCGGCTAAGGCCGGCATCACATGGTTTGCACAGATAGCAAACCCCTCGTACAACGCGAAATATCCTTCGACGAGGATTTAAGTATAACACTTTAAGCTTGGATTCAAAGACCGGATCTCCCATACTATGACACTCAATTTTTGGCTTTCTCCCCTGAGGTGCTTGACCAGACTATCCGGAAACACAATCGCAAGGGTTCTCCCTTTGCCCCTTTAGCCGAACGAGCGGAACGTAAAGGGGAAAGCATAGGAGTCGAGCAACCCAACTATTGAACAAAGACATAGTTCGGAACCAATGCATATTAAGTGAACTCCAAGACGCCGAACAGATAATAAGTGGTAGGTAAGGAAAATTGTTTGTAAGCTCGATCCCCCAGTGTATTACCCTGTTGCGTCGTGACATACCGAACTGTTTCGCGAGAAGAGGGAAAAAAGGAAAATGTGTGCCAAAAAGGACAACAAGATAAACATGTAAAATGATGCTATATTTTTTCTCGACAACTCTTATTACTCAGAGTGCCAAAGCAATTGTTTACAGGTATGTGAAGAAAGAAATTACATAGGAGTGGTTGTACCAAGGTCTTCGATTGGTGGCCTTACGTCCTCGATGTGCCCTGTTGCTAGTTTAGTCCTGCTCTTTGGTGCACCTCGATGAGTGGTACTGTTCGGTGAATGGATCTTGCAAACAAGGTCTTGAGAAGTCGCCAAATTGTCAATGAGATTCCATTGGCGGGCCTTTGAATGGTCCCTACATTGTGGTTCGGTCCAGCCGGACATCCACCTTTGTTTCCACACCGCTACCCATGGAATTTTAAGCGCAAAGTTGTGCCTCCTTCGCATGTACTTTGCTGGTCCTAGAGATGTGCGATGGGGGGAGAGTCCCTATTTAAGGGGAGGGGGAGGTTCTGAGAGTTCGAACCAAAGCCGAGATCATTTCCTAACCTTGTGTGCCTTGACACCAGATGCCAGAGCTTGCCGATCATCTTTGTAGTTAAATTCGGCCGCCAGGGCCAGCACATGTTCCTCGGTTCATAAAGAGCGCTCCATGTTGCCATTAACAGTGATGACCCCCTTGGGGCCGGGCATCTTGAGCTTGAGGTATGCATAATGCGGGACGATGTTGAAGCGAGCAAACGCTGTCCGGTCGAGCATGGGATGATAACCACTGCGGAAGGGTACAATGTCAAATATCAAGTCTTCGCTGTGAAAGTTATCGGGCGAGCCGAACACAACTTCTAGGGTTGCAGAGCCCATGCATCGGTCCTCGACACCTAGAATCACTCCTTTAAAGCTAGTGTTACAGGGTTTGATCCTTGACGGATCTATGCCCATCTTTTTCACCGTGCCTGAGTAAATTAGGTTAAGGCTACTTCCTCCGTCCATTACGACCTTTGTGAGGTGATACCCATCTGTAATGGGGTCGAGGACGAGTGCGGTCGAACCCCCAGGACGGATAGTGGTCGGGTGATCGCGCCGATCAAAAGTGATCGGATATGTCGTCCAAGGGTTATACTTCGGGGCTACGGGCTCTACTGCATAAACCTCTCAAAGGGCACGCTTCCTCTCCTTCTTAGGTATATGTGTGGCATATATCATGTTTACTGTTTTGACTTCCGAAGGAAATTTCTTTTGACCGCCACCAATCGGGCCTCAAGGCTCATCCTCATCCTTGCTACGGGGGCTCTTGCCTTGATCCTCTGGTGGGAGCTTGCCGGCCTGTTTAAACACCCAACAATTGTGGTGTGTGTGATTGGCGGGCTATTCTTGAGTTCCGTGGATTTGTCAAGGCCGTTCCGTGATCTTTTCCAGCGGGTTTGGTCCGTCGCAATTCCGTTTAGGTGGCTTCTTCCGCTTCCCAAGTCGGGAACTATGGAAGCCGATTTTAATGGTTGTGTCATCGGCATCACTGTTATTGTGCTGGAGTTTGTTCTTGTTGCACTTGGGTTTCCCATTGCCGTCTCGAACTTCGGAGGTTCTGGGATCTTCGGAGTTGTGGCTGCATCTTGCTACCCAATTATCTTTACCCATGCAAACGCGGGTCATTAGGGATGTAAGGGCGGACATGGTCTAAGCTTTATCCTGGCCGAGCTGGTGGGTCAGCCATTCATCCCAAATAATTTGTCGGAAGGAGGCTATTGCCTCAGTGTCAGGGCAGTCGACAATCTGGTTCTTGTTGGTCAAAAACCTATTCCAAAATTGCCAAGCTGACTCTCTGGGGTTCTAAACGATGTGGCTTAGGTCGGAGAAATCCGGCGGCTGAACTTAGGTTCCCTGGAAGTTAGAGCGGAATGCATCCTCCATGTCTGCCCAGCATCCGATGGAGTTTTCGGGGAGGCTATTTAGCTAGTGTCGAGCTGGCCCCTTAAGTTTAAAGGGGAGATATTTGATGGCATGGAGATCATCTCCTCGTGCCATGTATATGTGGAGGAGGAAATTCTCAATCCATATGGTTGGGTCAGTTGTCCCATTGTACTGTTTCATATTCACAGGTTTAATCCCTTCTGGGAACTAATGCCACATTACATCATCTGTGAAGCACAGAGGGTGAGTGGGGCCTCCAAACCGAGCTATATCATGCCTGTATTCGGAGTCTGTTCTAGCCCGGTTGTGTTCCCGGTCTCTTTTATTGCTTCGGTCGAGCCGTGGTCTGTACCCATCCCTTCTATCGGGTGAGTAGCCTCTCGATCCATAGATTGACCTTGTGTGACCTGTTCTGTGGTCTAGGTCATCTCGTAGGTCGATCCTATCATTGGGCACTAGTGGCTCCTTTCCGTGTCTTTGGGGCATAGCCGGTCTGTAACCAGTATCGTCAGCCGTCCTGTCACGCCCGCGAGTAGGCGGGCTGGCTTGTCGTATGGGCTATGTTTGTGACATGGGGTATCAGCAAGCTCGTCGTCAAATTGTGGCAGCAGCCTTCTGCGTGGATAACTCCTGGGTTGGTCTGGCACACCGGTACCGTATCCCTCCTCAGCTGATAGGACTCTAGTCCATCGATCGTTGAGGTTGTCTTGTTCGGCTTTAAGTTGTCGTTCTTTCGCTTTTAGGGTGCGGGCCATTGGTAGGAGCTGTTGTGTGAAGAATTCCAAATCTTTAGAGTTATCGGGAATGTCTAGATCATCGGCTTCCGGGATGTCCTCCTCCTCGACGGGAGGTAGGTAATTTTCATCCTCGAAGTCGTTCAAGTCGTCAGGGTTGCTCTGGTCCTTGGGCCCTTCCTGAGCCTCTAACGGGTGTTCAGGGACATCGGGATCGCCATGGTCCTCAGGCATATCTCCGTCCCCCGTGCCGATGATAGCTTTCCTTCCCTTTTGGCCTTTGGACCACTTAGGCGGTTTCCGGCGTCGTGATGGTGCGTCGCCCGACTTGTCACCATCATTATTAGGCGTTTTGTCTCCATTAGTGGTAGGAGTGTCCACCATGTAGACGTCGTATGTAGAAGTGCCGACCCATCGCCCGATGTTAACAGGGGTGGGAACAAAGTCCTCTTCGTCCATGTATTCTGCCTCCTCGGAGGCATAGTCCAGCATGTTGGTTAGATGTCCGACTATACTATCAAGTGCGTGGTCGGTGAGCTGAAAAATTCGTCCCGACCCGCTTTGTAACTGATCAGAGCATAGATCGGAGTTGAATCGTCGGAAATTTTCATCTACGAGATCTGATCTAGGGCATTGTCGAATGCTGAGAGACCGATCGGATCACATTCTCTAGAACTTTCAGAGTTGACCTGCAATGTGTCCGAATGAGAGGGATGTTCGGCAAGAACGCATGTCCGGCCTTCTGACATTATGGCCGGATCCATACTAGGAATTGGGACACTGCCGTGGTTAACTTCTTTTGCATGATCGAAGGAGGAACTTGAGGTTAAAGCCTCAGAGTCTTCGGGCACGGAAAGTGAAGCCGCAAGCCCGGTTAGTGACAAGTCGCCCCGAGAATCCATGGAGAACTGTAGGTTCCCGAATCAGACCTCTCAATCAGGGGCGAAGCTCTCGAACGTCCTAGATGGCTAGTCGGGTCGGCATGCAGCAAAACGCTGCCTAAGGCGGAGATCTGTTAGGGGACGAAAGTGTCCATGTTGCGGACATGTTCGCTGATGACAAGGCGAGACATCGATTCCTTGGATGCTCATAGTGGAACTCTCAATGAAAGCACCAATGTCGGTGTCAAAACCGGTGGATCTTGGGTAGGGGGTCCCGAGCTGTGAGACTAGAAGCGATGGTAACAGGAGACAAAGGGGTCAAGGTTTACCCAAGTTCGGGCCCTTCTATGGAGGCAATACCCTATGTCCTGCTTGATTGTATTAATGATGTGGGATTTATAGAGTTGATCTACCTCAAGATCGAATAGCTAACCCTAGATGAGTTGTCCTCTCTCTACAACTTAAAACCCTCCAGCTTATATAGACACCGAGGGTACCTAGGGTTTACACATGGTCGGTTACACACCAAAGAGATAAACATGCCTATTCGGTACATCAAAAGTGGAGTACAAGACTTGCTTCCCAAAGTTTCCATCTTGGTGATAGGGCCTTTAGTTGAAATTGTCTTCGTTAACTGGCCCATATAGTCCAGCCCATACAAATAGGTCGGCTCCCTGAGGACTCCTTAATCTAGGACTCCCTCACCGGCGGCGCTTCCTCCAGACACCCTGAGGAAACGGAGCAGCTTAGGAGAGGGAGAGGGTTTTCTATAGAGCTACGGGAGCACACGGGCGCTTTGAGATCGCAAGCCCCCCACCAAAGGCGGATTTATAGGCGTGGCCAAGGGCACGAAGTGTTGTGGGAGAGCAGGCGACGTGCACCCCTCGAGCGTCGAAAGGGTCGGCTCGATCGGCGCGCAACCCTGCCTTAGGTCGCCTCGCCTGACACTGTCGGGTCACATCCGCGTGCCCTGAGGGTTGTAAGCCCAAGGGAGCAACAACATTCAAGGAAGGGCAATGATGGCCGGCTCTGCACAAGGGCGTCACATCAGTTTGACTTGGGGTGGTTCTTCACGCCTTTAGGGAGCAAGGGCGTCATCGCCCAGGCGTTCGACGCATGTAAAGCCCAGTCCACAGGCGTTTGGGGCCCACGGCATTTCGGTCCATCCTCAAGGCTTCACGTCGAGGCCTTCCCGCGCGCGCCTTGGACCTGGGAGCTACTGTTGGCGTTTTGGGAACGGGGGTACCCAGACGTGCCTACCTGCGGGCCAGGACATGGCCCACTTCATCAGCCTAGCACGGCCTGGCATGGCTCTACTCAAGACAAGGTCCTCGCGAGGACCCCACGCTCGTGAGGAGGAACAACACTAAGACCAGAGAGGATGGGCCTCCTCAAGCCACCTCCGGAGCGGCGGAGATCTCTATGCTGGACCAGGCCTCAGTAGTAAAAGTTGACGCAGGGATGGATAGGTGCGCGCCAGCGCGCCAGGCGGTGCAGTTTCCCCTTTGGTGCAAAGGGAGCAAGGACATACATGGGTTCTCGAAGCACCTCCCATAGGTTTCCATTCAAGTACAACAAGACCACGACCACGAGCCTCATAGAGCGGGTGTTATCACCAAGCCCACCACTGCATCATCGAAAGTCTCTTGCAGGCGAAGACCACCATTGGACAGGGCGCGGATGTACTCCTGTCCCCCTTTAAATTTGGCCATTGTGGAATCTCTTCCCGCCATTGTGATAAGGGAAGAGGACCCGGACCATCGCTATATATAGAGGCCAGGCCACACCATAGATCGGATCCACGACTTAGCTACTCATCAAACCACGAAGACAAGGCAGAGGGCCAAGAACACCACTTGAGCACCCACGTGAGGCTCAAGCCAACTATACTAGTTCATCCACCACACCTCCCCGAGAGGCAATCCACCAAAGCATGAGTAGGTTATTACACTTCATAGCGGCTCGAACCTTGGTAAATTATCGTGTCCATCTTCTTCCTTGTCATCGTGCGAGTCTGTCGTGGTGTCCATCGAGTAACGAGCTAGGTAGGGCGAGGCTGCAGGGGATCTTTGCACACGCCCTGTGTTCAAACCTTGAGGGTTTTGCAGAGCACGAAATCTGACAAACCAGACCTAGGGACTCCTACCGTTGCACTAGGATAGGGGTACCCAATGCCCCTGACTTATGCACAGGCGGTAGCAACTGAACCCTTCAACACCCAGCCAAACCAGACAAATAATCAAGACAGACTCCAACAAGCCCGATGCAGCAGTCCAAACCTGGACTTTGTTCGCGCCAAGCACACCCCTGGCGCTTGTCGGGGACTAGGACGAGCGACCCTTCTTGAAGACCTGGCAAGCTATCCCCCAGCGGGCGTGAGCCAATCTATCACCGCTACACCTCATCGCAAGACCAATCACTTGTCGATGCGGTGTCAAGCCCCCAAGTGCCTAAGTGGCTCTCGCTAAGCACATGGAAACACACTGGAAGATAAATTACGCCTCCTTGACACCCATCGATAGATGTATTGTGCTGGGGTGCAACAGTTAGCTAGAGCAGTGGTATAAGCTTGTCGGGGATGCACCCTCGCATGCCACCTAGACTAGCAATGATAGTATTTTGTATTTAATGCAAGAGTTAGGTATGATAAGCTCTCCTAGCTATCTAATCATCAGACAATGTCTGTTTTTCCACTATGGTTGCCCCTTGTGCTATAAAAGGAGGCCCAAGGCAACCTAGCTCAGGCTTTGGACTTTTCCACACTTGTACACGCGTAGTAAATCCCCCCGATGGCAACCTTTGCCTGGCTGGAGTGCTTCACGCTCTTCGTGTTCCTCGGATCAATCCAGCTGCAAAGCAGGAGTAGGGTTTTACGATTCATAATGGCACGAACCTGGGTTAATCGCTGTGTCGTCTCACTATCTCTGCTCTTTGTGCTTATGTCCATGCCCCCCCCCCCTCACAGGACCACAAATGGGCTGATAGCCCCATAGGTGATCATGTGCATCTAGCCCCGACGAAATTGATCTCTGTCCTCCAAATACGACAACTAGTATGGATTTACAGGTCATCACAAGCCGACATGCAGGTCGTTATGAAATATAATAACAGCACACTGGCTCCTGCCGGCTGACAATCATGACACACAGGTCATGTAAAATTCCACACATGCATCACAAACATATGAGCCATACTATTCACATCAAACCTCCAAAACAAAGTTATACATAGAATCACATTCTACCAGTTTGGGTGATTGTGTACGAATTATACGTTTCTGGAAATCAGAGATCAAATTTGTATTCCGATCACGCCAAATTTTCCGATCTGACCACTCTCAACTATCATCATGAACCCGATTCAGATTTACGTTTCACAGTTAACCCCGATGGCGGAAACTGTCCAGTAGGGGTAAGTTGTGCCACGACCTCGTCGATTTTGATTGATAGAAAACATGGCCTCAACAATCCCGATGTGTAGAGGATCTCATCAACCCTGGACATAGCCGTTCTCATGAACGACAACACATCTCATTTGCCGCCTTCACATATCAAATATGCATCCGGTCTGAAACCAAATCGTATAACAGAGGCTCTGATACCACTTTTGGTTCTCCATAGGTGTGTCGCATGGAAATTAAATTTTTCCTAGGCACAGAATATCCAACATCATGCTACGGAGATGGATCACATATTGTTACCACTAGATGCGTAGTGTCGTGCATCGGAAATAGAGTTGGGGCAACACATTTGCGTGGTCTATATCCTCCCCATATGATGTCCCTCGAACCGTTGATCACCAGATCCTTTCCCTTTAACAATCGGTCGCTAGATCCCATGTATAGGTTCGTTGGAGTGGCGCAGGTGCATCGCCTCTAATGGTATCTGCGCGTGTAGGAGGAACACCGTGCGACGGACTGCTAGGTCCGATCGCACAGTCAGCGGCGGGTGGTGGTGGCTAGTTGCAACACATGCAAAGCCCTAAACAATCAACCAGATGAGTGTGCCTCACCTCCACTATATATAGGCATCCGGTGCGGGCTCAACTCTTGGGCCTTGCACTTATCCTAGAGCCCACATGTTCCTTTCCCTTAAGCGTGCGACCACTAAAGTTCTCGTTCACTTGGTCGCGAGTTAGATCACATCCGACTCGGCTAGTCAGTAGCGGCCTCTAGCAAAGTGTGCTGACTCTAAGTGTACGATGAAGCTGGTTATGGGAACTTGTACTTCATACTTCTGTTCCCTTTTCCATACTTCATACTTATATCATAATCCTCCTGACATGGCCATGCTTAGCCAGGTCAGATCGCCCAAGGGGCCCAAAGTATATCTCTCCTGGTAGGAGGGGCAAACCCCATCTTGCTCGACCATGTCTCGCAGCATGGGCCTGGACAAGCCCGAAACCTACCTTTTTAACTAACCAGTCACTTGGTAGCATTTGGTCGGCTGAAAGCATGTCTATCACCATCCCGAGTACATGCGCTAGCTTAGGTCTTAGGACATAGAACGTATGTTGTATGAGAGACTCACAAATGACCTATTGCTGCGTCTCATAGTTGGGTCTATGCAACTCAGACCTTATCTCGACTCGCATACGACTAGCACGAACCCGACCAGATCTTTCTGAGTCCATATTTTTCGGCTAGCATCCAGTCCTACATCGTCAGTGAGACTAGACCATTCACCGTGTCATATGCTAGTCTAACTAGCTGCATGTCCACACAACCCTTTCTACTAGGGACCATTTAGGATAGTCTTTACTCCTATAAAATTCCTAGTTGGTGGTGATGGTGTGCCTTCCTCCATCATTTTAGACCATAAGATCTCCATCCAACACCCATGAGACAATGCCGCTTCACTTAGGCAAAACCTCCTTATCCTCCCCGCTCAGTCGAGTGCTTCTCTCCCTTTCCCCTTGCTGCAGTATACTTAAGGTGAAAAGGGAGCAGCCGAGAGGCAAGTTCGGTTCTTTCGCTGGCCATCTTGTCGTCGCTCTTCACCTCCGATGGTCGTCGGGAGGCATGGGAGAGCTTTGGGAGTCCGCTCGCGTGTAGATAGGGGATGGTTGGGTGACGCTCGGATGATGGCCCGTCACATCCAATAATGTGGTCGTTGCTACTTTCCCATCTCGCCGACGACTGCTAGGAGTCTGGTCGGTTCTATCGAGGTAGTGGGATGGCATTGACTCTGGACTTTTATCCTTCGGCCCCGTCCCTGCCTTGGTGGTTCTCACCCTGGAGCTGCCATTGAATGGGCTTGTGAGGAGTTGTATAGGTGTTGCGGCGGCGATGGCCGCCTAAGGTTTGGTTTGCAGCGAGTTGGATATGTCGACTATGCTAGAGACCAGTTTGTAGGTGGCTAGACGAGGGGTCTGTTGGCCCTTCTCTCTGGAGAAGGAGACCCACATGCGGTGGAGCACGCGGTGTGTCCCCGGTTGAGAGCCTTCATTAGTTTGTGGTTTGGTGCCTCCACTCGTGGTGGCTTTTTTGCATCTCTCACAATGCAGATTCCTGCAAGGCGCTTCTCCTGCTCACGGATAGATTCGTTGGCGGCAGCGGCCAGAGCCGTGCGGCTCTCTGTTGGGCCTTCAGGGGCGTGGCTATGTACTTCTTTGTTTGGATGTACTTTCTGCAAGTTTCAAGCTCTAATTGGTTCTGGTGTTTTCGCGTGAGTGTGTGCATGTTTCGATATGACTCTAAGGTTATCACGTGCATGCTTTCTCAAAAAACATGGAACATGGTAGCCGCTTCATCGTCGCACACAGCCTCTGCTGTCACCAAAAATTCAAATCCGTGCGCCCAACTCAAATAGTCTAGAAACCAGTTATGCACTGCCAATATTAATCAAGGAGCATGGCCGCATGGTTCTAAACAAATCAAGGGGCATGTAGATGGGACTCATGCTGCTAAAACTACACCTAATAAACCACTGTTATTCATGCAAAAATTTAGATCACTAGCCAGCTACAGGAATTGACTTTGATATCATGCATGACATAATTTTGGGTTTGAAAAGCATTCTAGTACCTTGAGATTTACCAATAATTGCGGAATATACTACTATTAAACTACTCTAGAGCATTAACGAGCTAGCATGATGTTTACAAGAGGGCGCACACTACAACCAGTCTCATACAACACATAAATAAGTTAGAGCACCATGGAGGACTGATTCCACGGGCAAACTACCCTACCAAAAATATAGAAACCCCTACCAACGGACACCATCTAAGAGTTGTTTAACCCCAGGTACATGAGCAATACTACAACAAGCACCAAGGTGGTGGTCGTCAAGTTAGTGCATGCTATGAGCAAGCCAACAACAACCACTACTTCGAAGGAGTCGACCGACAGCAACAAGCACCATGCGTGTGCTGCTATACTGCGTTAGGAGGATTCACCATTGAGTTGTGCAAAACAGGTTCTTGGGCGAACAATACAACTGATAATTGGTTGCGTGAAACAGGTTCTCGACTAGGACGATACATATTAGAAGTAGATAAGATGACTGATACAACTTCTTTCGGAAAAGAGCAACACCGAGAGGTTAGCAACCATGACCGAGGTTGTTATGCTTTAAGGTACCTGCTTTATTTTAAATCATGCAAAGTTGTTGGGATTGTTATGACATCATTTTTTCTAACGCGTGATTTCGCATGGCATTATCATTTTTTCATGGATGGCATGTTGCATCATATAATGCTCATAGACAAGGAGAGATGATCTGATGACAATCCTCAACATGGGCGGGTGGAGGAACATGATAATGTGCTAATAGGTTGGAGCCCATCGGACTTGAGCTAGAGGATGTGTTAGTAGTTGGCGTGCTTCCATTGCACATATTCGTAAGGAAAAATATTGATATCGTCACATTGTTGTTCTTTTATTACTGATATTAAAGTTAGGTACAAGTGAGATACTCAATGTGTCACCTTTTCTAGCGACGAATGGTGCCAGCTGTAGGTAAAGCCCGTACTAAGCACAGAGGAGCAGGAGATATAGATTGATTTGGACTAGCGATAAAGTTGGTCGAATCGTCATAATTGCCAACTGATTGTGGGTGGATTTTCTATTTGCTCCATTTTCCGTGCCCCTCAATATAGGATAGAGCAAGCATTGAAAAACCCGATTATGAAGAACATGAAGTCTTCCTGTAAGGTAAAGATGGAGTGGAAAATGGTTTGGCTCTGACCAAGGGGTTATCAGTTGGAAACCGTATATTCATTTGTGGACCTATCAACAATATAAAATCGCTTTGATAATGTTGAGTAAAGTAAAATAAATTATTGTTTTTGTGACACATAGATTTATTGATTCTAATTTAAGTAAATAAAATTTTACCAATCATTTCTTACCCCATAGTGTAGCATGGGCATCTTACTAGTCATCGTACAATGCATAGTCTCACAAACAAGTCACGTACTTGTTAATACACATCATTGATGATCTATAAGGACTATCTTTATTCATAAACACATAGGGAATATCATCATAGATGATTGCCTCCCCGGCATATCTCCAACACGCCGACCGAAGCCGACTTCTACCAGGCGAGGCGACGTCTTGGTCACATACTGGGTGCCACGCCGTGGCGTCATCGGCATGCGCCAATGATGATGATCAGCTAGTGGGCTCCTACATTCATAGGACCCCTATAGTCGCCGGTCCCTACCAGCGATGAGACCGCACAGCTGGTGGGCTCCACGGACGGCTGGAGAGGCTGCCAGTAGGGCCCTGCCCCGTTATATTCATGTATTGTAAACGGGGCTTTTTTCCTATAAATCTCCCGGGTAGTCCCCCATGTAGAGGGGTTCGCATATCTTAGATTGAAGCCACCCACTATAGCTAAGCAGACCACGCATGTAGAGAGGTAAGGAGAGTAGGATAGCCTCAAATTCTTCCTCAAAAACACATCTCAAGGAGTGCCATTGTACTTCTTGGTCACCATTTACAAATATAGTAGATCAGGAAGGACTAGGGGTGTTACCTCCCACTATGGGCCCCGAGCCTGGGTACATCGCGTGTCTCAAACCTCTTGTCCCTAATCCCACTTCCGGGGACCAACAACGCACTTGGGCACCAACCACACTCAATAAGGCACCCCATGGAGTCTGTTTTGGCAACATGATGACAATTGGCATGCACCATGGGCACAGTCGTGACGTCGGCCGAAGCCATGCTCCAAGTGGGATCCATTGCCGACTCTGCCGAGTGCATCACGCCCGGCTACTCTGCACGCCCGCAGAGTCCGGTTTTGAGGGAGACGGCATGGCATGCGGCACCGGCTCCATGAGCCATGTAGGCGGCATTGTTGCCCCCCTTGGTGAGCTGCACCGTAGCGACACCCCTATCGGTATCGACTGTGTAACAACCCCAGTGCAACTTTCCATTTCCTTGTAATATTTCCATGTGTGAACCTTCCATGTATGCCATCATGTGGTTTGAATTAATTAAGTTCACCACATGTCATTCTTTTGCATCATCGCATCATATCATCATTTCATAATTTTGCATCATCCTTTGTTTGAGGTGATATGTTGAGTGAGGTGTGTTGTGGTTTTTGTGTTCTTGCAACCAAGTGGTCTTATGTGAAACCCCTCCATGCTATGTTTAGGATATCCTCCATCTCTCTCTTTAATCCAAGTAATATGAAATGTGGTGATGTTACTTCCCCTAGTGCACTAAATAAAATGTTGCAAAGCTCTTAAATATTCTATTTGGGTTTTTAAAAACAAAGCTTAGCCATGTATGACCTCCCTGCCTTTTGTCATTAATATATATGCTTGGTTTTATAAATAAAAGGGGTTTTTATTTTCTCTCTCTAAAAATGTCCAAGTCAATTTTATTTATATAGTACACATTTTGGTGGTGCTCTCCTCCCCTCGCCGCCGCCAGGTATGGTAGCCACGTGAACGCCGATGCTCTGCCCGCCATGCTCCGGCCTAGCTCGCTCTCGTTCTCGGGCTAACTTCCTCAACCATCTCTGGCCTCTCCTGCTGCCCTGGTTAGAACCCCCGATGACCCCTCCTTCGACTTCGAGCACGTACACACCCAGAGCTCCTTCCCCATCTCTGTCCTCTTCTTCGTGTACGGGAGAGTAGATCACCGCGCTCCATCGTCCCTCACATAGTCCTCGGACGCTCTCCGGCAACTTCTCCTTGTCCAACGGACACTGGGTGAGAAGCGCTTCCATCCTGCTCCCTCTCGTCGATGGTTGGTTCGCGTAGGTGCTACTAGATCTGTGTCAATGTCGTGCTCCAAGTGTTCTATCCAAGTTCGTGTTTTTTGTTGTATGTAGTTGTTAGTGTTGTGTTGTGATGCATCCTTCTACCTTTCGTTCCAGACTCATCCACGCTCCCACAGCACCCGCACCACGAGCTCACGCAACCCGTCTTGCCCTGCATAGCCACAATGTTTCTACGCGTCATGCCTCGCCTTGGCCTCAGGATCGAGGTCGAGAACTAGTCCTGCTCGCCCCGCAGCTTCCCTTCGACGGGGGAACCAAACCCCCTAGGGATCCCGCTCCCTTGCTGATATCCCATAGCCGCCATCATCGCCACCTTGCTCGCTGGCAATGCCATCGCACTTCCTGTCCCAGGGAAGTAGAAGGAGCCAACTTTAGTCTGTTTATCGGGAAATCATCCCCTTCTCTAGAACGAAATGAGTTGTAGCCTCGTGGTAGCCCCCTCTCTCACCACCAAGGAGACCCGAGTTCGATCCCCCTAGGGGCCCAATAAAATCCCCTTTTTTTCTTGTTACGCACTGTGGTTGACAGTAGGCCCGATGGACCCACTTGTCATGCATTCGGGACCTTAGTGCCACTGACAATGGGGCCCATTGGATATTTTGTGTTTTTTTCTTTTATTACTCTATTTCATGTGTTATTGCCATTTTAGGAAATGACCAAATCTGGCCATTCCATTTCAGGCAGTTTCCCTATAAGGTATATGCCTAATCTGACATATAGTAGGTTATAGCTAGTTGTCATATTTTTCCTTGTGCATTGTGGGGTGTTTTTCTACAGTAACATAGGCTTATGATAAATGGTTTTGGTGTAGAAAAATCCAACCAATCCATCTGTCGCATTAGTTTTATCATTGGAGCAAGTTTGTGTGCATGTTTTTTTATCCGTGATGCCCTTTTATTACTTATGTAGGAATTAATCCTTGCACCCTTTGGTTAACTTGTCAATATGAATATTGGCCTTTCATATGTGTACTAGCCCCCGATATTTTTGCATACCATAAACCATGTTTGGATGTGGAATTCTTGCTGCCAACATGCCACAAAATACTATTGTTTCACATGCTCAAATATTTCTAACTATAGAATCTGGTTATTTTGTTGCTATGTTTTCATGATGATTCCCATGAATCTGTAGCTCCTTTGGGGTTGGCCCAGTGGAGTCAATTGTAGAGGATGTTATCATGTGTTAGAATGTACCAATGGTTAGTTAGTATCTGTGTTACATATTAGTTAATTTTGCTATCAAATATGTCATCATCTTAAAAATCGCTCTGCTTGCCACTTGATAAAGTTTTCATGTCTGGGGGACTGTTTAGTTCAATATGCCATGTTGGGAAGATGAGAGCTAATCTGTGCACTTTCTGATGTTGATATGATGGAGTTAATTGAAGTGCATGTTGTCCTATATAATACTTTTAAATTTCATGCCATGAAATTTCATGTAGCATGTGGATTTGCTGCTGTCAAAATGCCATCCTGTTAACTCAAATTGTGAAAAAACGAGT
Source organism: Hordeum marinum (assembly GCA_022496015.1). Taxonomy (NCBI): domain Eukaryota; kingdom Viridiplantae; phylum Streptophyta; class Magnoliopsida; order Poales; family Poaceae; genus Hordeum; species Hordeum marinum. The sequence goes on along the minus strand of CM039675.1, from coordinate 179,713,498 downwards.
ATTTTCTCTAAGTCCTTAACTGATGTTTCAACACGCCATTTTCTGAGCTCATTTTCTATTAATCCAAGCTTCCATTCAAGTTGCTGTTGTTAGATGAATTGTTGAGCATCTTGTAGACTCCATGTCCATGCCCTTGATGTGCATTTTAGGTGTTGTAGCTCGTTGATGTTTGGGGTACAATATGTCATGTTGCTGTTTGTGGACAAATCACTTGTGTTTTTGTTTTGTGCCTTGTGGGAGTTATACCCACTTGTTTTGCATGACCTTTAGATCTATCCCTACTAGATTTTTATTTCCAATCCGGTGGCACCCTTGGGATACCAAGAAATTACCCATGGCGTTCCTCAACCTTGTTTTCGTCCCTGTTACCGCTACAACCTTGCCGTCAATGTTCCGAGAGTTCCGTTACTTCGTTTGCAATGTTCTCCATATGCATTTGCATGGTTTTTATGAGTAACATTCATATTTTCCATGTTCATGCATGTTCAAGTAACTAACCTTGAGGTTTTGTCCAGAATATTAAACTACTAAATAATTGCATGAGAAAGATGACTACCTTAGGATTGCTATGTTAAATGCATCTAATTGGTCATGCATCATCTTTGGTTCCACATTGCACCTTTATTTTATGTTTATTTGCTGTTGTGTTCTCTTTTGGTAGACCTGAGTGTCAAGCCTGAGTTTGAGGATCCGACAGAGAATGCCTACGAGGACCCAGCTCTTTATCCCCCTGAAGACCCTATAGGCAAGATGATCGTTACCCGGATCCCTGTACTATTTTTGCTATGTTAGATGTCTCGCTTCCATCGTTGTATTTTAGTTACCTACCACTAAAATTTCAAGCTTCCCAATTTTCATGAAAGCCTCTAACCCCTCTACTAGCTAGCAAACCATTGTTTGGCTAAGTTACCACTACTCAGCCTCTCTTATAGCATTCTTAGTTGTAGGTGCAAGTTGTTTTCCATGTGAGAACATTGATATCTGGAGATATTACAATATTTATTGCTATTAAATTTAATGCACCAACATACTTGGTAAAAGGTGGAAGGCCTGGCTCTTTGCCCGGTGTTTTTTCCACTATTGCCGACCTAGTTATTTGGTTACTTGTTTTATGTTCCATACTCAGCGCTTGTAACAACCTAATTAAAATGCATAGGTCTTAGCTACCCCATGGATAATTAACCAACCCCTAGGACAGTGCTCCTCATGGGCGTTTGTCTAAACTAGAGTCGTGTGTGGGGCCAATCCTAGGCAACTTGAGAGATTTCTATTAGGCCACTGTACGCCGTGCTCATCCAGTCATGTCCTGAGAGTAAGATACGAGGCTCCTATCGGGTTTGTCGACACGTCGGGCTGTCTTGCTGGATTTATTTAACCTTTCTCGAATGTCTTGTGCGCTGGATTCATAGGATACCTTGGGGTATCTCAAGGTTGAGGTTTTCCACCAAAATTTCCAAGGAGACCACATGTTTTCTTTGGTCGAGGTTATTCCATGCAGCTTGTGCTTAGTTTGTGATGGATGAGTTGGAGCACTACTATAAGGTTAAATCTTTTCGAGAAGTCGTGCCCACGATTATGTGGAAACTTGGAAAAAAATTTAACACCCGGTGATAGCAAACTTAAACTAAACTCAAATAAAATACACTAATCATGTGCGTAACCGTGACTATCTCTACTCGTGAGTTCTGAATCGCGAGAGAACACGGTAGGGTTTTGTATGTCGTAAGTAGGTGTTCAGGATAACTTAGTGATCATTCTAGTTCATGCCAGTTTTTGTGTAGATCACCCCTCTTATTGTGGTACTCGTAAGTTAGCCACTAAAATAGATGCTTAGTGCTTGGTGCAACCTCACCACATAACCATACCTAACCAATCGGCTGAGATAGTCTTGATACCCGGGTTAATGAGATTGCTTAGTCCCCATGACTCACAAATTATTACAACAATACATGTCAGGTACAGACAAGATCGATCCAGTTGATGCATCCCAGCTCTAGTGGGAGTTCAACGAAGAATGTGTGTGTATGTACGTGACTTATCTGGACGAGTAGGGGAGCTACTTGGTCATCTTTCTGGACTAGCGAGATAGTTATCATTGCTTTTATCGTTTGATTTCATCTGTGGTCGGACCCCGCATTTGTGGATGATCTATGAATGATTGTATGGATTTGTAATCTAGTTTGTGGCGAGTGTAATACAACTCATATACTCATCTCCTCTTTTACAAGTACTGTAATGATTTCTATACTTGCAAAATGATGAGATGCGCTCCTATACCCATCGAGGCCCTAGATCCTTGATAGGGATAGAATCACATCTTGGGCGTTACAAGTTGATAATCAGAGCCATACCGACCATAACAGCCCCTTGCTTGATCGAAGTTGGCTGAGTCGAGTCTAGTGAAAATTATTTTTAGTCTAGTTATATCAGAGAGTAGGATTCTTTTTACTCCTCTTCTATGCTTGTAACAGCCCGGGACCGACGCTCTAGAACATTCCCCTTTTGTTTCATTTGTTGTCGTGTGATTCGCCTGGTTGCCGCATTCATCATTGCATCATTAGCATCATTTGCATAGCATCATCATCCATTTTTCAAAAACTTGCATCCATTCGTAGTTGCCAGTTCTCTCTGTTCTCATCGCTGACCATTTTGAGACCAACCACACACGCACGCGTCCGTGGCACCAATAAAATATTGTTTTTAAAAGTGCATATAAAATATTATCCGATTGGGTCGGAACTTGGTGTGCGGTCTTTTTTTGTTGTCGGTAGACCACCTGCCAGATTTCATCGCAATCAGAGGTCGTTTGGTACCCAAACGGTCAACCATTGCGGTACCGTCTTCAGTAAATTTTCGGACGTTTTTCGTTGTTTGAACACTCGTGTCACGAGCCACCATGTTCTCTGTCTTGTGTACCTACCTCTCTAACACAGCCCAATAAGCCTAGAAAGCACACCCCTGTGCTTCCAGACCGTTCAATCGTGATCAAACGGTCCAAAAACGGGGCAAAATACCCTAACCCTAGCCCCCCATTACTATAAATAGACCCCTAGCATCCAAGACGGGGTAACCCTAGCTGCCTAGGGATCCTGCCGCTGACAGCCGCCTCCCACCTCTCAATCGCGTGTAGCCACTTGGCGCACTGCCTCCTCCCACCTCGCGCCAGGCCCACCGAGCCTATATGCGGCCCCACCTGGGCCCAGATCGAGCCACCGCCCGTACGACGCTGTAGTAAGCGACCAAGCGCTCAGCTCCCCAGGCCCTCCGCCGTGCCCGCCTGTCCCGACCTCATCGGAGCTCCGACGAACCCCCATCGTCGGCGACCGCTAGGCCAGCGGCATCGTGCCGCCCCTCTTCTTCTCCCTCGACTTCTCTCCCTCTCCCTCACGGCTCCTCCCTCCCTCTCTGGCCGCAGGAGCTGCCGCCATGGATGCGATCCCCGAGCTCGCCGATCTCGTTGCCCCTACGCCGCCTTGTCACAACAGCAGTGTGAGACACCACCGCGTGACTGTCAAATGGGACCCAGGTCTGCTATAGCGTGTGTGTGTGTGGCGTGAGTGGCCAAGTGCCGTGTACGCAAGCTCTGTACTTAAGCCACCCGTGGCGTGCGTGTTGGACAGGCTGTATGAACTGAATTCTGAAATTCTCACCGAATCTCTCTATTGCTCATCCCCTTCCCCAGGTCTGTGCTCACCCCCCTCCCTCTCGATCCCTCCTGCCTACTCTAGTCGCTCGCGATCTAGATCAGGGCGTGACAATTGGTAATCAGAGCCACTTCGATCCGTCCAAAAAAAAATCTCCGTTGCCCCGTGATTATCTTGGCCTGTATCTGTAACATCCACCACCGCGGGTGTGAATTGCTCCGGCGAATCACACAAAATCCCCGATGGGGTGAGATCGGTTCGGAGAGGAGCAGCGGCACCGTCCAAGCCCTCCGCCCAAACCAGGCAGCTGCTGTCGGCCATGGATGACAACACCACCAGCCACAAATCCCTGATGGAGACTATCCTCTCTCGTCTCGACGAGCAGAAGATCGACAGCGACAAGCAGTTCGAGCGGTCCCCGTCGCCGCACGGATCCGGCGCCGCCACCGTCATCAACCCACCACCACCACCACCGCCCCTGCATCAGCACCACCACCACCAGCCAGACCCACCTCCATCGACGTGCCTCACGGACCTGCGACCACCGCTGTTGTCCACGGCTCCGCTCGGGGGATTCCAAGTTCAAGCCGCGCCGCCGTACAATCCCCACCACCAACATCAGCACAACGACAGCTTCATCAAGCCTCCCAAGCACGACTTCCGCGGTTCAACGGAAGTGCCCCTTATCTCTGGCTCGACCATTTCCGCGCCTACTTCGACCTCTACCGCGTGCCACCGTCGAGCTGGGTCACCACGGCGACATTGTATATCGAGGGACAGGCGGCACACTTGCTTCAAGCATTTCGTCAAGTACATGGTGGCCTCGGCTGGGACGCGTTCTGCGCAGCGGTTATACAAGAATTTGGGACAGATGAGTTCGAGCTCGAGATGCACAAACTTCTGCAACTCCGACAAAGCGGCACCGTGAGTGAGTACCGCCAGGTGTTCGACACCCACATGTATCACCTCCTAGCGCATGATCCCTCGCTCAGCCCCAAGTTCTTTATCACACAGTTCCTATTGGGTCTTAAGGACGAGCTACGCACCGCGGTTCGGCTCCAAGCACCCACGAGCATCACGCAGGCGTTGATTCTGGCCAGGATCCAGGAGGAGGAACTGAACACGCCGCGGGCACGCTCAAGACCATAGCCCCAAGTTCGACCTCCGCCCACGCAAGCTGCTATTCCAGCACGCCCTGGAGCGGCACCATGGCAGAACCCCGACGACTACGCGCGGGAACGACAACTCAAGGAATTCCGCCATGCAAATGGGCTTTGTTTTAAGTGCGGTGACTGGTACACACGGGAGCACCGCTGCAACCAACAGGCGCAGCTCCTCACCATTCAAGTGGGCGCATACGGCGAGCTGCTCACCGATGACGCCATACACGCGCTTGACCTGCTCGACGCACCGGAGGCCGCGGCCGCATCATCGGTGTGTTGCATGCTCTCCGCGCATGCGCTGGATGGGTCAGACGCGCTGAGCACCATCCGGCTGCTTGCCCTGGTAGGCAATCAGGTCATGCTATTGCTGCTCAACTCCGGCAGCACGCACAGTTTTGTCAGCAAGTCCTTTGTGGAGCACGTCGGGGCATCCACTCAAGAGATTGCACCCCTCAACGTGCGTGTGGCCAATGGTGATCGCCTCTCTTGTTTGCACCACGTGCCCGAGATCAAGTGGTGGATGCAAGGGCACACCTTCTCTACACCAATGTAGGTGCTCGACACAGGGGCATACGACGGAATTCTGGGCATGACTGGCTCGCTCAGCATAGTCCAACGACATTCCACTGGCAAGAGAAGTGCGTCTCCTTCCTTCATGACGGCGAGACTGTCACTCTTCAAGGCGTCCAACCATCTTTGCTGAACATACGCGTAAGTTTGTCATCATTTTCCTTGACGACATCCTGGTTTTAAGTGAAACTTTGGAGGAGCATGTGAAGCACCTCCGCATCGTCCTAGAGCTGCTTCGGAAACACCAGTTGTATGCCAAGATGTCCAAGTGCTCGTTCGCGCAAGACCACATCGACTACTTGGGCCATGTCATCTCCAAAGACGGCGTCACCACCGACACGGAGAAGACAGTCGCCATGGCATAGTGGCCCACGCCAACCAACGCCACCGAGCTCCGCGGTTTCTTGGGGCTCACTCGCAACTACCGCAAATTCGTCCACCACTATGGGATCATTGCCAAGCCCCTCACGCAGCAACTCACCCAAAAAGGGTTCACATGGACCGAGCAGGTGCAGCTCGCGTTCAACACGCTCAAGAAGGCGATGGTGACCACTCTAGTGCTCGCGCTCCCGGACTTCGACAAGCCCTTCTGCATTGAGACGGACGCTTGGGACACCGGCATTGGCGTGGTGCTGGTGGAAGACGGCCACCCCATTGCGTACTACTGCAAGGCATTGGGCGTGAGGAACCAGAAACTATCCATGTACGAGAAGAAATTCTTGGCTGTGATGATGGCCGTGGACAAGTGGCGCTCCTACCTCTAGCGCGGGCCCTTCACGATCGTCACCGACCACAAGAGCCTCTGCACACTTGGAGACCAGCACCTGGTCATTAATGTGCAATGACGGGCAATGTCGAAGCTCGTGGGATTGCAATTCAAGTTCGAGTACAAGCGTGGCATCGACAATCGCGCCGCGGACGCACTGTCCCGGGTGGGCAGCCACTTCAGCGCCAACGCCCTATCACTCTGTCAACTGGCGTGGCTTCAGGAGGTGGCTAACTCGTACGCGACGGACCCCGACGCCCTGGATCGCCTCCAACAGCTCGCCGTCCACAGCCCTTACGATGAGGGCTACGAGCTGTACCATGGAGTGATACGCCGCCATGGACGGCTGTGGATTGGGGCCAACACAGTGTTGCGCACCAAGCTCATCAACGCCTTGCACGACAGCGCCGTCGGTGGCCACTCGGGAGCCACGGCAACCTATCACTGCATCAAGAAGTTGTTCGAGTGGAAGGGCTTGAAGCTCGCCGTCGACGACTATGTGCACTCGCCAGTAATGCACTGTGTGCCAGCAAGCCAAGCACGAGCTGCGCAAGCCAGTGGGCAAATTGGCACCGTTGCCGATTCCCACGGTGCCATGGCAAGACCTGACGATGGATTTCGTCGAAGGCCTTCTCAAATCGGAAGGCTACAACGCGATAATGGTGGTGGTCGACCGCTTCACAAAATTCACCCATTTCGTGCCGCTCTGACATCCGTTCATGGCGGCACAAGTGGCAAAGGCGTTCTGGGACAATATTGTCAAGCTCCATGGCATTCCGGCGTCAATCGTCTCCGACCGCGACAAGGTGTTCGCCAGCGTGCTGTGGCGCGAGCTCCTCGTCGGCGCGGGCACCAAGCTTGTCTACTCCACCGCCTATCATCCATAGACTGATGGCCAGAGCGAGCGCGTAAATCAATGCATGGAGATGTACCTGATGCGCCGTCACGACACTCCACGACAATGGCATTGCTGGCTGCCTTCGGCTAAATTCTGGTACAACTTTTCTATGGCATGGACGCCAACGAGGGGAGCATGGCTACATGGTCGTCGGCACCACCCACCATGCCGACTGGAGAGCAGTGGGATTGGGGACTGCACACAAACAACCTCCACGCCCAGTTGGCATGCGCTCAGACGAGCCACCACCGCAGGGAACGGATCTGCCATGGCCAAATCTGCCTTGCCCTTGCCCAGACCCCGCTGGACTGCCCCGCCATCGCTTCGTTGACCTACAACCGCCACCATGGTTGCATGCTTCGGGAGCAGGCGCTCGCCCGCTGCAGCGACGCATGGGCCACTGGCTCCTGCTGCTCGAGCCGGCCCATCAACGAGAGCTAAGGCCCAACAGCTCCCTTCGGCCCACCAGCACCGGCCCAGTCGCCCCACCGACATGGGCTAGGCCCACTATGGTGAGCTTCGCCTATGCCTTGCCCCATGCGCCGTCATATTATCATGCGCCCATGTCCACTGTTTGTGCCCTATTGCCGATTTCGCCCGTTAGTGTATTTTTAGGATATGTGATTTTGAAAATTAATCATGGGCATTACAATTACAGAAAAAGCATGTTTTGAAAAGCCTCATAAATAATTAACCGTGCACCGGATCGAAATATTTTATATATGTAAATTTTGTGGAATTTTGCGTAGATTCATTATTTATCACTTTCATGCATGATAGAAATGATTAACTTGTTGTTTGCCTTTAATTTGCATAAATAACTTGCTAAGAGTTTTATGCCATAAACTTGCGTAAATAATTGTGACATTTTTCCTACATGAACATATACATATTATATATGATTTTGGGGTAGAAAAATCCATGAAATTTATCTATGCATTTAGTTTTGTCATTTCACTAAGTTTGTGTGCATGACATTTTCGTTGTGATGCCCTTTTGTTATTTTCGTGTGATTAAATCCTTGCATGACATGAAATAATTTTGAACATGAAATATGCTCTTTGACATGTGCACTTGCCCTTGGTATTTTTGTTTGCCATGATAATCCATGTTTATGTGTTATTTTATTGTTGCCAACGTGCTATAAAATGTGTTGTTTTGATATGCCCAAAATATCTCAAAGTCTGGAATCTGTAATATTTTGTATCTGTCTCGCCATGTGTTTTGTTAGTGACCTAGAACCCCTTTGGGGTTGGTGCAATGGAGTTATTTGTAGTTCCTAATGTCCTCTAGAATGCTATTAAATTTCATGACACTATATGCCATGTAGCATATAGTTGTATTGCTACCAATATGCCTTCGTGATAAAAACTGCACTGTCAAAAACTGCTATTTTCACTAAGTCTGAAACTGTTTCCAATTAGCCATGTTGTGAGGTTCCTACCATGTGATCCATGACTCTTTTGAGTATGATAGATGAAGATGAAATGAAGTGTGTGTTATATGCTACTGACCCATGCGTAGTTTGTGCATTTTAGGATCTTGTAGCTTGTTGTTATCATGTGTGTAAAATGCCATGTTTCTGTTTTTGGGTAGATTATATCCAATCTTGTGTTGGTTGTTATGATTGAATCGTAGCTCCGTTTTGGACATGCCATATATCAAACTTGCTTAGGATTTCATGTAGTATAATATTATCATGTTGAATCCATGTTTTTAAGTGCTTGTGGTTGTCATTTTCATGCATTTTGCATTCATGTCATGTTCATCTTGTGTTGTGATATCTTTCAGACCGTAGCTCCGTTTGAGATGTTCCATATATGTAAATCGACTAGAATGACGTGTAGAATTGCATGGAATACTTGATTGTGTTGTTTAACAAATATAAAATATGGTTAGTTCAGATCTGGACCAATTTCGAAATTTGCATATGAGGTCATTCCGGAAATGCTATGTGTTGCCTCCGTCCTCATTTAAGATGCCTAGATAGATAGTTTATTTATAGTTCACCTCTTGCCATGGTTAACAACATTTAATATTTTCATGTACCTAAACGAGACTGAAGTAAATAATCGACCGTGGAGTTTCTTCAATATGCAACTCGTTGCATATTGAGTTTCACTTTAATGTGTAGTAGCTGTTTGATGTGATTTGACATGCCTTGCATATTTAAACGGGACATGCATCATATTTGTTTGCGCTTTCATGTCATGCATATGTTGTGGTGTACCATGTGTTGATTTTTGTTTTCGGATTGTTCCTTCTCGGTAGAGTTCCGAAAGCGTTCGGAGTGTGAGGATTCATTCAAAAACGTTCGCCCGACTTCTTCATGGACTCGTTCTTCTTCCAAGAGGGATCTCAGGAAAGATGACACATTTCCCTGGATATCACTACTATCATTGCTATGCTAGTTGTCCGACTTTTATCATTATGTCTCGCTACCTACCACTTGTTTTTCAATCCTCCCAACATTCCCATAATAAGGCTCTAACCCTCCACCCCCAGCAAACCATTGTTTGGCTCTGTTACCACTTGTTCAGCCTTTCTTATAGTGTTTCTAGCTGCATGTGCAATTGCTTTCATGTGTCAACATGGACATTCTTTTGTTATCACAATATTATTGCTATTTAATTTAGTGCACATGTATACTTGGTAAAAGGTGGAAGGCTTGGCCTTTTTCTCGGTGTTTTGTTTCACTGTTGCCGCCCTAGTTACTTGTGAACCGGTGTTATGTTCCATAATTGAGTGCTCCTAACATGCTCGGGGTTGTCATGGGACCCCCTTTATTTTTGTTTTTAGATAAAGCTTGTCTGGCAAGGCCCAACATTGGTACTACATTTGCCTAATAACTAATAAACTTGCATAGGGACTTTCCGAACCCCGTGGATAATTTAATCAACCCTCGGGCCAGTGTTCCTCATGAGTCACGAGTGTTGGTTCAAATCGAGCGATGTCCGGCGCCCCCTGGTCAACCAGTGTTTCAGTCAACCCGACGTCTCGCTCATCTGGTAGTGCCCAAAGAAAGAGATACACAAGGCTACTATTGGGATATGGCATATGGGCAGCCTTGCTGGACATGTTTTACCTTTCTCGAACGTCTTGCACGTGGGATTTCGATGACACTTTGGACTATTTCGAAGTTGAGATTTTCCATTGGGATTCGGCAAATACTACGGGTGATTCCACGGTTGAGGAATTCCAATTAGAGTGTGGTTAATTTGTGATGGATGAGTTGGAGCACCCCTACGGAGTTAAATCTTTTGGAAAGCCGTGCCCGCAGTTATGTGGCAACTTGGAAACTTTGTTTAACACCCGGTCATAGCAAACTTGAAGTAAACTCAAATAAAATTCACCAACTGTGTGCGTAACTATGACTGTCTCTACTCGTGAGTCCTTATCCGAGAGAGAACACGGCGGGGTTATGTTTGACATAAGTAGGTGTTCAGGATCACTTAGTGATCATTCTAGTTCACGTCTGTTATACGTAGACCACCATACTTACGTTATGTATTCATAAGTTAGCGACCCAAATAATGATTAGGTGTTTGCTGCAGCCTCACCACCTAACCATACCTCATCCATTAAGCTTTGCTAGTCCTGATCCCCTTGGAAACGAGATTGTTGTGTCCCTATGGCTCATAGATTACTACAACAACAGTTGCAGGTACAGGTAATGTGATGATTTGATGTGAGCGTGATGCTTTTTTGATTTGGAGTTCTTCTTCTTCATCATCAATCTAGGTTGGGTTACAGGCGGTAGCCTGGGATAGCAAGGATGGATGTCATTTTATCATTTGATTTTGTCCGTAGTCGGACCCTGCTCTTTTGTATGATGTTTGAATATGTTGTTGTATTGATGTGACATTGATGTAGCTTGTGGCGAGTGTAAGCTAATTCCATATACTCATCTCTTCTATACATGTACTTGTAATGATATTCATTCTTGCGAAAACGGCGAGATGTGCTTATATCCCTGTCAAGGCCCTCGTGCCAAAATATGGATAGGATTGCATATTGGGCGTGATAATGCTCTGGTGAGGAATTACGACTTTCGAATTTTAATTCTGCCCTATTTTCACTAAATATTTTCCTAGGATCACATGGGTATTTTGGAAACTATATGATGTCGATGTGTTCATAATTCTGTTCTTGGTGCCTCCTGTTTCTGAGGAGTAGAGCTCCAGGGAATTCTTTACACATCGTTATCATTCAGTTTCCTTAGTATCTGAGGACGGAGGATGTTCAAAATTGCTTCAATACCATATGTGGCGAAAGGAGTTTGGTGTCACCCAGCACCGGGGAGAACATCCAGATGTACTGTCATTCTTGGTATCACTGTGATTATGAGGGTCCGGGGTAGATGAGTTTCCGAAGCTCTCTGGTAATGTGTTGACGAAGGTGATACACTGGACGGGTAGTGTTATTGCTAGGAGGTGAGTGACTTATTTAGTAATTACTTAGTGTATCCATTGGACCAGATTGCATAACCAGAAAGACTTCAGGAGTTCCTAGGTTGGAATTCTAGTAGTTGCCTAGGATCATCTTCCGACACATGTATGATGGTTTATACATTTGTTCCGAGCAACTCTTAGCTCAATACCTTGTTGTGTTTTCCAAGTGGCCACATGATCTAATGTTGTATCACAATCCTGGAGAAGGCGTTCTTACTAATTTTTAGTTTGAATGCAATTGACGATATTCCCGTTGGAATTTTGTTTGAGCCATTTGATTCAACTTATTTCAATCATCTTTGTCAATGGTGTGCTTATATTCATGTCCATCTCCAGGATGTCTCCAACAACTCATGGGAACCCGGGTCGTGAGGGGAGTAGTTTGACCCTCCACCACCCCCACCTCCACCTCCACCTCTGGAGGCATGGCAGGTGGTGATGACCACAACCAATACCAATACCCAGATGTTGATCAATTTGTCCTAAGGTTTTCAGAATCAGGATCATCAGGGCCATCAAGGGAATTTCAATAATCATCCGCACTTCGCAACTCTGAACCAGTTCCTCGCAAATCAACCCAAGTCCTGCAGCTCATGTGATCAGCCTCCTGATGCGGACAATTGGCTCCGTGACATGAACAAGCATTTTGAGCGCACGAATGTTAGGCCTGAGGACTATGCCAAGTTTTTGACCTTTGAGCCTAAGGGTCAGGTAGTAGATTGGTGGCACCAGTACAAGGATTCCAGAGGTGGCCGTGCACTCTGCTAGGATGATTTCTGCTGTGACTTCAAAGCTTATCATATCTCGACGAGTTTTGTCAGGGGTATGCGTGAGAAGTTCAGGAACATGAAGCAAGGAAGTATGTCTGTCTATCAGTATAATTCAGAGTTCCAAAATGTGGCCCGCTATGCTAAGCAAGACATTCCTGATGAGAAGAGTGAGATTTATCAGTTCAGAGGTGGCCTCAGGGAATACCTTCATCTTGCTCTCGTCCTTCACGAGCCTCAATGTTTGATCAATTATAAAACCTGGGTCTAAAGTAGGAATCAGTCCAGCTCAAGGTGGAGAATAGAAGGAAGCGGTTTAGAGAATCTCACCCTTCTTCGTCCGGCTCTCAGATTGTTCCTAAGCAATAGAGGTATTAGGTTCCTCATCCTCTTCCGCCCCGTCCTCCTCAGAAACAGAGGCAACATGGTCGTCGTGGTCCTTCTCACCCACCAAACCTAGGTTTTCAGCAGAGGCCTCAGTCTCCCAAGTCGGCAAATGTTCCTCCTCTAGGCAACTCCTGTCCTAGTTTGTCACAACAGATGTCCCCGTGCAAGGACTTAGGCGTAAGGCCATCGCCGACGGGTGGCGACTCAAAGTGATCGAATGAGAAGAGGAGCCGGGTTTACCTAGGTTCGGCCCCTCCAATGGAGGTAATAGCTTATGTCCTGCTTTGTGTCTAGACTAATGGAGATCCCGATTACAAGGACACGTGATCGCTAACCTAGCTTTTCGAGGGTGACTAACTTATCTTTTTGCCTCCGGGGGCTTGCCTTTATATATAAGTCAAGACCCCATGTTTTAAAATAGAGTTCGTTTCATAACATGACCCCATGACCTAACGTATCTCTTCCTTTGTCTTGCCTTTCAAGCAAGGAAGATCTTCAGCCTCTCCCACCTTTTAGGCTCTAAGCTGCCATCTTCTCAAGTTGGGCCAACATCGGCCAGTTTTGTAAATCATCTTATCTTCTATTTTTATGACACAGTTGAGGGAGTCATGGATTAAGGGGTCCTCGGGAGGCCGACCTATTTCTATGGGACGGACTATACGGGCCACTTACCGAACACATGAATATTTGAAGGCCGAGTCTCTAAGATGGAAGCTTCAGGAAGCACGGATTGTACTCCATGTTTGATGTGGCGAATAGGCATGTTTACCTCCTCGGCATGTAACCGACCATGTGTAAACCCTAGGCATCCTCGGCGTCTATATAAGTCGAAGGGTTTTAGGGTATAGAGATATGACAACTCATCTAGGGTTAGCTATTCGATCTCGAGGTAGATCAACTCTGTAACCCCCATACCATCAATACATCCAAGCAGGACATAGTGTATTACCTCCATAGGAGCACCTGAACTTGGGTAAATATGTGTCCCCTTCGTCTCCGGTGACCATCGATCCTAGTCTCTCAGTTCGGGACCCCCTACCCGAGATTCGTGGCTTTTGACACCAACATTGGTGCTTTGATTGAGAGTTCGACTGTGAGCAAGGAGGAATCGATGTCTCACATTGTCATCAATGAAGAGGTCCACAACATGGACACTTTCGTCCCCGGACAGATATTTGCCTTCGGCAGCATGGTGCTACACGTTGATCCCACTGGCTATCTGGGTCTTGTTGAGACCTTCGCCCCTAGTCGTGAGGTCATACTCGAAAACCTAGAGTTCTCCGTTGAGTCTCGGGGCGACTTCTCTCTAACAGAGCTCGCAACTTTGCCTGCAATACCCGAAGACTCTAAGGCATTAACCTCGAGTCCCTTCTTCGGACACGCCAATGGGGTTACCTACGGCGATGGACCGATCTCTTGTCATGGTCCGGCCATTGTACTAAAAGACCGGACATGTGTTCTTACTGAACACTCCCCACGCCAGGGGACTTCGGAGGTAAATTCCATAAGTTCCGAACAGTCTGATCCAATCGGGCTATCAGTTGACAAGACCCTAGACCAGATCTCGTCGATAAAGATCACCGACGACCCAACCCCGATCCATGCTCAGATCGTTTAAGGTGCGGTTCGGGACGATTTTTTCGACCCAGCCATCACCCACTTGATAGCCACTGTCGAAGATTTAACCGACATGCTGGACTATGCCTTCGAGGAGGCAGAATACATGAATGAAGAGGATTGCGCCCCCACCGTTGTGAATACCGAAAGATGGGCCGCCACTTCAACATATGATGTATATATGGTGGACACTCCCAATGGCGACAAAACACCTAACAATGACGGCGATAAGTTGGGCGACGCACCGTCAAGGCACCGAAAGCCGCATAAGCGGTCCAAAGGAAAAAAGGGAAGGAAAGCTATTATCGGCACCGGGGACGGAGTTACCCCCGAAGACCATGGCGACCCTGATAATCCTGAACATCCATTAGAGGCTCAGGAAAGTCCTGAGGACCAAAGCAACCCCGACGACTTCAACGGTTATGAGGACAACAATTACCTCCCCCTGTCGAGGAGGAGGATATCCCGGAAGCCGACGGCATGGACATCCCTCTTAACCATGAAGATCAGGAACAGTTCAGATAGCAACTCATGAAGATCAGGAACAACGAAGTCCGAGAGCCAAGGAATGGCAGCTTAAAGCCGAACAAGATGACCTCAATGATCGATGGACAAGAGTCCTCTCGGTCGAGGAAGGACATGTCGCCAGTCTGTCGGACCAGACCAAGAGCTATCCATGGAGAAGGCTACTGCCACAATTCGACGACGAGCTAACTGATACTCTGTGGCCAAAGCATACTCCATACGACAGGCTAGGCCGCCCTCCTCACGGGCGTGATTGGATGGCTAACGACTCCGATTATAGACCGGCAATACCCCGAATACGGGGAAAGGAGCCACCAGAGCCAAATGATATGTTCGACCTGCGAGATGACTTGGATCACAGAGCAGGCCATACAAGATCCATAGATGGATCCAGAGGATACTCACCCGATAGACGGGATGGGTACATGCCATGGCTCGAGTGAGGCAATAATAGAGACCGAGAGCGCACCCGAGGCAGAACAGATGCCGATCACAGGTGCGATATAGCTAGGAGTCGAGGGGCCGCTCACCTGTTGTGTTTCATGGATGAGGTCATGCGACACGACTTCTCGGAAGGGTTTAAACCTGTGAACATCGAACAATATGATGGAACTACTGACCCAACCATTTGGATTGAGGACTTCCTCCTCCACATCCACATGGCTCGAGGAGATGAGCTCGACACCATCAAATACCTTTCCCTCAAACTTAAGGGGCCAACTCGTCACTGGCTAACCAGCCTCCCCGAAAACTCCATTAGATTCTGGGAGGACCTCGAGGATGCTTTTCGCTCCAATTTCTAGGAAACCTATCTTCGGCCAACGAATTCTTCCGACCTCCGCAACGTCGACCAAAATCCCGATGAGTCTTCTCGGCAATTCTAGAATCAGTTCTTGACTAAGAAGAACCAGATTGTCGACTATTCGGATGCTGAGGCCATAGACTTCTTCTGGCACAATATTCAGATTAATGGCTGGCCTGCCAGCTAGGCCCTCATCTCCCTCATGACCCGCTTTTGCGCGGGGCAAAGATAACTGGCTAGCAAGACGCATCCACAATTTTGAAGATCCCGGAGCCTTTGAAGTCCGAGATGGCAACGGAAAACCCAAGCGCAATAAGAACAAGCGCTGACACAATAATAGTGATGCCGACGACACAGCCGTTAACGCCATCTTCCGCAAGTCCTGTCCTGGATAGCGGAAGAAGCCTCCTAAAGGCAATCATGATGGACCCACTCCACTGGAAAAAATAACGGAGCGAACATGCCAAATCCATGGGAATCAGGAGAAGCCCGCCAAACACAAACACCGCAATTGCTGGGTGTTCAAACAGGTCGGTAAACTCCCACCCGAGGATCAAAGCAAGAGACCTCACAGCAAAGATGAGGATGATCCTCGAGGTCCGATTGTTGGCAACCAAAAGAATTTTTTTACAGAACTAAAGACATTAAACATGATATACGCCACCCATATACCCAAGAAGGAGAGGAAGCGTGCCCTTTGAGAGGTCTATGTTGTAGAGCCGGTGGCCCCGAAGTATAACCCATGGTCGGCATATCCGATCATTGTTGATCGGCACGATCACCTGACCAGTATCCGTCATGGGGGTTCGGCTGCACTCGTCCTTGACCCCATTATCGATGGGTATCACCTCACAAAAGTCCTAATAGACGAAGGAAGTAGCCTTAATCTGATCTACTCAGATACAGTCAAAAAGATGGGCATAGACCCGTCACGGGTCAAACCCAGTAACACCACCTTCAAAGGGGTGATTCCATGTGTTGAAGCCCGATGCACGGGCTCCATAACCCTGGAAGTTTTGTTCGGCTCACCTGACAACTTTTGTTGCGAAGACTTGATCTTCGACATTGTACCCTTCTGCAGTGGCTATCACTCCCTTCTTGGTCGGACAGCGTTCGCTCATTTCAATGATGTCCCGCATTATGCATACCTCAAGCTCAAGCTGCCTGGCCCCAGAGGAGTTATCACTGTCAACGGCAATATGGAGCGATCTCTACGGACGGAGGAGCATGCGTTGGCCCAGGCGGCCGAAGATGATCGGCAGATTACGACATCTGTCATAAATACAAGCAAGGTTGGGAAGCGAGCTCAGCTTCAGGCCGAACTCTCAGAGCCGTCCTCTACCCCAAATAGGGACTCGCACCCCACCACACGCCCCTAGGACCAACGAAGTACGTGCCAAGAAGGCACAATTTCCCGCTTAAAGATCCATGGCCAGTGGTGGGGAAACAAAGGTGGGAGTCTAGGTGGACCAGACTACTACAACTAAATATGTCTTCGGACACAATCCAGGGACCATCAAAGGGCCCACCATGGGCATAAAGCCTATCCATAGTTCGGCGACTTCTCAAGACTTCGTTAGCAAGATCCGTTTGTCGAATGATGCCACCCATTGAGGCACACCAAAGATCAGGAGTAAAACTAGCAACAAGGCATATCGAGGATGTAAGACCATCAATCGAAGACCCCTGGTACAACCGCTCTTGTAATCTCTTTTCTTTTTTCCATATACTTGTAAACGGTTGCTTCGACACTCCGAATAATAAGAGTTGTTGAGAAAAAATACAACTTCATTTTACATGTTTTCTGGTTGTCCTTCTCACCACATATTTTACTTTCTCCCTCTTCTTGCGAATTAAGTCGATACGTTACGACTCTACCGAATATTACACCGGGGGCTCGAACTTACATACAAATCGCCTTACATATTGTTCACTATGTATTCGGCGTCTCAGAGTTCACTTAATATGCATCGGTTCCGAACAGGGTCAATAGTTGGGTTGCCTAGCTCCTGTGCTTGCCCCTTTATGTTCCGCTCGTTCAGCTAAAAGGGCAAAGGGAGCACCCCTGTGATTGTGCTTCCGGATAGTCTGGTCAAGCACCTTAGGGGAGAAAGCCGAAAACTGGCTGTCATGGTATGTGAGATCTGATTTTTGAACTCGAGCTGGAAGTATTATCCTTCAAACCACGTAAGCGGTTATTCCATGTTATAAGAGGGGTTTGTTCTTTGTGCAAACCTTGTGACATCGGCTTTAGCCGTGGTTCGTCTGAACATCACAACATTTAAGGTAGCAAATCGTAAGCTCTTGGCAGTCCTTTTCACGCCCCTACGACTAAGTAAAAGAAATAAAGCACTATAGTCTGATTGCCTAGTCTGCCGCACTTTATCGCCTTCGGTTTCCGACAATTCGGCTAAGGGATATAGTGCATTGGCATAGACACCCCACGTGGTATCTACTTGGGGGCTGAAGCCGACGACTCGCATCTTTTAGTATTAAAACATCCACACAGGAGTTATAAAGGAATGCAAAACTATAAAAGCATAATAACTTATAACATCAAAAGTTTTGATATGTCTTCGGACGCGTTACAACTCATTCAAACATATTATTGCCCGAACACTATGACGGTATCACTCGAGCACTCCATCACTCCATCGAAGTACAGCTTGGGCCATCTATGTTCCTTCCCAGGAGGCCAGCAGGGCGGTTGCCACCTTCATACGATCGAGCCCTGGCTAGTGCACCTTGGCCTTGCAAAAGGCCATCCGAACTCCCTCTATGTAGGAAGAGCACTTCACGACGTCAAAACGGGGCGAGGTGGCAATCAACTTCTGCACCAAGACAAAGTAGTTGCCAGGAAGTGGCTTGCCGGGCCATAAGAGGATGCAAAGGTCCTTCATGGCCGACTCTGCCATCTGATGCAACTCCATCTGTTATTTAGCTGCTCCACAAGAAGAGGCGAGCGCTTGGGGGCTCCGAACTGTGCCCAAAACAGCCGAGTTGCGTCTCCTTCTTGCCTCGAGGCAAACAGCATGTTGGCATCCACCACGCTCTTCTGAAGATCGAAGGAGGCGCCTGAAGAATGCCACACCTAGGTAAGCAATTTCAATTTGCTATCCCCCAAGACGCACTGTAGTAAGTATGGCTTACCATCCATTATGTCCTTCGCTTGGAAGACCTCCTCCTCATAAAACCGCATGTCCACCCACTCCTTCTAAAGATCGTTCTTCCGGGTGGACAGTTCGGCCGCACTCTCCTTGCCCTTCTTCTCAAGGACCTTGCACTTCTGGCTGGCGGCCTTGAGCTCTTGTTGATCCTCCGCCACAAGAGCCTCGTGCTTCTAGCTAGTGGCTCGCAGGGTGGAGAGGGCGGTCGCCGCTTCTTTGGCCACCTCTCTCTCGACGACCGCACGGTCCTTTGCTTGGTGGAGCTCGGCCTTGAGCCGCTCCACCTCCTTCACCGAAGCTGTTTACACAATACGACATTATGAAAAACTGCATGGATAGTGTTCGGGTAAAGGTGTTCGGACAAAGGAGTTCAGGCAAAGGTATTCGAATTTCATTTTGACCTACCTTGTGACTCGTCGAATCTTCTATTGACAGCTTCAAGTTCATCCTCGAAGCGTTTAAGCTTCCGATTCAGCTCTTCCAGCTTGGCACCATTTATTGCCGCCACCGACGATGATGCCTATAGTACACATAGAGTGGAGATTTTACATGGATTTTCAACTCCCGCATCATAATGAACCCGATCATATGTTGGACCTTATTAGGAGCTACCCTAACATGCCGGACACATAAATTGTATCTTGTCTGGTATCGGATACATGATTGATTCCTAGGTAAGTTTTTCAAACTTTCCTAGGGCTCGAGGGTTGCCATGTATATAATGGAATTAAAAACATTGCAAATAAGTGTATCAGGTGACTTACTTGAAAGCCCGTTAGGAGACCTCAGAAGGCCTTCTTCAGTCCGTTCTCAACGGACTGGATGCTCTTTAATACCGCACCCATGAGGGTACGGTGCTCCTCGAAGACGGAGGTGCTCGATAGAGCCTCCTCCATGACCGGCCACCCACTGGTCGGTGGTGACGGAGGTGATTGGATAACCCGGTCACCAACCGGGGTTTGAACTAGAACTTCCGGAGGCGTGCTATGCTCCTGAGATGCCCTGGGAGGGGACTGAGAGGCCACTTGTCCGGCCTCGTCAGTGTCCGGGTGGGGTACTTCCCCCTGTCTTTGGTAACCGAGGCGTTAGCCTGGGCCATTGTGTCGTCTCCCCCGCCGCCAGTGCCCGGCTCCATAGGACCATGTTGGGATGAAACCTCGGCGGTGTCCTTCAAGGCCCCCGGAGTGGCGACATGCGAGGCATTCACTCTCTCCGCTAATTCGGCAGGTAGGGTCTCCCCATTCAATATTTGATCGGTGGGGAGGACACGCGGGGGGCTGCAAAATCCATAAGTACATGCGTGTTAGTAAACTCTAAACTCGTTAAAAGAACAAAGAAGGGGTCTTCGGATCCTAACCTTCAAGCCGGGGGCTTGACCCTGAGGTTCCTTCGTGGAACCACCTCGAGGTTATTGGACTCAGTATCTAAGTCTGAGCTGTCATCGAACAGGATCACCCGTGCATGAGGCATCCTCTTCGAGGCAGGAGGGGGAACCTCCACTGGGGCGTCTGATGACGCCGCCCTCTTTCTTGCGAGGGGGAATTACCTTCCCCCCGGCTGCCTCCTCCTTCTCTTCCTCCTACTCCTCCCCCTCCTATTCCTCCTCATGCTCCTCTTGATTCAAGGAGGCATGAGTTTCTTCAGACATAGTCTCTGAGTGGTCCCGGATACGAAGGCGACTTTGGCCTGGTTTCTTCTTCCTGTCCTTCTTCGTGGGGGCCTTGTAAGGCTTCTCCACAAGCATTTCTGCTAACAGTCCAGACCTAGTGTCCTCGGGCTGAGGTGCCAGACAACTAATGTTAACGGCTTTCTTCAGCCATTTTCTGCGAAAGAGTGATTGGAGGAAAACATTATGGATTCTCCTCGGGAAATATAAAAGCCAATCAAGCAGAATTAACCCGTACCTCGGTGGTGGGCTTGGAGGCCTGCAAGCCTCTGCCTTCCTCCTCGGATGGCCGGCTCTCCTGTGACTTGAAGAGTGCCTTCCATAACTTTTTCCGCTTAGTGCAGAAGAGGTGCTGGATTGTGGGTGCATCGTCAAGTTGCTGAGCCCACAAGGGAGTTTCCCAATGCTGGCAGGGGAGAATGTGCCTTTGGAGCATCACCTAGACCATGTTGGTCACGTTGATGTCCTCCTCATCCAGGGCGGATCTGAATTCGGGACAAGGGATCTGACCTTCTTCTCGTCATTCTATGATATAGAACCACTCCTTTGGCCATGCCTTGATGGTGTTGATGAAGGCGCCTGATGGCCACATGACGCGATTGAGCTTGCCAATGATAGCCCCACTGCAGTCTGCGTGCTTCCCGCCAACGCACTTCGGCTTGACGTTGAATACTTTGAGCCATAGCCTGAAGTGTGGCTCGGCCCGAAGAAACGCCTCGCAGACGAGGATGAAGGCCGATATATGCATAAAGGAATTTGGTGGGAGGTCGTGGAAGTCTATACCGTAGAAGAACCTCAACCCCCTGACGAAGGGGTGAAGCGGGAAGCTCAACCCCCTGATGAAGTGAGGGAGGAAAACCACCCTTTCACTTGGCCGGGGGGTGAGGATCACTTGGCCTTCCTGCGGTGCACGATGAGGAATGTCAACGGAGAGGTAGCCGGACTTATTGAGGTCGAGAATGTCCCGGTCGGTGACCGTGGAGACCTCCCACTGGCCGTTGGATCCCTCCATTGATAAGCTCGAAGGTGGGGGTGGAAGACCTAGATCTGTGCTCTAGAGGCGTAGACGGATGGATGGCGGAGAAAGCGAATGGGAAACGTGAATAGGCTTTGGGGTTTTCTTCTCCTTTTATGACACTTATCGATTTGGTCTCCCCTTGTTGCGCCGTGAATCCCTTCGCTTCCCGAGACGTGCGAACCGTTGCGCGCGCGTGATTAAACATATCCCATATGAAACGGGACATGATGAGTATGTTGATAGATCGTGATGATTAAAACAGCCTAGAACCACGAATCGAGATTGTGTAACTAGCCTAGCGGTCATGGTGGGCCATGACCTTTCGTCAGAGATGTCGTCAGAAGAATATTATTTGCCCTTGACGTTTGGCCTTCAAGGCCAGCCAATTTGCAGTGTTTGGTCATGCTACTATGCGGAAAGCTACATGTAATCGGAGGCCAAACTATGATCGGCGCGAAAAACTCACCTCGCAAGCCGAATACTATGATCGTGTAAAGCAACCGAAGCTGGGACCCTTGGCCTTGGCGGCAAGTTCAGGGGCTACTGAGGGAGTCCTGGATTAAGGGGTCCTTGGGTGGCGGACCTATTTCTATGGGCCAGACTATACGGGCCACTTACCGATCACAGGAGTATTTGAAGGCCTAGTATTTAAGATGGAAGCTTCAGGAAGCACGGCTTGTACTCCACGTTTGATGTAGCAAATAGGCATGTTTACCTCCTCGGCATGTAGCCGACCATGTGTAAACCCTAGTCATCCTCGGCGTCTATATAAGCCGGAGGGTTTTAGGGTACAAAGATAGGATGACTCATCTAGGGTTAGCTATTCGATCTCGAGGTAGATCAACTCTATAACCCTCATATCATCAATACATCCAAGAAGGACGTAGGGTATTACCTCCATGGGAGGCCCCGGACCTGGGTAAATCTGTGTCCCCTTCATCTCATGTTACCATCGATCCTAGTCTCACGGTTCGGGACCCCCTACCCGAGATCCACCGGTTTTGACACTGACAACGGTCCATCTTAGGAACAATCATCAAGCTACAAATAGATTGACCTGACCCACCAGGCGGGTCATATGGTGGAGCTATATCCTCGACATTAGGCCCCAGGTTGATTTAAATTCATTCATGACAATCTTTCTCACTTCATCAGGCGGCTTGTCTTCTGCTCATACTTATGTGTTATGAGTGTCTCCAAACGCCGGCTCATGATATTTCCGAACTTGTCAATTTTCCAACATCAGTCAAATAATATCATACGTTAGAGAGTCAGAGACCAGTGGTGACTTTCAACGAATCTGGTCATATCTAACTTTCCTAGAAATCGAGGCGTCGCACTTCCGAAATTTATTGTGTCGCCTTGATTTTCGTGCTGGCCGTTTCTCCTCATAGTCCTTCATTATTGAATACTTACCACGGATTTCGTTTCCCACTTTCAACTATCTCCTTTCACTTCTTCCTCGCGCTCGAGAACCCCACCGAACCAATGTCTGTTCATCGAGTTTGCATTGGTCGTCCAGCCACTCATCTTCTCCGCCCCGATTCCTTCTATGAGGTAGCCGATTTTCCTCTCTAGATCCATAGTAGTTCATCGAGGGTGTTCATTCATTGAGTAGTTCCTACCAAGCCGATTACCACCGTTGTTCTGTATCTTCAACTCTATGATTTACTCTATAGAAATGGAACGGGTTGAGTGGTAGATTCGTTTCTCGTGTAGCATCTCCAATTCACCCTTTAAAATCCACACATTAGGTCATTGCTGCTTCTTAAGTTGCGTTCTTGGGTTGAAGAATATTTTTCTTTTTCGAGCCTTTGGTAGATCCATAATTATAGCTAGTTTGGTGGAAAATTGTTTCCTTTTGTTCTTAGTGACAACCCGACGTGTTACGTGCTAGAATGACCCGGCCACATTTACACCGGTATATAATTTTAACCTGCCTTGATCCAACCTTACCGAATCAACCATGCTATCCTTGTAGGGCCAGTCTTACCCTCGTAATGTTTTTAAGACCGTATTTATCAGTAGTGTTATTTTAAGCCGTCCCTTTTCACTCTATTCAGATAGCTCATCATGTCAAAAACTTCTTCTTGCAACTGGGCGGTTTCCCAAGTTTCTGAGGCCATCCTTCAATATTATCACAAACAAGGATATTTACCGCCTAACAAATCAAATGGCTGGTGACCTTCCTTTGGAGAAGAGACGCCTAAGCCGGAAGAAGGAGAGGTGGTGATTTTCTTAGACAAGCTTCTTAGAGGTTTTTCTCCCCCTGGGTCAAAATTCTTCCGGGATGCCTTGCACATCTTCAATCTTCATCCACATGATTTGCCCCCAACTCTATACTAAATTGTTGGAGATATGTCCTAGAGGCAATCATATGATTGTTTTGTTTCCTATGTATTCATGAGTATTTTGTATTGTCCTGCAACATCAGCAGTGATATATAGCAATAATTATGTGATGTATTTTTGAGACTATATATAGTATGATGATTGTTCTACTAGTCCCTAGTTGTTAAGGTTATGCAGACATATATCCTTTACTAGTATACGATAAAGTTGATGACTACATTTCACAAGTCTTGTGCATAGAGATGCTAATCTGATAGTATGGAGTCGGGGATTGAGATCACTGAGTCAGACAGACCCACTTTGAGACACAGCGAGATAATGGCATATGTTAGTCTGAAGTACAATGTATATGTCATGTTCTAGACCTGAGGTCATCGCATGTTCTCAGGATGAGGATCAACTTACTTAGGGTCAATCAAACGCTACTCCGTAACTGGGTAGTCATAAAGGTATCTTTCGGGTGAGTCATGAGACATGGTTAACCAAGATGGGATTTGCCCCTCTGTGAGGAGAGATATTCTTTGGGCCCTCTCGTGTGATCTGATTCAGAAAGCATGGCCATGCGAAATGGGTTAAGAGTTAACCCAGTTCTAAAATCTGCACCATAGTTTCGAGAAGAGATGTCGAGCTACCATAAGGGTGACAAGTACTTGCCTTGAGCTCTACAACCTATATCATGAGGCAAAATGATTGTTATGTATGACATCTTGTCAAGGTTCATCTAACGACTTTGTGCACACATAGGAGTTGGCACCTTCTGCTAGGAGCCGCTACAGACTACCAACTTGGGTCGTGTCCATGTGTACGTGAACCTATAGGGTCGCACACTTAAAGTATTGAAACCCATTCGGATTGGATCCGAATGGAAATTGGGACTAGACTCGTTGTGGGCCTCAGCTGTTGAGCCCACCTCGTAGGTCTTATTCATCCCATCAACAGCCACCGCCACTCCCCACGACACCATGTCGTGCGATAGGATCTAGCAGTCTGCCGCCCGACGCTGCCCCCGTACATGTGTATAACTTGGAGGCATCGCATCTACGGTGCTTGGAAGAACCGTTCGAGGGATCTGTGACGAACCGTTCGAGGGATCCGCAAGGATCTATTCATGGGAGATCACTACTCGTGGGAGATAGGCTAAGGAGGAGACAAATCGTCTGATCGACTACACGCGTCACCAACTCTACTTCCGCTGCGGTGACTACGCATCTAGTGGTAAACCCGATCCCGTGATCTATTTCTAGCAGCATGATCTTGGGTGTGTGGTAATTTTTTTTATTTGGTGCTAGCGTAGCGTACCGCGTGTTCCAACCGTGGTATTAGATCCTCCACTATGTGGTGATAGATTCAGTGATTTGCATATGAGATATGTAGATCGGTTCAGGTGCGGGTTAATGAGATTGGCCATACACGTCAGTGTTGATCGTTGGTTTCGTGATCTTGCTTCCGTGATCATGATGGAGAGGTCATGACACGAATTACCCCTGCCGGTCGGTTTCCGCCATCGGGGTAGACAGTGGAACGTAAATCCAGATGCAGCACGTGAAGATCAGTGAGATTGATCGAACCGGATTAAAGATTGACACCGTGGAAATGAGATTTCCGAAGTGCTGAAATCTGTTGGAGGCATGAGAGTAAAACGTGCTTAACTTTTGCATACGAACTCCGTTTTCGCTCCACGACCTATCGAACTAAACAGCACGAAAAGATGCATTTGACCTTCAATCGCTTCTGCATTTTCGGCTATATTTTTGAGGTCAAAATTCTCTTGGAAAATTGAGTTTTGGGTTGTATTATTTTCGGCGGTAGAACGTCTGACTTGTTTTTGCAGGGAATGCTTGTTATTTGGTATATCCCATGAATGTTGCTTGTAAATTATTAAATCATGACCTGCATGTCATGAGTGTGGCAACCGATTGGAGCAATATGGTTGTCCTATTATTGTATGAATGACCTGCGTGTCAACATGAGATGCCTTGTAATGTCATTTTCTCTCATAGCTATTAGTTTGTAATAGCATAATATCTTATGTAAGATTTGGCGGTTGACACCATGTGTGGAGATGGAGATCACCACAAGGGCAACCATGCATGGAGATGGAGATCGCCATGGGCATGCAACGCACGTGGAAATGGAGAACAACATGCGTTAATGAAAGGGGCTATACCATATCACACGTATATAGACTGTATGTGAAAGTTTATCCCTTTTATGAGCCCTTCTTTTGCATGATGGATGTTTTAAGTAGGGTGATCCCTCAAAGGATGTCTAATAAAATTGCCTCCCAAATTGCTGAACCATCACATGTTAAGTATTTTTAGTGGTTGGCCTATAAAATTAAGGTGGTACTAATTTTCCTTAACGTGGTGTGTTTGTGTCGGACACTTACGAGCGAAGCATTGGTTAACCTTTCATGGATGTCAAAGCAGTTTTGGGCCTCGAGGCATAAGAGTTGGCATAGCACGAGATGTCCCCGACAAACAAGAGTCATATAGAGATACGATTAGCAAGTGTTGCTTACCAATTCATATTGTCTTCTAGCAGTGATGCAAAAGCTCATTGGTTGACATGTGGATCTTGGATCATGAATCACTAAGAATCGACGGAGGGATGTTGATTTTAGTGGGAGTAATGTTCTTATTAAAATGTTTAATTTGAATTACACTTTATGCATAAATGTCTTAGTGTTTTACATATTTCTGTTGTGGATCAACGGCACCACCTGCTCAACCTAGTTTTTCATTGAAATCAATCCTAGAAAAGGATAAACTGAATGGAACAAACTTTAAGACCTGCTATAGAAATCTGAGAATTGTTCTCAGGCATGATAAATTGGAACATGTTCTAGAGGAACCCCTTGCAAAGAAACCTGCCGAGAATGCTAATTCCTCAGCCAGGAATGCCCACCAGAAACTCGTTGATGAGTCGAACGAGATCAGCTGTCTCATGCTGGCTTCCATGGAGCCCGATCTGCAGCATTCCAAAAACATTGAGGCTTTCAATATGATTGAGAACCTCAAGAGCATGTTTCACATCCAGGCAAGGACCGAAGGGATTAACTTTTTGCAATCCTTGAGGGATTGTAAGCTAAAAGAGGGTGATCCACTGAGCCCACATGTGATCAAGATGATCGGATACATGCAAACTTTGGATCGGTTAGGCTTCCCACTTGGGGACGAATTGTCCACGGAAACAATTCTGGCAACTTCTCCAACTAGCTATGGGTATTCATCTTGAACTTCCATATGTGCGGCATCAGAAAGAAGGTCGCTGAATTACATGGGTTGCTAAAAGTGGTAGAGCAGGATATCAAGAAAGGCACGCATCAATTGTTGATGGTGCAGAACACAACAAAGTTCAAGAAGAGCTTGTCCATGAAAAAGACTAAGGCAAAGGGCAAGGAGGCAACTCCTACTATTGCCGCCATGCCCAAGTCAGGACCAAACACAAGGACCGTATGCTTTCACTCCATGGAAACCGGTAACTCGAAGAGGAACTGTAGCAAGTGGCTTGACCAGATAGGCAACAAGACTAGAAGTGTGACTTCTTCTCCAGGTACACATGTTGTATATGTTATAGACATTTTTCTTGCTGATATTTCTAGTACCACTTGGTTATATGATACTGGATCGGTTGTTCAAATATGCAACTCGATGCAGGGGCTAAGAAGGACTAGGAATGTTGCAAGAGGAGTAGTTGAAATATGTGTCAGGATTAAAGCAAAAGTTGCTACATTAGCCGTCGGCACCGTGGAACTTAATTTACCCTCAGGATTTGTAATTGAACTTGTTATTATGTTCCTTCATTAAGTCAAAATATTATTCCGGCCTCATGTTTGATGAGGCAAGGTTATGAGTTCAGTATGAAGGACAATGGTTGTTCTACTTACTTGAATAAGATGTTTTATGGCTTTGCGTCTGTTGTGAATGGGTTATTTATATTAGATCTTGAAGGTGAATCGATATATAACATAAATTTCAAGAGGCACAAGCCTAACTAGATAAATCTGACTTACATCTAGCATTGTCGACTAGGACACATTAGTCAAAAGCGCATGAAGAAGATCAATGATGATGGAATTCTAACTTGTTTTGAATTTGAATCATTTGAGACATGTGAGTACTGCCTACTCGGCAAGATGATTAAGACTCCTTTTGCAAGGAGTTGTGAGAGGGCTTCTGAGCTATTGGAACTTATACATAGTGATGTATGCGGACCAGTGATCATGATAGCTAGAGGTGGTTTCTAATACTTCATGAATTTTACCGACGACTTTAGTAGATATGGATATGTATACTTGATGAAGCACAAGTCAGAACCTTTTGAAAAGTTCAAGGAGTTTTAGAACAAAGTGGAAAATCAAGTCAGCAAGACAATCAAGCTTCTACAATTTGATCGTGGCGGTGATTATATGTGACAGGAGGCTGAAGATCATCTAAAGAGCCGTGGAATAGTTCCACAACTCACTCCTCCAGGTACGCCATAGAGAAATGTTGTGTTAGAACAGAGGAATCGGACTTCGTTAGACATGGTCCGATCGATGACGAGCCAGTCAAATTTACCCTTGTCATTTTGGGGATGTGCTCTAGAAACCGCAGCTTTCACACTAAACAGGGTACCATCAAAGTTCGTAGATAAGACACCATATGAGATATGGATAGAAAAGATTCATAGCTTGTCTTTTCTAAATATTTGGGGTTGTCAAGCATATGTCAAGCGACTGCGGTCGGATAAGCTCACATCCAGTTCGGACAAGTGCATATTCGTGGGATATCCTAATGAAACCTTGGGATATTACTTCTACAACCATGAAGAGGGCAAAGTATTTGTTGCTCGACAAGGAGTTTCGCTTGAGAAAGAGTTTCTTAGTTGGAAGGCTAGTGGGATGTCGGTCCGACTCAAAGATATTCAAGAGCCACACAGGGAAGTTCCAACAGGTTATTCAATCACGCCGGAGTTATCAAAGAACCCATAGTGGAATCGGCACCGGTTCCACGTAGGTCCAAAAGTTGCGCAATATGCACTACTACAATGCGTTCTTCTTAGAGAACCACGAACCGAGCACATATGTAGAAGCGATGGTGATCCCTAATTCCGAGTTATGGCTTGAGGCCATGACATCCAAGTTAAAGTCCATAGATGACAATAAGGTTTGGAACTTGGTTGATCTGCGAGATGGCATTCGAGCCATTGTGTGCAAATGGACCTTTAAGAAGAAAGCTTATATGGATGGAAATGTTACAGTCCATTAGGCTCGACTTGTCGCTAAAGGTTATCGAAAAGTTCAAGGAGTTGACTATGGTGAGACTTATTCACCGGTAGCGATGCCTAAATCAATTCAGATTATTCTTGCTATGGCTGCATATTTCGACTATGAGATATGGCAGATGGATGTCAAAACAGGTTTTCTTTGAAAAAATAAAACAACAAGAGAGGCTCCTACTGTTGCTATATTAAATGGGGACTGTTACAAGGTTTTACAAATCTATGCAACAACGGCATGGATCAAGCAACAACAGTGTAGAGATATTACAAGTGGATGGTTGGAAGAAATCTATCTATAAAAGTAGATTTGTCAGGCTTAAGTCTATATTGAAGGATTTCCAAATCTGACTTCAGCATCCTAACCCAGCCATGTTGTGTTGCCAGTACTCCATCATAGATAGTTCGGTTATGTTGCTTCCAAATATTCCATGTAGCCAACATGCACATTTCATTGAAAAGTGGTTTATTCAAGTTATTCCCCACAAGGTCAAATCTTGCTTGCATGTTCAATGCATTGTCCCAAACAATGCCAAGTTTATTCCAACAACTAGTTGTGAATGCACACTAGAAGAAGAGGTGGTCATTAGTTTCTAGTGAATCTTCATTGCACAACACACATGAGTGGACCTCGCAAATTGCAAAATGCTTTCTCAATAATAAATCACGTGTATTTAATCTTTCCATTCTTTGCAGCCAAGCGAAGAGTTTGTGTCCAAGGATGCACTTTGATTTCCAAATTCTCATCAGGTAATTTGGGGCCTGTACATTCTTGAAGAGATATCGGTAGATTTTCTTGGGTTTGAATTCCACATCCCGACAACAATAGATCCATTCATCAGTTGTCATAGGTTTTAGGTTAATCATGTTTATGGTGATTATCAAGTCATCCAGCTCTAGTTGTTCTTATCTTGATAAATGTAGGTGAAAGTTGGAGGCAGGATCTGTGTCATTCTTAAATTGTGACAAAGACACATCTTCATTTGTTGCATAAGAGAATAAATGTTCATGAGAATCTGCTAACACCTGTTCATTATGACACTGGTCTTTCCATAGAAGAATAGTATCACCAAAATTTGGAATGCAGGTTGTAATGGCTCTGTAAATGTGTGATAAGGGTAACACATCTTTCCACCAAAAAGATCCAAAACTTTGTACTATATGTGGTGGCATCATGTTGTAGTATGCATTCCAAACCATCATGACCCAAGGAGTATCGACCTTATGATAGAACTTATTGAGGAATTTTAACAGTAGAGCCTTGTTTTGTATTTTAAGGTCAATGATACCAAAACCCCCTTTATCCTTTGATCTACATACCAGGTCCCATGCTACTAGGCAATGTGTTTTTGCATCTCTGTCTTTAATTTTCCTCCAAAGACAATGTCTTCTCTCTCTATCAAATATATCAATGATTTTGATGGGCAACTTAAGCACACACATAGCAAATGATAGGATTTAACTTAATGGAAATTTAACTGAGGACGTGTATATGACACAACCCAAGGGTTTTGTCGATCCAAAGAATGTCGGCATGGTATGCAAGCTTTAGATATCCATTTATGAATTGAGGCAAGCATCTTGGAATTCGAACATTCGTTTTAATGAAGCGGTCAAACAGTTTGGCTTCATCAAGAGCAACTATGATCATTGTATATTCAAGAAGGTCAGTGGGAGCTCAGTTGCATTTCTGATCCTGTATGTGGATGGCATATTGTTGATTGGAAATGTTGTTCAAATGCTTGATTCTGTCAAGGACTCATTGAAAAATAGTTTTTCGATGAAAGACTTGGGAGAAGCAGCTTACATTTTGGGAATCAAGATCTATAGAGATAGATCGAGAAGGCTTATTGGATTAAGCCAAAGTACGTATATAGAGATAGATCGAGAAGGCTTATTGGATTAAGCCAAAGGATTCTTTCCCATGTCACATGGCATTAGTCTTAGCAAGACTCGGAGTCCTTCGACTCCTCATGACCAATGACGCATGGATGGGATTCTATATGCTTCGGCTATCGGGTCCGTCATGTATTCTATTGTATGTACTCGTCCCGATGCTAGCTTTGCTCTAAGCGTAGTAGGAAGATACCAGGCTGATCTAGGTGAGAGTCACTGGACAGCGATAAAGAATATCCTCAAATACTTGATAAGGAAGAAGGATATGTTGATGGTTTATAGAGGTGAGGATGAGCTCATTGTAAAGAGTTACACTGATGCTAGTTTCCAAACTGATAGGGGTGATAGTCGATCGCAATATGGTTTTGTGTTCATTCTGAACGATATAGCAGTGATCTGGAAAAGAGCCAAGAAAGATAGGGTAGCTGATTCTAAAATGGAGGCTGAGTACATTGCAGCTTCTGAAGCTGCAAAAGAAGGTTTTTGGGTGAAGAATTTTATTCATGATCTTGTAGTTGTTTAGGACTCGTCCAATCAGTTGGACCTCTATTGTGGTAATAGTGGTGCTATTGCACAAGTCAAGGAACCATGGAACCATCATAAAACCCAACACATACTCGGGCATTTTAACCTCATTCACGACAATGTCGAGAGAGCTGATGTAAACATATGAAAGATACACGTGGATGCAAATGTTGCGGATCCATTATAAAGCCTCTCCCACAGTCGAAGAATAAGATGCACATGAGGTCCATGGGCATACGATGCCTAGATGATTGACTCTACTTCAAGCGGGAGACTGTTGGATATATGCCCTAGAGGCAATCATGCGATGATTTTGTTTCCTATGTATTCATGAGTATTTTGTAGTATCCTTGGACATCATAAGTGATATATATCAATAAGTATGTGACTTATTTGTGACACTTCCTTTACTAGTATATGATTTAGTTGATGACTATGTTTCACAAGTCATGTGCATAGAGATGCGAAACTGATATTATGGACTCGAGGATTGAGATCACCGAGTCGGACAGACCCACTTTGAGACATGGCAAGATAATTTCATCTATTAGTCTCAAGTACAATGTATATGCCATGTCCTAGACCCTAGGTCATCGCATGTTCTTGGGATGCGGGTCGACTTACTTTGGGTCTATCAAACGCTACTCCATAACTTGGTATTTATAAAGGTAGCTTCCGAGTGAGTTGTGAGACATGCCGCGAGACATGGTTAACCACGGTGGGATTTGCGCCTCCGTGAGGAGAGATATTCTCTAGGCCCTCTCATGGGATCAAATTTAGAAAGCATGGCCATGCGACATGGGTTAAGTGTTAACCCAGTTCAGGAATCTCCATCACCGTTTCGAGAAGAGATGTCGAGCTACCACAAGGGTGACAACTACTCGCCTTGATCTCTACAACCTATATCATGAGGCACAAGGAATGCTGTATATGACACATTATCGAGGTTCGTCAAATGACTTTGCACAGACATGGGAGTTGGCACGTTCTGCTAGGTGCCGCTACCAACTATCGACTTAGGTCGTGTCCATGTGTCCATGAACCTATAGGATCGCACACTTAAGGGATTGCAGCCCATTCGGATTGGATCCGAATGGAAATTGGGACTAGACTCGTCGTGGGCCTCAAGCGTTGAGCCCATCTTGGAGGTCTATATAAAGGGGAGTGGGCACATGATGGGGGGATAACCCCAGGGTAACCTCAACCGGCCCTCTACTCCAACTTTTCGAAACAACTACAGGGCAAGCCACCTCCACCATGCAATCTGGCTCCATGCTACCTGCTATGACGAGCCGGCTTGCTAAAGGTAGAGACCCCTGGCCCCCTAGCCGGTGATGCCTTGGATGCCGCAGTCAGAGCATGCATGGCTATAGGGGTTCCACCGCATTAGGGGTCAGCGCCCACATGGCCACAGGGGAGGCAACAGTGCCTTTGACTCTGGCCGACTGCGACTAGGCACCGGAACAGTGTAGGCACGCCCTCAACCACTCCATTACCTGCTCCGGTGTGGCTGCAGCACTGCCAGTCGTATCGCTGATTGCGGCCGACTGCCGGAAGACGATGCCACTATGGACGACCTATGCCATGATGCAACGGGCATGGGGACCTACCGCTTGGGCCCGTCCAACTCCCGACGGGACCCTGCAGCCGGCGGGCCCTGCCAACGCCAATACCTCTCAGCCGGGGGCCCCATGGCTGGCTAGAGTTGCTACCAGCTAGGGGCCCTCCGGAGGTTGGCCTATAAAACCCCCCGGATCTCCCCCATGCACGCGGGATCTCTGTCCACACACATGCACACACTCTCACGTAGAGAGATTGGGAAGGCAAGCTATCTCCTTTTTCCTCCTCTACCCATACAACTCCGGGAGCACCGTTGTAGCCCTCTTTGGTTCATCAACCAGACTAGCAGGATTAGGGGTATTACCTCCCTCGGAGGGCCCCGAACCTAGTTACATCATGTGTCCCGCATCGTTTGTCCGCGATCCCGTTCCCGGAGTCCACCGACGTCCATCGGCCCCAATCACTCAAGATAAGCCTACTCATGGAATCTCTCATGAGAAAACGACGACAGTAGGAACCCGCCGTGGGGCCGAACGTGGCGCCGACCAGAGTCATACTCCATGCAGGAATGCTCATCGACTCCGCCGGGCAGCTTGCATCCGGCCTGATCAGCATGCCCATGGGGTCTGCCCTCGCAGACGCTCCCTTAGCTGCTGGACGCATTTCCCCTGCCTCACGGGCGGTACTGTTGCCTCCTCCCTTGAGTCGAGCTGCGTCGACGCTCCGCTCGAGGCCAGCGGCCTCAACACACTCTTCGTTGTGCTGCGCCTCACCGATGTGCCGGCTGATGACCCACAAGTATAGGGGATCTATCGTAGTCCTTTTGATAAGTACGAGTGTCTAACCCAACGAGGAGCAGAAGGAAATGACAAGCGGTTTCTAGTAAGGTATTCTCTGCAAGCACTGAAATTATTGGTAACAGGTAGTTTTGTGATAAGATAATTCGTAACGAGTAGCAAGTAACAAGTGTAGTAAAGGTGCAACAAGGTAGCCCAATCCTTTTTGTAGCAAAAGACAGGCCTGGACAAACTCTTATATAAAGTAAAGCGCTCTCGAGGACACATGGGAATTTCTGTCAAGCTAGTTTTCATCATTCTCATATGATTTGCGTTCGTTACTTTGATAATTTGATATGTGGGTGGACCGGAGCTTGGGGGCTGCCCTTACTTGGACAAACCTCCCACTTATGATTAACCCCTATCGCAAGCATCCGCAACTACGAAAGAAGAATTAAGGTAAACCTGACCACAACATGAAACATATCGATCCAAATTAGCCCTGAGAGAGTCCTAGATTAAGGGGTCCTCGGATAGCCGACCCATTGTTCATGGGCCTGACTGTATGGGCCTCAAGACACGCATCGGAGGATCGAGGACCACTTGCGCCAGGACAGAAGCCTCATGGAGTAAACATGTGTGCTCCAAGTTATTACCTGTAGTTAGGGAAGTTATCTCTTTGGCATGTAACCGAACATGTGTAGGCCAAGGACACCCTCAACATCTATATAAGCCGGAGGGTTTTAGGGGTTAGAGATAGGACAACTCATCTAGGGTCAGACATAGGATCTCGAGGTAGGTCAACTCTATAACCTCTTACCCCATCACTACAATCAAGCAGGACGTAGTGTATTACCTCCATTGGAGGGCCCGAACCTAGGTAAACTCATGTTCCCTTCGTCTCCTGTTCCCGTCGATCCTAGTCTCATAGTTCGGGACCCCGTACCCGAGATCCATCAGTTTTTACACCGACATTGGTGCTTTCATTGAGAGTTCCTATGTGAGCACCGAATAAATTGATGGCTCGCCCCATTGCTAGTAGCGAGATTTGTATCGAGGGGACTCTCACCCCCGATCAGAATTTCATCGGCAACGACATCTTGTCACATGCTGGCTTGGTCGGCTCTCATGGTCAGACCAGAAGGTTTCCCCCCAATTGGTGTATTAAGATCGGAACCCTAG
Source organism: Hordeum marinum (assembly GCA_022496015.1). NCBI lineage: Eukaryota > Viridiplantae > Streptophyta > Magnoliopsida > Poales > Poaceae > Hordeum > Hordeum marinum. The sequence continues at coordinate 179,678,505 of CM039675.1, read as the reverse complement.
ATTTCATGACTGATTCACGGGGAACATTCATTCCAATGGAACCCTCAACCTTCGAAGGAAAGCCTATAAATCTGTATGCTTCGACATCCAATGCATTAGGTCCCACGGTGGAACGGAACCCGGATCTGCTTCGGCGTAACTCCAGAACCGTCACACTACTTGACGAATCCACTCGTATTAGCGACACGCATCCTTCCATTGCCTCGTTCTTAAATGAGTTGTTCGATCGGATCGAAGTTATGCGTATATCGGATGACCAAGTTCCGATCTATGATCGGCTTAGGATTAGACCAGATGACAAGGAGATTCATGTCCCTCCAGTCACTCACCTCATAGCCACCGTAGAGTGTCCGACCGCGGATTTGGCCCGACAGTGGGAATTGAAAACCGTCTATACCCCCATCCGTGATCTCCAAGACCTCGTCGGAGGATCTGTCGCACGATTCAGAAACTGCACTTCCGAACACTCGTTGCGACAGGGAACTAAATTTTTTTCCACCCACCGCCGAAGATGATTATCCGAGTACCGTGCCAAATCCCATGTCTTTGGACTTCCGGGATATCAAGCAAATACAAGGAGAATCAGTCCACCACTTTTGGGCAAGACTCCACCTCGCTAGGAGCAGAGTAAAAGGTCTTAGTGACCAAGACATAATGGCAATTTTCATCAACAATTGCCATGATGAAGGAATTCTTAATGCCCTGGCCCGCCGATGGATAAATGATTTTTCGGAGTTATCCAAATTGGTACAGAGGTACTGTGCCATGGAGAGTGTCTGGCAATCTGAGTGATTGTTCTCTGAACCAAAATTCTCCAAACACCCTAGAGGAGTTCGAAGAAAGAGGGTACCTCCAAATCGGCCAGCCAGGCATGAACCCGTCGGAAAAAAAGAAGTCCCTTCCTAGGACTAGCACTGTCCTCAACGGACTTCTAGATAAAACTTGCCCCATTCATTCCATGTTGTTGAACACAAACCCTACGCATAGTCTTCGAGCTTGCTGGGTCGTCATGTAAGTCGCAAAAAGTGGCAAGGCTATCCTCGACACACCCCCGTCGAACAGGCGCTGTCCTTCGCCAACAGATTCAATGACGAAGTCCTGACGGTCTATGAGGTCTTCCCCTCGAGGAGCAGGCATAAAAGAGCTCTTAGGGAGAACGAGCAAGTCTACCACATGGGAGCTACTAGCCCATGGGCAGACGTACCAATTACTTTAGGGGACACTGACCAGCCGCCCATCCTTCCTGGTCACACATCAGCCGCTCTAGTCTTGAATCCCATCATTGATGGATACAAACTACATAACGTGCTCATTTACGAGGCCACTCTAGAGGAAATGCAGTTCGACCGATCTCGCATCAAACATAGCAACACAACCTTCCGAGGAATTATCCTAGGGAAAGAAGCACATTGTTCCAGATGTTTCATCCTAGACATTGTGTTCCGCACGCACGAAAATTACCAATCCGAAGAACTTCTCTTCCACATCGTCCCCTTCCCCAGTGGCTATCATGCCCTGTTAGGACGTGATGCCTTTAAAAGTTCCAGGCTATACACCATTACGGGGACATGAAACTCAAAATGCTAGGGCCAAATGGAGTGATCAAGCTCGCTAGTGATCCAAAGATAGCCCTCCGGGCCGAAAACAAGACGGCAATGCTCGCCCTTGAGGAGCTAGCGGAACCTTTCGCCGCCGAGGAATTGACCGCTCTACGGTCGACAGTTAATAGAGATGATGTGATCCTCAGTAAAAGGCCCAAGTCCACGTCCTTTAAACCTGCAAAGGAAATCGTCAAATTTCAAGTGCATCCAACAGATCCCAATATAACAACGTCCATCGGAGCCCACCTCGGTCCCCTTATGGACGAGGAACTGCGGAATTTCCTCCGTGAAAATTGGGACATTTTCGCTTGGCATCCCTCCGATATGCCCGGTATCCTACGTTGGCTCGCCAAACACAGTTTGAACAATATCCCAGGATTTAAGCCCGTGAAACAGACCCCGCGCCGCTTCTTCGAACCCAAATGGCAAGCCATGTGTGAAGAATTAGCAAAATTACTCGAGGCCAGATTTATTCGGGACATCAAACACCCCGAGTGGTTAGCAAACCTGGTGATGGTACCTAAGAAAGACAAATCCTGGCGGATGTGTGTCGATTTCAAGACCTCAACAAAGCATGCCCCAAGGACCCTTTTCCCTTACCACGCATAGACGAGATCATTGATGACACAGCCAGACACGATTTGTTATGGCTCCTCGATGCTTAATCCGGATACCATCAAATTAAAATGAAGGAATCCGATCAGGCGGCTACCGCATTCACCACCCCCTACGGGCCATTTTGCTTCAACAGGATGCCCTTCGGGCTAAAAACGCCGGGGCCACATACCAGCGCATGATCCGAACCTGCCTCGCCACACAGGTCGGAAAGACTATTGAGGCATACGTGGATGATGTGGTAATCAAAACCAAACACGTTGATCAATTGTCAACGACCTCCATCGATTTTTTGCTAATTTGCGCGAATATGATATACTGCTCAATCCGGAAAATGTGTATTCAGAGTTCCCTCGGGCAAGCTGCTTGGATTCATCGTCTCCCATAGAGGAATAGAGGAAAATCTTGCTATAACCGTGCTCTATCAGAACTTGCAATCCCCACAGAGATGAAGAATTTCCATATATTATCCGGGTGCATAGCCGTGTTAAGCCGCTTTATTTCCCGCCTCGGAGAAAAATCTTTGCCGCTCTATAAGCTACTGAAACGGACAAACAATTTCGAATGGACCGATGAAGTAACGGCTGCATTGGAAGAAATAAAAACAATACTGGCAACCAATCCCATACTCATGGTACCAGGAGCAGGTGAGCCCATGTTATACATATCGGCCACCAACAAGGTAGTTAGCGCGGTGCTCGTTCTCAAACGAGATGAGGAGGGACATAAATTCCGAGCTCAGAAGCCGGTATATTTTGTGTCAGAGGTACTAACACAGTGCAAGTCCAGATACCCACATTATCAAAAAATAGCCTATACAATATTAATGGCATCGAGGAAACTCCGACATTACTTCCTGGAGTGTGCGGTAACGGTGGCATCGGAAGTCTCCATGAATGATATAATAAACGACAAGGATGCTACCGTCCGCATAGATAAATGGGCCATTGATCTCCTTCCTTTTGAAATAAGATATAGCCACATCGCGCCATTAAATCTCAAGTACTAGAGGACTTCTTGGCTGAATGGACAGAGGCCGAGCTCCCAAAGGAGTATAGTGCATACTCCCACTGGACAATGTACTTCGACGGATCCATGATGTTGGCCGGTCTAGGGGCTGGAGTTATCCTCACATCCCCCATAGGCGACAATGTAAGATAGATGTTGCAAATCATGTATGCCGATTCCAACAATGCTACCGAATACAAAGGTCTTCTTCATGGTCTTCGGGTGCTGGTGTCAACGGGCATACGACGGCTAGAGGTACAGGGAGACTCAAACCTAGCCATATCCCAAATTAACGGCGAATTCAATGCCAAAACTCCGAAGATGGCGGCATATAAAGACATTGTCCCCAAGATATCTGCTCAGTTTGAGTGGTTGGAATTCCACCACGTTGCTCGAGACAACAACCAAGCCGTCGATATATTGGCCCGTATGGGAGCCAAGCGCGATCCCATCCTGAGAAACACCTTCCTGGAGCAGCTCTTCAAGCCCTCTGTAGTGTGGTAGGACGACGCAAATGGTACCAGGCCAAAAACAGCGGACGAGGTTGTTCCTCCTATAAACGAACCAGATGATGGCATCATCGGTGGCACAATGATGAATGAGACACCCTCGGCTCATGAGGTAATGGCAGTAATTGTGCCATGGACAGAGCCCTTCCTCTCCTACCTCATTCACACGACACTCCCTGATGATCAAACAGAGGCTCGGTGCATAGTTCGGATATCCAAGGCTTAAAAAGTACATGAGGGTGTGTTATACAAGAAAAGCACCACTGGAGTATGACAGAGGTGTATATCCGAGGAAGAGGGACGAGAGCTCCTCACCGAAATCCATGCAGGCATGGGTGGGTATCACGCCGCGGCAAGATCTCTTGTCGGCAAAGCCTTCCGAGCTGGTTTGTTTTGGCCTACAGCTCGGACCGACGACCAGTCACTCGTTCAACGTTGCGCCAGGTGTCAACTCTTCGCAAATCAAAGTCACATGCCCCCAACAGCACTTCGGACTATTCCAATCACCCGTCCTTTCGTGGTCTGGGTCTAGACATGGTTGGACCCCTCAAATGGGGAACCAAGAAAAACAAATACCTACTGGTCATGGTTGACATGTTCACCAAATGGATAGAAGCAAAGCTTGTTAAATCGGCTAAATCCGGACCAGTGATTGAATTTATATCTAGCATAGTACACTGTTATGGTGTCCCGCATAGTATAATAACTTACAATGGAACCAATTTCACGGCCCAAGAGGTCAAGGACTAGTTCACAAAAATGGGTATAAAGCTCGATTATGCATGGGTCTACCATCCGTAGACCAATGTACAGGTCGAGTAAACAAACAATCTCATTATGAGCGGCATCAAGCCATATTTGGTCCGATCTCTTCACGAGTCCGACTATCATTGGGTGGAGGAACTCGACTTGGTTTTATGGGGCCAGCGTACTACCCCAAATAGATCAATGGGTTATACACTGTTTTTATGGTCTATGGGGCAGAGGCGGTCCTCCCCTGTGATATTATACACAACGCACTAAGAGTGCACATGTACGAGGAAAAGGAGGCCGAGTTAGATCAGCAGGACGACTTAGACGCCCTGGAGGGGGAGCGGGACATAGCTCTGGCTCGATACACTCTTTACCAACAACAAGCTCGGCGGTACCAAAGTAGGGAGGTCGGGGCAAAATCATACAACATAGGATAACTCGTCCTATGGCTCCTGGAGAAACAGAAGTACAAACTCAACCCCAAGTGGGAGGGTCCCTTCATCATTGACGAAGTGCTCACGGGAGGGGCCTATCATTTGCGGAATTCATTCGTTAACCGCCTTGAACCAAACTCATGGAACGCAACTTGTCTTCAGCGCTTCTACAGATAAACCGGTATCGTCCATACTCCCCGACACTTTTTCCTTTTCGGTTATTTTTTGCCTTTTTTAGCCATTTCCTTTCCCACTTTGCTGTTGGATAGGGACAATTTCTTTTCCTACCCTATGTTCGGCTGAACCAATCTTGTACTACGAATACTTGGCACACACCATAAAGTGTTAAATCCGAACACAGCACGTGGGGCCTTCTTTTAATAGCCAGTATTTTAATTGTTCATACTTACCGAGCGCGTGTGTTTCTTTTGTCATGTTTTAGCCATCATATGCATCAATTTGAATTAAGACTTTGCCAAGCTAGGTTGCCTGCTCCTCTGGTTACTCTCTATGTTCCCACTTGTTCGGGTAGAGAGTAAAAGGAGCACCTCTACGATTGCTACGACCGGGTCATCCAGACAAGTACCTTAGATGGGTGAAGCCGAAAGCTAGCGATATTACGTAGACAATTGGTCAGCTATGACAGAAACATCTCATACGGCCTTGGTTGCTATTTCTATTGTTTGGGTCTCCTATTACCAAAGGACACTTAGTGGCGTACTGCAAGTATGTGGATTCCTATCTACGTTCTTCGTAGAACCCCGACGAAAGGTATCGCTAGAGGTACTATTTTCATCGGAAGATGTTTCTTACGCTACGTCGTAATATGACATATCTTTCTGTGTGCTTTCTGTCTGTTCGCACCACATGACTGGATTGCCTGGTTCCCCGAATACAAGTTCTCTCTTTGGCAAATGAATAATAAAAAGGAACACTCCCGAGCTCTTTGCACAGGAGGGATAAGCCAATGGCCGGTTAAGACAAAGTTTACAACACATATTGTTTTAAAAATGTATATGTAAATTACATATGAGGTTGCTGATCGACACCATCGATTTTTGTGTTGAGGGGGCAGTCTGCTTGTGAGAGATGGGCGGCTGGCATCACCTGGTCATATACCAGGCGGGGTGGCACTTCTTTTCCATCTGATCCCATAGGACCAACCCGCGCCATATGATCGGGGTTAAGTCCGATGAAACGGGTCATGACCATTTCCCATGCCTCCCGTGCTCCTTCGCGGCAAGCCGGAGTCTTCCACAGCTCGAACCTATCCCGAGCCCCCCTAAATCGATCCACAAGTACGGCTAGCCCTTCAGGTTGCTATTCGGTGGGCCATAATGCCTTCACCATCCACTTCATTTCTTTTTTCACATGATTGTGGAGATAGGTCATCTCCTTTAGTAGGTACCCTTGGTACGATTTGATCTCCTCTTCAGGATGTCCGGTAAGGAGACCTGAACACAAGATAATAAGCGCGATGACTATCATTTTCTACATCGGATATAGTTCCTCTAGTGGAATTGTATTTACCGAATACACCCCTCCGAAGCTTTTGATTCTCTTCTTGATCTTGGACCAATTGAGTCTTTAAAGTCTTTATTTCTTCGCCTTGTTTTTGTATAACAAAACAGCCGGCTTGCTGCTAGGATTCTGCATACCTTTGTGAATCTCGGGCTTCTTCCAGTTGCCTTTCTATATGTCCTATTGATTCGGCTTCTACACAGAATCCATATGTTAGGCATGATAATGTAGAAAGATCAGTAGTAAAAGCATACTCACCATGGGCCTCTCGCGTGAAGCTCTTCACTTGTGCCAGTTTGCCCTTCACGGACTATACTTTCACGCGACTCTCCTTGAGGGCCTTGGCCAATTGCTCGGACTGTTCCTTTGAGGCCCGCATCAGTAGTGAAACAGTATGGAGATCCTTAATTCGATTTTCTAAATCAAATTAAGGCTCGGGGGCTACTAGGCTTACACAAGTATGTGGATTCTATAAAATCCGATCTCTTACCTGAATGTTGGTTGTTATCATCTTCATAGCTTTGCTGAATCTAGCTTGGGCGGCCCCGAGATGTGCATCTGCCGAGCATAGGGCACCAAACTCCTGGTTAGAGAGAATTGGATGCCGCATGGCCTTCCATCGGTGCCGATAATGCATGGCACTCTCCACTTCTGATTTGGTGACGGATACTCCGTCGCCAGATTCGGCGGGCGCCGGACCGGCCATGGAGGCTTCCATTCCGGAAGCTGCATGGGTCGCAGCCCGGGAGCTCCGGGCGTCTCCTGACATTCAGGAAGCCCCCTCGATAGGAGAAGATTGGGCGTTTCACCTAAGTAAAAAACGAGCGGCTATGAGATTATGCTGTGTACAATTATAAGGCAGATATCCGAACAGTGTACCTTTGGGATGTGCGGACGGGTGGATTCGTCCCATGTCCGGCTCCTCTGTAGGGTCTCGACCGGCCTCCGATTCGCCTGCGGTTTTGACTGCTGGCACATGGCATGCTGATCGGTGACGCTTGGGGGCTAGGACCGGCACGTCTGGGGCGCTCTTGGTAGCAGGCCTCTTGCGGGAGGAGTTTTTCTTACCCGCTGACGGAATGGAGAATGACTTGGGGTAACTGAATATGATTGCCACCGGGGTCTGGATGATGTTGTCCTAGTAGTAGACTCCGTTTTCGAAGTCGAGATGGATATCCGGGTCCTCATTGAAGCCCGGATCGTTATCACATGCATGATTCTCAGGCTGAGGGGCCGAACAGTTGACTGTCTCGATTAAGCACCTCCATTCCTATTCACATGTAGGCATCAGTCAAATAGAGTACGGAATGAAGCCCCAAACTATTTCATGATTGAAAGAGGAAGGTTTACCTATTTGATGGGGTTGTGGGCTGAATCCCCTTCCTTGTTTAACCGCCGGATGGAGTCCTCTTGCTCTCGTTTGTACAGGTCGGCAAGTGCGGCGGCCAACGCTGTTGGATTGGCATGACCTAGTTTTTGGGAACGCATGGCGTTGCTTGTACCGTTGTATCGCCATAAGGGGTGCACCCTTTGTTGGAGAAGTTGCACGCACCGAGAGATAGCGGCGACCATGACGTCGATCATGGTCAACCGGTGATGGGAAAGCATCCGTACTTGCGCGGCAAGGCGTTGCACTTTGGCGCTCTCCTCCTGAGATGGCCTCTTGGGACACTAGTTGTACCTCTTCTTCGGGAGGAGGTCGGAGTATTCGGGTAGACCTGTCCGAGTGGGTTCGAATAGGGGGGACATCTTCAATATAGAACCACTCCGAAGTCCATTCTTCAGATTTCTTCGGCGTGCCAACCGGATACCTCGTTCCCGCTATTTGTCATAGTTCGGCTCCACCGACCTCTAAGATGGCCTTCTCCCGAGTTCGGGGGACGAGGCATAAGTATTTCCTCCACAAATCAAAATGAGATTTGCACCCTAAGAACATCTCGCAGAGGGCGACAAAGCCCAAGATATGTAGGATTGACCCGGGGGTGAGATGGTGGATTTAAATCCCGTAGAACTCCAGTACCCCCCTCAAGAACGGGTGGACTAGAAACCCAAGGCCTCGGAGGAGGAAGGGTACTTAGCAAACGCGCTCCCCCTTGTTTGGATGAGGGAAGCGCTCATCGAAGACCTCGTCACCATACAAAAGCAGGCTTGCGCGGGTTGTCGCCAGATCAGATGATGGGAGATATCCCTCGGTCTCCAGATTATGGAGTCGGAGGAGAGTGGCGAAGCAGCTGGTCTTGTCACATGGGCGTTGGCCATAAGGGCGTGCTGAGGAGCTGGGAGCGTTAGCCATGTTTTTCGTAGAGCTTCTGCTAGGAGTTTTTGACGAGTGGGAGGAAGAAGATGTGGTTTTGAACCACAGTTTTGTGTGACTAAATGGGTTGGTGCCTCTATTGCGGAGGGGTAGGATTGTAAAAATCCCTGGCCACTCATCTCCTCATGACGCATGAAAATCAAGAAATTTTTGTAGTTATTATAATGACCCGCGCTTGCGACGCTTGGGATCTTGCCGAAAACTAGTCGGATGCCGAACAGAGAAGGATGAGGGACTCGCCTTGCAAGCCGAAGATGACGACGTGAAGAAATCAACCAAATATAAATCGGTGTTGAAGGCCAGTCCGGGGCTACTGAGGGAGTCCTAGATTAAGTGGTCCTCGGATTGCCGACCCATTGTTCATGGGCCGGACTGTATGGGTCGCAAGACAGGCATCATGGAGTCAAGACGTGTGCACCAAGTTATTAGCTGTAGTTAGGGAAGTTATCTATTCGAAATGTAACCGACCATGTGTAGGTCAAGGACACCCTTGGCATCTATATAAGACGGAGGGTTTTAGCGGTTAGAGATAGGACAACTCATATAGGGTTAGACATACGATCTCGAGGTAGATCAACTCTGTAAGCCGTTACACCATCAATACAATCAAGGACGTAGGGTATTACCTCCATTGGAGGGCCCGAACCTGGGTAAACTCATGTCCCCTTCGTCTCCTCTTACCGTCGATCCTAGTCTCACTATTCGGGACCCCCTACACGAGATCTGCCGGTTTTGACACCGAGAAGCTCCTTACGAAGCAACGCATGAAGTAGGGTTTAAGCTTCTGTCACTCTAGCAACCCATCATCTACTTCTTACTTCGCAATGCCTTCCCCTAGGCCCAAATAATGGTGAAGTGTTATGTAGTCGACGTTCACATAACACCACTAGAGGAGAGACAATATACATGTCATCAAAATATCAAACGAGTACCAAATTCACATGATTACTTATAACAAGACTTATCCCATGTCCTCAGGAACAAACGTAACTACTCACGAAACATGTTCATGTTCAAGATCAGAGGAGTATTAATTATCATAAAGGATATGAATATATCATCTTTCACCAAGTAAACCAACTAGCATCAACTACAAGGAGTAATCAACACTACTAGCAACCCACAGGTACCAATCTGAGGTGTTAAGACAAAGATCGGATACAATAGATGAACTAGGGTTTGGAGAGGAGATGGTGTTGGTGAAGATGTTGATGGGGATTGACCCCCTCTTGATGAGAGGATCGTTGGTGATGACGATGGCTTCGATTTCCCCCTCCGGGAGGGAAGTTTCCTCATCAGAACAACCCTACCGGAGCTCTAGATTGGTTATGTCCAAGTTCCTCCTCGATACGGCGGCGCTTCATCCCGAAAGCTCTCTTCTGATTTTTTTCAGGTCAAAACACTTCATATAGGAGAAGATGGGTGTTGGTGGAGCCACAGGGCCCCCACAAGCCTGCTGGTGGATCCCCTCGGGTTGATTCTTACGCCTTTTTTTGTTAATTCCAAAAATATTCTCTGTAAATTTTCAGGACTTTTGGAGTTGTGCAGAATAGGTATCTCATATTTGCTCCTTTCCCTTATAGAATTCCAGCTGTCGACATTCTCCCTCTTAATGGAAACCTTGTAAAATAAGAGAGAAAAGGCATAAGTATTGTACCATAATGTGTAATATCACCCCATGATGCAATAAATATCAATATAAAAGCATGATGCAAAATGGACGTATCAACTCCCCCAAGCTTATACCTCGCTTGCCCTCAAGCGAAAGCCGAGATCGATGAATATGTCCACATGTTTAGAGATAGAGGTGTCGATAAAATAAAATATGGACATGAGCACATCATGATCAACTTTAGAACATCAATACTCATTGTATGAGATTGTTTATGCTAGAGTAACAATTCATTCACAAGATCAGGTATGAACGAAAAACTCTGTTGACAACCAACGAACTATGATCTCAGTCATTGAAGCAATTGGCAATTTATCATAACATCGGAAAGAGTCAATATAAGAGCTTTTAAAGAAAATCCACATACTCAATCATCTTTTAGTCCTTCACAATTGCTAGCACTCACGCGGTACCCATGAGATCAAAGCTTCAATCGAACACAAAGAAAGATAGGGGCTTATAGTTTTGCCTCCTAACTATTCACCTCAAGGGTGTTGTCAACAATAATAACTCATGATCACCCACATCCGAGTGGATATATAAGTCTAGATCATTCCCCAACACATAATGCTTGCCAAGAGAGACGAATATAGGAAGTGGTGAAGACTGACTGTTGCATAAAGGTAAGTACTAGAAAGTAAAAGGAACAGATAGGCCCTTCGCAGAGGGAAGCAGAGGTTTGTCATGCCCTTTTTGTTTTGGATGCATAAACTCTTAGTGCAGAGGAACACTGCATTGTATTGCCCTTTGTGATAGCAACCTTTATTATGTAGTCCGTCGCTTTTATTTCTTCACTATCACAAGTTCGTACAACGCTTATTTCCCTTACAATAAAAGATCACACATATTTAGGAGAAATTTTTATTGCCTTTCTGCACCAATGACAACTTACTTGAAAGATCTTATTCAATCCATAGCTAGGTATGGTGGACTCTCATGGAAAAACTGGGTTGAGGTGTTTGGATGCACAAGTAGTATCTCTACTTGGTGCGGATATTTTGGCTATTATAGGTGGAAGCAAGGACTACATGTTGGAGGATCTAAAACAATATAACTTCTACCCAAAGGCAAGCAAACATAACCTATTATGTTGTCTTCCTTATCACTTCCTTTCAATTGCACCAATGAACAATTACTATGTTTGTTAACTCCCAACAAATTTCAATCCCATACTTTTTATATGTAAAGTCATCACTCCCCATAAGATAACTATGTATTCTCTATGCTTTTTGTTCTATTGTTCCATATTCATTACTTTCAAGAGCATGGTAATCTAGCAAAGCCCTCTCATCAAAACTACTTTTTATTATATATATCTCTGACTTGCTTACATAAGGGGAGAAAAAGCAAAAACTAAAAGGTAGATCATACTGAAAAAATCATTCTACTAGATCAAAGCAAAGATAAAGAAGGATCAAACTAGGAAAGATAATAATAATAGAAAAATGAAAAAGGAAAAGGTGTGGTGTGATATGATATCGGGGAACCTCCCCCAAGCTTGGCACAAGCCAAGGGGACAGCCTATACCCATGTGCTCGGGTGTCCTTCGGAGGTGATGGTGCGATGTTCTTCGCGATGATACCCTTCAGAATGCGATTCTCCTCTTCAAGCTTATTATTTTGCTGCCTGAGATCCATTACTTCCTTGTTTAGTTTTCCATTGACGAATAGAGATCCCTTCAACCAAGGATGTCTCATTGCTATGGGTGAAAAGACAACACTCTTTTTCAAGTTTTCGTAAGTAAGAAATTTATCATTGGGAGGAATGACCGAATTCGGGATTGCTGCGCTAAGAAGTTCCTCCAACATGGTCCAAGGTTGTGGATGAGAGTTAACTTCTAGGTCTTCCTCCATGGAATCCACCCTTTTTAAGTCAGCCTCCATATCCTCCTCCGTGGTTCTCCCAAAGTGGTTAGCTTCAATGTATGCCTTGGGATCCTATGCCGGGTGAGAAACATGACTCTCCCTAGTCGACTCTTGAGATGACATCTTGCTCTAAATCTGCTGCAGAAACAACCCAAAACGAAAACAGGAGGTATTGTAGTGATACGAAAGTCAAAACCTTCGAGATATTATCTAATGAATTTTTGCCGACCTGAAGGGGTGTTCCACAAGAAAACAAAGTCCGAGGGTCAAACGAGGTGGTGTCAAGGACCATAGGCATGGCCAGGGGGATGGCCGCGCCTAGCAGGCCTGTCGTATCCCTGTGCATCCTTCAGACTGCTTTTTATTTTCCTAATTTTTTAAATATTCCAAAACTGAGTAAAATTGCTATTGGGAAAGTTTTGGAGTGGGATTACTTACCGTACCACGTACCTATTCCTTTTCAACGTCGGAAAGGTTCTGGTAAGTCTCCCTAATATGCTCTTCGGGAGTTATGGTAAGTCACCCATTTACCACCTTCGGATTTGTGCCTTCTGATTGCTCGCTAGTGCTCTATATTCATAAAATCTCTCCTACTCTCAAAACTCTTTTCCTTGATCCTCACTCTTGTCCAATGATCATGCCATGTGAATAGAACTTAATTATATTTTTACAAAATATTATTTTGGCCAAAAAGGTTTTATACAAAATAGTTTTTTTTAAAACCCCCTGATTTGAGATTTGCACTACAAGTGCCCAAATTGGGTGGATCCTTTTTCCCCAAATACTTTATTTGGAACCTACTATATATATAACTTCCCAAAACCACGGAATATTATTTTAAAATATTATTTTCATATTTTATTTAAAGGCTTTTTCTTAAGGCCAGAAATGGTCTTTTATATGGAAAATTATTTAAATGATTTAAAAATATTTGCGAAAATTCAGGAAAGCCTAGTGGACATATATTGTCCATATATAAGAGTTTCAACACATGGTCATGTTCAAGATATTGGACAAAACCCTTCAAAAGTATTTTTGTCTGTTTCAAGGTTTTGAAATATTTCTATAAGAAATATTCTCAATTAAATCCTAGAAAATTATAACATGTCACATATGATATATGTGGTCATCCTGCCAAGTTTCATATCTATCCCAATTGTTTTGGTTCACCAAAATATCCCTAAACCCTCTCTGTCCAGATACAAACTTGAGCAACTCTACATTACCAACTGTCTCCTATTGATCTCAAAATTTGTGGTCATGTTTTAATCATCCAGTAATGCATCCACACCAAGTGGTGCATCAAGGAGAACAAATTAACTTGTCCAAATACCCTCAAAACCATTTCTGCTGATTTCAAGAATTTGGTAATATTACATTGCCAAGTTTCCCCATTGGGCCCCAAAATTTTATTGCTTGTCATAGTCCCTAAAATATGTCACCACATCAAGTGGTGCATCAAGGGGAATGGATTTGCATAGCTATATCTAAGAAAATACATTTCTACCCATTTCTAGGGTTTACAACATTTTTATTGCCAAGTCTTCTCAAATGATCTCAAAACCTGTGATCACTCTTATTTTTACCCAAAATTTCATCTTGTTTAATACCACAACGAGTGGAGGCCTTTTGCTATTCCAAAACTCTATCGAACACCTTCTGGCAGAAAACCAAAACTGGTGTTTTCACCTCTTCCATTGATCTCCTTAACCTCAAATTTTTACCACACACCCACCTGGCCCCCTTCTACCTCCAGTAAGAAACCTAGCCCCCTGCTCAATTATTTGTGTGGTAACAGCCCCATTTCTACCCCTCGACAACAATGTTTTACCTTCATCCCCACTCCCTCCCCATTCTAATGAAACCTCCACAGCATCCTATGCAGTATATCCTTTGTTTTACCTCCCTGAAGCTTCCGGACATGCATGGCCACGTCCAAGAGGCCAATGGCATGACATGGCACGCCATATGGGCACTCTGGAGCGCTCTATAGTGCGTTCCCGCACTGTAGCCACCGCCCAATCGCCAACCCCGACCTCCTCGAGCCCCTCCCTTTTGCCAGCTTGTCGGCCTCGACGTTCGGGACACGCTACTGTCCTGACCCCCTCCTCTCTCTCCCTTCTGTGGCCTCTGTCGCGCGTGTGCCATGGCCGCCCGATTCGGCCAAAGGGCAAGCTCACACGCGCGCTCCTTTGTCCCCCCTTGTTCCCTCCCGGGACATGGACCTCGTCCATGAAGCCCGTAGACGTGCTCCCGCGACCACCGAGCCCTCCAGTGGCGGCATTGACCAAGCCGGCGCACGAGCTTGCGGTGAACCGTGCCCTCGCCTATTAAAGCTTCCCGGGACTCACTTCTGCCCTCCTCTCATTTCCTCTCTCTCCCAATTGAACCCCTAGTCACCCCCTCTCCGTTTCCAGCGCTCTGCGTGCTCGACCCGAGCCGGAGCACCGCTGCCGCGGGCCGCTACCGTTCGAATGGCACAGAGCACCCCCGACCTCCTTTTCTTCTCCCTTATCTCCCCAAAGACCTCAGGGGCCATACCCCCCAATTCAATGCTTTTCCCCGTACCGGAGTTGTAGGAATCACCATGGCTGCCACTGGTCTCCGCTGTGGCCGGTGCCCTGCTCAACCCAGAGCCCCTCGGTGGCCATGAACGACATGAGAAGGACCGCCTCGGTCCCCTAAGAAGGCCGGTAGGCCGGGTGAATCGAGCAGTGGACAGAGTCGCCGACAATCACCGTCGGGGTTCACCCCTCTCCGCGGCCGTGCGCGAGGGCGCGGGAGGAGAATGATGAACCCGACAGGCGGGTCCCTCCCGTCAGCGAGCCAACCGCCAGGCCCGTGGCTTAATTGGAGGCGCGGACGCCGGGGGACGCCTTCGCCAGGGGAAGGCGTATTCCCCTGGGTGAGCCTTCGACGTGGCCCTCCCTCCATCCCGGCTAAGCAACTGGGCCGGCCCAGCTGGCTATCCAGCGCCCTATGCACACTGTAGCCTATGCTGGTAAATAGCTTTCCTTTTTTCCTTTTCTTTTTTCTGAGAGACTAGTAAATGCTTAATAAATTCATTTGGATTCCAAATTTAGTGATTCAAATTCCTACAAGCTTCTAAATTCTTGGCCTAACCAAATAAGTTCATTCCACATTTTTCCATAATTATTTTTTGTTGAGTTCAAATTCATATTTGAATTTGAACCCTGTAGAACCCCACTTTGCAAATTCCTAGAGAATTCTTATGAACTCCTAATGGAGTGATTCAAGTTCCTAGGTGTATCTTAATGCATGCACTTAGTAGTGATCATTTTTCCATACAATTATTTTGCCATGTCAATTATTGGGCCATTTTTTCATATGTGACCCACATTGAAAATCCCAAGGTTATTCTTACCAACTCCAAAACCAGAAAAACTGCTTCCTAAATGTTTCTAAAATTATACCCTATTAAATGGGTACCATCACTCATTTTTATAAAAATATTTTCTGTTGACATCTTAAAGGATTATCATTCCCATATTTTCCTCCATTTAGAAACTTCTTCTTGATCAACATCCAATGAAACCTTCCTGATTATTTTTCTTGTGACCCAAGGTGTCCAAGAGAAATAAAACTCCTATTTATAGATCACTTTTATTTTCTGCTGGTTGTGTTGCTTATTATGGTTGTTTACCGACGGTAGTTGACAAGATATACGGAGTGCTCGGAGGTGGATGAGAAGCGTGTGAAGACCTCGAAGACGTTGCTAAGCCAGGTAAGCAGCCCTTTGACCATAATAAGAAAACAGTTTCATTGCATGTCATATAGCACTTTACTTTTGTTATACTTGATCATGTGGAGAAGTGACCACTTCGATGGGTTGCTTCTGACTCTTTTACCATTGACATTTGCATCATCCATGACCCTACCACCTTATGAGGGTTATGCGGGTGTGTGTAGATAGGATGCTAGTAGATGCTACGCAAGTGGGATCAGGATTATGCATGGTGATGGAAAGAAAAGAAACGATTTCAAAGACTTTGCGAAAACCCCGTCGGGTGACACTAATGCCCGAGGGTGATGATGATGAGTTGGGTGACCACTTGAGAAAGAAGTGGTGTGTTGGAACCAGTTGACTGTGTGTTTTCGAAAACGGATTAGATTTAAGATTTGTTGACCGTCCCAACCTTACATGTGCAACCATGATATCCCTTATGGGATGGGGCTTTGTTGATTACCTTGCTGGGTACTGGCAAGGAGCCCACATTACTTGTGGCGGGAGTGGTGTGGTCACTCTCGATACGGGGTCGTACCGGTATGTATGATCATGCGCTGTCTTTACAGGCACCGGGCACACCGTTGGTCCCCTCATGGATGATACGATTAGAGCGAGCCTCGTGTTATGTACATCGTGAGGGTTGGGTACCAATCTAGTGGACTCTTTGTGTAGTATCGCATTGTTCGGGTGCTTACCTTGGATATATTATATACCGCGAGTCGTGGATGACATCGAAGTTCCCCGAGTCTTGTGGGTAAAGTGTGCAACCTCTGCAAAGTGTAAAACTATTTGAATAGCCGTGTCTACGGTCAAGGACAGTTGGGTGGTGCTGCTTAAACTACATCCAGATGTTTTCGCAAAGTTGGTGTGTGTGTGTGTGGTGACAAGCATGATACTTGAGTCGAGTCGGATGACTTGGCATGATTATTGAACATGGATGTTTAGACGGTACATGAGACAAGTCTCAGGACTGGTGTGATGGTTGAACATGAGATGTCCAACCCCCTGCTTATGATGATGACTATGGCGTGTTCTTATGAACACCTATCTCTGGTTGATGCATGCTCACTTAAGTCACTTGATCATGCCATTGCACACAAAACTAGCTTTCTACAAAACTTACCTATTAGTTCTAAATCATGCATTGTTATTGCCCTGTTCCAAACATGGGTTGCTTGCGAGTACATTCAAAGTACTCATTGGCTTGACACTTGTTATTTTATTGGCCAGGCATGAAAGATCAGGTTATGATGAGGATTACCTCGGTGACAGTCATGCGAGCTAGGATACTTTCCAGTCGGAATGCCTATAGGGTTAAGGCAGATGGCATGGGTTCACGCTATCGTTGAAGATTTCCGCTGCAATCATATGAAGACTTGGCCATGAAGGCCATATTTGAGTAAACCGGTACATAATGGATGTAAGACTGTTGTTATTCAGTTTCTGTGTGTTCAATGAGCATTGATCTCTAGGATCACTATGCACTTACACTTGGTGATCATGACTTATGAGCCGGGGTCCCCATAGTCTCCGACCCCATCGACTCCATGCTTCGGAGCTTGAGCACCCCTATCGCACCAACCGCTAACCCGGCTACGGCCACGGCCGAGCTGGACGCGGCTCGCTAGCAGCTTCTCGCCATGGCTACCTCCCTCGCTACCACGAAGCACTGGATGGAGTCCATGCAGCGCGAGTACAACTCCGCCTATGGCCTCACCCCGGCTAGCAATGAGCCCAGCCTACGTGACGACGTCCGCGGCCGCAGCCGCTTAGTCGTAGAAATCATTGGTGGCCGTCTGCCAGCCTATGACACGCTCGCAGCCAACATAAGGGCCACCCAGGTGGCCTACGCCGACCTGGTCGGCTTGGAGGGCGAGGAACGTGCCCTGCAGGACCAACACATCTAGGACCTCATCAACACTACCAATGAGCAGTAGGCCCGCTTTGAGTGCCAACCTCGGCTCCGAGATCTTGCCTCCCAGCGGAGAGGACGCGTCGGCTGCCCGCCAGCGCTAGCCGGCCCAACAGGCCTCTTCCCCTCACGGCTCCACCCGCCACGGCAGAAGCTCCCATAGCGTACGTTCCCATCGTGGGAACGAGGTGCTGGCTATCACTAGCCAGCGCTTCGATGCGCCAGACGAAGAAGACCGACGCCCGACCGCTCACACCTTGCCCCCTCGGTGGGAGCGCGCGCCTTCACCTGCCCCGTCGGTCCTCCATGAGCTCGTGGCTCGCCTTGGCCAGCGTGTCCCCTAAAGCGAGAACGACGCTTGCACCCACATCGATCGGCTAGCGCATTCGGCCCACCTTTGGAGGGCTCAATAGGCTCAACCTGTTTCGGCCCTCGTATCTGCAACGAGCTATTCCAAACCGGCTCCATGCTCCCCCATGACACCTAGAAGTACAACGGCACCGCCAAGCCGGAAGACTAGCTGATCGACTACACCACCGTAGTCGGCATTGCTAGGGGGAACAAGTGTGTAGCCGTGCGCTACGCACCGCTCAGGTTGATCGGCTCGGCCCAAAAGTGTCTCAATAGCCTATCAGCCGGCAACATCAACACTTGCCTAGACTTCGAGGAATCCTTCGTCCGCAACTTCACCGGCACCTACATGCGGCCATGCCGTCCCCGCGAGCTGGCCATGTGCGAGGCCCTCTGTGACTACCACACCCGATGGACCGAACTCCACAACTCCCGAGAGGGAGTGCACGAGGTGCAGGCTCGATGAAGTGCTTGTCGACATCGTTGCCATCCCATGTGCCCTTGCTTGCAATGACTCTCGAAGAGACTCGCAGTCGTGGTGGTGGGCACGAATGCTCGGTCGCGGTGCGGCCCTTCGATAATGGCAAACGGAGGCATGGAGAGCGCACGGGTTTTTCTCTTCCTCTCTCTCGAAGTGGGGATGGGAGGGGCAAGAAAGACGATGCGCTTGGGGCGGGGGGCGGGGATGAGCCGTTCTGCTCCTCTCCCACCCATTTAAACCTTGCGCGGTTGGTAGTGGGGAGAGGATTCGTTGCGGACAACCCCCACTATCTCCGCCGCACGCGTGAAGGGCGTTGGTGTGCTCAGGAATGCCAACCGGCGTCCCGAGCCACAGAAGATCCACGCACGTGGGCCAAGGCCATGGCCAAAGTGAGCCCCACCCCATGGCCCGGTCCTGTCCATCGTGTGGCTTGTCAGACCACGGCTCGCTACACCTCCCACGTGGCGCGGATTCTCTGCCAGTCAGGGCACCTGAGGCATCACACAAAGCATCGGCCGGCTACGGAGCCGTCTGCTGCATACCCGCGCTTTCTGACTCCTGAATCGCATAGTATGAGAATGCAAGAATCAAGCTGACGAGGTCCGCCGCAACTCACCAGCGGGCCAGCCCTGCTTCGGGGACTACTGACGGGGGGATAACCCTAGGGTAGCGTCAGCCAGCCCATCTACTCCAACTTTTTGATACAACTACAGGGTGAGCCGCCTCTCCTGCAGTCTGGCTCCGTGCTGTCGTCTACGACGAGCCGGCTGGCTAGAGGCGGAGACCCCTGGCCCACTAGCCAGCGGTGCATTCGATGCCGCAGTCAGAGCACGCGTGGGTACAGTGGCCCCCATCACATCGGGGGTCAGCGCTCGCATGGCCACAATGGAGGAAACCATGTCTCTGACTCTAGCCGACTGCGACCGGGCGCCAAAACAGCGCCGACACCCCCTCAACCACTCCATTACCTACTCCGGCATGGCTACAGTGCGGGTGGCTGTACCACTGACCGCGGTTGGCTGCCAGAAGACGACGCCCGGATGGATGGCCCATGACGCGATGCGACGGGCACGGGAACCTACCGTGTGGGCCCCTACGGCTCCCGACGGGACCCCGTAGCTGGTGGGCCTTGCCAGCGACAAGACCCCTTAGCCGGAGTCCCCATGGCCGAGTAGAGTGGCTACCAGCTGGGGCCCCTCCCGGCACCTTCTGCTCATATTGTAATCCGGGGGGTGGCCTATAAAACCCCCGGAGCTCCCCATGCATGCGGGATCTCTTTCCACACAACACGCACACACTCTTACATAGAGAGGTTGGGAAGGCAAGATATCTCCTCCTTCCTCCTCTACCCATACAGCTCCAGGAGCACCTTTGTAGCCCTCTTTGGTTCATCAGCCAGACTAGCAAGACTAGGTGTATTACCTCCCTCGAAGGGTCCCAAGCCTGGGTACATCGCGTGTCCCGCATCGTTTGTCCCCAATCCCGTTCTCGGAGTCCACCGGCGTCCATCGACCCCAACCACTCTCGATAAGCCTACCATGGAATTTGTCATGAGAAAACAATGAGAGCGCACCTTTCAGGGTTGGATCTTTTCCCTCCCATCGACAGCCACCGCCACTCCCCACTCCACCATGCCCTGCGATCGGATCTAGCAGTCCGCCACCCGATGCTGCCCCCATACGTGTGGATACCTTGGAGGCATCGCATCTGTGATGCTTGGATGAAATTTTGGAGGGATCCGTGATGAACCTTTGGAAGGATTCGCGAGGAGCTGTTCATGGGAGATCACTACTCATGGGAGATCGGCTAAGGAGGAGACGAATCGGTCGATCGACTACACGCATCACCAGCTCTACTTCCGCTACGGTGACTGCGCGTCTAGTAGTAAACCCGATCCCATGATCTATTTCCAGTAGCATGATCTTAGGTGCGCGATTGAAAAAATTTATTTGGTGCTAGCGTAGTGTACCACGTGTTCCAACATAAACCTCTTCCAATTCCAAGTATTCTGCGAGGTGTATCTTCAAATAGAATCCTCTGCCTCTCTCTTCTGGAATTTTTTCTACCTAAACCGCCAAATTGAATGCTCTAATGGCCCTAGTCACAAACTTCGCGGGACCTCAATTTAGAGGTGTTGGGATGTCACCTTCCCTACTGAGTCACCCAAAGGGTTGGAATAAGAACTGGTTCTACTGCCAAAACACGGCCCCGGCTGATGAGAACCCCTTGCTGAGTTATAGACAGGACCGTCTCCCCATGACCTTCGAGCTGCCTGGCTGGGCTTCTTCAGACGAGCGTGCACAACATGCTCGTGTATCTCCAAAACTGAGGGCCTTGATAGCAAATGGTTTAACCGGGGTGGAGCTGACTTGGTGTGGGGTATCTTGGAGCATTCTGCCATTGAGCCACCGAGGCAGCTTGATGCATACCTATTCTGGCGAGTTGAGCGACCCTCAAAGGTTTAGCGACATCACTTTTGATGATGCTGAAGTAAATCAACTGGTGAAAAAGCTCTTGGGAGAAAGCCTGTATGTTTCAGTCAAGATAGACTTAAGCCCTTTTATATTCATAACACGACTCCTCCTGTTTGGACCTTTCACAATTTACATCTAACTTTCACCAATGCTTCCTCCCTTAATTTTCCACAACTTATATGTTACTTCAACTCAATAGGCAAAATCACCATTTCGGAGCAAGAGACAAGCAAAAGTCGCCACCAAGAAGACAAAATCTCTTCCGGTTTCAAAGAAAGATAAGGCGGTCGTTGGAGAATCATCTCCCATGAATGAGTAAGAGATAGCCAAGGCTCAATCAGAGGTGAAATTATATTCCTTTAGCTACGCTTTTACTGAACTCAACTGACATCTATTTTCCTTAGGGTGATGCCGATATGATTCCACCTGAAGATGTTGAGTTAAATTCCATCTCCTCCGGCTTAGAAAACTTATCGCCCTAGAAAACAAGGCGAACTGTTCGGAAAGTATGTTTTCTCACCCGGACTCTCAGTTGGATCCCTACTTTATTTTGAAGCGAACTCAACAAATGTCAAATCGCAAGACCTGAAGTGGTAGTGGTGATCTTATATCCGGTTTACCCAACAAACCGGCCGCCCATAAGTATCCATCTCAGTTATCTTTCCACCTTTCTCTTCTTTTCTCCATAACTATCTTCAAGTTATTGATTTCTACCAACCTCTTAAATCTATGACTAGGAGTCGCCACCTTCGTCTGGCGACTCAACTGCTTCAAAGCTGCCACCCCTCGTGATCAACTGAGGGTAAGCTCCTTGTTGAACTTTTTGATTGGTTTATTACCCCTAGGTAGGCCAAAGCTACGGGGTTCTCTCTCCGGCTTTAAGAAAAATCACGTCGCTAGCTCATCCTTGGCCGACGGGCACGTTGTCGGCTGCCTTGTGGCCGGCTGGCACGCGGCCGGCTATCTCGTTGCCGACTAGCTCATGGCCGGCTGGCCAAGGAGCCAGTTCGTCCCTGGCTAGCTGGGCCACGACCAGCTGCCTCTAGGCCGACTCTTCTGTTGACCCTCGAGCGAGCAAGCTCCCGTCCCATCCCTCTACGCGCGGGTACATCGACAAGACAAGACCCCCGCGATGACCCCCGGCAAGGCAACAACAATCACTGACACGCGGGCGTGCATGGCTATAGTGCAGCCGATCATACCGCTAACCGCGACCGAGCAGGGCAACAGTGCTGGCACGACCCAACCTACTCCATTACCTACCCCTGCGTGGTTACAATGCAACCGGCCATACCGGCGACCTCGGCGAACTGTCACAAGGTGACACCGCTTGGGCGGCCCCGGACGTCACTAGTAGAAAACCGACCTTTTTTCGGCATCATTAGTGTTGGTTGGCTTTCGGGCCGCCACTAATGTGATCATTAGAGCCGGTTCGTGACGGGGATCATTAGTGCCGGTTTATAAGCCCACCCCTCTGTGCCTTGTTGAGTTCCTCTCAAATTGAAAATAGATGCCCTTATATGGGGAAATTTGACCTATAATCAAACTGAATTCCAGTCTGTTTTCAGGTTGAATTTTCTCTACATAAGTGCATCTATGTTCATTTCTGCTATTTATTATGTTATTTCAATTTTTAAACATATTTTAAATAAAGAATTTTTCTGCATTCAATATGCACCATTCAAAGCCACATCATCACTTTTCAACTCTTTTCGAACCTCATTTACTATTTTTCATGCATTTCAAGATTTATTTTGAGCTAAAATGACCCTCAATTGAAAACCAATGCAAATGAACTGTGAAATGGTTGAAAGTTGGCATGGTATGATCATTTCACCCACATAGCAGGTTATAAAAGGTTGAGAGGGTTACGACAAAAACTGGATGCACTTCATGTAGAAAATGGAAAATCTCTTTGGGATTATCAGGGTTTCGGACGAAAACTCGCCTGTTACAAAGGCATTTAAATTTTTTTAATTATTGAACTCTATACTTTTTGTGTGTTCAAAATTCACCATTCAAAGCCACATCATCACTTTCCAACCCTTTTTGACTTCATTTGCTATTTTTCATGCACATACTGATTTTTTCCAACAAAATAACCCTAAAATTGAAAACCACTTCAAATGAACTCTGAAAAGGTTGAAAGTTGGCATGTTATCATCATTTAACCCACATAACATGTACTAAAAACTTGAGAGGGTTACAACAAAAACTGGATGCACTTCGTGTACAAAATGGAATATCTCTTTCGAAGTATCAGGGTTTCCGACGAAAACTCGTCTGTTACAAAGGCATTTCATTTTTTTAACTTATTTAAACTCCATACTTTTTTCTGTTCACAATGCACCATTAAAAGCCACTTCAACTATTTTCAACCCTTTCGGACTTCATTTGCTATTTTTCATGCACTTACTGATTTTTTCAGCAAAATAACCCTGAAATTGAAAAGCATTTCAAATGAACTCTGAAAATGTTGAAAGTTTGCATGGCATCATCATTTCACCCACATAGCATGTTATAAAAAGTTGAGAGGGTTACGGCAACAACTGGATGCAATTCATGTACAAAATGGACAATCTCTTTCGAAGTATCATGGTTTCGGACGAAAACTCGCATGTTAGAGAGGCATTTCATTTTTTGCACTTATTTGAACTCCATACTTTTTGTGTGTTCAAAATGCACCATTCAAAGCCACATCATCACTTTTCAACCCATTCTGACTTCATTTGCTATTTTTCATGCACTTACTGATTTTTTTAGCAAAATAACAATGAGATTGAAAAGCACTTCAAATGAACTCTCAAAAGGTTGAAAGTTGGAATGGTATAATCATTTCACCCACATAGCACGTTATAAAAAGCTGAGAGGTTTATGGCAAAAAATGGATGGAGTTCATGTACAAAATGGAGAATCTCTTTTGAAGTATCAGGGTTTCGGACGAAAACTCGCATGTTAGAGAGGCATTTCATTTTTTCACTTATTTGAACTCCATACTTTTTGTGTGTTCAAAATGCACCATTCAAAGCCACATCATCCCTTTTCAACCCTTTCGGACTTCATTTGCTATATTTCATGCACTTACTGATTTGTTCAACAAAATAACCCTAAAATCGAAAAGCACTTCAAATGAACTTTAAAAAGGTTGAAAGTTGGCATGGAACCATTATTTGACCCACATAGCATGTTATAAAAAGTTGAGTGGGTTATGGAAAACTAGATGCACTTCATGTACAAAATGGACAATCTCTTTCGAAGTATCAGGGTTTCGGACGAAAACTCGCATGTTACAGAGGCATTTCATTTTTAACTTATTTGAACTCCATACTTTTTTTATTTGTTCAAAATGCACCATTCAAAGCCACATCATCACTTTTCAACCCATTCTGACTCTATTTACTATTTTTCATGCATTTCAAGATTTATTTTGAGCTAAAATGACCATCAATTGAAAAGCAATGCACATGAACTGTGAAATGGTTGAAAGTTGGCATGGTATCATCGTTTCACCCACATAGCAGGTTATAAAAGGTTGAGAGGGTTACAACAAAAACTGAATTCACTTCGTGTACAAAATGGACAATCTCTTTCGGATTATCAGGGTTTCGGACGAAAACTCACCTGTTATAAAGGCAATTCATTTTTTAACTTATTTGAACTCCATAATTTTTGTGTGTTAAAAAATCACCATTCAAAGCCACATCATCAATTTTCAACCCTTTAGGGCTTCATTTGCTATATTTCATGCACTTACTTATTTTTTCAGCAAAATAACCCTGAAATTGGAAATCACTTCAAATGATCAAAAGGTTGAAAGTTGGAATGGTATCACCATTTCACCCACATAGCATGTTATAAAAAGTTGAGAGGGTTACGGCAAAAACTAGATGCACTTCATGTACAAAATGAACAATCTCTTTCGAAGTATCAGGGTTTCGAACGAAAACTCGCATGTTATAGAGGCATTTCATTTTTTAACTTATATGAACTCCATACTTTTTGTCTGTTCAAAATGCACCAATCAAAGCCACATCATCACTTTTCAACCCATTCTGACTACATTTGCTATTTTTCATGCACTTACTGATTTTTTCAGCAAAATAACCCTAAAATTGAAAAGCACTTCAAATGAACATTGAAAAGGTTTAAAGTTGGCATGGTATCATCATTTCACCCACATAGCATATTATAAAAAGTTGAGAGGGTTATGTAAAACTGGATGCACTTCATGTACAAAATGGACAATCTCTTTCGAAGTATTAGGGTGTCGAACAAAAACTCGCATGTAAGAGAGGCATTTCATTTTTTAACTTCGTTGAACTCCATACTTTTTGTGTGTTCAAAGTGCACCATTGAAAGCCACATCGTCACTTTTCAACCCATTCTGACTACATTTGCTATTTTTCATGCACTTATAGATTTTTTCAGCAAAATAACCCTGAAATTGAAAAGCACTTGAAATGAACTCTCAAAAGGTTGAAAGTTGGAATGGTATCATTATTTCACCCACATAGCATGTTATAAAAACTTGAGAGGGTTATGGAAAACTGGATGCACTTCATGTACAAAATGGACAATCTCTTTCGAAGTATTAGGGTTTCGAACGAAAACTCGCATGTTACAGAGGCATTTCATTTTTTCAGTTATTTGAACTCCATAATTTTTGTGTGTTCAAAATGCACCATTCAAAGCCACATCATCACTTTTCAGCCCATTCTGACTTCATTTGCTATTTTTCATGCACTTACTGATTTTTTCAGCAAACTAACACCGAAATTGAAAATCACTTCAAATGAACTCTCAAAAGGTTGAAAGTTGTGATGGTATCATCATTTCACCCACATAGCACGTTATAAAAAGTTTAGAGGGTCACGGCAAAAACTTGATGCACTTCATGTATAAAATGGACAATCTCTTTTGAAGTATAAGGGTTTCGGACGAAAACTTGCATGTTACACAGGCATTTCATTTTTTTAATTTATTTGAACTCCATACTTTTTGTGTGTTCAAAATTCACCATTCAAAGCCACATCATCCCTTTTCAACCCTTTCGGACTTCATTTGCTATTTTTCGTGCACTTACTGATTTGTTTCAGCAAAATAACCCTAAAATTATAAAGCACTTCAAATGAACACTAAAAAGGTTGAAAGTTGGCATGGTATCATCATTTCACCCACATAGCATGTTAGAAAAAGTTGAGAGGGTTATGGAAAACTGGATGCACTTCATGTACAAAATGGACAATCTCTTTCAAAGTAATAGGGTTTCGGACGAAAACTCGCATGTTACAGAGGCATTTCATTTTTTAACTTAGTTGAACTCCATAATTTTTGTGTGTTCAAAATGCACCATTCAAATCCACACCATCACTTTTCAACCCATTCCGACTTCATTTGCTATTTTTCATGCACTTACTGGATTTTCAGCAAAATAACCCTGAAATTGAAAAGCACTTCAAATGAACTCGGAAAAGGTTGAAAGGTGGCATAGTATCATAATTTCACCCACATAGCATATGCTAAAAATTTGAGAGGGTTACGGCAAAAACTGGATGCATTTCGTGTACAAAATGGACAATCTGTTTCGAAGTATCATGCTTTCGGACGAAAACTCTCCTGTTACAAAGGCATTTCATTTTTTTAACTTATTTTACTCCATACTCTTTGTGTGTTCAAAATTCACCATTCAAAGCCACATCATCACTTTCCAACCCTTTCCAACCCTTTTCCACATACTGATTTTTTTCCAACAAAATAACCATAAAATTGAAAGGCACTTCAAATGAACTCTGAATACGTTGAAAGTTGGCATGGTATCATCATTTCACCCACATAGCATGTACTAAAATGTTGAGAGGGTTACAGCAAAAACTGGATGCACTTCGTGTACAAAATGGAATATCTCTTTCGAAGTATCAGGGTTTCCGACGAAAACTCGTCTGTTACAAAGGCATATCATTTTTTTAACTTATTTGAACTCCATACTTTTTCTGTTCAAAATGCACCATTCAAAGCCACATCAACGATTTTCAACCCTTTCGGACTTCATTTGCTATTTTTCATGCACTTATTGATTTTTTCAGCAAAATAACCCTGAAATTGAAAAGCACTTGAAATGAACTCTGAAAAGGTTGAAAGTTTGCATGGTATCATCATTTCACCCACATAGCATGTGCTAAAAAGTTGAGAGGGTTACGACAAAAACTGGATGCATTTCGTGTATAAAATGGACAATCTCTTTCGAAGGATCATGCTTTCGGACGAAAACTCGCCTGTTACAAAGGCATTTCATTTTTTTATCTTATTGAACTCCATACTTTTTGTGTGTTGAAAATGCACCATTAAAAGCCACATCATCACTTTCCAACCCTTTCTGACTTCATTTGCTATTTTTCATGCACTTACTGATTTTTCTTCAACAAAATAACCCTAGAATTGAAAAGCACTTCAAATGAACTCTGAAAAGGTTGAAAGTTGGCGTGGTATCATCATTTCACCCACATAGGATGTTATAAAAAGTTGAGAGGGTTACGGCAAAAACTGGATGCCATTCATGTACAAAATGGACAATCTCTTTCGAAGTATCAGGGTTTCGGACGAAAACGCGCATGTTAGAGAGGCATTTCATTTTTTCACTTATTTGAACTCCATACTTTTTATGTGTTCAAAATGCACCATTCAAAGCCACATCATCCCTTTTCAACCCTTTCAGACTTCATTTGCTATATTTCATGCACTTACTGATTTTTTCAGCAAAATAACGCTAAAATTGAAAAGCACTTCAACTGAACTATAAAAAGGTTGAAAGTTGGCATGGTATCATAATTTGACCCACATAGCATGTTATAAAAAGTTGAGAGGGTTATGGAAAAATGGATGCACTTCTTGTACAAAATGGACAATCTCTTTCGAAGTATCAGGGCTTCGGACGAAAACTAGCATGTTACAGAGGCATTTCAGGTTTTAAGTTATTTGAACTCCATACTTTTTGTGTTTCAAAATGCACCATTCAAAGCGACATCATCACTTTTCAACCCATTCTGACTTCATTTGCTATTTTTCATGCACTTATTGATTTTTTGAGCAAAATAACCCTGAAATTGAAAAGCACTTCAAATGAACTCTGAAAAAGGTTGAAAGTTTGCATGGTATCATCATTTCACCCACATAGCATCTTATACAAAGTTGACAGGGTTACGGCAAAAACTAGATCCACTTCATGTACAAAATGGACAATCTCTTTCGAAGTATGAGGGTTTCGGACGAAAACTCGCATGTTAGAGAGGCACTTCATTTTTTCACTTATTTGAACTCCATACTTTTTGTGTGTTCAAAATGCACCATTCAAAGCCACATCATCCCTTTTCAACCCTTTCGGACTTCATTTGCTATTTTTCATGCACTTACTGATTTTTTCAGCAAAATAACCCTAAAATTGAAAAGCACTTCAAATGAACTATAAAAAGGTTGAAAGTTGGCATGGTATCATAATTTGACCCACATAGCATGTTAAAAAAAGTTGTGAGGGTTATGGAAAACTGGATGCACTTCTTGTACAAAATGGACATTCTCTTTCGAAGTATCAGGGTTTCGGACGAAAACTCGCATGTTAGAGAGGCATTTCATTTTTTCACTTATTTGAACTCCATACTTTTTGTGTGTTCAAAATGCACCATTCAAAGCCACATCATCACTTTTCAATCAATTCTGACTTCATTTGCTATTTTTCATGCACTTACTGATTTTTTCAGCAAAATAACCCTGGAATTGAAAAGCACTTCAAATGAACTCTCAAAAGGTTGGAAGTTGGAATGGTATCATCATTTCACCCACATAGCATGTTATAAAAAGTTGAGAGGGTTACGGCAAAAACTGGATGCACTTCATGTACAAAATGGACAATCTCTTTCGAAGTATCAGGGTTTCGGACGAAAGCTCGCATATTAGGGAGGCATTTCATTTTTTGACTTATTTGAACTCCATACTTTTTGTGTGTTCAAAATGCACCATTCAAAGCCACATCATCCCTTTTCAACCCTTTCGGACTTCATTTGCTATATTTCATGCACTTACTGATTTTTTCAGCAAAATAACCCTGAAATTGAAAAGAACTTCAAATGAACTCTCAAAAGGTTGAAAGTTGGAATGGTATCATCGTTTCACCCACATAGCATGTTATAAAAAGTTGAGAGGGTTACGGCAAAAACTGGATGCACTTCATGTAGAAAATGGACAATCTCTTTCGAAGTATCATGCTTTCGGACGAAAACTCGCCTATTACAAAGGCATTTCAGTTTTGAACTTATTGAACTCCATACTTTTTGTGTGTTCAAAATGCACCATTCAAAGCCACATCATCACTTTTCAACCCATTCTGACTTCATTTGCTATTTTTCATGCACTTACAGATTTTTTCAGCAAAATAACCCTGAAATTGAAAAGCACTTCAAATGAACTCTCAAAAGGTTGAAAGTTGGAATCGTATCATCATTTCACCCACATAGCACGTGCTAAAAAGTTGAGAGGGTTACGACAAAAACTGCATGCATTTCGTGTACTAGATGGACAATCTCTTTCCAAGTATCCTGCTTTCGGACGAAAACTCGCCTGTTACAAAGGCATTTCATTTTTCACTTATTGAACTCCATACTTTTTGTGTGTTCAAAATACACCATTCAAAGCCACATCATCACTTTCCAACCCTTTCTGACTTCATTTGCTATTTTTCATGCACTTACTGATGTTTCTTCAACAAAAGAACCCTAAAATTGAAAAGCACTTCAAATGAAGTCTGAAAAGGTTGAAAGTTGGCACGGTATCATTATTTCACCTGCATAGCATGTACTAAAAAGTTGAGAGGGTTACAGCAAAAACTGGATGCACTTCGTGTACAAAATGGACAATCTCTTTCGAAGTATCAGGGTTTCCGACGAAAACTCGTCTGTTACAAAGGCATTTCATTTTTTAACTTATTTGAACTCCATACTTTTTGTGTGTTCAAAATGCACCATTCAAAGCCACATCATCCTTTTCAACCCTTCCGGACTTGATTTGCTATTTTTCATGCACTTACTGATTTATTTCCGCAAAATAACCCTAAAATTGAAAAGCACTACAAATGAACTATAATTAGGTTGAAAGTTGGCATGGTATCATCATTTGACCCAGATAGCATGTTATAAAAAGTTGAGAGGGTTATGGAAAACTGGATGCACTTCATGTACAAAATGAATAATCTCTTTCGAAGTATCAGGGTTTCGGATGAAAACTCGCATGTTACAGAGGCATTTCATTTTTTAACTTATTTGAACTCCATACTTTTTGTGTGTTCAAAATGCACCATTCAAAGCCACATCATCACTTTGAAACCCATTCTGACTTAATTTTCTATTTTTCATGCACTTACTGATTGTTTCAGCAAAATAACCCTGAAATTGAAAAGCACTTCAAATGATTTCTCAAAAGGTGGAAAGTTGGAATGGTATCATCATTTCACCCACATAGCATGTTATAAAAAGTTGAGAGGGTTACGGCAAAAACTGGATGCACTTCATGTACAAAATGGACAATCTCTTTCGAAGTATCAGGGTTTCGGACAAAAACTCGCATGTTACAGAGGCATTTCATTTTTTTAATTTATTTGAACTCCATACTTTCTGTGTGTTCAAAATTTACCATTCAAAGCCACATCATCCCTTTTCAACGCTTTCGGAGTTTATTTGCTATTTCTCATGCACTTACTCATTTGTTTCCGCAAAATAACCCTAAAATTGAAAAGCACTTCAAATGAACTCTAAAAAGGTTGAAAGTTGGCATGGTATCATCATTTCACCCACATAGCATCTTATAAAAAGTTGTGAGGGTTATGGAAAACTGGATGCACTTCATGTACAAAATGGACAATCTCTGTCGAAGTATCAGGGTTTCGAACGAAAACTCGGATGTTACAGAGGCATTTCATTTTTTAACTTATTTGAACTCCGTACTTTTTGTGTGTTCAAAATGCACCATTCAAAGCCACATCATCACTTTTCAAACCATTCTGACTTCATTTGCTATTTTTCATGCACTTACTAATTTTTCCAGCAAAATAACCCTAAAATTGAGAAGCACTTCAAATGAACTCGCAAAAGGTTGAAAGTTGGAATGGTATCATCATTTCACCCACATAGCACGTTATAAAAAGTTGAGAGGGTTACGACAAAAACAGGATGCACTTCATTTACAAAATGGACAATCTCTTTTGAAGTATCAGGGTTTCGGATGAAAACTCGCATCTTAGAGAGGCATTTCATTTTTTCACTTATTTGAACTCCATACTTTTTGTGTGTTCAAAATGCACCATTCGAAGCCACATCATCCCTTTTCAACACTTTCGGACTTCATTTGCTATTTTTCATGCACTTACTGATTTTTTCAGCAAAATAACCCTGAAATTGAACAGCACTTCAAATGAACTCTGAAAAGGTTGAAACTTGGCATAGTATCATCATTTCACGCACATAGCATGTGGTAAAAAGGTGAGAGGGTTACGGCAAAAACTGGATGCATTTCATGTACAAAATGGACAATCTCTTTCGAAGCATCATGCTGTCGGACGAAAACTCGCCTGTTACAAAGGCATTTCATTTTTCACATATTTGAACTCCATACTTATTGTGTGTTCAAAATGCACCATTCAAAGCCACATCATCACTTTTCAGCCCATTCTGACTTCATTTGCTATTTTTCATGCACTTACTGATTTTTTCAGCAAAATAACCCGGAAATAGAAAAGCACTTCAAATGAACTCTGAAAAGGTTGAAAGTTGGCATAGTATCATAATTTCACCCACATAGCATGTGCTAAAAAGTTGAGAGGGTTACGGCAAAAACTGGATGCATTTCGTGTACAAAATGGACAATCTCTTTCGAAGCATTATGCTTTCGGACGAAAACTCGCCTGTTACAAAGGCATTTCATTTTTTTTAACTTATTGAACTCCATACTTTTTGTGTGTTCAAAATGCACCATTCAAAGCCACATTATCACTTTCCAACCCTTTCTGACTTCATTTGCTATTTTTCATGCACTTACTAATTTTTCTTCAACAAAATAGCCCTAAAATTGAAAAGCACTTCGAATGAACTCTGAAAAGGATGAAAGTTGGCATGGTATCATCATTTCACCCACATAGCATGTACTAAAAAGTTGAGAGGGTTACAACAAAATCTGGATGCACTTCGTGTACAAAATGGACAATCTCTTTCGGAGTATCAGGGTTTCGGACGAAAACTCGTCTGTTACAAAGGCGTTTCATTTTTTTTAACTTATTTGAACTCCATACTTTTTTCTGTTCAAAATGCACCATTCAAAGCCACATCAACGATTTTTAACCCTTTCGGACTTCATTTGCTATTTTTCATGCACTTACTGATTTTTTCAGCAAAATAACCCTGAAATTGAAAAGCACTTCAAATGAACTCTCAAAAGGTTGAAAGTTGGAATGGTATCATCATTTCACCCACATAGCACGTTATAAAAAGTTGAGAGGGTTACGACAAAAACAGGATGCACTTCATTTACAAAATGGACAATCTCTTTTGAAGTATCAGGGTTTCGGATGAAAACTCGCATCTTAGAGAGGCATTTCATTTTTTCACTTATTTGAACTCCATACTTTTTGTGTGTTCGAAATGCAGCATTCAAAGCCACATCATCCCTTTTCAACACTTTCGGACTTCATTTGCTATTTTTCATGCACTTACTGATTTTTTCAGCAAAATAACCCTGAAATTGAACAACACTTCAAATGAACTCTGAAAAGGTTGAAACTTGGCATAGTATCATCGTTTCACCCACATAGCATGTGGTAAAAAGGTGAGAGGGTTACGGCAAAAACTGGATGCATTTCATGTACAAAATGGACAATCTCTTTCGAAGCATCATGCTTTCGGACGAAAACTCGCCTGTTACAAAGGCATTTCATTTTTTCACATATTTGAACTCCATACTTATTGTGTGTTCAAAATGCACCATTCAAAGCCACATCATCACTTTTCAGCCCATTCTGACTTCAGTTGCTATTTTTCATGCACTTACTGATTTTTTCAGCAAAATAACCCTGAAATTGAAAAGCACTTCAAATGAACTCTGAAAAGGTTGAAAGTTGGCATAGTATCATAATTTCACCCACATAGCATGTGCTAAAATGTTGAGAGGGTTACGGCAAAAACTGGATGCATTTCGTGTACAAAATGGACAATCTCTTTCGAAGCATCATGCTTTCGAACGAAAACTCGCCTGTTACAAAGGCATTTCATTTTTTTAAGTTATTGAACTCCATACTTTTTGTGTGTTCAAAATGCACCATTCAAAGCCACATTATCACTTTCCAACCCTTTCTGACTTCATTTGCTATTTTTCATGCACTTACTGATTTTTCTTCAACAAAATAACCCTAAAATTGAAAAGCACTTCGAATGAACTCTGAAAAGGTTGAAAGTTGGCATGGTATCATCATTTCACCCACATAGCATGTACTAAAAAGTTGAGAGGGTTACAACAAAATCTGGATGCACTTCGTGTACAAAATGGACAATCTCTTTCGGAGTATCAGGGTTGCCGACGAAAACTCGTCTGTTACAAAGGCGTTTCATTTTTTTTAACTTATTTGAACTCCATACTTTTTTCTGTTCAAAATGCACCATTCAAAGCCACATCAACGATTTTTAACCCTTTGGGACTTCGTTTGCTATTTTTCATGCACTTACTGATTTTTTCAGCAAAATAACCCTGAAATTGAAAAGCACTTCAAATGAACTCTGAAAAGGTTGAAAGTTTGCATGGTATCATAATTTCACCCACATAGCATGTGCTAAAAAGTTGAGAGGGTTACGGCAAAAACTGGATGCATTTCGTGTACAAAATGGACAATCTCTTTCGAAGCATCATGCTTTCGGACGAAAACTCGCCTGTTACAAAGGCATTTCATTTTTTTAACTTATTGAACTCCATACTTTTTGTGTGTTCACAATGCACCATTCAAAGCCACATTATCACTTTCCAACCCTTTCTGACTTCATTTGCTATTTTTCATGCACTTACTGATTTTTCTTCAACAAAATAACCCTAAAATTGAAAAGCACTTCGAATGAACTCTGAAAAGGTTGAAAGTTGGCATGGTATCATCATTTCACCCACATAGCATGTACTAAAAAGTTGAGAGGGTTACAACAAAATCTGGATGCACTTCGTGTACAAAATGGACAATCTCTTTCGGAGTATCAGGGTTTCCGACGAAAACTCGTCTGTTAGAGAGGCATTTCATTTTTTTAACTTATTTGAACTCCATACTTTTTTCTGTTCAAAATGCACCATTCAAAGCCACATCAACGATTTTTAACCCTTTCGGACTTCATTTGCTATTTTTCATGCACTTACTGATTTTTTCAGCAAAATAACCCTGAAATTGAAAAGCACTTCGAATGAACTCTGAAAAGGTTGCAAGTTTGCATGGTATCATCATTTCACCCACATAGCATGTGATAAAAAGTTGAGAGGGTTACGGCAAAAACTGGATGCACTTCAGGTACAAAATGGACAATCTCTTTCGAATTATTAGGGTTTCGGAAGAAAACTCGCATGTTAGAGCGGCCTTTCATTTTTTCACTTATTTGAACTCCATACTTTTTGTGTGTTCAAAATGCACCATTCAAAGCCACATCATCAGTTTTCAACCCATTGTGACTTCATTTGCTATTTTTCATGCACTTACTGATTTTTTCAGCGAAATAACCCTGAAATTGAAAAGCACTTCAAATGAACTCTCAAAAGGTTGAAAGTTGGAATGGTATCATCATTTCACCCACATAGCATGTTATAAAAAGTTGTGAGGGTTACGGCAAAAACTGGATGCACTTCATGCACAAAATAGACAATCTCTTTCGAAGTATCAGGGTTTCGGACGAAAGCTCGCATGTTAGAGAGGCATTTCATTTTTTCACTTATTTGAACTCCATACTTTTTGTGTGTTCAAAATACACCATTCAATGCCACATCATCCCTTTTCAAACCTTTCGGACTTCATTTGCTATATTTCATGCACTTATTGATTGTTTCAGCAAAATAACCCTAAAATTGAAAAGCACTTCAAATGAACTATAAAAAGGTTGAAAGTTGGCATGCTACCATAATTTGACCCACATAGCATGTTATAAAAAGTTGAGAGGGTTATGGAAAACTGGATGCACTTCTTGTACAAAATGGACAATCTGTTTCGAAGTATCAAGGCTTCGCACGAAAATTCGCATGTTACACAGGCGTTTCATTTTTTTAACTTATTGAACTCCATACTTTTTGTGTGTTCAAAATGCACCATTCAAAGCCATATGATCACTTTCCAACCCTTTCGGACTTCATTTGCCATTTTTCATGCACTTACTGATTTTTCTTCACCAAAATAACCCTAAAATTGAAAAGCACTTCAAATGAACTCTGAAAAGGTTGAAAGTCGGCATCGTATCATCATTTCACCCACATAGCATGTGCTAAAAAGTTGAGAGGGTTACGACAAAAACTGGATGATTTCGTGTACAAAATGGACAACCTCTTTCGAAGTATCATGCTTTCGGACGAAAACTCGCCTGTTACAAAGGCATTACATTTTTTAACTTATTGAACTCCATACTTTTTGTGTGTTCAAAATGCACCATTCAAAGCCATATCATCACTTTCCAACCCTTTCTGACTTCATTTGCTATTTTTCATGCACTTACTGATTTTTCTTCAACAAAATAACCCTAAAATTGAAAATCACTTCAAATGAAATCTGAAAAGGTTGAAAGTTAGCATCGTATCATCATTTCACCCACATAGCACATTCTATAAAGTTGCGAGGGTTACGACAAAAACTGAATGTATTTCGTGTACAAAATGGACAATCTCTTTCGAAGTATCATGCTTTCGGACGAAAACTCGCCTGTTACAAAGGCATTTCATTTTTTTAACTTATTGAACTCCATACTTTTTTGTGTTCAATATGCACCATTCAAAGCCACATCATCACTTTCCAACCCTTTCTGAGTTCATTTGCTATTTTTCATGCACTTACTGATTTTTCTTCAACAAAATAACCCTAACATTGAAAAGCACTTCAAATGAACTCTGAAAAGGTTGAAAGTTGGAATGGTATCATCATTTCACCCACATAGCATGTACTAAAAAGTTGAGCGGGTTATGGAAAACTGGATGCACTTCATGTACAAAATGGACACTCTCTTTCGAAGTATCAGGGTTTCTGATGAAAACTCGTCGGTTACAAAGGCATTTCATTTTTTAACTTATTTGAACTCCATACTTTTTCTATTCAAAATGCACCAATCAAAGGCACATCAACAGTTTTCAACCCTTTCGGACTTCATTTGCTATTTTTCATGCACTTACTGATTTTTTCAGCAAAATAACCCTGAAATTGAAATGCACTTCAAATGAACTCTAAAAAGGTTGAAAGTTTTCATGATATCATCATTTCACCCACATAGCATGTTATAAAAATTTGAGAGCGTTACGGCAAAAACTGGATGCACTTCATGTACAAAATGGACATTCTCTTTCGAAGTATCAAGGTTTCGAACGAAAACTCGTATGTTAGAGAGGCAATTTATTTTTTCACTTATTTGAACTCCATACTTTTTGTGTGTTCAAAATGCACCATTCAAAGCCACATCATCACTTTTCAACCCATTCTGACTTCATTTGCTATTTTTCATGCACTTACGGATTTTTTCAGCAAAATAACCCTAAAATTGAAAAGCACTTCAAATGAACTCTGAAAAGGTTGAAAGTTGGCATAGTATCATCATTTCACCCACGTAGCATGTGCTAAAAAGTTGAGACGGTTACGGCAAAAACTGGCTGCATTTCGTGTACAAAATGGACAATCTCTTTCGAAGTATCATGCTTTCGGACGAAAACTCGCCTGTTACAAAGGCATTTCATTTTTTTACTTATGGAACTCCATACTTTTTGTGTGTTCAAAATGCACGATTCAAAGCCACATCATCACTTTCCAACACTTTCTGACACCATTTGCTATTTTTCATGCACTTACTGATTTTTCTTCAACAAAATAACCCTAAAATTGAAAAGCACACCAAATGAACTATGAAAAGGTTGAAAGTTGGCATGGTATCATAATTTCAGCCACATAGCATGTACTAAAAAGTTGAGAGGGTTACAGCAAAAACTAGATGCACTT
This sequence comes from Hordeum marinum, assembly GCA_022496015.1. NCBI lineage: Eukaryota > Viridiplantae > Streptophyta > Magnoliopsida > Poales > Poaceae > Hordeum > Hordeum marinum. The sequence goes on along the minus strand of CM039675.1, from coordinate 179,641,010 downwards.
CGTGTACAAAATGGACAATCTGTTTCGAAGTATCAGGGTTTCCGACGAAAACTCGTCTGTTACGAAGGCATTTCATATTTTTAACTTATTTGAACTCCATACTTTTTTCTGTTCAAAATGCACCATTCAAAGCCACATCAACGATTTTCAACCCTTTCGGACTTCATTTGCTATTTCTCAAGCACTTACTAATTTTTTCAGCAAAATAACCCTGAAATTGAAAGCAATTCAAATGAACTCTGAAAAGGCTGAAAGTTGGCATGGTATCATCATTTCACCCACATAGCATGTACTAAAAAGTTGAGAGGGTTACGGCAAAAACTGTATGCACTTCATGTACAAAATGGACAATCTCTTTCGAAGTATCAGGGTTTCGGACGAATGCTCGCATGTTAGAGAGGCATTTCATTTTTTCACTTATATGAATCCATACTTTTTGTGTGTTCAAAATGCAACATTCAAAGCCACATCATCACTTTTCAACCCTTTCGGACTTCATTTGCTATATTTCATGCACTTACTAATTTTTTCAGCAAAATAACCCTAAAATTGAAAAGCACTTCGAATGAACTATAAAAAGGTTGAAAGTTGGCATGGTATCATAATTTTACCCACATAGCATGTTATAAAAAGTTGAGAGGGTTATGGAAAACTAGACGCACTTCTTGTACAAAATGGACAATCTCTTTCGAAGTATCAGGGCTTCGGACGAAAACTCGCACGTTACAGAGGCATTTCATTTTTTTAACGGATTTGAACTCCATACTTTTTGTGTGTTCATAATGCCTAATTCAAAGCCACATCATCAATTTTCAACCCATTCTGACTTCATTTGCTATTTTTCTTGCACTTACTGATTCTTTCAGCAAAATAACGCTGAAATTGAAAAGCACTTCAAATGAACTCTGACAAGGTTGGAAGTTGGCATAGTATCATCATTTCACCCACATAGCATGTGCTAAAAAGTTGAGAGGGTTACGGCAAGAACTGGATGCATTTCGTGTACAAAATGGACAATCTCTTTCGAAGTATCAGGGTTTCCGACGAAAACTCGTCTGTTACAAAGGCATTTCATTTTTTGAAACTTATTTGAACTCCATACTTTTTTCTGTTCAAAATGCACCATTCAAAGCCACATCAACGATTTTCAACCCTTTCGGACGTCATTTGCTATTTTTCATGCACTTACTGATTTTTTCAGCAAAATAAACCTGAAATTGAAAAGCACTTCAAATGAACTCTGAAAAGGTTGAAAGTTGCAATGGTATCATCATTTCACTCACATAGCATGTTATAAATAGTTGAGAGGGTTACGACAAAAGCTTGCTGCACTTCATGTACAAAATGGACAATCTCTATCGAAGTATCAGGGTTTCGAACGAAAACTCGCATGTTAGCGAGGCATTTCATTTTTTCACTTATTTGAACTCCATACTTTTTGTGTGTTCAAAATGCACCATTCAAAGCCACATCATCACTTTTCAACCCATTCGGACTTCATTTGCTATTTTTCATGCACTTACTGATTTTTTTCAGCAAAATAACCCTGATATTGAAAAGCACTTCAAATGAACTCTCAAAAGGTTGAAAGTTGGAATGGTATCATCATTTCACCCACATAGCATGTTATAAAAAGTTGACAGGGTTACGGCAAAAGCTGGATGCACTTCATGTACAAACTGGACAATCTCTTTCGAAGTATCAGGGTTTCGGACGAAAACTCGCATGTTAGAGAGGCATTTCATTTTTTCACTTATTTGAACTCCATACTTTTCATGTGTTCAAAATGCACCATTCCAAACCACATCATCACTTTTCAACCCTTTCGGACTTCATTTGCTATATTTCATGCACTTACTGATTTTTTCAGCAAAATAACCCTAAAATTGAAAAGCACTTCAAATGAACTATAAAAAGGTTGAAAGTTGGCATGGTATCATAATTTGACCCACATAGCATGTTAAAAAAAGTTGTGAGGGTTATGGAAAACTGGATGCACTTCTTGTACAAAATGGACATTCTCTTTCGAAGTATCAGGGTTTCGGACGAAAACTCGCATGTTAGAGAGGCATTTCATTTTTTCACTTATTTTAACTCCATACTTTTTGTGTGTTCAAAATGCACCATTCAAAGCCATATCATCCCTTTTCAACCCTTTCGGACTTCATTTGCTATATTTCATGCACTTACTGATTTTTTTACGCAAAATAACCCTAAAATTGAAAAGCACTTCAAATGAACTCTAAAAAGGTTAAAAGTTGGCATCGTATAATCATTTCACCCACATAGCATGTTATAAAAAGTTCAGAGGGTTATGGAAAATTGGATGCACTTGATGTACAAAATGGACAATCTCTTTCGAAGTATGAGGGCTTCGGACGAAAACTTGCATGTTATAGAGGCATTTAATTTTTTAACTTATTTGAACTCTATACTTTTTGTGTGTTCAAAATGCACAATTCAAAGCCACATCATCACTTTTCAACTCATTCTGACTTCATTTGCTATTTTTCATGCACTTACTGATTTTTTCAGCAAAGTAAGTCTGAAATTGAAAAGCACTTCAAATGAACTCTGAAAATGTTGAAATTTGGCATAGTATCATCATTTCACCCACATAGCATGTGATAAAAAGTTGAGAGGGTTACGGCAAAAACCGGATGCATTTCGTGTACAAAATGGACAATCTCTTTCGAAGTATCAGGGTTTCCGACGAAAACTCGTCTGTTGCAAAGGCGTTTCATTTTTTTAACTTATTTGAACTCCATACTTTTTTTTGTTCAAAATGCACCATTCAAAGCCACATCAACGATTTTCAACCCTTTCGGACTTCATTTGCAATTTTTCATGCACTTACTGATTTTTTCAGCAAAATAAACCTGAAATTGAAAAGCACTTCAAATGAACTATGAATATCATAATTTCACCCACATAGCATGTTATAAAAAGTTGAGAGGGTTATGGAAAACTGGATGCACTTCTTGTACAAAATGGACATTCTCTTTCGAAGAATCAGGGTTTCGGACGAAAACTCGCATGTTAGAGAGGCATGTCATTTTTTCACTTATTTGAACTCCATACTTTTTATGTGTTCAATATGCACCATTCAAAGCCACATCATCACTTTTCAACCCATTCGGACTTCATTTGCTATTTTTCATGCACTTACTGATTTTTTTCAGCAAAATAACCCTGATATTGAAAAGCACTTCAAATGAACTCTCAAAAGGTTGAAAGTTGGAATGGTATCATCATTTCACCCACATAGCATGTTATAAAAAGTTGAGAGGGTTACGGCAAAAGCTGGATGCACTTCATGTACAAAATGGAGAATCTCTTTCGAAGTATCAGGGTTTCGGACGAAAACTCGCATGTTAGAGAGGCATTTCATTTTTCACTTATTTGAACTCCATACTTTTTATGTGTTCAAAATGCACCATTCCAAACCACATCATCACTTTTCAACCCTTTCGGACATCATTTGCTATATTTCATGCACTTACTGATTTTTTCAGCAAAATAACCCTAAAATTGAAAAGCACTTCAAATGAACTATAAAAAGGTTGAAAGTTGGCATGGTATCATAATTTGACCCAGATAGCATGTTATAAAAAGTTGTGAGGGTTATGAAAAACTAGATGCACTTCGTGTACAAAATGGACATTCTCTTTCGAAGTATCAGGGTTTCGGACGAAAACTCGCATGTTAGAGAGGCATTTCATTTTTTCACTTATTTTAACTCCATACTTTTTGTGTGTTCAAAATGCACCATTCAAAGCCATATCATCCCTTTTCAACCCTTTCGGACTTCATTTGCTATATTTCATGCACTTACTGATTTTTTACGCAAAATAACCCTAAAATTGAAAAGCACTTCAAATGAACTCTAAAAAGGTTGAAAGTTGGCATCGTATAATCATTTCACCCACATAGCATGTTATAAAAAGTTCAGAGGGTTATGGAAAATTGGATGCACTTCATGTACAAAATGGACAATCTCTTTCGAAGTATGAGGGCTTCGGACGAAAACTCGCATGTTATAGAGGCATTTAATTTTTTAACTTATTTGAACTCCATACTTTTTGTGTGTTCAAAATGCACAATTCAAAGCCACATCATCACTTTTCAACCCATTCTGACTTCATTTGCTATTTTTCATGCACTTACTGATTTTTTCAGCAAAGTAAGTCTGAAATTGAAAAGCACTTCAAATGAACTCTGAAAATGTTGAAAGTTGGCATAGTATCATCATTTCACCCACATAGCATGTGATAAAAATTTGAGAGGGTTACGGCAAAAACCGGATGCATTTCGTGTACAAAATGGACAATCTCTTTCGAAGTATCAGGGTTTCCGACGAAAACTCGTCTGTTGCAAAGGCATTTCATTTTTTTAACTTATTTGAACTCCATACTTTTTTTTGTTCAAAATGCACCATTCAAAGCCACATCAACGATTTTCAACCCTGTCGGACTTCAGTTGCAATTTTTCATGCACTTAGTGATTTTTTCAGCAAAATAAACCTGAAATTGAAAAGCACTTCAAATGAACTATGAAAATCATAATTTCACCCACATAGCATGTTATAAAAAGTTGAGAGGGTTACGGCAAAAACTAGATGCACTTCATGTACGAAATGGACAACCTCTTTCGAAGTATCAGGGTTTCGGATGAAAACTCGCATGTTAGAGAGGCATTTCATTTTTTCACTTATTTGAAGTCCATAATTTTTGTGTGTTCAAAATGCACCATTCCAAGCCACATCATCACTTTTCAAGCCTTTCCAACTTTATTTGCTATATTTCATGCACTTACTGATTTTTTCAGTAGAATAACCCTAAAATTGAATTGCACTTCAAATGAACTATAAAAAGGTTGAAAGTTGGCATGGTATCATAATTTGACCCACATAGCATGTTATAAAAAGTTGAGAGGGTTATGGAAGATTGGATGCACTTCTTATACAAAATGGACAATCTCTTTCGAAGTATTAGGGCTTCGGACGAAAACTCGCATGTTACAAAGGCATTTCATTTTTAACTTATTTGAACTGCATACTTTTTGTGCGTTCAAAATGCACCATTCAAAGCCACATCATCACTTTTCAACCCATTCTGACTTCATTTGGTATTTTTCATGCACTTACTGAGTTTTTCAGCAAAATAACCCTTAAATTGAAAAGCACTTCAAATGAACTCTGAAAAGGTTGAAAGTTGGCATAGTATCATCATTTCACCCACATAGCATGTGCTAAAAAGTTGAGAGGGTTACGGCAAAAACTGGATGCATTTTGTGTCCAAAATGGACAATCTCTTTTGAAGTATCATGCTTTCGGACAAAAACTCGCCTGTTACAAAGCCATTTCATTTTTTTAACTTATTGAACTCCATACTTTTTGTGTGTTCAAAATGCACCATTCAAAGCCATATCATCACTTTCCCACCCTTTCCGACTTCATTTGTTATTTTTCATGCACTTACTCATTTTTCTTCAAAAAAATAAACCTAAAATTGAAAAGCACTTCAAATGAACTCCGAAGAGGTTGAAAGTTGGCATGGTATCATCATTTCACCCACATAGCATGTACTAAAAAGTTGAGAGGGTTACAACAAAAACTGGATGCACTTCGTGTACAAAATGGACAATCTCTTTCGAAGTATCAGGGTTTTCGACGAAAACTCGTCTGTTACAAAGGCATTTCATTTTTTAACTTATTTGAACTCGATACTATTTTGTGTTCAAAATGCACCATTCAAAGCCACATCATCGATTTTCAAACCTTTCGGACTTCATTTGCTATATTTCATGCACTTTCTGATTTTTTGAGCAAAATAATCCTGAAATTGAAAAGCACTTCAAACGAACTCTGAAAAGGTTGAAAGTTTGCATGGTATCATCATTTCACCCACATAGCATGTTATACAAAGTTGAGAGGGTTACGGCAAAAACTAGATGCACTTCATGTACAAACTGGACAATCTCTTTCGAAGTATCAGGGCTTCGGACGAAAACTCACATGTTAGAGAGGCATTTCATTTTTTCACTTCTTTGAACTCCATACTTTTTGTGTGTTCAAAATTCACCATTCGAAGCCATATCATCCCTTTTCAACCCTTTCGGACTTCATTTGCTATATATCATGCACTTACTGATTTTTCAGCAAAATAACCCTAAAATTGAAAAGCACTTCAAATGAAGTATAAAAAGGTTGAAATTTGGCATGGTATCATCATTTGACCCACATAGCATGTTATGAAAAGTTGAGAGGTTTATGGAAAACTGGATGCACTTCATGTACAAAATGGACAACCTCTTTCGAAGTATCAAGGTTTCGGACGAAAACTCGCATGTTACAGAGGCATTTCATTTTTTAACTTATTTGAACTCCATACTTTTTGTGTGTTCAAAATGCACCATTCAAAGCCACATCATCACTTTTCAACCCATTCTGACTTAATTTGCTATTTTTCATGCACTTACTGATTTTTTCAGCAAAATAACCCTGAAATTGAAAAGCATTTCAAATGAACTCTCAAAAGGTTGAAACTTGGAATGGTATCATCATTTCACCCATATAGGATGTTGTAAAAAGTTGAGAGGGTTACGGCAAAACCTGGATGCACTTCATGTACAAAATGGACAATCTCTTTCGAAGTATCAGGATTTCGGACGAAAACTCGCATGTTAGAGAGGCATTTCATTTTTTCACTTATTTGAACTCCATAATTTTTGTCTGTTCAAAATGCACCATTCCAAGCCACATCATCACTTTTCAACCCTTTCGGACTTCATTTGCTATATTTCATGCACTTAATGATTTTTTCAGCAAAATAACCCTAAAATTGAAAAACACTTCAAATGAACTATAAAAAGGTTGAAAGTTGGCATGGTATCAAATTTGACCCACATAGCATGTTATAAAAAGTTGAGAGGGTTATGGAAAACTGGATGCACTTCTTGTACAAAATGGACAATCTCTTTCGAAGTATCAGGGCTTCGGACGAAAACTCGCATGTTACAGAGGCATTTCATTTTTTAACTTATTTGAACTCCATAATTTTTGTGTGTTCAAAATGCACCATTCAAAGCCACATCATCACTTTTCAACTCACTTTGACTTCATTTGGTATTTTTCATGCACTTACTGATTTTTTCAGCAAAATAAGCCTGAAATTGAAAAGCACTTCAAATGAACTCTGAAAAGGTTGAAATTTGGCATAGTATCATCATTTCACCCACATATCATGTGCTAAAAAGTTGAGAGGGTTATGGCAAAAACTAGATGCATTTCGTGTATAAAATGGACAAGCTCTTTCGAAGTATCATGCTTTCGGACGAAAACTCGCCTGTTACAAAGCCATTTCATTTTTTTAACTTATTGAACTCCATACTTTTTGTGTGTTCAAAATGCACCATTCAAAGCCACATCATCACTTTTCAACTCATTCTGACTTCATTTGGTATTCTTCATGCACTTATTGATTTTTTCAGCAAAATAACCCTGAAATCTAAAAGCACTTCAAATGAACTCTGAAAAGGTTGAAAGTTGGCATAGTATCATCATTTCACCCACATAGCATGTGCTAAAAAGTTGAGAGGGTTATGGCAAAAACTGGATGGATTTCGTGTACAAAATGGACAATCTCTTTCGAAGTATCATGCTTTCGGACGAAAACTCGCCTGTTACAAAGCCATTTCATTTTTTAACTTATTGAACTCCATACTTTTTGTGTGTTCAAAATGCACCATTCAAAGCCACACCATCACTTTTCAACTCATTCTGACTTCATTTGGTATTTTTCATGCACTTACTGATTTTTTTAGCAAAATAACCCTGAAATTGAAAAGCACTTCAAATGAACTCTGAAAAGGTTGAAAGTTGGCATAGTATCATCATTTCACCCACATAGAATGTGCTAAAAAGTCGAGAGGGTTATGGCAAAAACTGGATGCATTTCGTGTACAAAATGGACAATCTCTTTCAAAGTATCATGCTTTCGGACAAAAACTCGCCTCTTACAAAGCCATTTCATTTTTTTAACTTATTGTACTCCATACTTTTTGTGTGTTCAAAATGCACCATTCAAAGCCACATCATCACTTTCCAACCCTTTCTGACTTCATTTGTTATTTTTCATGTACTTACTGATTTTTCTTCAACAAAATAACCCTAAAATTGAAAAGCACTTCAAATGAACTCTGAAGAGGTTGATAGTTGGCATGTATACTCATTTCACCCACATAGCATGTACTAAAAAGTTGAGAGGGTTACAGCAAAAACTAGATGCACTTCGTGTACAAAATGGACAATCTCTTTCGAAGTATCAAGGTTTCCGACGAAAACTCGTCTGTTACAAAGGCATTTCATTTTTTAACTTATTTGAACTCCATACTTTTTTGTGTTCAAAATGCACCATTCAAAGCCACATCACCGATTTTCAACCCTTTCGTACTTCATTTGCTATTTTTCATGTACTTACTGTTTTTTTGAGTAAAATAACCCTAAAATTGAAAAGAACTTCAAAAGAACTCTGAAAAGGTTGAAAGTGTGCATGGTAACATCATTTCACCCACATACCATGTTATAAAAGTTGAGAGGGTTACGGCAAAACCAGGATGCACTTCATGTACAAAATGGACAATCTCTTTCGAAGTATCAGGGTTTCGGTCGAAACCTCGCATGTTAGAGAGGCATTTCATTTTTTCACTTATTTGAACTCCATACTTTTTGTGTGCTCAAAATGCACCATTCCAAGCCACATCATCACTTTTCAACCCTTTCGGACTTCATTTGCTATATTTCATGCACTTACTGATTTTTTCAGGAAAATAACCTTAAAATTGAAAAGCACTTCAAATGAACTATAAAAAGGTTGAAAGTTGGCATGGTATCATAATTTGACCCACATAGCATATTATAAAAAGTTGAGAGGGTTATGGAAAACTGGATGCACTTCTTGTACAAAATGGACAATCTCTTTCGAAGTATCAGGTCTTCGGACGAAAACTCGCATGTTACACAGGCATTTCATTTTTTAACTTATTTGAACTCCATACTTTTTGTGTGTTCAAAATGCACCATTCAAAGCCACATCATCACTTTTCAACTCATTCTGACTTCATTTGGTATTTTTCATGCACTTACTGATTTTTTCAGCAAAATAACCCTGAAATTGAAAAGCACTTCAAATGAACTCTGAAAAGGTTGAAAGTTGGCATAGTATCATCATTTCACCCACATAGCATGTGCTAAAAAGTTGAGAGGGTTATGGCAAAAACTGGATGCATTTCGTGTACAAAATGGACAATCTCTTTCGAAGTATCATGCTTTCGGACGAAAACTCGCCTGTTACAAAGCCATTTCATTTTTTTAACTTATTTGAACTCCATACCTTTTTATGTTCAAAATGAACCATTCGAAGCCACATCATCGATTTTCAACCCTTTCGGACTTCATTTGCTATTTTTCATGTACTTACTGATTTTATGAGCAAAATAACCCTAAAATTGAAAAGCACTTCAAATGAACTCTGAAAAGGTTGAAAGTGTGCATGGTATCATCATTTCACCCACATAACATGTTATACAAAGTTGAGAGGGTTACGGCAAAAACTGGATGCACGTCATGTACAAAATGGACAATCTCTTTCGAAGTATCAGGGTTTTGGACGAAAACTCGCATGTTAGAGAGGCATTCATTTTTTCACTTATTTGAACTCCATACTTTTTGTGTCATCAAAATGCACCATTCAAAGCCATATCATCCCTTTTCAACCCTTTCGGACTTCAATTGCTATATTTCATGCACTTACTGAATTTTTCAGCAAAATAACCCTAAAATTGAAAAGCACTTCAAATGAAGTATAAAAAGTTTGTTGGTATCATCATTTGACCCACATAGCATGTTATAAAAAGTTGACAGGGTTATGGAATACTTGATGCACTTCATGTACAAAATGGACAATCTCTTTCGAAGTATCAGGGTTTCGGACGGAAACTCGCATGTTACAGAGGCATTTCATTTTTTTAACTTATTTGAACTCCATACTCTTTGTGTGTTCAAAGTGCACCATTCAAAGCCACACCATCACTTTTCAACTCATTCTGACTTCATTTGGTATTTTTCATGCACTTACTGATTTTTTCAGCAAAATAACCCTGAAATTGAAAAGCACTTCAAATGAACTCTGAAAAGGTTGAAAGTTGGCATAGTATCATCATTTCACCCACATAGAATGTGCTAAAAATTCGAGAGGGTTATGGCAAAAACTGGATGCATTTCGTGTACAAAATGGACAATCTCTTTCAAAGTATCATGCTTTCGGACAAAAACTCGCCTCTTACAAAGCCATTTCATTTTTTTAACTTATTGTACTCCATACTTTTTGTGTGTTCAAAATGCACCATTCAAAGCCACATCATCACTTTCCAACCCTTTCTGACTTCATTTGTTATTTTTCATGTACTTACTGATTTTTCTTCAACAAAATAACCCTAAAATTGAAAAGCACTTCAAATGAACTCTGAAGAGGTTGAAAGTTGGCATGTATACTCATTTCACCCACATAGCATGTACTAAAAAGTTGAGAGGGTTACAGTAAAAACTGGATGCACTTCGTGTACAAAATGGACAATCTCTTTCGAAGTATCAAGGTTTCCGACGAAAACTCGTCTGTTACAAAGGCATTTCATTTTTTAACTTATTTGAACTCCATACTTTTTTGTGTTCAAAATGCACCATTCAAAGCCACATCACCGATTTTCAACCCTTTCGTACTTCATTTGCTATTTTTCATGTACTTACTGTTTTTTTGAGTAAAATAACCCTAAAATTGAAAAGAACTTCAAAAGAACTCTGAAAAGGTTGAAAGTGTGCATGGTAACATCATTTCACCCACATACCATGTTATAAAAGTTGAGAGGGTTACGGCAAAACCAGGATGCACTTCATGTACAAAATGGACAATCTCTTTCGAAGTATCAGGGCTTCGGTCGAAAACTCGCATGTTAGAGAGGCATTTCATTTTTTCACTTATTTGAACTCCATACTTTTTGTGTGCTCAAAATGCACCATTCCAAGCCACATCATCACTTTTCAACCCTTTCGGACTTCATTTGCTATATTTCATGCACTTACTGATTTTTTCAGGAAAATAACCTTAAAATTGAAAAGCACTTCAAATGAACTATAAAAAGGTTGAAAGTTGGCATGGTATCATAATTTGACCCACATAGCATATTATAAAAAGTTGAGAGGGTTATGGAAAACTGGATGCACTTCTTGTACAAAATGGACAATCTCTTTCGAAGTATTAGGTCTTCGGACGAAAACTCGCATGTTACACAGGCATTTCATTTTTTAACTTATTTGAACTCCATACTTTTTGTGTGTTCAAAATGCACCATTCAAAGCCACATCATCACTTTTCAACTCATTCTGACTTCATTTGGTATTTTTCATGCACTTACTGATTTTTTCAGCAAAATAACCCTGAAATTGAAAAGCACTTCAAATGAACTCTGAAAAGGTTGAAAGTTGGCATAGTATCATCATTTCACCCACATAGCATGTGCTAAAAAGTTGAGAGGGTTATGGCAAAAACTGGATGCATTTCGTGTACAAAATGGACAATCTCTTTCGAAGTATCATGCTTTCGGACGAAAACTCGCCTGTTACAAAGCCATTTCATTTTTTTAACTTATTTGAACTCCATACCTTTTTGTGTTCAAAATGAACCATTCGAAGCCACATCATCGATTTTCAACCCTTTCGGACTTCATTTGCTATTTTTCATGTACTTACTGATTTTTTGAGCAAAATAACCCTAAAATTGAAAAGCACTTCAAATGAACTCTGAAAAGGTTGAAAGTGTGCATGGTATCATCATTTCACCCACATAACATGTTATACAAAGTTGAGAGGGTTACGGCAAAAACTGGATGCACGTCATGTACAAAATGGACAATCTCTTTCGAAGTATCAGGGTTTTGGACGAAAACTCGCATGTTAGAGAGGCATTTCATTTTTTCACTTATTTGAACTCCATACTTTTTGTGTCATCAAAATGCACCATTCAAAGCCATATCATCCCTTTTCAACCCTTTCGGACTTCAATTGCTATATTTCATGCACTTACTGAATTTTTCAGCAAAATAACCCTAAAATTGAAAAGCACTTCAAATGAAGTATAAAAAGTTTGTTGGTATCATCATTTGACCCACATAGCATGTTATAAAAAGTTGACAGGGTTATGGAATACTTGATGCACTTCATGTACAAAATGGACAATCTCTTTCGAAGTATCAGGGTTTCGGACGGAAACTCGCATGTTACAGAGGCATTTCATTTTTTTAACTTATTTGAACTCCATACTCTTTGTGTGTTCAAAGTGCACCATTCAAAGCCACACCATCACTTTTCAACTCATTCTGACTTCATTTGGTATTTTTCATGCACTTACTGATTTTTTCAGCAAAATAACCCTGAAATTGAAAAGCACTTCAAATGAACTCTGAAAAGGTTGAAAGTTGGCATAGTATCATCATTTCACCCACATAGAATGTGCTAAAAATTCGAGAGGGTTATGGCAAAAACTGGATGCATTTCGTGTACAAAATGGACAATCTCTTTCAAAGTATCATGCTTTCGGACAAAAACTCGCCTCTTACAAAGCCATTTCATTTTTTTAACTTATTGTACTCCATACTTTTTGTGTGTTCAAAATGCACCATTCAAAGCCACATCATCACTTTCCAACCCTTTCTGACTTCATTTGTTATTTTTCATGTACTTACTGATTTTTCTTCAACAAAATAACCCTAAAATTGAAAAGCACTTCAAATGAACTCTGAAGAGGTTGAAAGTTGGCATGTATACTCATTTCACCCACATAGCATGTACTAAAAAGTTGAGAGGGTTACAGTAAAAACTGGATGCACTTCGTGTACAAAATGGACAATCTCTTTCGAAGTATCAAGGTTTCCGACGAAAACTCGTCTGTTACAAAGGCATTTCATTTTTTAACTTATTTGAACTCCATACTTTTTTGTGTTCAAAATGCACCATTCAAAGCCACATCACCGATTTTCAACCCTTTCGTACTTCATTTGCTATTTTTCATGTACTTACTGTTTTTTTGAGTAAAATAACCCTAAAATTGAAAAGAACTTCAAAAGAACTCTGAAAAGGTTGAAAGTGTGCATGGTAACATCATTTCACCCACATACCATGTTATAAAAGTTGAGAGGGTTACGGCAAAACCAGGATGCACTTCATGTACAAAATGGACAATCTCTTTCGAAGTATCAGGGCTTCGGTCGAAAACTCGCATGTTAGAGAGGCATTTCATTTTTTCACTTATTTGAACTCCATACTTTTTGTGTGCTCAAAATGCACCATTCCAAGCCACATCATCACTTTTCAACCCTTTCGGACTTCATTTGCTATATTTCATGCACTTACTGATTTTTCAGGAAAATAACCTTAAAATTGAAAAGCACTTCAAATGAACTATAAAAAGGTTGAAAGTTGGCATGGTATCATAATTTGACCCACATAGCATATTATAAAAAGTTGAGAGGGTTATGGAAAACTGGATGCACTTCTTGTACAAAATGGACAATCTCTTTCGAAGTATTAGGTCTTCGGACGAAAACTCGCATGTTACACAGGCATTTCATTTTTTAACTTATTTGAACTCCATACTTTTTGTGTGTTCAAAATGCACCATTCAAAGCCACATCATCACTTTTCAACTCATTCTGACTTCATTTGGTATTTTTCATGCACTTACTGATTTTTTCAGCAAAATAACCCTGAAATTGAAAAGCACTTCAAATGAACTCTGAAAAGGTTGAAAGTTGGCATAGTATCATCATTTCACCCACATAGCATGTGCTAAAAAGTTGAGAGGGTTATGGCAAAAACTGGATGCATTTCGTGTACAAAATGGACAATCTCTTTCGAAGTATCATGCTTTCGGACCAAAACTCGCCTGTTACAAAGCCATTTCATTTTTTTAACTTATTTGAACTCCATACCTTTTTGTGTTCAAAATGAACCATTCGAAGCCACATCATCGATTTTCAACCCTTTCGGACTTCATTTGCTATTTTTCATGTACTTACTGATTTTTTGAGCAAAATAACCCTAAAATTGAAAAGCACTTCAAATGAACTCTGAAAAGGTTGAAAGTGTGCATGGTATCATCATTTCACCCACATAACATGTTATACAAAGTTGAGAGGGTTACGGCAAAAACTGGATGCACGTCATGTACAAAATGGACAATCTCTTTCGAAGTATCAGGGTTTTGGACGAAAACTCGCATGTTAGAGAGGCATTTCATTTTTTCACTTATTTGAACTCCATACTTTTTGTGTCATCAAAATGCACCATTCAAAGCCATATCATCCCTTTTCAACCCTTTCGGACTTCAATTGCTATATTTCATGCACTTACTGAATTTTTCAACAAAATAACCCTAAAATTGAAAAGCACTTCAAATGAAGGATAAAAAGTTTGAAATTTGGCATGGTATCATCATTTGACCCACATAGCATGTTATAAAAGTTGACAGGGTTATGGAATACTTGATGCACTTCATGTACAAAATGGACAATCTCTTTCGAAGTATCAGGGTTTCGGACGAAAACTCGCATGTTACAGAGGCATTTCATTTTTTAACTTATTTGAACTCCATACTCTTTGTGTATTCAAAATGCACCATTCAAAAACACATCATCACTTTTCAACCAATTTGGACATAATTTGCTATTTTTAAAGCACTTACTGATTTTTTCAACAAAATAACCCCGAAATTGAAAAGCACTTCAAATGATTTCTCAAAAGGTTGGAAGTTGGAATGGTATCATCATTTCACCCACATAGCATGTTATAAAAAGTTGAGAGGGTTACCACAAAAACTGGATGCACTTCATGTACAAAATGGACAATCTCTTTCGACGTACCAGGGTTTCGGACAAAAACTCGCATGTTACAGAGGCATTTCATTTTGTTAATTTATTTGAACTACATACCTTTTGTGTGTTCACAATTCACCACTCAAATCCAAATCATCCATTTTCAACCCTTTCGGACTTTAGTTGCTATTTCTCATGCACTTACTGATTTGTTTGCGCAAAATAACCCTAAAATTGAAAAGCGCTTCAAATGAACTCTAAAAAGGTTGAAAGTTGGCATCGTGTCATCATTTCACCCACATAGCATGTTATAAAAAGTTGAGAGGGTTATGGAAAACTGGATGCACTTCATGTACAAAATGGACAATCTCTTTCGAAGTATCAGGGCTTCGGACGAAAACTCGCTTGTTACACAGGCATTTCATTTTTTAACTTATTTGAACTCCATACTTTTTGTGTGTTCAAAATGCACAATTCAAAGCCACATCATCACTTTTCAACCCATTCTGACTTCATTTGCTATTTTTCATGCACTTACTGATTTTTTTAGCAAAATAACCCCGAAATTGAAAAGCACTTCAAATGAACTCTGAAAAGGTTGAAAGTTGGCAAAGTATCATCATTTCACCCACATAGCATGTGCTAAAAAGTTGAGAGGGTTATGGCAAAAACTGGATGCATTTCGTGTACAAAATGGACAATCTCTTTCGAAGTATCATGCTTTCGGACGAAAACTCGCCTGTTACAAAGCCATTTCATTTTTTTAACTTATTTGAACTCCATACCTTTTTGTGTTCAAAATGCACCATTCGAAGCCACATCATCGATTTTCAACCCTTTCGGACTTCATTTGCTATTTTTCATGTACTTACTGATTTTTTGAGCAAAATAACCCTAAAATTGAAAAGCGCTTCAAATGAACTCTAAAAAGGTTGAAAGTTGGCATCGTGTCATCATTTCACCCACATAGCATGTTATAAAAAGTTGAGAGGGTTATGGAAAACTGGATGCACTTGTTGTACAAAATGGACAATCTCTTTCGAAGTATCAGGGCTTCGGACGAAAACTCGCATGTTACAGAGGCATTTCATTTTTTAACTTATTTGAACTCCATACTTTTTGTGTGTTCAAAATGCACAATTCAAAGCCACATCATCACTTTTCAACCCATTCTGACTTCATTTGCTATTTTTCATGCACTTACTGATTTTTTCAACAAAATAACGCCGAAATTGAAAAGCACTTCAAATGAACTCTGAAAAGGTTGAAAGTTGGCATAGTATCATCATTTCACCCACATAGCATGTGCTAAAAAGTTGAGAGGGTTATGGCAAAAACTGGATGCATTTCATGTACAAAATGGACAATCTCTTTCGAAGTATCATGCTTTCGGACGAAAACTCGCCTGTTACAAAGCCATTTCATTTTTTTAACTTATTTGAACTCCATACCTTTTTGTGTTCAAAATGCACCATTCGAAGCCACATCATCGATTTTCAACCCTTTCGGACTTCATTTGCTATTTTTCATGTAGTTACTGATTTTTTGAGCAAAATAACCCTAAAATTGAAAAGCACTTCAAATGAACTCTAAAAAGGTTGAAAGTTGGCATCGTGTCATCATTTCACCCACATAGCATGTTATAAAAAGTTGAGAGGGTTATGGAAAACTGGATGCACTTCTTGTACAAAATGGACAATCTCTTTCGAAGTATCAGGGCTTCGGACGAAAACTCGCATGTTACACAGGCATTTCATTTTTTAACTTATTTGAACTCCATAATTTTTGTGTGTTCAAAATGCACCATTCAAAGCCACATCATCACTTTTCAACTCATTCTGACTTCATTTGGTATTTTTCATGCACTTACTGATTTTTTCAGCAAAATAACCCTGAAATTGAAAAGCACTTCAAATGAACTCTGAAAAGGTTGAAAATTGGCATAGTATCATCATTTCACCCACATAGCATGTGCTAAAAAGTTGAGAGGGTTATGGCAAAAACTGGATGCATTTCGTGCACAAAATGGACAATCTCTTTCGAAGTATCATGCTTTCGGACGAAAACTCGCCTGTTACAAAGCCATTTCATTTTTTTAACTTATTTGAACTCCATACCTTTTTGTGTTCAAAATGCACCATTCGAAGCCACATCATCGATTTTCAACCCTTTCGGACTTCATTTGCTATTTTTCATGTACTTACTGATTTTTTGAGCAAAATAACCCTAAAATTGAAAAGCGCTTCAAATGAACTCTAAAAAGGTTGAAAGTTGGCATCGTGTCATCATTTCACCCACATAGCATGTTATAAAAATTTGAGAGGGTTATGGAAAACTGGATGCACTTCTTGTACAAAATGGACAATCTCTTTCGAAGTATCAGGGCTTCGGACGAAAACTCGCATGTTACACAGGCATTTCATTTTTTAACTTATTTGAACTCCATACTTTTTGTGTGTTCAAAATGCACCATTCAAAGCCACATCATCACTTTTCAACTCATTCTGACTTCATTTGGTATTTTTCATGCACTTACTGATTTTTTCAGCAAAATAACCCTAAAATTGAAAAGCACTTCAAATGAACTCTGAAAAGGTTGAAAGTTGGCATAGTATCATCATTTCACCCACATAGCATGTGCTAAAAAGTTGAGAGGGTTATGGAAAAAACTGGATGCATTTCGTGTACAAAATGGATAATCTCTTTCGAAGTATCATGCTTTCGGACGAAAACTCGCCTGTTACAAAGCCATTTCATTTTTTTAACTTATTTGAACTCCATACCTTTTTGTGTTCAAAATGCACCATTCGAAGCCACAGCATCGATTTTCAACCCTTTCGGACTTCATTTGCTATTTTTCATGTACTTACTGATTTTTTGAGCAAAATAACCCTAAAATTGAAAAGCACTTCAAATGAACTCTGAAAAGGTTGAAAGTGTGCATGGTATCATCATTTCACCCACATAACATGTTATACAAAGTTGAGAGGGTTACGGCAAAAACTGGATGCACGTCATGTACAAAATGGACAATCTCTTTCGAAGTATCAGGGTTTTGGACGAAAACTCGCATGTTAGAGAGGCATTCATTTTTTCACTTATTTGAACTCCATACTTTTTGTGTCATCAAAATGCACCATTCAAAGCCATATCATCCCTTTTCAACCCTTTCGGACTTCAATTGCTATATTTCATGCACTTACTGAATTTTTCAGCAAAATAACCCTAAAATTGAAAAGCACTTCAAATGAAGTATAAAAAGTTTGTTGGTATCATCATTTGACCCACATAGCATGTTATAAAAAGTTGACAGGGTTATGGAATACTTGATGCACTTCATGTACAAAATGGACAATCTCTTTCGAAGTATCAGGGTTTCGGACGGAAACTCGCATGTTACAGAGGCATTTCATTTTTTTAACTTATTTGAACTCCATACTCTTTGTGTGTTCAAAGTGCACCATTCAAAGCCACACCATCACTTTTCAACTCATTCTGACTTCATTTGGTATTTTTCATGCACTTACTGATTTTTTCAGCAAAATAACCCTGAAATTGAAAAGCACTTCAAATGAACTCTGAAAAGGTTGAAAGTTGGCATAGTATCATCATTTCACCCACATAGAATGTGCTAAAAATTCGAGAGGGTTATGGCAAAAACTGGATGCATTTCGTGTACAAAATGGACAATCTCTTTCAAAGTATCATGCTTTCGGACAAAAACTCGCCTCTTACAAAGCCATTTCATTTTTTTAACTTATTGTACTCCATACTTTTTGTGTGTTCAAAATGCACCATTCAAAGCCACATCATCACTTTCCAACCCTTTCTGACTTCATTTGTTATTTTTCATGTACTTACTGATTTTTCTTCAACAAAATAACCCTAAAATTGAAAAGCACTTCAAATGAACTCTGAAGAGGTTGAAAGTTGGCATGTATACTCATTTCACCCACATAGCATGTACTAAAAAGTTGAGAGGGTTACAGTAAAAACTGGATGCACTTCATGTACAAAATGGACAATCTCTTTCGAAGTATCAAGGTTTCCGACGAAAACTCGTCTGTTACAAAGGCATTTCATTTTTTAACTTATTTGAACTCCATACTTTTTTGTGTTCAAAATGCACCATTCAAAGCCACATCACCGATTTTCAACCCTTTCGTACTTCATTTGCTATTTTTCATGTAATTACTGTTTTTTTGAGTAAAATAACCCTAAAATTGAAAAGAACTTCAAAAGAACTCTGAAAAGGTTGAAAGTGTGCATGGTAACATCATTTCACCCACATACCATGTTATAAAAGTTGAGAGGGTTACGGCAAAACCAGGATGCACTTCATGTACAAAATGGACAATCTCTTTCGAAGTATCAGGGCTTCGGTCGAAAACTCGCATGTTAGAGAGGCATTTCATTTTTTCACTTATTTGAACTCCATACTTTTTGTGTGCTCAAAATGCACCATTCCAAGCCACATCATCACTTTTCAACCCTTTCGGACTTCATTTGCTATATTTCATGCACTTACTGATTTTTTCAGGAAAATAACCTTAAAATTGAAAAGCACTTCAAATGAACTATAAAAAGGTTGAAAGTTGGCATGGTATCATAATTTGACCCACATAGCATATTATAAAAAGTTGAGAGGGTTATGGAAAACTGGATGCACTTCTTGTACAAAATGGACAATCTCTTTCGAAGTATTAGGTCTTCGGACGAAAACTCGCATGTTACACAGGCATTTCATTTTTTAACTTATTTGAACTCCATACTTTTTGTGTGTTCAAAATGCACCATTCAAAGCCACATCATCACTTTTCAACTCATTCTGACTTCATTTGGTATTTTTCATGCACTTACTGATTTTTTCAGCAAAATAACCCTGAAATTGAAAAGCACTTCAAATGAACTCTGAAAAGGTTGAAAGTTGGCATAGTATCATCATTTCACCCACATAGCATGTGCTAAAAAGTTGAGAGGGTTATGGCAAAAACTGGATGCATTTCGTGTACAAAATGGACAATCTCTTTCGAAGTATCATGCTTTCGGACGAAAACTCGCCTGTTACAAAGCCATTTCATTTTTTTAACTTATTTGAACTCCATACCTTTTTGTGTTCAAAATGAACCATTCGAAGCCACATCATCGATTTTCAACCCTTTCGGACTTCATTTGCTATTTTTCATGTACTTACTGATTTTTTGAGCAAAATAACCCTAAAATTGAAAAGCACTTCAAATGAACTCTGAAAAGGTTGAAAGTGTGCATGGTATCATCATTTCACCCACATAACATGTTATACAAAGTTGAGAGGGTTACGGCAAAAACTGGATGCACGTCATGTACAAAATGGACAATCTCTTTCGAAGTATCAGGGTTTTGGACGAAAACTCGCATGTTAGAGAGGCATTTCATTTTTTCACTTATTTGAACTCCATACTTTTTGTGTCATCAAAATGCACCATTCAAAGCCATATCATCCCTTTTCAACCCTTTCAGACTTCAATTGCTATATTTCATGCACTTACTGAATTTTTCAGCAAAATAACCCTAAAATTGAAAAGCACTTCAAATGAAGTATAAAAAGTTTGTTGGTATCATCATTTGACCCACATAGCATGTTATAAAAAGTTGACAGGGTTATGGAATACTTGATGCACTTCATGTACAAAATGGACAATCTCTTTCGAAGTATCAGGGTTTCGGACGGAAACTCGCATGTTACAGAGGCATTTCATTTTTTTAACTTATTTGAACTCCATACTCTTTGTGTGTTCAAAGTGCACCATTCAAAGCCACACCATCACTTTTCAACTCATTCTGACTTCATTTGGTATTTTTCATGCACTTACTGATTTTTTCAGCAAAATAACCCTGAAATTGAAAAGCACTTCAAATGAACTCTGAAAAGGTTGAAAGTTGGCATAGTATCATCATTTCACCCACATAGAATGTGCTAAAAATTCGAGAGGGTTATGGCAAAAACTGGATGCATTTCGTGTACAAAATGGACAATCTCTTTCAAAGTATCATGCTTTCGGACAAAAACTCGCCTCTTACAAAGCCATTTCATTTTTTTAACTTATTGTACTCCATACTTTTTGTGTGTTCAAAATGCACCATTCAAAGCCACATCATCACTTTCCAACCCTTTCTGACTTCATTTGTTATTTTTCATGTACTTACTGATTTTTCTTCAACAAAATAACCCTAAAATTGAAAAGCACTTCAAATGAACTCTGAAGAGGTTGAAAGTTGGCATGTATACTCATTTCACCCACATAGCATGTACTAAAAAGTTGAGAGGGTTACAGTAAAAACTGGATGCACTTCGTGTACAAAATGGACAATCTCTTTCGAAGTATCAAGGTTTCCGACGAAAACTCGTCTGTTACAAAGGCATTTCATTTTTTAACTTATTTGAACTCCATACTTTTTTGTGTTCAAAATGCACCATTCAAAGCCACATCACCGATTTTCAACCCTTTCGTACTTCATTTGCTATTTTTCATGTACTTACTGTTTTTTTGAGTAAAATAACCCTAAAATTGAAAAGAACTTCAAAAGAACTCTGAAAAGGTTGAAAGTGTGCATGGTAACATCATTTCACCCACATACCATGTTATAAAAGTTGAGAGGGTTACGGCAAAACCAGGATGCACTTCATGTACAAAATGGACAATCTCTTTCGAAGTATCAGGGCTTCGGTCGAAAACTCGCATGTTAGAGAGGCATTTCATTTTTTCACTTATTTGAACTCCATACTTTTTGTGTGCTCAAAATGCACCATTCCAAGCCACATCATCACTTTTCAACCCTTTCGGACTTCATTTGCTATATTTCATGCACTTACTGATTTTTCAGGAAAATAACCTTAAAATTGAAAAGCACTTCAAATGAACTATAAAAAGGTTGAAAGTTGGCATGGTATCATAATTTGACCCACATAGCATATTATAAAAAGTTGAGAGGGTTATGGAAAACTGGATGCACTTCTTGTACAAAATGGACAATCTCTTTCGAAGTATTAGGTCTTCGGACGAAAACTCGCATGTTACACAGGCATTTCATTTTTTAACTTATTTGAACTCCATACTTTTTGTGTGTTCAAAATGCACCATTCAAAGCCACATCATCACTTTTCAACTCATTCTGACTTCATTTGGTATTTTTCATGCACTTACTGATTTTTTCAGCAAAATAACCCTGAAATTGAAAAGCACTTCAAATGAACTCTGAAAAGGTTGAAAGTTGGCATAGTATCATCATTTCACCCACATAGCATGTGCTAAAAAGTTGAGAGGGTTATGGCAAAAACTGGATGCATTTCGTGTACAAAATGGACAATCTCTTTCGAAGTATCATGCTTTCGGACCAAAACTCGCCTGTTACAAAGCCATTTCATTTTTTTAACTTATTTGAACTCCATACCTTTTTGTGTTCAAAATGAACCATTCGAAGCCACATCATCGATTTTCAACCCTTTCGGACTTCATTTGCTATTTTTCATGTACTTACTGATTTTTTGAGCAAAATAACCCTAAAATTGAAAAGCACTTCAAATGAACTCTGAAAAGGTTGAAAGTGTGCATGGTATCATCATTTCACCCACATAACATGTTATACAAAGTTGAGAGGGTTACGGCAAAAACTGGATGCACGTCATGTACAAAATGGACAATCTCTTTCGAAGTATCAGGGTTTTGGACGAAAACTCGCATGTTAGAGAGGCATTTCATTTTTTCACTTATTTGAACTCCATACTTTTTGTGTCATCAAAATGCACCATTCAAAGCCATATCATCCCTTTTCAACCCTTTCGGACTTCAATTGCTATATTTCATGCACTTACTGAATTTTTCAACAAAATAACCCTAAAATTGAAAAGCACTTCAAATGAAGGATAAAAAGTTTGAAATTTGGCATGGTATCATCATTTGACCCACATAGCATGTTATAAAAGTTGACAGGGTTATGGAATACTTGATGCACTTCATGTACAAAATGGACAATCTCTTTCGAAGTATCAGGGTTTCGGACGAAAACTCGCATGTTACAGAGGCATTTCATTTTTTAACTTATTTGAACTCCATACTCTTTGTGTATTCAAAATGCACCATTCAAAAACACATCATCACTTTTCAACCAATTTGGACATAATTTGCTATTTTTAAAGCACTTACTGATTTTTTCAACAAAATAACCCCGAAATTGAAAAGCACTTCAAATGATTTCTCAAAAGGTTGGAAGTTGGAATGGTATCATCATTTCACCCACATAGCATGTTATAAAAAGTTGAGAGGGTTACCACAAAAACTGGATGCACTTCATGTACAAAATGGACAATCTCTTTCGACGTACCAGGGTTTCGGACAAAAACTCGCATGTTACAGAGGCATTTCATTTTGTTAATTTATTTGAACTACATACCTTTTGTGTGTTCACAATTCACCACTCAAATCCAAATCATCCATTTTCAACCCTTTCGGACTTTAGTTGCTATTTCTCATGCACTTACTGATTTGTTTGCGCAAAATAACCCTAAAATTGAAAAGCGCTTCAAATGAACTCTAAAAAGGTTGAAAGTTGGCATCGTGTCATCATTTCACCCACATAGCATGTTATAAAAAGTTGAGAGGGTTATGGAAAACTGGATGCACTTCATGTACAAAATGGACAATCTCTTTCGAAGTATCAGGGCTTCGGACGAAAACTCGCATGTTACACAGGCATTTCATTTTTTAACTTATTTGAACTCCATACTTTTTGTGTGTTCAAAATGCACAATTCAAAGCCACATCATCACTTTTCAACCCATTCTGACTTCATTTGCTATTTTTCATGCACTTACTGATTTTTTTAGCAAAATAACCCCGAAATTGAAAAGCACTTCAAATGAACTCTGAAAAGGTTGAAAGTTGGCAAAGTATCATCATTTCACCCACATAGCATGTGCTAAAAAGTTGAGAGGGTTATGGCAAAAACTGGATGCATTTCGTGTACAAAATGGACAATCTCTTTCGAAGTATCATGCTTTCGGACGAAAACTCGCCTGTTACAAAGCCATTTCATTTTTTTAACTTATTTGAACTCCATACCTTTTTGTGTTCAAAATGCACCATTCGAAGCCACATCATCGATTTTCAACCCTTTCGGACTTCATTTGCTATTTTTCATGTACTTACTGATTTTTTGAGCAAAATAACCCTAAAATTGAAAAGCGCTTCAAATGAACTCTAAAAAGGTTGAAAGTTGGCATCGTGTCATCATTTCACCCACATAGCATGTTATAAAAAGTTGAGAGGGTTATGGAAAACTGGATGCACTTGTTGTACAAAATGGACAATCTCTTTCGAAGTATCAGGGCTTCGGACGAAAACTCGCATGTTACAGAGGCATTTCATTTTTTAACTTATTTGAACTCCATACTTTTTGTGTGTTCAAAATGCACAATTCAAAGCCACATCATCACTTTTCAACCCATTCTGACTTCATTTGCTATTTTTCATGCACTTACTGATTTTTTCAACAAAATAACGCCGAAATTGAAAAGCACTTCAAATGAACTCTGAAAAGGTTGAAAGTTGGCATAGTATCATCATTTCACCCACATAGCATGTGCTAAAAAGTTGAGAGGGTTATGGCAAAAACTGGATGCATTTCATGTACAAAATGGACAATCTCTTTCGAAGTATCATGCTTTCGGACGAAAACTCGCCTGTTACAAAGCCATTTCATTTTTTTAACTTATTTGAACTCCATACCTTTTTGTGTTCAAAATGCACCATTCGAAGCCACATCATCGATTTTCAACCCTTTCGGACTTCATTTGCTATTTTTCATGTAGTTACTGATTTTTTGAGCAAAATAACCCTAAAATTGAAAAGCACTTCAAATGAACTCTAAAAAGGTTGAAAGTTGGCATCGTGTCATCATTTCACCCACATAGCATGTTATAAAAAGTTGAGAGGGTTATGGAAAACTGGATGCACTTCTTGTACAAAATGGACAATCTCTTTCGAAGTATCAGGGCTTCGGACGAAAACTCGCATGTTACACAGGCATTTCATTTTTTAACTTATTTGAACTCCATAATTTTTGTGTGTTCAAAATGCACCATTCAAAGCCACATCATCACTTTTCAACTCATTCTGACTTCATTTGGTATTTTTCATGCACTTACTGATTTTTTCAGCAAAATAACCCTGAAATTGAAAAGCACTTCAAATGAACTCTGAAAAGGTTGAAAATTGGCATAGTATCATCATTTCACCCACATAGCATGTGCTAAAAAGTTGAGAGGGTTATGGCAAAAACTGGATGCATTTCGTGCACAAAATGGACAATCTCTTTCGAAGTATCATGCTTTCGGACGAAAACTCGCCTGTTACAAAGCCATTTCATTTTTTTAACTTATTTGAACTCCATACCTTTTTGTGTTCAAAATGCACCATTCGAAGCCACATCATCGATTTTCAACCCTTTCGGACTTCATTTGCTATTTTTCATGTACTTACTGATTTTTTGAGCAAAATAACCCTAAAATTGAAAAGCGCTTCAAATGAACTCTAAATAGGTTGAAAGTTGGCATCGTGTCATCATTTCACCCACATAGCATGTTATAAAAATTTGAGAGGGTTATGGAAAACTGGATGCACTTCTTGTACAAAATGGACAATCTCTTTCGAAGTATCAGGGCTTCGGACGAAAACTCGCATGTTACACAGGCATTTCATTTTTTAACTTATTTGAACTCCATACTTTTTGTGTGTTCAAAATGCACCATTCAAAGCCACATCATCACTTTTCAACTCATTCTGACTTCATTTGGTATTTTTCATGCACTTACTGATTTTTTCAGCAAAATAACCCTGAAATTGAAAAGCACTTCAAATGAACTCTGAAAAGGTTGAAAGTTGGCATAGTATCATCATTTCACCCACATAGCATGTGCTAAAAAGTTGAGAGGGTTATGGAAAAAACTGGATGCATTTCGTGTACAAAATGGATAATCTCTTTCGAAGTATCATGCTTTCGGACGAAAACTCGCCTGTTACAAAGCCATTTCATTTTTTTAACTTATTTGAACTCCATACCTTTTTGTGTTCAAAATGCACCATTCGAAGCCACAGCATCGATTTTCAACCCTTTCGGACTTCATTTGCTATTTTTCATGTACTTACTGATTTTTTGAGCAAAATAACCCTAAAATTGAAAAGCACTTCAAATGAACTCTGAAAAGGTTGAAAGTGTGCATGGTATCATCATTTCACCCACATAACATGTTATACAAAGTTGAGAGGGTTACGGCAAAAACTGGATGCACGTCATGTACATAATGGACAATCTCTTTCGAAGTATCAGGGTTTTGGACGAAAACTCGCATGTTAGAGAGGCATTTCATTTTTTCACTTATTTGAACTCCATACTTTTTGTGTCATCAAAATGCACCATTCAAAGCCATATCATCCCTTTTCAACCCTTTCGGACTTCAATTGCTATATTTCATGCACTTACTGAATTTTTCAGCAAAATAACCCTAAAATTGAAAAGCACTTCAAATGAAGTATAAAAAGTTTGAAATTTGGCATGGTATCATCATTTGACCCACATAGCATGTTATAAAAAGTTGACAGGGTTATTGAATACTTGATGCACTTCATGTACAAAATGGACAATCTCTTTCGAAGTATCAAGGTTTCGGACGAAAACTCGCATGTTACAGAGGCATTTCATTTTTTAACTTATTTGAACTCCATACTCTTTGTGTGTTCAAAATGCACCATTCAAAAACACATCATCACTTTTCAACCAATTCGGACATAATTTGCTATTTTTAAAGCACTTACTGATTTTTTCAGCAAAATAACCCCGAAATTGAAAAGCACTTCAAATGATTTCTCAAAAGGTTGGAAGTTGGAATGGTATCATCATTTCACCCACATAGCATGTTATAAAAAGTTGAGAGGGTTACCACAAAAATTGGATGCACTTCATGTACAAAATGGACAACCTCTTTCGACGTACCAGGGTTTCGGACAAAAACTCGCATGTTACAGAGGCATTTCATTTCTTTAATTTATTTGAACTACATACCTTTTGTGTGTTCACAATTCACCACTCAAATCCAAATCATCCCTTTTCAACCCTTTCGGACTTTAGTTGCTATTTCTCATGCACTTACTGATTTGTTTGCGCAAAATAACCCTAAAATTGAAAAGCGCTTCAAATGAACTCTCAAAAGGTTGAAAGTTGGCATCGTGTCATCATTTCACCCACATAGCATGTTATAAAAAGTTGAGAGGGTTATGGCAAACTGGATGCACTTCATGTACAAAATGGACAATCTCTTTCGAAGTATCAGGGCTTTGGACGAAAACTCGCATGTTACAGAGGCATTTCATTTTTTAACTTATTTGAACTCCATACTTTTTGTGTGTTCAAAATGCACCACTCAAAGCCACATCATCACTTTTCAACTCATTCTGACTTCATTTGGTATTTTTCATGCACTTACTGATTTTTTCAACAAAAAAACCCTGAAATTGAAAAGCACTTCAAATGAACTCTGAAAAGGTTGAAAGTTGGCATAGTATCATCATTTCACCCACATAGCATGTGCTAAAAAGTTGAGAGGGTTATGGCAAAAACTGGATGCATTTCGTGTACAAAATGGACAATCTCTTTCGAAGTATCATGCTTTCGGACGAAAACTCGCCTGTTACAAAGCCATTTCATTTTTTAAACTTATTTGAACTCCATACCTTTGTGTGTTCAAAATGCACCATTCGAAGCCACATCATCGATTTTCAACCCTTTCGGACTTCATTTGCTATTTTTCATGTACTTACTGATTTTTTGAGCAAAATAACCCTAGAATTGAAAAGCACTTCAAATGAACTCTGAAAAGGTTGAAAGTGTGCATGGTATCATCATTTCACCCACATAGCATGTTATACAAAGTAGAGAGGGTTACGGGAAAAACTGGATGCACGTCATGTACAAAATGGACAATCTCTTTCGAAGTATCAAGGTTTTGGACGAAAACTCGCATGTTAGAGAGGCATTTCATTTTTTCACTTATTTGAACTCCATACTTTTTGTGTGTTCAAAATGCACCATTCAAAGCCATATCATCCCTTTTCAACCCTTTCGGACTTCAATTGCTATATTTCATGCACTTACTGATTTTTTCAGCAAAATAACCCTAAAATTGAAAAGCACTTCAAATGAAGTATAAAAAGTTTGAAATTTGGCATGGTATCATCATTTGACCCACATAGCATGTTATAAAAAGTTGACAGGGTTATGGAATACTGGATGCACTTCATGTACAAAATGGACAATCTCTTTCGAAGTATCAGGGTTTCGGACGAAAACTCGCATGTTACAGAGGCATTTCATTTTTTAACTTATTTGAACTCCATACTCTTTGTGTGTTCAAAATGCACCATTCAAAAACACATCATCACTTTTCAACGAATTCGGACTTAATTTGCTATTTTTAAAGCACTTATTGATTTTTTCAGCAAAATAACCCCTAAATTGAAAATCACTTCAAATGATTTCTCAAAAGGTTGGAAGTTGGAATGGTATCATCATTTCACCCACATAGCATGTTATAAAAGTTGAGAGGGTTACGACAAAAACTGGATGCACTTCATGTACAAAATGGACAATCTCTTTCGAAGTACTAGGGTTTCGGACAAAAACTCGCATGTTACAGAGGCATTTCATTTTTTAATTTGTTTGAACTACATACTTTTTGTGTGTTCACAATTCACCATTCAAATCCAAATCATCCCTTTTCAACCCTTTCGGACTTTAGTTGTTATTTCTCATGCACTTACTGATTTCTTTGCGCAAAATAACCCTAAAATTGAAAAGCGCTTCAAATGAACTCTAAAAAGGTTGAAAGTTGGCATCGTATCATCATTTCACCCAAATAGCATGTTATAAAAAGTTGAGAGGGTTATGGAAAATTGGATGCACTTCATGTACAAAATGGACAATCTCTTTCGAAGTATCAGGGCTTCGGACGAAAACTCGCTTGTTACAGAGGCATTTCATTTTTTAACTTATTTGAAGTCCATAATTTTTGTGTGTTCAAAATGCACAATTCAAAGCCACATCATCACTTTTCAACCCATTCTGACTTCATTTGCTATTTTTCATGCACTTACTGATTTTTTCAGCAAAGTAAGTCTGAAATTGAAAAGCACTTCAAATGTACTCTGAAAAGGTTGAAAGTTGGCATAGTATCATCATTTCACCCACATAGCATGTGCTAAATAGTTGAGAGGGTTACGGCAAAAACTGGATGCATTTCGTGTACAAAATGGACAATCTCTTTCGAAGTATCAGGGTTTCCGACGAAAACTCGTCTGTTACAAAGGCATTTCATGTTTTTAACTTATTTGAAAACCATATTTTTTTCTGTTCAAAATGCACCATTCAAAGCCACATCAACGATTTTCAACCCTTTCGGACTTCATTTGCTATTTTTCATGCACTTACTGATTTTTTCAGCAAAATAAACCTGAAATTGAAAAGCACTTCAAGTGAACTCCGAAAAGGTTGAAAGTTTGAATGGTATCATCATTTCACCCACATAGCATGTTATAAATAGTTGCGAGGGTTACGGCAAAAACTTGATGCACTTCATGTAGAAAATGGACAATCTCTTTCGAAGTATCAGGGTTTCGGACGAAAAATCGCATGTTAGAGAGGCATTTCACTTTTGCACTTATTTGAACTCCATACTTTTTGTGTGTTCAAAATGCACCATTCAAAGCCACATCATCACTTTTCAACCCATTCGTACTTCATGTGCTATTTTTCATGCACTTACTGATTTTTTCCCGCAAAATAACCCCGAAATCGAAAAGCACTTCAAATGAACTCTCAAAAGGTTGAAAGTTCGAATGGTATCATCATTTCACCCACATAGCATGTTATAAAAAGTTGAGAGGGTTACGGCAAAAACTTGATGCACTTCATGTACAAAATGGAGAATCTCTTTCGAAGTATCACGGTTTCGGATGAAAACTCGCATGTTAGAGAGGCATTTCATTTTTTCACATATTTGAACTCTATACTTTTTGTGTGTTCAAAATGCACCATTCCAAGCCACATCATCACTTTTCAAGCCTTTCGGACTTTATTTGCTATATTTCATGCACTTACTGATTTTTTCAGCAAAATAACCCTAAAATTGAAAACCACATCATATGAACTATAATTAGGTTGAAAGTTGGCATGGTATCATAATTTGACCCACACAGCATGTTATAAAAAGTTGAGAGGGTTATGGAAAACTGGATGTACTTCTTGTACAAAATGGACAATCTCTTTTGAAGTATGAGGGCTTCGGACGAAAACTCGCATGTTACAGAGGCATTTCATTTTTTAACTTATTTGAACTCCATACTTTTTGTGTGTTCAAAATGAACCATTCAAAGCCACATCATCACTTTTCAACCCATTCTGACTTCATTTCGTATTTTTCATGCACTTACTGATTTTCTCAGCAAAATAACCCTAAAATTGAAAAGCCCATCGAATGAACTCTAAAAAGGTTGAAAGTTGGCATAGTATCATCATTTCACCCACATAGCATGTGCTAAAAAGTTGAGAGGGTTACGGCAAAAACTGGATGAATTTCGTGTACAAAATGGACAATCTCTTTCGAAGTATCATGCTTTTTTCGGACGAAAACTCGCCTGTTACAAAGCCATTTCATTTTTTTTAACTTATAGAACTCCATATTTTTTGTGTGTTCAAAATGTACCATTCAAAGCCACATCATCACTTTCCATCCCTTTCTGACTTCATTTGTTCAAGCACTTACTGATTTTTTGAGCAAAATAACCCTGAAATTGAAAAGCACTTCAAGTGAACTCTGAAAAGGTTGGAAGTTGAGAGGGTTATGGAAAAAACTGGATGCATTTCGTGTACAAAATGGACAATCTCTTTCGAAGTATCATGCTTTCGGACGAAAACTCGCCTGTTGCAAAGCCATTTCATTTTTTTAACTTATAGAACCCCATAGTTTTTTTGTGTTCAAAATGCACCCTTCAAAGCCACATAATCACTTTCCAACCCTTTCTGACTTCATTTGTTATTTTTCATGCACTTACTGATTTTTGTTCAAAAAAATAACCCTAAAATTGAAAAGCACTTCAAATGAACTCTGAAGAGGTTGAAAGTTGGCATGGTATCATCATTTCACCCACATAGCATGTACTAAAAAGTTGAGAGGGTTACAGCAAAAACTGGATGCACTTCGTGTACAAAATGGACAATCTCTTTCGAAGTATCAAGGTTTCCGACGAAAACTCGTCTGTTACAAAGGCATTTCATTTTTTAACTTATTTTAACTCCATACTTTTTTCTGTTCAAAATGCACCATTCAAAGCCACATCATCGATTTTCAACCCTTTCGGACTTCATTTGCTATTTTTCATGGACTTACTGATTTTTTGAGCAAAATAACCCTGAAATTGAAAAGCACTTCAACTGAACACTGAAAAGGTTGAAAGTGTGCATGGTATCATCATATCACCCACATAGCATGTTATACAAAGTTGAGAGGGTTACGGCAAACACTGGATGCACTTCATGTACAAAATGGACAATCTCTTTCGAAGTATCAGGGTTTCGAACGAAAACTCGCATGTTAGAGAGGCATTTCATTTTTTAACTTATTTGAACTCCATACTTTTTGTGTGTTCCAAATGCACCATTCAAACCCATATCATCCCTTTTCAACCCTTTCGGACTTCATTTGCTATATTTCATGGACTTACTGATTTTTTCAGCAAAATAACCCTAAAATTGAAAAGCACTTGAAATGAAGTATAAATAGGTTGAAATTTGGCATGGTATCATCATTTGACCCACATAGCATGATATAAAAAGTTGAGAGGGTTATGGAATACTGGATGCACTTCATGTACAAAATGGACAATCTCTTTCGAAGTACCAGTGTTTCGGACGAAAACTCGCAAGTTACAGAGCCATTTCATTTTTTAACTTATTTGAACTCCATACTTTTTGTGTGTTCAAAATGCACCATTCAAAGCCACATCATCACTTTTCAACCAATTCTGACTTAATTTGCTATTTTTGAAGCACTTACTGATTTTTTTTAGCAAAATAACCCTGAAATTGAAAAGCACTTGAAATGATTTCTCAAAAGGTTGAAAGTTGGAATGGTATCATCATTTCGCCCACATAGCATGTTATAAAAAGTTGAGAGGGTTACGACAAAAACTGGATGCACTTCATGTACAAAATGGACAATCTTTTTCGAGGTACGAGGGTTTCAGACAAAAACTCGCATGTTACAGAGGCAGTTCGTTTTTTTAATTTATTTGAACTATATACTTTTTGTGTGTTCACAATTCACCATTCAAAGCCAAATCATCCCTTTTCAACCCTTTTGGACTTTATTTGCTATTTCTCATGCACTTACTGATTTGTTCGGCAAAATAACCCTAAAATTGAAAAGCACTTCAAATGAACTGTAAAAAGGTTGAAAGTTGGCATGGTATCATAATTCGACCCACATAGCATGTTATAAAAAGTTGAGAGGGTTATGGAAAATTGGATGCACTTCTTGTACAAAATGGACAATCTCTTTCGAAGTATTAGGCTTCGGACGAAAACTCGCATGTTATAGAGGCATTTCATTTTTTAACTTATTTGAACTCCATACTTTTTGTGTGTTCAAAATGCACCATTCAAAGCCACATCATCACTTTTCAACTCATTCTGACTTCATTTGGTATTTTTCATGCACGTACTGATTTTTTCGGCAAAATAACCCTGAAATTGAAAAGCACTTC
This sequence comes from Hordeum marinum, assembly GCA_022496015.1. Lineage (NCBI taxonomy): Eukaryota > Viridiplantae > Streptophyta > Magnoliopsida > Poales > Poaceae > Hordeum > Hordeum marinum. Next base: position 179,608,239 of record CM039675.1, on the reverse strand, counting down.
AAATGAACTCTGAAAAGGTTGAAAGTTGGCATAGTATAATCATTTCACCCACATAGCATGTGCTAAAAAGTTGAGAGGGTTATGGCAAAAACTGGATGCATTTCGTGTACAAAATGGACAATCTGTTTCGAAGTATCATGATTTCGGACGAAAACTCGCCTGTTACAAAGCCATTTCATTTTTTTAACTTATTGGACTCCATAATTTTTGTGTGTCGAAAATGCAACATTCAAAGCCACATCATCACTTTCCAACCCTTTCTGACTTCATTTGTTAATTTTCATGCACTTACTGATTTTTCTTCAACAAAATAACCCTAAAATTGAAAAGCACTTCAAATGAACTCTGAAATGGTTGAAAGTTGGCATGGTATACTCATTTCACCCACATAGCATGTACTAAAAAGTTGAGAGGGTTACAGCAAAAACTGGATGCACTTCGTGTACAAAATGGACAATCTCTTTCGAAGTATCAAGGTTTCCGACGAAAACTCGTCTGTTACAAAGGCATTTCATTTTTTAACTTATTTGAACTCCGTACCTTTTTTGTGTTCAAAATGCACCATTCAAAGCCACATCATCGATTTTCAACCCTTTCGGAATTCATTTGCTATTTTTCATGCACTTACTGATTTTTTGAGCAAAATAACCTTGAAATTGAAAAGCACTTGAAATGAACTCTGAAAAGGTTGGAAGTGTGCATGGTATCATCATTTCACCCACATAGCATGTTATACAAAGTTGAGAGGGTTACGGCAGAAACTGGATGTACTTCATGTACAAAATGGACAATCTCTTTCGAAGTATCAGGGTTTCGGACGAAAACTCGCATGTTAGAGAGGCATTTCATTTTTTCACTTATTTGAACTCCATACTTTTTTTGTGTTCAAAATGCACCATTCAAATCCATATCATCCCTTTTAAACCCTTTCGGACTTCATTTGCTATATTTCATGCACTTACTAATTTTTTCAGCAAAATAACCCTAAAATTGAAAAGCACTTCAAATGAAGTATAAAAAGGTTGAAATTTGGCATGGTATCATCATTTGACCCACATAGCATGTTATAAAAAGTTGAGAGGGTTATGGAAAACTGGATGTACTTCTTGTACAAAATGGACAATCTCTTTCGAAGTATTAGGGCTTCAAACGAAAACTCGCATGTTACAGAGGCATTTCATTTTTTAACTTATTTTCACTCCATAATTTTTGTGTGTTCAAAATGCACCATTCAAAGCCACATCATCACTTTTCAACTCATTCTGACATCATTTGGTATTTTTCATGCACTTACTGATTTTTTTTAGCGAAATAACCCTGAAATTGAAAAGCACTTCAAATGAACTCTGAAAAGGTTGAAAGTTGGCATAGTATCATCATTTCACCCACATAGCATGTGCTAAAAAGTTGAGAGGGTTATGGGAAAAACTGGATGCATTTCGTGTACAAAATGGACAATCTCTTTCGAACTATCATGCTTTCAGACGAAATTCGCCTGTTACAAAGCCATTTCATTTTTTTAAATTATTGAACTCCATACTTTTTGTGTGTTCAAAATGCACCATTCAAAGCCACATCATCACTTTCCAACCCTTTTTGACTTCATTTGGTAATTTTCATGCACTTACTGATTTTTCTTCAACAAAATAACCCTAAAATTGAAAAGCACTTCAAATGAACTATGAAGTGGTTGAAAGTTGGCATGGAATACTCATTTCACCCACATAGCTTGTACTAAAAAGTTGAGAGGGTTACAGCAAAAACTGGATGCACTTCGTGTACAAAATGGACAATCTCTTTAGAAGTATCAAGGTTGCCGACGAAAACTCGCATGTTACACAGGCATTTCATTCTCTAACTTATTTGAACTCCATACTTTTTGTGTGTTCAAAATGCACCATTCAAAGGCACATCATCACTTTTCAACCAATTCTGACTTAATTTGCTATTTTTCAAGCACTTACTGATTTTTTTAGCAAAATAAACCTGAAATTGAAAAGCACTTCACATGATTTCTCAAAAGGTTGAAAGTTGGAATGGTATCATCATTTCACCCACATAGCATGTTATAAAAAGTTGAGAGGGTTACGACAAAAACTGGTTGCACTTCATGTACAAAATGGACGATTTCTTTCAAAGTACCAGGGTTTCGGACAAAAACTCGCATGTTACAGAGGCATTTCATTTTTTTAATATATTTGAACTACATACTTATTGTGTGTTCACAATTCACCATTCAAAGCCAAATCATCCCTTTTCAACCCTTTCGGACTTTATTTGCTATTTCTCATGCACTTACTGATTTGTTTGCGCAAAATAACCCTAAAATTGAAAAGCACTTCAAATGAACTCTAAAAAGGTTGAAAGTTGGCATCGTATCATCATTTCACCCACATAGCATGTTATAAAAAGTTGAGAGGGTTATGGAAAACTGGATACACTTCATGTACAAAATGGACAATCTCTTTCGAAGTATCAAGGCTTCCGACGAAAACTCGCATGTTATAGAGGCATTCCATTTTTAACTTATTTGAACTCCATACTTTTCGTGTGTTCAAAATACACAATTCAAAGCCACATCATCACTTTTCAACCCATTCTGACTTCATTTGCTATTTTTCATGCACTTACTGATTTTTCAGCAAAGTAAATCTGAAATTGAAAAGCACTTCAAATGAACTCTGAAAAGGTTGAAAGTTTGCATAGTATCATCATTTCACCCACATAGCATGTGCTAAAAAGTTGAGAGGGTGACGGCAAAAACTGGATGCATTTCGTGTACAAAATGGACAATCTCTTTCGAAGTATCAGGGTTTCCGACGAAAACTCGTCTGTTACAAAGGCATTTCATTTTTTTAACTTATTTGAACTCCAAACTTTTTTCTGTTCAAAATGCACCATTCAAAGCCACATCAACGATTTTCAACCCTTCCGGACTTCATTTGCTATTTTTCATGCACTTACTGATTTTTTCAGCAAAATAAACCTGAAATTGAAAAGCACTTCAAATGAACTCTGAAAAGGTTGAAAGTTGGAATGGTATCATCATTTCACCCACATAGCATGTTATAAATAGTTAAGAGGGTTACGGCAAAAACTTGATGCACTTCATGTACAAAATGGACAATCTCTTTCGAAGTATCAAGGTTTCGGACGAAAACTCGCATGTTAGAGAGGCATTTCATTTTTTCACTTATTTGAACTCCGTACTTTTTGTGTGTTCAAAATGCACCATTCAAAGCCACATCATCACTTTTCAACCCATTCGGACTTCATTTGCTATTTTTCATGCACTTACAGATTTTTTCCAACAAAAAAACCCTGAAATAGAAAAGCACTTCAAATGAACTCTCAAAAGGTTGAAAGTTGGATTGGTATCATCATTTCACCCACATAGCATGTTATAAAAAGTTGAGAGGGTTACGGCAAAAACTGGATGCACTTCATGTACAAAATGGACAATCTCTTTCGAAGTATCAGGGTTTCAGACGAAATCTCGCATGTTAGAGAGGCATTTAATTTTTTCACTTATTTGAACTCCATACTTTTTGTGTGTTCAAAATGCACTGTTCCAAGCCACATCATCACTTTTCATGCCTTTCGGACTTTATTTGCTATATTTCATGCACGTACTGATTTTTTCAGCAAAATAACCCTAAAATTGAAAAGCACTTCAAATGAAGTATAAAAAGGTTGAAATTTGGCATGGTATCATAATTTGACCCACATAGCATGTTATAAAAATCTGAGAGGGTTATGGAATATTGGATGCACTTCATGTACAAAATGGACAATCTCTTTCGAAGTATCAGGGTTTCGGACGAAAACTCGCATGTTACAGAGGCATTTCATTTTTTAACTCATTTGAACTCCATACTTTTTGTGTGTTCAAAATGCACCATTCAAAGCCACATCATCACTTTTCAACCAATTCTGACTTAATTTGCTATTTTTCACGCACTTACTGATTTTTTCAGCAAAATAACCCTGAAATTGAAAAGCACTTCAAATGATTTCTCAAAAGGTTGAAAGTTGGAATGGTATCATCATTTCACCCACATAGCATGTTATAAACGTTGAGAGGGTTACGACAAAAACTGGATGCACTTCATGTACAAAGTGGACAATCTCTTTCGAAGTACGAGGGTTTCGGACAAAAACTCGCATGTTACAGAGGCATTTCATTTTTTTAATTTATTTGAACTACATACTTATTATGTGTTCACAATTCACCATTCAAAGCCAAATCATCCCTTTTCAACCCTTTCGGACTTTATTTGCTAGTTCTCACGCACTTACTGATTTGTTTGTGCAAAATAACCCTAAAATTGAAAAGCACTTCAAATGAACTCTAAAAAGGTTGAAAGTTGGCATCGTATCATCATTTCACCCACATAGCATGTTATAAAAAGTTGAGAGGGTTATGGAAAACTAGATGCACTTCATGTACAAAATGGACAATCTCTTTCGAAGTATCAGGGCTTCGGACGAAAACTCGCATGTTATCGAGGCATTCCATTTTTAACTTATTTGAACTCCATACTTTTTGTGTGTTCAAAATGCACAATTCAAATCCACATCATCACTTTTCAACCCATTCTGACTTCATTAGCTATTTTTCAAGCACTTACTGATTTTTTCAGCAAAGTAAGTCTGAAATTGAAAACCACTTCAAATGAACTCTGAAAAGGTTGAAAGTTGGAATGGTATCATCATTTCACCCACATAGCATGTTATAATAGTTGAGAGGGTTACGGCAAAAACTTGATGCACTTCATGTACAAAATGGACAATCTCTTTCGAAGTATCAGGGTTTCGGACGAAAACTCGCATGTGAGAGAGGCATTTCATTTTTTCACTTATTTGAACTCCATACTTTTTGTGTGTTCAAAATGCACCATTCAAAGCCACATCATCAGTTTTCAACCCATTCGGACTTCATTTAACATTTTTCATGCACTTACTGATTTTTTCAGCAAAATAACCCTAAAATTGAAAAGCACTTCAAATGAACTATAAAAAGGTTGAAAGTTGGCATCGTATCATAATTTGACCCACATAGCATGTTATAAAAAGTTGAGAGGGTTATGGAAAACTGGATGCACTTCTTGTACAAAATGGACAATCTCTTTCGAAGTATCAGGGCGTCGGATGAAAAGTCGCATGGTACAGAGGCATTTCATTTTTTAACTTATTTGAACTCCATAATTTTTGTGTGTTCAAAATGCACCATTCAAAGCGACATCATCACTTTTCAACCCATTCTGACTTCATTTGGTATTTTTCATGCACTTAGTGATTTTTTCAGCAAAATAACCCTGAAATTGAAAAGCACTTCAAATGAACTCTGAAAAGGCTGACAGTTGGCATATATCATCATTTCACCCACATAGCATGTGCTAAAAAGTTGAGAGGGTTACGGCAAAAACTGGATGCATTTCGTGTACAAAATGGACAATCTCTTTCGAAGTATAAGGGTTTCCGACAAAAACTCGTGTGTTACAAAGGCATTTCATTTTTTAACTTATTTGAACTCCATACTTTTTTGTGTTCAAAATGCACCATTCAAAGCCAAATCATCGATTTTCAACCCTTTCGGACTTCATTTGCTATTTTTTCATGCACTTACTGATTTTTTTCAGCAAAATAATCCTGAAATTGAAAAGCACTTCAAATGAACTCTCAAAAGGTTGAAAGTTGGAATGGTATCATCATTTCACCCACATAGCATGTTATAAAAAGTTGATAGGGTTACGGCAAAACCTGGATGCACTTCATGTACAAAATGGACAATCTCTTTCGAAGTATCAGGGTTTCGGACGAAAACTCACATGTTAGAGAGGCATTTCATTTTTTCACTTATTTGAACTCCATACTTTTTGTGTGTTCAAAATGCACCGTTCAAAGCCACATCATCACTTTTCAACTCATGCTGACTTCATTTGGTATTTTTCATGCACTTACTGGTTTTTTCAGCAAAATAACCCTGAAATTGAAAAGCACTTCACATGAACTCTGAAAAGGTTGAAAGTTGGCATAGTATCATCATTTCACCCACATAGAATGTGCTAAAAAGTTGAGAGGGTTGTGCCAAAAACTGGATGCATTTCATGTACAAAATGGACAATCTCTTTCGAAGTATCATGCTTTCGGACGAAAACTCGCCTGTTACAAAGCCAGTTCATTTTATTAACTTATTGAACTCCATACTTTTTGTGTGTTCAAAATGCACCATTCAAAGCCATATCATCCCTTTTCAACCCTTTCGGACTTCATTTGCTATATTTCATGCACTTACTGATTTTTTATGCAAAATAACCCTGAAATTGAAAAGCACTTCAAATGAACTCTGAAAAGGTTGAAAGTGTGCATGGTGTCATCTTTTCACCCACATAGCATGTTATACAAAGTTGAGAGGGTTACGGCAAAAACTGGATTCACTTCATGTACAAAATGGACAATCTCTTTCGAAGTATAAGGGTTTCGGACGAAAACTCGCATGTTAGAGAGGCATTTCATTTTTTCACTTATTTGAACTCCATACTTTTTGTGTGTTCAAAATGAACCATTCAAAGCCATATCATCCCTTTTCAACCCTTTCGGACTTCATTTGCTACATTTTATGCACTTAGTGATTTTTTCAGCAAAATAACCCTAAAACTCGAAAGCACTTCGAATGAACTCTCAAAAGGATGAAATTTGGCATGGTATCATCATTTCACCCACATAGCATGTTATAAAAAGATGAGAGGGTTATGGATAACTGGATGCACTTCATGTACAGAATGGACAATCTCTTTCGAAGTATCATGGTTTCGGACCAAAACTCGCATGTTAGAGAGGCATTTCATTTTTTAACTTATTTGAACTCCATACTTTCAGTGTGTTCAAAATGCACCATTCAAAGCCACATCATCACATTTCAACCCATTCTGACTTCATTTGCTATTTTTCATGCACTTACTGATTTTTTCAGCAAAATAACCCTGAAATTGAAAAGCACTTCAAATGAACTCTAAAAAGGTTGAAAGTTTGAATGGTTTCATCATTTCACCCACATAGCATGTTAAAAAAAGTTGAGAGGGTTATGGCAAAAACTGGATGCACTTCATGTACGAAATGGACAATCTCTTTCGAAGTATCATGGTTTCGGACCAAAACTCGCATGTTAGAGAGGCATTTCATTTTTTAACTTATTTGAACTCCATACTTTTTGTGTGTTCAAAATGCACCATTCAAAGCCACATCATCACATTTCAACCCATTCTGACTTCATTTGCTATTTTTCGTGCACTTACTGATTTTTTCAGCAAAATAACCCTGAAATTGACAAGCACTTCAAATGAACTCTAAAAAGGTTGAAAGTTTGAATGGTGTCATCATTTCACCCACATAGCATGTTATAAAAAGTTGAGAGGGTTACGGCAAAAGCTGGACGCACTTCATGTACGAAATGGACAATCTCTTTCGAAGTATCATGGTTTCGGACCAAAACTCGCATGTTAGAGAGGCATTTCATTTTTTAACTTATTTGAACTCCATACTTTTTGTGTGTTCAAAATGCCCCATTCAAAGCCACATCATCACTTTTCAACCCATTCTGACTTCATTTGCTATTTTTCATGCACTTACTGATTTGTTTCCGCAAAATAACCCTAAAATTGAAAAGCACTTCAAATGAACTCTAAAAAGGTTGAAAGTTGGAATGGTATTATCATTTCACCCACATAGCATGTTATAAAAAGTTGAGCGGGTTATAGAAATATGGATGCACTTCATGTACAAAATGCACAATCTCTTTCGAAGTATAAGGGTTTCAGACGAAAACTCGCATGTTAGAGAGGCATTTCATTTTTTAACCTATTTGAACTCCATACTTTTTGTGTGTTAAAAATGAACCATTCAAAGCCACAACATCACTTTTCAACCCATTCTAACTTCATTTGCTATTTTTCATGCACTTGTTGATTTTTTCAGCAAAATAACCCCGAAATTGAAAAGCACTTCAAATTGACTATCATAAGGTTGAAAGTTGGAATGTTATTATCATTTCACCCACATAGCATCTTATAAAAAGTTGATAGGGTTACGACGAAAATAGGATGCATTTCATGTACAAAATGGACAATCTCTTTCGAAGTGTAAGGGTTTCGGACGAAAACTCGCATGTTACAGATGCATTTAATTTTGTTAATTTATTTGAACTCCATACTTTTTGTGTGTTCAAAATTCACCATTCAAAGCCACATCATCCCTTTTCAACCCTTTCAGACTTCATTTGCTATTTTTCATGCACTTACTGATTTGTTTCAGCAAAATAACCATAAATTTTAAAAGCACTTAAAATGAACTCTAAAAAGGTTGAAAGTTGGCATGGTATCATCATTTCACCCATATAGCATGTTATAAAAAGTCGAGAGGGTTATGGAAAACTGGATGCAATCATGTACAAAATGGACAATCTGTTTCGAAGTATCAGGGTTTCGAACGAAAACTCGCATGTTACAGAGGCATTTCATTTTTTAACTTATATGAAATCCATGCTTTTTGTGTGTTCAAAATGCACCATTCAAAGCCACATCATCACTTTTCAACCCATTCTGACATCATTCGCTATTTTTCATGCACTTACTGATTTTTTCAGCAAAATAACCCTAAAATTGAAAATCACTTCAAATGAACTCTCAAAAGGTTGAAAGTTGGAATGGTATCATCATTTCACCCACATAGCATGTTATAAAAAGTTGAGAGGGTTATGGAAAACTGGATGCACTTCATGTAGAAAATGGACAATCTCTTTCGAAGTATCATGGTTTCGGACCAAAACTCGCATGTTAGAGAGGCATTTCATTTTTCCACTTATTTGAACTCCATACTTTTTGTGTGTTCAAAATTCACCATTCAAAGCCACATCATCCTTTTCAACCCTTCCGGACTTGATTTGCTATTTTTCATGCACTTACTGATTTATTTCCGCAAAATAACCCTAAAATTGAAAAGCACTTCAAATGAATTCTAAAAAGGTTAAAATTTGGCATGTTATCATCATTTCACCCACATAGCATGTTATAAAAAGTTGACAGGGTTATGGAAAACTGGATGCACTTCATGTACAAAATGGACAATCTTTTTCGAAGTATCAAGGTTTCGGACGAAAACTCGCATGTTACAGAGGCATTTCATTTTTTGACTTATTTGAACTCCATAATTTTTGTGTGTTCAAAATACACCATTCAAAGCCACATCATCACTTTTCAACCCATTCTGACTTCATTTGCTATTCTTCATGCACTTAGTGATTTTTTCAGCAAAATAACCCTAAAATTGGAAAGCACTTCAAATGAACTCTCAAAAGGTTGAAAGTTGGAATGGTATCATCATTTCACCCACATAGCATGTTATAAAAAGATGAGAGGGCTATGGATAACTGGATGCACTTCATGTACAGAATGGACAATCTCTTTCGAAGTATCATGGTTACGGACCAAAACTCGCATGTTAGAGAGGCATTTCATTTTTGAACTTATTTGAACTCCATACTTTTTGTGTGTTCAAAATGCACCATTCAAAGCCACATCATCACATTTCAACCCATTCTAACTTCATTTGCTATTTTTCATGCACTTACTGATTCTGAAATTGAAAAGCACTTCAAATGAACTCTAAAAAGGTTGAAAGTTTGAATGGTGTCATCATTTCACCCACATAGCATGTTATAAAAAGTTGAGAGGGTTACGGCAAAAACTGGATGCACTTCATGTACGAAACGGACAATCTCTTTCGAAGTATCATGGTTTCGGACCAAAACTCGCATGTTACAGAGGCATTTCATTTTTTAACTTATTTGAACTCCAAACTTTTTGTGTGTTCAAAAGGCACCATTCAAAGCCACATCATCACATTTCAACCCATTCTGACTGCATTTGCTATTTTTCATGCACTTACTGATTTTTTCAGCAAAATAACCCTGAAATTGAAAAGCACTTCAAATAAACTCTAAAAAGGTTGAAAGTTTGAAAGGTGTCATCATTTCACCCACATAGAATGTTATAAAAAGTTGAGAGGGTTACGGCAAAAACTGGATGCACTTCATGTACGAAATGGACAATCTCTTTCGAAGTATCATGGTTTCGGACCAAAACTCGTATGTTAGAAAGGCATTTCATTTTTTAACCTATTTGAACTCCATACTTTTTGTGTGTTCAAAATGCACCATTCAAAGCCACATCATCACTTTTCAACCCATTCCGACTTCATTTGCTATTTTTCATGCACTTACTGATTTTTTCAGCAAAATAACAATGAAATTGAAAAGCACTTCAAATGAACTCTAAATAGGTTGAAAGTTGGAATGGTATCATCATTTCACCCACATAGCATGTCATAAAAAGATGAGAGGGTTACGGCAAAAACTGGATGCACTTCACGTACAAAATGGATAATCTCTTTCGAAGTATCTAGGTTTCGGACAAAAATTCGCATGTTAAAAAAGCATTTCATTTTTTTAATTTATTTGAACTCCATACTTTTTGTGTGTTCAAAATTCACCATTCAAAGCCACATCATCCCTTTTAAACCCTTTCGGACTTTATTTGCTATTTTTCATGCACTTACTGATTTGTTTCCGCAAAATAACCCTAAAATTAAAAAGCACTTCAAATGAACTCTAAAAAGGTTGAAAGTTGGAATGGTATTATCATTTCACCCACATAGCATGTTATAAAAAGTTGAGCGGGTTATAGAAATATGGATGCACTTCATGTACAAAATGGATAATCTCTTTCGAAGTATAAGGGTTTCGAACGAAAACTCACATGATACAGAGGCATTTAGTTTTTTAACTTATATGAAATCCATACTTTTTATGTGTTCAAAATGCACCATTCAAAGCCACATCATCACTTTTCAACCCATTCTGACTTCATTCGCTATTTTTCATGCACTTACTGATTTTTTCAGCAAAATAACCCTGAAATTGAAAATCACTTCAAATGAACTCATAAAAGGTTGAAAGTTGGAATGGTATCATCATTTCACACACGTAGCATGTTATAAAAAGTTGAGAGGGTTATGGAAAACTGGATGCACTTGATGTACAAAATGGACAATCTCTTTCGAAGTATCATGGTTTCGGACCAAAACTTGCATGTTAGAGAGGCATTTCATTTTTCCACTTATTTGAACTCCATACTTTTTGTGTGTTCAAAATTCACCATTCAAAGCCACATCATCCTTTTCAACCCTTTCGGACTTGATTTGCTATTTTTCATGCACTTATTGATTTGTTTCCGCAAAATAACCCTAAAATTGAAAAGCACTTCAAATGAATTCTAAAAAGGTTAAAAGTTGGCATGGTATCTTCATTTCACCCACATAGCATGTTATAAAAAGTTGATAGGGTTATGGAAAACTGGATGCACTTCATGTACAAAATGGACAATCTCTTTCGAAGTATCAGTGTTTCGGACGAAAACTCGCATGTTACAAAGGCATTTCATTTTTTAACTTATTTGAACTCCATACTTTTTGTGTGTTCAAAATGCACCATTCAAAACCAAATCATCAATTTTCAATCCATTCTGACTTCATTCGCTATTTTTCATGCACTTACTGATTTTTTCAGCAAAATAACCCCAAAATTGAAAAGCACTTCAAATGAACTATCAAAAGGTTGAAAGTTGGAATGGTATCATCATTTCACCCACATAGTATCTTACAAAAATTTGATAGGGTTACGGCGAAAACTTGATGCACTTCATGTACAAAATGGACAATCTCTGTCGAAGTATAAGGGTTTGGTCGAAAACTCGCATGTTACAGAGGCATTTAGTTTTTTTAATTTATTTGAAATCCATACTTTTTGTGTGTTCAAAATTCACCATTCAAAGCCACATCGTCCCTTTTCAACCCTTTTAGACTTCATTTGCTATTTTTCATGCACTTACTGATTTGTTTCAGCAAAATAACCCTAAATTTGAAAAGCACTTCAAATGAACTCTAAAAAGGTTGAAAGTTGGCATGGTATCATCATTTCACCCACGTAGCATGTTATAAAAAGTGGAGAGGGTTATGGAAAACTGGATGCACTTCATGTACAAAATGGACAATCTCTTTCGAAGTATCAGGGTTCCGAACGAAAACTCGCATGTTACAGAGGCATTCCATTTTTTAACTTATATGAACTCCATATAGTTTTTGTGTGTTCAAAATGCACCAATCAAAGCCACATCATCACTTTTCAACCCATTCTGACTTCATTCGATATTTTTCATGCACTTACTGATTTTTTAGCAAAATAACCCTGAAAATGAAAAGCACTTCAAATGAACTCTCAAAAGGTTGAAAGTTGGAATGGTATCATCATTTCACCCACATAGCATGTTATAAAAAGTTGAGAGGGTTATGGAAAATTGGATCCACTTCATGTACAAAATGGTCAATCTCTTTCGAAGTATCATGGTTTCAGACCAAAACTCGCATGTTAGAGAGGCATTTCATTTTTTAACTTATTTGAACTCCATACTTTTTGTGTGTTCAAAATGCACCATTCAAAGCCACATAATCACTTTTCAACCCATTCTGACTTCATTTGCTATTTTTCATGAACTTACTGATTTTTTCAGCAAAATAACCCTGAAATTGAAAAGCACTTGAAATGAACTCTGAAAAGGTTGAAAGTTTGAATGATGTCATCATTTCACCCACATAGCATGTTATAAGAAGTTGAGAGGGTTATGGGAAAAACTGGATGCACTTCATGTACAAAATGGACAATCGCTTTCGAAGTATCATGGTTTCGGACCAAAACTCGCATGTTAGAGAGGCATTTCATTTTTTAACTTATTTGAACTCCAAACTTTTTGTGTGTTCAAAATGCACCATTCAAAGCCACATCATCACTTTTCAACCCATTCTGAGTTAATTTGCTATTTTTCATGCACTTACTGATTTTTTCAGCAAAATAACCCTGGAATTGAAAAGCTCTTCAAATGAGCTCTCAAAAGGTTGAAAGTTTGAATGATGTCATCATTTCTCCCACATAGCATGTTATAAAAAGTTGAGAGGGTTATGGAAAAAACTGGATGCACTTCATGTACAAAATGGACAAGCTCTTTCGAAGTATCATGGTTTTGGACCAAAACTCGCATGTTAGAGAGGCATTTCATTTTTTAACTTATTTGAACTCCATACTTTTTCTGTGTTCAAAATGCACCATTCAAAGCCACATAATCACTTTTCAACCCATTCCGACTTCATTTGCTATTTTCCATGCACTTACTGATTTTTTCATGCACTTACTGATTTTTTCAGCAAAATAACCCCGAAATTGAAAAGCTTTTCAAATGAACTCTCAAAAGGTTGAAATTTGGAATGGTATCATCATTTCACCCACATAGCATCTTATAAACAGTTGATAGGCTTACGGCGAAAACTGGATGCACTTCATGTACAAAATGGACAATCTCTTTCGAAGCATAAGGTTTTCGGACGAAAACTCGCATATTACAGAGGCATTTAATTTTTTTAACTTATTCGAACTCCATACTTTTTTGTGTTCAAAATTCACCATTCAAAGCCACATCATCCCTTTTCAACCCTTTCGGAGTTGATTTGCTATTTTTCATGCACTTACTGATTTGTTTAAGCAAAATAACCCTAAAATTGAAAAGCACTTCAAATGAATTCTAAAAAGGTTAAAAGTTGGCATGGTATCATCATTTGATCCACATAGCATGTTATAAAAAGTTGAGAGGGTTATGGAAAACTGGATGCACTTCATGTACAAAATGGACAATCTCTTTGGAAGTATCAAGGTTTCGGACGAAAACTCGCATGTCACAAAGGCATTTCATTTTTTAACTTATTTGAACTCCATAATTTTTGTGTGCTCAAAATGCACCATTCAAAGCCACATCATCACTTTTCAACCCATTCTGACTCCATTCGCTATTTTTCATGCACTTACTGATTTTTTCACGAAAATAACCCTGAAATTGAAAAGCACGTCAAATGAACTCTCAAAAGGTTGAAAGTTTGAATGGTATCATCATTTAACCCACATAGCATGTGTATAAAAAGTTGAAAGGGTTATGGAAAAAACTGGATGCACTTCATGTACAAAATGGACAATCTCTTTCGAAGTATCATGGTTTCGCACCAAAACTCGCATGTTACAGAGGCATTTCATTTTGAAGTTATTTGAACTCCATACGTTTTGTGTGTTCAAAATGCACCATTCAAAGCCATATCATAACTTTTCAACCCATTCTGACTTCATTCGCTATTTTTCATGCACTTACTGATTTTTTCAGCAAAATAACCCTGAAATTGAAAAGCACTTCAAATGAACTCTGAAAAGGTTGAAAGTTTGAAGGGTGTCATCATTTCACCCACATAGCATGTTATAAAAAGTTGAGAGGGTTACGGCAAAAACTGGATGCACTTCATGTACAAAATGGACAATCTCTTTCGAAGTATCATGGTTTCGGACCAAAACTCGCATGTTAGAGAGGCATTTCATTTTTTAACTTATTTGAACTCCATACTTTCTGTGTGTTCAAAATGCACCATTCAAAGCCACATCATCACTTTTCAACCCATTCTGACTTAATTTGCTATTTTTCATGCACTTACTGATTTTTTCAGCAAAATAAGCCCGAAATTGAAAAGCACTTCAAATGAACTCTAAAAAGGTTGAAAGTTTGAATGGTGTCATCATTTCACCCACATAGCATGTTATAAAAAGTTGAGAGGGTTATGGCAAAAACTGGATGCACTTCATGTACGAAATGGACAATCTCTTTCGAAGTATCATGGTTTCGGACCAAAACTCGCATGTTAGAGAGGCATTTCATTTTTTAACTTATTTGAACTCCATACTTTCTGTGTGTTCAAAATGCACCATTCAAAGCCACATCATCACTTTTCAACCCATTCTGACTTAATTTGCTATTTTTCATGCACTTACTGATTTTTTCAGCAAAATGACAATGAAATTGAAAAGCACTTCAAATGAACTCTCAAAAGGTTGAAAGTTGGAATGGTATCATCATTTCACCCACATAGCATGTTATAAAAAGTTGAGAGGGTCACAGCAAAAACTAGATGCACTTCTTGTACAAAATGGACAATCTCTTTCGAAGTATCATGGTTTCGGACCAAAACTCGCATGTTAGAGAGGCATTTCATTTTTTAACTTATTTGAACTCCATACTTTCTGTGTGTTGAAAATGCACCATTCAAAGCCACATCATCACTTTTCAACCCATTCTGACTTAATTTGCTATTTTTCATGCACTTACTGATTTTTTCAGCAAAATGACAATGAAATTGAAAAGCACTTCAAATGAACTCTCAAAAGGTTGAAAGTTGGAATGGTATCATCATTTCACCCACATAGCATGTTATAAAAAGTTGAGAGGGTCACAGCAAAAACTAGATGCACTTCATGTACAAAATGGACAATCTCTTTCGAAGTATCAGGGTTTCGGACAAAAACTCGCATGTTACAGAGGCATTTCATTTTTTTTAATTTGTTTGAACTCCATACTTTTTGTGTGTTAAAAATTCACCATTCAAAGCCACATCATCCCTTTTCAACCCTTTCGGACTTGATTTGCTATTTTTCATGCACGTACTGATTTGTTTCTGCAAAACAACCCTAAAATTGAAAAGCACTTCAAATGAAGTCTAAAAAGGTTGAAAGTTGGATTGGTATCATTATTTCACCCACATAGCATGTTATAAAAAGTTGAGCGGTTTTGGAAAACTGGATGCACTTCATGTACAAAATGCACAATCTCTTTCAAAGTATTAGGGTTTCGGACGAAAACTCGCATGTTACAGAGGCATTTTATTTTTTAACTTATTTGAACTCGATACTTTTTGTGTGTTCAAAATGCACCATTCAAAGCCACATCATCACTTTTCAACCCATTCTGACTTCATTTGCTATTTTTCATGCACTTACTGATTTTTTCAGCAAAATAACCCCGAAATTGAAAGCACTTCAAATGAACTCTCAAAAGGTTGAAAGTTGGAATGGTATCATTATTTCACCCACATAGCATGTTATAAAAAGTTGATAGGTTTACGACGAATACTGGATGCACTTCATGTACAAAATGGACAACCTCTTTCGAAGTATAAGGGTTTCGGACGAAAACTCGCATGATAGAGAGGCATTTAATTTTTTGAATTTATTTGAACTCCATACTTTTTGTGTGTTCAAAATTCACCATTCGAAGCCACATCATCCCATTTCAACCCTTTCAGACTTCATTTGCTATTTTTCATGCACTTACTGATTTGTTTCATCAAAATAACCATAAATTTGAAAAGCACTTCAAATGAACTCTAAAAAGGTTGAAAGTTGGCATGGTTTCATAATTTCACCCACATAGCATGTTATAAAAAGTTGAGAGGGTTATGGAAAACTGGATGCACATCATGTACAAAATGGACAATCTCTTTCAAAGTATGAGGGTCTCGAACGAAAAGTCGCATGTTAGAGAGGCATTTCATTTTTTAACTTATATGAACTCCATACTATTTGTGTGTTCAAAATGTACCATTCAAAGCCACATCATCACTTTTCAACCCATTCTGACTTCATTCGCTATTTTTCATGCACTTACTGATTTTTCAGCAAAATAACCCTGAAATTGAAAAGCACTTCAAATGAACTCTCAAAAGGTTGAAAGTTGGAATGGTATCATCATTTCACCCACATAGCATGTTATAAAAAGTTGAGAGGGCTATGGAAAACTGGATGCACTTCATGTACAAAATGGACAATCTCTTTCGAAGTATCATTGTTTCAGACCAAAACTCGCATGTTAGAGATGCATTTCAATTTTTAACTTATTTGAACTCCATACTTTTGTGCACCATGCAAAGCCACATAATCACTTTTCAACCCATTGTGACTTCATTTGCTATTTTTCATGCACTTACTGATTTTTCAGCAAAATAACCCCGAAATTGAAAAGCACTTCAAATGAGCACTCAAAAGGTTGAAAGTTGGAATGGTATCATCATTTCACCCACATGGCATCTTATAAACAGTTGATAGGGTTACGCCGAAAACCGGATGCACTTCATGTACAAAATGTACAATCTCTTTCGAAGTATAAGGGATTCTGACGAAAACTCGCATATTACAGAGGCATTTAATTTTTTTAACTTATTTGAACTCCAAACTTTTTGTGTGTTCAAAATGCACCAATCAAAGCCACATCATCACTTTTCAACCCATTCTGACTTCATTCGATATTTTTCATGCACTTACTGATTTTTTAGCAAAATAACCCTGAAATTGAATAGCACTTCAAATGAACTCTCAAAAGGTTAAAAGTTGGAATGGTATCATCATTTCACCCACATAGCATGTTATAAAAAGTTGAGAGGGTTATGGAAAACTGGATGCACCTCATGTACAAAATGGACAATATCTTTCGAAGTATCATGGTTTCGGACCAAAACTCGCATGTTAAAGAGGCATTTCATTTTCTAACTTATTTGAACTCCATACTTTTTGTGTGTTCAAAATGCACCATCCAAAGCCACATAATCACTTTTCAACCCATTCTGACTTCATTTGCTATTTTTCATGCACTTACAGATTTTTTCGGCAAAATAACCCCGAAATTGAAAAGTACTTCAATTGAACTCTCAAAAGGTTGAAAGTTGGAATGGTATCATCATTTCACCCACATAGCATCTTATAAACAGTTGATAGGGTTACGGCGAAAACTGGATGCACTTCATGTACAAAATGGCCAATCTATTTCGAAGTATAAGGGTTTCGGACGAAAACTCGCATGTTACAGAGGCATTTAGTTTTTTTAATTTATTTGAAATCCATACTTTTTGTGTGTTCAAAATTCACCATTCAAAGCCACATCGTCCCTTTTCAACCCTTTTAGACTTCATTTGCTATTTTTCATGCACTTACTGATTTGTTTCAGCAAAATAACCCTAAATTTGAAAAGCACTTCAAATGAACTCTAAAAAGGTTGAAAGTTGGCATGGTATCATCATTTCACCCACGTAGCATGTTATAAAAAGTGGAGAGGGTTATGGAAAACTGGATGCACTTCATGTACAAAATGGACAATCTCTTTCGAAGTATCAGGGTTCCGAACGAAAACTCGCATGTTACAGAGGCATTCCATTTTTTAACTTATATGAACTCCATATAGTTTTTGTGTGTTCAAAATGCACCAATCAAAGCCACATCATCACTTTTCAACCCATTCTGACTTCATTCGATATTTTTCATGCACTTACTGATTTTTTAGCAAAATAACCCTGAAAATGAAAAGCACTTCAAATGAACTCTCAAAAGGTTGAAAGTTGGAATGGTATCATCATTTCACCCACATAGCATGTTATAAAAAGTTGAGAGGGTTATGGAAAATTGGATCCACTTCATGTACAAAATGGTCAATCTCTTTCGAAGTATCATGGTTTCAGACCAAAACTCGCATGTTAGAGAGGCATTTCATTTTTTAACTTATTTGAACTCCAT
This sequence comes from Hordeum marinum, assembly GCA_022496015.1. Taxonomy (NCBI): domain Eukaryota; kingdom Viridiplantae; phylum Streptophyta; class Magnoliopsida; order Poales; family Poaceae; genus Hordeum; species Hordeum marinum. The sequence continues at coordinate 179,589,707 of CM039675.1, read as the reverse complement.
ACATTTTGTGTGTTCAAAATGCACCATTCAAAGCCACATAATCACTTTTCAACCCATTCTGACTTCATTTGCTATTTTTCATGAACTTACTGTTTTTTTCAGCAAAATAACCCTGAAATTGAAAAGCACTTCAAATGAGCACTCAAAAGGTTGAAAGTTGGAATGGTATCATCATTTCACCCACATGGCATCTTATAAACAGTTGATAGGGTTACGCCGAAAACCGCATGCACTTCATGTACAAAATGTACAATCTCTTTCGAAGTATAAGGGATTCTGACGAAAACTCGCATATTACAGAGGCATTTAATTTTTTTAACTTATTTGAACTCCAAACTTTTTGTGTGTTCAAAATGCACCAATCAAAGCCACATCATCACTTTTCAACCCATTCTGACTTCATTCGATATTTTTCATGCACTTACTGATTTTTTAGCAAAATAACCCTGAAATTGAATAGCACTTCAAATGAACTCTCAAAAGGTTAAAAGTTGGAATGGTATCATCATTTCACCCACATAGCATGTTATAAAAAGTTGAGAGGGTTATGGAAAACTGGATGCACCTCATGTACAAAATGGACAATATCTTTCGAAGTATCATGGTTTCGGACCAAAACTCGCATGTTAAAGAGGCATTTCATTTTCTAACTTATTTGAACTCCATACTTTTTGTGTGTTCAAAATGCACCATCCAAAGCCACATAATCACTTTTCAACCCATTCTGACTTCATTTGCTATTTTTCATGCACTTACTGATTTTTTCGGCAAAATAACCCCGAAATTGAAAAGTACTTCAATTGAACTCTCAAAAGGTTGAAAGTTGGAATGGTATCATCATTTCACCCACATAGCATCTTATAAACAGTTGATAGGGTTATGGCGAAAACCTGATGCACTTCATGTACAAAATGGACAATCTCTGTCGAAGTATAAGGGTTTGGTCGAAAACTCGCATGTTACAGAGGCATTTAGTTTTTTTAATTTATTTGAAATCCATACTTTTTGTGTGTTCAAAATTCACCATTCAAAGCCACATCGTCCCTTTTCAACCCTTTTAGACTTCATTTGCTATTTTTCATGCACTTACTGATTTGTTTCAGCAAAATAACCCTAAATTTGAAAAGCACTTCAAATGAACTCTAAAAAGGTTGAAAGTTGGCATGGTATCATCATTTCACCCACGTAGCATGTTATAAAAAGTGGAGAGGGTTATGGAAAACTGGATGCACTTCATGTACAAAATGGACAATCTCTTTCGAAGTATCAGGGTTCCGAACGAAAACTCGCATGTTACAGAGGCATTCCATTTTTTAACTTATATGAACTCCATATAGTTTTTGTGTGTTCAAAATGCACCAATCAAAGCCACATCATCACTTTTCAACCCATTCTGACTTCATTCGATATTTTTCATGCACTTACTGATTTTTTAGCAAAATAACCCTGAAAATGAAAAGCACTTCAAATGAACTCTCAAAAGGTTGAAAGTTGGAATGGTATCATCATTTCACCCACATAGCATGTTATAAAAAGTTGAGAGGGTTATGGAAAATTGGATCCACTTCATGTACAAAATGGTCAATCTCTTTCGAAGTATCATGGTTTCAGACCAAAACTCGCATGTTAGAGAGGCATTTCATTTTTTAACTTATTTGAACTCCATACTTTTTGTGTGTTCAAAATGCACCATTCAAAGCCACATAATCACTTTTCAACCCATTCTGACTTCATTTGCTATTTTTCATGAACTTACTGATTTTTTCAGCAAAATAACCCTGAAATTGAAAAGCACTTGAAATGAACTCTGAAAAGGTTGAAAGTTTGAATGATGTCATCATTTCACCCACATAGCATGTTATAAGAAGTTGAGAGGGTTATGGGAAAAACTGGATGCACTTCATGTACAAAATGGACAATCGCTTTCGAAGTATCATGGTTTCGGACCAAAACTCGCATGTTAGAGAGGCATTTCATTTTTTAACTTATTTGAACTCCAAACTTTTTGTGTGTTCAAAATGCACCATTCAAAGCCACATCATCACTTTTCAACCCATTCTGAGTTAATTTGCTATTTTTCATGCACTTACTGATTTTTTCAGCAAAATAACCCTGGAATTGAAAAGCTCTTCAAATGAGCTCTCAAAAGGTTGAAAGTTTGAATGATGTCATCATTTCTCCCACATAGCATGTTATAAAAAGTTGAGAGGGTTATGGCAAAAACTGGATGCACTTCATGTACAAAATGGACAAGCTCTTTCGAAGTATCATGGTTTTCGACCAAAACTCGCATGTTAGAGAGGCATTTCATTTTTTAACTTATTTGAACTCCATACTTTTTCTGTGTTCAAAATGCACCATTCAAAGCCACATAATCACTTTTCAACCCATTCCGACTTCATTTGCTATTTTCCATGCACTTACTGATTTTTTCATGCACTTACTGATTTTTTCAGCAAAATAACCCCGAAATTGAAAAGCTTTTCAAATGAACTCTCAAAAGGTTGAAATTTGGAATGGTATCATCATTTCACCCACATAGCATCTTATAAACAGTTGATAGGCTTACGGCGAAAACTGGATGCACTTCATGTACAAAATGGACAATCTCTTTCGAAGCATAAGGTTTTCGGACGAAAACTCGCATATTACAGAGGCATTTAATTTTTTTAACTTATTCGAACTCCATACTTTTTTGTGTTCAAAATTCACCATTCAAAGCCACATCATCCCTTTTCAACCCTTTCGGAGTTGATTTGCTATTTTTCATGCACTTACTGATTTGTTTAAGCAAAATAACCCTAAAATTGAAAAGCACTTCAAATGAATTCTAAAAAGGTTAAAAGTTGGCATGGTATCATCATTTGATCCACATAGCATGTTATAAAAAGTTGAGAGGGTTATGGAAAACTGGATGCACTTCATGTACAAAATGGACAATCTCTTTGGAAGTATCAAGGTCTCGGACGAAAACTCGCATGTCACAAAGGCATTTCATTTTTTAACTTATTTGAACTCCATAATTTTTGTGTGCTCAAAATGCACCATTCAAAGCCACATCATCACTTTTCAACCCATTCTGACTCCATTCGCTATTTTTCATGCACTTACTGATTTTTTCACGAAAATAACCCTGAAATTGAAAAGCACTTCAAATGAACTCTCAAAAGGTTGAAAGTTTGAATGGTATCATCATTTAACCCACATAGCATGTGTATAAAAAGTTGAAAGGGTTATGGAAAAAACTGGATGCACTTCATGTACAAAATGGACAATCTCTTTCGAAGTATCATGGTTTCGCACCAAAACTCGCATGTTACAGAGGCATTTCATTTTGAAGTTATTTGAACTCCATACGTTTTGTGTGTTCAAAATGCACCATTCAAAGCCACATCATAACTTTTCAACCCATTCTGACTTCATTCGCTATTTTTCATGCACTTACTGATTTTTTCAGCAAAATAACCCTGAAATTGAAAAGCACTTCAAATGAACTCTGAAAAGGTTGAAAGTTTGAAGGGTGTCATCATTTCACCCACATAGCATGTTATAAAAAGTTGAGAGGGTTACGGCAAAAACTGGATGCACTTCATGTACAAAATGGACAATCTCTTTCGAAGTATCATGGTTTCGGACCAAAACTCGCATGTTAGAGAGGCATTTCATTTTTTAACTTATTTGAACTCCATACTTTCTGTGTGTTCAAAATGCACCATTCAAAGCCACATCATCACTTTTCAACCCATTCTGACTTAATTTGCTATTTTTCATGCACTTACTGATTTTTTCAGCAAAATAAGCCCGAAATTGAAAAGCACTTCAAATGAACTCTAAAAAGGTTGAAAGTTTGAATGGTGTCATCATTTCACCCACATAGCATGTTATAAAAAGTTGAGAGGGTTATGGCAAAAACTGGATGCACTTCATGTACGAAATGGACAATCTCTTTCGAAGTATCATGGTTTCGGACCAAAACTCGCATGTTAGAGAGGCATTTCATTTTTTAACTTATTTGAACTCCATACTTTCTGTGTGTTCAAAATGCACCATTCAAAGCCACATCATCACTTTTCAACCCATTCTGACTTAATTTGCTATTTTTCATGCACTTACTGATTTTTTCAGCAAAATGACAATGAAATTGAAAAGCACTTCAAATGAACTCTCAAAAGGTTGAAAGTTGGAATGGTATCATCATTTCACCCACATAGCATGTTATAAAAAGTTGAGAGGGTCACAGCAAAAACTAGATGCACTTCTTGTACAAAATGGACAATCTCTTTCGAAGTATCATGGTTTCGGACCAAAACTCGCATGTTAGAGAGGCATTTCATTTTTTAACTTATTTGAACTCCATACTTTCTGTGTGTTGAAAATGCACCATTCAAAGCCACATCATCACTTTTCAACCCATTCTGACTTAATTTGCTATTTTTCATGCACTTACTGATTTTTTCAGCAAAATGACAATGAAATTGAAAAGCACTTCAAATGAACTCTCAAAAGGTTGAAAGTTGGAATGGTATCATCATTTCACCCACATACCATGTTATAAAAAGTTGAGAGGGTCACAGCAAAAACTAGATGCACTTCATGTACAAAATGGACAATCTCTTTCGAAGTATCAGGGTTTCGGACAAAAACTCGCATGTTACAGAGGCATTTCATTTTTTTTAATTTGTTTGAACTCCATACTTTTTGTGTGTTAAAAATTCACCATTCAAAGCCACATCATCCCTTTTCAACCCTTTCGGACTTGATTTGCTATTTTTCATGCACGTACTGATTTGTTTCTGCAAAACAACCCTAAAATTGAAAAGCACTTCAAATGAAGTCTAAAAAGGTTGAAAGTTGGATTGGTATCATTATTTCACCCACATAGCATGTTATAAAAAGTTGAGCGGTTTTGGAAAACTGGATGCACTTCATGTACAAAATGCACAATCTCTTTCAAAGTATGAGGGTTTCGGACGAAAACTCGCATGTTACAGAGGCATTTTATTTTTTAACTTATTTGAACTCGATACTTTTTGTGTGTTCAAAATGCACCATTCAAAGCCACATCATCACTTTTCAACCCATTCTGACTTCATTTGCTATTTTTCATGCACTTACTGATTTTTTCAGCAAAATAACCCCGAAATTGAAAGCACTTCAAATGAACTCTCAAAAGGTTGAAAGTTGGAATGGTATCATTATTTCACCCACATAGCATGTTATAAAAAGTTGATAGGTTTACGACGAATACTGGATGCACTTCATGTACAAAATGGACAACCTCTTTCGAAGTATAAGGGTTTCGGACGAAAACTCGCATGATACAGAGGCATTTAATTTTTTGAATTTATTTGAACTCCATACTTTTTGTGTGTTCAAAATTCACCATTCGAAGCCACATCATCCCATTTCAACCCTTTCAGACTTCATTTGCTATTTTTCATGCACTTACTGATTTGTTTCATCAAAATAACCATAAATTTGAAAAGCACTTCAAATGAACTCTAAAAAGGTTGAAAGTTGGCATGGTTTCATAATTTCACCCACATAGCATGTTATAAAAAGTTGAGAGGGTTATGGAAAACTGGATGCACATCATGTACAAAATGGACAATCTCTTTCAAAGTATGAGGGTCTCGAACGAAAAGTCGCATGTTAGAGAGGCATTTCATTTTTTAACTTATATGAACTCCATACTATTTGTGTGTTCAAAATGTACCATTCAAAGCCACATCATCACTTTTCAACCCATTCTGACTTCATTCGCTATTTTTCATGCACTTACTGATTTTTCAGCAAAATAACCCTGAAATTGAAAAGCACTTCAAATGAACTCTCAAAAGGTTGAAAGTTGGAATGGTATCATCATTTCACCCACATAGCATGTTATAAAAAGTTGAGAGGGCTATGGAAAACTGGATGCACTTCATGTACAAAATGGACAATCTCTTTCGAAGTATCATTGTTTCAGACCAAAACTCGCATGTTAGAGATGCATTTCAATTTTTAACTTATTTGAACTCCATACTTTTGTGCACCATGCAAAGCCACATAATCACTTTTCAACCCATTGTGACTTCATTTGCTATTTTTCATGCACTTACTGATTTTTCAGCAAAATAACCCCGAAATTGAAAAGCACTTCAAATGAGCACTCAAAAGGTTGAAAGTTGGAATGGTATCATCATTTCACCCACATGGCATCTTATAAACAGTTGATAGGGTTACGCCGAAAACCGGATGCACTTCATGTACAAAATGTACAATCTCTTTCGAAGTATAAGGGATTCTAACGAAAACTCGCATATTACAGAGGCATTTAATTTTTTTAACTTATTTGAACTCCAAACTTTTTGTCTGTTCAAAATGCACCAATCAAAGCCACATCATCACTTTTCAACCCATTCTGACTTCATTCGATATTTTTCATGCACTTACTGATTTTTTAGCAAAATAACCCTGAAATTGAATAGCACTTCAAATGAACTCTCAAAAGGTTAAAAGTTGGAATGGTATCATCATTTCACCCACATAGCATGTTATAAAAAGTTGAGAGGGTTATGGAAAACTGGATGCACCTCATGTACAAAATGGACAATATCTTTCGAAGTATCATGGTTTCGGACCAAAACTCGCATGTTAAAGAGGCATTTCATTTTCTAACTTATTTGAACTCCATACTTTTTGTGTGTTCAAAATGCACCATCCAAAGCCACATAATCACTTTTCAACCCATTCTGACTTCATTTGCTATTTTTCATGCACTTACTGATTTTTTCGGCAAAATAACCCCGAAATTGAAAAGTACTTCAATTGAACTCTCAAAAGGTTGAAAGTTGGAATGGTATCATCATTTCACCCACATAGCATCTTATAAACAGTTGATAGGGTTACGGCGAAAACTGGATTCACTTCATGTACAAAATGGCCAATCTATTTCGAAGTATAAGGGTTTCGAACGAAAACTCGCATAATACAGAGGCATTTAATTTTTTTTAACTTATTTGAACTCCATACTTTTTGTGTGTTCAAAATGCACCATCCAAAGCCACATAATCACTTTTCTACCCATTCTGACTTCATTTGCTATTTTTCATGCACTTACTGATTTTTTCGGCAAAATAACCCTAAAATTGAAAAGCACTTCAAATGAATTCTAAAAAGGTTAAAAGTTGGCATGGTATCTTCATTTCACCCACATAGCATGTTATAAAAAGTTGATAGGGTTATGGAAAACTGGATGCACTTCATGTACAAAATGGACAATCTCTTTCGAAGTATCAGTGTTTCGGACGAAAACTCGCATGTTACAAAGGCATTTCATTTTTTAACTTATTTGAACTCCATACTTTTTGTGTGTTCAAAATGCACCATTCAAAGCCAAATCATCAATTTTCAATCCATTCTGACTTCATTCGCTATTTTTCATGCACTTACTGATTTTTTCAGCAAAATAACCCCGAAATTGAAAAGCACTTCAAATGAACTATCAAAAGGTTGAAAGTTGGAATGGTATCATCATTTCACCCACATAGTATCTTATAAAAATTTGATAGGGTTACGGCGAAAACTTGATGCACTTCATGTACAAAATGGACAATCTCTGTCGAAGTATAAGGGTTTGGTCGAAAACTCGCATGTTACAGAGGCATTTAGTTTTTTTAATTTATTTGAAATCCATACTTTTTGTGTGTTCAAAATTCACCATTCAAAGCCACATCGTCCCTTTTCAACCCTTTTAGACTTCATTTGCTATTTTTCATGCACTTACTGATTTGTTTCAGCAAAATAACCCTAAATTTGAAAAGCACTTCAAATGAACTCTAAAAAGGTTGAAAGTTGGCATGGTATGATCATTTCACCCACGTAGCATGTTATAAAAAGTGGAGAGGGTTATGGAAAACTGGATGCACTTCATGTACAAAATGGACAATCTCTTTCGAAGTAGCAGGGTTTCGAACGAAAACTCGCATGTTACAGAGGCATTTCATTTTTTAACTTATATGAACTCCATATAGTTTTTGTGTGTTCAAAATGCACCAATCAAAGCCACATCATCACTTTTCAACCCATTCTGACTTCATTCGATATTTTTCATGCACTTACTGATTTTTTAGCAAAATAACCCTGAAAATGAAAAGCACTTCAAATGAACTCTCAAAAGGTTGAAAGTTGGAATGGTATCATCATTTCACCCACATAGCATGTTATAAAAAGTTGAGAGGGTTATGGAAAATTGGATCCACTTCATGTACAAAATGGTCAATCTCTTTCGAAGTATCATGGTTTCAGACCAAAACTCGCATGTTAGAGAGGCATTTCATTTCTTAACTTATTTGAACTCCATACTTTTTGTGTGTTCAAAATGCACCATTCAAAGCCACATAATCACTTTTCAACCCATTCTGACTTCATTTGCTATTTTTCATGAACTTACTGATTTTTTCAGCAAAATAACCCTGAAATTGAAAAGCACTTGAAATGAACTCTGAAAAGGTTGAAAGTTTGAATGGTGTCATCATTTCACCCACATAGCATGTTATAAGAAGTTGAGAGGGTTATGGGAAAAACTGGATGCACTTCATGTACAAAATGGACAATCGCTTTCGAAGTATCATGGTTTCGGACCAAAACTCGCATGTTAGAGAGGCATTTCATTTTTTAACTTATTTGAACTCCAAACTTTTTGTGTGTTCAAAATGCACCATTCAAAGCCACATCATCACTTTTCAACCCATTCTGAGTTAATTTGCTATTTTTCATGCACTTACTGATTTTTTCAGCAAAATAACCCTGGAATTGAAAAGCTCTTCAAATGAGCTCTCAAAAGGTTGAAAGTTTGAATGATGTCATCATTTCTCCCACATAGCATGTTATAAAAAGTTGAGAGGGTTATGGCAAAAACTGGATGCACTTCATGTACAAAATGGACAAGCTCTTTCGAAGTATCATGGTTTTGGACCAAAACTCGCGTGTTAGAGAGGCATTTCATTTTTTAACTTATTTGAACTCCATACTTTTTCTGTGTTCAAAATGCACCAATCAAAGCCACATCATCACTTTTCAACCCATTCTGACTTCATTCGATATTTTTCATGCACTTACTGATTTTTTAGCAAAATAACCCTGAAATTGAATAGCACTTCAAATGAACTCTCAAAAGGTTAAAAGTTGGAATGGTATCATCATTTCACCCACATAGCATGTTATAAAAAGTTGAGAGGGTTATGGAAAACTGGATGCACCTCATGTACAAAATGGACAATATCTTTCGAAGTATCATGGTTTCGGACCAAAACTCGCATGTTAAAGAGGCATTTCATTTTCTAACTTATTTGAACTCCATACTTTTTGTGTGTTCAAAATGCACCATCCAAAGCCACATAATCACTTTTCAACCCATTCTGACTTCATTTGCTATTTTTCATGCACTTACTGATTTTTTCGGCAAAATAACCCCGAAATTGAAAAGTACTTCAATTGAACTCTCAAAAGGTTGAAAGTTGGAATGGTATCATCATTTCACCCACATAGCATCTTATAAACAGTTGATAGGGTTACGGCGAAAACTGGATGCACTTCATGTACAAAATGGCCAATCTATTTCGAAGTATAAGGGTTTCGGACGAAAACTCGCATAATACAGAGGCATTTAATTTTTTTTAACTTATTTGAACTCCATACTTTTTGTGTGTTCAAAATGCACCATCCAAAGCCACATAATCACTTTTCAACCCATTCTGACTTCATTTGCTATTTTTCATGCACTTACTGATTTTTTCGGCAAAATAACCCTAAAATTGAAAAGCACTTCAAATGAATTCTAAAAAGGTTAAAAGTTGGCATGGTATCTTCATTTCACCCACATAGCATGTTATAAAAAGTTGATAGGGTTATGGAAAACTGGATGCACTTCATGTACAAAATGGACAATCTCTTTCGAAGTATCAGTGTTTCGGACGAAAACTCGCATGTTACAAAGGCATTTCATTTTTTAACTTATTTGAACTCCATACTTTTTGTGTGTTCAAAATGCACCATTCAAAGCCAAATCATCAATTTTCAATCCATTCTGACTTCATTCGCTATTTTTCATGCACTTACTGATTTTTTCAGCAAAATAACCCCGAAATTGAAAAGCACTTCAAATGAACTATCAAAAGGTTGAAAGTTGGAATGGTATCATCATTTCACCCACATAGTATCTTATAAAAATTTGATAGGGTTACGGCGAAAACTTGATGCACTTCATGTACAAAATGGACAATCTCTGTCGAAGTATAAGGGTTTGGTCAAAAACTCGCATGTTACAGAGGCATTTAGTTTTTTTAATTTATTTGAAATCCATACTTTTTGTGTGTTCAAAATTCACCATTCAAAGCCACATCGTCCCTTTTCAACCCTTTTAGACTTCATTTGCTATTTTTCATGCACTTACTGATTTGTTTCAGCAAAATAACCCTAAATTTGAAAAGCACTTCAAATGAACTCTAAAAAGGTTGAAAGTTGGCATGGTATGATCATTTCACCCACGTAGCATGTTATAAAAAGTGGAGAGGGTTATGGAAAACTGGATGCACTTCATGTACAAAATGGACAATCTCTTTCGAAGTAGCAGGGTTTCGAACGAAAACTCGCATGTTACAGAGGCATTTCATTTTTTAACTTATATGAACTCCATTTAGTTTTTGTGTGTTCAAAATGCACCAATCAAAGCCACATCATCACTTTTCAACCCATTCTGACTTCATTCGATATTTTTCATGCACTTACTGATTTTTTAGCAAAATAACCCTGAAAATGAAAAGCACTTCAAATGAACTCTCAAAAGGTTGAAAGTTGGAATGGTATCATCATTTCACCCACATAGCATGTTATAAAAAGTTGAGAGGGTTATGGAAAATTGGATCCACTTCATGTACAAAATGGTCAATCTCTTTCGAAGTATCATGGTTTCAGACCAAAACTCGCATGTTAGAGAGGCATTTCATTTTTTAACTTATTTGAACTCCATACTTTTTGTGTGTTCAAAATGCACCATTCAAAGCCACATAATCACTTTTCAACCCATTCTGACTTCATTTGCTATTTTTCATGAACTTACTGATTTTTTCAGCAAAATAACCCTGAAATTGAAAAGCACTTGAAATGAACTCTGAAAAGGTTGAAAGTTTGAATGGTGTCATCATTTCACCCACATAGCATGTTATAAGAAGTTGAGAGGGTTATGGGAAAAACTGGATGCACTTCATGTACAAAATGGACAATCGCTTTCGAAGTATCATGGTTTCGGACCAAAACTCGCATGTTAGAGAGGCATTTCATTTTTTAACTTATTTGAACTCCAAACTTTTTGTGTGTTCAAAATGCACCATTCAAAGCCACATCATCACTTTTCAACCCATTCTGAGTTAATTTGCTATTTTTCATGCACTTACTGATTTTTTCAGCAAAATAACCCTGGAATTGAAAAGCTCTTCAAATGAGCTCTCAAAAGGTTGAAAGTTTGAATGATGTCATCATTTCTCCCACATAGCATGTTATAAAAAGTTGAGAGGGTTATGGCAAAAACTGGATGCACTTCATGTACAAAATGGACAAGCTCTTTCGAAGTATCATGGTTTTGGACCAAAACTCGCGTGTTAGAGAGGCATTTCATTTTTTAACTTATTTGAACTCCATACTTTTTCTGTGTTCAAAATGCACCATTCAAAGCCACATAATCACTTTTCAACCCATTCCGACTTCATTTGCTATTTTCCATGCACTTACTGATTTTTTCATGCACTTACTGATTTTTTCAGCAAAATAACCCCGAAATTGAAAAGCTTTTCAAATGAACTCTCAAAAGGTTGAAATTTGGAATGGTATCATCATTTCACCCACATAGCATCTTATAAACAGTTGATAGGCTTACGGCGAAAACTGGATGCACTTCATGTACAAAATGGACAATCTCTTTCGAAGCATAAGGTTTTCGGACGAAAACTCGCATATTACAGAGGCATTTAATTTTTTTAACTTATTCGAACTCCATACTTTTTTGTGTTCAAAATTCACCATTCAAAGCCACATCATCCCTTTTCAACCCTTTCGGAGTTGATTTGCTATTTTTCATGCACTTATTGATTTGTTTAAGCAAAATAACCCTAAAATTGAAAAGCACTTCAAATGAATTCTAAAAAGGTTAAAAGTTGGCATGGTATCATCATTTGATCCACATAGCATGTTATAAAAAGTTGAGAGGGTTATGGAAAACTGGATGCACTTCATGTACAAAATGGACAATCTCTTTGGAAGTATCAAGGTTTCGGACGAAAACTCGCATGTCACAAAGGCATTTCATTTTTTAACTTATTTGAACTCCATAATTTTTGTGTGCTCAAAATGCACCATTCAAAGCCACATCATCACTTTTCAACCCATTCTGACTCCATTCGCTATTTTTCATGCACTTACTGATTTTTTCACGAAAATAACCCTGAAATTGAAAAGCACTTCAAATGAACTCTCAAAAGGTTGAAAGTTTGAATGGTATCATCATTTCACCCACATAGCATGTGTATAAAAAGTTGAAAGGGTTATGGAAAAAACTGGATGCACTTCATGTACAAAATGGACAATCTCTTTCGAAGTATCATGGTTTCGGACCAAAACTCGCATGTTACAGAGGCATTTCATTTTGAAGTTATTTGAACTCCATACGTTTTGTGTGTTCAAAATGCACTATTCAAAGCCACATCATAACTTTTCAACCCATTCTGACTTCATTCGCTATTTTTCATGCACTTACTGATTTTTTCAACAAAATAACCCTGAAATTGAAAAGCACTTCAAATGAACTCTGAAAAGGTTGAAAGTTTGAAGGGTGTCATCATTTCACCCACATAGCATGTTATAAAAAGTTGAGAGGGTTACGGCAAAAACTGGATGCACTTCATGTACAAAATGGACAATCTCTTTCGAAGTATCATGGTTTCGGACCAAAACTCGCATGTTAGAGAGGCATTTCATTTTTTAACTTATTTGAACTCCATACTTTCTGTGTGTTCAAAATGCACCATTCAAAGCCACATCATCACTTTTCAACCCATTCTGACTTAATTTGCCATTTTTCATGCACTTACTGATTTTTTCAGCAAAATAAGCCCGAAATTGAAAAGCACTTCAAATGAACTCTAAAAAGGTTGAAAGTTTGAATGGTGTCATCATTTCACCCACATAGCATGTTATAAAAAGTTGAGAGGGTTATGGCAAAAACTGGATGCACTTCATGTACGAAATGGACAATCTCTTTCGAAGTATCATGGTTTCGGACCAAAACTCGCATGTTAGAGAGGCATTTCATTTTTTAACTTATTTGAACTCCATACTTTCTGTGTGTTCAAAATGCACCATTCAAAGCCACATCATCACTTTTCAACCCATTCTGACTTAATTTGCTATTTTTCATGCACTTACTGATTTTTTCAGCAAAATGACAATGAAATTGAAAAGCACTTCAAATGAACTCTCAAAAGGTTGAAAGTTGGAATGGTATCATCATTTCACCCACATAGCATGTTATAAAAAGTTGAGAGGGTCACAGCAAAAACTAGATGCACTTCTTGTACAAAATGGACAATCTCTTTCGAAGTATCATGGTTTCGGACCAAAACTCGCATGTTAGAGAGGCATTTCATTTTTTAACTTATTTGAACTCCATACTTTCTGTGTGTTGAAAATGCACCATTCAAAGCCACATCATCACTTTTCAACCCATTCTGACTTAATTTGCTATTTTTCATGCACTTACTGATTTTTTCAGCAAAATGACAATGAAATTGAAAAGCACTTCAAATGAACTCTCAAAAGGTTGAAAGTTGGAATGGTATCATCATTTCACCCACATAGCATGTTATAAAAAGTTGAGAGGGTCACAGCAAAAACTAGATGCACTTCATGTACAAAATGGACAATCTCTTTCGAAGTATCAGGGTTTCGGACAAAAACTCGCATGTTACAGAGGCATTTCATTTTTTTTAATTTGTTTGAACTCCATAATTTTTGTGTGTTCAAAATTCACCATTCAAAGCCACATCATCCCTTTTCAACCCTTTCGGACTTGATTTGCTATTTTTCATGCACGTACTGATTTGTTTCTGCAAAACAACCCTAAAATTGAAAAGCACTTCAAATGAAGTCTAAAAAGGTTGAAAGTTGGATTGGTATCATTATTTCACCCACATAGCATGTTATAAAAAGTTGAGCGGTTTTGGAAAACTGGATGCACTTCATGTACAAAATGCACAATCTCTTTCAAAGTATGAGGGTTTCGGACGAAAACTCGCATGTTACAGAGGCATTTCATTTTTTAACTTATTTGAACTCGATACTTTTTGTGTGTTCAAAATGCACCATTCAAAGCCACATCATCACTTTTCAACCCATTCTGACTTCATTTGCTATTTTTCATGCACTTACTGATTTTTTCAGCAAAATAACCCCGAAATTGAAAGCACTTCAAATGAACTCTCAAAAGGTTGAAAGTTGGAATGGTATCATTATTTCACCCACATAGCATGTTATAAAAAGTTGATAGGTTTACGACGAATACTGGATGCACTTCATGTACAAAATGGACAACCTCTTTCGAAGTATAAGGGTTTCGGACGAAAACTCGCATGATACAGAGGCATTTAATTTTTTGAATTTATTTGAACTCCATACTTTTTGTGTGTTCAAAATTCACCATTCGAAGCCACATCATCCCATTTCAACCCTTTCAGACTTCATTTGCTATTTTTCATGCACTTACTGATTTGTTTCATCAAAATAACCATAAATTTGAAAAGCACTTCAAATGAACTCTAAAAAGGTTGAAAGTTGGCATGGTTTCATAATTTCACCCACATAGCATGTTATAAAAAGTTGAGAGGGTTATGGAAAACTGGATGCACATCATGTACAAAATGGACAATCTCTTTCAAAGTATGAGGGTCTCGAACGAAAAGTCGCATGTTAGAGAGGCATTTCATTTTTTAACTTATATGAACTCCATACTATTTGTGTGTTCAAAATGTACCATTCAAAGCCACATCATCACTTTTCAACCCATTCTGACTTCATTCGCTATTTTTCATGCACTTACTAATTTTTCAGCAAAATAACCCTGAAATTGAAAAGCACTTCAAATGAACTCTCAAAAGGTTGAAAGTTGGAATGGTATCATCATTTCACCCACATAGCATGTTATAAAAAGTTGAGAGGGCTATGGAAAACTGGATGCACTTCATGTACAAAATGGACAATCTCTTTCGAAGTATCATTGTTTCAGACCAAAACTCGCATGTTAGAGATGCATTTCAATTTTTAACTTATTTGAACTCCATACTTTTGTGCACCATGCAAAGCCACATAATCACTTTTCAACCCATTGTGACTTCATTTGCTATTTTTCATGCACTTACTGATTTTTCAGCAAAATAACCCCGAAATTGAAAAGCACTTCAAATGAGCACTCAAAAGGTTGAAAGTTGGAATGGTATCATCATTTCACCCACATGGCATCTTATAAACAGTTGATAGGGTTACGCCGAAAACCGGATGCACTTCATGTACAAAATGCACAATCTCTTTCGAAGTATAAGGGATTCTGACGAAAACTCGCATATTACAGAGGCATTTAATTTTTTTAACTTATTTGAACTCCAAACTTTTTGTGTGTTCAAAATGCACCAATCAAAGCCACATCATCACTTTTCAACCCATTCTGACTTCATTCGATATTTTTCATGCACTTACTGATTTTTTAGCAAAATAACCCTGAAATTGAATAGCACTTCAAATGAACTCTCAAAAGGTTAAAAGTTGGAATGGTATCATCATTTCACCCACATAGCATGTTATAAAAAGTTGAGAGGGTTATGGAAAACTGGATGCACTTCATGTACAAAATGGACAATATCTTTCGAAGTATCATGGTTTCGGACCAAAACTCGCATGTTAAAGAGGCATTTCATTTTCTAACTTATTTGAACTCCATACTTTTTGTGTGTTCAAAATGCACCATCCAAAGCCACATAATCACTTTTCAACCCATTCTGACTTCATTTGCTATTTTTCATGCACTTACTGATTTTTTCGGCAAAATAACCCCGAAATTGAAAAGTACTTCAATTGAACTCTCAAAAGGTTGAAAGTTGGAATGGTATCATCATTTCACCCACATAGCATCTTATAAACAGTTGATAGGGTTACGGCGAAAACTGGATGCACTTCATGTACAAAATGGCCAATCTATTTCGAAGTATAAGGGTTTCGGACGAAAACTCGCATAATACAGAGGCATTTAATTTTTTTTAACTTATTTGAACTCCATACTTTTTGTGTGTTCAAAATTCACCATTCAAAGCCACATCATCCCTTTTCAACCCTTTCGGACTTTATTTGCTATTTTTCCTGCACTTACTGATTTGTTTCAGCCAAATAACCCTAAAATTGAAAAGCACTTCAAATGAATTCTAAAAAGGTTAAAAGTTGGCATGGTACCATCATTTCACCCACACAGCATGTTATAAAAACTTGAGAGGGTTATGGAAAACTGGATGCACTTAGTGTACAAAATGGACAATCTCTTTCGAAGTATCAAGGTTTCGGACGAGAACTCGCGTGTTACAGAGGCATTTCATTTTTTAACTTGTTTGAACTCCATAATTTTTGTGTGTTCAAAATGCACCATTCAAAGCCACACCATCACTTTTCAACCCATTCTGACTTCATTCGTTATTTTTCATGCACTTACTGATTTTTTCAGCAAAATAACCCTGAAATTGAAAAGCACTTCAAATGAACTCTCAAAAGGTTGAAAGTTTGAACGGTGTCATCATTTCACCCACATAGCATGTTATAAAAAGTTGAGTGGTTTACGGCAAAAACTGGATGCACTTCATGTACTAAATGGACAATCTCTTTCGAAGTATCATGGTTTCGGACCAAAACTCGCATGTTACAGAGGCATTTCATTTTTTAACTTATTTGAACTCCATACTTTTTGTGTGTTCAAAATGCACCATTCAAAGCCACATCATCACTTTTCAACCCATTCTGACTTCATTCGCTATTTTTCATGCACTTACTGATTTTTTCAGCAAAATAACCCTGAAATTGAAAAGCACTTCAAATGAACTCTCAAAAGGTTGCAAGTTGGAATGGTATCATCATTTCACCCACATAGCATCTTATAAAAAGTTGAGAGGGTTACAGCAAAAACTAGATGCACTTCATGTACAAAATGGACAATCTCTCTCGAAGTATCAGGGTTTCGGACAAAAACTCGCACGTTACAGAGGCATTTCATTTTTTTTAATTTATTTGAACTCCATACTTTTTGTGTGTTCAAAATTCACCATTCAAAGCCACATCATCCCATTTCAACCCTTTTGGACTTTATTTGCTATTTTTCATGCATTTACTGATTTGTTTCTGCAAAATAACCCTAAAATTGAAAAGCACTTCAAATGAACTCTAAAAAGGTTGAAAGGTTGAATGGTATCATCATTTCACCCACATAGCATGTTATAAAAAGTTGAGCGGGTTATGGAAAACTAGATGCACTTCATGTACAAAATGGACAATCTCTTTCAAAGTATCAGGGTTTCGAACGAAAACTCGCATGTTACAGAAGCATTTCATTTTTTAACTTATTTGAACTCCATACTTTTTGTGTGTTCAAAATACACCATTCAAAGCCACATCATCACTTTTCAACCCATTCTGACTTCATTTGGTATTTTTCATGCACTTACTGATTTTTTCAGCAAAATAACCCCGAAATTGAAAGCACTTCAAATGAACTCTCAAAAGGTTGAAAGTTGGAATGGTATCATTATTTCACCCACATAGCATCTTATAAAAAGTTGATAGGTTTACGACGAAAACTGGATGCACTTCATGTACAAAATGGACAACCTCTTACGAAGTATAAGGGTTTCGGACGAAAACTCGCATGTTACAGAGGCATTTAGTTTTTTGAATTTATTTGAACTCCATACTTTTTGTGTGTTCAAAATTCACCATTCAAAGCCACATCATCCCATTTCAACCCTTTCAGACTTCATTTGCTATTTTTCATGCACTTACTGATTTGTTTCATCAAAATAACCATAAATTTGAAAAGCACTTCAAATGAACTCTAAAAAGGTTGAAAGTTGGAATGGTATCATCATTTCACCCACATAGCATGTTATAAAAAGTTGAGAGGGTTATGGAAAACTGGATGCACTTCATGTACAAAATGGACCATGTCTTTCGAAGTATCATGGTTTCGGACCAAAACTCGCATGTTAAAGAGGCATTTCATTTTTTAACTTATTTGAACTCCATACTTTTTGTGTGTTCAAAATGCACCATCCAAAGCCAGATAATCACTTTTCAACCCATTCTGACTTCATTTGCTATTTTTCATGCACTTACTGATTTTTTCAGCAAAATAAGCCCGAAATTGAAAAGCACTTCAAATGAACTCTGAAAAGGTTGAAAGTTGGAATGGTATCATCATTTCACCCACATAGCATCTTATAAACAGTTGATAGGGTTATGGCGAAAACTGGATGCACTTCATGTACAAAATGGACAATCTATTTCGAAGTATAAGGGTTTCGGACGAAAACTCGCATATTACAGAGGCATTTAATTTTTTTAACTTATTTGAACTCCATACTTTTTGTGTGTTCAAAATTCACTATTCAAAGCCACATCATCCCTTTTCAACCCTTTCGGACTTTATTTGCTATTTTTCATGTACTTACTTATTTGTTCCAGCAAAATAACCCTAAAATTGGAAAGCACTTCAAATGAATTCTAAAAAGGTTAAAAGTTGGCATGGTATCATCATTTCTCCCACATAGCATGTTATAAAAAGTTGGGAGGGTTATGGAAAACTGGATGCACTTCATGTACAAAATGGACAATCTCTTTCGAAGTATCAAGGTTTCGGACGAGAACTCGCGTATTACAGAGGCATTTCATTTTTTAGCTTGTTTGAACTCCGTACTTTTTGTGTGTTCAAAATGCACCATTCAAAGCCACATCATCAATTTTCAACCCATTCTGACTTCATTCGCTATTTTTCATGCACTTACTGATTTTTTCAGCAAAATAACCCTGAAATTGAAAAGCACTTCAAATGAACTCTCAAAAGGTTGAAAGTTTGAACGGTGTAATAATTTCACCCACATAGCATGTTATAAAAAGTTGAGAGGGTTACGGCAAAAACTGGATGCACTTCATGTAGAAAATGGACAATCTCTTTCGAAGTATCATGGTTTCGGAGCAAAACTCGCATGTTACAGAGGCATTTCATTATTTAACTTATTTGAACTCCATACTTTTTGTGTGTTCAAAATGCACCATTCAAAGCCACATCATCACTTTTCAAGCCATTCTGACTTCATTCGCTATTTTTCATGCACTTACTGATTTTTTCAGCAAAATAACCCTGAAATTGAAAAGCACTTCAAATGAACTCTGAAAGGGTTGAAAGTTTGAATGGTGTCATCATTTCACCCACATAGCATGTTATAAAAAGTTGAGAGGGTTACGGATTAATTGGATGCACTTCATGTACAAAATGGATAATCTCTTTCGAAGTATCACGGTTTCAGACCAAAACTCGCATGTTAGAGAGGCATTTCATTTTTTAACTTATTTGAACTCCATACTTTCTTTGTGTTCAAAATGCACCATTCAAAGCCACATCATCACTTTTCAACCCATTCTGACTTAATTTGCTATTTTTCATGCACTTACTGATTTTTTCAGCAAAATAACAATGAAATTGAAAAGCACTTCAAATGAACTCTCAAAAGGTTAAAATTTGGGATGGTATCATTATTTCACCCACATAGCATGTTATAAAAAGTTGAGAGGGTTACGGCAAAAACTAGATGCACTTCATGTACAAAATGGACAATCTCTTTCGAAGTATCACGGTTTCGGACAAAAACTCGCATGTTACAGAGGCATTTCATTTTTTAATTTATTTGAACTCCATACTTTTTGTGTGTTCAAAATTCACCATTCAAAGCCACATCATCCCTATTGAACCCGTTTGGACTTTATTTGCTATTTTTCATGCACTTACTGATTTGTTTCCGCAAAAGAACCCTAAAATTGAAAAGCACTTCAAATGGACTCTAAAAAGGTTGAAAGTTGGAATGGTATCATCATTTCACCCACATAGCATGTTATAAAAAGTTGAGCGGGTTATGAAAAACTGGATGCACTTCATGTACAAAATGGACAATCTCTTTCGAAGTATCAGGGTTTCGGACAAAAACTCGCATGTTACACAGGCATTTCATTTTTTAACTTATTTGAACTCCATACTTTTTGTGAGTTCAAAATGCACCATTAGAAGCCACATCATCACTTTTCAACCCATTCTGACTTCATTTGCCATTTTTCATGCACTTACTGATTTTTCAGCAAAATTACCCCGAAATTGAAAAGCACTTCAAATGAATTCTCAAAAGGTTGAAATTTGGAATGGTATCATTATTTCACCCACATAGCATCATATAAAAAGTTGATAGGTTTACGGCGAAAACTGGATGCACTTCATGTACAAAATGGACAATCTCTTTCGAAGTATAAGGGTTTCAGAAGAAAACTCGCATGTTACAGAGGTATTTAATTTTTTGAATTTATTTGAACTCCATACTTTTTTTGTTTTCAAAATTCACCATTCAAAGCCACATCATGCCTTTTCAACCCTTTCAGACTTCATTTGCTATTTTTCATGCACTTACTGATTAGTTTCAGCAAAATAACCATAAATTTGAAAAGCACTTCAAATGAACTCTAAAAAGGTTGAAAGTTGGCATGGTATCACCATTTCACCCACATAGCATGTTATAAAAAGTTGAGAGGGTTATGGAAAACTGGATGCACTTCATGTACATAATGGACAATCTCTTTCGAAGTATCAGGGTCTCGAACAAAAACTCGCATGTTATAGAGGCATTTCATTTTTTAACTTATACGAACTCCATACTTTTTGTGTGTTCAAAATGCACCATTCAAAGCCACATCATCACTTTTCAACCCATTCTGACTTCATTCGCTATTTTTCATGCACTTACTGATTTTTTTCAGCAAAATAATCCTGAAATTGAAAAGCACTTCAAATGAACTCTCAAAAGGTTGAAAGTTGGAATGGTATCATCATTTCACCCACATAGCATGTTATAAAAAGTTGAGAGGGCTATGGAAAACTGGATGCACTTCATGTACAAAATGTACAATCTCTTTCGAAGTATCATGGTTTCAGAACAAAACTCGCATGTTAGAGAGGCATTTCATTTTTTAACTTATTTGAACTCCATACTTTTTGTGTGTTCAAAATGCACCATGCAAAGCCACATAATCACTTTTCAACCCATTCTGACTTCATTTGCTATTTTTCATGCACTTACTGATTTTTTCAGCAAAATAACCCCGAAATTTAAAAGCACTTCAAATGAACACTTAAAATGTTGAAAGTTGGAATGGTATCATCATTTCACCCACATAGCATCTTATAAAGAGTTGATAGGGTTACGGCGAAAACTGGATGCACTTCAGGTATAAAATGGACAATCTCTTTCGAAGTATAAGGGTTTCGGACGAAAACTCGCATATTACAGAGGCATTTAATTTTTTTAACTTATTTGAAGTCCATACTTTTTGTGTGTTCAAAATGCACCAATCAAAGCCACATCATCACTTTTCAACCCATTCTGACTTCATTCGACATTTTTCATGCACTTACTAATTTGTTTCAGCAAAATAACCATAAAATTGAAAAGCACTTCAAATGAATTCTAAAAAGGTTAAAAGTTGGCATGGTATCATCATTTCACCCACATAGCATGTTATAGAAACTTGAGAGGGTTATGGAAAACTAGATGCACTTCATGTACAAAATGGACAATCTCTTTCGAAGTATCAAGGTTTCGGACGAAAACTCACATGTTACAGAGGCATTTCATTTTTTAACTTAATTGAACTCCATACTTTTTGTGTGTTCAAAATGCACCATTCAAAGCCACATCATCACTTTTCAACCCATTCTGACTTCATTCGCTATTTTTCATGCACTTACTGATTTTTTTAGCAAAATAACCCTGAAATTGAAAAGCACTTAAAATGAACTCTCAAAAGGTTTAAAGTTTGAATGGTATCATCATTTCACCCACATAGCATGTTATAAAAAGTTGAGAGGGTTACCCCAAAAACTAGATGCACTTCATGTACCAAATGGACAATCTCTTCCGAAGTATACGTGTTTCGGACCAAAACTCGCATGTTACAAAGGCATTTGATTTTTTTAATTTATTTGAACTCCATACTTTTTGTGTGTTCAAAATTCACCATTCAAAGCCACATCATCCCTTTCCAACCCTTTCGGACTTTATTTGCTATTTTTCATGCACTTAGTGATTTTTTCAGCAAAATAACCCCGAAATTGAAAAGCACTTCAAATGAATTCTAAAAAGGTTTAAAGTTGGCATGGTATCATCATTTCACCCACATAGCATGTTATAAACAGTTGATAGGGTTATGGAAAACACGATGCACTTCATGTACAAAATGGACAATCTCTTTCGAAGTATCAAGGTTTCGGACGAAAACTCGCATGTTACACAGGCATTTCATTTTTTAACTTATTTGAACTCCATACTTTTTGTGTGTTCAAAATGCACCATTCAAAGCCACATCATCACTTTTCAACCCATTCTGACTTCATTTGTTATTTTTCATGCACTTACTGATTTTTTCAGCAAACTAACCCTGAAATTGAAAATCACTTCAAATGAACTCTCAAAAGGTTGAAAGTTTGAATGGTGTCATCATTTCACCCACATATCATGTTATAAAAAGTTCAGAGGGTTACGGCAAAAACTGGATGCACTTCATGTACAAAACGAACAATCTCTTTTGAGGTATCACGGTTTCGGACGAAAACTCGCATGTTACAGAGGCATTTCATTTTTTAACTTAATTGAACTCCATACTTTTTGTGTGTTCAAAAAGCACCATTCAAAGCCACATCATCACTTTTCAACCCATTCTGACTTCATTCGCTATTTTTCATGCACTTACTGATTTTTTCAGCAAAATAACCCTGAAATTGAAAAGCACTTCAAATGAACTCTCAAAAGGTTGAAAGTTTGAATGGTGTCAGCATTTCACCCACATAGCATGTTATAAAAAGTTGAGAGGGTTACGGAAAAAACTAGATGCACTTCATGTACAAAATGGACAATCTCTTTCGAAGTATCAGGGTTTCGGACAAAAAGTCGCATGTTACAAAGGCATTTCATTTTTTAAATTTATTTGAACTCCATACTTTTTGTGTGTTCAAAATTCACCATTAAAGCCACATCATCCTTTTCCAACCCTTTCGGACTTTATTTTCTATTTTTCATGCACTTACTGATTTGTTTCCGCAAAATAACCCTAAAATTGAAAAGCACTTCAAATGAACTCTAAAAAGGTTGAAAGTTGGAATGGATCATCATTTCACCCACATAGCATGTTATAGAAACTTGAGAGGGTTATGGAAAACTAGATGCACTTCATGTACAAAATGGACAATCTCTTTCGAAGTATCAAGGTTTCGGACGAAAACTCACATGTTACAGAGGCATTTCATTTTTTAACTTAATTGAACTCCATACTTTTTGTGTGTTCAAAA
This sequence comes from Hordeum marinum, assembly GCA_022496015.1. Classification (NCBI taxonomy): domain Eukaryota; kingdom Viridiplantae; phylum Streptophyta; class Magnoliopsida; order Poales; family Poaceae; genus Hordeum; species Hordeum marinum. Next base: position 179,565,991 of record CM039675.1, on the reverse strand, counting down.
TGCACCATTCAAAGCCACATCATCACTTTTCAACCCATTCTGACTTCATTCGCTATTTTTCATGCACTTACTGATTTTTTTAGCAAAATAACCCTGAAATTGAAAAGCACTTAAAATGAACTCTCAAAAGGTTTAAAGTTTGAATGGTATCATCATTTCACCCACATAGCATGTTATAAAAAGTTGAGAGGGTTACGGCAAAAACTAGATGCACTTCATGTACCAAATGGACAATCTCTTCCGAAGTATACGGGTTTCGGACAAAAACTCGCATGTTACAAAGGCATTTAATTTTTTTAATTTATTTGAACTCCATACTTTTTGTGTGTTCAAAATTCACCATTCAAAGCCACATCATCCCTTTCCAACCCTTTCGGACTTTATTTGCTATTTTTCATGCACTTACTGATTTTTTCAGCAAAATAACCCCGAAATTGAAAAGCACTTCAAATGAATTCTAAAAAGGTTTAAAGTTGGCATGGTATCATCATTTCACCCACATAGCATGTTATAAACAGTTGATAGGGTTATGGAAAACACGATGCACTTCATGTACAAAATGGACAATCTCTTTCGATGTATCAAGGTTTCGGACGAAAACTCGCATGTTACACAGGCATTTCATTTTTTAACTTATTTGAACTCCATACTTTTTGTGTGTTCAAAATGCACCATTCAAAGCCACATCATCACTTTTCAACCCATTCTGACTTCATTTGTTATTTTTCATGCACTTACTGATTTTTTCAGCAAACTAACCCTGAAATTGAAAATCACTTCAAATGAACTCTCAAAAGGTTGAAAGTTTGAATGGTGTCATCATTTCACCCACATATCATGTTATAAAAAGTTCAGAGGGTTACGGCAAAAACTGGATGCACTTCATGTACAAAACGGACAATCTCTTTTGAGGTATCACCGTTTCGGACGAAAACTCGCATGTTACAGAGGCATTTCATTTTTTAACTTAATTTAACTCCATACTTTTTGTGTGTTCAAAATGCACCATTCAAAGCCACATCATCACTTTTCAACCCATTCTGACTTCATTCGCTATTTTTCATGCACTTACTGATTTTTTCAGCAAAATAACCCTGAAATTGAAAAGCACTTCAAATGAACTCTCAAAAGGTTGAAAGTTTGAATGGTGTCAGCATTTCACCCACATAGCATGTTATAAAAAGTTGAGAGGGTGACGGCAAAAACTAGATGCACTTCATGTACAAAATGGACAATCTCTTTCGAAGTATCAGGGTTTCGGACAAAAACTCGCATGTTACAAAGGCATTTCATTTTTTAAATTTATTTGAACTCCATGCTTTTTGTGTGTTCAAAATTCACCATTAAAGCCACATCATCCCTTTCCAACCCTTTCGGACTTTATTTTCTATTTTTCATGCACTTACTGATTTGTTTCCGCAAAATAACCCTAAAATTGAAAAGCACTTCAAATGAACTCTAAAAAGGTTGAAAGTTGGAATGGATCATCATTTCACCCACATAGCATGTTATAAAAAGTTGAGAGGGTTATGGAAAACTGGATGCACTTCATGTACAAAATGGACAATCTCTTTCGAAGTATCACGGAATCAGACGAAAACTCGCATGTTACAGAGGCATTTCATTTTTTAACTTATTTGAACTCCATACTTTTTGTGTGTTCAAAATGCACCATTCAATGCCACATCATCACTTTTCAACCTATCCTGACTTCATTTGCTATTTTTCATGCACTTACTGATTTTTTCAGCAAAATAACCCCGAAATTAAGAAGCACTTCAAATGAACTCTCAAAAGGTTGAAAGTTGGAATGGTATTATCATTTCACCCACATAGCATCTTATAAACAGTTTATTGGGTTACGGCGAAAACTGGATGCACTTCACGTATAAAATGGACAATCTCTTTCGAAGTATACGGTTTCGGACGAAAACTCGCATGTTACAGAGGCATTTAATTTTTTTAATTTATTTGAACTCCGTACTTTTTGTGTGTTCAGAATTCACCATTCAAAGCCACATAATCCCTTTTCAACCCTTTCGGACATCATTTGCTATTTTTCATGCACTTACTGATTTATTTCAGCAAAATAACCCTAAAATTGAAAAGCACTTAAAATGAATTCTAAAAAGGTTTAAAGTTGGCACGGTATCATCATTTCACCCACATAGCACGTTATAAAAAGTTGACAGGGTTATGGAAAACTGGATGCACCTCATGTACAAAATGGACAATCTCTTTCGAAGTATCAAGGTTTCGGACGAAAACTCGCATGTTACAGAGGCATTTCCTTTTTTTTACTTATTTGAACTCCATACTTTTTGTGTGTTCAAAATGCACCATTCAAAGCCACATCATCACTTTTCAACCCATTCTGACTTCATTCGCTATTTTTAATGCACTTACTGATTTTTTCAGCAAACTAACCCTGAAATTGAAAATCACTTCAAATGAACTCTCAAAAGGTTGAAAGTTGGAATGGTGTCATCATTTCACCCACATATCATGTTATAAAAAGTTGAGAGGGTTACGGCAAAAACTGGATGCACTTCATGTAGAAAATGGACAATCTCTTTTGAAGTATCATGGTTTCGGACCAAAACTCGCATGTTACAGAGGCATGTCATTTTTTAACTTATTTGAACTCCATACTTTTTGTGTGTTCAAAATGCACCATTCAAAGCCACATCATCACTTTTCAACCCATTCTGACTTCATTCGCTATTTTTCATGCACTTACTGATTTTTTCAACAAAATGACAATGAAATTGAAAAGCACTTCAAATGAACTCTCAAAAGGTTGAAAGTTGGAATGGTATCATCATTTCACCCACATAGCATGTTATAAAAAGTTGAGCGGGTTATGGAAAACTGGATGCACTTCATGTACAAAATGGACAATCTCTTTCGAAGTATCAGGGTTTCAGACGAAAACTCGCATGTTACAGAGGCATTTCATTTTTAACTTATTTGAACTCCATACTTTTTGTGTGTTCAAAATGCATCATCCAAAGCCACATAATCACTTTTCAACCCATTCTGACTTCATTTGCTATTTTTCATGCACTTACTGATTTTTTCAGCAAAATAACCCCAAAATTGAAGAGCACTTCAAATGAACACTCAAAAGGTTGAAAGTTTGAATGGTATCATCATTTCACCCACATAGCATGTTATAAACAGTTGATAGGGTTACGGCGAAAACTGGATGCACTTCATGTACAAAATGGACAATCTCTTCCGAAGTATAAGGGTTTCGGACCAAAACTCGCATGTTAGAGAGGCATTTCATTTTTTAACTTATTTGAACTCCATACTTTTTGTGTGTTCAAAATGCACCATCCAAAGCCACATAATCACTTTTCAACCCATTCTGACTTCATTCGCTATTTTTCATGCACTTACTGATTTTTTCAGCAAAATAACCCTGAAATTGAAAAGCACTTCAAATGAACTCTCAAAAGGTTGAAAGTTTGAATGGTGTCAGCCTTTCACCCACATAGCATGTTATAAAAAGTTGAGAGGGTTACGGCAAAAACTAGATGCACTTCATGTACACAATGGACAATCTCTTTCGAAGTATCAGGGTTTCGGACAAAAACTCGCATGTTACAAAGGCATTTCATTTTTTAAATTTATTTGAACTCCATACTTTTTGTGTGTTCAAAATTCACCATTCAAAGCCACATCATCCCTTTCCAACCCTTTCGGACTTTATTTGCTATTTTTCATGCACTTACTGATTTTTTCAGCAAAATAACCCCGAAATTGAAAAGCACTTCAAATGAATTCTAAAAAGGTTTAAAGTTGGCATGGTATCATCATTTCACCCACATAGCATGTTATAAACAGTTGATAGGGTTATGGAAAACACGATGCACTTCATGTACAAAATGGACAATCTCTTTCGAAGTATCAAGGTTTCGGACGAAAACTCGCATGTTACACAGGCATTTCATTTTTTAACTTATTTGAACTCCATACTTTTTGTGTATTCAAAATGCACCATTCAATGCCACATCATCACTTTTCAACCCATTCTGACTTCATTTGCTATTTTTCATGCACTTACTGATTTTTTCAGCAAACTAACCCTGAAATTGAAAATCACTTCAAATGAACTCTCAAAAGGTTGAAAGTTTGAATGGTGTCATCATTTCACCCACATATCATGTTATAAAAAGTTCAGAGGGTTACGGCAAAAACTGGATGCACTTCATGTACAAAACGGACAATCTCTTTTGAGGTATCACCGTTTCGGACGAAAACTCGCATGTTACAGAGGCATTTCATTTTTTAACTTAATTTAACTCCATACTTTTTGTGTGTTCAAAATGCACCATTCAAAGCCACATCATCACTTTTCAACCCATTCTGACTTCATTCGCTATTTTTCATGCACTTACTGATTTTTTCAGCAAAATAACCCTGAAATTGAAAAGCACTTCAAATGAACTCTCAAAAGGTTGAAAGTTTGAATGGTGTCAGCATTTCACCCACATAGCATGTTATAAAAAGTTGAGAGGGTGACGGCAAAAACTAGATGCACTTCATGTACAAAATGGACAATCTCTTTCGAAGTATCAGGGTTTCGGACAAAAACTCGCATGTTACAAAGGCATTTCATTTTTTAAATTTATTTGAACTCCATGCTTTTTGTGTGTTCAAAATTCACCATTAAAGCCACATCATCCCTTTCCAACCCTTTCGGACTTTATTTTCTATTTTTCATGCACTTACTGATTTGTTTCCGCAAAATAACCCTAAAATTGAAAAGCACTTCAAATGAATTCTAAAAAGGTTGAAAGTTGGAATGGATCATCATTTCACCCACATAGCATGTTATAAAAAGTTGAGAGGGTTATGGAAAACTGGATGCACTTCATGTACAAAATGGACAATCTCTTTCGAAGTATCACGGAATCAGACGAAAACTCGCATGTTACAGAGGCATTTCATTTTTTAACTTATTTGAACTCCATACTTTTTGTGTGTTCAAAATGCACCATTCAAATGCCACATCATCACTTTTCAACCTATCCTGACTTCATTTGCTATTTTTCATGCACTTACTGATTTTTTCAGCAAAATAACCCCGAAATTGAGAAGCACTTCAAATGAACTCTCAAAAGGTTGAAAGTTGGAATGGTATTATCATTTCACCCACATAGCATCTTATAAACAGTTTATTGGGTTACGGCGAAAACTGGATGCACTTCACGTATAAAATGGACAATCTCTTTCGAAGTATACGGTTTCGGACGAAAACTCGCATGTTACAGAGGCATTTAATTTTTTTAATTTATTTGAACTCCGTACTTTTTGTGTGTTCAGAATTCACCATTCAAAGCCACATAATCCCTTTTCAACCCTTTCGGACATCATTTGCTATTTTTCATGCACTTACTGATTTATTTCAGCAAAATAACCCTAAAATTGAAAAGCACTTAAAATGAATTCTAAAAAGGTTTAAAGTTGGCACGGTATCATCATTTCACCCACATAGCACGTTATAAAAAGTTGACAGGGTTATGGAAAACTGGATGCACCTCATGTACAAAATGGACAATCTCTTTCGAAGTATCAAGGTTTCGGACGAAAACTCGCATGTTACAGAGGCATTTCCTTTTTTTTACTTATTTGAACTCCATACTTTTTGTGTGTTCAAAATGCACCATTCAAAGCCACATCATCACTTTTCAACCCATTCTGACTTCATTCGCTATTTTTAATGCACTTACTGATTTTTTCAGCAAACTAACCCTGAAATTGAAAATCACTTCAAATGAACTCTCAAAAGGTTGAAAGTTGGAATGGTGTCATCATTTCACCCACATATCATGTTATAAAAAGTTGAGAGGGTTACGGCAAAAACTGGATGCACTTCATGTAGAAAATGGACAATCTCTTTTGAAGTATCATGGTTTCGGACCAAAACTCGCATGTTACAGAGGCATGTCATTTTTTAACTTATTTGAACTCCATACTTTTTGTGTGTTCAAAATGCACCATTCAAAGCCACATCATCACTTTTCAACCCATTCTGACTTCATTCGCTATTTTTCATGCACTTACTGATTTTTTCAACAAAATGACAATGAAATTGAAAAGCACTTCAAATGAACTCTCAAAAGGTTGAAAGTTGGAATGGTATCATCATTTCACCCACATAGCATGTTATAAAAAGTTGAGCGGGTTATGGAAAACTGGATGCACTTCATGTACAAAATGGACAATCTCTTTCGAAGTATCAGGGTTTCAGACGAAAACTCGCATGTTACAGAGGCATTTCATTTTTAACTTATTTGAACTCCATACTTTTTGTGTGTTCAAAATGCATCATCCAAAGCCACATAATCACTTTTCAACCCATTCTGACTTCATTTGCTATTTTTCATGCACTTACTGATTTTTTCAGCAAAATAACCCCAAAATTGAAGAGCACTTCAAATGAACACTCAAAAGGTTGAAAGTTTGAATGGTATCATCATTTCACCCACATAGCATGTTATAAACAGTTGATAGGGTTACGGCGAAAACTGGATGCACTTCATGTACAAAATGGACAATCTCTTCCGAAGTATAAGGGTTTCGGACCAAAACTCGCATGTTAGAGAGGCATTTCATTTTTTAACTTATTTGAACTCCATACTTTTTGTGTGTTCAAAATGCACCATCCAAAGCCACATAATCACTTTTCAACCCATTCTGACTTCATTCGCTATTTTTCATGCACTTACTGATTTTTTCAGCAAAATAACCCTGAAATTGAAAAGCACTTCAAATGAACTCTCAAAAGGTTGAAAGTTTGAATGGTGTCAGCCTTTCACCCACATAGCATGTTATAAAAAGTTGAGAGGGTTACGGCAAAAACTAGATGCACTTCATGTACACAATGGACAATCTCTTTCGAAGTATCAGGGTTTCGGACAAAAACTCGCATGTTACAAAGGCATTTCATTTTTTAAATTTATTTGAACTCCATACTTTTTGTGTGTTCAAAATTCACCATTCAAAGCCACATCATCCCTTTCCAACCCTTTCGGACTTTATTTGCTATTTTTCATGCACTTACTGATTTTTTCAGCAAAATAACCCCGAAATTGAAAAGCACTTCAAATGAATTCTAAAAAGGTTTAAAGTTGGCATGGTATCATCATTTCACCCACATAGCATGTTATAAACAGTTGATAGGGTTATGGAAAACACGATGCACTTCATGTACAAAATGGACAATCTCTTTCGAAGTATCAAGGTTTCGGACGAAAACTCGCATGTTACACAGGCATTTCATTTTTTAACTTATTTGAACTCCATACTTTTTGTGTATTCAAAATGCACCATTCAATGCCACATCATCACTTTTCAACCCATTCTGACTTCATTTGCTATTTTTCATGCACTTACTGATTTTTTCAGCAAACTAACCCTGAAATTGAAAATCACTTCAAATGAACTCTCAAAAGGTTGAAAGTTTGAATGGTGTCATCATTTCACCCACATATCATGTTATAAAAAGTTCAGAGGGTTACGGCAAAAACTGGATGCACTTCATGTACAAAACGGACAATCTCTTTTGAGGTATCACCGTTTCGGACGAAAACTCGCATGTTACAGAGGCATTTCATTTTTTAACTTAATTTAACTCCATACTTTTTGTGTGTTCAAAATGCACCATTCAAAGCCACATCATCACTTTTCAACCCATTCTGACTTCATTCGCTATTTTTCATGCACTTACTGATTTTTTCAGCAAAATAACCCTGAAATTGAAAAGCACTTCAAATGAACTCTCAAAAGGTTGAAAGTTTGAATGGTGTCAGCATTTCACCCACATAGCATGTTATAAAAAGTTGAGAGGGTGACGGCAAAAACTAGATGCACTTCATGTACAAAATGGACAATCTCTTTCGAAGTATCAGGGTTTCGGACAAAAACTCGCATGTTACAAAGGCATTTCATTTTTTAAATTTATTTGAACTCCATGCTTTTTGTGTGTTCAAAATTCACCATTAAAGCCACATCATCCCTTTCCAACCCTTTCGGACTTTATTTTCTATTTTTCATGCACTTACTGATTTGTTTCCGCAAAATAACCCTAAAATTGAAAAGCACTTCAAATGAATTCTAAAAAGGTTGAAAGTTGGAATGGATCATCATTTCACCCACATAGCATGTTATAAAAAGTTGAGAGGGTTATGGAAAACTGGATGCACTTCATGTACAAAATGGACAATCTCTTTCGAAGTATCACGGAATCAGACGAAAACTCGCATGTTACAGAGGCATTTCATTTTTTAACTTATTTGAACTCCATACTTTTTGTGTGTTCAAAATGCACCATTCAAATGCCACATCATCACTTTTCAACCTATCCTGACTTCATTTGCTATTTTTCATGCACTTACTGATTTTTTCAGCAAAATAACCCCGAAATTGAGAAGCACTTCAAATGAACTCTCAAAAGGTTGAAAGTTGGAATGGTATTATCATTTCACCCACATAGCATCTTATAAACAGTTTATTGGGTTACGGCGAAAACTGGATGCACTTCACGTATAAAATGGACAATCTCTTTCGAAGTATACGGTTTCGGACGAAAACTCGCATGTTACAGAGGCATTTAATTTTTTTAATTTATTTGAACTCCGTACTTTTTGTGTGTTCAGAATTCACCATTCAAAGCCACATAATCCCTTTTCAACCCTTTCGGACATCATTTGCTATTTTTCATGCACTTACTGATTTATTTCAGCAAAATAACCCTAAAATTGAAAAGCACTTAAAATGAATTCTAAAAAGGTTTAAAGTTGGCACGGTATCATCATTTCACCCACATAGCACGTTATAAAAAGTTGACAGGGTTATGGAAAACTGGATGCACCTCATGTACAAAATGGACAATCTCTTTCGAAGTATCAAGGTTTCGGACGAAAACTCGCATGTTACAGAGGCATTTCCTTTTTTTTACTTATTTGAACTCCATACTTTTTGTGTGTTCAAAATGCACCATTCAAAGCCACATCATCACTTTTCAACCCATTCTGACTTCATTCGCTATTTTTAATGCACTTACTGATTTTTTCAGCAAACTAACCCTGAAATTGAAAATCACTTCAAATGAACTCTCAAAAGGTTGAAAGTTGGAATGGTGTCATCATTTCACCCACATATCATGTTATAAAAAGTTGAGAGGGTTACGGCAAAAACTGGATGCACTTCATGTAGAAAATGGACAATCTCTTTTGAAGTATCATGGTTTCGGACCAAAACTCGCATGTTACAGAGGCATGTCATTTTTTAACTTATTTGAACTCCATACTTTTTGTGTGTTCAAAATGCACCATTCAAAGCCACATCATCACTTTTCAACCCATTCTGACTTCATTCGCTATTTTTCATGCACTTACTGATTTTTTCAACAAAATGACAATGAAATTGAAAAGCACTTCAAATGAACTCTCAAAAGGTTGAAAGTTGGAATGGTATCATCATTTCACCCACATAGCATGTTATAAAAAGTTGAGCGGGTTATGGAAAACTGGATGCACTTCATGTACAAAATGGACAATCTCTTTCGAAGTATCAGGGTTTCAGACGAAAACTCGCATGTTACAGAGGCATTTCATTTTTAACTTATTTGAACTCCATACTTTTTGTGTGTTCAAAATGCATCATCCAAAGCCACATAATCACTTTTCAACCCATTCTGACTTCATTTGCTATTTTTCATGCACTTACTGATTTTTTCAGCAAAATAACCCCAAAATTGAAGAGCACTTCAAATGAACACTCAAAAGGTTGAAAGTTTGAATGGTATCATCATTTCACCCACATAGCATGTTATAAACAGTTGATAGGGTTACGGCGAAAACTGGATGCACTTCATGTACAAAATGGACAATCTCTTCCGAAGTATAAGGGTTTCGGACCAAAACTCGCATGTTAGAGAGGCATTTCATTTTTTAACTTATTTGAACTCCATACTTTTTGTGTGTTCAAAATGCACCATCCAAAGCCACATAATCACTTTTCAACCCATTCTGACTTCATTCGCTATTTTTCATGCACTTACTGATTTTTTCAGCAAAATAACCCTGAAATTGAAAAGCACTTCAAATGAACTCTCAAAAGGTTGAAAGTTTGAATGGTGTCAGCCTTTCACCCACATAGCATGTTATAAAAAGTTGAGAGGGTTACGGCAAAAACTAGATGCACTTCATGTACACAATGGACAATCTCTTTCGAAGTATCAGGGTTTCGGACAAAAACTCGCATGTTACAAAGGCATTTCATTTTTTAAATTTATTTGAACTCCATACTTTTTGTGTGTTCAAAATTCACCATTCAAAGCCACATCATCCCTTTCCAACCCTTTCGGACTTTATTTGCTATTTTTCATGCACTTACTGATTTTTTCAGCAAAATAACCCCGAAATTGAAAAGCACTTCAAATGAATTCTAAAAAGGTTTAAAGTTGGCATGGTATCATCATTTCACCCACATAGCATGTTATAAACAGTTGATAGGGTTATGGAAAACACGATGCACTTCATGTACAAAATGGACAATCTCTTTCGAAGTATCAAGGTTTCGGACGAAAACTCGCATGTTACACAGGCATTTCATTTTTTAACTTATTTGAACTCCATACTTTTTGTGTATTCAAAATGCACCATTCAATGCCACATCATCACTTTTCAACCCATTCTGACTTCATTTGCTATTTTTCATGCACTTACTGATTTTTTCAGCAAACTAACCCTGAAATTGAAAATCACTTCAAATGAACTCTCAAAAGGTTGAAAGTTTGAATGGTGTCATCATTTCACCCACATATCATGTTATAAAAAGTTCAGAGGGTTACGGCAAAAACTGGATGCACTTCATGTACAAAACGGACAATCTCTTTTGAGGTATCACCGTTTCGGACGAAAACTCGCATGTTACAGAGGCATTTCATTTTTTAACTTAATTTAACTCCATACTTTTTGTGTGTTCAAAATGCACCATTCAAAGCCACATCATCACTTTTCAACCCATTCTGACTTCATTCGCTATTTTTCATGCACTTACTGATTTTTTCAGCAAAATAACCCAGAAATTGAAAAGCACTTCAAATGAACTCTCAAAAGGTTGAAAGTTTGAATGGTGTCAGCATTTCACCCACATAGCATGTTATAAAAAGTTGAGAGGGTTACGGCAAAAACTAGATGCACTTCATGTACAAAATGGACAATCTTTTTCGAAGTATGAGGGTTTCGGACAAAAACTCGCATGTTACAAAGGCATTTCATTTTTTAAATTTATTTGAACTCCATACTTTTTGTGTGTTCAAAATTCACCATTAAAGCAACATCATCCCTTTCCAACCCTTTCGGACTTTATTTTCTATTTTTCATGCACTTACTGATTTGTTTCCGCAAAATAACCCTAAAATTGAAAAGCACTTCAAATGAACTCTAAAAAGGTTGAAAGTTGGAATGGATCATCATTTCACCCACATAGCATGTTATAAAAAGTTGAGAGGGTTATGGAAAACTAGATGCACTTCATGTATGAAATGGACAATCTCTTTCGAAGTATCACGGAATCAGACGAAAACTCGCATGTTACAGAGGCATTTCATTTTTTAACTTATTTGAACTCCATACTTTTTGTGTGTTCAAAATGCACCATTCAATGCCACATCATCACTTTTCAACCTATCCTGCCTTCATTTGCTATTTTTCATGCACTTACTGATTTTTTCAGCAAAATAACCCCGAAATTGAGAAGCACTTCAAATGAACTCTCAAAAGGTTGAAAGTTGGAATGGTATCATCATTTCACCCACATAGCATCTTATAAACAGTTTATAGGGTTACGGCGAAAACTGGATGCACTTTATGTACAAAATGGACAATCTCTTTCGAAGTATACGGTTTTGGACGAAAACTCGCATGTTACAGAGGCATTTAATTTTTTTAATTTATTTGAACTCCGTACTTTTTGTGTGTTCAGAATTCACCATTCAAAGCCACATAATCCCTTTTCAACCCTTTCGAACATCATTTGCTATTTTTCATGCACTTACTGATTTGTTTCAGCAAAATAACCCTAAAATTGAAAAGCACTTAAAATGAATTCTAAAAAGGTTTAAAGTTGGCACGGTATCATCATTTCACCCACATAGCATGTTATAAAAAGTTGACAGGGTTATGGAAAACTGGATGCACCTCATGTACAAAATGGACAATCTCTTTCGAAGTATCAAGGTTTCGGACGAAAACTCGCATGTTACAGAGGCATTTCCTTTTTTAACTTATTTGAACTCCATACTTTTTGTGTGTTCAAAATGCACCATTCAAAGCCACATCATCACTTTTCAACCCATTCTGACTTCATTCGCTATTTTTAATGCACTTATTGATTTTTTAAGCAAACTAACCCTGAAATTGAAAATCACTTCAAATGAACTCTCAAAAGGTTGAAAGTTGGAATGGTGTCATCATTTCACCCACATATCATGTTATAAAAAGTTGAGAGGGTTACGGCAAAAACTGGATGCACTTCATGTACAAAATGGACAATCTCTTTCGAAGTATCATGGTTTCGGACCAAAACTCGCATGTTACATAGGCATGTCATTTTTTAACTTATTTGAACTCCATACTTTTTGTGTGTTCAAAATGCACCATTCAAAGCCACATCATCACTTTTCAACCCATTCTGACTTCATTTGCTATTTTTCATGCACTTACTGATTTTTTCAGAAAAATGACAATGAAATTGAAAATCACTTCAAATTAACTCTCAAAAGGTTGAAAGTTTGAATGGTGTCATCATTTCACCCACATATCATGTTATAAAAAGTTCAGAGGGTTACGGCAAAAACTGGATGCACTTCATGTACAAAATGGACAATCTCTTTCGAAGTATCAGGGTTTCAGACGAAAACTTGCATGTTACAGAGGCATTTCATTTTTTAACTTAATTGAACTCCATACTTTTTGTGTGTTCAAAATGCATCATTCAAAGCCACATAATCACTTTTCAACCCATTCTGACTTCATTTGCTATTTTTCATGCACTTACTGAATTTTTCAGCAAAATAACCCCAAAATTGAAAAGCACTTCAAATGAACTCTCAAAAGGTTGAAAGTTTGAATGGTATCATCATTTCACCCACATAGCATCTTATAAACAGTTGATAGGGTTACGGCGAAAACTGGATGCACTTCATGTACAAAATGGACAATCTCTTTCGAAGTATCAGGGTTTCGGACAAAAACTCGCATGTTACAAAGGCATTTCATTTTTTAAATTTATTTGAACTCCATACTTTTTGTGTGTTCAAAATTCACCATTAAAGCCACATCATCCTTTTCCAACCCTTTCGGACTTTATTTTCTATTTTTCATGCACTTACTGATTTGTTTCCGCAAAATAACCCTAAAATTGAAAAGCACTTCAAATGAACTCTAAAAAGGTTGAAAGTTGGAATGGATCATCATTTCACCCACATAGCATGTTATAAAAAGTTGAGAGGGTTATGGAAAACTAGATGCACTTCATGTACGAAATGGACAATCTCTTTCGAAGTATCACGGAATCAGACGAAAACTCGCATGTTACAGAGGCATTTCATTTTTTAACTTATTTGAACTCCATACTTTTTGTGTGTTCAAAATGCACCATTCAAAGCCACATCATCACTTTTCAACCCATTCTGACTTCATTCGCTATTTTTCATGCACTTACTGATTTTTCAGCAAAATAACCCAGAAATTGAAAAGCACATCAAATGAACTCTCAAAAGGTTGAAAGTTTGAATGGTGTCAGCATTTCACCCACATAGCATGTTATAAAAAGTTGAGAGGGTTACGGCAAAAACTAGATGCACTTCATGTACAAAATGGACAATCTCTTTCGAAGTATCAGGGTTTCGGACAAAAACTCGCATGTTACAAAGGCATTTCATTTTTTAAATTTATTTGAACTCCATACTTTTTGTGTGTTCAAAATTCACCATTAAAGCCACATCATCCTTTTCCAACCCTTTCGGACTTTATTTTCTATTTTTCATGCACTTACTGATTTGTTTCCGCAAAATAACCCTAAAATTGAAAAGCACTTCAAATGAACTCTAAAAAGGTTGAAAGTTGGAATGGATCATCATTTCACCCACATAGCATGTTATAAAAAGTTGAGAGGGTTATGGAAAACTAGATGCACTTCATGTACGAAATGGACAATCTCTTTCGAAGTATCACGGAATCAGACGAAAACTCGCATGTTACAGAGGCATTTCATTTTTTAACTTATTTGAACTCCATACTTTTTGTGTGTTCAAAATGCACCATTCAAAGCCACATCATCACTTTTCAACCCATTCTGACTTCATTCGCTATTTTTCATGCACTTACTGATTTTTTCAGCAAAATAACCCAGAAATTGAAAAGCACATCAAATGAACTCTCAAAAGGTTGAAAGTTTGAATGGTGTCAGCATTTCACCCACATAGCATGTTATAAAAAGTTGAGAGGGTTACGGCAAAAACTAGATGCACTTCATGTACAAAATGGACAATCTCTTTCGAAGTATCAGGGTTTCGGACAAAAACTCGCATGTTACAAAGGCATTTCATTTTTTAAATTTATTTGAACTCCATACTTTTTGTGTGTTCAAAATTCACCATTAAAGCCACATCATCCCTTTCCAACCCTTTCGGACTTTATTTTCTATTTTTCATGCACTTACTGATTTGTTTCCGCAAAATAACCCTAAAATTGAAAAGCACTTCAAATGAACTCTAAAAAGGTTGAAAGTTGGAATGGATCATCATTTCACCCACATAGGATGTTATAAAAAGTTGAGAGGGTTATGGAAAACTAGATGCACTTCATGTACGAAATGGACAATCTCTTTCGAAGTATCACGGAATCAGACGAAAACTCGCATGTTACAGAGGCATTTCATTTTTTAACTTATTTGAACTCCATACTTTTTGTGTGTTCAAAATGCACCATTCAATGCCACATCATCACTTTTCAACCTATCCTGCCTTCATTTGCTATTTTTCATGCACTTACTGATTTTTTCAGCAAAATAACCCCGAAATTGAGAAGCACTTCAAATGAACTCTCAAAAGGTTGAAAGTTGGAATGGTATCATCATTTCACCCACATAGCATCTTATAAACAGTTTATAGGGTTACGGCGAAAACTGGATGCACTTTATGTACAAAATGGACAATCTCTTTCGAAGTATCACGGTTTCGGACAAAAACTCGCATGTTACAGAGGCATTTCATTTTTTAAATTTATTTGAACTCCATACTTTTTGTGTGTTCAAAATTCACCATTAAAGCCACATCATCCTTTTCCAACCCTTTCGGACTTTATTTTCTATTTTTCATGCACTTACTGATTTGTTTCCGCAAAATAACCCTAAAATTGAAAAGCACTTCAAATGAACTCTAAAAAGGTTGAAAGTTGGAATGGATCATCATTTCACCCACATAGCATGTTATAAAAAGTTGAGAGGGTTATGGAAAACTAGATGCACTTCATGTACGAAATGGACAATCTCTTTCGAAGTATCACGGAATCAGACGAAAACTCGCATGTTACAGAGGCATTTCATTTTTTAACTTATTTGAACTCCATACTTTTTGTGTGTTCAAAATGCACCATTCAAAGCCACATCATCACTTTTCAACCCATTCTGACTTCATTCGCTATTTTTCATGCACTTACTGATTTTTTCAGCAAAATAACCCAGAAATTGAAAAGCACATCAAATGAACTCTCAAAAGGTTGAAAGTTTGAATGGTGTCAGCATTTCACCCACATAGCATGTTATAAAAAGTTGAGAGGGTTACGGCAAAAACTAGATGCACTTCATGTACAAAATGGACAATCTCTTTCGAAGTATCAGGGTTTCGGACAAAAACTCGCATGTTACAAAGGCATTTCATTTTTTAAATTTATTTGAACTCCATACTTTTTGTGTGTTCAAAATTCACCATTAAAGCCACATCATCCCTTTCCAACCCTTTCGGACTTTATTTTCTATTTTTCATGCACTTACTGATTTGTTTCCGCAAAATAACCCTAAAATTGAAAAGCACTTCAAATGAACTCTAAAAAGGTTGAAAGTTGGAATGGATCATCATTTCACCCACATAGGATGTTATAAAAAGTTGAGAGGGTTATGGAAAACTAGATGCACTTCATGTACGAAATGGACAATCTCTTTCGAAGTATCACGGAATCAGACGAAAACTCGCATGTTACAGAGGCATTTCATTTTTTAACTTATTTGAACTCCATACTTTTTGTGTGTTCAAAATGCACCATTCAATGCCACATCATCACTTTTCAACCTATCCTGCCTTCATTTGCTATTTTTCATGCACTTACTGATTTTTTCAGCAAAATAACCCCGAAATTGAGAAGCACTTCAAATGAACTCTCAAAAGGTTGAAAGTTGGAATGGTATCATCATTTCACCCACATAGCATCTTATAAACAGTTTATAGGGTTACGGCGAAAACTGGATGCACTTTATGTACAAAATGGACAATCTCTTTCGAAGTATACGGTTTTGGACGAAAACTCGCATGTTACAGAGGCATTTAATTTTTTTAATTTATTTGAACTCCGTACTTTTTGTGTGTTCAGAATTCACCATTCAAAGCCACATAATCCCTTTTCAACCCTTTCGAACATCATTTGCTATTTTTCATGCACTTACTGATTTGTTTCAGCAAAATAACCCTAAAATTGAAAAGCACTTAAAATGAATTCTAAAAAGGTTTAAAGTTGGCACGGTATCATCATTTCACCCACATAGCATGTTATAAAAAGTTGACAGGGTTATGGAAAACTGGATGCACCTCATGTACAAAATGGACAATCTCTTTCGAAGTATCAAGGTTTCGGACGAAAACTCGCATGTTACAGAGGCATTTCCTTTTTTAACTTATTTGAACTCCATACTTTTTGTGTGTTCAAAATGCACCATTCAAAGCCACATCATCACTTTTCAACCCATTCTGACTTCATTCGCTATTTTTAATGCACTTATTGATTTTTTCAGCAAACTAACCCTGAAATTGAAAATCACTTCAAATGAACTCTCAAAAGGTTGAAAGTTGGAATGGTGTCATCATTTCACCCACATATCATGTTATAAAAAGTTGAGAGGGTTACGGCAAAAACTGGATGCACTTCATGTACAAAATGGACAATCTCTTTCGAAGTATCATGGTTTCGGACCAAAACTCGCATGTTACATAGGCATGTCATTTTTTAACTTATTTGAACTCCATACTTTTTGTGTGTTCAAAATGCACCATTCAAAGCCACATCATCACTTTTCAACCCATTCTGACTTCATTTGCTATTTTTCATGCACTTACTGATTTTTTCAGCAAAATGACAATGAAATTGAAAATCACTTCAAATTAACTCTCAAAAGGTTGAAAGTTTGAATGGTGTCATCATTTCACCCACATATCATGTTATAAAAAGTTCAGAGGGTTACGGCAAAAACTGGATGCACTTCATGTACAAAATGGACAATCTCTTTCGAAGTATCAGGGTTTCAGACGAAAACTTGCATGTTACAGAGGCATTTCATTTTTTAACTTATTGAACTCCATACTTTTTGTGTGTTCAAAATGCATCATTCAAAGCGACATAATCACTTTTCAACCCATTCTGACTTCATTTGCTATTTTTCATGCACTTACTGAATTTTTCAGCAAAATAACCCCAAAATTGAAAAGCACTTCAAATGAACTCTCAAAAGGTTGAAAGTTTGAATGGTATCATCATTTCACCCACATAGCATCTTATAAACAGTTGATAGGGTTACGGCGAAAACTGGATGCACTTCATGTACAAAATGGACAATCTCTTTCGAAGTATCAGGGTTTCGGACAAAAACTCGCATGTTACAAAGGCATTTCATTTTTTAAATTTATTTGAACTCCATACTTTTTGTGTGTTCAAAATTCACCATTAAAGCCACATCATCCTTTTCCAACCCTTTCGGACTTTATTTTCTATTTTTCATGCACTTACTGATTTGTTTCCGCAAAATAACCCTAAAATTGAAAAGCACTTCAAATGAACTCTAAAAAGGTTGAAAGTTGGAATGGATCATCATTTCACCCACATAGCATGTTATAAAAAGTTGAGAGGGTTATGGAAAACTGGATGCACTTCATGTACAAAATGGACAATCTCTTTCGAAGTATCACGGAATCAGACAAAAACTCGCATGTTACAGAGGCATTTCATTTTTTAACTTATTTGAACTCCATACTTTTTGTGTGTTCAAAATGCACCATTCAATGCCACATCATCACTTTTCAACCTATCCTGAATTCATTTGCTATTTTTCATGCACTTACTGATTTTTTCAGCAAAATAAC
Source organism: Hordeum marinum (assembly GCA_022496015.1). NCBI lineage: Eukaryota > Viridiplantae > Streptophyta > Magnoliopsida > Poales > Poaceae > Hordeum > Hordeum marinum. The sequence goes on along the minus strand of CM039675.1, from coordinate 179,547,564 downwards.
CCCGAAATTGAGAAGCACTTCAAATGAACTCTCAAAAGGTTGAAAGTTGGAATGGTATCATCATTTCACCCACATAGCATCTTATAAACAGTTTATAGGGTTACGGCGAAAACTGGATGCACTTCATGTACAAAATGGACAATCTCTTTCGAAGTATATGGTTTCGGACGAAAACTCGCATGTTACAGAGGCATTTAATTTTTTTAATTTATTTGAACTCCGTACTTTTTGTGTGTTCAGAATTCACCATTCAAAGCCACATAATCCCTTTTCAACCCTTTCGGACATCATTTGCTATTTTTCATGCACTTACTGATTTGTTTCAGCAAAATAACCAGAAAATTGAAAAGCACTTAAAATGAATTCTAAAAAGGTTTAAAGTTGGCACGGTATCATCATTTCACCCACATAGCATGTTATAAAAAGTTGACAGGGTTATGGAAAACTGGATGCACCTCATGTACAAAATGGACAATCTCTTTCGAAGTATCAAGGTTTCGGACGAAAACTCGCATGTTACAGAGGCATTTCCTTTTTTAACTTATTTGAACTCCATACTTTTTGTGTGTTAAAAATGCACCATTCAAAGCCACATCATCACTTTTCAACCCATTCTGACTTCATTCGCTATTTTCAATGCACTTACTGATTTTTTCAGCAAACTAACCCTGAAATTGAAAATCACTTCAAATGAACTCTCAAAAGGTTGAAAGTTGGAATGGTGTCATCATTTCACCCACATATCATGTTATAAAAAGTTGAGAGGGTTACGGCAAAAACTGGATGCACTTCATGTAGAAAATGGACAATCTCTTTTGAAGTATCATGGTTTCGGACCAAAACTCCCATGTTACACAGGCATGTCATTTTTTAACTTATTTGAACTCCATACTTTTTGTGTGTTCAAAATGCACCATTCAAAGCCACATCATCACTTTTCAACCCATTCTGACTTCATTCGCTATTTTTCATGCACTTACTGATTTTTTCAGCAAAATGACAATGAAATTGAAAAGCACTTCAAATGAACTCTCAAAAGGTTGAAAGTTGGAATGGTATCATCATTTCACCCACATAGCATGTTATAAAAAGTTGAGCGGGTTATGGAAAACTGGATGCACTTCATGTACAAAATGGACAATCTCTTTCGAAGTATCAGGGTTTCAGACGAAAACTCGCATGTTACAGAGGCATTTCATTTTTAACTTATTTGAACTCCATACTTTTTGTGTGTTCAAAATGCATCATTCAAAGCCACATAATCACTTTTCAACCCATTCTGACTTCATTTGCTATTTTTCATGCACTTACTGATTTTTTCAGCAAAATAACCCCAAAATTGAAAAGCACTTCAAATGAACACTCAAAAGGTTGAAAGTTTGAATGGTATCATCATTTCACCCACATAGCATCTTATAAACAGTTGATAGGGTTACGGCGAAAACTGGATGCACTTCATGTACAAAATGGACAATCTCTTCCGAAGTATAAGGGTTTCGGACCAAAACTCGCATGTTAGAGAGGCCTTTCATTTTTTAACTTATTTGAACTCCATACTTTTGTGTGTTCATAATGCACCATTCAAAGCCACATAATCACTTTTCAACCCATTCTGACTTCATTTGCTATTTTTCATGCACTTACTGATTTTTTCAACAAAATAACCCCGAAATTGAAAAGCACTTCAAATGAACTCTCAAAAGGTTGAAAGTTGGAATGGTATCATCATTTCAACCACATAGCATCTTATAAATAGTTGATAGGGTTACGGCAAAAACTGGATGCACTTCATGTACAAAATGGACAAACCCTTTCGAAATATATGGGTTTCGGACGAAAACTCGCATATTATAGAGGCATTTAATATTTTTAACTTATTTGAACTCCATACTTTTTGTGTATTCAAAATTCACCATTCAAAGCCACATCATCCCTTTTCAACCCTTTCGGACTTGATTTGCTATTTTTCATGCACTTACTGATTTGTTTCAGTAAAATAACCCTAAAATTGAAAAGCACTTCAACTGAATTCTAAAAAGGTTAAAAGTTGGCATGGTATCATCATTTCACCCACATAGCATGTTATAAAAAGTTGAGAGGGTTATGGAAAACTGGATGCACTTCATGTACAAAATGGACAATCTCTTTCGAAGTATCAAGGTTTCGGACGACAACTCGCATGTTACAGAGGCATTTCATTTTTTAACTTAATTGAACTCCATACTTTTTGTGTGTTCAAAATGCACCATTCAAAGCCACATCATCACTTTTCAACCCATTCTGACTTCATTCGCTATTTTTCATGCACTTACTGATTTTTTCAGCAAAATGACAATGAAATTGAAAAGCACTTCAAATGAACTCTCAAAAGGTTGACAGTTGGAATGGTATCATCATTTCACCCACATAGCATGTTATAAAAAGTTGAGCGGGTTATGGAAAACTGGATGCACTTCATGTACAAAATGGACAATCTCTTTCGAAGTATCAGGGTTTCAGACGAAAACTCGCATGTTACAGAGGCATTTCATTTTTAACTTATTTGAACTCCATACTTTTTGTGTGTTCAAAATGCATCATTCAAAGCCACATAATCACTTTTCAACCCATTCTGACTTCATTTGCTATTTTTCATGCACTTACTGATTTTTTCAGCAAAATAACCCCAAAATTGAAAAGCACTTCAAATGAACACTCAAAAGGTTGAAAGTTTGAATGGTATCATCATTTCACCCACATAGCATCTTATAAACAGTTGATAGGGTTACGGCGAAAACTGGATGCACTTCATGTACAAAATGGACAATCTCTTCCGAAGTATAAGGGTTTCGGACCAAAACTCGCATGTTAGAGAGGCCTTTCATTTTTTAACTTATTTGAACTCCATACTTTTGTGTGTTCATAATGCACCATTCAAAGCCACATAATCACTTTTCAACCCATTCTGACTTCATTTGCTATTTTTCATGCACTTACTGATTTTTTCAACAAAATAACCCCGAAATTGAAAAGCACTTCAAATGAACTCTCAAAAGGTTGAAAGTTGGAATGGTATCATCATTTCAACCACATAGCATCTTATAAATAGTTGATAGGGTTACGGCAAAAACTGGATGCACTTCATGTACAAAATGGACAAACCCTTTCGAAATATATGGGTTTCGGACGAAAACTCGCATATTATAGAGGCATTTAATATTTTTAACTTATTTGAACTCCATACTTTTTGTGTATTCAAAATTCACCATTCAAAGCCACATCATCCCTTTTCAACCCTTTCGGACTTGATTTGCTATTTTTCATGCACTTACTGATTTGTTTCAGTAAAATAACCCTAAAATTGAAAAGCACTTCAACTGAATTCTAAAAAGGTTAAAAGTTGGCACGGTATCATCATTTCACCCACATAGCATGTTATAAAAAGTTGAGAGGGTTATGGAAAACTGGATGCACTTCATGTACAAAATGGACAATCTCTTTCGAAGTATCAAGGTTTCGGACGACAACTCGCATGTTACAGAGGCATTTCATTTTTTAACTTAATTGAACTCCATACTTTTTGTGTGTTCAAAATGCACCATTCAAACCCACATCATCACTTTTCAACCCATTCTGACTTCATTCGCTATTTTTCATGCACTTACTGATTTTTTCACCAAAATAACCCTGAAATTGAAAAGCACTTCAAATGAACTCTCAAAAGGTTGAAAGTTTGAATGGTATCATCATTTCACCCACATAGCATGTTATAAAAAGTTGAGAGGGTTACGGCAAAAACTAGATGCACTTCATGTACAAAATGGACTATCTCTTTCGAAGTATCAGGGTTTCGGACAAAAACTCGCATGTTACAAAGGCATTTCATTTTCTTAATTTATTTGAACTCCATACTTTTTGTGTGTTCAAAATTCACCATTCAAAGCCACATCATCCCTTTCCAACCCTTTCGGACTATATTTGCTATTTTTCATGCACTTACTGATTTGTTTCCACAAAATAACCCTAAAATTGAAAAGCACTTCAAATGAACTCTAAAAAGGTTGAAAGTTGGAATGGAATCATCATTTCACCCACATAGCATGTTATAAAAAGTTGAGAGGGTTATGGAAAACTGGATGCACTTCATGTACAAAATGGACAATCTCTTTCGAAGTATCATGGAATCAGACGAAAACTCGCATCTTACAGAGGCATTTCATTTTTTAACTTATTTGAACTCCATAATTTTTGTGTGTTCAAAATGCACCATTCAATGCCACATCATCACTTTTCAACCTATCCTGACTTCATTTGCTATTTTTCATGCACTTACTTTTTTTTCAGAAAAATAACCCCGAAATTGAGAAGCACTTCAAATGAACTCTCAAAAGGTTGAAAGTTGGAATGGTATCATCATTTCACCCACATAACATCTTATAAAAAGTTGATAGGGTTACGGCGAAAACTAGATGCACTTCATGTACAAAATGGACAATCCCTTTCGAAATATATGGGTTTCGGACGAAAACTCGCATATTACAGAGGCATTTAATATTTTTAACTTATTTGAACTCCATACTTTTTGTGTGTTCAAAATTCACCATTCAAAGCCACATCATCCCTTTTCAACCCTTTCGGACTTGATTTGCTATTTTTCATGCACTTACTGATTTGTTTCACTAAAATAACCCTAAAATTGAAAAGCACTTCAACTGAATTCTAAACAGGTTAAAAGTTGGCATGGTATCATCATTTCACCCACATAGCATGTTATAAAAAGTTGAGAGGGTTATGGAAAACTGGATGCACTTCATGTACAAAATGGACAATCTCTTTCGAAGTATCAAGGTTTCAGACGAAAACTCGCATGTTACAAAGGCATTTCATTTTTAACTTAATTGAACTCCATACTTTTTGTGTGTTCAAAATGCACCATTCAAAACCACATCATCACTTTTCAACCCATTCTGACTTCATTCGCTATTTTTCATGCACTTACTGATTTTTTTAGCAAAATAACCCTGAAATTGAAAAGCACTTCAAATGAACTCTCAAAAGGTTGAAAGTTTGAATGGTATCATCATTTCACCCACATAGCATGTTATAAAAAGTTGAGAGGGTTACGGCAAAAACTAGATGCACTTCATGTACAAAATGGACAATCTCTTTCGAAGTATCAGGGTTTCGGACAAAAACTCGCATGTTACAAAGGCATTTCATTTTCTTAATTTATTTGAACTCCATACTTTTTGTGTGTTCAAAATTCACCATTCAAAGCCACATCATCCCATTCCAACCCTTTCGGACTTTATTTGCTATTTTTCATGCACTTACTGATTTGTTTCCGCAAAATAACCCTAAAATTGAAAAGCACTTCAAATGAACTCTAAAAAGGTTGAAAGTTGGAATGGAATCATCATTTCACCCACATAGCATGTTATAAAAAGTTGAGAGGGTTATGGAAAACTGGACGCACTTCATGTACAAAATGGACAATCTCTTTCGAAGTATCACGGAATCAGACAAAAACTCGCATCTTACAGAGGCATTTCATTTTTTAACTTATTTGAACTCGATACTTTTTGTGTGTTCAAAATGCACCATTCAATGCCACATCATCACTATACAACCTATCCTGACTTCATTTGCTATTTTTCATGCACTTACTTATTTTTTCAGAAAAATAACCCCGAAATTGAGAAGCACTTCAAATGAACTCTCAAAAGGTTGAAAGTTGGAATGGTATCATCATTTCACCCACATAACATCTGATAAAAAGTTGATAGGGTTACGGCGAAAACTAGATGCACTTCATGTACAAAATGGAGAATCCCTTTCGAAATATATGGGTTTCGGACGAAAACTCGCATATTACAGAGGCATTTAATATTTTTAACTTATTTGAACTCCATACTTTTTGTGTGTTCAAAATTCACCATTCAAAGCCACATCATCCCTTTTCAACCCTTTCGGACTTCATTTGCTATTTTTCATGCACTTATTGATTTGTTTCAGTAAAATAACCCTAAAATTGAAAAGCACTTCAACTGAATTCTAAAAAGGTTAAAAGTTGGCATGGTATCATCATTTCACCCACATAGCATGTTATAAAAAGTTGAGAGGGTTATGGAAAACTGGATGCACTTCATGTACAAAATGGACAATCTCTTTCGAAGTATCAAGGTTTCGGACGAAAACTCGCATGTTACAAAGGCATTTCATTTTTTAACTTAATTGAACTCCATACTTTTTGTGTGTTCAAAATCCACCATTCAAAGCCACATCATCACTTTTCAACCCATTCTGACTTCATTCGCTATTTTTCATGCACTTACTGATTTTTTTAGCAAAATAACCCTGAAATTGAAAAGCACTTCAAATGAACTCTCAAAAGGTTGAAAGTTTGAATGGTATCATCATTTCACCCACATAGCATGTTATAAAAAGTTGAGAGGGTTACGGCAAAAACTAGATGCACTTCATGTACAAAATGGACAATCTCTTTCGAAGTATCAGGGTTTCGGACAAAAACTCGCATGTTACAAAGGCATTTCATTTTCTTAATTTATTTGAACTCCATACTTTTTGTGTGTTCAAAATTCACCATTCAAAGCCACATCATCCCATTCCAACCCTTTCGGACTTTATTTGCTATTTTTCATGCACTTACTGATTTGTTTCCGCAAAATAACCCTAAAATTGAAAAGCACTTCAAATGAACTCTAAAAAGGTTGAAAGTTGGAATGGAATCATCATTTCACCCACATAGCATGTTATAAAAAGTTGAGAGGGTTATGGAAAACTGGACGCACTTCATGTACAAAATGGACAATCTCTTTCGAAGTATCACGGAATCAGACAAAAACTCGCATCTTACAGAGGCATTTCATTTTTTAACTTATTTGAACTCGATACTTTTTGTGTGTTCAAAATGCACCATTCAATGCCACATCATCACTTTTCAACCTATCCTGACTTCATTTGCTATTTTTCATGCACTTACTTATTTTTTCAGAAAAATAACCCCGAAATTGAGAAGCACTTCAAATGAACTCTCAAAAGGTTGAAAGTTGGAATGGTATCATCATTTCACCCACATAACATCTGATAAAAAGTTGATAGGGTTACGGCGAAAACTAGATGCACTTCATGTACAAAATGGACAATCCCTTTCGAAATATATGGGTTTCGGACGAAAACTCGCATATTACAGAGGCATTTAATATTTTTAACTTATTTGAACTCCATACTTTTTGTGTGTTCAAAATTCACCATTCAAAGCCACATCATCCCTTTTCAACCCTTTCGGACTTCATTTGCTATTTTTCATGCACTTATTGATTTGTTTCAGTAAAATAACCCTAAAATTGAAAAGCACTTCAACTGAATTCTAAAAAGGTTAAAAGTTGGCATGGTATCATCATTTCACCCACATAGCATGTTATAAAAAGTTGAGAGGGTTATGGAAAACTGGATGCACTTCATGTACAAAATGGACAATCTCTTTCGAAGTATCAAGGTTTCGGACGAAAACTCGCATGTTACAAAGGCATTTCATTTTTTAACTTAATTGAACTCCATACTTTTTGTGTGTTCAAAATGCACCATTCAAAGCCACATCATCACTTTTCAACCCATTCTGACTTCATTCGCTATTTTTCATGCACTTACTGATTTTTTTAGCAAAATAACCCTGAAATTGAAAAGCACTTCAAATGAACTCTCAAAAGGTTGAAAGTTTGAATGGTATCATCATTTCACCCACATAGCATGTTATAAAAAGTTGAGAGGGTTACGGCAAAAACTTGATGCACTTCATGTACAAAATGGACAATCTCTTTCGAAGTATGAGGGTTTCGGACAAAAACTCGCATGTTACAAAGGCATTTCATTTTCTTAATTTATTTGAACTAGATACTTTTTGTGTGTTCAAAATTCACCATTCAAAGCCACATCATCCCTTTCCAACCCTTTCAGACTTTATTTGCTATTTTTCATGCACTTACTGATTTGTTTCCGCAAAATAACCCTAAAATTGAAAAGCACTTCAAATGAACTCTAAAAAGGTTGAAAGTTCGAATGGAATCATCATTTCACCCACATAGCATGTTATAAAAAGTTGAGAGGGTTATGGAAAACTGGACGCACTTCATGTACAAAATGGACAATCTCTTTCGAAGTATCACGGAATCAGACGAAAACTCGCATCTTACAGAGGCATTTCATTTTTTAACTTATTTGAACTCGATACTTTTTGTGTGTTCAAAATGCACCATTCAATGCCACATCATCACTTTTCAACCTATCCTGACTTCATTTGTTATTTTTCATGCACTTACTGATTTTTTCAGCAAAATAACCCCGAAATTGAGAAGCACTTCAAATGAACTCTCAAAAGGTTGAAAGTTGGAATGGTATCATCATTTCACCCACATAACATCTTATAAAAAGTTGATAGGGTTACGGCGAAAACTGGATGCACTTAATGTACAAAATGGACAATCTCTTTCGAAGTATACGGTTTCGGACGAAAACTCGCATGTTACAGAGGCATTTAATTTTTTTAATTTATTTGAACTCCATACTTTTTGTGTGTTCAGAATTCACTATTCAAAGCCACATAATCCTTTTTCAACCCTTTCGGACTTCATTTGCTATTTTTCATGCACTTACTGATTTGTTTCAGCAAAATAACCCTAAAATTGAAAAGCACTTAAAATGAATTCTCAAAAGGTTTAAAGTTGGCATGGTATCATCATTTCACCCACATAGCATGTTATAAAAAGTTCAGAGGGTTATGGAAAACTAGATGCACCTCATGTACAAAATGGACAATCTCTTTCGAAGTATCAAGGTTTCGGACGAAAACTCGCATGTTACAGAGGCATTTCATTTTTTAACTTATTTGAGCTCCATACTTTTTGTGTGTTCAAAATGCACCATTCAACGCCACATCATCACTTTTCAACCCATTCTGACTTCATTCGCTATTTGTAATGCACTTACTAATTTTTTCAGCAAACTAACCCTGAAATTGAAAATCACTTCAAATGAACTCTCAAAAGGTTGAAAGTTTGAATGGTGTCATCATTTCACCCACATATCATGTTATAAAAAGTTGAGAGGGTTACGGCAAAAACTGGATGCACTTCATGTACAAAATGGACAATCTCTTTTGAAGTATCATGGTTTCGGACCAAAACTCGCATGTTACAGAGGCATGTCATTTTTTAACTTATTTGAACTCCATACTTTTTGTGTGTTCAAAATGCACCATTCAAAGCCACATCATCACTTTTAAGCCATTCTGACTTCATTCGCTATTTTTCATGCACTTACTGATTTTTTCAGCAAAATGACAATGAAATTGAAAAGCACATCAAATGAACTCTCAAAAGGTTGAAAGTTGGAATGGTATCATCATTTCACCCACATAGCATGTTATAAAAAGTTGAGCGGGTTATGGAAAACTGGATGCACTTCATGTACAAAATGGACAATCTCTTTCGAAGTATCAGGGTTTCAGACGAAAACTCGCATGTTACAGAGGCATTTCATTTTTAACTTATACGAACTCCATACTTTTTGTGTGTTCAAAATGCATCATTCAAAGCCAGATAATCACTTTTCAACCCATTCTTACTTCATTTGCTATTTTTCATGCACTTACTGATTTTTTCATCAAAATAACCCCGAAATTGAAAAGCACTTCAAATGAACACTCAAAAGGTTGAAAGTTTGAATGGTATCATCATTTCACCCACATAGCATCTTATAAACAGTTGATAGGGTTACGACGAAAACTCGATGCACTTCATGTACAAAATGGACAATCTCTTCCGAAGTATAAGGTTTTCGGACCAAAACTCGCATGTTAGAGAGGCATTTCATTTTTTAACTTATTTGAACTCCATACTTTTTGTGTGTTCATAATGCACCATTCAAAGCCACATCATCCCTTTTGAACACTTTCGGACTTCATTTGCTATTTTTTCAGCAAACTAACCCTGAAATTGAAAATCACTTCAAATGAACTCTCAAAAGGTTGAAAGTTTGAATGGTGTCATCATTTCACCGACATATCATATTATAAAAAGTTGAGAGGGTTACGGCAAAAACTGGATGCACTTCATGTATAAAATGGACAATCTCTTTTGAAGTATCATGGTTTCGGACCAAAACTCGCATGTTACAGAGGCATTTCATTTTTAACTTATTTGAACTCCATACATTTTGTGTGTTCAAAATGCATCATTCAAAGCCACATAATCACTTTTCAACCCATTCTGACTTCATTTGCTATTTTTCATGCACTTACTGATTTTTTCAGCAAAATAACCCCAAAATTGAAAAGCACTTCAAATGAACACTCAAAAGGTTGAAAGTTTGAATGGTATCATCATTTCACCCACATAGCATCTTATAAACAGTTGATAGTGTTACGGCGAAAACTGGATGCACTTCATGTACAAAATGGACAATCTCTTCCGAAGTATAAGGGTTTCGGACCAAAACTCGCATGTTAGAGAGGCATTTCATTTTTTAACTTATTTGAACTCCATACTTTCTGTGTTTTCAAAATGCACCATTCAAAGCCAGATCATCACTTTTCAACCCATTCTGACTTCATTTGCTATTTTTCATGCACTTACTGATTTTTTCAGCAAAATGACAATGAAATTGAAAAGCACTTGAAATGAACTCTCAAAAGGTTGAAAGTTGGAATGGTATCATCATTTCAACCACATAGCATGTTATAAAAAGTTGAGAGGGTTACGGCAAAAACTAGATGCACTTCATGTACAAAATGGACAATCTCTTTCGAAGTATCAGGGTTTCAGACGAAAACTCGCATGTTACACAGGCATTTCATTTTTAACTTATTTGAACTCCATACTTTTTGTGTGTTCAAAATGCATCATTCAAAGCCACATAATCACTTTTCAACCCATTCTGACTTCATTTGCTATTTTTCATGCACTTACTGATTTTTTCAGCAAAATAACCCCAAAATTGAAAAGCACTTCAAATGAACACTCAAAAGGTTGAAAGTTTGAATGGTATCATCATTTCACCCACATAGCATCTTATAAACAGTTGATAGTTTTACGGCGAAAACTGGATGCACTTCATGTACAAAATGGACAATCTCTTCCGAAGTATAAGGGTTTCGGACCAAAACTCGCATGTTAGAGAGGCATTTCATTTTTTAACTTATTTGAACTCCATACTTTCTGTGTTTTCAAAATGCACCATTCAAAGCCAGATCATCACTTTTCAACCCATTCTGACTTCATTTGCTATTTTTCATGCACTTACTGATTTTTTCAGCAAAATGACAATGAAATTGAAAAGCACTTGAAATGAACTCTCAAAAGGTTGAAAGTTGGAATGGTATCATCATTTCAACCACATAGCATGTTATAAAAAGTTGAGAGGGTTACGGCAAAAACTAGATGCACTTCATGTACAAAATGGACAATCTCTTTCGAAGTATCAGGGTTTCGGACAAAAACTCGCATGTTAGAAAGGCATTTCATTTTTTTAATTTATTTGAACTCTATACTTTTTGTGTGTTCGAAATTCACCATTAAAAGCCACATCATCCCTTTTCAACCCTTTCGGACTTTATTTGCTATTTTTCATGCACTTACTGATTTGTTTCCGCAAAATAACCCTAAAATTGAAAAGCACTTCAAATGAACTCTAAAAAGGTTGAAAGTTGGAATGGTATCATCATTTCACCCACATAGCATGTTATAAAAAGTTGAGAGGGTTATGGAAAACTGGATGCACTTCATGTACAAAATGGACAATCTCTTTCGAAGTATCAAGGTTTGAGACCAAAACTCGCATGTTAGAGAGGCATTTCTTTTTTAACTTATTTGAACTCCATGCTTTTTGTGTGTTCAAAATGCACCATTCAAATCCACATCATCACTTTTCAACCCATTCTGACTTCATTTGCTATTTTTCATGCACTTACTGATTTTTTCAGCAAAATAATCCCGAAATTGAGAAGCACTTCAAATGAACTCTCAAAAGGTTGAAAGTTGGAATGGTATCATAATTGCACCCAGATAGCATCTTATAAAAATTTGATAGGGTTACGGCGAAAACTGGATGCAGTTCTTGTACAAAATGGACAATCTCTTTCGAAGTATACGGGTTTCGGACGAAAACTCGCATGTTACAGAGGCATTTAATTTTTTTAATTTATTTGAACTCCACACTTTTTGTGTGTCCAGAATTCACCATTCAAAGCCACATAATCCCTTTTCAACCCTTTCGGACTTCATTTGCTATTTTTCATGCACTTACTGATTTGTTTTAGCAAAATAACCCTAAAATTGAAAAGCACTTAAAATGAATTCTAAAAAGGTTTAAAGTTGGCATAGTATCATCATTTCACCGACATAGCATGTTATAAAAAGTTGAGAGGGGTATGGAAAACTGGATGCACTTCATGTACAAAATGGACAATCTCTTTCGAAGTATCAAGGTTTCGGACGAACACTCGCATGTTACAGAGGCATTTCAGTTTTTAACTTATTTGAACTCCATACTTTTTGTGTGTTCAAAATGCACCATTCAAAGCCACGTCATCACTTTTCAACCCATTCTGATTTCATTCGCTATTTTTCATGCACTTACTGATTTTTTCAGCAAAATAACCCTAAAATTGAAAAGCACTTCAAATGAACTCTCAAAAGGTTGAAAGTTTGAATGGTGTCATCATTTCGCCCACATATCATGTTATAAAAGGTTGAGAGGGTTATGGCAAAAACTGGATGCACTTCATGTACTAAATGGACAATCTCTTTCGAAGTATCATGGTTTCGGACCAAAACTCGCATGTTCCAGAGGCATATTATTTTTTAACTTATTTGAACTCCATACTTTCTGTGTGTTCAAAATGCTCCATTCAAAGCCACATCATCACATTTCAACCCATTCTGACTTAATTTGCTATTTTTCGTGCACTTACTCATTTTTCAGCAAAATGACAATGAAATTGAAAAGCACTTCAAATGAGCTCTCAAAAGGTTGAAAGTTTGAATGGTGTCATCATTTCACCCACATAGTATCTTATAAACAGTTGAGAGGGTTACGGCGAAAACTGGATGCACTTCATGTTCAAAATGGACAATCTCTTTCGAAGTATCTTGGTTTCGGACCAAAACTCGCATGTTAGAGAGGCATTTCATTTTTTAACTTAGTTGAACTCCATACTTTTTGTTTGTTCAAAATGCACCATTCAAAGCCACATCATCCCTTTTCAACCCTTTCGGACTTGTCTTGCTATTTTTCATGCACTTACTGATTTTTTTCAGCAAAATAACCCTTAAATTGAAAAGCACTTCAAATGAACTATCAAAAGGTTGAAAGTTGGAATGGTGTCATCATTTCACCCACATAGCATGTTATAAAAAGTTGAGAGGGTTATGGCAAAAATTGGATGCACTTCATGTACAAAATGGACAATCTCTTTCGAAGTATCATGTTTTCGGACCAAAACTCGCAAGTTAGAGAGGCATTTCATTTTTTAACTTATTTGAACTCCATACTTTTTGTGTGTTCAAAATTCAACATTCAAAGCCACATCATCCCTTTTCAACCCTTTCAAACTTTATTTGCTATTTTTCATGCACTTACTGATTTTTTCAGCAAAATAACCCTTAAATTGAAAAGCACTTCAAATGAACTCTAAAAAGGTGGAAAGTTTGAATGGTGTCATCATTTCACCCACATAGCATGTTAGAAAAAGTTGAGAGGGTTACGGCAAAAACTGGATGCACTACATGTACAAAATGGACAATCTCTTTCGAAGTATCATGGTTTCGGACCAAAACTCGCATGTTACAGAGGCATATCATTTTTTAACTTTTTTGAACTCCGTAATTTCTGTGTTTTCAAAATGCACCATTCAAAGCCACATCATCAGTTTTCAACCCATTCTGACTTCATTTGCTATTTTTTATGCACTTACTGATTTTTTCAGCAATATAACCCTGAAATTGAGAAGCACTTCAAATGAACTCTCAACAGGTTGAAAGTTGTACTGTTATCATCATTTCACCCACATAGCATCTTATAAAAAGTTGATAGGGTTACGGCGAAAACTAGATGCACTTCATGTACAAAATGGACAATCTCTTTCGAAGTATTAGGGTTTCGGACAAAAACTCGCATGTTAGAAAGGCATTTAATTTTTTTAATTTATTTGAACTCCATACTTTTTGTGTGTTCAGAATTCACCATTAAGAGCCACATCATCCATTTTCAACCCTTTCGGACTTTATTCGCTATTTTTGATGCACTTATTGATTTTTTTCAGCAAAATAACCCTAAAATTGAAAAGCACTTCAAATGAACTCTAAAAAGGTTGAAAGTTGGAATGGTATCATCATTTCACCCACATAGCATGTTATAAAAAGCTGAGAGGGTTATGGAAAACTGGATGCACTTCATGTACAAAATGGACAATCTCTTTCGAAGTATCATGGTTTCGGACCAAAACTCGCATGTTAGAGAGGCATTTCATTTTTTAACTTATTTGAACTCCATCCTTTTTGTGTGTTCAAAATGCACCATTCAAAGCCACATCATCACTTTTCAACCCATTCTGACTTCATTTGCTTTTTTTCATGCACTTACTGATTTTTTTAGCAAAATAACCCCGAAATTGAAAAGCACTTCAAATGAACTCTCAAAAGGTTGAAAGTTGCAATGGTATCATCATTTCACCCACATAACATCTTATAAACAGTTGATAGGGTTACGGCGAAAACTGGATGCACTTCATGTACAAAATGGACAATCTCTTTCGAAGTATAAGGGTGTCAATGGAAAACTCGCATATTACAGAGGCAGTTAATTTTTTTAACTTATTTGAACTCCATACTTCTTGTGTGTTCAAAATTCACCATTAAAAACCACATCATCCCTTTTCAACCCTTTCGGACTTGATTTTCTATTTTTCATGCACTTACTGATTTGTTTCAGCAAAATAACCCTAAAATTGAAAAGCACTTCAAATGAATTCTAAAAAGGTTAAAACTTGGCATGGTATCATCATTTCACCCACATAGCATGTTATAAAAACTTAAGAGGGTTATGGAAAACTGGATGCACTTCATGTACAAAATGGACAATCTATTTCGAAGTATCAAGGTTTCGGACGAAAACTTGCATGTTATAGAGGCGTTTCATTTTTTAACTTATTTGAACTGCATACTTTTTGTGTGTTCAAAATGCACCATTCAAAGTCACGTCATCACTTTTCAACCCATTCTGACTTCATTCGCTATTTTTGATGCACTTATTGATTTTTTCAGCAAAATAACCCTGAAATTGAAAAGCACTTCAAATGAACTCTGCAAAGGTTGAAAGTTTGAATGGTGTCATCATTTCACCCACATAGCATGTTATAAAAAGTTGAGAGGGTTACGCCAAAAACTGGATGCACTTCATGTACAAAATGGACAATGTCTTTCGAAGTATCATGTTTTCGGACCAAAACTCGCATGTTAGAGAGGCATTTCATTTTTTAACTTATTTGAACTCCATACTTTTTGTGTGTTCAAAATGCACCATTCAAAGCCACGTCATCACTTTTCAACCCATTCTGACTTCATTCGCTATTTTTGATGCACTTATTGATTTTTTCAGCAAAATAACCCTGAAATTGAAAAGCACTTCAAATGAACTCTGCAAAGGTTGAAAGTTTGAATGGTGTCATCATTTCACCCACATAGCATGTTATAAAAAGTTGAGAGGGTTACGGCAAAAACTGGATGCACTTCATGTACAAAATGGACAATCTCTTTCGAAGTATCATGTTTTCGGACCAAAACTCACATGTTAGAGAGGCATTTGATTTTTTAACTTATTTGAACTCCATACTTTTTGTGTGTTCAAAATGCACCATTCAAAGCCACATCATCACTTTTCAATCCATTCTGACTTCATTCGCTATTTTTCATGCACTTACTGATTTTTTTAGCAAAATAACCCTGAAATTGAAAAGCACTTCAAATGAACTCTCCAAAGGTTGAAAGTTTGAATGGTGTCATCATTTCACCCACATAGCATGTTATAAAAGTTGAGAGGGTTACGGCAAAAACTGGATGCACTTCAAGTACAAAATGGACAATCTCTTTCGAAGTATCATGGTTTCGGACCAAAACTCGCATGTTAGAGAGGCATTTCATTTTTTAACTTATTTGAACTCCATACTTTCTGTGTTTTCAAAATGCACCATTCAAAGCCACATCATCACTTTCCAACCCATTCTGACTTAATTTGTTATTTTTCATGCACTTACTGATTTTTTCAGCAAAATAACCCCGAAATTGAAAAGCACTTCAAATGAACTCTCAAAAGGTTGAAAGTTGGAATGGTATCATCATTTCACCCAGATAGGATCTTATAAAAATTTGATAGGGTTACGGCGAAAACTGGATGCACTTCTTGTACAAAATGGACAATCTCTTTCGAAGTATCATGGTTTCGGACGAAAACTCGTATGTTACAGAGGCATTTAATTTTTTTAATTTATTTGAACTCCATACTTTTTGTGTGTCCAGAATTCACCATTCAAAGCCACATAATCCCTTTTCAACCCTTTCGGACTTCATTTGCTATTTTTCATGCACTTACTGATTTGTTTCAGCAAAATAACCCTAAAATTGAAAAGCACTTAAAATGAATTCTAAATAGGTTTAAAGTTGGCATAGTATCATCATTTCACCGACATAGCATGTTATAAAAAGTTGAGAGGGGTATGGAAAACTTGATGCACTTCATGTGCAAAATGGACAATCTCTTTCGAAGTATCAAGGTTTGAGACCAAAACTCGCATGTTAGAGAGGCATTTCTTTTTTAACTTATTTGAACTCCATGCTTTTTGTGTGTTCAAAATGCACCATTCAAATCCACATCATCACTTTTCAACCCATTCTGACTTCATTTGCTATTTTTCATGCACTTACTGATTTTTTCAGCAAAATAATCCCGAAATTGAGAAGCACTTCAAATGAACTCTCAAAAGGTTGAAAGTTGGAATGGTATCATCATTTCACCCAGATAGCATCTTATAAAAATTTGATAGGGTTACGGCGAAAACTGGATGCAGTTCTTGTACAAAATGGACAATCTCTTTCGAAGTATACGGGTTTCGGACGAAAACTCGCAAGTTACAGAGGCATTTAATTTTTTTAATTTATTTGAACTCCACACTTTTTGTGTGTCCAGAATTCACCATTCAAAGCCACATAATCCCTTTTCAACCCTTTCGGACTTCATTTGCTATTTTTCATGCACTTACTGATTTGTTTTAGCAAAATAACCCTAAAATTGAAAAGCACTTAAAATGAATTCTAAAAAGGTTTAAAGTTGGCATAGTATCATCATTTCGCCGACATAGCATGTTATAAAAAGTTGAGGGGGGTATGGAAAACTGGATGCACTTCATGTACAAAATGGACAATCTCTTTCGAAGTATCAAGGTTTCGGACGAACACTCGCATGTTACAGAGGCATTTCAGTTTTTAACTTATTTGAACTCCATACTTTTTGTGTGTTCAAAATGCACCATTCAAAGCCACGTCATCACTTTTCAACCCATTCTGATTTCATTCGCTATTTTTCATGCACTTACTGATTTTTTCAGCAAAATAACCCTAAAATTGAAAAGCTCTTCAAATGAACTCTCAAAAGGTTGAAAGTTTGAATGGTGTCATCATTTCGCCCACATATCATGCTATAAAAGGTTGAGAGGGTTATGGCAAAAACTGGATGCACTTCATGTACTAAATGGACAATCTCTTTCGAAGTATCATGGTTTCGGACCAAAACTCGCATGTTCCAGAGGCATATTATTTTTTAAATTATTTGAACTCCATACTTTCTGTGTGTTCAAAATGCTCCATTCAAAGCCACATCATCACATTTCAACCCATTCTGACTTAATTTGCTATTTTTCGTGCACTTACTCATTTTTCAGCAAAATGACAATGAAATTGAAAAGCACTTCAAATGAGCTCTCAAAAGGTTGAAAGTTTGAATGGTGTCATCATTTCACCCACATAGTATCTTATAAAAAGTTGAGAGGGTTACGGCGAAAACTGGATGCACTTCATGTTCAAAATGGACAATCTCTTTCGAAGTATCATGGTTTCGGACCAAAACACGCATGTTAGAGAGGCATTTCATTTTTTAACTTAGTTGAACTCCATACTTTTTGTTTGTTCAAAATGCACCATTCAAAGCCACATCATCCCTTTTCAACCCTTTCGGACTTGTCTTGCTATTTTTCATGCACTTACTGATTTTTTTCAGCAAAATAACCCTTAAATTGAAAAGCACTTCAAATGAACTATCAAAAGGTTGAAAGTTGGAATGGTGTCATCATTTCACCCACATAGCATGTTATAAAAAGTTGAGAGGGTTATGGCAAAAATTGGATGCACTTCATGTACAAAATGGACAATCTCTTTCGAAGTATCATGTTTTCGGACCAAAACTCGCATGTTAGAGAGGCATTTCATTTTTTAACTTATTTGACTTCCTTACTTTTTGTGTGTTCAAAATTCAACATTCAAAGCCACATCATCCCTTTTCAACCCTTTCGGACTTTATTTGCTATTTTTCATGCACTTACTGATTTTTTCAGCAAAATAACCCTTAAATTGAAAAGCACTTCAAATGAACTCTAAAAAGGTGGAAAGTTTGAATGGTGTCATCATTTCACCCACATAGCATGTTAGAAAAAGTTGAGAGGGTTACGGCAAAAACTGGATGCACTACATGTACAAAATGGACAATCTCTTTCGAAGTATCATGGTTTCGGACCAAAACTCGCATGTTACAGAGGCATATCATTTTTTAACTTATTTGAACTCCGTAATTTCTGTGTTTTCAAAATGCACCATTCAAAGCCACATCATCAGTTTTCAACCCATTCTGACTTCATTTGCTATTTTTTATGCACTTACTGATTTTTTCAGCAAAATAACCCCGAAATTGAGAAGCACTTCAAATGAACTCTCAACAGGTTGAAAGTTGTACTGTTATCATCATTTCACCCACATAGCATCTTATAAAAAGTTGATAGGGTTACGGCGAAAACTAGATGCACTTCATGTACAAAATGGACAATCTCTTTCGAAGTATTAGGGTTTCGGACAAAAACTCGCATGTTAGAAAGGCATTTAATTTTTTTAATTTATTTGAACTCCATACTTTTTGTGTGTTCAGAATTCACCATTAAGAGCCACATCATCCATTTTCAACCCTTTCGGACTTTATTCGCTATTTTTGATGCACTTATTGATTTTTTTCAGCAAAATAACCCTAAAATTGAAAAGCACTTCAAATGAACTCTAAAAAGGTTGAAAGTTGGAATGGTATCATCATTTCACCCACATAGCATGTTATAAAAAGTTGAGAGGGTTATGGAAAAGTGGATGCACTTCATGTACAAAATGGACAATCTCTTTCGAAGTATCATGGTTTCGGACCAAAACTCGCATGTTAGAGAGGCATTTCATTTTTTAACTTATTTGAACTCCATCCTTTTTGTGTGTTCAAAATGCACCATTCAAAGCCACATCATCACTTTTCAACCCATTCTGACTTCATTTGCTATTTTTCATGCACTTACTGATTGTTTTAGCAAAATAACCCCGAAATTGAAAAGCACTTCAAATGAACTCTCAAAAGGTTGAAAGTTGCAATGGTATCATCATTTCACCCACATAACATCTTATAAACAGTTGATAGGGTTACGGCGAAAACTGGATGCACTACATGTACAAAATGGACAATCTCTTTCGAAGTATAAGGGTGTCAATCGAAAACTCGCATATTACAGAGGCAGTTAATTTTTTTAACTTATTTGAACTCCATACTTCTTGTGTGTTCAAAATTCACCATTAAAAACCACATCATCCCTTTTCAACCCTTTCGGACTTGATTTTCTATTTTTCATGCACTTACTGATTTGTTTCAGCAAAATAACCCTAAAATTGAAAAGCACTTCAAATGAATTCTAAAAAGGTTAAAACTTGGCATGGTATCATCATTTCACCCACATAGCATGTTATAAAAACTTAAGAGGGTTATGGAAAACTGGATGCACTTCATGTACAAAATGGACAATCTATTTCGAAGTATCAAGGTTTCGGACGAAAACTTGCATGTTATAGAGGCGTTTCATTTTTTAACTTATTTGAACTGCATACTTTTTGTGTGTTCAAAATGCACCATTCAAAGTCACGTCATCACCTTTCAACCCATTCTGACTTCATTCGCTATTTTTGATGCACTTATTGATTTTTTCAGCAAAATAACCCTGAAATTGAAAAGCACTTCAAATGAACTCTGCAAAGGTTGAAAGTTTGAATGGTGTCATCATTTCACCCACATAGCATGTTATAAAAAGTTGAGAGGGTTACGGCAAAAACTGGATGCACTTCATGTACAAAATGGACAATGTCTTTCGAAGTATCATGTTTTCGGACCAAAACTCGCATGTTAGAGAGGCATTTCATTTTTTAACTTATTTGAACTCCATACTTTTTGTGTGTTCAAAATGCACCATTCAAAGCCACGTCATCACTTTTCAACCCATTCTGACTTCATTCGCTATTTTTGATGCACTTATTGATTTTTTCAGCAAAATAACCCTGAAATTGAAAAGCACTTCAAATGAACTCTGCAAAGGTTGAAAGTTTGAATGGTGTCATCATTTCACCCACATAGCATGTTATAAAAAGTTGAGAGGGTTACGGCAAAAACTGGATGCACTTCATGTACAAAATGGACAATCTCTTTCGAAGTATCATGTTTTCGGACCAAAACTCACATGTTAGAGAGGCATTTGATTTTTTAACTTATTTGAACTCCATACTTTTTGTGTGTTCAAAATGCACCATTCAAAGCCACATCATCACTTTTCAATCCATTCTGACTTCATTCGCTATTTTTCATGCACTTACTGATTTTTTTAGCAAAATAACCCTGAAATTGAAAAGCACTTCAAATGAACTCTGCAAAGGTTGAAAGTTTGAATGGTGTCATCATTTCACCCACATAGCATGTTATAAAAGTTGAGAGGGTTACGGCAAAAACTGGATGCACTTCAAGTACAAAATGGACAATCTCTTTCGAAGTATCATGGTTTCGGACCAAAACTCGCATGTTAGAGAGGCATTTCATTTTTTAACTTATTTGAACTCCATACTTTCTGTGTTTTCAAAATGCACCATTCAAAGCCACATCATCACTTTCCAACCCATTCTGACTTAATTTGTTATTTTTCATGCACTTACTGATTTTTTCAGCAAAATAACCCCGAAATTGAAAAGCACTTCAAATGAACTCTCAAAAGGTTGAAAGTTGGAATGGTATCATCATTTCACCCAGATAGGATCTTATAAAAATTTGATAGGGTTACGGCGAAAACTGGATGCACTTCTTGTACAAAATGGACAATCTCTTTCGAAGTATCATGGTTTCGGACGAAAACTCGTATGTTACAGAGGCATTTCATTTTTTTAATTTATTTGAACTCCATACTTTTTGTGTGTCCAGAATTCACCATTCAAAGCCACATAATCCCTTTTCAAACCTTTCGGACTTCATTTGCTATTTTTCATGCACTTACTGATTTGTTTCAGCAAAATAACCCTAAAATTGAAAAGCACTTAAAATGAATTCTAAATAGGTTTAAAGTTGGCATAGTATCATCATTTCACCGACATAGCATGTTATAAAAAGTTGAGAGGGGTATGGAAAACTGGATGCACTTCATGTACAAAATGGACAATCTCTTTCGAAGTATCAAGGTTTCGGACGAACACTCGCATGTTACAGAGGCATTTCATTTTTTAACTTATTTGAACTCCATACTTTTTGTGTGTTCAAAATGCACCATTCAAAGCCACTTCATCACTTTTCAACCCATTCTGACTTCATTCGCTATTTTTCATGCACTTACTGATTTTTTCAGCAAAATAACCCTGAAATTGAAAAGCGCTTCAAATGAACTCTCAAAAGGTTGAAAGTTTGAATGGTGTCATCATTTCACCCACATACCATGTTATAAAAGGTTGAGAGGGTTACGACAAAAACCGGATGCACTTCATGTACTAAATGGACAATCTCTTTCGAAGTATCATGGTTTCGGACCAAAACTCGCATGTTACAGAGGCATATCATTTTTTAACTTATTTGAACTCCATACTTTCTGTGTGTTCAAAATGCTCCATTCAAAGCCACATCATCACATTTCAACCCATTCTGACTTAATTTGCTATTTTTCGTGCACTTACTGATTTTTTCAGCAAAATGACAATGAAATTGAAAAGCACTTCAAATGAACTCTCAAAAGGTTGAAAGTTGGAATAGTATCATCATTTCACCCACATAGCATGTTATAAAAAGTTGAGAGGTTTACGGCAAAAACTGGATGCACTTCATGTACAAAATGGACAATCTCTTTCGAAGTATCAAGTTTTCGGACCAAAACTCGCATGTTACAGAGGCGTTTCATTTTTTAACTTATTTGAACTCCATACTTTTTTTGTGTTCAAAATGCACCATTCAAAGCCACATCATCACTTTTCAACTCATTCTGTCGTCATTCGCTATTTTTCATGCACTTATTGATTTTTTCAGCAAAATAACCCTGAAATTGAAAAATACTTCAAATGAACTCTGCAAAGGTTGAAAGTTTGAATGGTGTCATCATGTCAGCCACATAGCATTTTATAAAAAGTTGAGAGGGTTACGACAAAAACTGGATGCACTTCATGTACAAAATGGAAAATCTCTTTTCAACCCTTTCGGACTTCATTTGCTATTTTTCATGCACTTACTAATTTGTTTGAGCAAAATAACCCTAAAATTGAAAAGCACTTCAAATGAACTCTAAAAAGGTTGAAAGTTGGAATGGTATCATCATTTCACCCACATAGCATGTTATAAAAAGTTGAGAGGGTTATGGAAAAGTGGATGCACTTCATGTACAAAATGGACAATCTCTTTCGAAGTATCATGGTTTCGGACCAAAACTCGCATGTTAGAGAGGCATTTCATTTTTTAACTTATTTGAACTCCATCCTTTTTTTGTGTTCAAAATGCACCATTCAAAGCCACATAATCACTTTTCAACCCATTCTGACTTCATTTGCTATTTTTTATGCACTTACTGATTTTTTCAGCAAAATAACCCCGAAATTGAAAAGCACTTCAAATGAACTCTCAAAAGGTTGAAAGTTGGAATGGTACCATCATTTCACCCACATAGCATCTTATAAACAGTTGATAGGGTTAAGGAGAAAACTGGATGCACTTCATGTACAAAATGGACAATCTCTTTCGAAGTATAAGGGTGTCGGACGAAAACTCGCATATTACAGAGGCATTTAATTTTTTTAACTTATTTGAACTCCATACTTTTTGTGTGTTCAAAATTCACCATTCAATGCCACATCATCCCTTTTCAACCCTTTCAGACTCGATTTTCTATTTTTGATGCACTTGTTGATTTGTTTTAGCAAAATAACCCTAAAATTGAAAAGCACTTCAAATGAATTCTAAAATGGTTAAAAGTTGGCATGGTATCATCAATTCACCCACATAGCATGTTATAAAAAGTTAAGAGGGTTATGGAAAACTGGATGCACTTCATGTACAAAATGGACAATCTCTTTCGAAGTATCAAGGTTTCGGACGAAAACTCGCATGTTACAGAGGCATTTCATTTTTTAACTTATTTGAACTCCATACTTTTTGTGTGTTCAAAATGCACCATTCAAAGCCACATCATCACATTTCAACCCATTCTGACGTCATTCGCTATTTTTCATGCACTTACTGATTTTTTCAGCAAAATAACTCTGAAATTGAAAAATAGTTCAAATGAACTCTGCAAAGGTTGAAAGTTTGAATGGTGTCCTCATTTCACCCACATAGCATTTTATAAAAAGTTGAGAGGGTTACGACAAAAACTGGATGCACTTCATGTACAAAATGGACAATCTCTTTCGAAGTATCATGGTTTCGGACGAAAACTCGCATGTTAGAGACGCATTTCATTTTTTAACTTATTTTAACTCCATACTTTCTGTGTGTTCAAAATGCACCATTGAAAGCCACATCATCACTTTCCAACCCATTCTGACTTAATTTGTTATTTTCATGCACTTGCTGATTTTTTTCAGCAAAATGACAATGAAATTGAAAAGCACTTCAAATGAACTCTCAAAAGGTAGAAAGCTTGAATGGTGTCATTATTTCACCCACATAGCATGTGATAAAAAGTTGAGAGGGTTACGGCAAAAAGTAGATGCACTTCATGCACAAAATGGACAATCTCTTTCGATGTATTAGGGTTTTGGAAAAAAACTTGCATGTTGGAAAGGTATTTCACTTTTTTAATTTATTTGAACTCCATAGTTTTTGTGTGTTCAAAATTCACCATTCAAAGCCACATCATCCCTTTTCAACCCTTTTGGACTTTATTTGCTATTTTTCATGCACTTACTGATTTGTTTCCGCAAAATAACCCTAAAATTGAAAAGCACTTCAAATGAACTCTAAAAAGGTTGAAAGTTGGAATGGTATCATCATTTCACCCACATAGTATGTTATAAAAAGTTGAGAGGGTTATGGAAAACTGGATGAACTACATGTACAAAATGGACAATCTCTTTCGAAGTATCAAGGTTTCAGACGAAAACTCGCATGTTATAGAGGCATTTCATTTTTTAACTTATTTGAACTCCATACTTTTTGTGTGTTCAAAATGCACCATTCAAAGCCACATCATCACTTTTCAACCCATTCTGACTTCATTTGCTATTTTTCATGCACTTACTGATTTTTCAGCAAAATAACCCCGAAATTGAGAAGCACTTCAAATCAACTCTCAAAAGGTTGAAATTTGGAATGGTATCATAATTTCACCCACATAGCGTCCTATAAAAATTTGATAGGGTTACGGCGAAAACTGGATGCACTTCATGTACAAAATGGACAATCTCTTTCGAAGTATCATGGTTTTAGACCAAACCTCGCATGTTAGAGAGGCATTTCACTTTTAACTTATTTGAACTCCATACTTTCTGTGTGTTCAAAATGCTCCATTCAAATCCACATCATCACTTTTCAACCCATTCTGACTTAATTTGCTATTTTTCATGCACTTACTCATTTTTTCAGCAAAATGACAATGAAATTGAAAAGCACTTCAAATGAACTCTCAAAAGGATGAAAGTTGGAATGGTATCATCATTTCACCCACATAGCATGTTATATAAAGTTGAGAGGCTTATGGCAAAAACTAGATGCACTTCATGTACAAAATGGCCAATCTCTTTCGAAGTATCAGGGTTTCGGACAAAAACTCGCATGTTACAGAGGCATTTCATTTTTTTAATTTATTTGAACTCGATAATTTTTATGTGTTCAAAATTCACCATTCAAAGCCACATCATCCGTTTTCAACCCTTTCAGACTTTATTTGCTATTTTTCATGCACTTACTGATTTGTTTCCGCAAAATAACCCTAAAATTGAAAAGCACTTCAAATGAACTCTAAAAAGGTCGAAAGTTCGAATGGTATCATCATTTCACCCACATATCATGTTATAAAAAGTTGAGAGGGTTATGGAAAACTGGATGCACTTCATGTACAAAATGGACAATCTCTTTCGAAGTATCAAGGTTTAAGACGAAAACTCGCAAGTTATAGAGGCATTTCATTTTTTAACTTGTTTGAACTCCATAATTTTTGTGCGTTCAAAATGCACCATTCAAAGCCACATCATCACTTTTCAACCCATTCTGACTTCATTTGCTATTTTTCATGCACTTACTGATTTTTTCAGCAAAATAGCCCCGAAATTGAGAAGCACTTCAAATGAACTCTCAAAAGGTTGAAACTTGTACTGGTATCATCATTTCACCCACATAGCATCTTATAAAAAGTTGATAGGGTTACGGCGAAAACTGGATGCACTTCATGTACAAAATGGACAATCTCTTTCGAAGTATATGGGTTTCGGACAAAAGCTCGCATGTTACAGAGGCATTTAATTTTTTTAATTTATTTGAACTCCGTACTCTTTGTGTGTTCATAATTCACCATTCAAAGCCACATCATCCCTTTTCAACCCTTTCGGACTTCATTTGCTATTTTTCATGCACTTACTGATTTGTTTCAGCAAAATAACCCTAAAATTGAAAAGCACTTCAAATGAACTCTAAAAACGTTGAAAGTTGGAATGGTATCATCATTTCACCCACATAGCATGTTATAAAAAGTTAAGAGGGTTATGGAAAATTGGCTGCACTTCATGTACAAAATGGACAATCTCTTTCGAAGTATCAAGGTTTCGGACGAAAACTCGCATGTTACAGAGGCATTTCATTTTTTAACTTATTTGAACTCCATACTTTTTGTGTGTTCAAAATGCACCATTCAACGCCACATCATCACTTTTCAACCCATTCTGACTTCATTCGCTATTTTTCATGCACTTACTGATTTTTTTCAGCAAAATAACCCTTAAATTGAAAAGCACTTCAAATGAACTCTCAAAAGGTTGAAAGTTTGAATGATGTAATCATTTCACCCACATCGCATGTTATAAAAACTTGAGAGGTTTACGGCAAAAACTGGATGCACTTCATGTACAAAATGGACAATCTCTTTCGAAGTATCAAGGTTTCAGACGAAAACTCACAAGTTATAGAGGCGTTTCATTTTTTAACTTATTTGAACTCCATAATTTTTGTGTGTTCAAAATGCACCATTCAAAGCCACATCATCACTTTTCAACCCATTCTGACTTCATTTGCTATTTTTCATGCACTTACTGATTTTTTCAGCAAAATAACCCCGAAATTGAGAAGCACTTCAAATGAACTCTCAAAAGGTTGAAACTTGTACTGGTATCATCATTTCACCCACATAGCATCTTATAAAAAGCTGATAGGGTTACGGCGAAAACTGGATGCACTTCATGTACAAAATGGACAATCTCTTTCGAAGTATATGGGTTTCGGACAAAAACTCGCATGTTACAGAGGCATTTAATATTTTTAATTTATTTGAACTCCGTACTCTTGGTGTGTTCAGAATTCACCATTCAAAGCCACATCATCCCTTTTCAACCCTTTCGGACTTCATTTGCTATTTTTCTTGCACATACTGATTTGTTTCAGCAAAATAACCCTAAAATTGAAAAGCACTTCAAATGAACTCTAAAAACGTTGAAAGTTGGAATGGTATCATCATTTCACCCACATAGGATGTTATAAAAAGTTGAGAGGGTTATGGAAAACTGGATGCACTTCATGTACAAAATGGACAATCTCTTTCGAAGTATCATGGTTTCGGACCAAAACTGGCATGTTAGAGAGGCATTTCATTTTTTAACTTGTTTGAACTCCATACTTTCTGTGTGTTCAAAATGCTCCATTCAAAGCCACATCATCACATTTCAACCCATTTTGACTAAATTTGCTATTTTTCATGCACTTACTGATTTTTTCAGCAAAATGACAATGAAATTGAAAAGCACTTCAAATGAACTCTCAAAAGGTTTAAAGTTGGAATGGTATCATCATTTCATCCACATAACATGTTATAAAAAGTTGAGAGGGTTATGGAAAACTGGATGCACTTCATATACAAAATGGACAATCTCTTTCGAAGTATCAGGGTTTCGGACGAAAACTCGCATGTTACACAGGCATTTCATTTTTTAACTTATTTGAACTCCATACTTTTTGTGTGTTCAAAATGCACCATTCAAAGCCACATCATCACTTTTCAACCCATTCTGAGTTCATTCGCTATTTTTCATGCACTTACTGATTTTTTCAGCAACATAACCCTGAAATTGAAAAGCACTTCAAATGAACTCTCAAAAGGTTGAAAGTTGGAATGGTATCATCATTTCACCCACATAGCATGTTATAAAAAGTTGAGACGGTTATGGAAAACTGGATGCTCTTCATGTACAAAAGGGACAATCTCTTTCGAAGTATCAGGGTTTCGAACGAAAACTCGCAGGTTACAGAGGCATTTCATTTTTTAACTTATTTGAACTCCATACTTTTTGTGTGTTCAAAATGAACCATTCAAAGCCACATCATCACTTTTCAAACCATTCCGACTTCATTTGTTATTTTTCATGCACTTACTGATTTTTTTAGCAACATAACCCTGAAATTGAAAAGCACTTCAAATGAACTCTCGAAAGGTTGAAAATTGGAATGGTATCATCATTTCACCCACATAGCATCTTATAAAAGTTGATAGGGTTACGGCAAAAATTTGGATGCACTTCATGTACAAAATGGACAATCTCTTTCGAAGTATACGGGTTTCAGACAAAAACTCGCACGTTACAGAGCCATTTCATTTTTTTAATTTATTTGAACTCCATACTTTTTGTGTGTTAAAAATTCACCATCCAAACCACATCATCCCTTTTCAACCCTTTCGGACTTCATTTGCTATATTGCATGCACTTACTGATTTGTTTCAGCAAAATAACCCTAAAATTGAAAAGCACTTCAAAAGAATTCTAAAAAGGTTTAAAGTTGGCATGGTATCATCATTTCACCCACATAGCATGTTATAAAAAGTTGAGAGGGTTATGGAAAACTGGATGCAATTCATGTACAAAATGGACAATCTCTTTCGAAGTATCAGGGTTTCGGACGAAAACTCGCATGTTACACAGGCATTTCATTTTTTAACTTATTTGAACTCCATACTTTTTGTGTGTTCAAAATGCACCATTCAAAGCCACATCATCACTTTTCAACCCATTCTGACTTCATTCGCTATTTTTCATGCACTTACTGATTTTTTCAGCAAAATAACCCTGAAATTGAAAAGAACTTCAAATGAACCCTCAAAAGGTTGAAAGTTGGAATGGTATCATCATTTCACCCGCATAGCATGTTACAAAAAGTTGAGAGGGTTATGGAAAATTGGATGCTCTTCATGTACAAAAGGGACAATCTCTTTTAAACTATGAGGGTTTCGGATGAAAACTCGCATGTTATAGAGGCATTTCATTTTTTAACTTCTTTGAACTCCATACTTTTTTTGTGTTCAAAATGCACCACTCAAAGCCACATCATCACTTTTCAAGCCATTCTGACTTCATTTGTTATTTTTCATGCACTTACTGATTTTTTCAGCAAAATAACCCTGAAATTCAAAAGCACTTCAAATGAACTCTCGAAAGGTTGAAAGTTGGAATGGTATCCTCATTTCACCCACATAGCATCTTATAAAAAGTCGATAGGGTTATGGCGAAAACTGGATGCACTTCATGTACAAAATGGACAATCTCTTTCGATGTATAAGGGTTTCGGACGAAAACTCGCATGTTAGAGAGGCATTTAATTTTTTTAATTTATTTGAAGTCCATACTTTTTGTGTGTTCAAAATTCACCATTCAAAGCCACATCATCCCTTTTCAACCCTTTCGGACTTCATTTGCTATTTTTCATGCACTTACTGATTTGTTTCAGCAAAATAACCCTAAAATTGAAAAGCACTTCAAATGAACTCTAAAAAGGTTGAAAGTTTGCATGGTATCTTCATTTCACCCACATAACATGTTATAAAAAGTTGAGAGGGTTATGGAAAACTGGATGCACTTCATGTACAAAATGGACAATCTCTTTCTAAGTATGAGGGTTTCGGACAAAACCTCGCATGTTACACAGGCATTTCATTTTTTAACTTATTTGAACTCCATACTTTTTGTGTGTTCAAAATGCACCATTCATAGCCACACCATCACTTTTCAACCCATTCTAACTTCATTTGCTATTTTTCATGCACTTACTGCTTTTTGAGCAAAATAACCGTGAAATTGAAAAGCACTTCAAATGAACTCTAAAAAGGTTGAAAGTTGGCATGGTATCATCATTTCACCCACATAGCATGTTATAAAATGTTGAGAGGGTTATGGAAAACTGGATGAACTTCATGTACAAAATGGACAATCTCTCTCGAAGTATCAGCGTTTCGAACGAAAACTCGCATGTTACACAGGCATTTCATTTTTTAACTTATTTGAACTCCACACTTTTTGCGTGGTTAAAATGTACCATTCAAAGCCACATCATCACTTTTCAAACCATTCCGACTTCATTTGTTATTTTTCATGCGCTTACTGATTTTTTCAGCAACATAACCCTAAAATTGCAAAGCACTTCAAATGAACTCTCGAAAGGTTGAAAGTTGGAATGGTATCATCATCTCACCCCCATAGCATCTTATAAAAAGATGATAGGGTTATGGCGAAAACTGGATGCACTTCATATACAAAATGGACAATCTCTTTCGATGTATAAGGGTTTCGCACGAAAACTCGCATGTTAGAGAGGCATTTTTTTTAATTTATGTGAACTCCATACTTTTTGTGTGTTCAAAATTCACCATTCAAAGCCACATCAGCCCTTTTCAACCCTTTCGGACATCATTTGCTATTTTTCATGCACTGACTGATTTGTTTCAGCAAAATAACCCTAAAATTGAAAAGCAATTCAAATGAACTCTAGAAAGGTTGAAAGTTGGCATGGTATCATCATTTCACCCACATAGCATCTTATAAAAGTTGATAGGGTTATGGCAAAAATTTGGATGCACTTCATGTACAAAATGGACAATCTCTTTCGAAGTATACGGGTTTCGGACAAAAACTCGCACGTTACAGAGCCATTTCATTTTTTTAATTTATTTGTACTCCATACTTTTTGTGGGTTAAAAATTCACCATCCAAACCACGTCATCCCTTTTCAATCCTTTCGGACTTCATTTGCTATTTTTCATGCACTTACTGATTTGTTTCAGCAAAATAACCCTAAAATTGAAAAGCACTTCAAAAGAATTCTAAAAAGGTTTAAAGTTGGCATGGTATCATCATTTCACCCACATAGCATGTTATAAAAAGTTGAGAGGGTTATGGAAAACTGGATGCAATTCATGTACAAAATGGACAATCTCTTTCGCAGTATCAGTGTTTCGGACGAAAACTTGCATGTTACACAGGCATTTCATTTTTTAACTTATTTGAACTCCATACTTTTTGTGTGTTCAAAATGCACCATTCAAAGCCACATCATCACTTTTCAACCCATTCTGACTTCATTCGTTATTTTTCATGCACTTACTGATTTTTTCAGCAGAATAACCCTGAAATTGAAAAGCACTTCAAATGAACTCTCAAAAGGTTGAAAGTTGGAATGGTATCATCATTTCACCCGCATAGCATGTTACAAAAAGTTGAGAGGGTTATGGAAAACTGGATGCTCTTCGTGTACAAAAGGGACAATCTCTTTCGAAGTATCAGGGTTTCGGATGAAAACTCGCATGTTATAGAGGCATTTCATTTTTTAACTTCTTTGAACTCCATACTTTTTGTGCGTTCAAAATGCACCACTCAAAGCCACATCATCACTTTTCAACCCATTCTGACTTCATTTGTTATTTTTCATGCACTTACTGATTTTTTCAGCAAAATAACCCTGAAATTCAAAAGCACTTCAAATGAACTCTCGAAAAGTTGAAAGTTGGAATGGTATCATCATTTCACCCACATAGCATCTTATAAAAAGTTGATAGGGTTATGGCGAAAACTGGATGCACTTAATGTACAAAATGGACAATCTCTTTCGATGTATAAGGGTTTCGGACGAAAACTCGCATGTTAGAGAGGCATTTAATTTTTTTAATTTATTTGAACTCCATACTTTTTGTGTGTTCAAAATTCACCATTCAAAGCCACATCATCCCTTTTCAACCCTTTCGGACTTCATTTGCTATTTTTCATGCACTTACTGATTTGTTTCAGCAAAATAACCGTGAAATTGAAAAGCACTTCAAATGAACTCTAAAAAGGTTGAAAGTTGGCATGGTATCATCATTTCACCCACATAGCATGTTATAAAATGTTGAGAGGGTTATGGAAAACTGGATGAACTTCATGAACAAAATGGACAATCTCTTTCGAAGTATCAGGGTTTCGAACGGAAACTCGCATGTTACAGAGGCATTTCATTTTTTAACTTATTTGAACTCCACACTTTTTGTGTGTTCAAAATGAACCATTCAAAGACAAATCATCACTTTTCAAACCATTCCGACTTCATTTGTTATTTTTCATGTGCTTACTGATTTTTTCAGCAACATAACCCTGAAATTGAAAAGCACATCAAATGAACTCTCGAAAGGTTGAAAGTTGGAATGGTATCATCATCTCACCCCCATAGCATCTTATAAAAAGATGATAGGGTTATGGCGAAAACTGGATGCACTTCATGTACAAAATGGACAATCTCTTTCGATGTATAAGGGTTTCGAACGAAAACTCGCATGTTAGAGAGGCATTTTTTTTAATTTATGTGAACTCCATAATTTTTGTGTGTTCAAAATTCACCATTCAAAGCCACATCAGCCCTTTTCAAGCCTTTCGGACTTCATTTGCTATTTTTCATGCACTGACTGATTTGTTTCAGCAAAATAACCTTAAAATTGAAAAGCAATTCAAATGAACTCTAGAAAGGTTGAAAGTTGGCATGTTATCTTCATTTCACCCACATAGCATGTTATACATAGTTGAGAGGGTTATGGAAAACTGGATGCACTTCATGTACAAAATGGACAATCTCTTTCGAAGTATTAGGGTTTCGGACAAAAACTTGCATGTTATAGAGGCATTTCACTTTTTAACTTATTTGAATTGCATACTTTTTGTGTGTTCAAAATGCACCATTCAAAGCCACACCATCACTTTTCAACCCATTCTGACTTCATTTGCTATTTTTCATGCACTTACTGGTTTTTAAGCAAAATAACCCTGAAATTGAAAAGCACTTCAAATGAACTCTAAAAAGGTTGAAAGTTGGCATGGTATCATCATTTTACCCACATAGCATGTTATCAAATGTTGAGAGGGTTATGGAAAACTGGATGAGCTTCATGTACAAAATGGACAATCTCTTTCGAAGTATCAAGGTTTCGGACGAAAACTCGCATGTTACAGAGGCTTTTCATTTTTTGAAATTATTTGAACTCCAATATTTTTGTGTGTTCAAAATACACCATTCAAAGCCACATCATCACTTTTCAACCCATTCTGACTTCATTTGCTATTTTGATGCACTTATTGGTTTTTACGCAAAATAACCCTGAAATTAAAAAGCACTTCAAATGAACTCTCAAAAGGTTGAAAGTTGGAATGGTATCATCATTTCATCCACATAGCATGTTATGAAAAGTTGAGAGGTTACGGCAAAAACTGGATGCACTTCACGTACAAAATGGACAATCTCTTTCGAAGTATCAGGGTTTTGGACGAAAACTCGCACGTTAGAGAGGCATTTCATTTTTTAACTTGTTTGAACTCCATACTTTTTGTGTGTTAAAAATGCACCATTCAAAGCCACATCATCACTTTTCAACCCATTCTGACTTAATTTGCTATTTTTCATGCACTTACTGATTTTTTTCATTAAACTAACCCTGAAATTGAAAAGCACTTCAAATGAACTCTCAAAAGGTTCAAAGTTGGAATGGTATCATCATTTCACCCACATAGCATGTTATAAAAAGTTGAGAGGGTTAGGGCAAAAACTGGATGCACTTCATGTACAAAATGCACAATCTCTTTCGAAGTATCAATGTTTCAGACGAAAACTCGCATGTTACAGAGGCATTTCATTTTTTAACTTATTTGAAATCCATACTTTTTGTGTGTTCAAAATGCACCATTCAAAGCCACATCATCACTTTTCAACCCATTCTTACTTCACTTGCTATTTTTCATGCACTTACTGATTTTTTCAGCAAAATAACCCCGAAATTGAGAAGCACTTCAAATGAACTCTCAAAAGGTTGAAAATTGGAATGGTATCATCATTTCACCCACATAGCATCTTATAAAAGTTGATAGGGTTACGGCAAAAACTGGATGCACTTCATGTACAAAATGGACAATCTCTTTCGAAGTATACGGGTTTCGGACAAAAACTCGCACGTTACAGAGCCATTTCATTTTTTTAATTTATTTGAACTCCATAATTTTTGTGTGTTCAAAATTCACCATTCAAAGCCACATCATCCCTTTTCAACCCTTTCGGACTTCATTTGCTATTTTTCATGCACATGCTGATTTGTTTCAGCAAAATAACCCTAAAATTGAAAAGCACTTCAAAAGAATTCTAAAAAGGTTTAAAGTTGGCATGGTATCATCATTTCACCCACATAGCATGTTATAAAAAGTTGAGAGGGTTATGGAAAACTGGATGCAATTCATGTACAAAATGGACAATCTCTTTCGAAGTATCAGGGTTTCGGACGAAAACTCGCATGTTACAGAGGCATTTCATTTTTTAACTTATTTGAACTCCATACTTTTTGTGTGTTCAAAATGCACCATTCAAAGCCACATCATCACTTTTCAACCCATTCTGACTTCATTCGCTATTTTTCATGCACTTACTGATTTTTTCAGCAAAATAACCCTGAAATTGAAAAGCACTTCAAATGAACTCTCAAAAGGTTGAAAGTTGGAATGGTATCATTATTTCACCCACATAGCATGTTACAAAAAGTTGAGAGGGTTATGGAAAACTGGATGCTCTTCATGTACAAAAGGGACAATCTCTTTCGAAGTATCAGGGTTTCGGACGAAAACTCGCATGTTATAGAGGCATTTCATTTTTTAACTTCTTTGAACTCCATACTTTTTGTGTGTTCAAATGCACCATTCAAAGCCACATCATCACTTTTCAACCCATTCTGACTTCATTTGTTATTTTTCATGCACTTACTAGTTTTTTCAGCAAAATAACCCCGAAATTCAAAAGCACTTAGCATCTTATAAAGAGTTGATAGGGTTATGGCAAAAACTGGATGCACTTCATGTACAAAAGGGACAATCTCTTTCGAAGTATCAGGGTTTCGGACAAAAACTCGCATGTTACACAGGCATTTCTTTTTTTAACTTATTTGAACTCCATACTTTTTGTGTGTTCAAAATGCACCATTCATAGCCACACCATCACTTTTCAACCCATTCAGACTTCATTTACTATTTTGCATGCACTTACTGGTTTTTGAGCAAAATAACCGTGAAATTGAAAAGCACTTCAAATGAGCTGTAAAAAGGTTGAAAGTTGGCATGGTATCATCATTTCACCCACATAGCATGTTATAAAATGTTGAGAGGGTTATGGAAAGTTGGATGAACTTCATGTACATAATGGACAATCTCTTTCGAAGTATCAGGGTTTCGGACGAAAACTCGCATGTTATAGAGGCTTTTCATTTTTTAAAATTATTTGAACTCCAATCTTTTTGTGTGTTCAAAACGCACCATTCAAAGCCACATCATCACTTTTCAACCCATTCTGACTTCATCTGCTATTTTGATGCACTTACTGGTTTTTGAGCAAAGTTACCCTGAAATTGAAAAGCACTTCAAATGAACTCTGAAAAGATTGAAAGTTGGCATAGTATCATCATTTCACCCACACACCATGTGCTAAAAAGTTGAGAGGGTTACGACAAAAACTGGATGCATTTCGTGTACAAAATGGACAATCTCTTTTGAAGTATCATGCTTTCGCACGAAAACTCGCCTGTTACAAAGGCATTTCATTTTTTTAACTTATTGAACTCCATACTTTTTGTGTGTTCAAAATGCACCATTCAAAGCCGCATCATCACTTCCCAACCCTTTCTGACTTCATTTGCTATTTTTCATGCACTTACTGATTTTTTTTCAACAAAATAACCCTAAAATCGAAAAGCACTTCAAGTGAACTCTGAAAAGGTTGATAGTTGGCATGGTATCATCATTTCACCCACATAGCATGTACTAAGAAGTGTAGAGGGTTACAGCAAAAATTGGATGCACTTCGTGTACAAAATGGACAATCTCTTTTGAAGTATCAGGGTTTCCAACAAAAACTCGTCTGTTACAAAGGCATTTCATTTGTTAACTTATTTGAACCCCATGCTTTATTCCGTTCAAAATGCAGCATTCAAAGCCACATCATTGATTTTCAACCCTTTCGGACTTCATTTGCTATTTTTCATGCACTTACTGATTTTTTGAGCAAAATAACCCTGCAATTGAAAAGCACTTCAAATGAACTCCGAAAAGGTTGAAAGTTTGCATGGTATCATCATTTCACCCACATAGCGTGTTATAAAAAGTTTATAGGGTTACGGCAAACACTAGATGCACTTCATTTACAAAATGGACAATCTCTGTCGAAGTATCAAGGTTTCGGACGAAAACTCGCATGTTATGGAGGCATTCCATTTTTTAACTTATTTGAACTCCATACTTTTTGTGTGTTCAAAATGCACCATTCAAAGCCAGATCATCACTTTTTAACCCATTCTGACTTAATTTTCTATTTTTCATGCACTTACTGATTTTTTCAGCAAAATAACCCTAAAATTGAAAAGCACTTCAAATGGACTCTAAAAAGGTGGAAAGTTGGCATGGTATCATCATTTCACCCACATAGCATGTACTAAAAAGTTGAGAGGGTTACAGCAAAAACTGAATGCACTTCGTGTACAAAATGGACAATCTCTTTCGAAGTATCAAGGTTTCCGACGAAAACTCGTCTGTTACAAATGCATTTCATTTTTTAACTTATTTGAACTCCATACTTTTTTCTGTTCAAAATGCACCATTCAAGGACACATCATGGATTTTCAACCCGTTCGGACTTCATTTGCTATTTTTCATGCAGTTACTGATTTTTTAGGCAAAATAACCCAGAAATTTAAAAGCACATCAAATGAACTCTAAAAAGGTTGAAAGTTGGCATGGTATCATCATTTCACCCACATAGCATGTTATAAAATGTTGAGAGGGTTATGGAAAGCTGGATGAGCTTCATGTACAAAATGGACAATCTCTTTCGAAGTATCAGGGTTTCGGACGAAAACTCCCATGTTATAGAGGCTTTTCATTTTTTTAAATTATTTGAACTCCAATCATTTTGTGTGTTCAAAATGCACCATTCAAAGCCACATCATCACTTTTCAACCCATTCTGACTTCATTTTCTATTTTGATGCACTTACTGGTTTTTGAGAAAAATAACCCTCAAATTGAAAAGCACTTCAAATGAGCTCTAAAAAGATTGAAAGTTGGCATAGTATCATCATTTCACCGACATACCATGTGCTAAAAAGTTGAGAGGGTTACGACAAAAACTGGATGCATTTCGTGTACAAAATGGACAATCTCTTTTGAAGTATCATGCTTTCGCACGAAAACTCGCCTGTTACAAAGGCATTTCATTTTTTTAACTTATTGAACTCCATACTTTTTGTGTGTTCATAATGCACCATTCAAAGCCACATCATCACTTTCCAACACTTTCTGACTTCATTTGCTATTTTTCATGCACTTACTGAGTTTTTTTCAACAAAATAACCCTAAAATTGAAAAGCACTTCAAATGAACTCTGAAAAGGTTGAAAGTTGGCATGGTATCATCATTTCACCCACATAGCATGTACTAAAAAGTTTAGAGGGTTACAGCAAAAATTGGATGCACTTCGTGTACAAAATGGACAATCTCTTTTGAAGTATCAGGGTTTCCAACGAAAACTCGTCTGTTACAAAGGCATTTCATTTGTTAACTTATTTGAACCCCACACTTTATTCTGTTCAAAATGCACCATTCAAAGCCACATCATTGATTTTCAACCCTTTCGTACTTCATTTGCTATTTTTCATGCACTTGCTGATTTTTTGAGCAAAATAACCCTGAAATTGAAAAGCACTTCAAATGAATTCCGAAAAGGTTGAAAGTTTGCATGGTATCATCATTTCACCCACATAGCATGTTATAAAAAGTTTATAGGGTTACGGCAAAAACTAGATGCACTTCATTTACAAAATGGACAATCTCTTTCGAAGTATCAAGGTTACGGACGAAAACTCGCATGTTATAGAGGCATTTCATTTTTTAACTTATTTGAACTCTATACTTTTTGTGTGTTCAAAATGCACCATTCAAAGCCACATCATCACTTTTTAACCCATTCGGACTTAATTTTCTATTTTTCATGCACTTACTGATTTTTTCAGCAAAATCACCCTAAAATTGAAAAGCACTTCAAATGGACTCTAAAAAGGTTGAAAGTTGGCATGGTATCATCATTTCACCCACATAGCATGTACTAAAAAGTTGAGATGGTTACAACAAAAACTGAATGCACTTCGTGTACAAAATGGACAATCTCTTTCGAAGTATCAAGGTTTCCGACGAAAACTCGTCTGTTACAAATGCATTTCATTTTTTTAACTTGTTTAAACTCCATACTTTTTTCTGTTAAAAATGCACCATTCAAGGACACATCATCGATTTTCAACCCGTTCGGACTTCATTTGCTATTTTTCATCCACTTACTGATTTTTTGAGCAAAATAACCCTGAAATTGAAAAGCACATCAAATGAACTATAAAAAGGTTAAAGTTGGCATTGTATCATCATTTCACCCACATAGCATGTTATAAAATGTTGAGAGGGTTATGGAAAACTGGATGAGCTTCATGTACAAAATGGACAATCTCTTTCGAAGTATCAGGGTTTCGGACGAAAACTGGCATGTTATAGAGGTGTTTCATTTTTCTAAATTATTTGAACTCCAATCTTTTTGTGTGTTCAAAATGCACCATTCAAAGCCACATCATCACTTTTGAACCCATTCTGACTTCATTTGCTATTTTGATGCACTTACTGGTTTTTGAGCAAAATAACCCTGAAATTGAAAAGCACTTCAAATGAACTCTGAAAAGATTGAAAGTTGGCATAGTATCATCATTTCACTCACATACCATGTGCTAAAAAGTTGAGAGGGTTACGACAAAAACTGGATGCATTTCGTGTACAAAATGGACGATCTCTTTTGAAGTATCATGCTTTCGCACGAAAACTCGCTTGTTACAAAGGCATTTCATTTTTTTAACTTATTTGAACTCCATACTTTTTGTGTGTTCAAAATGCACCATTCAAAGCCAGATCATCACTTTCCAACCCTTTCTGACTTCATTTGCTATTTTTCATGCACTTACTGATTTTTTTCAACAAAATAACCCTAAAATCGAAAAGCACTTCAAATGAACTCTGAAAAGGTTGAAAGTTGGCATGGTATCATCATTTCACCCACATAGCATGTACTAAAAAGTTTAGAGGATTACATCAAAAATTGGATGCACTTCGTGTACAAAATGGACAATCTCTTTTGAAGTATCAGGGTTTCCAACGAAAACTCGTCTGTTAAAAGGCATTTCATTTGTTAACTTATTTGAACCCCATGCTTTATTCTGTTCAAAATGCAGCATTCAAAGCCACATCATTGATTTTCAACCCTTTCGGACTTCATTTGCTATTTTTCATGCACTTACTAATTTTCTAAGCAAAATAACCCTGAAATTGAAAAGCACTTCAAATGAACTCCGAAAAGGTTGAAAGTTTGCATGGTATCATCATTTCACCCAAATAGCATGTTATAAAAAGTTTATAGGGTTACGGCAAAAACTAGATGCACTTCATTTACAAAATGGACAATCTCTTTCGAAGTATCAAGGTTACGGACGAAAACTCGCATGTTATAGAGGCATTTCATTTTTAACTTATTTGAACTCTATACTTTTTGTGTGTTCAAAATGCACCATTCAAAGCCACATCATCACTTTTTAACCCATTCTGACTTAATTTTCTATTTTTCATGCACTTACTGATTTTTTCAGCAAAATCACCCTAAAATTGAAAAGCACTTCAAATGGACTCTAGAAAGGTTGAAAGTTGGCATGGTATCATCATTTCACCCACATAGCATGTACTAAAAACTTGAGAGGGTTACAACAAAAACTGAATGCACTTCGTGTACAAAATGGACAATCTCTTTCGAAGTTTCAAGGTTTCCGACGAAAACTTGTCTGTTACAAATGCATTTCATTTTTTTAACTTGTTTAAACTCCATACTTTTTTCTGTTAAAAATGCACCATTCAAGGACACATCATCGATTTTCAACCCGTTCGGACTTTATTTGCTATTTTTCATCCACTTACTGATTTTTTGAGCAAAATAACCCTAAAATTGAAAAGCACATCAAATGAACTATAAAAAGGTTAAAGTTGGCATGGTATCATCATTTCACCCACATAGCATGTTATAAAATGTTGAGAGGGTTATGGAAAACTGGATGAGCTTCATGTACAAAATGGACAATCTCTTTCGAAGTATCAGGGTTTCGGACGAAAACTCGCATGTTATAGAGGCGTTTCATTTTTCTAAATTATTTGAAATCCAATCTTTTTGTGTGTTCAAAATGCACCATTCAAAGCCACATCATCTCTTTTCAACCCATTCTGACTTCATTTGCTATTTTGATGCACTTACTGGTTTTTGAGCAAAATAACCCTGAAATTGAAAAGCACTTCAAATGAACTCTGAAAAGATTGAAAGTTGGCATAGTATCATCATTTCACCCACATACCATGTGCTAAAAAGTTGAGAGGGTTACGACAAAAACTGGATGCATTTCGTGTACAAAATGGACGATCTCTTTTGAAGTATCATGCTTTCGCACGAAAACTCGCCTGTTACAAAGGCATTTCATTTTTTAACTTATTTGAACTCCATACTTTTTGTGTGTTCAAAATGCACCATTCAAAGCCAGATCATCACTTTCCAACCCTTTCTGACTTCATTTGCTATTTTTCATGCACTTACTGATTTTTTTCAACAAAATAACCCTAAAATCGAAAAGCACTTCGAATGAACTCTGAAAAGGTTGAAAGTTGGCATGGTACCATCATTTCACCCACATAGCATGTACTAAAAAGTTTAGAGGGTTACAGCAAAAATTGGATGCACTTCGTGTACAAAATGGACAATCTCTTTTGAAGTATCAAGGTTTCCAACGAAAACTCGTCTGTTACAAAGGCATTTCATTTGTTAACTTATTTGAACCCCACACTTTATTGTGTTCAAAATTCACCATTCAAAGCCACATCATTCATTTTCAACCCTTTCGTACTTCATTTGCTATTTTTCATGCACTTGCTGATTTTTTGAGCAAAATAACCCTGAAATTGGAAAGCACTTCAAATGAACTCCGAAAAGGTTGAATGTTTGCATGGTATCATCATTTCACCCACATAGCATGTTATAAAAAGTTTATAGGGATACGGCAAAAACTAGATGCACTTCATTTACAAAATGGACAATCTCTTTCGAAGTATCAAGGTTACGGACGAAAACTCGCATGTTATAGAGGCATTTCATTTTTTAACTTATTTGAACTCTATACTTTTTGTGCGTTCAAAATGCACCATTCAAAGCCACGTCATCACTTTTTAACCCATTCTGACTTAATTTTCTATTTTTCATGCACTTACTGATTTTTTCAGCAAAATCACCCTAAAATTGAAAAGCACTTCAAATGGACTCTAAAAAGGTTGAAAGTTGGCATCGTATCATCATTTCACCCACATAGCATGTACTAAAAAGTTGAGATGGTTACAACAAAAACTGAATGCACTTCGTGTACAAAATGGACAATCTCTTTCGAAGTATCAAGGTTTCCGACGAAAACTCGTTTGTTACAAATGCATTTCATTTTTTTAACTTGTTTAAACTCCATACTTTTTTCTGTTAAAAATGCACCATTCAAGGACACATCATCGATTTTCAACCCGTTCGGACTTCATTTGCTATTTTTCATCCACTTACTGATTTTCGAGCAAAATAACCCTGAAATTGAAAAGCACATCAAATGAACTATAAAAAGGTTAAAGGTTGCATGGTATCATCATTTCACCCACATAGCATGTTATAAAATGTTGAGAGGGTTATGGAAAACTGGATGAGCTTCATGTACAAAATGGACAATCTCTTTCGAAGTATCAGGGTTTCGGACGAAAACTGGCATGTTATAGAGGTGTTTCATTTTTCTAAATTATTTGAACTCCAATATTTTTGTGTGTTCAAAATGCACCATTCAAAGCCACATCATCACTTTTCAACCCATTCTGACTTCATTTGCTATTTTGATGCACTTACTGGTTTTTGAGCAAAATAACCCTGAAATTGAAAAGCACTTCAAATGAACTCTGAAAAGATTGAAAGTTGGCATAGTATCATCATTTCACCCACATACCATGTGCTAAAAAGTTGAGAGGGTTACGACAAAAACTGGATGCATTTCGTGTACAAAATGGACGATCTCTTTTGAAGTATCATGCTTTCGCACGAAAACTCGCCTGTTACAAACGCATTTCATTTATTTAACTTATTTAAACTCCATATTTTTTGTGTGTTCAAAATGCACCATTCAAAGCCAGATCATCACTTTCCAACCCTTTCTGACTTCATTTGCTATTTTTCATGCACTTACTGATTTTTTTCAACAAAATAACCCTAAAATCGAAAAGCACTTCGAATGAACTTTGAAAAGGTTGAAAGTTGGCATGGTATCATCATTTCACCCACATAGCATATACTAAAAAGTTTAGAGGATTACAGCAAAAATTGGATGCACTTCGTGTACAAAATGGACAATCTCTTTTGAAGTATCAGGGTTTCCAACGAAAACTCGTCTGTTAAAAGGCATTTCATTTGTTAACTTATTTGAACCCCATGCTTTATTCTGTTCAAAATGCAGCATTCAAAGCCACATCATTGATTTTCAACCCTTTCGGACTTCATTTGCTATTTTGCATGCACTTACTGATTTTCTGAGCAAAATAACCCTGAAATTGAAAAGCACTTCAAATGAACTCTGAAAAGGTTGAAAGTTTGCGTGGTATCATCATTTCACCCAAATAGCATGTGATAAAAAGTTTATAGGGTTACGGCAAAAACTAGATGCACTTCATTTACAAAATGGACAATCTCTTTCGAAGTATCAAGGTTACGGACGAAAACTCGCATGTTATAGAGGCATTTCATTTTTAACTTATTTGAACTCTATACTTTTTGTGTGTTCAAAATGCACCATTCAAAGCCACATCATCACTTTTTAACCCATTCTGACTTAATTTTCTATTTTTCATGCACTTACTGATTTTTTCAGCAAAATCACCCTAAAATTGAAAAGCACTTCAAATGGACTCTAAAAAGGTTGAAAGTTGGCATGGTATCATCATTTCACCCACATAGCATGTACTAAAAAGTTGAGAGGGTTACAACAAAAACTGAATGCACTTCGTGTACAAAATGGACAATCTCTTTCGAAGTATCAAGGTTTCGACGAAAACTTGTTTGTTACAAATGCATTTCATTTTTTTAACTTGTTTAAACTCCATACTTTTTTCTGTTAAAAATGCACCATTCAAGGACACATCATCGATTTTCAACCCGTTCGGACTTTATTTGCTATTTTTCATCCACTTACTGATTTTTTGAGCAAAATAACCCTAAAATTGAAAAGCACATCAAATGAACTATAAAAAGGTTAAAGTTGGCATGGTATCATCATTTCACCCACATAGCATGTTATAAAATGTTGAGAGGGTTATGGAAAACTGGATGAGCTTCATGTACAAAATGGACAATCTCTTTCGAAGTATCAGGGTTTCGGACGAAAACTCGCATGTTATAGAGGCGTTTCATTTTTCTAAATTATTTGAACTCCAATCTTTTTGTGTGTTCAAAATGCACCATTCAAAGCCACATCATCTCTTTTCAACCCATTCTGACTTCATTTGCTATTTTGATGCACTTACTGGTTTTTGAGCAAAATAACCCTGAAATTGAAAAGCACTTCAAATGAACTCTGAAAAGATTGAAAGTTGGCATAGTATCATCATTTCACCCACATACCATGTGCTAAAAAGTTGAGAGGGTTACGACAAAAACTGGATGCATTTCGTGTACAAAATGGACGATCTCTTTTGAGTATCATGCTTTCGCACGAAAACTCGCCTGTTACAAAGGCATTTCATTTTTTAACTTATTTGAACTCCATACTTTTTGTGTGTTCAAAATGCACCATTC
Source organism: Hordeum marinum (assembly GCA_022496015.1). Lineage (NCBI taxonomy): Eukaryota > Viridiplantae > Streptophyta > Magnoliopsida > Poales > Poaceae > Hordeum > Hordeum marinum. The sequence continues at coordinate 179,503,498 of CM039675.1, read as the reverse complement.
AAAGCCAGATCATCACTTTCCAACCCTTTCTGACTTCATTTGCTATTTTTCATGCACTTACTGATTTTTTTCAACAAAATAACCCTAAAATCGAAAAGCACTTCGAATGAACTCTGAAAAGGTTGAAAGTTGGCATGGTATCATCATTTCACCCACATAGCATGTACTAAAAAGTTTAGAGGATTACAGCAAAAATTGGATGCACTTCGTGTACAAAGAGGACAATCTCTTTTGAAGTATCAGGGTTTCCAACGAAAACTCGTCTGTTAAAAGGCATTTCATTTGTTAACTTATTTGAACCCCATGCTTTAGTCTGTTCAAAATGCAGCATTCAAAGCCACATCATTGATTTTCAACCCTTTCAGACTTCATTTGCTATTTTTCATGCACTTACTGATTTTCTGAGCAAAATAACCCTGAAATTGAAAAGCACTTCAAATGAACTCCGGAAAGGTTGAAAGTTTGCATGGTATCATCATTTCACCCACATAGCATGTTATAAAAAGTTTATAGGGTTACGGCAAAAACTAGATGCACTTCATTTACAAAATGGACAATCTCTTTCGAAGTATCAAGGTTACGGACGAAAACTCGCATGTTATAGAGGCATTTCATTTTTTAACTTATTTGAACTCCATACTCTTTGTGTGTTCAAAATGCACCATTCAAAGCCACATCATCACTTTTTAACCCATTCTGACTTAATTTTCTATTTTTCATGCACTTACTGATTTTTTCAGCAAAATCACCCTAAAATTGAAAAGCACTTCAAATAGACTCTAAAAAGGTTGAAAGTTGGCATGGTATCATCATTTCACCCACATAGCATGTACTAAAAAGTTGAGATGGTTACAACAAAAACTGAATGCACTTCGCGTACAAAATGGACAATCTCTTTCGAAGTATCAAGGTTTCCGACGAAAACTCGTCTGTTACAAATGCATTTCATTTTTTTAACTTGTTTAAACTCCATACTTTTTTCTGTTAAAAATGCACCATTCAAGGACACATCATCGATTTTCAACCAGTTCGGACTTCATTTGCTATTTTTCATCCACTTACTGATTTTTTGAGCAAAATAACCCTGAAATTGAAAAGCACATCAAATGAACTATAAAAAGGTTAAAGTTGGCATGGTATCATCATTTCACCCACATAGCATGTTATAAAATGTTGAGAGGGTTATGGAAAACTGGATGAGCTTCATGTACAAAATGGACAATCTCTTTCGAAGTATGAGGGTTTCGGACGAAAACTAGCATGTTATAGAGGCGTTTCATTTTTCTAAATTATTTGAACTCCAATCTTTTTGTGTGTTCAAAATGCACCATTCAGAGCCACATCATCACTTTTCAACCCATTCTGACTTCATTTGCTATTTTGATGCACTTACTGGTTTTTGAGCAAAATAACCCTGAAATTGAAAAGCACTTCAAATGAACTCTGAAAAGATTGAAAGTTGGCATAGTATCATCATTTCACCCACATACCATGTGCTAAAAAGTTGAGAGGGTTACGACAAAAACTGGATGCATTTCGTGTACAAAATGGACGATCTCTTTTGAAGTATCATGCTTTCGCACGAAAACTCGCCTGTTACAAAGGCATTTCATTTTTTTAACTTATTTGAACTCCATACTTTTTGTGTGTTCAAAATGCACCATTCAAAGCCAGATCATCACTTTCCAACCCTTTCTGACTTCATTTGCTCTTTTTCATGCACTTACTGATTTTTTTCAACAAAATAACCCTAAAATCGAAAAGCACTTCAAATGAACTTTGAAAAGGTTGAAAGTTGGCATGGTATCATCATTTCACCCACATAGCATGTACTAAAAAGTTTAGAGGATTACAGCAAAAATTGGATGCACTTCGTGTACAAAATGGACAATCTCTTTTGAAGTATCAGGGTTTCCAACGAAAACTCGTCTGTTAAAAGGCATTTCATTTGTTAACTTATTTGAACCCCATGCTTTATTATATTCAAAATGCAGCATTCAAAGCCACATCATTGATTTTCAACCCTTTCGGACTTCATTTGCTATTTTTCATGCACTTCCTGATTTTTTGAGCAAAATAACCCTGAAATTGAAAAGCACTTCAAATGAACTCCGAAAAGGTTGAAAGTTTGCATGGTATCATCATTTTACCCACATAGCATGTTATAAAAAGTTTATAGGGTTACGGCAAAAACTAGATGCACTTCATGTACAAAATGGACAATCTCTTTCGAAGTATCAAGGTTTCGGACGAAAACTCGAAAGTTATAGAGGCATTTCATTTTTTAACTTATTTGAACTCCATACTTTTTGTGTGTTCAAAATGCACCATTCAAAGCCACATCATCACTTTTTAACCCATTCTGACTTAATTTTCTATTTTTCATGCACTTACTGATTTTTTCAGCAAAATCACCCTAAAATTGAAAAGCACTTCAAATGGACTCAAAAAAGGTTGAAAGTTGGCATGGTATCATCATTTCACCCACATAGCATGTACTAAAAACTTGAGAGGGTTACAACAAAAACTGAATGCACTTCGTGGAGAAAATGGACAATCTCTTTCGAAGTATCAAGGTTTCCGACGAAAACTCGTCTGTTACAAATGCATTTCATTTTTTTAACTAGTTTGAACTCCATACTTTTTTCTGTTAAAAATGCACCATTCAAGGGCACATCATCGATTTTCAACCCGTTCGGACTTCATTTGCTATTTTTCATGCACTTACTGATTTTTTGAGCAAAATAACCGTGAAATTGAAAAGCACATCAAATGAACTCTAAAAAGGTTAAAGTTGGCATGGCATCATCATTTCACCCACATAGCATGTTATAAAATGTTGAGAGGGTTATGGAAAACTGGATGAGCTTCATGTACAAAATGGACAATCTCTTTCGATGTATCAGGGTTTCGGACGAAAACTCGCATGTTATAGAGGCTTTTCATTTTTCTAAATTATTTGAACTCTAATCTTTTTGTGTGTTCAAAATGCACCATTCAAAGCCACATCATCACTTTTCAACCCATTGTGACTTCATTTGCTATTTTTCATGCACTTACTGTTTTTTCAGCAAAATAACCCTGAAATTGAAAAGCACTTCAAATGAACTCTGAAAAGGTTGAAAGTTAGCATAGTATCATCATTTCACCCACATAGCATGTGCTAAAAAGTTGAGAGGGTTACGGCAAAAACTGGATGCATTTCGTGTACAAAATGGACAATCTCTTTTGAAGTATCATGCTTTCGGACGAAAACCCACCTGTTACAAAGGCATTTCATATTTTTAAACTTATTTGAACTCCATACTTTTGTGTGCTCAAAATGCACCATTCAAAGCCACATCATCACTTTCCAACCCTTTCTGACTTCATTTGCTATTTTTCATGCACTTGTTGATTTTTTTTCAACAAAATAACCCTAAAATTGAAAAGCACTTCAAATGAACTCTGAAAAGGTTGAAAGTTGGCATGGTATCATCATTTCACCCACATGGCATGTACTAAAAAGTTGAGAGGGTTACAGCAAAAACTGGATGCACTTCGTGTACAAAATGGGCAATCTCTTTCGAAGTATCAGGGTTTCCGACGAAAACTCGTCTGTTACAAAGGCATTTCATTTTTTAACTTATTTGAACTCTATACTTTTTTCTGTTCAAAATGCACCAATCAAAGCCACATAGCATGTTATAAAAAGTTGAGAGGGTTACGGCAAAAATTGGATGCACTTCATGTACAAAATGGACAATCTCTTTCGATGTATCGGGGTTCCGGACCAAAACTCGCATGTTACACAGGCATTTTATTTTTGAACTTATTTGAACTCCATACTTTTTGTGTGTTCAAAATGCACTATTCAAAGCCACAGCATCACTTGTCAACCCTTTCCGACTTCATTTGCTATTTTTCATGCACTTAGTGATTTGTTTGAGCAAAATAACCCTGAAATTGAAAAGCACTTCAAATGCACTCTGAAAAGGCTAAAAGTTGGCATGCTATCATCATTTCACCCACATAGCATGTTATAAAAAGTTGAGAGGGTTATGGCAAAAACGGGATGCACTTCATGAACAAAATGGACAATCTCTTTTGAAGTATCAGGGTTTCGGACGAAAACTTGCATGTTCCAAAGGCATTTCATTTCATTAACTTATTTGAGCTCCATAATTTTTGTGTGTTCAGAATGCACCATTCAAAGCGACATCATCACTTTTCAACCCATTCTGACTTCATTTGCTATTTTTCATGCATGGTTTTTCAGCAAAATAACCCTGAAATTGAAAAGCACTTCAAATGAACTTTGAAAAGGTTAAAAGTTGGCATAGTATCATCATTTCACCCACATAGCATGTGCTAAAAAGTTGAGAGGGTTACGGCAAAAACTGGATGCACTTCATGTACAAAATGGACAATCTCTTTCGAAGTATCATGGTTTCGGACGAAAACTCGCTTGTTCCAAAGGCATTTCATTTTTTTAACTTATTTGATCTCCATACTTTTTGTGTGTTCAAAATGCACCATTGAAAGCCACATCATCACTTTTCAACCCATTCTGACTTCATTTGCTATTTTTCATGCACTTACTCATTTTTTGAGCAAAATAACCCTGAACTCCATACTATTTGTGTGTTCAAAATGCACCATTCAAGGACACATCATCGATTTTCAACCCGTTCGGACTTCATTTTTTTAACTTATTTGAACAAATGCATTTCATTTTTTTAACTTATTTGAACTCCATACTATTTGTGTGTTCAAAATGCACCATTCAAGGACACATCATCGATTTTCAACCCGTTCGGACTTCATTTGCTATTTTTCATGCACTTACTGATTTTTTGAGCAAAATAACCCTGAAATTGAAAAGCACGTCAAATGAACTCTGAAAAGATTGAAAGTTTGCATGGTATCATCATTTCACCCACATAGCATGTTATAAAAAGTTGAGAGGGTTACGGCAAAAACTTGATGCACTTCATGTACAAAATGGACAATCTCTTTCGAAGTATCAGGGTTTCGGACGAAAACTCGCATGTTAGAGAAGCATTTCATTTTTTAACTTGTTTGAACTCCATACTTTTTGTGTGTTCAAAATGCACCATTCAAAGCCACATCATCACTTTTCAACCCATTCTGACTTAATTTGCTATTTTTCATGCACTTACTAATTTTTTCATCAAACTAACCCTGAAATTGAAAAGCACTTCAAATGAACTCTCAAAAGGTTTAAAGTTGGAATGGTATCATCATTTCACCCACATAGCATGTTATAAAAAGTTGAGAGGGTTACGGAAAAAACTGGATGCAGTTCATGTACAAAATGGACAATCTCTTTCGAAGTATCAGTGTTTCGGACAAAAACTCGCATGTTAGAAAGGCATTTCATTTTTTTAATTTATTTGAACTCCAACCTTTTTGCGTGTTGAAAATTCACCATTCAAAGCCACTTCATCCCTTTTCAGCCCTTTCGGACTTCATTTTCTATTTTTCATGCACTTACTAATTTGTTTCAGGAAAATAACCCTAAAATTGAAAAGCACTTCAAATGAACTCTAAAAAGGTTCAAAGTTGGAATGGTATCATCATTTCACCCACATAGCATGAAATAAAAAGTTTAGAGGGTTATGGAAAACTTGATGCACTTCATGTACAAAATGGACAATCTCTTTCGAAGTATCATGGTTTCGGATGAAAACTCGCATGTTACAAAGGCATTTCATTTTTTAACTTATTTGAACTCCATACTTTTTGTGTGTTCAAAATGCACCATTCAAGGCCACATCATCACTTTTCGACCCATTGTGACTTCATTTGCTATTTTTCATGCACTTACTGGTTTTTCAGCAAAATAACCCTGAAATTGAAAAGCACTTCGAATGAACTCTGAAAAGGTTGAAAGTTAGCATAGTATCATCATTTCACCCACATAGCATGTGCTAAAAAGTTGAGAGGGTTACGGCAAAAACTGGATGCACTTCGTGTACAAAATGGACAATCTCTTTCGAAGTATCATGGTTTCGGACGAAAACTCGCTTGTTCCAAAGGCATTTCATTTTTTTAACTTATTTGATTTCCATACTTTTTGTGTGTTCAAAATGCACCATTGAAAGCCACATTATCACTTTTCAACCCATTCTGACTTCATTTGCTATTTTTCATGCACTTACTCATTTTTTGAGCAAAATAACCCTGAACTCCATACTATTTGTGTGTTCAAAATGCACCATTCAAGGACACATCATCGATTTTCAACCCGTTCGGACTTCATTTTTTAACTTATTTGAACAAATGCATTTCATTTTTTTAACTTATTTGAACTCCATACTATTTGTGTGTTCAAAATGCACCATTCAAGGACACATCATCGATTTTCAACCCGTTCGGACTTCATTTGCTATTTTTCATGCACTTACTGATTTTTTGAGCAAAATAACCCTGAAATTGAAAAGCACATCAAATGAACTCTGAAAAGATTGAAAGTTTGCATGGTATCATCATTTCACCCACATAGCATGTTAGAAAAAGTTGAGAGGGTTACGGCAAAAACTTGATGCACTTCATGTACAAAATGGACAATCTCTTTCGAAGTATGAGGGTTTCGGACGAAAACTCGCATGTTAGAGAAGCATTTCATTTTTTAACTTGTTTGAACTCCATACTTTTTGTGTGTTCAAAATGCACCATTCAAAGCCACATCATCACTTTTCAACCCATTCTGACTTAATTTGCTATTTTTCATGCACTTACTAATTTTTTCATCAAACTAACCCTGAAATTGAAAAGCACTTCAAATGAACTCTCAAAAGGTTTAAAGTTGGAATGGTATCATCATTTCACCCACATAGCATGTTATAAAAAGTTGAGAGGGTTACGGAAAAAACTGGATGCAGTTCATGTACAAAATGGACAATCTCTTTCGAAGTATCAGTGTTTCGGACAAAAACTCGCATGTTAGAAAGGCATTTCATTTTTTTAATTTATTTGAACTCCAACCTTTTTGCGTGTTGAAAATTCACCATTCAAAGCCACTTCATCCCTTTTCAGCCCTTTCGGACTTCATTTTCTATTTTTCATGCACTTACTAATTTGTTTCAGGAAAATAACCCTAAAATTGAAAAGCACTTCAAATGAACTCTAAAAAGGTTCAAAGTTGGAATGGTATCATCATTTCACCCACATAGCATGAAATAAAAAGTTTAGAGGGTTATGGAAAACTTGATGCACTTCATGTACAAAATGGACAATCTCTTTCGAAGTATCATGGTTTCGGATGAAAACTCGCATGTTACAAAGGCATTTCATTTTTTAACTTATTTGAACTCCATACTTTTTGTGTGTTCAAAATGCACCATTCAAGGCCACATCATCACTTTTCGACCCATTGTGACTTCATTTGCTATTTTTCATGCACTTACTGGTTTTTCAGCAAAATAACCCTGAAATTGAAAAGCACTTCGAATGAACTCTGAAAAGGTTGAAAGTTAGCATAGTATCATCATTTCACCCACATAGCATGTGCTAAAAAGTTGAGAGGGTTACGGCAAAAACTGGATGCACTTCGTGTACAAAATGGACAATCTCTTTCGAAGTATCATGGTTTCGGACGAAAACTCGCTTGTTCCAAAGGCATTTCATTTTTTTAACTTATTTGATTTCCATACTTTTTGTGTGTTCAAAATGCACCATTGAAAGCCACATTATCACTTTTCAACCCATTCTGACTTCATTTGCTATTTTTCATGCACTTACTCATTTTTTGAGCAAAATAACCCTGAACTCCATACTATTTGTGTGTTCAAAATGCACCATTCAAGGACACATCATCGATTTTCAACCCGTTCGGACTTCATTTTTTAACTTATTTGAACAAATGCATTTCATTTTTTTAACTTATTTGAACTCCATACTATTTGTGTGTTCAAAATGCACCATTCAAGGACACATCATCGATTTTCAACCCGTTCGGACTTCATTTGCTATTTTTCATGCACTTACTGATTTTTTGAGCAAAATAACCCTGAAATTGAAAAGCACATCAAATGAACTCTGAAAAGATTGAAAGTTTGCATGGTATCATCATTTCACCCACATAGCATGTTAGAAAAAGTTGAGAGGGTTACGGCAAAAACTTGATGCACTTCATGTACAAAATGGACAATCTCTTTCGAAGTATGAGGGTTTCGGACGAAAACTCGCATGTTAGAGAAGCATTTCATTTTTTAACTTGTTTGAACTCCATACTTTTTGTGTGTTCAAAATGCACCATTCAAAGCCACATCATCACTTTTCAACCCATTCTGACTTAATTTGCTATTTTTCATGCACTTACTAAATTTTTCATCAAACTAACCCTGAAATTGAAAAGCACTTCAAATGAACTCTCAAAAGGTTTAAAGTTGGAATGGTATCATCATTTCACCCACATAGCATGTTATAAAAAGTTGAGAGGGTTACGGAAAAAATTGGATGCAGTTCATGTACAAAATGGACAATCTCTTTCGAAGTATCAGTGTTTCGGACAAAAACTCGCATGTTAGAAAGGCATTTCATTTTTTTAATTTATTTGAACTCCAACCTTTTTGTGTGTTAAAAATTCACCATTCAAAGCCACTTCATCCCTTTTCAGCCCTTTCGGACTTCATTTTCTATTTTTCATGCACTTACTAATTTGTTTCAGGAAAATAACCCTAAAATTGAAAAGCACTTCAAATGAACTCTAAAAAGGTTCAAAGTTGGAATGGTATCATCATTTCACCCACATAGCATGAAATAAAAAGTTTAGAGGGTTATGGAAAACTTGATGCACTTCATGTACAAAATGGACAATCTCTTTCAAAGTATCATGGTTTCGGATGAAAACTCGCATGTTACAAAGGCATTTCATTTTTTAACTTATTTGAACTCCATACTTTTTGTGTGTTCAAAATGCACCATTCAAAGCCACATCATCACTTTTCGACCCATTGTGACTTCATTTGCTATTTTTCATGCACTTACTGGTTTTTCAGCAAAATAACCCTGAAATTGAAAAGCACTTCAAATGAACTCTGAAAAGGTTGAAAGTTAGCATAGTATCATCATTTCACCCACATAGCATGTGCTAAAAAGTTGAGAGGGTTACGGCAAAAACTAGATGCAATTCGTGTACATAATGGACAATCTCTAGCGAAGTATCATGCTTTCGGATGAAAACCCGCTTGTTACAAAGGTATTTCATTTTTTAACTTATTTGAACTCCATACTTTTGTGTGCTCAAAATGCACCATTCAAAGCCACATCATCACTTTCCATCCCTTTCTGACTTCATTTGCTATTTTTCATGCACTTATTGATTTTTTTCAACAAAATAACCCTAAAATTGAACAGCACTTCAAATGAACTCTGAAAAGGTTTAAAGTTGGCATGGTATCATCATTTCACCCACATAGCATGTACTAAAAAGTTGAGAGGGTTACAGCAAAAACTCGATGCACTTCGTGTACAAAATGGGCAATCTCTTTCGAAGTATCAGGGTTTCCGACGAAAACTCGTCTGTTACAAAGGCATTTCATTTTTTAACATATTTGAACTCTATAATTTTTTCTGTTCAGAATGCACCAATCAAAGCCACATCATCGATTTTCAACCCTTTCCGACTTCATTTGCTATTTTCCATGCACTTATTGATTTTTTCAGCAAATTAACCCTGCAATTGAAAATCACTTCAAATGAACTCTGAAAAGGTTGAAAGTTTGCATGGTATCATCATTTCACCCACATAGCATGTTATAAAAAGTTGAGAGGGTTACGGCAAAAATTGGATGCACTTCATGTACAAAATGGACAATCTCTTTTGAAGTATCAGGGTTTCGGACGAAAACTCGCATGTTACAAAGGCATTTCATTTTTTAACTTATTTGAACTGCATACTTTTTGTGTGTTCAAAATGCACCATTCAAAGCCACATCATCACTTTTCGACCCATTGTGACTTCATTTGCTATTTTTCATGCACTTATTGGTTTTTCAGCAAAATAACCCTGAAATGTAAAAGCACTTCAAATGAACTCTGAAAACGTTGAAAGTTAGCATAGTATCATCATTTCACCCACATAGCATGTGCTAAAAAGTTGAGAGGGTTACGGCAAAAACAGGATGCATTTCGTGTACAAAATGGACAATCTCTTTTGAAGTATCATGCTTTCGGACGAAAACCCACCTGTTACAAAGGCATTTCATATTTTTAAACTTATTTGAACTCCATACTTTTGTGTGCTCAAAATGCACCATTCAAAGCCACATCATCACTTTCCAACCCTTTCTGACTTCATTTGCTATTTTTCATGCACTTGTTGATTTTTTTCCAACAAAATAACCCTAAAATTGAAACGCACTTCAAATGAACTCTGAAAAGGTTGAAAGTTGGCATGGTATCATCATTTCACCCACATGGCATGTACTAAAAAGTTGATAGGGTTACAGCAAAAACTGGATGCACTTCGTGTACAAAATGGGCAATCTCTTTCGAAGTATCAGGGTTTCCGACGAAAACTCGTCTGTTACAAAGGCATTTCATTTCTTAACTTATTTGAACGCTATACTTTTTCTGTTCAAAATGCACCAATCAAACCCACATCATCGATTTTCAACCCTTTCGAACTTCATTCGCTATTTTTCATGCACTTCCTGATTGTTTCAGCAAAATAACCCTGAAATTCAAAAGCACTTCAAATGAACTCTGAAAAGGTTGAAAGTTTGCATGGTATCATCATTTCACCCACATAGCATGTTATAAAAAGTTGAGAGGGTTACGGCAAAAATTGGATGCACTTCATGTACAAAATGGACAATCTCTTTCGATGTATCGGGGTTCCGGACCAAAACTCGCATGTTACACAGGCATTTTATTTTTTAACTTATTTGAACTCCATACTTTTTTTGTGTTCAAAATGCACTATTCAAAGCCACAGCATCACTTGTCAACCCTTTCCGACTTCAGTTGCTATTTTTCATGCACTTAGTGATTTGTTTGAGCAAAATAACCCTAAAATTGAAAAGCACTTCAAATGAACTCTGAAAAGGCTAAAAGTTGGCATGGTATCATCATTTCACCCACATAGCATGTTATAAAAAGTTGAGAGGGTTATGGCAAAAACTGGATGTACTTCATGAACAAAATGGACAATCTCTTTTGAAGTATCAGGGTTTCGGACGAAAACTTGCATGTTCCAAAGGCATTTCATTTCATTAACTTATTTGAGCTCCATACTTTTTGTGTTTTCAGAATGCACCATTCAAAGCGACATCATCACTTTTCAACCCATTCTGACTTCATTTGCTATTTTTCATGCATGGTTTTTCAGCAAAATAACCCTGAAATTGAAAAGCACTTCAAATGAACTTTGAAAAGGTTAAAAGTTGGCATAGTATCATCATTTCACCCACATAGCATGTGCTAAAAAGTTGAGAGGGTTACGGCAAAAACTGGATGCACTTCATGTACAAAATGGACAATCTCTGTCGAAGTATCTTGGTTTCGGACGAAAACTCGCTTGTTCCAAAGGCATTTCATTTTTTTAACTTATTTGATCTCCATACTTTTTGTGTGTTCAAAATGCACCATTGAAAGCCACATCATCACTTTTCAAACCATTCTGACTTCATTTGCTATTTTTCATGCACTTACTCATTTTTTGAGCAAAATAACCCTGAACTCCATACTATTTGTGTGTTCAAAATGCACCATTCAAGGACACATCATCGATTTTCAACCCGTTCGGACTTCATTTTTTAACTTATTTGAACAAATGCATTTCATTTTTTTAGCTTATTTGAACTCCATACTATTTGTGTGTTCAATATGCACCATTCAAGGACACATCATCGATTTTCAACCCGTTCGGACTTCATTTGCTATTTTTCATGCACTTACTGATTTTTTGAGCAAAATAACCCTGAAATTGAAAAGCACATCAAATGAACTCTGAAAAGACTGAAAGTTTGCATGGTATCATCATTTCACCCACATAGCATGTTATAAAAAGTTGAGAGGGTTATGGCAAAAAGTGGATGCACTTCATGAACAAAATGGGCAATCTCTTTCGAAGTATCAGGGTTTCCGACAAAAACTCGTCTGTTACAAAGACATTTCATTTCTTAACTTATTTGAACGCTATACTTTTTCTGTTCAAAATGCACCAATCAAAGCCACATCATCGATTTTCAACCCTTTCGAACTTCATTCGCTATTTTTCATGCACTTACTGATTGTTTCAGCAAAATAACCCTGAAATTCAAAAGCACTTCAAATGAACTCTGAAAAGGTTGAAAGTTTGCATGGTATCATCATTTCACCCACATAGCATGTTATAAAAAGTTGAGAGGGTTACGGCAAAAATTGGATGCACTTCATGTACAAAATGGACAATCTCTTTCGATGTATCGGGGTTCCGGACCAAAACTCGCATGTTACACAGGCATTTTATTTTTTAACTTATTTGAACTCCATACTTTTTTTGTGTTCAAAATGCACTATTCAAAGCCACAGCGTCACTTGTCAACCCTTTCCGACTTCAGTTGCTATTTTTCATGCACTTAGTGATTTGTTTGAGCAAAATAACCCTAAAATTGAAAAGCACTTCAAATGAACTCTGAAAAGGATAAAAGTTGGCATGGTATCATCATTTCACCCACATAGCATGTTATAAAAAGTTGAGAGGGTTATGGCAAAAACTGGATGCACTTCATGAACAAAATGGACAATCTCTTTTGAAGTATCAGGGTTTCGGACGAAAACTTGCATGTTCCAAAGGCATTTCATTTCATTAACTTATTTGAGCTCCATACTTTTGGTGTGTTCAGAATGCACCATTCAAAGCGACATCATCACTTTTCAACCCATTCTGACTTCATTTGCTATTTTTCATGCATGGTTTTTCAGCAAAATAACCCTGAAATTGAAAAGCACTTCAAATGAACTTTGAAAAGGTTAAAAGTTGGCATAGTATCGTCATTTCACCCACATAGCATGTGCTAAAAAGTTGAGAGGGTTACGGCAAAAACTGGATGCACTTCATGTACAAAATGGACAATCTCTGTCGAAGTATCTTGGTTTCGGACGAAAACTCGCTTGCTCCAAAGGCATTTCATTTATTTAACTTATTTGATCTCCATACTTTTTGTGTGTTCAAAATGCACCATTGAAAGCCATATCATCACTTTTCAACCCATTCTGACTTCATTTGCTATTTTTCATGCACTTACTCATTTTTTGAGCAAAATAACCCTGAACTCCATACTATTTGTGTGTTCAAAATGCACCATTCAAGGACACATCATCGATTTTCAACCCGTTCGGACTTCATTTTTTTAACTTATTTGAACAAATGCATTTCATTTTTTTAACTTATTTGAACTCCATACTATTTGTGTGTTCAATATGCACCATTCAAGGACACATCATCGATTTTCAACCCGTTCGGACTTCATTTGCTATTTTTCATGCACTTACTGATTTTTTGAGCAAAATAACCTTGAAATTGAAAAGCACATCAAATGAACTCTGAAAAGACTGAAAGTTTGCATGGTATCATCATTTCACCCACATAGCATGTTATAAAAAGTTGAGAGGGTTATGGCAAAAAGTGGATGCACTTCGTGAACAAAATGGGCAATCTCTTTCGAAGTATCAGGGTTTCCGACGAAAACTCGTCTGTTACAAAGACATTTCATTTCTTAACTTATTTGAACGCTATACTTTTTCTGTTCAAAATGCACCAATCAAAGCCACATCATCGATTTTCAACCCTTTCAAACTTCATTCGCTATTTTTCATGCACTTACTGATTGTTTCAGCAAAATAACCCTGAAATTCAAAAGCACTTCAAATGAACTCTGAAAAGGTTGAAAGTTTGCATGGTATCATCATTTCACCCACATAGCATGTTATAAAAAGTTGAGAGGGTTACGGCAAAAATTGGATGCACTTCATGTACAAAATGGACAATCTATTTCGATGTATCGGGGTTCCGGACCAAAACTCGCATGTTACACAGGCATTTTATTTTTTAACTTATTTGAACTCCATACTTTTTTTGTGTTCAAAATGCACTATTCGAAGCCACAGCATCACTTGTCAACCCTTTCCGACTTCATTTGCTATTTTTCATGCACTTAGTGATTTGTTTGAGCAAAATAACCCTGAAATTGAAAAGCACTTCAAATGAACTCTGAAAAGGCTAAAAGTTGGCATGGTATCATCATTTCACCCACATAGCATGTTATAAAAAGTTGAGAGGGTTATGGCAAAAACTGGATGCACTTCATGAACAAAATGGACAATCTCTTTTGAAGTATCAGGGTTTCGGACGAAAACTTGCATCTTCCAAAGGCATTTCATTTCATTAACTTATTTGAGCTCCATACTTTTGGTGTGTTCAGAATGCACCATTCAAAGCGACATCATCACTTTTCAACCCATTCTGACTTCGTTTGCTATTTTTCATGCATGGTTTTTCAGCAAAATAACCCTGAAATTGAAAAGCACTTCAAATGAACTTTGAAAAGGTTACAAGTTGGCATAGTATCGTCATTTCACCCACATAGCATGTGCTAAAAAGTTGAGAGGGTTACGGCAAAAACTGGATGCACTTCATGTACAAAATGGACAATCTCTTTCGAAGTATCATGGTTTCGGACGAAAACTCGCTTGTTCCAAAGGCATTTCATTTATTTAACTTATTTGATCTCCATACTTTTTGTGTGTTCAAAATGCACCATTGAAAGCCACATCATCACTTTTCAACCCATTCTGACTTCATTTGCTATTTTTCATGCACTTACTCATTTTTTGAGCAAAATAACCCTGAACTCCATACTATTTGTGTGTTCAAAATGCACCATTCAAGGACACATCATCGATTTTCAACCCGTTCGGACTTCATTTTTTTAACTTATTTGAACAAATGCATTTCATTTTTTTAACTTATTTGAACTCCATACTATTTGTGTGTTCAAAATGCACCATTCAAGGACACATCATCGATTTTCAACCCGTTCGGACTTCATTTGCTATTTTTCATGCACTTGCTGATTTTTTGAGCAAAATAACACTGAAATTGAAAAGCACATCAAATGAACTCTGAAAAGACTGAAAGTTTGCATGGTATCATCATTTCACCCACATAGCATCTTATAAAAAGTTGAGAGGGTTACGGCAAAAACTGGATGCACTTCATGTACAAAATGGACAATCTCTTTCGAAGTATCAGGGTTTCGGACGAAAACTCGCATGTTAGAGAAGCATTTCATTTTTTAACTTGTTTGAACTCCATACTTTTTGTGTGTTCAAAATGTACCATTGAAAGCCACATCATCACTTTTCAACCCGTTCTGACTTAATTTGCTATTTTTCATGCACTTACTATTTTTTTCATTAAACTAACCCTGAAATTGAAAAGCACTTCAAATGACCTCTCAAAAGGGTGAAATTGGAATGGTATCATCATTTCACCCACATAGCATGTTATAAAAAGTTGAGAGGGTTACGGAAAAAACTGGATGCAGTTCATGTACAAAATGGACAATCTCTTTTGAAGTATTAGTGTTTCGGACAAAAACTCGCATGTTAGAAAGGCATTTCATTTTTTTAATTTATCTGAACTCCAACCTTTTTGTGTGTTAAAAATTCACCATTCAAAGCCACTTCATCCCTTTTCAACCCTTTCGGATTTCATTTTCTATTTTTCATGCACTTACTAATTTGTTTCAGGAAAATAACCCTAAAATTGACAAGCACTTCAAATGAACTCTAAAAAGGTTCAAAGTTGGAATGGTATCATCATTTCACCCACATAGCATGTTATAAAAATTTTAGAGGGTTATGGAAAACTTGATGCACTTCATGTACAAAATGGACAATCTCTTTCGAAGTATCATGGTTTCGGATGAAAACTCGCATGTTACAAAGGCATTTCATTTTTTAACTTATTTGAACTCCATACTTTTTGTGTGTTCAAAGTGCACCATTCAAAGCCACATCATCACTTTTCGACCCATTGTGACTTCATTTGCTATTTTTCATGCACTTACTGGTTTTTCAGCAAAATAACCCTGAAATTGAAAAGCACTTCAAATGAACTCTGAAATGGTTGAAAGTTAGCATAGTATTATCATTTCACCCACATAGCATGTGCTAAAAAGTTGAGAGGGTTACGGCAAAAACTGGATGCATTTCGTGTACAAAATGGACAATCTCTTTCGAAGTATCATGCTTTCGGATGAAAACCCGCTTGTTACAAAGGTATTTCATTTTTTTAACTTATTTGAACTCCAAACTTTTGTGTGCTCAAAATGCACCATTCAAAGACACATCATCACTTTCCATCCCTTTCTGACATCATTTGCTATTTTTCATGCACTTATTGATTTTTTTCAACAAAATAACCCTAAAATTGAACAGCACTTCAAATGAACTCTGAAAAGGTTTAAAGTTGGCATGGTATCATCATTTCACCCACATAGCATGTACTAAAAAGTTGAGAGGGTTACAGCAAAAACTGGATGCACTTCGTGTCCAAAATGGGCAATCTCTTTCGAAGAATCAGGGTTTCCGACGAAAACTCGTCTGTTACAAAGGCATTTCATTTTTGAACTTATTTGAACCGTATAATTTTTTCTGTTCAAAATGCACCAATCAAAGCCACATCATCGATTTTCAACCCTTTCCGACTTCATTTGCTATTTTTCATGCACTTATTGATTTTTTCAGCAAAATAACCCTGCAATTGAAAATCACTTCAAATGAACTCTGGAAAGGTTGAAAGTTTGCATGGTATCATCATTTCACCCACAGAGCATGTTACAAAAAGTTGAGAGGGTTACGGCAAAAACTGGATGCATTTCGTGTACAAAATGGACAATCTCTTTCGAAGTATCATGCTTTCGGACGAAAACCCACCTGTTACAAAGCATTTCATTTTTTTAACTTATTTGAACTCCATACTTTTGTGTGCTCAAAATGCTCCATTAAAAGCCACATCATCACTTTTCCAACCCTTTCTCACTTCATTTTCTATTTTTCATGCACTTATTGATTTTTTTCAACAAAATAACCCTAAAATTGAAAATCACTTCAAATGAACTCCGAAAAGGTTGAAAGTTTGCATGGTATCATCATTTCACCCACATAGCATGTTATAAAAATTTGAGAGTGTTATGGCAAAAACTGGACGCTCTTCATGAACAAAATGGACAATCTCTTTTGGAGTATCTGGGTTTCGGACGAAAACTCGCATGTTACAAAAGCATTTCATTTTTTAACTTATTTGAACTCCATACTTTTTGTGTGTTCAAAATGCACCATACAAAGACACATCATCACTTTTCAACCCATTGTGACTTCATTTGCTATTTTTCATGCACTTACTGGTTTTTCAGAAAATAACCCTGAAATTCAAAAGCACTTCAAATGAACTCTGAAAAGGTTGAAAGTTAGCATAGTATCATCATTTCACCCACATAGCATGTGCTAAAAAGTTGAGAGGGTTACGGCAAAAACTGGATGCATTTCGTGTACAAAATGGACAATCTCTTTCGAAGTATCATGCTTTCGGACGAAAACCCACCTGTTACAAAGGCATTTCATTTTTTTAACTTATTTGAACTCCATCCTTTTGTGTGCTCAAAATGCACCATTCAAAGCCACATCATCACTTTCCAACCCTTTCTGACTTCATTTGCTATTTTTCATGCACTTATTGATTTTTTCAACAAAATAACCCTAAAATTGAAAAGCACTTCAAATGAACTCTGAAAAGGTTGAAAGTTGGCATGGTATCATTATTTCACCCACATGGCATGTACTAAAAAGTTGAGAGGGTTACAGCAAAAACTGGATGCACTTCGTGTACAAAATGGGCAGTCTCTTTCGAAGTATCAGGGTTTCCGATGAGAACTCTTCTGTTACAAAGGCATTTCATTTTTTAACTTATTTGAACTCTATAATTTTTTCAGTTCAAAATGCACCAATCAAAGACACATCATCGATTTTCAACCCTTTCGAACTTCATTCGCTATTTTTCATGCACTTACTGATTTTTTCAGCAAAATAACCCTGAAATTGAAAATCACTTCCAATGAACTCTGAAAAGGTTGAAAGTTTGCATGGTATCATCATTTCACCCACATAGCATGTTATAAAAAGTTGAGAGGGTTACTCCAAAAACTGGATGCACTTCATGTACAATATGGACAATCTCTTTCGAAGTATCGGGGTTTTGGACCAAAACTCGCGTGTTACACAGGCATTTTATTTTTTAACTTATTTGAACTCCATACTTTTTGTGTGTTCAAAATGCACTATTCAAAGCAACATCATCACTTTTCAACCCTTTCCGACTTCATTTGCTATTTTTCATGCACTTAGTGATTTGTTTGAGCAAAATAACCCTGAAATTGAAAAACACTTCAAATGAACTCTGAAAAGGCTAAAAGTTGGCATGGTATCATCATTTCACCCACATAGCATGTTATAAAAAGTTGAGAGGGTTATGGAAAAAACTGGATGCACTTCATGAACAAAATGGACAATCTCTTTCGAAGTATCGGGGGTTTGGACCAAAACTCGCATGTTACACAGGCATTTCATTTTTTAACTTATTTGAACTCCATACTTTTTCTGTGTTCAAAATGCACCATTCAAAGCCACATCATCACTTTCCAACCCATTCTGACTTCATTTGCTATTTTTCATATATGGTTTTTCAGCAAAATAACCCTGAAATTGAAAAGCACTTCAAATGAACTCTGAAAAGGTTACAAGTTGGCATAGTATCATAATTTCACCCACATAGAATGTGCTAAAAAGTTGAGAGGGTTACGGCAAAAACTGGATGCACTTCGTGTACAAAATGGACAATCTCTTTCGAAGTATCATGGTTTCGGACGAAAACTCGCTTGTTCCAAGGGCATTTCATTTTTTAACTTATTTGATCTCCATACTTTTTGTGTGTTCAAAATGCACCATTGAAAGCCACATCATTACTTTCCAACCCTTTCTGACTTCATTTGCTATTTTTCATGCACTTACTGATTTGTTGAGCAAAATAACCCTAAAATTGACAAGCACTTCAAATCAACCCCGAAAAGGTTGAAAGTTTGCATGGTATCATCATTTCACCCACATAGCATGTTATAAAAAGTTTATAGGGTTACGGTAAAAACTAGATGCATTTCACGTACAAAATGGACAGTCTCTTTCGAAGAATCAAGGTTTCGCACGAAAACTCGCATGTTATAGAGGCATTTCATTTTCTAACTTCTTTGAACTCCATACTTTTTGTGTGTTAAAAATGCACCATTCAAAGCCACATCATCACTTTTCAACCGTTTCCGACTTCATTTGCTATTTTTCATGCACTTACTGATTTGTTTGAGCAAAATAACCCTGAAATTGAAAAGCACTTCAAATGAACTCTGAAAAGGTTGAAAGTTAGCATAGTATCATCATTTCACCCACATACCATATGCTAAAAAGTTGAGAGGGTTACGGCAAAAAGTGGATGCATTTCGTGTACAAAATGGACAATCTCTTTCGAAGTATCATCCTTTCGGATGAAAACTCGCCTGTTACAAAGGCATCTCATTTTTTTAACTTATTTGAACTCCATACTTTTTGTGTGTTCAAAAGGCACCATTCAAAGCCACATCACCACTTTCCTACCCTTTGTGACTTCATTTGTTATATTTCATGCACTTACTCATTTTTTGTCAACAAAATAACCCTAAAGTTGAAAAGCACTACAAATGAAGTCTGAAAAGGTTGAAAGTTGGCATTGTATCATCATTTCACCCACATAGCATGTACTAAAAAGTTGAGAGGGTTACAGGAAAAACTGGATGCACTACGTGTACAAAATGGACAATCTCTTTCGAAGTATCAGGGTTTCCGACGAAAACTCGTTTGTTACAAAGGCGTTTCATTTTTTTATATTATTTGAACTCTATACTTTTTTCTATTCAAAATGCCCCATTCAAATCCACATCATCGATAGTCAACCCTTTCGAACTTCATTTGCTATTTTTCATGCACTTACTGATTTTTTCAGCAAAATAACCCTGAAATTGAAAAGCACTTCAAATGAACTCTGAAATGGTTGAAAGTTTGCATGGTATCATCATTTCACCCACATAGCATGTTATAAAAAGTTGAGAGGGTTATGGCAAAAACTGGATGCACTTCGTGTACAAAATGGACAATCTATTCCGAAGTATCAGGGTTTCGGACGAAAACTTGCATGTTACACAGGCATTTTATTTTTTTCACTTATTTGAACTCCATACTTTTTTTGTGTTCAAAATGCACCATTCAAAGCCACATCATCACTTTTCAACCCTTTCCGACTTCATTTGCTATTTTTCATGCACTTATTGATTTCTTTGAACAAAATAACCTTGAAATTGAAAAGCACTTCAAGTGAAATCTGAAAAGGCTGAAAGTTGGCATGGTATCATCATTTCAAACACATAGCATGTTATAAAAAGTTGAGAGGGTTATGGCAAAAACTGGATGCACTTCATGAACAAAATGGACAATCTCTTTCGAAGTATCAGGGTTTCGGACGAAAACTCGCCTGTTCCAAAGGCATTTAATTTCTTTAACTTATTTGAACTCCATACTTTTTGTGTGTTCAGAATGCACCATTCAAAGCCACATCATCACTTTTCAACGGATTCTGACTTCATTTGCTATTTTTCATGCACTTACTGGTTTTTCAGCAAAATAACCCTGAAATTGAAAAGCACTTCAAATGAACTCTGGAAAGGTTAAAAGTTGGCATAGTATCATCATTTCACCCACATCGCATGTGTTAAAAAGTTGAGAGGGTTACGGCAAAAACTGGATGCACTTCGTGTACAAAATGGACAATCTCTTTCAAAGTATCAATGTTTCGGATGAAAACTCGCATGTCACACAGGCATTTCATTTTTCAACTTATTTGAACTCCATACTTTTTGTGTGTTCAAAATGCACCATTCAAAGCCACATCATCACTTTCCAACCCATTCTGACTTCATTTGCTATTTTTCATGCACTTACTGGTTTTTCAGCAAAATAACCCTGAAATTGAAAAGCACTTCAAATGAACTCTGAAAAGGTTGAAAGTTAGCATAGTATCATCATTTCACCCACATAGCATGTGCTAAAAAGTTGAGAGGGTTACGGCAAAAACTGGATGCATTTCGTGTACAAAATGGACAATCTCTTTCGAAGTATCATCCTTTCGGATGAAAACTCGCCTGTTACAAAGGCATTTCATTTTTTTAACTTATTTGAACTCCATACTTTTTGTGTGTTCAAAATGCACCACTCAAAGCCACATCATCACTTTCCAACCCTTTCTGACTTCATTTGCTATATTGCATGCACTTACTCATTTTTTGTCAACAAAATAACCCTAAAATTGAAAAGCACTTCAAATGAAGTCTGAAAAGGTTGAAAGTTGGCATTGTATCATCATTTCACCCACATAGCATGTACTAAAAAGTTGAGAGGGTTACAGCAAAAACTGGATGCATTTCGTGTACAAAATGGACAATCTCTTTCGAAGTATCAGGGTTTTCGACGAAAACTCGTTTGTTACAAAGGCGTTTCATTTTTTTAACTTATTTGAACTCTATAATTTTTTCTATTCATAATGCCCCATTCAAAGCCACATCATCGATAGTCAACCCTTTCGAACTTCATTTGCTATTTTTCATGCACTTACTGATTTTTTCAGCAAAATAACCCTGAAATTGAAAAGCACTTCAAATGAACTCTGAAATGGTTGAAAGTTTTCATGGTATCATCATTTCACCCACATAGCATGTTATAAAAAGTTGAGAGGGTTACGGCAAAAACTGGATGCACTTCATGTACAAAATGGACAATCTATTCCGAAGTATGAGGGTTTCGGAAGAAAACTTGCATGTTACACAGGCATTTTATTTTTTTAACTTATTTGAACTCCATACTTTTTGTATGTTAAAAATGCACCATTCAAAGCCACATCATCACTTTTCAACCCTTTCCGACTTCATTTACTATTTTCATGCACTTATTGATTTTTTTGAGAAAAATAACCCTGAAATTGAAAAGCACTTCAAATGAACTGTGAAAAGGCGGAAAGTTGGGATGGTATCATCATTTCACCAACATAGCATGTTATAAAAAGTTGAGAGGGTTATGGCAAAAACTGGATGCACTTCATGTACAAAATGGACAATCTATTCCGAAGTATCAGGGTTTCGGACGAAAACTTGCATGTTACACACGCATTTTATTTTTTAACTTATTTGAACTCCATATTTTTTGTGTGTTCAAAATGCACCATTCAAAGCCACATCATCACTTTTCAACCCTTTCCGACTTCATTTGCTATTTTTCATGCACTTATTGATTTGTTTGAGCAAAATAACTTTGAAATTGAAAAGCACTTCAAATGAACTCTAAAAAGGCTGAAAGTTGGCATGGTATTATCATTTCATACACATAGCATGTTATAAAAAGTTGAGAGGGTTATGGCAAAAACTGGATGCACTTCATGAACAAAATGGACAATCTCTTTCGAAGTATCAGGGTTTCGGACGAAAACTCGCCTGTTCCAAAGGCATTTAATTTCTTTAACTTATTTGAACTCCATACTTTTTGTGTGTTCAAAATGCACCATTCAAAGCCACGTTATTACTTTTCAACCCTTTCCGACTTCATTTGCTATTTTTCATGCACTTATTGATTTGTTTGAGCAAAATAACTTTGAAATTGAAAAGCACTTCAAATGAACTCTGAAAAGGCTGAAAGTTGGCATGGTATCATCATTTCATACACATAGCATGTTATAAAAAGTTGAGAGGGTTATGGCAAAAACTGGATGCACTTCATGAACAAAATGGACAATCTCTTTCGAAGTATCAGGGTTTCGGACGAAAACTCGCTTGTTCCAAAGGCATTTAATTTCTTTAACTTATTTGAGCTCCATACTTTTTGTGTGTTCAAAATGCACCATTCAAAGCCACATTATCACTTTTCAACCCTTTCCTAGTTCATTTGCTATTTTTCATGCACTTATTGATTTGTTTTAGCAAAATAACCTTGAAATTGAAAAGCACTTCAAATGAACTCTGAAAAGGCTGAAAGTTGCCATGGTATCATCATTTCATACACATAGCATGTTATAAAAAGTTGAGAGGTTTATGGCAAAAACTGGATGCACTTCATGAACAAACTGGACAATCTCTTTCGAAGTATCCGTGTTTCGGACGAAAACTCGCCTGTTCCAAAGGCATTTAATTTCTTTAACTTATTTGAACTCCATACTTTTTGTGTGTTCATAATGCACCATTGAAAGCCACATCATCACTTTTCAACGCATTCTGACTTCATTTGCTATTTTTCATGCACTTACTAGTTATTCAGCAAAATAACCCTGAATTGAAAAGCACTTCAAATGAACTATGAAAAGGTTGAAAGTTGGCATAGTATCATCATTTCACCCACATCGCATGTGTTAAAAAGTTGAGAGGGTTACGGCAAAAACTGGAGGCACTTCGTGTACAAAATGGACAATCTCTTTCGAAGTATCAATGTTTCGGATGAAAACTCGCATGTCACACAGGCATTTCATTTTTTAACTTATTTGAACTCCATACTTTTTGTGTGTTCAAAATGCACCATTCAAATCCACATCATCACTTTCCAACCCATTCTGACTTCATATGCTATTTTTCATGCACTTACTGGTTTTTCAGCAAAATAACCCTGAAATTGAAAATCACTTCAAACGAACTCTGAAAAGGTTGAAAGTTAGCATAGTATCATCATTTCACCCACATAGCATGTGCTAAAAAGTTGAGAGGGTTACGGCAAAAACTGGATGCATTTCGTGTACAAAATGGACAATCTCTTTCGAAGTATCATCCTTTCAGATGAAAACTCGCTTGTTACAAAGGCATTTCATTTTTTTAACTTATTTGAACTCCATACTTTTTGTGTGTTCAAAATGCACCATTCAAAGCGACATCATCACTTTCCAACCCTTTCTGACTTCATTTGCTATATTTCATGCACTTACTCATTTTTTGTCAACAAAATAACCCTAAAATTGAAAAGCACTTCAAATGAAGTCTGAAAAGGTTAAAAGTTCGCATTGTATCATCATTTCACCCACATAGCATGTACTAAAAAGTTGAGAGGGTTACAACAAAAACTGGATGCACTTCGTGTACAAAATGGACAATCTCTTTCGAAGTATCAGGGTTTCTAACGAAAACTCATTTGTTACAGAGGCATTTCATTTTTCTAAATTATTTGAACTCTATAGTTTTTTCTATTCAAAATGCCACATTCAAAGCCACATCATCGATAGTCAACCCTTTCGAACTTGATTCGCTATTTTTCATGCACTTACTGATTTTTTCAGCAAAATAACCCTGAAATTGAAAAGCACTTCAAATGAACTCTGAAATGGTTGAAAGTTTGCATGGTATCATCATTTCACCCACATAGCATGTTATAAAAAGTTGAGAGGGTTACGGAAAAAACTGGATGCACTTCATGTACAAAATGGACAATCTATTCCGAAGTATCAGGGTTTCGGACGAAAACTTTCATGTTACACAGGCATTTTATTTTTATAACTTATTTGAGCTCCATACTTTTTGTGTGTTCAAAATGCACCATTCAAAGCCACATCATCACTTTTCAACCCTTTCCGACTTCATTTGCTATTTTTCATGCACTTATTGATTTGTTTGAGCAAAATAACCCTGAAATTGAAAAGCACTTCAAATGAACTCTGAAAAGGCTGAAAGTTGGGATGGTAAGATCATTTCACCCACATAACATGTTATAAAAAGTTGAGAGGGTTACGGAAAAAACTGGATGCACTTCATGTACAAAATGGACAATCTATTCCGAAGTATCAGGGTTTCGGACGAAAACTTGCATGTTACACAGGCATTTTATTTTTTTAACTTATTTGAGCTCCATACTTTTTGTGTGTTCAAAATGCACCATTCAAAGCCACATCATCACTTTTCAACCCTTTCCGACTTCATTTGCTATTTTTCATGCACTTATTGATTTGTTTGAGCAAAATAACCCTGAAATTGAAAAGCACTTCAAATGAACTCTGAAAAGGCTGAAAGTTGGGATGGTAAGATCATTTCACCCACATAACATGTTATAAAAAGTTGAGAGGGTTATGGCAAAAACTGGATGCACTTCATGAACAAAATGGACAATCTCTTTCGAAGTATCAGGTTTCGGACGAAAACTCGCCTGTTCCAAAGGCATTTAATTTCTTTAACTTATTTGAACTCCATACTTTTTGTGTGCTCAGAATGCACCATTCAAAGCCACATCATCACTTTTCAACGCATTCTGACGTCATTTTCTATTTTTCATGCACTTACTAGTTATTCAGCAAAATAACCCTGAAATTGAAAAGCACTTCAAATGAACTCTGAAAAGGTTGAAACTTGGCATAGTATCATCATTTCACCCACATCGCATGTGTTAAAAAGTTGAGAGGGTTACGGCAAAAACTGGATGCACTTCGTGTACAAAATGGACAATCTCTTTCGAAGTATCAATGTTTCGGATGAAAGCTCGCATGTCACACAGGCATTTCATTTTTCAACTGATTTGAACTCCATACTTTTTGTGTGTTCAAAATGCACCATTCAAAGCCACATCATCACTTTCCAACCCATTCTGACTTCATTTGCTATTTTTTATGCACTTACTAGTTTTTCAGCAAAAAAACCTTGAAATTGAAAAGCACTTCAAATGAACTCTGAAAAGGTTGAAAGTTAGCATAGTATCATCATTTCACCCACATAGCATGTGCTAAAAAGTTGAGAGGGTTACGGCAAAAACTGGATGCATTTCGTGTACAAAATGGGCAATCTCTTTCGAAGTATCATCCTTTCGGATGAAAACTCGCCTGTTACAAAGGCATTTCATTTTTTAACTTATTTGAACTCCATACTTTTTGTGTGTTCAAAATGCACCATTCAAATCCACATCATGACTTTCCAACCCTTTCTGACTTCATTTGCTATATTTCATGCACTTACTCATTTTTTGTCAACAAAATAACATTAAAATTGAAAAGCACTTCAAATGAAGTCTGAAAAGGTTGAAAGTTGGCATTGTATCATCATTTCACCCACATAGCATGTACTAAAAAGTTGAGAGGGTTACAGCAAAAACTGGATGCATTTCGAGTACAAAGTGGACAATCTCTTTCGAAGTATCTGGGTTTCCGACGAAAACTCGTTTGTTACAAAGGCGTTTCATTTTTTTAACTTATTTGAACTCTATACTTTTTTCTATTCAAACTGCCCCATTCAAAGCCACATCATCGATAGTCAACCCTTTCGAACTTCATTTGCAATTTTTCATGCACTTACTGATTTTTTCAGCAAAATAACCCTGAAATTGAAAAGCACTTCAAATGAACTCTGAAATGGTTGAAAGTTTGCATGGTATCATCATTTCACCCACATAGCATGTTATAAAAAGTTGAGAGGGTTACGGCAAAAACTGGATGCACTTGATGTACAAAATGGACAATCTATTCCGAGGTATCAGGGTTTCGGATGAAAACTTGCATGTTACACAAGCATTTTATTTTTTTAACTTATTTGAGCTCCATACTTTTTGTGTGTTCAAAATGCACCAGTCAAAGCCACATCATCACTTTTCAACCCTTGCCGACTTCATTTGCTATTTTTCATGCACTTATTGATTTGTTTGAGAAAAATAACCCTGAAATTGAAAAGCACTTCAAATGAACTCTGAAGAGGCTGAAAGTTGGGATGGTATCATCATTACACCCACATAGCATGTTATAAAAAGTTGAGAGGGTTATGGCAAAAACTGGATGCACTTCATGGACAAAATGGACAATCTATTCCGAAGTATCAGGGTTTCGGACGAAAACTTGCATGTTACACAGGCATTTTATTTTTTTAACTTATTTGAGCTCCATACTTTTTGTGTGTTCAAAATGCACCATTCAAAGCCACATCATCACTTTTCAACCCTTTCCGACTTCATTTGCTATTTTTCATGCACTTATTGATTTGTTTGAGCAAAATAACCCTGAAATTGAAAAGCACTTAAAATGAACTCTGAAAAGGCTGAAAGTTGGGATGGTATCATCATTACTTTTCAACCCTTTCCCACTTCATTTGCTATTTTTCATGCACTTATTGATTTGTTTGAGCAAAATAACTTTGAAATTGAAATGCACTTCAAATGAACTCTGAAAAGGCTGAAAGTTGTCATGGTATCATCATTTCATACACATAGCATGTTATAAAAAGTTGAGAGGGTTATGGCAAAAACTGGATGCACTTCATGAACAAAATGGACAATCTCTTTCGAAGTATCAGGGTTTCGGACGAAAACTCGCCTGTTCCAAAGGCATTTAATTTCTTTAACTTATTTGAACTCCATACTTTTTGTGTGTTCATAATGCACCATTCAAAGCCACATCATCACTTTTCAACGCATTCTGACTTCATTTGCTATTTTTCATGCACTTACTAGTTATTCAGCAAAATAACCCTGAATTGAAAAGCACTTCAAATGAACTCTGAAAAGGTTGAAAGTTGGCATAGTATCATCATTTCACCCACATCGCATGTGTTAAAAAGTTGAGAGGGTTACGGCAAAAACTGGATGCACTTCGTGTACAAAATGGACAATCTCTTTCAAAGTATCAATGTTTCGGATGAAAACTCGCATGTCACACAGGCATTTCATTTATAAACTTATTTGAACTCCATACTTTTTGTGTGTTCAAAATGCACCATTCAAAGCCACATCATCACTTTCCAACCCATTCGGACTTCATTTGCTATTTTTCATGCACATACTGGTTTTTCAGCAAAATAACCCTGAAATTGAAAAGCACTTCAAATGAACTCTGAAAAGGTTGAAAGTTAGCATAGTATCATCATTTCACCCACAGAGCATGTGCTAAAAAGTTGAGAGGGTTACGGCAAAAACTGGATGCATTTCGTGTACAAAATGGACAATCTCTTTCGAAGTATCATCCTTTCGGATGAAAACTCGCCTGTTACAAAGGCATTTCATTTTTTTAACTTATTTGAACTCCATATGTTTTGTGTGTTCAAAATGCACCATTCAAAGCCACATCATCACTTTCCAACCCTTTCTGACTTCATTTGCTATATTTCATGCACTTACTCATTTTTTGTCAACAAAATAACCCTAAAATTGAAAAGAAGTTCAAATGAAGTCTGAAAAGGTTGAAAGTTGGCATTGTATCATCATTTCACCCACATAGCATGTACTAAAAATTTGAGAGGGTTACAGCAAAAACTGGATGCATTTCGTGTACAAAGTGGACAATCTCTTTCGAAGTATTAGGGTTTCCGACGAAAACTCGTTTGTTACAAAGGCGTTTCATTTTTTTAACTTATTTGAACTCTATACTTTTTTCTATTCAAAATGCCCCATTCAAAGCCACATCATCGATAGTCAAACCTTTCGAACTTCATTTGCTATTTTTCATGCACTTACTGATTTTTTTCAGCAAAATAACCCTGAAATTGAAAAGCACTTCAAATGAACTCTGAAATGGTTGAAAGTTTGCATGGTATCATCATTTCACCCACATAGCATGTTATAAAAAGTTGAGAGGGTTACGGCAAAAACTGGATCCACTTCATGTACAAAATGGACAATCTATTCCGAAGTATCAGGGTTTCGGACGAAAACTTGCATGTTACACAAGCATTTTATTTTTTTAACTTATTTGCGCTCCATACTTTTTGTGTGCTCAAAATGCACCATTCAAATCCACATCATCACTTTTCAACCCTTTCTGACTTCATTTGCTATTTTTCATGCACTTATTGATTTGTTTGAGAAAAATAACCCTGAAATGGAAAAGCACTTCAAATGAACTCTGAAAAGGTTGAAAGTTGGCATGGTATCATCATTTCACCCACATCGCATGTGTTAAAAAGTTGAGAGGGTTACGGCAAAAACTGGATGCACTTCGTGTACAAAATGGACAATCTCTTTCGAAGTATCAATGTTTCGGATGAAAACTCGCATGTCACACAGGCATTTCATTTTTTAACTTATTTGAACTCCATACTTTTTGTGTGTTCAAAATACACCATTCAAAGCCACATCATCACTTTCCAACCCATTCTGACTTCATTTGCTATTTTTCATGCACTTACTGGTTTTTCAGCAAAATAACCCTGAAATTGAAAAGCACTTCAAATGAACTCTGAAAAGGTTGAAAGTTAGCATAGTATCATCATTTCACCCACATAGCATGTGCTAAAACGTTGAGAGGGTTACGGCAAAAGCTGGATGCATTTCGTGTACAAAATGGACGATCTCTTTCGAAGTATCATCCTTTCGGATGAAAACTTGCCTGTTACAAAGGCATTTCATTTTTTTAACTTATTTGAACTCCATACGTTTTGTGTGTTCAAAATGCACCATTCAAATCCACATCATCACTTGCCAACCCTTTCTGACTTCATTTGCTATATTTCATGCACTTACTCATTTTTTGTCAACCAAATAACCCTAAAATTGAAAAGCAGTTCAAATGAAGTCTGAAAAGGTTGAAAGTTGGCATTGTATCATCATTTCACCCACATAGCATGTACTAAAAATTTGAGAGGGTTACAACAAAAACTGGATGCATTTCGTGTACAAACTGGACAATCTCTTTCGAAGTATTAGGGTTTCCGACGAAAACTCGTTTGTTACAAAGGCGTTTCATTTTTTTAACTTATTTGAACTCTATACTTTTTTCTATTCAAAATGCCCCATTCAAAGCCACATCATCGATAGTCAACCCTTTCAAACTTCATTTGCTATTTTTCATGCACTTACTGATTTTTTCAGCAAAATAACCTTGAAATTGAAAAGCACTTCAAATGAACTCTGAAATGGTTGAAAGTTTGCATGGTATCATCATTTCACCCACATAGCATGTTATAAAAAGTGGAGAGGGTTACGGCAAAAACTGGATGCACTTCATGTACAAAATGGACAATCTATTCCGAAGTATCAGGGTTTCGGACGAAAACTTGCATGTTACACAAGCATTTTATTTTTTTAACTTATTTGAGCTCCATACTTTTTGTGTGCTCAAAATGCACCATTCAAATCCACATCATCACTTTTCAACCCTTTCCGACTTCATTTGCTATTTTTCATGCACTTATTGATTTGTTTGAGAAAAATAACCCTGAAATGGAAAAGCACTTCAAATGAACTCTGAAAAGGTTGAAAGTTGGCATGGTATCATCATTTCACCCACATCGCATGTGTTAAAAAGTTGAGAGGGTTACGGCAAAAACTGGATGCACTTCGTGTACAAAATGGACAATCTCTTTCGAAGTATCAATGTTTCGGATGAAAACTCGGATGTCACACAGGCATTTCATTTTTTAACTTATTTGAACTCCATACTTTTTGTGTGTTCAAAATGCACCATTCAAAGCCACATCATCACTTTCCAACCCATTCTGACTTCATTTGCTATTTTTCATGCACTTACTGGTTTTTCAGCAAAATAACCCTGAAATTGAAAAGCACTTCAAATGAACTCTGAAAAGGTTGAAAGTTAGCATAGTATCATCATTTCACCCACATAGCATGTGCTAAAAAGTTGAGAGGGTTACGGCAAAAACTGGATGCATCTCGTGTACAAAATGGACAATCTCTTTCGAAGTATCATCCTTTCGGATGAAAACTCGCCTGTTACAAAGGCATTTCATTTTTTAACTTATTTGAACTCCATACTTTTTTTGTGTTCAAAATGCACCATTCAAAGCCACATCATCACTTTCCAACCCTTTCTGACTTCATTTGCTATATTTCATGCACTTACTCATTTTTTGTCAACAAAATAACCCTAAAATTGAAAAGCAGTTCAAATGAAGTCTGAAAAGGCTGAAAGTTGGCATTGTATCATCATTTCACCCACATAGCTTGTACTAAAAAGTTGAGAGGGTTACAGCAAAAACTGGATGCATTTCGTGTACAAAATGGACAATCTCTTTCGAAGTATCATGGTTTCCGACAAAAACTCGTTTGTTACAAAGGCGTTTCATTTTTTTAACTTATTTGAACTCTATACTTTTTTCTATTCAAACTGCCCCATTCAAAGCCACATCATCGATAGTCAACCCTTTCGAACTTCATTTGCTATTTTTCATGCACTTACTGATTTTTTAAGCAAAATAACCCTGAAATTGAAAAGCACTTCAAATGAACTCTGAAATGGTTGAAAGTTTGCATGGTATCATCATTTCACCCACATAGCATGTTATAAAAAGTTGGGAGGGTTACGGCAAAAACTGGATGCACTTGATGTACAAACTGGACAATCTATTCCGAGGTATCAGGGTTTCGGATGAAAACTTGCATGTTACACAAGCATTTTATTTTTTTAACTTATTTGAGCTCCATACTTTTTGTGTGTTCAAAATGCACCAGTCAAAGCCACATCATCACTTTTCAACCCTTGCCGACTTCATTTGCTATTTTTCATGCACTTATTGATTTGTTTGAGAAAAATAACCCTGAAATTGAAAAGCACTTCAAATGAACTCTGAAGAGGCTGAAAGTTGGGATGGTATCATCATTACACCCACATAGCATGTTATAAAAAGTTGAGAGGGTTATGGCAAAAACTGGATGCACTTCATGTACAAAATGGACAATCTATTCCGAAGTATCAGGGTTTCGGACGAAAACTTGCATGTTACACAGGCATTTTATTTTTTTAACTTATTTGAGCTCCATACTTTTTGTGTGTTCAAAATGCACCATTCAAAGCCACATCATCACTTTTCAACCCTTTCCGACTTCATTTGCTATTTTTCATGCACTTATTGATTTGTTTGAGCAAAATAACCCTGAAATTGAAAAGCACTTAAAATGAACTCTGAAAAGGCTGAAAGTTGGGATGGTATCATCATTACTTTTCAACCCTTTCCCACTTCATTTGCTATTTTTCATGCACTTATTGATTTGTTTGAGAAAAATAACTTTGAAATTGAAATGCACTTCAAATGAACTCTGAAAAGGCTGAAAGTTGGCATGGTATCATCATTTCATACACATAGCATGTTATAAAAAGTTGAGAGGGTTATGGCAAAAACTGGATGCACTTCATGAACAAAATGGACAATCTCTTTCGAAGTATCAGGGTTTCGGACGAAAACTCGCCTGTTCCAAAGGCATTTAATTTTCTTAACTTATTTGAACTCCATACTTTTTGTGTGTTCATAATGCACCATTCAAAGCCACATCATCACTTTTCAACGCATTCTGACTTCATTTGCTATTTTTCATGCACTTACTAGTTATTCAGCAAAATAACCCTGAATTGAAAAGCACTTCAAATGAACTCTGAAAAGGTTGAAAGTTGGAATAGTATCATCATTTCACCCACATCGCATGTGTTAAAAAGTTGAGAGGGTTACGGCAAAAACTGGATGCACTTCGTGTACAAAATGGACAATCTCTTTCGAAGTATCAATGTTTCGGATGAAAACTCGCATGTCACACAGGCATTTCATTTTTAAACTTATTTGAACTCCATACTTTTTGTGTGTTCAAAATGCACCATTCAAAGCCACATCATCACTTTCCAACCCATTCGGACTTCATTTGCTATTTTTCATGCACATACTGGTTTTTCAGCAAAATAACCCTGAAATTGAAAAGCACTTCAAATGAACTCTGAAAAGGTTGAAAGTAAGCATAGTATCATCATTTCACCCACAGAGCATGTGCTAAAAAGTTGAGAGGGTTTCGGCAAAAACTGGATGCATTTCGTGTACAAAATGGACAATCTCTTTCGAAGTATCATCCTTTCGGATGAAAACTCGCTTGTTACAAAGGCATTTCATTTTTTTCACTTCTTTGAACTCCATACTTTTTGTGTGTTCAAAATGCACCATTCAAAGCCACATCATCACTTTCCAACCCTTTCTGACTTCATTCGCTATATTTCATGCACTTACTCATTTTTTGTCAACAAAATAACCCTAAAATTGAAAAGCACTTCAAATGAAGTCTGAAAAGGTTCAAAGTTGGCATTGTATCATCATTTCACCCACATAGCATGTACTAAAAAGTTGAGAGGGTTACAGCAAAAACTGGATGCATCTCGTGTACAAAATGGACAATCTCCTTCGAAGTATCAGGGTTTTCGACGATAACTCGTTTGTTACAAAGGCGTTTCATTTTTTTAACTTATTTGAACTCTATATTTTTTTCTATTCAAAATGCCCCATTCAAAGCCACATCGTCGATAGTCAACCCTTTCGAATTTCATTTGAAATTTTTCATGCACTTACTGATTTTGTTCAGCAAAATAACCCTGAAATTGAAAAGCACTTCAAATGAACTCTGAAATGGTTGAAAGTTTGCATGGTATCATCATTTCACCCACATATCATGTTATAAAAAGTTGAGAGGGTTACAGCAAAAACTGGATGCACTTCATGTACAAAGTGGACAATCTATTCCGAAGTATCAGGGTTTCGGACGAAAACTTGCATGTTACATAGGCATTTTATTTTTTTAACTTATTTGAGCTCCATGCTTTTTGTGTGTTCAAAATGCACCATTCAAAGCCACATCATCACTTTTCAACCCTTTCCGACTTCATTTGCTATTTTTCATTTACTTATTGATTTGTTTGAGCAAAATAACCCTGAAATTGAAAAGCACTTCAAATGAACTCTGAAAAGGCTGAAAGTTGGGATGGTATCATCATTTCACCCACATAGCATGTTATAAAAAGTTGAGAGGGTTAAGGCAAAAACGGGATGCACTTCATGTACAAAATGGACAATCTATTCCGAAGTATCAGGGTTTCGGACGAAAACTTGCATGTTACACAAGCATTTTATTTTTTTAACTTATTTGAGCTCCATACTTTTTGTGTGTTCAAAATGCACCAGTCAAAGCCACATCATCACTTTTCAACCCTTTCCGACTTCATTTGCTATTTCTCATGCACTTATTGATTTGTTTGAGAAAAATAACCCTGAAATTGAAAAGCACTTCAAATGAACTCTGAAAAGGCTGAAAGTTGGGATGGTATCATCATTACACCCACATAGCATGTTATAAAAAGTTGGGAGGGTTATGGCAAAAACTGGATGCACTTCATGTACAAAATGGAGAATCTATTCCGAACTATTAGGGTTTCGAACGAAAACTTGCATGTTACACAGGCATTTTATTTTTTTAACTTATTTGAGCTCCATACTATTTGTGTGTTTAAAATGCACCATTCAAAGCCACATTATCACTTTTCAACCCTTTCCGACTTCATTTGCTATTTTTCATGCACTTATTGATTTGTGTTAGCAAAATAACCTTGAAATTGAAAAGCACTTCAAATGAACTCTGAAAAGGCTGAAAGTTGGCATGGTATCATCATTTCATACACATAGCATGTTATAAAAAGTTGAGAGGGTTATGGCAAAAACTGGATGCACTTCATGAACAAAATGGACAATCTCTTTCGAAGTATCAGGGTTTCGGACGAAAACTCGCCTGTTCCAAAGGCATTTAATTTCTTTAACTTATTTGAACTCCATACTTTTTGTGTGTTCAGAACGCACCATTCAAAGCCACATCATCACTTTTCAACGCATTCTGACTTCATTTGCTATTTTTCATGCACTTACTAGTTATTCAGCAAAATAACCCTGAAATTGAAAAGCACTTCAAATGAACTCTGGAAAGGTTGAAAGTTGGCATAGTATCATCATTTCACCCGCATCGCATGTGTTAAAAAGTTGAGAGGGTTACGGCAAAAACTGGATGCACTTCGTGTACAAAATGGACAACCTCTTTCGAAGTCTCAATGTTTCGGATAAAAACTCGCATGTCACACAGGCATTTCATTTTTCAACTTATTTGAACTCCATACTTTTTGTGTGTTCAAAATGCACCATTCAAAGCCTCATCATCACTTCCCAACCCATTCTGACTTCATTTGCTATTTTTCATGCACTTACTGGTTTTTCAGCAAAATAACCCTGAAATTGAAAAGCACTTCAAATGAACTCTGAAAAGGTTGAAAGTTAGCATAGTATCATCATTTCACCCACATAGCATGTGCTAAAAAGTTGAGAGGGTTACGGCAAAAACTGGATGCATTTCGTGTACAAAATGGACAATCTCTTTCGAAGTATCATCCCTTCGGATGAAAACTCGCCTGTTACAAAGGCATTTCATTTTTTTAACTTATTTGAACTCCATATGTTTTGTGTGTTCAAAATGCACCATTCATAGCCACATCATCACTTTCCAACCCTTTCTGACTTCATTTGCCATATTTCATGCACTTACTCATTTTTTGTCAACAAAATAACCCTAAAATTGAAAAGCAGTTCAAAGGAAGTCTGAAAAGGTTGAAAGTTGGCATTGTATCATCATTTCACCCACATAGCATGTACTAAAAATTTGAGAGGGTTACAACAAAAACTGGATGCATTTCGTGTACAAACTGGACAATCTCTTTCGAAGTAATAGGGTTTCCGACGAAAACTCGTTTGTTACAAAGGCGTTTCATTTTTTTAACTTATTGGAACTCTATACTTTTTTCTATTCAAAATGCCCCATTCAAAGCCACATCATCGATAGTCAACCCTTTCGAACTTCATTTGCTATTTTTCATGCACTTAGTGATTTTTTCAGCGAAATAACCCTGAAGTTGAAAAGCACTTCAAATGAACTCTGAAATGGTTGAAAGTTTGCATGGTATCATCATTTCACCCACATAGCATGTTATAAAATGTTGAGAGGGTTACGGCAAAAACTGGATGCACTTCATGTACAAAATGGACAATCTATTCCGAAGTATCAGTGTTTCGGACGAAAACTTGCATGTTACACAAGCATTTTATTTTTTTAACTTATTTGAGCTCCATACTTTTTGTGTGCTCAAAATACACCATTCAAATCCACATCATCACTTTTCAACCCTTTCCGACTTCATTTGCTATTTTTCATGCACTTATTGATTTGTTTGAGAAAAATAACCCTGAAATGGAAAAGCACTTCGAATGAACTCTGAAAAGGTTGAAAGTTGGCATGGTATCATCATTTCACCCACATCTCTTGTGTTAAAAAGTTGAGAGGGTTACGGCAAAAACTGGATGCACTTCGTGTACAAAATGGACAATCTCTTCCGAAGTATCAATGTTTCGGATGAAAACTCGCATGTCACACAGGCATTTCATTTTTTAACTTATTTGAACTCCATACTTTTTGTGTGTTCAAAATGCACCATTCAAAGCCACATCATCACTTTCCAACCCATTCTGACTTCATTTGCTATTTTTCATGCACTTAGTGGGTTTTCAGCAAAATAACCTTGAAATTGAAAAGCACTTCAAATGAACTCTGAAAAGGTTGAAAGTTAGCATAGTATCATCATTTCACCCACATAGCATGTGCTAAAAAGTTGAGAGGGTTACGGCAAAAGCTGGATGCATTTCGTGTACAAAATGGACAATCTCTTTCGAAGTATCATCCTTTCGGATGAAAACTTGCCTGTTACAAAGGCATTTCATTTTTTAACTTATTTGAACTCCATACGTTTTGTGTGTTCAAAATGCACCATTCAAAGCCACATCATCACTTTCCAACCCTTTCTGACTTCATTTGCTATATTTCATGCACTTACTCATTTTTTGTCAACAAAATAACCCTAAAATTGAAAAGCAGTTCAAATGAAGTCTGAAAAGGTTGAAAGTTGGCATTGTATCATCATTTCACCCACATAGCATGTACTAAAAATTTGAGAGGGTTACAACAAAAACTGGATGCATTTCGTGTACAAACTGGACAATCTCTTTCGAAGTATTAGGGTTTCCGACGAAAACACTTTTGTTACAAAGGCGTTTCATTTTTTTAACTTATTTGAACTCTATACTTTTTTCTATTCAAAATGCCCCATTCAAAGCCACATCATCGATAGTCAACCCTTTCGAACTTCATTTGCTATTTTTCATGCACTTCCTGATTTTTTCAGCAAAATAACCTTGAAATTGAAAAGCACTTCAAATGAACTCTGAAATGGTTGAAAGTTTGCATGGAATCATCATTTCACCCACATAGCATGTTATAAAAAGTGGAGAGGGTTACGGCAAAAACTGGATGCACTTCATGTACAAAATGGACAATCTATTCCGAAGTATCAGGGTTTCGGACGAAAACTTGCATGTTACACAAGCATTTTATTTTTTAACTTATTTGAGCTCCATACTTTTTGTGTGCTCAAAATGCACCATTCAAATCCACATCATCACTTTTCAACCCTTTCCGACTTCATTTGCTATTTTTCATGCACTTATTGATTTGTTTGAGAAAAATAACCCTGAAATGGAAAAGCACTTCACATGAACTCTGAAAAGGTTGAAAGTTGGCATGGTATCATCATTTCACCCACATCGCATGTGTTAAAAAGTTGAGAGGGTTACGGCAAAAACTGGATGCACTTCGTGTACAAAATGGACAATCTCTTTCGAAGTATCAATGTTTCGGATGAAAACTCGCATGTCACACAGGCATTTCATTTTTTAACTTATTTGAACTCCATACTTTTTGTGTGTTCAAAATGCACCATTCAAAGCCACATCATCACTTTCCAACCCATTCTGACTTCATTTGCTATTTTTCATGCACTTACTGGTTTTTCAGCAAAATAACCCTGAAATTGAAAAGCACTTCAAATGAACTCTGAAAAGGTTGAAAGTTAGCATAGTATCATCATTTCACCCACATAGCATGTGCTAAAAAGTTGAGAGGGTTACGGCAAAAACTGGATGCATTTCGTGTACAAAATGGACAATCTCTTTCGAAGTATCATCCTTTCGGATGAAAACTCGCCTGTTACAAAGGCATTTCATTTTTTTAACTTATTTGAACTCCATACTTTTTGTGTGTTCAAAATGCACCATTCAAAGCCACATCATCACTTTCCAACCCTTTCGGACTTCATTTGCTATATTTCATGCACTTACTCATTTTTTGTCAACAAAATAACCCTAAAATTGAAAAGCAGTTCAAATGAAGTCTGAAAAGGTCGAAAGTTGGCATTGTATCATCATTTCACCCACATAGCTCGTACTAAAAAGTTGAGAGGGTTACAGCAAAAACTGGATGCATTTCGTGTACAAAATGGACAATCTCTTTCGAAGTATCATGGTTTCCGACAAAAACTCGTTTGTTACAAAGGCGTTTCATTTTTTTAACTTATTTGAACTCTATACTTTTTTCTATTCAAACTGCCCCATTCAAAGCCACATCATCGATAGTCAACCCTTTCGAACTTCATTTGCTATTTTTCATGCACTTACTGATTTTTTCAGCAAAATAACCCTGAAATTGAAAAGCACTTGAAATGAACTCTGAAATGGTTGAAAGTTTGCATGGTATCATCATTTCACCCACATAGCATGTTATAAAAAGTTGAGAGGGTTACGGCAAAAACTGGATGCACTTGATGTACAAAATGGACAATCTATTCCGAAGTATCAGGGTTTCGGACGAAAACTTGCATGTTACACAGGCATTTTATTTTTTAAACTTATTTGAGCTCCATACTTTTTGTGTGTTCAAAATGCACCAGTCAAAGCCACATCATCACTTTTCAACCCTTGCCGACTTCATTTGCTATTTTTCATGCACTTATTGATTTGTTTTAGCAAAATAACCTTGAAATTGAAAAGCACTTCAAATGAACTCTGACAAGGCTGAAAGTTGGCATGGTATCATCATTTCATACACATAGCATTTTATAAAAAGTTGAGAGGGTTATGGCAAAAACTGGATGCACTTCATGAACAAAATGGACAATCTCTTTCGAAGTATCAGGGTTTCGGACGAAAACTCGCCTGTTCCAAAGGCATTTAATTTCTTTAACTTATTTGAACTCCATACTTTTTGTGTGTTCAGAATGCACGATTCAAAGCCACATCATCACTTTTCAACGCATTCTGACTTCATTTGCTATTTTTCATGCACTTACTAGTTATTCAGCAAAATAACCCTGAAATGGAAAAGAACTTCAAATGATCTTTGAAAAGGTTGAAAGTTGGCATGGTATCATCATTTCACCCACATCGCATGTGTTAAAAAGTTGAGAGGGTTACGGCAAAAACTGGATGCACTTCGTGTACAAAATGGACAATCTCTTTCGAAGTATCAATGTTTCGGATGAAAACTCGCATGTCACACAGGCATTTCATTTTTTAACTTATTTGAACTCCATACTTTTTGTGTGTTCAAAATGCACCATTCAAAGCCACATCATCACTTTCCAACCCATTCTGACTTCATTTGCTATTTTTCATGCACTTACTGGTTTTTCAGCAAAATAACCCTGAAATTGAAAAGCACTACAAATGAACTCTGAAAAGGCTGAAAGTTGGGATGGTATCATCATTTCACCCACATAGCATGTTATAAAAAGTTGAGAGGGTTATGGCAAAAACTAGATGCACTTCATGTACAAAATGGACAATCTATTCCGAAGTATCAGGGTTCCGGACGAAAACTCGCCTGTTCCAAAGGCATTTAATTGCTTTAACTTATTTGAAATCCATACTTTTTGTGTGCTCAGAATGCACCATTCAAAGCCAAATCATCACTTTTCAACCAATTCTGACTTCATTTGCTATATTTCATGCACTTACTCATTTTTTGTCAACAAAATAACCTTAAAATTGAAATTCACTTCAAATGAAGTCTGAAAATGTTGAAAGTTGGCATTGTATCATCATTTCACCCACATAGCATGTACTAAAAAGTTGAGAGGGTTACAGCAAAAACTGGATGCACTTCGTGTACAAAATGGACAATCTCTTTCGAAGTATCAGGGTTTCCGACAAAAACTCGTTTGTTACAAAGGCGTTTCATTTTTTTAAATTATTTGAACTCTATACTTTTTTCTATTCAAAATGCCCCATTCAAAGCCACATCATTGATAGTCAATCCTTTGGAACTTCAATTGCTATTTTTCATGCACTTATTGATTTTTTCAGCAAAATAACCCTGAAATTGAAAAGCACTTCGAATGAACTCTGAAAAGGCTGAAAGTTGGGATGGTATCATCATTTCACCCACATAGCATGTTATAAAAAGTTGAGAGGGTTACGGCAAAAACTGGATGCACTTCATTTACAAAATGGACAATCTATTCCGAAGTATCAGGGTTTCGGACGAAAACTTGCATGTTACACACGCATTTTATTTTTTAACTTATTTGAACTCCATACTTTTTGTGTGTTCAAAATGCACCATTCAAAGCCACATCATCACTTTTCATCCCTTTCCGCCTGCATTTGCTATTTTTCATGCACTTATTGATTTGTTTGAGCAAAATAACCTTGAAATTGAAAAGCACTTCAAATGAACTCTGAAAAGGCTGAAAGTTGGCATGGTATCATCATTTCATACACATAGCATGTTATAAAAAGTTGAGAGGGTTATGGCAAAAACTGGATGCACTTCATGAACAAAATGGACAATCTCTTTCGAAGTATCAGGGTTTCGGACGAAAACTCGCCTGTTCCAAAGGCATTTAATTTCTTTAACTTAGTTGAACTCCATACTTTTTGTGTGTTCAGAATGCACCATTCAAAGCCACATCATCACTTTTCAACGCATTCTGACTTCATTTGCTATTTTTCATGCACTTACTAGTTATTCAGCAAAATAACCCTGAAATGGAAAAGCACTTCAAATGAACTCTGAAAAGGTTGAAAGTTGGCATGGTATCATCATTTCACCCACATCGGATGTGTTAAAAAGTTGAGAGGTTACGGCAAAAACTGGACGCACTTCGTGTACATAATGGACAATCTCGTTCGGAGTATCAATGTTTCGGATGAAAACTCGCATGTCACACAGGCATTTCATTTTTTAACTTATTTGAACTCCATACTTTTTGTGTGTTCAAAATGCACCATTCAAAGCCACATCATCACTTTCCAACCCATTCTGACTTCATTTGCTATTTTTCATGCACTTACTGGTTTTTCAGCAAAAGAACCCTGAAATTGAAAAGCACTTCAAATGAACTCTGAAAAGGTTGAAAGTTAGCATAGTATCATCATTTCACCCACATAGCATGTGCTAAAAAGTTGAGAGGGTTACGGCAAAAACTGGATGCATTTCGTGTACAAAATGGACAATCTCTTTCGAAGTATCATCCTTTCGGATGAAAACTCGCCTGTTACAAAGGCATTTCATTTTTTTAACTTATTTGAACTCCATACTTTTTGTGTGTTCAAAATGCACCATTCAAAGCCACATCATCACTTTCCAACCCTTTCTGACTTCATTTGCTATATTTCATGCACTTACTCATTTTTTGTCAACAAAATAACCCTAAAATTGAAAAGCAGTTCAAATGAAGTCTGAAAAGGTTGAAAGTTGGCATTGTATCATCATTTCACCCACATAGCATGTACTAAAAAGTTGAGAGGGTTACAGCAAAAACTGGATGCATTTCGTGTACAAAGTGGACAATCTCTTTCGAAGTATTAGGGTTTCCTACGAAAACTCGTTTGTTACAAAGGCATTTTATTTTTTAACTTATTTGAACTCCATACTTTTTGTGTGTTCAAAATGCACCATTCAAAGCCACATCATCACTTTTCATCCCTTTCCGCCTGCATTTGCTATTTTTCATGCACTTATTGATTTGTTTGAGCAAAATAACCCTGAAATTGAAAAGCACTTCAAATGAACTCTGAAAAGGCTGAAAGTTGGGATGGTATCATCATTTCACCCACATAGCATGTTATAAAAAGTTGAGAGGGTTACGGCAAAAACTGGATGCACTTCATTTACAAAATGGACAATCTATTCCGAAGTATCAGGGTTTCGGACGAAAACTTGCATGTTACACAGGCATTTTATTTTTTAACTTATTTGAACTCCATACTTTTTGTGTGTTCAAAATGCACCATTTAAAGCCACATCATCACTTTTCAACCCTTTCCGACTTCATTTGCTATTTTTCATGCACTTATTGATTTGTTTTAGCAAAATAACCTTGAAACTGAAAAGCACTTCAAATGAACTCTGAAAAGGCTGAAAGTTGGCATGGTATCATCATTTCATACACATAGCATGTTATAAAAAGTTGATAGGGTTATGGCAAAAACTGGATGCACTTCATGAACAAAATGGACAATCTCTTTCGAAGTATCAGGGTTTCGGACGAAAACTCGCCTGTTCCAAAGGCATTTAATTTCTTTAACTTATTTGAACTCCATACTTTTTGTGTGTTCAGAATGCACCATTCAAAGCCACATCATCACTTTTCAACGCATTCTGACTTCATTTGCTATTTTTCATGCACTTACTAGTTATTCAGCAAAATAACCCTGAAATGGAAAAGCACTTCAAATGATCTTTGAAAAGGTTGAAAGTTGGCATGGTATCATAATTTCACCCACATCGCATGTGTTAAAAAGTTGAGAGGGTTACGGCAAAAACTGGATGCACTTCGTGTACAAAATGGACAATCTCTTTCGAAGTATCAATGTTTCGGATGAAAACTCGCATGTCACACAGGCATTTCATTTTTTAACTTATTTGAACTCCATACTTTTTGTGTGTTCAAAATGCACCATTCAAAGCCACATCATCACTTTCCAACCCATTCTGACTTCATTTGCTATTTTTCATGCACTTACTGGTTTTTCAGCAAAAGAACCCTGAAATTGAAAAGCACTTCAAATGAACTCTGAAAAGGTTGAAAGTTAGCATAGTATCATCATTTCACCCACATAGCATGTGCTAAAAAGTTGAGAGGGTTACAGCAAAAACTGGATGCATTTCGTGTACAAAATGGACAATCTCTTTCGAAGTATCATCCTTTCGGATGAAAACTCGCCTGTTACAACGGCATTTCATTTTTTTAACTTATTTGAACTCCATACTTTTTGTGTGTTCAAAAGGCACCATTCAAAGCCACATCATCACTTTCCAACCCTTTCTGACTTCATTTGCTATATTTCATGCACTTACTCATTTTTTGTCAACAAAATAACCCTAAAATTGAAAAGCAGTTCAAATGAAGTCTGAAAAGGTTGAAAGTTGGCATTGTATCATCATTTCACCCACATAGCATGTACTAAAAAGTTGAGAGGGTTACAGCAAAAACTGGATGCATTTCGTGTACAAAGTGGACAATCTCTTTCGAAGTATTAGGGTTTCCTACGAAAACTCGTTTGTTACAAAGGCATTTTATTTTTTAACTTATTTGAACTCCATACTTTTTGTGTGTTCAAAATGCACCATTCAAAGCCACATCATCACTTTTCATCCCTTTCCGCCTGCATTTGCTATTTTTCATGCACTTATTGATTTGTTTGAGCAAAATAACCCTGAAATTGAAAAGCACTTCAAATGAACTCTGAAAAGGCTGAAAGTTGGGATGGTATCATCATTTCACCCACATAGCATGTTATAAAAAGTTGAGAGGGTTACGGCAAAAACTGGATGCACTTCATTTACAAAATGGACAATCTATTCCGAAGTATCAGGGTTTCGGACGAAAACTTGCATGTTACACAGGCATTTTATTTTTTAACTTATTTGAACTCCATACTTTTTGTGTGTTCAAAATGCACCATTTAAAGCCACATCATCACTTTTCAACCCTTTCCGACTTCATTTGCTATTTTTCATGCACTTATTGATTTGTTTTAGCAAAATAACCTTGAAACTGAAAAGCACTTCAAATGAACTCTGAAAAGGCTGAAAGTTGGCATGGTATCATCATTTCATACACATAG
The DNA here is from genome assembly GCA_022496015.1 of Hordeum marinum. Taxonomy (NCBI): domain Eukaryota; kingdom Viridiplantae; phylum Streptophyta; class Magnoliopsida; order Poales; family Poaceae; genus Hordeum; species Hordeum marinum. The sequence goes on along the minus strand of CM039675.1, from coordinate 179,459,624 downwards.
CATGTTATAAAAAGTTGAGAGGGTTATGGCAAAAACTGGATGCACTTCATGAACAAAATGGACAATCTCTTTCGAAGTATCAGGGTTTCGGACGAAAACTCGCCTGTTCCAAAGGCATTTAATTTCTTTAACTTATTTGAACTCCATACTTTTTGTGTGTTCAGAATGCACCATTCAAAGCCACATCATCACTTTTCAACGCATTCTGACTTCATTTGCTATTTTTCATGCACTTACTAGTTATTCAGCAAAATAACCCTGAAATGGAAAAGCACTTCAAATGATCTTTGAAAAGGTTGAAAGTTGGCATGGTATCATAATTTCACCCACATCGCATGTGTTAAAAAGTTGAGAGGGTTACGGCAAAAACTGGATGCACTTCGTGTACAAAATGGACAATCTCTTCCGAAGTATCAATGTTTCGGATGAAAACTCGCATGTCACACAGGCATTTCATTTTTTAACTTATTTGAACTCCATACTTTTTGTGTGTTCAAAATGCACCATTCAAAGCCACATCATCACTTTCCAACCCATTCTGACTTCATTTGCTATTTTTCATGCACTTACTGGTTTTTCAGCAAAAGAACCCTGAAATTGAAAAGCACTTCAAATGAACTCTGAAAAGGTTGAAAGTTAGCATAGTATCATCATTTCACCCACATAGCATGTGCTAAAAAGTTGAGAGGGTTACGGCAAAAGCTGGATGCATTTCGTGTACAAAATGGACAATCTCTTTCGAAGTATCATCCTTTCGGATGAAAACTCGCCTGTTACAACGGCATTTCATTTTTTTAACTTATTTGAACTCCATACTTTTTGTGTGTTCAAAAGGCACCATTCAAAGCCACATCATCACTTTCCAACCCTTTCTGACTTCATTTGCTATATTTCATGCACTTACTCATTTTTTGTCAACAAAATAACCCTAAAATTGAAAAGTAGTTCAAATGAAGTCTGAAAAGGTTGAAAGTTGGCATTGTATCATCATTTCACCCACATAGCATGTACTAAAAAGTTGAGAGGGTTACAGCAAAAACTGGATGCATTTCGTGTACAAAGTGGACAATCTCTTTCGAAGTATTAGGGTTTCCTACGAAAACTCGTTTGTTACAAAGGCATTTTATTTTTTAACTTATTTGAACTCCATACTTTTTGTGTGTTCAAAATGCACCATTCAAAGCCACATCATCACTTTTCATCCCTTTCCGCCTGCATTTGCTATTTTTCATGCACTTATTGATTTGTTTGAGCAAAATAACCCTGAAATTGAAAAGCACTTCAAATGAACTCTGAAAAGGCTGAAAGTTGGGATGGTATCATCATTTCACCCACATAGCATGTTATAAAAAGTTGAGAGGGTTACGGCAAAAACTGGATGCACTTCATTTACAAAATGGACAATCTATTCCGAAGTATCAGGGTTTCGGACGAAAACTTGCATGTTACACAGGCATTTTATTTTTTAACTTATTTGAACTCCATACTTTTTGTGTGTTCAAAATGCACCATTTAAAGCCACATCATCCCTTTTCAACCCTTTCCGACTTCATTTGCTATTTTTCATGCACTTATTGATTTGTTTTAGCAAAATAACCTTGAAACTGAAAAGCACTTCAAATGAACTCTGAAAAGGCTGAAAGTTGGCATGGTATCATCATTTCATACACATAGCATGTTATAAAAAGTTGAGAGGGTTATGGCAAAAACTGGATGCACTTCATGAACAAAATGGACAATCTCTTTCGAAGTATCAGGGTTTCGGACGAAAACTCGCCTGTTCCAAAGGCATTTAATTTCTTTAACTTAGTTGAACTCCATACTTTTTGTGTGTTCAGAATGCACCATTCAAAGCCACATCATCACTTTTCAACGCATTCTGACTTCATTTGCTATTTTTAATGCACTTACTAGTTATTCAGCAAAATAACCCTGAAATGGAAAAGCACTTCAAATGAACTCTGAAAAGGTTGAAAGTTGGCATAGTATCATCATTTCACCCACATCGGATGTGTTAAAAATTTGAGAGGGTTACGGCAAAAACTGGACGCACTTCGTGTACATAATGGACAATCTCTTTCGAAGTATCAATGTTTCGGATGAAAACTCGCATGTCACACAGGCATTTCATTTTTTAACTTATTTGAACTCCATACTTTTTGTGTGTTCAAAATGCACCATTCAAAGCCACATCATCACTTTCCAACCCATTCTGACTTCATTTGCTATTTTTCATGCACTTACTGGTTTTTCAGCAAAAGAACCCTGAAATTGAAAAGCACTTCCAATGAAGTCTGAAAAGGTTGAAAGTTAGCATAGTATCATCATTTCACCCACATAGCATGTGCTAAAAAGTTGAGAGGGTTACGGCAAAAACTGGATGCATTTCGTGTACAAAATGGACAATCTCTTTCGAAGTATCATCCTTTCGGATGAAAACTCGCCTGTTACAAAGGCATTTCATTTTTTTAACTTATTTGAACTCCATACTTTTTGTGTGTTCAAAATGCACCATTCAAAGCCACATCATCACTTTCCAACCCTTTCTGACTTCATTTGCTATATTTCATGCACTTACTCATTTTTTGTCAACAAAATAACCCTAAAATTGAAAAGCAGTTCAAATGAAGTCTGAAAAGGTTGAAAGTTGGCATTGTATCATCATTTCACCCACATAGCATGTACTAAAAAGTTGAGAGGGTTACAGCAAAAACTGGATGCATTTCGTGTACAAAGTGGACAATCTCTTTCGAAGTATTAGGGTTTCCTACGAAAACTCGTTTGTTACAAAGGCATTTTATTTTTTAACTTATTTGAACTCCATACTTTTTGTGTGTTCAAAATGCACCATTCAAAGCCACATCATCACTTTTCATCCCTTTCCGCCTGCATTTGCTATTTTTCATGCACTTATTGATTTGTTTGAGCAAAATAACCCTGAAATTGAAAAGCACTTCAAATGAACTCTGAAAAGGCTGAAAGTTGGGATGGTATCATCATTTCACCCACATAGCATGTTATAAAAAGTTGAGAGGGTTACGGCAAAAACTGGATGCACTTCATTTACAAAATGGACAATCTATTCCGAAGTATCAGGGTTTCGGACGAAAACTTGCATGTTACACAGGCATTTTATTTTTTAACTTATTTGAACTCCATACTTTTTGTGTGTTCAAAATGCACCATTTAAAGCCACATCATCCCTTTTCAACCCTTTCCGACTTCATTTGCTATTTTTCATGCACTTATTGATTTGTTTTAGCAAAATAACCTTGAAACTGAAAAGCACTTCAAATGAACTCTGAAAAGGCTGAAAGTTGGCATGGTATCATCATTTCATACACATAGCATGTTATAAAAAGTTGAGAGGGTTATGGCAAAAACTGGATGCACTTCATGAACAAAATGGACAATCTCTTTCGAAGTATCAGGGTTTCGGACGAAAACTCGCCTGTTCCAAAGGCATTTAATTTCTTTAACTTATTTGAACTCCATACTTTTTGTGTGTTCAGAATGCACCATTCAAAGCCACATCATCACTTTTCAACGCATTCTGACTTCATTTGCTATTTTTCATGCACTTACTAGTTATTCAGCAAAATAACCCTGAAATGGAAAAGCACTTCAAATGATCTTTGAAAAGGTTGAAAGTTGGCATGGTATCATCATTTCACCCACATCGCATGTGTTAAAAAGTTGAGAGGGTTACGGCAAAAACTGGATGCACTTCGTGTACAAAATGGACAATCTCTTTCGAAGTATCAATGTTTCGGATGAAAACTCGCATGTCACACAGGCATTTCATTTTTTAACTTATTTGAACTCCATACTTTTTGTGTGTTCAAAATGCACCATTCAAAGCCACATCATCACTTTCCAACCCATTCTGACTTCATTTGCTATTTTTCATGCACTTACTGGTTTTTCAGCAAAATAACCCTGAAATTGAAAAGCACTACAAATGAACTCTGAAAAGGCTGAAAGTTGGGATGGTATCATCATTTCACCCACATAGCATGTTATAAAAAGTTGAGAGGGTTATGGCAAAAACTAGATGCACTTCATGTACAAAATGGACAATCTATTCCGAAGTATCAGGGTTTCGGACGAAAACTCGCCTGTTCCAAAGGCATTTAATTGCTTTAACTTATTTGAAATCCATACTTTTTGTGTGCTCAGAATGCACCATTCAAAGCCAAATCATCACTTTTCAACCAATTCTGACTTCATTTGCTATATTTCATGCACTTACTCATTTTTTGTCAACAAAATAACCCTAAAATTGAAAATCATTTCAAATGAAGTCTGAAAAGGTTGAAAGTTGGCATTGTATCATCATTTCACCCACATAGCATGTACTAAAAAGTTGAGAGGGTTACAGCAAAAACTGGATGCACTTCGTGTACAAAATGGACAATCTCTTTCGAAGTATCAGGGTTTCCGACAAAAACTCGTTTGTTACAAAGGCGTTTCATTTTTTTAAATTATTTGAACTCTATACTTTTTTCTATTCAAAATGCCCCATTCAAAGCCACATCATTGATAGTCAACCCTTTGGAACTTCAATTGCTATTTTTCATGCACTTACTGATTTTTTCAGCAAAATAACCCTGAAATTGAAAAGCACTTCAAATGAACTCTGAAAAGGCTGAAAGTTGGGATGGTATCATCATTTCACCCACATAGCATGTTATAAAAAGTTGAGAGGGTTACGGCAAAAACTGGATGCACTTCATTTACAAAATGGACAATCTATTCCGAAGTATCAGGGTTTCGGACGAAAACTTGCATGTTACACAGGCATTTTATTTTTAACTTATTTGAACTCCATACTTTTTGTGTGTTCAAAATGCACCATTCAAAGCCACATCATCACTTTTCATCCCTTTCCGCCTGCATTTGCTATTTTTCATGCACTTATTGATTTGTTTGAGCAAAATAACCTTGAAATTGAAAAGCACTTCAAATGAACTCTGAAAAGGCTGAAAGTTGGCATGGTATCATCATTTCATACACATAGCATGTGATAAAAAGTTGAGAGGGTTATGGCAAAAACTGGATGCACTTCATGTAAATAAAATGGACAATCTCTTTCGAAGTATCAGGGTTTCGGACGAAAACTCGCCTGTTCCAAAGGCATTTAATTTCTTTAACTTATTTGAAATCCATACTTTTTGTGTGTTCAGAATGCACCATTCAAAGCCACATCATCACTTTTCAACGCATTCTGACTTCATTTGCTATTTTTCATGCACTTACTAGTTATTCAGCAAAATAACCCTGAAATGGAAAAGCACTTCAAATGAACTCTGAAAAGGTTGAAAGTTGGCATGGTATCATCATTTCACCCACATCGCATGTGTTAAAAAGTTGAGAGGGTTACGGCAAAAACTGGATGCACTTCGTGTACAAAATAGACAATCTCTTTCGAAGTATCAATGTTTCGGATGAAAACTCGCATGTCACACAGGCATTTCATTTTTTAACTTATTTGAACTCCATACTTTTTATGTGTTCAAAATGCACCATTCAAAGCCACATCATCACTTTCCAACCCATTCTGACTTCATGTACTATTTTTCATGCACTTACTGGTTTTTCAGCAAAATAACCCTGAAATTGAAAAGCACTTCAAATGAACTCTAAAAAGGTTGAAAGTTAGCATAGTATCATCATTTCACCCACATAGCATGTGCTAAAAAGGTTAGAGGGTTACGGCAAAAACTGGATGCATTTCGTGTACAAAATGGACAATCTCTTTCGAAGTATCAGGGTTTCGGATGAAAACTCGCCTGTTACAAAGGCGTTTCATTTTTTTAACTTATTTGAACTCCATACTTTTTGTTTGTTCAAAATGCACCATTCAAAGCCACATCATCACTTTCCAACCGTTTCTGACTTCATTTGCTATATTTCATGCACTTACTCAGTTTTTGTCAACAAAATAACCCTAAAATTGAAAAGCAGTTCAAATGAAGTCCGAAAAGGTTGAAACTTGGCATTGTATCATCATTTCACCCACATAGCATGTACTAAAAAGTTGAGAGGGTTACAGCAAAAACTTGATGCACTTCGTGTACAAAATGGACAATCTCTTTCGAAGTATCAGGGTTTCCGACGAAAACTCGTTTGTTACAAAGGCGTTTCATTTTTTTAACTTATTTGATCTCTATACTTTTTTCTATTCAAAATGACCCATTCAAAGCCACATCATCGATAGTCAACCCTTTCGAACTTCATTTGCTATTTTTCATGCACTTACTGATTTTTTCAGCAAAATAACCCTGAAATTGAAAAGCACTCCAAATGAACTCTGAAATGGTTGAAAGTTTGCATGCTATCATCATTTCACCCACATAGCATGTTATAAAAAGTTGAGAGGGTTACGGCAAAAACTGGATGCACTTCATGTACAAAATGGACAATCTATTCCGAAGTATCAGGGTTTCGGACGAAAACTTGCAGGTTACACAAGCATTTTTTTTAACTTATTTGAACTCCATACTTTTTGTGTGTTCAAAATGCACCATTCAAAGCCACATCATCACTTTTCAACCCTTTCCGACTTCATTTGCTATTTTTCATGCACTTATTGATTTGTTTGAGCAAAATAACCCTGAAATTGTAAAGCACTTCAAATGAACTATGAAAAGGCTGAAAGTTGGGATGGTATCATCATTTCACCCACATAGCATGTTATAAAAAGTTCAGAGGGTTACAACAAAAACTGGATGCACTTCATGAACAAACTGGACAATCTCTTTCGAAGTATCAGGATTTCGAACGAAAACTCGCCAGTTCGAAAGGCATTTAATTTCTTTAACTTATTTGAAATCCATACTTTTTGTGTGTTCAAAATGCACCATTCACAGCCACATCATCACTTTTCAACCTATTCTGACTTCATTTGCTATTTTTCATGCACTTGCTAGTTATTCAGCAAAATAACCCTGAAATTAAAAAGCACTTCAAATGAACTCTGAAAAGGTTGAAAGTTGGCATAGTATCATCATTTCACCAACATCGCTTGTGTTAAAAAGTTGAGAGGGTTACGGCAAAAAGTAGATGCACTTCGTCTACAAAATGGACAATCTCTTTCGAAGTATCATGGTTTCGGATGAAAACTCGAATGTTACAAAGGCATTTCATTTTTTAACTTATTTTAACTCCATACTTTTTGTGTGTTCAAAATGCACCATCCAAAGCCACATCATCACTTTCCAACCCATTCTGACTTCATTTGCTATTTTTCATGCACTTACTGGTTTTTCAGCAAAATAACCCTGAAATTGAAAAGCACTTCAAATGAACTCTAAAAAGGTTGAAAGTTAGCATAGTATCATCATTTCACCCACATAGCATGTGCTAAAAAGTTGAGAGGGTTACGGCAAAACTGGATGCATTTCGTGTACAAAATGGACAATCTCTTTCGAAGTATCATCCTTTCGAATGAAAACTCGCCTGTTACAAAGGCATTTCATTTTTTTAACTTATTTGAGCTCCATACTTTTTGTGTGTTCAAAATGCACCATTCAAAGCCACATCTTCACTTTCCAACCCTTTCTGACTTCATTTGCTATATTTCATACACTTACTCATTTTTTGTCAACAAAATAACCCTAAAATTGAAAAGCACTTCAAATGAAGTCTGAAAGGTTGAATGTTAGCATTGTATCATCATTTCACCCACATAGCATGTACTAAAAAGTTGAGAGAGTTACAGCAAAAACTGGATGCATTTCGTGTACAAAATGGACAATCTCTTTCGAAGTATCAGGGTTTACGACGAAAACTTGTTTGTTACAAAGGCATTTCATTTTTTTAACTTATTTGAACTCCATACTTTTTGTGTGTTCAAAATGCACCATTCAAAGCCACATCATCACTTTTCAACCGTCTCCGACTTCATTTGCTATTTTTCATGCACTTATTGATTTGTTTGAGAAAATAACCCTGAAATTGAAAAGCACTTCAAATGAACTCTGAAAAGGCTGAAATTTGGCATGGTATCATCTTTTCACCCACATAGCATGTTATAAAAAGTTGAGAGGGTTATGGCAAAAATTGGATGCACTTCATGAACAAAATGGACAATCTCTTTTGAAGTATCAGGGTTTCGGCCGAAAACTCGCCTGTTCCAAAGGCTTTTAATTTCTTTAACTTATTTGAACTCCGTACTTTTTGTGTGTTCAGAATGCACCATTCAAAGCAACATCATCACTTTTCAACCCATTCTGACTTCTAGTTGATGGAGGTGCGGGGCCAGCTCATACCAGAGGCTCGGGTACGAGCAATTCAAGAGGAATTAGCTTGATTTCTGCTCGACCAGGTCATAGATCCCAAAGGAGAATACGATTACAAGATCTCCATGGATTAGCTAGATTTTTGCGATGCCTACATATAAATGTAATGATCCTCAAATTGTAGGAGAAATTGTATATATATATACATATATATATATATATATATGTATGTATGTTGGTCGTCGTACTAGCAATTCGATGATATATATATATATATATATATATATGATCGTAGTTCTACAAGAAATTCTATTTATATTTATAAATATGCACGTAGTAGCGTAATATATGTTTGGAAGAAAAATTAATTAAATGCACAACACAAAATAAAAATGAATATTAAACCATAATTAATTCATAAACCTTTAAGGAATTAAAAGGAAAAATAAAACAAAACTAAAAAAACTAAATACTTTTAGTCCCGGCTGGTGTTACCAACCGAGACTAAATGTCCCCCATCCCACGGCGCCATTAACGCCACTCGGAGGGCCTTTGGTGTCGGGCCGTGTTGAACCGGCACTAACGGGGGGGGGGGGGTAGGCTTTAGTCCCCACCCTTTAGTGCCGGATCGAGAACCGGCACTAAAGGCCCTTACGACCCGCGACAATAGGCTAGTTCTGTAGTAGTGCGTGGCAGGTGAGCACGGACCAATCGCGGAGCCGGCTGGCGGGCCCCCGTGGGTGACGGGACCGCGAAGCCAGTGGTCCCTACGGGCGACGTGACGGCTCAGTGTGTGGACCCCCTGGCCAGCCGGATAGGCTGCCAGCCGGGTCCCCCCCACCAGTACTTTAGAGATATTTTAAGCTAGGGGGTTGGCCTATAAAAAACCCCGAGCCCCCCATGCACAAGGGACAAACTCATTCACACACACACACACACGGGGCCTCTTCCTCCCACATACACTCACGTAGCAAAGGAGAAGGAGCCGGCCGATCCTTCCTCCACCTCCAGACAACAGCTCCAGGAGCACCATCATAACCACCCACGTCTCTCAACCTACACCAAGCAAGACTAGGGGTATTACCTCTCACGTGTTGCCCTAAAACTGGGTACATCATGTGCCCCTTGCCGCTTGTGCCTAATCCCACTCCTAGAGCCCGTCCGCATCCTCTGGCCCCAACCACATTCGATAAGCCTACCCATGGCATTCGTCATAGGAAAACAACGGCACTTGGTGCCCACCATGGGGCCATACGTGGCGCAGGCCAGAGTCACACTCGGAGCGGGACCCTTCACCACCTCCTCCGGCCGCTCCGCATCCGGATTGAACTGCAAGCACATGGGGCTTGCTTCGCCAGGCCCTACGGACAATGGCGTCGGCTTCCCCGACAAATGCCTCCACGACCACCTCGCGCTTGATATCATCGCACTGACCGAGCGCTTCGGCAAGCTGAGCCTTGCCAACGAGCCAGTAGCCGACAAGTACCCTAGCGAGGTGCTCTGCTGCACCGATCCACCCTTGCCATTGGATTTCTCCTCCCGGCCGAGCCCAATGGTCCCACGTCTACGTAGGGGTGATGGTCATTGCTTCATTCAACTCCTCCGGCCGCGTTCGGGCCGAGGCCCATACGGCCGCTGCCCGCACCGACTCCTCAGATCTACTCGGCGCCGCCCTCAGGGGGCTGAGCACTATCATCACCCTGACAGCGAACCCAGACACCATCACAGTAGAGCTGGAGGCAGCACGCCGCCTGCTGTTCCAGGACGCCAGCGCCCTTGTGGATGAGTGGTGCCATATGGAGGCCGCTCAGCAGGACTATGATCCACTTACGGTCTCAGCCCAGCTGGCATCGAGCCCAGTTGGCGTGGGGCTGTGCGCTACCGCGACCGTGTGGTTGCGGAAATCCTTGGCGACAACTTGCCTGTCTACAACACCACCACGGCCAACCTGTGGGCCGCCAAGGTAGCCTACAAGGACTTGGCTACCTTGGTAGGCGAAGAGCACGCCTCGCTCGAGCGGCACATCAAAGATCTCATTGACACTGCCAACCAGCAGAAGCTCTTGCACACCCCCGATGGAGCCTCCTCCAAAGGTCACCAGCAAGGGCGTAGGGGCTGCTGGTCGTCAGCCGGCTCGGCACTCATGCTCCCCTCACTCCTCCGGCCGGCGAGCCGAGGCAAGCAACGCTGGGCACGCCCAGCTGCGAGGGAACGAGCAGCTAGCTATCAACAATACGGCTCGTAGCAACCGCCACAACGAGGCGCCGATTGGTCATAGCTAGCGGAGCCGCAGGCACATGCCGCCTCCGCGGCACGAACCGACGCGGTCAGTCCCGACCCCGACTCATAAGTCGTGATCACTGAATGTACATGCATAGTGATCCCAGAGATCAATGCTCACTGAACAAACAGAAACTTAATAACAAGAGTCTTACATCCATTACATACCTTTTTACAAAAATATGGCCTTTATGGCAAAGTCTTCATATGATTGTAGCGGAAATCTTCAACGATAGTGTGGAGCCATACCATATGCCTTAACCATACAGGCATTCTGACTGGGAAGCATCCTAGCTCGCATGTCCGTTAGCAAGGTAATCTTCATCATAATCCTGATCTTTCATGCCTGGCCAATAAAATAACCAGTGGCAAGCCAATGAGTACTTTGAATGTACTCACAAGCGACCCATGTTTGGAACAAGGTTCAACAATGCCTGATATAGCACTAAGTAGGTATTTTGCAGAAAGATAATTTAAACGCAATTTCATGATAAAGTAACTATGTGTAAGAATGCAATAACAGTTGGCAGATATCTAGATGAGCAAGTTAAAGATATCATCATAAGCAGGGGTTGAACATCTCATGTTCTTTCACCACATTAAGTCGTCAGACTTGACTCAAGTATCATGCTTCTGTCTTCCGCACATACACACACCAAGTTTGCGAAAACATCTGCATGTAGCATAAGAGCGGTGATCCAACTGTCCTTGACCGTGGACACGGCTATTCGAATAGTTTTACACTCTGTAGAGGTTGCACACTTTACCAACAATATTTGGGGAACTTCCGTGTCATCCACGACTCGCGATATAAAACATACCCGAGGTAAGAACCCGAACAATGCCTTCCCCCTGGTGATACTAAACAAAGAGTCCACTCGATTGGTACCTATCCCACATGATGTACATCACTCGTAGCATCCATGCAGGGACTAACGGTGTGCCCGGTGCCTGTGAAGACAACGCATGATCATCCATACCGGCACGACCCCGTATTGAGAGTGACCATGCCACTCCCGCCACTAGTAATGTGGGCTCCATGCTAGTACCCACCAAAGTGATCAACAAAGCCCCTTCTCGTATAGGGGTAGAGTGGTTGTGAATGTAAGGTTGGATTAATGGTCGCAACTTACAACAATCCGTTTTTGAAACGACACACACTCACTTGCTCCGGTACACCACTTCTTTCTCAATTTGTTACCCAACTCAACATCATCCCACTCGGGCATTAGTGGCACCCGACGTGGTTTTCGAGAAGTCTTTGAAAACACTATGTTTCCATCACCATGCATATTCCCATCCCACTTGTGTAGCAACTAATAGCATCCTAACTACTCACACCCGCATAACCCTAATAAGGAGGTAGGGTCATGCATGATGCAAGTGTTAACAAGAAAGTATCAGAGGCATCCCACCGAAGGGAAATACCACATCATTTTGATCACTACAACGAAATAAAGTGCTATATGCCATGCAATACAAGTTTTCATAGCCATGGTCAAGTGGCTTCTTGCCTGGCTTAGCAATGTCTTCGAGGTCTTCACATGCTTCTCGTCCACTCTGAGCACTCCGTTTATCTCGTCAACTAACGTCGGTAAACAACCACAATAAGCAACGCAACAAGCAGAAAATAAAAATGCCCTATAAATAGGAGTTTTATTTTTCTTGGACACCTCTGGTCACAAGAAAATAGCCAAGGATGTTTCATTGGATGTGGATCAAGGGGGAGTCTTGAATTGGTGGAAATGAAGGAAATGATGATCCTACAAGATGTCCAAAGGAAATGTTTTAACAAAAATGAGTGTATGATCCTAACAAATATGGCATCACTTTAGAAACATGTGGGGAGTGTTTTCACTGGATTTGGAGTTGTGAGGATTTTCATATGAATTTCCTAGCAGGAAATCAAAGGGAAAAGGGAGTGTTTACTAGGCCAAGCAGAATAGGGGCATGGGAAAAATGTTAGCCATGCCTAGATAAATAGGGTATGATTTTATAGATACCTAGGAACTTGAATCACTCCATTTGGAGCTGATTTGAATTCCCAAGGAATATTACAAAAGGGCTCTATAATAGTTCAAATTTGAACTTAAATTTGAACCTTACAGAAAAGTGTTGTGAAAAATTATGGAAGTGCCACCATTAAATAGGTGGTATTTTTAGGAGGATGCAGAAATTTGAATCAACAAGTTTGGAGCAAAAATTAATTTCCTATGATTATTCTTCTCCTTCTCGAAAAAGAAAAAAAGAAATACATTTTACCTAAACGAGCCACGCAAAGCCCACCGCGTGGAACAGTGACCGGGCCGACCCAGTTGCCCTGTCGCGCACTTGAGCAGGGCCACGTTGAAAGCACATCGGGGAATTCGTTTTCGCCTGGGCGGAGGCGTGTCTACCAGAGCCCGTCTCCGCTTAAATGGTGGGTCCGCCCCATTAGCCGTTTACAAGTCACTGTTAGCCGCTTACAGGTGGGCCCCGCTAGTTAGGATCGTCCCCCACCTCTCGCTCAAACAGGTGAGGGTAGGGGAGGCGAGGTCGAGCGGGCACCGGCTCCATTCCGGCGGCTCAGGATGCCTCCGGCAAGGCTCCGGCCACCAGCGGGATCGGGGCAAGGTGTCACACCCGCCCGGTGTCTTCATACTTGCCGGGAAGCACCAGGGGGAGCATCACATCAGTCACAACGGAGACCGATGACGACCAACGATGAACTCGACGTTTTGGGCATGGACAGGAGGAGCGGACGCGTGGTAAAGATCCCTCATGGCATGGGCATTCTGCCGGTGCTGCTAGGGGAAGAGGAGGAGCTGGGGAGAGCTCGAGTTCGAGGGGAAGCCGCCGGCAAGGCTCCGGCCATTTCCATTGATATAGAGGAGGAGAGGGAGATTGGGGAGTGACGGGAGGCTGGAGAGAGTGAGAGGGAGCCAAGGGAACACAGAGGGGCTCGGGAGCGGCTTCTTATAGCCCGGGTGCTGGCGCACCGTGGAAAGGAGATTCGGTGAGGTCGGGGTCATGGCTAGAGCTCATGGGGGCAGGTTAGGGCGTGTCCATGGTCTTTGTGGACTTGGTCCCAGACCAGGGAAGGAAAGAGAGGGAGCTGGGGTGAACTAGGTCATTGCGTGTGTGAGCTTGCTCACTGGTGCACTCGGGCGGCGTTATGCACGTGTGAGGAGAGGTAACGAGAGGGAGAGAGAGGAGTGGGATAGGACGGTATCATGTCCCAGCCTTCGAGGCCGATTGGCTGGCGAGAGGGAGGAGCTCGAGGTGGTCGGGAACATGCACTGGGCGACAGCTACAGCGTGGCTAGGCACTGTAGCACTGGGCGACAGCTAGTGGGAGGTAGAACAAGGGGGAAGGGAGCATAGGATGCTCTGGATATGCCTTAGATGAGAGGGCAAGTGGAGAGAGAGGGAGAAACTAGCTATCCAAGAGGGAGTCTTGGGATTTTACCCTACCAAACAGTGGCTTATGGACTTCGGGTTTTTACTGGAGGTAAAATACATCACCTGGGAGCTGTGGTAAAAATTTAGGACCAAGGAGGGCAAGGGAAGGGGTGAAAACATCAGCTTTGGTCTTCTACCAGAAGGTATCTGATGGAGTTTTGGCCAACCAAATGAATTCTACTTGCCTTGAGATTTAACATGATCAAATGGTGGTCAAAACTAGGGTTGATCACCATGTTTGAGACTAGTTGAAGAAAGTTGCCAATGTAAACTTGGTAAACTCTAGAAATCCACATAAAAAGGTTTCTATAGATCTGGTCATGCTAAGCTATTCTCCTTGATGCACCACTTTGTGTGGTGTCACTATTTGGATATTAGAGCATGCCCAAATAGTTTGGGACCAATTGGGAAAACTTGACAATGCAAACATTCCCAATTTTTGAAATCAGGAGGAAGGGGTTTGCGGTTATTTTGACAAGTGAACCTGTTCTCCTTGATGCACCACTTGGTGTGGATGCATTACTGGAGGATTATAACATGTCCACAAATTTTGGGAACAAAAGGGGACAATTGGCAATGTAGAGTTGCCCAAATTTGGATCTAGATAGAGAGGATTTTGGGATATTTTTGTGAACCAAAACAATTGGGATTGAGATGAAACTTGGCAAGATGACCACATATATCATATGTGACATGCTAGAATTTCCCTAGATTTATTTGAGAATATCTCTTGTAGAAATATTTCAAAAACTTGATTTGGACAGAAAGGGTTTTGAGGTGTTTTGTCTAGTATTTTGAACATGACCATGTGATGCAACTCTTATATATGGATAATATATGTCCACTGAGTTTTCCTAAAAATTTCTCAAATATTATTAAACCATTTAAATAATTTTTCCCTATAAAAGACCATTTCTGGCCTTAAGAAAAAGCCTTTAAATAAAATACGTAAATAATCTTTAAAATAATATTTGTTGTTTTTTGGAAGTTATATATAGTAGGTTCTAAATAAAGCATTTGGGGAAAAAGGATCCACCCAATTTGGGAACTTGTAGTGCAAATCTCAAATCAGGGGGTTTTGAAAACCTAATTTAAATAAATGCTTTTTGGGCCAAAATAATATTTTGTAAAAAAAATTTTAAGTCCTATTCACATGGCATGATCATTGGACAAGAGTTGGGATCAAGGAGAAGAGTTCTTGAGGGTAGGAAGATGTTTTATGAATTATAGAGAACCAGCAAGCAAACAAACAAGAAAGCAAATAACACACAAGTCAATCAGGCAAATACACACAAAAAGTTTCAATTGGCCCTAATTTTTGAGTCATGTTAACTTAGTCATGAGTCAAAACACAGGGTGTGAAAGTCCCGCTGGCCGTCCGACCAGAGCTCGCAGACCGGCTCGGACCATGTGTCCCCCACAGCGACAATGATGCATGACTCCTCCTCGACCGGCGGGCGCAGTCGGCCCTCCTCGAGGGGAGGGCTTGATCGGTCTGGCGTTCTTCCGCCCCCGGATACGCAACGAGCCATTCCCGACCGGTTTCACTCTTCCCCGAGACACCCCGAAGTACAACGGGGCTGCCAAGCCCGAGGACTGGCTGATCGACTACACCACCATGGTCGGCATCGCCAGGGGGAACAAGAACGTAGCCATCCGCTATGCTCCCCTCATGATGATCGGCTCGGCTCGCACTTGGCTCAACAGCCTGGCAGCCGACAGCATCAACACCTAGACTGACTTTGAAAAAGCATTCATCCGCAACTTCACCGACACCTACAAGATGCCGTGTTGTCCCCGTGAACTAGCCAAGTGCGTTCAGGGGGCAGACGAGGCCCTCCGAGACTACCTCACCCAATGGAACGAGCTCCGCAACTCCTATGAATGGGGTGTACGAGGTGCAGGCCATCCAGTACTTCATCGAAGGTTGTCGTGATGGCACCTCAACAATAAGCTCTTGTGCTCCGAGTCGGCTACGCTGGCAGAACTCATGGCCAAGGAGGACAAGTACGCCACGACCGACTCGACAATTCGGGTCAGGACGACCATGCCCGCCAAGGCAGCACAGACGATGGCTGCGTCGTGGCCGGCTACCGACAACCGGCAGTCGGAACAACAAGCGAAAGACTGACCAGCCGGACGCCCGCTACGGGAGCCGGTAGGTCGCCAACATTGAGGAAGAGGAGCTGGCTGAGCAGCCTTCCGGCTAGCATCAGCGCACCGGCAAGGCTGTCTGGTAGCCCAAGTTCATGTTCGAGCAAATGGCTGACCTCCCCTGTAAGAATCATTCCGGAGCCAAGCCCTCCACGCACACGCTCCGGCAATGCAGCTTCTCACAGCGACTGGCCCAGGGGGACGGCCCTGCGGCTCCTACCGTGCTGCGTGCCCGAGGGTCGGCACCGGTTCTGGCTCTGGTCCAAAACGACGGTCGTCTGCCCGACCAATTCCCCAACCGAGATGGTTCCTATGTCCTCTTCACTAGTGAAGAGACGGACAAGCACGCTCAGCGTTGGTTCCATCGCGAGGTGAATGCCATGATGCCCGCGACTCTCCAGTTCATGCACTGGTCCGAGAAGCCAGTTAACTGGAGCCGGGCAGACCACCCGGCTGTGATGCCAAATCCCGGCAGCTATGCGATGGTCCTCGACCCCACGATCGCCTCCAAGAGGCGCACCTACCGCTTCTTGAGGGTGTTAATCGATGGCGGCTGCAGCATCAACATCATCTACCTTGACACGATGCGAAAGCTAGGGCTCAAAGCAGAAGATCAACAGACGGGTCAGACCATTTTCGACGTCATCGTGCCGGGAAAGTCCTGCACTCCCATCGGTAAGATCAAGCTCAACGTCCTCTTCGGCAGTCCAAGCCACTTCCGCCGTGAGCCGATATGGTTTGAGGTGGTGGACCTCGATGGTCCCTACCATGCGCTGCTGGGCTGGCTGGCTCTCGTCAAGTTCATGGCGGTTCCCCACTACGCCTAGCTCAAGCTCCAGATGTTGGGCCCCAAGGGGATCATCACTATCGCCGGCGACTACAACATATCCATCAAGGGCGCGCGAGACGACAGCCAGATGGCCAAGGCCCTGAAGATAGCAGAGGAGAAGCGGCAGCTCAACCGACTCGTGGCCCTCACCGCCAGCCAACCGACCGTGCTGGTCCCGCCCTCGCAGTCGGTCGACAAGGCTTTGTTCTAGCCGTCTAAGGACACTAGGTGAATCCCGCTCGACCCAGCCAACTCCGAGCTCGTCGATTTCCTCCGTGATAATTGGTACATCTTTGCGTGGTCCCCTAAGGACATACCGGGTGTTCCGAGGAAGTTCGCTGAGCATAAGCTTCTTGTACGACCGGATGCGAAACCTGTCAAGCAAACCCTGTGTCGTTTCTTTGAGGAGAAGCGGCATACTATAGGAGAAGAGATTGCCCGGCGTCTTGCAGCCGGATTCATCATGAAAGTTTCCCATGCAGACTGGTTGGCCAACCTAGTCTTGGTGCTGAAGAAGAACAAGACATGCCGCATGTGCATCGACTACACCAGCCTGAACAAGGCGTGCCCCAAGGACCCGTTCGCCCTACCACAGATCGATCAAGTCATCCACTCCACGGCCGGCTACAACCTGCTGTCTTTCTTGGATGCCTACTCCGGCTACCAACAAATCAAGCTGGACTCGGAGGACCGGTTCGAAACCTCCGTCATCACCCCCTTCGGGGCCAACTGCTAAATTACCATGTCCTTCAGCCTGAAGAATGCAGGCGCTACCTTCCAGCGTTGCATGAAGAAGTGTCTCCTCCCTCAGATAGGCAAGAACGTCCACGTCTACATTGACGACATCATCGTCAAAACCAAGAAGCACTTCAGCCTCCTCTGCGATCTCCGGGAGACGTTCGCGAACCTACGCAAGTACAAGATCAAGCTCAACCCGAAGAAGCGTGTCTTCGGTGTCCTAGCCGGCCAACTCCTGGGTTTCTGCGTGTCCGCTTACGGCATCGAAGCTAACCCCATGAAGATCAGGGTGATTGAGCGTATGCCCAAGCCGACCTAGCTCTGCAACATCTAGAAGTTCACCGGCTTCCTCACCTCACTAGGCCGGTTCATCAGCCGACTGGGAGAGAAGGCTCTGCCCCTGTACGGGCTCCTACGGAAGATGGCTCTCGTCGAGCCGGGCCGCACCCTCATGAAGAAGACGGGCATGTTCGCCCAGCCCGACGAGGCGAACGAGGCCTTCCGTGACCTCACACGGGCCCTCAGTAACACGCCCATCTTCGCCGTGCCGGGTGAGAAGGAGCCCTTGCTCGCCTACATCGCAGCGACCACACGCATCATTAGCATCGTCCTAGTGGTCGAGCGGCCAGAGGAGGGCAAGTGGCTACCGGTCCAGCGCCCCATCTACTACCTCAGCTAGGTCCTCTCCGCCTCCAAGCAAAACTACCCTCACTACCAGAAGATGTGCTACGACATATACTTCACCGCCAAGAAGGTCAAGCAGTACTTCCAAGAGCACACCATCACCGTGGTGAGCGCCCCCCGCTCGGCGAGGTCATGAGCGACCGGGACTCCCCCGACCGGGTCGCCAAATGGGTCATCTCCCTTGCCGACCACGATATCCAGTACGAACTATGCACCGCCATCAAGTCGCAGGCAATGGACGACTTCCTCGTCGACTCGGCGGAGATCGAGTTCTTGCCGCCTCCCCCAGATTCTACGCATAGGCATATGCACTTCGACGGCTTGAAGATGAGGACCAGCCTGGGAGCCGGCATAGTCCTCTCCTCCCCAAAGGGATACCAACTCAAGTACGCTCTTCAGATCCACTTCGCCACCTCCAACAACGTGGCTGAGTATGAGGCGCATCCTACTTGCCATGGAGATCCGGCTCGCCAGATCGGTATCAGGCGCATCCTATGCTTTGGAGACTCCGATCTCATGGTGCAACAGGTCTCTGGCGAATGAGACACCAGAGATGCTAACATGGCCAACTATCTCTTCCTCATCCACCAGCTCACCGGCTCCTTCGAGAGTTGTGAGTTCCACCACATCCCCCGGGCGGACAACGAGGCGACCGATACGCTGGCAAAAATTGGCTCCACCCGGTAGGTCATCCCAGCCGATGTCTCCCTCGAACAGCTGCTCAAGCCATCGATCAAGCCCCCCCGAGTTGGAGTCCATCTTCATGCCGGACAACACTGCTGGCCTATTGGCGGCTCCGGTTGCTCCACCAGCACCATAGCCACTAGCTACACCACCGGCTCCGGCTACCCTACCGGCACCTTCGGCGCCGGCTGCCTAGCCAGCGTCACCAGCTCCAACCGTTGAGCTGGCCACATCCAAAGCCGCCGACTCCGATGACGTAGCGGTCATGATGGTGATCGACACCCCTCCCGCTGCCTCACCCCCAGGGACTGGCGAGGCGGTCCCAGGGGCTAGCGAGCCGGTCCCATGGGCTGATCACTTAAGCCCTGGGGCTTCGAAGCTGGACCCTGTCCCTGCTCCCTCATGGGACCATCCCATCCTGGCATTCCTCCTATGCAGCGAGCTCCCCCTGATGAGGCCATGGCAAGGGAGATTCAACACCAAGCTCCGGCATACAGCATCATCAACCGTGAGCTGGTTCATCGCAGCACCACTGGAGTCATCCAACAACGCGTCGAGCAGGATAAGGGATGGGAGATCCTCCTTGACATCCACCAAGGCGAGTGCGGGCACTACGCTGCCTCTAGGACCCTAGTGGCCAAGGCATTCCGCCATGGCTTCTACTGACTGGCTGCCTTGGAGGAGGCCAAGCGGCTGCCTTCCAGCGCTTCAGCACTCAGAGCCACATGCCGGCTAGGACCCTCAAGACCATCCCCCTCTCGTGGCCCTTTGCCGTCTGGGGGATAGACATGGTGGGCCCCTTCAAGACCGCATGAGGCAGCATGACACATTTGCTAGTAGCCGTCGACAAGTTTACCAAGTGGATCGAAGTCAGGACAATCAAGAAGCTGGACGGCCCCACAACCATTTGGTTCATCGAAGTTATCATGGTTTGCTATGGCGTCCCCTATAGCATCATCATTGACAAAAGCACAAACTTTGCCAAGGGCGTGCTAGCATGTTTCTGTGCCAAGCAGGGCATCCGGCTCGACCTGGCATCCGTCGCTCATACACAGTCGAACGGCTAGGTCGAGAGGGCGAATGGCCTGTTCTTGTCTAGCATCAAGCCCAGCCTCTTGGCACCACTGGTCAGGTCAACCGGCTGCTGGATCGAAGAGCTTCCGGCTGTCCTCTAGAGCCTCATGACCACACCCAACCGGTCGACCGGTTACACCTCTTTCTTTCTCGTATACTGGTCCGAGGCAATCATCCCCACCAACATCGAATTCGATTCACCTCGGGTCACCCTTTATATGGAGAAGGAAGCGAAGGAGTCAGGCAAGACGGCGTTGACCTACTCGAACAAGCACGTGAGCTGACCCTGAGCTAGACGACCATCTACCAGTAGAAGCTCCAGCACTACCACAACAAGCGGATCCGGCCAGTCTCTTTCCGCAAAGGAGACTTCGAGTTAAGGCGGATCCAACAAACAGCCGGCCAACACAAGCTGTCCTCCCCATGGGAGGGCCCATTCATCATCAGCAGAGCGCTGCACAGCAACGCATACTACTTGATAGACGCGCAGAAGCCGCAGAAGCGCAAGAGAGACGCCTCCGGCGAGGAGTCGGAGCACCCGTGGAATGCGGCGCTCCTCCGCCCGTTTTACTCCTGAAAAAACAGTGTATGTATGTATCCTTCCCTTTTTGGGCTCATGAATGCAATGGGTGCCCCAAGCTGGCTCTTGGGACATGCCCTTTCGTTTCCTTCCAAAGTTTGCTCGATTCACCGGCTCCCGGACCCAGCTCCCGGTCCCGGGGGCTCGCCGGTTGGTCCTAGGCATCCTCCTCGGAAACCGATCAAGTAATGTGAACTAAACAAGCCCTCCCACCCCTCCCAGCTACAACCAGTTCCCAGCTATCCTGCTAATGGGTCCTCGGGGCAGCGAAACTTAGCGCACACAAAAATTCGATCGCAAGGGGATCGCCATCTAGGACCAGTCAGAGCACTCTCTCGCCTCTGTCACTTGCCTTACCCAAAACACTCTCGCGGTTTCCAAACTCAGAACCAACTCCCTCGAGGCAGATGCCCCGTTCTAGCTACAGACCAGCTCCTGGCTGTCGGGCTGGCGGGGCCGAAACCGAGGGGGACAAAGGGTTGAGCAGACGAAATCGAGAGGGCAAAGGTAAGGACAAGCTGACACACATGAAAAAGCATTGCAGCAACCAAAAGCACAAGTTAAAACGATAAAGGCCACCGACCATATGTTCATTACAATACACCCCCAGTGCGTGGAAATGTGTTTTAAAAGCAGTACTGCAGACAAGGAAGAAACAAGTAAAACACGCGGGGCGGCTCAGGCTGCCGGCGCATCGCCAACCAGCTTGACGTGTCGCCTGAAAGAAGCTGCGGCCTTCGGGTGCGCCTCTGTGGTCTCAGTGGCCTCGGCGCCACCACCCGTGCTGGAGGTGGTGCTGTCGTCAGCGACCTACTCATCCTTCGGGTCTTGGGGCTTGCCGAAGGAGTCCTCAGTGACCGCCTCATCATCCTCGCCGAGAACCGGCAGGAGTTCGTTAGGGTCAACGTTCGAGGCAAGCTCGTGGGCTCAGTGGACGAGGGTGCCTTCACGAGCCGCCCGCTCCTCCTCCAGCACGTCCCGCATGGTGTCCCACTGGTCCATATCAATGCTGCGGTACCATGACATGACAAAGCAGAGTGCCATCTACGTGCCGGATTGAGCCGCCGACGCTTTCCATACTACGAGCCAGGTTACGGCGTTCTACAGCCACAGCGCCACGCGGCTGTCCGGAAACCCATGACCCAAGCACAAGGCGGCGATCACCTCCTTGCTGGCTGTCTTCAGCCGCTCCATGCTGCACTGAAGGTGGATCAGCCGGTTCTCCATGGCCAGCCCAAGCTCCACCATGTTCCACCCGACATTCTCTACAAGGTCGTGCCCGCGCTCCTGTAGATACTCCCGGTGTTCCGCCACGGCTCGCTCTGTGCAGCGATGGGTCTCCAGGAAGCGCTCTGGAAAAGAGAAGGGGGAATCAGAAAAAACACTCAAGGGCAAGAAAAAGTCAGTCGAATGAAAAGGAAAGTCGAGGCTCACGCTGGAAGGAGTCATTCAGTTCGAGGGCGAAGGGCAGCGACGAGTCGTGCTCCCTCTCCAATGCCGCCTCCACCTGGGCTAGCTCAGACCCACGTGCCTCTAGCGTCTTCTCGAGGCAGGTCACCTCGTCTTGGAGAGCGTTAGTCTGTTGGGCGGCATCAGCCGCCAGCTTCGCGGTGTCCTCCCTGGCCACCACCTCCCACTGCACGCCCGCCTTCAGACGCTCTTGGGCCGCCTGCCCATCCACCAGCAAGCCGCCCAGCTAGTCCCTCTCCGAAGTGATCGCCTAGACGGTCTGTGCGAGCCGGTCCTGCTTAGAGACCACCCCGTACTTCTCCTCCCAGAGGGTGTTCAACTCTCCCACAAAATGAAACCAGCAACGCTTACTAAAAACACCCAAGACTCGGCCCGGCTGCCAAGCAACCGACTCGAGTCTCGAGGGCTACACGTCCCCACTAGACCAAGCGTACCTCCGACCCTCTTTAGCTCCTCCTCCAGCTGTTAGAAGCTATGCTTGCCGTGGTTCTAGATGGTGACCGCTTCGTCAAAAAGCTCCTGCCGTCAGGCGTTCCCTGCCAGCCCCAGGAAGCAAGAGTTAAAAGGATGCAAGCGAAGGAAGATCTAGCCCGGCAGCCCCATAGCCAGTCAGCCGGCCCGCATTGCGGGGGCTACACCCAGTGGTTGCGGTCGTACGCCCCCACTTAGAAGCAAAAGCAAGTAAAAGCAAGAAAAACACAAGTGAAAGAAGATCCGGCCGGGCTACCCCACAGCCGGCAAGCCGACACGCATCTCGGGGGCTACACCCAGTGGGTGCGCTCACATGCCCCCACTGTAAAAATTAAACGAAGATGAACGAAGTTTACCTAGACACGCTGCAAGGCGTTATCGGCCGCCTCCGCAAACCTAGCCAGCTCCTCGCGGCACCACGCCAGGACGCCGCGTAGCTCCCCAAGTGCCCGTACCAGTGACACATGTGCCTCCTACATGCCGACCAGGGCCGGCTCGGCGATAGGCGGCGCCATCGCCGACTCCAGCTGCCGGGGCTCCTCGTGGGATGGCTGGGGGGCTACTCCCCCTGGCAGGGCCGTTTCCGCCATGGACGGAGGAGAGACCGCAACTGTAGCCAGTCCTCACGACTCACTGGATGGAGGTCTCGACATACAAGTCGACACCATTGCCGAGTCCGATGCCCGTGCGGGGTCTGGAGACCTCCTCCGCCTCCTGCCGCTCGAATCGCTCGGGTGAGAGGGTCCAACCTGGGCTCCTGACTTCGAGTCTCACAATTCAACGAGCCTCCTCTGTTCGCATGCAGCGTGACTGTGTGCTCCTGCGCCAGCCGGCTAGCCGCCTCCACTGGGCTGGGTGCCGACTGTGGAGCTCGATGGGGTCCCTGGAGGAAGCAAATACTCAAATGCCTCATAGCACACGACTCATAGAGAGAAACCCACACAAGAAACGAAACACTTACCCGGTGACAAGGGGAAGGGCCCGTGCCGGCGGCTTCGACGCGACCACCTTCACTCGCTTGCAAGCCGGTGGCTGGGCCACTAGCTGCTGCTGAGCCGGCCTCTTCCCTCGAGTGGAGGTCCCGGCCGTCGGGGCGTGCTCCGGCTGCTCCTAGTTCCGCTCGCGCGAGCCCTACTGAACTGTGGGGATAGGTTGGTTGAAGATCTGGACATCGTCATCATCATCATCGTCATCATTGGTCCAATCATTGATCGTGGGACCGGAGGGGAACTCACCAGCCACTCTGGACCCTCCGGCTCCTGGATCACCCGCCATGTCGGCCTTCCCGGAGGAGGTGACCATGTCTTCGGGTCCGCCTCCTAGTTCGTCGTCATCGGAGTCGGACTCGGCGTACTCCGCCTCGAAGATCTGGGGGTGCGGACCATCCAGCGTGTCCTGCCAAATGAAAAGCTGCGGTCAGCACAACGAGTGAGATAGGGGGCCGGCCGGAAGGATTCAAAGGGAAAGAAAAATCACCTCGACCGGGCATACTAGGGGTGCTGGGCTGTGCCGGTCGTACGTCTCCTTACCGAAGCACCAAGTCCTCGGCGCAAGCTGGAAGGTTGTGATGGCGTTCACCAGCGCTGCCACTCTAGCTGGCGTCAGCTCAACAGTCGACAGCCGACAGGGGTCCCGGCGGCCGGATATATCAGAGATCTGATACGGCCTCAGCGGGAGAGGAAACACCCGTCGTGCGATGAAGGTAGCCACCAGATTGGAGGCAACCAACCCTTCCCCGCTCCTCATGGCCAGGAGGCGGCCCAGCTCTTCAAGCGCGGCCCCGCGTAGAGCGGACCCTGACCAGTTCACTCCGGTGGACAGGGCATTGACGAATGGCGGCAGCCGGACGTAGTCCTGCTATGGGTTGGCGTTCTTCACATAGAAGAACGTCCGGTTCCACCCCTTGAAAGATTCGATGAGGCTTCAAAATCCTCATGTGCAAAGTCATCATCTTCAAAGTCCTCAAAGCACAAGAAAAATGGTTCCAGAAAGGCTCGAGCATTCATCGGCAAGGAAATGGATTCTGAGGAAGAATCTGAAGAATATGAAGAAGAGGAAGAATCTGAGGAGGAATCCAAATCTGGTGTCGCTAGCCTTGCTCTCACTACTGCGTTCGTCAGCAAGTCCATCTTCAATGAAGAATATGACCACTCCAACGACTCTGACGTCAGCAATGATGATTATGCTCCCACTTATTGCTTTATGGCAAAAGGCTCAAAGGTACACAAACATAATTCCTCATCTGAATCAAGTGAAGGTGAATCTGATGAATATGTGAAACCTAGCTATGCTAAAATTGTTAAAATTGCCACTAAGGAACAAAGTGCACTTGAAAAGCTTCAGAAAATGCTAGACAAAAGCGATGATCTGTTAAACCGTGAAGTGGATCGGACTCAAACTCTGTCTGTTGATCTTAAATGTCTTCAAACAAAGTATGATAACCTTCAGAGTCATCATAACGACCTCTTAGCCGATCATGAGAAGCTTTCATATGAATTTATTCAAAGAAAGCAAGATCTTTAAAAGCTGAGGGTGTCAAATGAGGATCTCCAAAGGGAAAACGATTCCTTGCTCGCTCAACAGATCAGTACTGCTCAGGAAGAATTTGTTCCACCTTGTTTGAAATGCATCGAACGTGAAACTGCAAATTCTTCACCTGAATGTTCAAATGCTTCTATTTCTGCAATTTCTTCAACTATTCCCGTGGTCTTAAATTCCTCATCTGAGGATACCACTAGTATCACTGATGACAATGCAGGGTTGAAGGAATTGTATGTGACAGGCATATACAAAAGTCTCAAAGGGCATCAAACTCTTTGTGATGTTCTCAAGAAACAGATTCTGAACAAGAAGCCTACGAAAGAGGGTATTGCCTTTGTGAGGAAACTCAATGCAGATGGATCCTACTTGACACCTGAGCAGTACCCAAAAACCTCATGGGTTGCTCCAAAAGGACCTCCTGTGGAACCATCCACTTTATCTGGCTTTACTTGTGAAACTTCATATTCCTCTATTGAGTAACTTGACTCCAATTACAGATTCTTCAAAAATGAGTCAATTGAAGTATTTGCTAGATATGTTCGAACTAACTACAGAAACGGTTCTCCTATGAAGAAAATCTGGGTTCCCAAGAGCTACCTACAAAATCTTCAAGTGAATGTCCTCACGACACCAATCATGAAGAATCGGAACCCCAGATCAAATTCCTCATATGGACCAAAGTCCTCACTTGTACCAAATTCCTCAAACAGTCAAAATCATCATTCTCGTGCTAATGCCTCTGTCTCGCAGGGAAAACCTAAGAGTTATGAATATATGCATTATTCTTCTAACCATTATGTTCATAAGTCCTCGAAGAATTTCTCTGCCTATTCAATGCCTCCCTTCTCACATGGTGCTCGCAGAATGATGAATTCCTTGCCACCCCTCCAGATGTGGGTGGTGAAGAAAACAAACTGACATCTTATGCAGGCTCAGGTCTCCAGATGAATTTGAACATCTGATGAATTTGCTGGAGACCTGAGGAAATGCTTGAAAGGACGCAAGCTAACCATAATGAAATGAATTCTTCATTTCTCACGTCCTCTCTCTCTACTTGCTTACTATCTTGTATCATGAACTTATGTCTGATGAAATTGATATCATATTCTTCACTCTGAAGTATATGAGTTCGTAAGTGTACTCATTCATCTGTAGGATGATACTTTAAAAGCAATGAGTGGGTTCTCGATAGTGGATGCACAAACCACATGACGGGTGACAAGAATCTACTGATGAATTTGCCACTCTCTCCATCTCCTCTGAAGCATATCATCTACGTAGACAAAGGAAAAAGAAAGGTATTGGGACTTGCTAAGGTTGCTATCTCAAAGGACCGAACCATGGACAAGGTGATGCTTGTTGAATCCCTCGGGTTCAACCTCATGTCTGTCTCAATGCTTTGTGATCTTGATATGGTTGTCATATATGGAAACTATCGTTGTGTTGTCATCATGGATTCAGACAATTCCAAAGTCTTCGAAGGCTTTAGGAGAGGAGACTTGTATATTGTATTTCTCTACAGTTCCTCAACCTGCCACTTGCTTACTTGCAAAGTCTTCAGAAGGCTGGCTATGGCATCGACGACTTGGACATGCTGGTATGAGGAATCTGCACACACTCGTGAAGAAAAAGCACGTCATTGGCATCGAGGGTGTCAAATTCCTCAAGGACCACCTTTGTGGTGCATGTGAATCTGGGAAGATGACCACATCCAAGCATCCCTCAAAGACAATCATGACCACTACGTGACCTTTTGAATTGCTTCATATGGATCTCTTTGGTCCCACTCATTACTCCGTACTAACAAATTCTTCAAGTTTGTATGGATTTGTTATTGTTGATGATTACTCTCGTTACAAATGGGTGCATATCATTCTGTACAAAAATGAAGTGCAGGATGTCTTCAAACGGTTTGCTTCAAGGGCATCCACCAACTTTGGCATCAAGATCAAGCATATGAGGAGTGATTATGGGACTGAATTCAAGAACACTAACCTTGATGAATATCTTGATGAACTTGGTCTTACTCATGAGTTATCTACTCCTTACAATCCTCAGTAGAATGGCATCGTGGAGCGCAAGAACAGGACTCTTGTTGAGATGGCTCGAACCATGCTTGACGAATACAAAACCCCTCGTCGCTTCTGGCCTGAAGCAATTGATACTGCACGCCACATCATCAACAGGGTATATCTTCACAAATTCCTCAAGAAGACTTCATATGAGCTCATGACAGGCAAGAAACCCAATGTAAGTTATCTCAAAGTCTTCGGTGCAAAATGCTGGATCAGAGATCCTCACCACTATTCTAAGTTTGCACCGAAAGCACATGAAGGTTTTATGCTTCGTTATGGAAAGGACTCGCACACCTACAAAGTCTTCAACACCTACCATCACAAGGTGGTTGAAACTGTAGATGTGCGGTTCGATGAAACTAATGCCTCTTAAAGAGAGCACCTGCCTTCTGTGTTAGATGAACAATATCCTGAGGAATCCATCAAGCTGAAGGCAACTGAAGATGTCATACCCACTGAGGAAATCATTTCAACAAATGAAGACTCTCATGCTGATATACCTGAAGAAAATGGTGCTGATGAAACTCCTCGGCCTCGTCAACCTGCTCATCGAAGAGTAGCAAATGAAGTGCAGATTGACAAAATCATCGCTAACATCAATGCACCAGGTCCTCTCACACGCTCAAAAGCTTCACATCTAACTATCTTTTGTGGGCACTTGGCCTTTGTCTCTGTCTTAGAGCCCACCAAAGTTGATGAAGCATTCAAGCAGCCCAAATGGATTGAAGCTATGCAAGAGGAATTGCACCAACTCAAGCTCAACAACGTGTGGGAACTTGTCAAGCGGCCAGACCCTCGCAAGCATAACATCATAGGTACCAAGTGGATCTACCGCAACAAGCAAGATGAAAATGGACTTGTGGTGAGGAATAAGGCTTGTCTTGTAGCTCAAGGCTACACACAGGTTGAAGGAATTGACTTTGATGAAATGTTCACACCTGTTGCTAGACTTGAAGTTATTCGCATATACTTGCTTATGCTAACCATCATAATATCATATTATATTAAATGGATTTGAAAAGTGCATTCCTCAATGGTAACCTTGAGGAAGAAGTATATGTTGCTCAACCCCCAGGTTTTGAAGACCCTAAGCATCCTGACAAAGTCTTCAGACTCAACAGGGCTCTATATGGCCTCAAGCAGGCCCCTCGGGCATGGTACGACACTCTGAAGGAATTCCTCATGAAGAAAGGCTTCAAACCCGGTTCACTCGACCCCACTCTTTTCATGAAATCCTATGACAAGGAACTGTTCATATGCCAAATATACATAGACGATATTATCTTTGGCTGTACTGACAATCGTTACAGTGATGAATTTGCCTATATGATGAGTGAAGAATATCAAATGTCTATGATGGGAGAGTTGAAATTCTTCTCAGGTTTTCAAATTCATCAACAAGACAATGGCATCTTCATCTCCCAAGAGAAGTACCTCAAGGATGTTCTGAGGAAATTTGACATGTAAGATTGCAAAAGCGTCAAAACTCCAATGCCTTCAAAAGGCCACCTCTGCATTGATGAAAATGGTAAAGATTTCGATCAGAAGGTATACCGCTCCATGATTGGCTCATTAATGTACCTATGTGCATCTAGGCCGGATATAATGCTAAGTGTCTGCATGTGTGCTCGATTCCAAGCAACTCCGAAGGAATCACACCATAAGGCTGTGAAACACATTCTTCGATACTTAGCTCACACACCAACACTTGGATTGTGGTATCCCAAGGGCTCAAATCTTCATCTCGTCGGATACTCTGATGCTGACTATGCTAGAGATCGCGTGGGTCGCAATTCAACCTCAGGCACATGCCATTTCCTCGGACGATCCTTAGTATGTTGGTCCTCGAAGAAGCAGAACTGTGTTTCACTCTCTACTGCAGAAGCTGAGTACATTGCGGCTGGCTCGTGTTGTGCTCAGTTACTATTGATGAAGCAAACCCTCAAGGACTACGACATCAAGCTGAAGAATGTGCCTCTTTTCTGCGACAATGAGAGTGCCATCAAGATTGCGTACAACCCTCTTCAACACTCCAAGACCAAGCACATCCAGATTCTTCATCACTTTCTTCGAGATCATGTACTCAAGGGCAACATCTCCATCAATCACATTCCTACTGAAGAACAACTGGCCGATATCTTCACAAAGCCCTTGGATGAAAAGAGATTTGGCAAGCTGCGGTGTGAGCTAAATATCTTAGAATCTTTGAATGTTATTTGATGAAGAACACACATCCTAACACGTATGCAAAATTGATGACTTAGATGTGCAACACACAAAGTAACATTTTTCTTCAATCACTGAAGAATAACTCTCTAAGTGTGAAGAAATTAACGAAGAAGTTGATTCTCAAAACTCTACGACAATTGTGAGCGGTGTCTGAAATCATCATTCTTATACGGTGGGTTACGCCACCAACCAAAAGTTGAAGTTCTTCAAAATTGAGTATTGTTGCAAATTCTTCAAATTATCAAATTACTCAAATTTGCAAATTCCTCAAGTTTTTGAAATTCATCAACTTTTCAAATTCTTCAAAACTTTTGAGACTCATATTCTTCATATTCTTCATATATATATATATATAATTTTGAGTTTTTCAACGTCCTCAACAGCATTAACTTATTGCTAATTCTTCAAGTTGATTTTCATCTAAGTGAATGTGATCGGACCCTTCCCCGTCTATGCTAAACTCAACCGAGTCTGTTCATAAATTCCTCATATGTGTTCTACTTTGAAACTTGTTCAAAGTCTTCACTGTGTCCTTGATAGCTGAAGAATTTGCGAACTAAAATTTTGAAATCTTCAACTACCAAAATTTTCGGCGGTTCCCGCTCAAACTGTTCCGATTCACGCGCCTGGATAACCCACGATCCTCCACAATCTTTACTACCCAGATCGTGGGTGACACCTGTCGTGTAGAGAGCAAGGGTCGGGGGCAATCCTGTCCAAAATCTTCGGGAGGATCCATTTTTACTTCCCCTATAAATGCCCCCTTCCCAACTACTGTGCTCGGTTACTCTGCATCTCAGCTCTCTCTCCCGAGCTCCAACCAAGCACCACCGCTAAAGTCACCATCGCCGGGTCGCTGCCTCAGCCTCGTCGTCGCCGTACTCGCATCGGCCGTGGAAATCTTCATCCCGCCGCCGCTGTAGCTATCTCCTTCTGCCAAGCTAGGGCGTGGGAGATCTGACTAGACGATCCTCCTCATTTCATCTCTGTGTTCGTCGTGTTCTTCACTAGGGTAATTAAAATTTATTTTTACTACCCATGTTTGATCCTCAACTACAACTACTATTCCTCAAATATGTGTTTAAACATTATAAATAAAATACATAAGCACCTTCATCTCCTCATACATGATACTTGATGATTTTCCCTAAGTAATGACTTTCTTCAAGATTGCACAATTATGCGAATTCTCAAATTTGCACAACTCTGGAATCTGAGGCTAAGAACACTTAGTAAAAATCCTCAAGACATCCATGGTCAAATTCCTCACACCTATCTCTCTTAAAATTTCTGAGAATGCATATGACCTCTTCAAAGTCTTCACACCTATACTCTATTTACAGGTACAACATGTCCGCTGATGAACCACTAGGTTCTCATCAACTTAACTCATTTGCAGCGCTACTTGAAGAAAAATTGTGTACTTCTTCAGAATCTTCATAAGTTCATATTTCCCAGGTGAAGAAAATGTCTGATGGAAAGAAACCTCAGAAAGGAGGGAAAAAGCCAGATGTGCACACTGCATTTGAGATCCCTGAGGATTTGTATGATGAATATTGCACACCTGACGAAGAAACTCATGGAAAGGAGACGACCAAGTAGAGGAAGATTCGTCTGCAAAAGATTGAGAGGAGATGGGCCAAAGAATGGAGAGAATATCGTTATGTAACTCCAAAATACATGATGAAATTCGATGTGAAACCACCTTGCAGCAGGCCTCCTCTTGCTCCTAACCGAATTGATAATCCTTCTAGCCTCAAAACTGGTGAGGACTTTCCTGCCATGTGGGAAAAGAAACAAGCCAAATTGGCGAGGAAAGCCAAAGAGGCTGTGAAGAAATTCAACGAGGATTCTGCTGCTGCTGCCTCTGTTGGAGCTTCTGCTAGTGCTCCGAAGAAGATCGTAAAGAAATATGCTCTGAAAATTGACTCCTCAAAATCTTTAGTGCAAATTCCTCAAGGTCAAAGGCCTCAGCCCAGAAAACCTTCAACTCCTAGAACTGTTGCTGCTCAGTCATCTGCAACAGTCAAAAAGTCCTCAACTCCAGTTCATCTGGCAACATGCAAAAGGGATGAGGGTTTCGCATTAGTGCCGAAGCTCACTGCAAGCCCCTCCACTACTACAAAGTCATCAACCAGTCCCTCTACACTTAAACTGAAGAACACAGCTGGACGTAGTCAAAAACCAAGCTCTCACACCAACAAGGCTCTGGTTACAATCCCCTCAGATTCTTCAGATGTTGATGATGATGATGATGATGATGAGGAATTGGTAGAAATCAACAGACAAAGTCAGCACAGGGATGCTAAAGCAAAGGGAAGCTTTGTTCCTCTCATGTTGGATCCCAAGTTGATCCTCAACTTCATTGATATATGGCATGAGGACCCAAGTACTCCACTTTCCTCACTAAATCTGCCTCTTGAAGTGGATCATGTCCTCACCCACGTCATCTGTGAAGAACAATGGAAAAGAGAGCAAGCTCAGAGGGCTAAGAGGAACAGAACTCGCAAACAAAAGTTTCTGCGCGAAAATGTGATGAACTTGACCCCAAATCAACTGGTCATAGTTCAGTCCGAGATTCGCACCCTCTCCTTGAATCAACAAAGATATGATGCTGAATGGAAGGGCACCCAGGTTAGACTTGTCAAGGCTGCAAATGCAGCTATAAAGGATCACAACATCAGGGCTGCAACTCGATCGCAACCACAAAAGACTCAGTCTGAAGAAAATGCTCAGACTGAATATGTAATTCCTTAGGCTGCTGATGAAAATGCTTAGCCTGAAGAAACTGCTGAAGAATCTGATAGGCCTACTGAAGAATCCACTGTGCCTCAAGAAACTGAATCACCCAGGGCGGCTGCACCTGTCGTTCCTAAAGAAACTGCTCATGCTGAGGAAAATCCCCTCAAAAGAAAAGCATTAACTTCTGGAGCCCCTGTGTTGAAGAAGTTGAAAACTTTGACAAGTCTATGCTATTGATGCAACTCCTTGATGCAACTCCAATTTCCCCGGCACCAGCCTATGCTATTGTGCAAATTGGAGAAGCATGTGACATTCCTCACCAAGAAGAGAATCATTTGGTTGCTTCCTTAGAGCCTCTTGATGAGGAAATTGTCATTGATGACACTGCTTCAACTCCCAAGGTATCATCGCCCCAGCTTCTGCTAACTGCTGGCGCTGAAGAAATTGATGAAGAAGTTGACATTGGTGACACTACTACTATCATCAATGATGAATATTGG
The DNA here is from genome assembly GCA_022496015.1 of Hordeum marinum. NCBI lineage: Eukaryota > Viridiplantae > Streptophyta > Magnoliopsida > Poales > Poaceae > Hordeum > Hordeum marinum. The sequence continues at coordinate 179,426,890 of CM039675.1, read as the reverse complement.
GAATCTGCACACCCCAACTCACCTATGGCAACTCCTCTGATTCCTCAGTCACCTGCACAAACTGAGGAAATACCTGAAGATTCTGAACACCTGTATCTTCCAGACCCTGAAGAAATTCCAGCTGCAACAACGGAGGAAATTGATGTTCCGGCCACTACTGAGGAACCTGTTCTACAAATCACTCAGTCTGCAGTTCCTCCCATGCCAACTGAGATCAAAGGGCGCAATCGACCAAATATTCAACCTAAGCAAAGAATGGCATTCAAAGGTTCGGTCCGCCCCAAATTCGTCAGGACAAATTTCTTCAATGAACACATGTTCTTCACAGGGCCAAATCCATATGATTCTGCTCGAACTGGTCACACAAGGTTCTGGACTCCTACTCAAATGAACTACTATGCCACTGTTCTATGTGACAAGAAGAAAATCTTCGAGCGCCACAACATTCCTCATGTGGACATGGAGTCAATTCCATCATTCATGCTGGTGCTCCAAGTTCTTCATGATGCTGGGCTTCTTCCCTTCTGTGTAGATGTCTGTGACTGGAACAAGGAGTTGATTCTTCAATTCTATGCCACTCTATACATTAGTGGAAATTCCTCAGACATCAACTCGTGGGTCTTGGACTAGATGACCGGAACAACTCACTTCACTGCAAGTTCTTCTGAATCGCTTCAGTCTGTCCCAGTTCCAATTCCTTCAGATGAAGCCCGCTGCCTATTCAATGATCCACCACTGCCAAATCAGATGATGAATGTGATGATGAAGAAATTAGCGCCTGGAAAGCCTCAAAAGACAACCTTTCTTGTGAAGGATTTGTTGTATGTACCAAGAACAGTCTATCGCATCCTCACTCACTCCCTATGTCCTTAGAAGGGCCACAACTTTGAAGAAGAAGAAGTGGAAGGACTCATGAAGAATATGCTTTTCAATAACATTCATGGGATTCCCATCAATTTTCATGATTTCTTCATGAGGACTCTGGCCGATGCTGCTATGTCACCATTTGAGTTGAAGCCCTTTGCTCCCTGGATTATGCATTTCCTTAGAACAAAGTCTTCAATTCACTTTAAGGCTGACTTCCAGAATCATTTCAGTTTTCAGCCCCCGATTGAAGTCCTCAAAAGCACAATTGATGAAGGAAAAGGCAAGGATGTCATTGTTCAAGGCACTCGTCCATTAGATGGTCAGTTTCATCAAGCAACATCCTACTCCACCAATGATGACTCTGCCACATAGGACTTCTCTGCCAAAACCTCTGCACAAAAGCCTTATGCAACTGCTCCTCGTGTGATGACTGATCGTGAGCTTCTTTTAAGTCTTCATTAGAAGTTCGATCGAAATCACAAGTGGGTCAAGCGTCAACTTGGGTATATTGTGCAGAATATGACTATGACGCAGAACACTGTCAAGAGGAACCACTACCATGCTCATGAAAACCTCAAGCGCTCTTGGGCTGTGCTAAATCACATCATGTCTTCAGAAGAATTGGATGAGCTACACTTTGAAGAATATCCAGACTTTGCTCGCTGTCCTCAGAAGAAGTTCAAGAAAGTCCAAGTTCGTCTGATGGTCACCAGTTCATATTCTTCATCCCGCGAGCGCGATGAAGATGAAGACATTGATGATATTGCTGCTGGACCGGCAACAACAATCGACCCCGACAGCGCTGGCGCTCCTTCTTCACGAACAAAATGAAATTCCTCATGGGGCGTTAGTCATCATTTTTTCTTCCCTTTTGGTCCTCAATGACAAAGGGGGAGAAAATTTGAGTTAGTCTTCAAGCGGGTCTACATATATGGGCTATTTTTGTTTAAGTTGCAACTCTCGCTCTTCTGAAGTTTTTGGTTATTGAGTTGTAAACTTAAGTCCGATGGTGGTCTGACACTTCTGAACTATTTCCTCGCATGTTTTTTTCCTCAAATACCTTAATGCATGCATGCTGAATTTTGTAAGACACCATTTTCCTCACGCATTACAAATTCTTCATTTCATATATTCAAATGCGTGTATGAACTAAAAGATACAGGGGGAGTTCTCCATGTTCTGAACCTCCCATGTGCATTTGTAGTCCAAAGCAAATTCCTCAAATATGTACATCTTCAGGGGGAGTTCTTCTATATCTTGCAATCAAATTCCTCAAAATTTGTACTTTCTCTTCATATGTTTATCCCCGTTGAAAACTTAACCTATTTGTCATCAATCACCAAAAAGGGGGAGATTGTTAGTGCATCTAGTGCCCCTTAGTGATTTTGGTGTATTGAAGACTTATAGGTTAAGGCACTAATGCGTTTGTGAGTGTACACAGGCTCTATAAGTCGATGAGGAGCTTGATATATTCAGAGATTATCGACCCCTAAAAATGAATGTCTTCAAGTGAAGACTTTGCTGAAGACTTTGTGAAGACTTTGGTGAAGACTTTGTGAAGTCTTTGAAAATGAAGAAGTTGGTGTGACCTTGAAGATATGAATGACGAATATGAAGCTTGAAGAATTTTGTTTTCGTAGTTTCATTTCCTTTATTTGTGTCATAGGAAACATCGTACTGTTAGGGGGGTCGAGGTAATACTAAGGAAAATTTCCAACTGATGCTCAAATCCAAAATCCTCAACCCATACAATCCTTCGAGTGAAGCCTTTGGAAATCTCTTACAGTTCAGACAAGTTTTTCAGTGACAGAGACGAAGTTCTTCTGGTCTCTGAGGAAATTGATCTGACTTAGGAGTTAAGATTTCGCCAGTGCGAATTGCCTACAAGTGAGGATCATGATAAGCTGAGGACTTTCATAGTTCGAAATTCCGACCGTTGCTGTGCTTAGCGCCAGCTGTCCCCAATCGTTCTTATCCACATAACGGTCATATCATTGGGGGCATTTATGACTTATCATGTCTGCTTGCACCCTGGCTATAAATAGCCAACCCCCACAACCACTAGCTGGTTGGCTGCTCTGAGAGAAAACTGACACTTGTCATTTGAGAGCAACCCATCCTTTGAGGACTTTGAGAGAAAATCATCAGTGAGGAAAAACCCACAACCAAACCATAAAACCCATAGTGATTGAGCATCACTGAAAAAATTCCTGTGTGGAACCGACGCTTGTTACCTTTGAGGACTGTGTGTCCTCCAGACGGTTAGGCGTCATGGTCTAGTACTCATGCGGTCAATTGGGGACCACGAAGTGACCTTGGTCTAGAGCATCCAGTAGTAAATTGTGGATTGCCGGGTGACCAGTTTGTGAAGGTTTTGGAAGTCTACCCTGAAGACATACCACGAGTGTTGGGCGAGGACTGTGTGACCTTAGCTCAAGGAGAATACGGTAAGGACTGTGTGTCCTGGGACTGTGTGTCCTCTCGTTTAAATACCAGGCCGCTCCAAACCAGACGTACAACTGTCACAGCAGTTGGAACTGGGTCATCAAACCATTGTCTTGATCAAGCTATCTGGTTCTATTTCCTCAACCCCTCTATTCCTCATATATCAGTTAATGAAATTGATTGTTAAAGTTTGAAGAATTTGACTGAAGATTTTCACAAATTCCTCACCTCAAATTCTTCAAGTTACCTTGTTCATCACTGCTTATCCTGTATAACACTACTCTCTATTTGTGCATGTTTCATTTCATCATGAAGACTATGCTGTCACTATGTTCCTCATGCACTTGAGTATTTGTTCTGCTTCTAGTTATTCATCACATTTCAAATTCCTCAAAGTTGAAATTCCTCAAATTATGAATTTGTAAAAATCACCTATTCACGCCCGCTCTAGCCAATATAACGCAGTTTTAGGATGGACTACCCCTACTAGAAGAACAAGATGCGTATGCACCTTGAAGCTATTAACAACGATCTCTAGTACGTTGTGGAAAATGGTGTGCCCTTTGTCACTCCCACTGTTACTACTGCTGATGTGAAGAGATTCAAGCAACTCGATTCTCAAGAGAAGAATATCATTGGTGGCCATCTGAGCAAAGGTCATTATGGAAGAGTGAGCGCTTTGGAGACAGCTAAGCTTTTCTGGATAGGTTGTCCAAAGTTAACGAAGGTGTATCCACTCAACGTTACTCTCATGTTGATGTTCTTCGCAATCTCTTCAACCGCTTCAAGAGACTTGACAATGAAAATGTTCAGCAAACTATTGATCTTCTCACTGATATCTCCAATGAGCTTCAAGCACTGGGTGCCACCGATATCACTGACCATGAAGTGGTGAAGAAACTGCTAAGATCTCTTGACTCCTCATTCAATACTCTGGCGTTGATGATTCAAGAACATGAAGACTACAAGTCACTTGATCCTGCTGATATTCTTGAGAGACTCAATACTCATGAATTCCAACAAGCTGAGAAGAGATAGCTCTATGGGCCAAGCTAGGGAAGATATTGTGCTCTAAAGGCGAAAGCAATTTCCTCATCTGAAGAAGAAGATTCTGACAGCAGCCTTGGTGATCCTGAAGGTCTAGGTCAGGAACTAGCAATGCTCATGAGGAAATTCCATAAGTTTTCAAGGAGAGGTGGATTTGGAAAGTCATCAAAAAGTGGCTTGAGGAAATCAGATTCCTTAGAAGACTAGAAGAAAATAACTTGTCATCGTTGCAAGAAGCCTGGTCACTTTATCTCTGACTGTCCTCTCTGGAAAAAATATTCAAAGAAGAAGAAGAAATAAAAGAATGATAGTTCTGATGACTTGAAGTAAAAGAAGAAATCTTCAAAGTCCTCATCTGCAAAGTCCTCATCTTCAAAATCCTCAAAGCACAAGAAGGATGGTTCCATAAAGGCAAGAGCATTCATCGGCAAGGAAATGGATTCTGAGGGAGAATCTAAAGAATATGAAGAAGAGGAAGAATCTGAGGCGGAATCAGAATCTGGTGTCGCCAGCCTTGCTCTCGCTACTGCTTTCGTCAGCAAGTCCATCTTCAACGATGAAGAATATGACTACTCCAACGACTCTGACGTCAGCAATGATGATTATGCTCCCACCTATTGCTTCATCGCAAAAGGCTCAAAGGTACACAAACATCATTCCTCATCTGAATCAAGTGAAGGTGAATCTAATGAATATGTGAAACCTAGCTATGCTAAACTTGTTAAAATTGCCACTAAACAACAAAGTGCACTTGAAAAGCTTCAGAAAATGCTATACAAAAGCGATGATCTATTGAACTATGAAGTGGATCAGACGCAACTCTGTCTGACAATCTCAAAAGTCTTCAGACGAAGTATGATAACCTTCAGAGTCGTCATAACGACCTCTTAGCCGATCATGAGAAGATATCTTATGAATTTCTTCAAAGAAAGCAAGATCTTGAGAAACTGAGGGTGTCACATGAGGATCTCCGAAGGGAAAATGATTCCTTACTTGCGCAATAGACCAGTACCGCTCAGGAAGAATTTGTTCCACCTTGTTTGAAATGCATCGAACGTGAAACTGCTAATTCTTCACCTGAATGTTCAAATACTTCTATTGCTGCAAATTCTTCAACTATTCCCATGGTCTCAAATTCCTCATCTAAGGATACCACAAGTATCACTAATGGCAATGGAGGGTTGATGGAATTGTATGTGACAGGCATGTACAAAAGTCTCAAAGGGCATCAAACCTTTTACGATGTCCTCAAAAAGTAGATTCTAAACAGGAACCCTAGGAAAGAGGGTATTTCCTTTGTGAGGAAACTCAATACTGATGGATCCTACTGGACACCTGAGCAGTACCCCAAAACCTCATGGGTTGCTGTGAAAGGACCTCCTATAGATCCATCCACTTTATCTGGCTTTTCGTGTGAAACTTCATATTCCTCTGATGAGTCACTTGACTCGAACTACAAATTCTTCAAAAATCAGAAAGGTGAAGTATTTTCTAGATTTGTTAGAACTAACTGCAGGAACGGTTCTCCTATGAAGAAAATATGGGTTACCAAGAGCTATCTACAAAATTTTCAAGTGAATGTCCTCACGACATCACTCATGAAGGATAGGAACCCGAGATCAAATTCCTCATATGAACCAAAGTCCTCACTTGGACCAAATTCCTCAAATGGTCAAAAATATCATTCTCGCGCTAATGCTTCGGTTTCGCAGGGAAATCCTAAGAGTTATGAATATGTGCATTATTCTTCAAACCATTATGTTCATAAGTCCTCGAAGAATTTCTCTGCTTATTCATTTGAGTACTCTAACCCTCGCCCTGTGAAACGAAGCGTACTTGCTTCAATGCCTCCCTTCTCACATGGTGCTCGCAGAATGATGAACTCTTTGCCACCCCTCCAGATGTGGGTGGTGAAGAAATTGAACTAATTTCTTATGTAGGGTCAGGTCTCCAGATGAAATTAAACATCTGATGATCTTGCTAGAGACCCGAGGAAATGCTTGAAAGGATGCAAGCTAACCATGATGAAATGAATTCCTCATTTCTCATGTCCTCACACTACTTGCTTACTATCTTGTGTGATGAAAAATCCTATCTGATGAAATTGATGTCATATTCTTCACTCTGAAGCATATGAGTTCGTAAGTTGTACTAATTCATCTTTAGGATGATACTCCAAAAGCTACTGAGTGGGTCCTCGATAGTGGATGCACAAACCACATGACTGGTGACAAGAATCTACTAATGAATTTGCCACTCACTCCATCTCCTCTTAAGCATATCACTTATGCATACAAAGGAAAAAGAAAGGTATTGGGACTTGGTAAGGTTGCTATCTGAGAGGACCGAACCATGGACAAGGTGATGCTTGTTGAATCCCTTGGGTTCAACCTTATGTCTGTCTCAATGCTTTGTGATCTTGATATGATCGTCGCATTTAGAAAATATCTTTGTGTTGTCATCATGGAATCTGACAATTCCAAAGTATTCGAAGGCTTTAGGAGAGGAGACTTGTATATTGTTGATTTCTCTACAGGTCCTCACCCTACCACATGCTTACTTGCAAAGTCTTCAGAAGGCTGGTTGTGGCATCGATGACTTGGACATGCGGGTATGAGGAACATGCAAATGCTCGTGAAGAAAAAGCACGTCATTGGCATCGAGGGTGTCAAATTCCTCAAGGACCACCTCTGCGGTGCATGTGAATCTGGGAAGATGACCAGATCCAAGCATCCCTCGAAGACAATCATGACCATGACTCGACCCTTTGAATTGCTTCACATGGATCTCTTTGGCCCCACTCATTACTCCATACTAAGAAATGCTTCAAGTTCGTATGTCTTTGTCATTGTTGATGATTACTCTTGTTACACTTGGGTGCATATTATTCTGTACAATATACAAGGGCCTCCACCAACTTCGGCGTCAAGATCAAGCATATTAGGAGTGATAATGGGCCTGAATTCAAGAACACTAATCTTGATGAATATCTCTATGAACTTGGTATTACTCATGAGTTATCTACCCCTTATACTCCTCAACACAATGGCATCATGGAGCGCAATACAGGACTCTACTTGAGACGGCCTGCACCATGCTTGATGAATACAAGACTCCTCGTCGTTTCTAGCCTGAGGCAAACGATACTGCATGCCACATCATCAATAGGGTATATCTTCACAAATTCTTCAAGAAGACTTCATATGAACTTATGACTGGCAAGAAACCCAATGTAAGTTATCTCAAAGTCTTCGGTGCAAAATGTTGGATCAGAGATCCTCACCACAGTTCTAAGTTTGCACCGAAAGCACATGAAGGTTTTATGCTTGGTTACGGAAAGTACTGACACACCTACAAAGTCTTCAACACCTACCATCACAAGGTTATTGAAACTTTAGATGTCCGGTTCGAACTAATGTCTCGCAAAGAGAGCACCTGCCTTGTGTGTTAGATGAACAGTCTCTTGAGGAATCCATAAAGCTGAAGGCAACTAAAGATATCATACCCACTGAGGAAGTCATTCCAACGAATGTAGACCTTCATATTGATACACCTCACGAAAATGATGCTGAAGGAAGTCCTCAGCCACGTCAACCTGCTCATCCTAGAGTTGCAAATGAAGTACAGATTGACAAAATCATCGATGACATCAATGCACCAGGTCCCCTCACTCACTCAAAAGCTACACATTTAACTAACTTTTGTGGGCAATTTGCCTTTGTCTCTATCATAGAGCCCATCAAAGTTGATGAAGCATTCATGGAGCCTAAGTGGATTCAAGCTATGCAAGAGGAATTGCATCAGTTCAAGCTCAACAACGTGTGGGAACTTGTCAAGCAGCTAGATCCTCAAAAACATAACATCATAGGTACCAAGTGGATCTACCGAAACAAGCAAGATGAAAATGGACTTGTGGTGAGGAATAAGGCTCGTCTTGTAGCTCAAGGCTACACACAGGTTGAAGAATTGACTTTGATGAAACGTTCGCACCTGTTGCTAGACTTGAAGTTATTCGCATATTACTTGCTTATGCTAACCATCATAATATCATCTTATATCAAATGGATTTGAAAAGTGCATTCCTCAATGGTAACCTTGAGGAAGAAGTATATGTTGCTCAACCCCCAGGTTTTGAAGACCCTAAGCAACCTGATAAAGTTTTCAGACTCAACAAGGCTCTATATGGCCTCAAGCAGGCCCCTCGGGCGTGGTACGAAACTTTGAAGGAATTCTTCATGAATAAAGGCTTCAAACCCGGTTCACTCGACCCCACTCTTTTCACAAAATCCTATAACAAGGAAATGTTCATATGCCAAATATACGTAGACGATATAATCTTTGGCTGTACTGACAATCGTTACAGTGATGAACTTGCCTATGTGATGAGTGAAGAATATCAAATGTCTATGATGGGAGAGTTGAAATTCTTCTCAGGTCTTCAAATTCATCAACAAGACAATGGCATCTTCATCTCCCAAGAGAAGTACATCAAGGATGTTCTGAGGAAATTCGACATGCAAGATTGCAAAGGCGTCAAAACTCCAATGCCTTCAAAAGGCCACCTCTGCACTGATGAAAATGGTAAAGATTTTGATCAGAAGGTATACCGCTTCATGATTGGCTCATTATTGTATCTATGTGCATCTTGGCCTCATATAATGCTGAGTGTTTGCATGTGTGCCTGATTCCAAGCAACACTGACGGAATCACACCATAAGGCTATGAAACATATTCTTTGATACTTAGCTCACACACCAACACTTGGATTATGGTATCCCAACAGCTCAAATCTTCACCTCGTCGGATACTCTGATGCTGACTATGTTGGAGATCACGTGGATCGCAAGTCAACCTTAGGCAGATGTCATTTCCTCGGACGATCCCTAGTCTGTTTGTCCTCGAAGAAGCTGAATTGCGTATCACTCTCTACTGCTGAAGCTGAGTACATTGCTACTAGCTCATGTTGTGCTCAGTTACTATGGATGAAGCAAATCCTAAAGGACTACGGCATAAAGTTGAAGAATGTGCCACTGTACTGTGACAATGAGAGTGCCATCAAGATTGCATACAACCCAGTTCAGCACTCCAAGCCCAAGCACATCCAGATGCGTCATCACTTTCTTCGAGATCATGTACTCAAGGGCGACATCTTCATCGACCACATCCCCACTGCAGAACAACTGGCCGATATCTTCACCAATCCCTTGGATGAAAAGAGATTTTGCAAGTGGTGGTGTGAGCTAAATATCTTAGAACCTTCGAATGTTCTTTGAAGAAGGACACACATCCTAACACTTATGCAAAATTGATGACTTTGATGTGCAACACACGAAGTAACATTTTTCTTCAATCAACGAAGAATAACCCTCTAAGTATGAAGAAATTAATGAAGAATTTGATTCTCAGAACCCTACGACAATTGTACGCGGTGTCTGAAATCATCATTCTTATACGGTGGGTCACGCCACCAACCAAAGTTGAAATTCTTCAAAATTGAGTTTTTTGTTATTTTTGCAAATTCTTCAAATTATCAAATTCGTCAAATTTGCAAATTCCTCAACTTTTCAAATTCTTCAACCTTTAAAACTCATGTTCTTCATTGACTATATATATATATTTGAGTTTTCAATGTCCTCAATAGCATTAGCTTATTGCTAATTTTTCAAGTTGATTTTCATCTAAGTGAATGTGATCGGACCCTTTTCCCTCTATGCTCAACTCAACCCAGTCTGTTCACAAATTCTTCATATGCGTTCTACTTTGTAACTTGTTCAAAGTCTTCACTGTGTCCTTGACAGCTAAAGAATTTGCGAACGAAAACTTTGAAATTTTCAGTATCAAAATTTTTAGCGGTTCCCGCTCAAACGGTTCCGATTCCCACGACTGGATAACCCATGATCCCCCATAATATCCACTACTCAGAACGTGGGTGACACCTGTCGCGTGGAGAGCAAGGGTCAGAGGCAATCTTGTCCAAAATCTTTGGGCAGATTGATTTTCACTCCCTCTATAAATACACCCTCCTCTTCAACTGTGCTCGGTTACTCCTCATCTCATCCCTCTCCCGAGCTCCAACCTAGCGTCGCCGCTAAATTCATCATCGCCGGTGAGGAAGTGCTTCACTGCCTCGACCTCGTTGTTGCCATACTCGCATCAGCCGCGGAAGTCTTCATCCCGCCACCACTGTAGCTGTCTCCCTCTACCAAGCTAGGGCGTGAGAGATCTGAACGGACGAACTTCCCAATGTCATCTCTTGTTTGTGATGTTCTTCACAAGGTTAAATAAAATTTATTTTTACCGCCCTTGTTTGATCCTCAAATTCTCTTCATATTCCTCAAAAGGTGTTTATTCTTCATGAACCTTATTCTAAAAATCACCTTACATCCTCACATACTTGGTGTTTTTCCCTAAGTAATCATTTTCTTAAAGATCACTCAATTGTGTGAATCCTCAAAATTTGTACAACTCTGGAACCTGAGGAAAAGAACACTTAGTGAAATTCCTCAAGACACCCATGGTAAAATTCCTCTCACCTATTTTAGTTAGAAAAATTTCTGAGAACGCATATGACCTCTTCAAATTCCTTGCACCTATACTCTGTTCACAGGTACAACATGTCCGCTGATGAATCACTAGGTTCTCATCAACTTAACTCATTTGCAGCGCTCCTTGAGGAAAAACTGTGTACTTCTTCAGAGTCCTCAAGAGTTCATATTCCTCATGTGAAGAAAATGGCTGACGAAAAGAAACCTCAGAAAGGTGGAAAGAAGCCTAATGTGCACACTGCCTTTGAGATTCCAGATGACGTGTATGAGGAATACTGCACACTCGGTCAAGAAACTCATGGCAGAGAAACGACCAAGCAGAGAAAAAATCGTCTACAGAAAATTGAGAGGAGATGGGCAAGGGAATGGAAGGAGTATCGTTATGTAACTCCAAAATACATGATGAAATTTGCAGTAAAACCTCCTTGCAGCAGGCCTCCCCTTGCTCCAAATCAAATTGCTGATCCCACTAGCATCAAGACTGGTGAGGACATTCCTCACATGTGGGAGAAGCAGCAAGCCAAGCTGGCGAAGAAAGCCAAAGAGGCAGTGAAGAAATTCAATGAAGATTCTACTGCTGCTGCCTCTGCCGGAGCCTCTGCAAGTGCTCCGAAGAAATCATGAGGAAGAAACCTGCATTGAATACAAGTTCTTCAACCTAAAAACCTTCATAGCATATCCCTCAAGGTCAAAGGCCTCGGCCAACAAAGTCTTCAGCTGCTGGAACGGTTGTTGCTCTGTCTTCTGCGACATCTTCAACTAGCCCTTCTGCATTGAAGTTGAAGAAATCAGCTGGACGAGGTGAAAGACCAGGTCCTCACTCAAGCAAGGCTGTGGTGACCATGCCCTCAGGTTCTGAGGATGATGATGATGATGAAGCTGATGATGAGGAATTGGAAGAAATCATCAAGCACAGTCAGCAAAAGGCTGCTATGGAAAAGGGAAGCTCTGTTCCTCCCTTGCTGGATCCCAAGATGATCCTCAACTTCATTGATATATGGCATGAATACCCAAGCACCTCCACTTTCTTCACTAAATCTGCCTCTTGGAGTGGATCATGTCCTCACCCACTTCATTTCTGAAGAAAAATGGAAAAGAGAGCAAGCTCTGAGAGCTAGGAGGAACAGGGTTCGGAAGGAAAAGTTTCAGGGAGACAATGTGATGAATTTGACCCCAAATCAACTCGTCACTATTCAGTCTGAAATCCGCACACTCTCTGAGGATCAAGAGAGATATGATGTTGAATGGAAGGACACCAAGTTGAGATTCATCAGGGCTGCTCAAGCTGCAGTGAAGGATCACAACACTAGGGTTGCTGCTTGATTGCAACCACAAAATCCTCAGCCTGATGAAATTCCTCAAGCTACTGATCAAATTGCTCAGCCTGATGAAACTGTTGATGGAAATGCTTCTGCACCAGAAGCAACTGCCAGTGCTGCTGAGGAAACTCAGACCACTGGTGATCATGCCAGGACAACCACCACTGTTGTGCCTGATAAAACTGAAAGACTAGCTGAAGCTTTTGCTACGCCTAAAGAAACTGAACACACTAGGGAGGCTACATCAGTCGTTCCTAAAGAAACTGACACTACTGGGAAAAGACTCTGAAGAGAAAAGCATCAGATTCAAAAACCGCAGCCGTGAAGAAGTTGAAAACTATGCCAAGTTCTTCAACTGGACCTATTGATGCTACACCAATTTCCTTAGCACCTGCCTACGAAATTGTACCATTTGGGGTGGAATATGTCATCCCAGATGAAGATGAAGATCGGTCTGCTACTTCAACAGAGCAGATTGATGAAGAATTTAAGTTGAAGACATTGCTTCAACTCCAAAGGTATCATCGCCCCAGCCTCAGTTCACTACTGAAGAGGCTGGAGTTGAAGAAATTGATGAGGACGTAGACATTGGTAATACAACGTCTGTCATTTATGATGAATATTGGGAATCAGCACACCCAAATTCACCAATTACGACTCCTCTGACATAGATTCCTTAATCGCCTGCTCCGACTGAAGACATACATGAAGAACCTGCCAATCTGAACACCCAAGTCACTGAAGAAATTCCAACCACAATGGCTGATGATCTTGATGCTCCAGCCGCAACTGAGGAACCAGCTCTCCAAATCGTTCTGTGTGAAGGTGCTCCTCTCATGCCAAAGGAGACTAAGGGGTGCTTCCAGCCAAATCTTCAATCGAAGCCAAGAATGCCATTCAAAGGCTCGGTACACCCCAAATTCCTCAAGAGAAATTTCTTCAATGAACCAATGTTCTTCACTGGTCCAAATCCCTATGACTTTGCAAGGGCTTCGCAACAGATTCTAGACGGCAACACAACTTAACTACTATGCATCACTTCTTTTTGAGAAGAAGAAAGTCTTAGATCACCACCAAATTCCTTATGCTGACATGGAAACCCTTCCATCATTCACACCGGTGCTCTAGGTTCTTCAGGATGCAGGCATTCTCCCATTCTGCATCGACATCTGCGATTGGAATGAAGAACTCATTCTTTAGTTCTATGCCACATTGCATATCAGCGGAAATGCTTCAGGCGTAACTTCTGGATATTGGACCGGATGACAGGATCAACACACTTCACCGCTCAAGCTTCTAAATTGCCTCAGTGTGTACCAGTTTCAATTCCCTCAGATGAAGCTCGCAAACTGTTTGATGAGCTTGCACTTCCAAATCAGATGATGCAAGTGTTGATGAAGACATTGCCTCTTGGAAAGCCTCAACGAAAAACCTTCCTTGTGAAGGATCTGCTATATGTGCCCAGGACTATCTACCGTATACTCACAAATACACTATGTCCTCAGAAGGGCTACAATTCTGAAGAAGAAGTGGAAGGAGTCATGAAGAATATGCTCTTCAACATCATTCATGGGATTCCAATTGACTTGCACGACTTCTTCATGAGGACTTTGGCTAGTGCTACACTAGCTCCATTTGAAGAGAAGCCCTATGCGCCTTGGATAATGAAATTCATCAGGGAAAAGTCCTCAGTTCCCTTCAAGGCTGATTTCCAGAACCACTTTAGCTTCCTGCCTCCAATTTAAGTCATCAAGAGCACAATTGCCTCAGTTGAAGGAAAAGGCAAGGCTATCATTGATGAAGGCACTCATCCATTGGATGGACAGTTTCGCAAAACAGCTTCCTTCTCCACCAGTGATGACACTGCCACTCAAGACTCTGATGCAGAGGCCTCAGCTCACAAACCTCAAGAGTCTGCCCCTCATGTGATGACTGATTGCAAGCTTCTAATAAGTCTTCATCAGAAGGCCGATCGCAATCACAAGTGGGTCAAGCGTCAACTTGGATACATTGTGCAGAACATGACTATAACGCAGAACACCATGAAGAGGAATCACTACTACGCACATGAAAACCTCAACCGCTCTTGGGCCGTACTGTCTCACCTCATGTCTTCTGAAGAACGGAATGAGCTGGATCTTGAGGAACATCCTGACTAGGCTCGTCGACCTCAGAAGAAATTCAAGAAAGTTCAAGTTCCTCCGATCGTCACAAGTTCATTTTCTTCATCTCGAGAGCACGATGATGATGAAGACATTGACGACACTGCGGTAGGCCCTGCATCGACAAACGACGCCGATGATGAAATTCTTTAAAGGGGCGTTAGTCCTCACTTTTTCTTCACTTTTGGTCTTTGATGACAAAGGGGAGAAAATTTGAGTTAGTCTTCAAGCAGGTCTCTTGATATGGGCTATGTTTGTTTAAGTTACAACTCTTGCTCCTCTGAAACTTTTGTTGGTTGAGTTGTAAACTTAAGTCCAATGGTGGCCTGCCACTTTTGAACTATTTCCTCACATGGTTATTTCCTCAAGTACCTTAATGCATACATGCTGAAAATTGTCAGACCCCATTTTCCTCACGCATTTCAAATTCTTCATATCATATGTTCAAATGCATGTAAGAACTACAAGCTATAGGGGGAGTTCTTCATGTTTTAACCTAACATGTGCATTTGCAGTCCAAAGGAAATTCCTCAAATATGCACATCTTTAGAGGGAGTTCTTTTATATCTTGCAATAAAATTCCTCAAAATCCGCACTTTCACTTCATATGTTTATCCTCGTTGAAAACATAACCTATTTGTCATCAATCACCAAAAAGGGGGAGATTGTTAGTGCATCTAGTGCCCCTTAGTGATTTTGGTGTATTGAAGACTTATAGGTTAAGGTACTAATGTGTTTGTGAGTGTACACAGGCTCTATAAGTCGATGAGGAGTTTGATATATTCGAAGATTATCGACCCCAAAAAATGTACGTCTTCAAGTGAAGACTTTGTTGAAGACTTTGGTGAACAGTTTGTGAAGACTTTGAAAATGAAGAAGTTGGTGTGACCTTGAAGATATGAACGAGGAATATGAAGTGTGAAGACTTTTGTTTTCGTAGTTTCATTTCCTTTATTTGAGTCATAGGAAACATTGTACTGTTAAAGGGGGCTGAGGTAATACTAAGAAAAATTTCCAACTAATGCTCGACTCCAAAATCCTCAACCTATACAATTCTTTGAGTGAAGCCTTTGGAAATCTCTTACGGTTCAAACAAGTTCTTAAGTGACAGAGACGAAGTTCTTCTGGTCTCTGAGGAAATTGATCTGACTGAGGAGTAACGATTTCGCATGTGCGAATTGCCTACAAGTGAGGAACATGATATGTCTGAGGACTTTCATAGTTCGAAAATCTGACCATTGCTGTGCTTAGCGCTAGCTATCCCCAATCGCGAATATCCACATAACGGTCATATCATTGGGGGTATTTATGTCATATCATGTCAGGTTGCACCCTGGCTATAAATAGCCACCCCCACAACCACTAGTTGGTTGGCTGCTCCGAGAGAGAACTGACACTTGTCATTTGAGAGCAACCCATCCTCCGAGGACCTTCAGAGAAAATCATCAGTGAGGAAAAGCCCACAACCAAACCACCAAACCCAAAGCGATTGAGCATCACTGAAGAAATTCTTGTGTGGAACCGACGCTTGTTACCTTTGAGGACTATGCATCCTCCAGACGGTTAGGCGTCATTGTCTAGTGCTCCTGCAATCAATTAGGGATCACGAAGTGACTTTGGTCTAGAGCATCCAGTAGTAAATTATGGATCGCCGGGTGACCAGTTTGTGAGGGTTTTGGAAGTCTACCCTGAAGACTTACCACGAGTGTTGGACGAGGACTGTGTGACCTTAGCTCAAGGAGAATATAGTAAGGACTGTGTGACCTGGGACTATGTGTCCTCTGGTTTAAATACCAGGCCACTCCAAACGAGACGTACGACTATCACAACAGTTGGAACTGGGTAATCAAATCGTTGTCTTCATCAAGCTACCTGGTTCTATTTCCTCAACCCTTCTATTTCCTCTTATAACGGTTGATGAAATTGAACTTTACTGTTTGAAGAATTTGACTGTAGACTTTCACAATTTCCTCACCTCAAATTCTTCAAGTTACCTTGTTCCTCACCTACTTATCCTCTATCACGCTACTTGTAATTTGTGCATGTTTCATTTCATCATGATGACTATGTTGTCACTATGTTCCTCATGCACTTGAGTAATTATTCCACTGCGAGTTATTCATTCTATTTCAAATTCCTCAAGTGATGAATTTGTAAAAATCGCCTATTCACCCCCCTCTAGTTGATATAACGCACTTTCAATCTTCTCCGTCTTTGCGATTGTACACGTTAACGTTCATAAGTTGCCGTGAGCATACCGTGAGCTACGTTACTCCGTTTACCACGTTCTACATATGTATTTGCATCGATTTTGCATGACACATTCACATTTGCCATGTCCATGCATGTTAGAACTACTAAACGTGAGATTCCTCCAGGATACTAAATAACTTAATATCTGCATATGAAACATGACTAGTATAAGACTGCCATCTTATTGCATCAAAATGCTCATGCATCATCTTGTTTGCGCATTGCACTTGGTACGTATGTTTATTTGGTATCATTTCTCTTTGGGTACACCCGAGTGTCGAGCCTAAGTATGAGGTTCCCGGAGAGAATGTCGTCAAGGACCCAACTCTTATTCCCCTGAAGACCCAATAGGCAAGACGACACATTCCCCTGGATACCACTACAATCATTAATATGTTAGTTGTCTCGCTTCCATCGTTATGTCTTGCTACCTACCATTTGTTTGTCAAGCCTCCCAACATTGCCATGATAATCCTCTAACCCCTCCACATCCCAGCAAACCTTTGTTTGGCTATGTTACTGCTTGCTCAGCCCTTTTATAGCGTTTCTAGCTGCAGGTGCAATTTCTTCCATGTGTCAACATGGAAATTCTTTTGTTATCACAATATTATTGCTATTTAATTTAATACACATATATACTTGGTAAAGGGTGGAAGGCTTAGCCTTTTGTTTAGTGTTTTGTTCCATCTTTGCCGCAATTGTTACTTGTGTACCGGTGTTATGTCACATAATTGAGCGCTCCTAACATGCTCGGGGTTGTTATGGGGACCCGTTGATTTTTGATTTAGGGAAAAAACTTGTCTGGCAAGGCCAAACATTCGTACTACATTTTTCCAACATAATAACACTAATTATTAATTTGACGCATAGGGAGTTAGCACTACCCGACGTTCATTATTCCACATAATACAGGGGGGCTAGTGCTGCTGGTGCTGGTCCAAACTAGAGCACTATGCGGGGCCAACCCAAGGCAACTCGGGAGATGTCTATCGTGCCCTGTACTCTAGCTTATCCATCGTGTCCCGAGAACGAGATACGTGGCTCCTATCGGGATAGTCGACACACCGGGCGGCCTTGTTGGACTTGTTTTACCTTTCTCAAATGTCTTGCTCGTGGGATTTCGGCGACATTTTGGGTTATCTTGAAGTTGGGATTTTCCATCCGGATTCCACAAATACTACGAGTGATTCAGCGGTTGAGGAATACCAATGCAGCGTGTGCTTAATTTGTGATGGATGAGTTGGAGCCCCCATGCAAGGTTAAATCTTTCAAAAAGTCGTGCATGCGGTTATGTGGCCAGTTTGGAAACTTTGTTTAACACCCGGTCATAGTAAACTTGAACTAAACTCAAATGAAATACACCAACTGTGTGCGTAACCATGATTGTCCTTTCTTGTGAGTCCTTATCCAAGAGAGAACACGGTGGGGTTATGTTAGACGTAAGTAGGTGTTCAGGATCACTTAGTGATCATTACTATTCACGTCCTATATGCATAGGCCACCCACTTTACTTTCTGTATTCGTAAGTTAGCCACTCAAATAAATGCTTAGTCACTTGCTGCAGCCTCACCACTTAACCATACCTCAACCATTAAGCTTTAATAGTCTTGATACCCTTGGAAATGAGATTGTTGAGTCCCTGTGGCTGACAGATTACTACAACAACAGTTACAGGTACATGTAATGCAATTGTTTGACGTGAGAGTGATGCTTGCTTGATTAGGAGTTCTTCTTCTTCTTCTTCATCAATCTAGGATGGGTTCTAGGCTACAGCCTAGGATAGCAAGGATGGATGTCATTTTATCATTTGATTTCATCCGTAGAAGACCCTGCTCCTCTGTATGATGGTTGAATATGTTGTTGAATTGATATGATATTGATGTAGCTTGTGGCGAGTGTAAGTCAATTCCATATACTCATCTCTTCTGTAAATGTACTTGTAATGATATCCATTCTTGCAAAACGACGAGATGCGCTTCTATCCATGTCTAGGCCCTCACGATAGGATCACATCTTGGGCGTGACATGTGCTTTGGTCATCTTCCACCTCTGCCTACTGGCATAGGAGAAGTGACACACGCGCGTGCGGAGCTCACCACCTCCTGCTTCGCCGTGGCACGGACCCAACCTGCTAGCGACGCCACGAGGACGCCTAGAGCCCTCTAGATCCATTCCCCCTACTCCTTCTCCTCCGCTCTCTCCCTCGCCGGCTGAACGGATTCGTCATCACCGCTCACCAACCGCCGTGGCCTCGGGCCTCCCCTCTCCTCCCCAAGCTGCCCACGAGCTCCGACGCATTGAGCTGCCCATCCACGCCGAAGGAATCGTCACCGGACGATCTCCTCCATCGCCAGTGTCACCATCTCCCTCGCGAGCAACTAAAGGCCGCCCCCGTCAATTCGTCAGCCATAGTTCGTCCCCAAGCCCACTGGGAACATCGGCCTAACTGCAGTGAGCTTGTCGTCCCTCTCCCCCTCTTCCCATGCCCTCTACCGAGTTGTAGCCTCGCCCCGCCGCGAGCCTGAGCCTCTCCCCGGCGGCAATGGCGTGGCCATGGCCACAGCCACCACGGCTCGCGCCCGAGCAACCCTAAGTGCTCCTAGATCCCCTGTGAAGCCACCGAACCAATTGCCATGCTAGCTCATGCCCCGTAGCCCGTGCCTGCATGCGGCCGAACGCCGACCTTCGCTAGCTTGCTCGCCGACAACGATCGTGGCTGCCCCAGCTCATCCCGCTGCCCCTGCTAGACACGGCGCTTCGCCAGCTCACCGTAGCCGCAAACCACACATAAAATGGTGCCCTGCAGCATGCTCCAGAGCATCTCCGGCAAACTTGCGTCGTGGGTTTGGTCGTCGATGACCTGACTCACGTAGCCGGATGATTAGCGCTAATCACCCTGCCATCAACCACTGATGGCGGGCCACGTAGGTGGTCACAGCGCAATCAGCGTCGGGTTTGACCGGGATTATTCCCTAGGTCGTTGACCAGTGGACCCCACTAGTCAGGTTTGACCTAGACCTGGCGCGGTTGACCCGCTAACGTCAGCTTGACGTAATGCTGATGTACTAAATATTTTTTGTAAAAGAAATAATCCAGAAAATGTTTAAAACTTTAAAAATTCATAGAAATTATTTTGTAAGTTAGATTGAAATAATTTATATATGAAAAATTATTAGAAAAATCAAATGAATTTGATGGTGCCATTTTCATGCATGTTATATCAAGCTAAATATGATAACTTGGACATCTTGTTCCAAACACAATATGCCACTTCACATATGGAGTTGAATTTGAAGCTTGGGTTCCAACCATCTTCATTTAACATGTTGATAGATGCATTATACCAAAACAGCAACATATTTACATGTCATACTCATGCATAATTCTAAAGCATTTTCCTTGCTCAATTTGTACCTTGTTTGATATTGTCGATAGACTTGCGAGACGTAGTTATTGACGACATAGAAGAACAGCTGAGCTCTTCCGATAAAGAGGCAAGAAAAACCACTTGAGCACTTCTGTACAATCCCACTCCCTCTCTCTTTCTCTCATTTCAATGCATTAGGACAACGCGATTCAACTGCTACCTGTGCTGCGATAGGTGAACCCACTCCTTTGCATGACCTGTCATTGTCATAGTAAATAGCTAAACCAAGCAACCTAGCATACTTGGTAGTTGCTTGAGCCATGTTGTGCTATAACCCTGTTATGCTTGCTATGCTTAGAGTTATGTCAGGTCTGATTCATCTCGGTGATGAACCGGAGTGAAATGGATGTGTCATGATGATGAGGATTAAGTGTTGAACCTATTTTGGTAAAGGTAGCGATGAGAGGCCACGTAGGAGTACATGGTGGGTTGTCTCATTGAAGCCGCTCATAGGAACTGAGTTCCGTGTTTGTGTTCCGAGACTAGCTACTACCGCACATTGGGGTCCAGTAACTCGACCACCTCGGCCTATTAACTTCCATGTTTTCAGTCCAGGAGTCATAGTAGTTCAAAACGTTTATAGGTGTGGCGGGGCCTGTGAGGTGAATGAACGGGCTAGTCGGGACCGGCTTGGGGTCCTGTACACAACATTTGAGGCCATGTTGGAAACCTCATCCGTAGTTCCATTATGGGTTTCAACTCAGATATGCGACTACCTTGGGCCTGAGTCATTGTAAGTTAACACCCGTGGCCGACTTCCTCGCTGGGCTTCCGCTTGAAGGTTGCCGAGGTGCCTTTTTAGTGCACATGGCGATAAGTGGCGGGAGCATGTGTGACGAAGTACACCCCTGCAGGGTAAACTATCTATTCGAATCGCCACGTCCGTGGATATGGACTACTTGGAGACTTGCATTGTTCATAAACAACTTTAACTGGAGACTCTAAAATGCTCCAGATAAGTGTGACTGCTATGGATGGCTTCTCGTAGGAAGATGAGAGAGGATCCAGAGTGGTGTATTGATGTGGTGAATATGTGGATTCGTGTGTGATACTTCACCTCAAGGAAAGTATTCATAATCGTAGTATAGGTAAGCCAAGAGTCAAAGCTGGCTTGCTCCAATAAACCCCACAAACCCCTCTGTTGAAAATGATGCATATGTAGATAGTTCTGATGTAAGTCTTGCTGAGGACCTTTGTACTCACGTTTGATTATTTATGTTTTTGCAGATGAGACATCAGTCTCATTAGTGACTCTTACGACGTGAACTTCGATGTTGACCAGATTAGCTTGGGAATCCTAGACAAAGGTTTGTCTCCTTTGGGAGGGTCGTTGTAGTTTTCAGGCTCCTCCAACCACTTTTAGTAGATGTCTGTACTCAGACATGTGATGCTTCCGCTTGTTGCTTCTATGACTTGAGTGTTGGGTCATATGATCCCTGTTTGTAATACCACAATATGTTAGCTCTTATGAGTCTTGAATAAATACTTGAATCATAGAGTTTTGTTGTGATGCCATGTTGTATCTACGCATATCGTGCATAGTGCGTGTATGATTGAAATGCATTGGTATGTTTTGGATTCAACACCTAGTTGTGTGCCTTTAGTAGCCTTCCTTACGGGGAAATGCCTCTTTGTGCTTCCATGATCTGTGGTAGCTTGCTACTGCTTTGGACACATTGATTGAAAAGCGTGTATCCTTTTGCTATTGTGTTTGTCCCTACGGGGAAATGTCTCGCAATGTAATGGAGTCCCTGTAGCCTGTTACGACTCGTCTACATGCAGTGATGACATTAATGTCCCACGACATAATGGAGTCCTTGTAGCTTTCTATGAATCGTCTACACACGCTGATGATCGACACCTTCACTGCTGGGTTGCGTATGCCTGTCCCTGTATGGTCATGCCACTTGGGTCTATGACTAGTCATGTCGACCTGGGTTCTTTTATGTGTGAATGCTAGTGACGTGTTCATATCCATGAGCCAAAAGGCGCAAACGGTCCTGACCAAGGTAAGGCGGCAGCCGTGAGTTACCGTGCGTGAGGCCACAAAGTGGTGTGACATGATAAAGGCTGGATTCATATGGCTTGTGATCGGGGTCCCCACAGAGTTCCCTTGGTTCGATGGGATTAGGCGCAAAGGTCTGGCTCATAAAATCTTTGACTTGTCGATGAAGAAGAATTGCTTGGTTCAATTCGCTCTGCATGACAACTTCTATACTTCTCAGGTTGGTATTGTTGAGGGCATCATAGTTGAACACCTCATCGAGTTTGTAATCCCTTGGAAGAGGGTCCCCATGTCAACCTCGACGTCGACACACCCGACACCATATCATGGAAGTTCACTTCTAATGGTATCTACTTGGAGGCATCGACCTACAAGGCATAATTCTTGGGCCATACGGACACAAGCATGATCCCAAACATTTGGGAGATCTGGCCGCCTCCTAAATGTAATTTCTTCGCATGGATGGCAATCAATAATAGGATCTGGACAACAAACATGCTTCAACATCGTCGATGGCCAAACTGCGAACTTTGTCTACTTTGCAAACAGGTCCAAGATCCGATGGCCCACCTTCAATTCCAATATCGATACACTATCAGAGTTAGGCGCATGGCCAAAGATTGGATTGGTCTCCATGATATGCATCCTTCTGATTGGAGTGGTGTGACTTCAGTCACAGAGTGTTGGAGCAAAGATGTAACTCCCAAGATGCGATCCTATCCTTATTTTAGCATGAGGGCCTCGACAGGGATAGAAGCGCATCTCGTCATTTCGCAAGAATGGATATCATAACAAGTACATGTATAGAAGAGATGAGTATATGGAATTGGCTTACACTCGCCACAAGCTCCATCAAGATCACAACAATACAACATATTCAATCATCACATAGAAGAGCAGGATCTGACTACGAACGAAAAAAACAAACGATAAAATGACATCCATCCTTGCATTTCCAGGCTGCCGCTTGGAACCCATCCTAGATCAAGGAAGAAGAAGAAGAACTCCAAATTAATCAAGCATCATGCTCACGACAAACCATCGCATTACCTGTACCTGCAACTGTTGTTGTAGTAATCTGTGAGCCACATGGAGTCAACAATCTCATTTCCAAGGGTATCAAGACTAGCAAAGCTTAATGGGTGAGGTATGGTTAAGTGGTGAGGCTGCAACAAGCAACTAAGCATTTATTTGAGTGGCTAACTTACGAATATAGAAAGTAAAGTGGGTGGTCTATGCATGACGGACGTGAACTACCAATGATCCCTAAGTGATCCCGAACACCTACTTACGTCGAACATAACCCCATCGTGTTCTATTTCGGATAAGGACTCACGAGAAGAGACAGTCACGGTTACACACTCAACTGGTGTATTTTATTTGAGTTCACATCAAGTTTGCTAGGACCGAGTGTTAAAGATAGTTTCCAAGTTGCCACGTAACCGCGAACACGACTTTCCAAAAGTTTTAACCCTACAGGGGTGCTCCAACTCATCCATCACAAATTAACCACACGGAGCGGGAATAACCTCGACCATGAATCTCGTGATTTCTTAGGCAATTCCACTGGAAAACCACAACCTCTAGATTGACCGAAGTATTCTCAAAATTCCTCACAGAGGATGTTGAAGAAAAGTAAAACAAATCCAGCAAGGCCGCCCGACGAGTCGATGAACCTGATAAGAGCTATGTATCTCATTCTTAGGACACGACTAGATGAGCAGTACATACGGTGGCCTGATATAAATCCCTCAAGTTGCCTTGAGGTGGCCCCGCAAGTGGCTCTCGTTTGGACCAACACTCATGAGGAGCATTGGCCCGGGTTGTTGATCAAAGATCCTCGGGTTGATTACTCCCTATGCAGGTTTGTTAGTTATTAGGCAAATGTAGTACCAATGTTGGGCCTTTCCAGACAAGCTTTATCGTAAAACTAAAATCAAGGGGGTCCCCATAACAACCCCGAGCATGTTAGGAGCACTCAGTATGGAACATAACACCAGTACACAAGTAAATGGGGCGACAAAGATGGAACAAAACACCGAGAAAAAGGCCAAGCCTTCCACCTTTTACCAAGTATATATGTGAATTAAATTAAATAGCAATAATACTGTGATATAACAAAGATATCCATATTGTTACATGGAAGCAATTGCACCTGCAGCTAGAAATGCTATAAGAAGGGCCGAGCAAGCGGTAACATAGCCAAACAATGGTTCGCTAGGATGTGGAGGGGTTAGAGGCTTCTTATTGCAATGTTGGGAGGCTTGACATACAAGTGGTAGGTAGCGTGACATACCGATAGAAAATGAGACAACTAGCACGGCAATGATAGTAGTGGTATCCAGGGAGATGTTCATCTTGCCTTCTGGTTCTTTAGAGGGACAAAGAGCTGGGTCCTCGAAGTTGTACTCTCTTGTATCCTCGTACTCATGCTCAACACTCGGGTCTACCGAAATAGAAACAACACCAAATGAACATGCAAGCAAGGTGCAATGCACAAACAAGATGATGCATGACCAAGTTGATGTATTTAACATGGCAACCCAAACTAGTCATGTTTCTAATGCAATTATTAAGTTCTTTAGTATTCTGGACGGAACCTCAAGTTAAGTTATTATAACATGCATGATCATGGAAAATATGGATGCTTCATGCAAAAACGATGCAAATGCATATGTAGAATGTCGCAAATGGAGTAACGTAGCCCACGGTATGCTCACGGCAAGTTACGAACGTTAATGGAGACAAATGCAAAGATGGAGAAGGACCTGGGCTATTCCTTGGTATTCCAAGGACGCCACTGTATAGGGATGGAAAAACCGACAAGAATAGACCCAAAAATCACACAAAACAATGGAGTGTAGCTCCCACAAATCTAAAAATGATTCCACACACAATCGGTCCACAAACAGCAACATGTCATCTTGTAACACATGTATCAAGAGGTACATCAAGCGTAAAACCACAACCAAAGCATGTAAAGGAAGTATAAAACAAGCTTGACAAATCATCTATCTACAGAAACTTAAAAGGAACCATGGATCAATGGCAATGAAGCTCACAAGATGGCATGTTGAAAAAAACAATTAGGGACTTAGTGACAATTCTAGTTTAACAGATTCCGAGTTAATCTAATAGCATCTTAACAGCAGCAAAACATTATTCTCCAGCAAGTTTCATGACTTGGAATTTAATAGGGTGATAGAGGGCAACATCTACTACAAAACACTAGCACTAAGCATGAGCTAAAACATCACATGTCACTTGGTAGCATCCCCTAAACATGGCATGAAAATAACTACAAATTCTTAGACTTAGACAAATTTCATTAAGAGAATAGCAAAAGTTCATTTCAACATAGCATCTTTGGCAAGATATAACTAAAAGATGAATTATCCATTTCGAAAAGTAAAGGCACCAAATGACAGAGGGGGACAAGCACAACATTTCATGGCATTGGTCCAACTCCAAAGGAGCACTATATCCATGGGTATCATCCACACAACATGGGAAGACAAATCATAGATTCTCAACACAGAAAAATTTAGCATGTGACAATAGCAACTTTCTTAGCTACTTTTCAGCAAGATAGCCACTGATCTACAATCTTATCATGGCAAAGGAAAATACCAGGGGCTAGTGCTCACAAAACAATACCACTTTCATGTTGACACATCTATCATAGCATGCATGGATTAAATACTACAAAAATCACAATATGCCACATCACCACAAAAATAGAAGTTTTGCAAACTTGCTCAAAAGACAAAAAAAATTGCACCATTTTATTCCTTGGGAAATTCTAGGCCAAAGACATATATCACACTCATATATTACTATTGGTAAAACTCCCACTACATCGAAAGAAAAAAAACTCAAATTGACTTATAAGTTGAAACTTGCCCTATTTGGCTACCGCCAAATATGCCCATGTCCAGATCTGGATCTTCTTGGAAAATGGAAAGAACAATACAATAGAATATATTTGATATATTAAAAAACAAGCACAGTGGGGGTCCCACTGGCAGTGACAACAGGTGTGATAGCCTCGCATATTATGGATGATAGACTACTCATATCAATAAGGAATTCCTTCTTTTCCGGGGGCCCATTCGAACAAAACTCCTAGGTTAAGCTCGCTTGGCTTGGAGTAGTTTTAGGATGGGTGACCGACTGGGAAGTTGGTCCCGGGTGCGCATGAGTGAGGAGAAAGTGCGCAGAAAAGACTAGTATTGATCTGTGAGGCTAGTCTAGATTCGACCGGGAGTAACGACCGGGGCACCCCTGAGGATCACAAGAGGGGCCAGGCCCACTTGTCAAGGCCTCACTCAACAGGTTTTTTTTGAAAACAGGGCATCTCGGACCCGTGGGGCATCGAACACATGACCTGCGGCTGTAGCGCGGGGATGCAACCACTGCGCTACTAGGGAACTACTGATCATATAGGGGGGTATGTTCTTTTGAATAGACTCCTGCTACTGTTGCACTTCTACTGGCGACCAAAATAGCGAAGGACGCCGATGAGTGCACAGGCAACCTCTGGACCAGCTGACCACCGGCGGGGGTTGCCGACTCTACGGAGGTTTCATTCCCAAGGCTAGCACGGAGAGGAACGGGCTGCAAGGCAAGCACAAGGAGTTCGACGCTCCTGCCATGGCGGACAAGGCACAACAGTCGCGACAAAATTGCGGGGCTCTACATGGTCCTGCGGCGCGGCGAGGTGACAGGCAAGCGCAAACGAGGCAAGGTGCAACGAAGGAAGCTACTTGGGCACCTAACATGGACTAACGAAGGCGGATAGACATGGACTGCACGAACTGCAACTTCGGCGATGACGGCGACCGGAGTAGAGAAACGGGAATCAGTGCTCACCCACGGATTTTTCTACTGGAGTCGAACATGGAGATGACGCAGGAGATGAAGGCGACATGACGACGATGGCTTGGCGAAGAGGACTACGGAGCCCCCGGGTTCTCTACGGCGATGAGGAAGAAGCCGATGATAGAGGGACAATCTGTACCTCCTAACGACCGGAATCAGGGAAGGAAGAAGTGGAGATGCTAGGCGACATGGTGGAGCCGACGAAGGAAGGCGCCGGCAACGAGGACGACGACGATGGCGGCTCTGCTCTCTGAACTCTCTCCGGACATGCCAGGGAAGAAGGAGAAGGGAAGGGGTGGTGGCGGCGCGGAGAGTAAGGTGGAAACCATAGGGAGGGCACGGACGACTAGGGATTAAAAAGGGGGAGCGGGAACGCGCTGGCCCCAGTGTTCGTGAGACTTCACGGCACCGGAGCTGACACTCTCGCTCTCGCTGCACTGAAGGAGACATCTACGTTATAGCGAGCAGGTGGCCGTCAGGAGGGGAGATGGGCTGCGGGAGCGAGGAGATGGGCCAGGAAAGGGGAGCCAAGGCCCAAGCGGCGGTCTGCTCTCTCTCTCTCAAATAATAGAAAGGGTTTTCCTTTAAAAAAACAACACGAAAGAAATAAAATGACACGGAGTTGAAAAGGAATTATAGAGGAATAGAAAATGTCTTGCACTCACAAAAAACGTGCACTATTTTTATAAAAATGAAATTGGTATTTTTAGGACAAACAATTTAATTCATTTAACATTATTAAACATGTTGTTTTACCAATCCTAATAGAATATTTAGGGGAAGAGCAACATTTTTATAGAAATTATTAAGCAAGTAAAATTCCACATGTTGCACTATTTTTAAATAGGAGAGGTGGGCAAGTTTAAGAGAAAATGAGGAGGGGTGTCACACCAAGACTTGCACACCAGCACCACATTACACAGACACTCACAAGAACACAAGCATAGGATGCAACATCAAAATTATGAGATGATGCCATTATGCCATGATTAATGATGAAGGTCATGAAGCTCAAATTTGTTTCTATCCGACCACATGAGGGCAAACTTAGAAGGTTCCACATGAGAAATATATTACAAAAGGCAAGGATCACACTTGGGCTGTTACAGAAGATGGTAACAAAAAGGCCGAATTGCAAAGTCCACTTGCTTCCTTGATGTTGCTAATCTTTTAGAGTAGTGGAAAGAGAGGAACACATGAATATTCCGTGAAAATGTCGTCCCAGTGGGTGTCATTGTGGGGGATACCTCACCTTGGAGCATTGTGGGGGCGAGGCACTTGAGTAATGTAATGTCGCGATAGTAATTGTTGTAATTCGTCCATGGGCCTTGAACCTCTAAAACTTCTCTCTTCATGAATGAAAATGGCAAATCTTTTGCCTCGTTTCAAAAACAATCTTGATAGAGTAGGATAGATAAAAACTAAATAAAATTAAATCAATTGCAGCAAGTATTTTGTAACTATATAATATGAATATGGACCAGGGGGGGCATAGCGTTCACCAGAGGCATGTCTCTCATGAGCATAGTAGCGATGGGTGCACAAATTACTGTTGGGCAATTGCAAGAAAAGGAAATAATTACTATTCACAACATGATCTCCATATAAGCATTACGCTCGTGCCAAGTAGACTGAAACAATTCTGTGGCTACTACTATTAGTCCACCAATAGACCGCTATCCAGCATGCATCTATGGTACTAAGTTCAAGACAAACTAAGTAATTCTTCAAGGAAGATAATATAATGTAGATAAAGTAAGACAACAATATGTTCACACCCCATTGTTTTATCCTTAGTAGAAACAACAAAAATACGTCCCTTGCTATCCCTTCATTCACAAGGTGAGGACACCGCAATATTGAACCTACTACCATGCACCACTCCCTCTGATGATCTATTCATCTACTTGGATAGAGCTAACTTATAGATCGGAAAACATACATAGCTATATGAAATCACACATAATAAACCTCAGATTTGATAAATTAATTTCATTGAATAATCTGAACATAAAATCGTAGGTCAAGAGATCCCAACAATTACACCAAAAAAATTACATCTAATAGGTATCCGAAGAGATCATTGTATCGAAGATAAAACTAGAGAGAGAGCGAGAGAGCGAGAGAGAGAGAGAGAGATCTAGCTACATCTATGGACCCGTACGCCCTACAGGAACTACTCACATATCATGTGGTATGCAGCAAGGTTGATGAAGATGGTCGGCGTGATGGAGCCCCCTTGGGCAGAGTATCAGAAAAGGCCTCGACATGGGATCGCAATGCAATAAAGAGATGCAACTGTGGAAAAAGTTATCCCGATGCTATCCTCTAGCTTTTTGTATTTTAGGAGATTTATAGAACAAAGAGGTGGAAGAGGGGGCCCACGAGGGAGCCATAAGAGGTGGGAGGGAGGGTACGCCCTACTCCTAGGGTGTGGCCCCTGCCCTTGTGGGTGCCTTGTGCAACGTCTGGTCTCACTCCAACACTCCATCATCTTGTTTTGGTCAACGAAAAATCCGTAAAAAGTTTTGCCATATTTGGATTCTTTTTGGTACTCATTTTTTGAAAAATTAAAAACAAGTGGAAAATAGCATCTGGCAGTGGGCACTATGTTAATAGATTAGTTCCCAAAAATGATATAAAATGGCATATAAAGCATACAAGATTTATAAAATAGTAGCATGAAAACATCAAAAATTATAGATACATTGGAGACTTATCAATTCCCTGTGGTCCCTAGGGTAGATGTTTTTCTCTCGAGTGACCTGGACCCCCAAGGTCCATAGGGTGCCAATAGTTATATAAGGCTGGAGGATTACAAATGCCCACCCATTTCCTCCGTCAACTATAATCATCCATTTGAGCATCTCCACCATTCCCAAACCCTAAAACCTTAATTGATGTTCACCCCCACTGAAATCCCATCAAAATTTGAGAATTGAAAGATAATCACATGATATACACATCCAAGGAAACAATATATGAGTTCCATACTTGTTAATGGATAAGCTTGTTGCTCTCGGGGATTTGAGACTCCTCGTGGAAAAACTTCTTAGATGCTATAATAGAAGTTACTATTTATTTCCAAGCTGGTAATTAATGTTTCCAATGCTTCTCGAGTCTATATATGAAAAAGGCTCAAGGGAAAACTCATCTGCATGAGTTAATGATAAATGGTAAAATAGGTTCCTAGTCCCACCTATAAGACTATCTCAAGTGTGGCATGATGGTTCCCTTTTCCTGATCATCTACGACCCCTATAAAAGCACGATAGGGGGTAGATCCAAATAATCAGGTGCAACCATCTACCAGGTCTAAAGGCCCAAAAGTCTCTGGTGTTTAATACAACAAGACACTAAACAAACCACTAACCCTCCATACCCCACATCTCATCAAACCACACGCACGACTCTGCTGAAAAAACGCACCTCACATTATGTCCCCAATGCGCGCCTCTCCTCATTTGTTGCAACATGAGCACATGGCCGTCATCCCGTTCTTCACCCCTCCTATGGACCTCTATAGATCACCATAGTCATAGCTGCCACCACTACTCCTCTGCTGCAGACGCCAGCGCACGGCCACCATCCTGCTATTCGCTTATCGTTCCATGCATGTTTTCCACATCCCTCCATACTAACCACACCCACTTCTCCAGTCAAATAGAAACTAGACGCACAACCATTGCTGCTCTCCGTCATCTCCCAACTGAAAGCACATTTCCTCCCTTGGTGGTTTTGGTAATCAATAACAACATATATCTCATTGGACTAATGTTTCCACTAAGTATATTTCAGGAAAAGTTTAATGATGGGATGGCTATAGATCTAAGAGGAGACCCCAAGATGCAAGGAATAGGATTGGCCAAGCTATAAGCATGAAGACTCTGCATTTTACTTTGTGAGAAATCACTTTGACTCCATAGGAAAGCCAATACTATTAAAAGGGGGTGAGGTAATGTTGGTGAACAAAGTGCTCCACGCGCACAAGTGCTAGCCACGAAGAACACCCACAAGCTCTCCCAAAAATATACTCTATCTAAAACCTACCACACAAAATCGATGCCACCAACTTTTTCCACTCGGCCGAACCGATTTTCATCTTAGACAGAACCCAACAAAATCCTAGCTTCTCGGTGTCACCAAGTGCTATATCGGTGCAACCGAGTTTCGGTGACCAACATTCTGGTCACCCAATTTATAAAATCATAATTTCCGAGTTTTACGAATCGGTCTCATCGATTTTAGAAACTTCCCTCGGCCACTCATATCGGTACTACCGAGAATCATATCTCGGTCACACCGACATTCCTAAAGTTGACACATTTTGAACAAATTGGTGCGATCGAGTTTTACTTCGGTTTCACCGAGTTGGTCAATAATGGTGTAACAATTTGATTTTTGTAGATTCTCATATATACCCCTCCACCACATCCCACATGCAAGAGAAGCACTCAGAACAGATCCACACTTCCCATATCCAAATTTCCGTGAGAGAACCACCTACCCTTGTGTCGAGGTCAAGATCATCCACTCCAACCATATGGATCTTGATTTCTTACCTCCCCAAGTTTCTTTCCACCCAACTAATCTCTTCTACCAAGCCAAATCTATGAGAGAGTGATTGAGTGTTGAGGAGTCTATCATCTTGGAGCACAAGAGCAAGGAGTTCATCATCACCATCAAGCCTATTAGCTTTTGGAGGGTGGTGCCTCCTAGATTGGTTAGGTGTCCCTTGGGATCCTCCTACTTCATGACAACCTACCCATTGTGAGGCTAGTCCTTCGTGGACGGAAGTTGTTCTGGAATACTCAAGGTTTCTACTTAGTGGACCCTAATGGGTGGAGCCCTCTATGGACTCTTGCGACGCTACCCTTTGTAGGTTGAAGACTCCGTAAACGTGGATGTACGATACTGCCACCTATCGGAACCACGGGAAAATCTTCGTGTCTCCAATTGCGTTTGATATCTCTAACCGTATCTTCTACTACAAGTGTTTGTATTTACTTTTTGTTGATATACTCTTAGACAAGCATGTGTATGGTGTGCTTGACTTGCTACCATTACTAAAATCTACCCCCAACTAAAACTGGGAAAAGGTAGGATTTTTATTTGGTCAAGTAGTCTAATCACCCGCCTCTAGACTTACAAGTGGTATCAGAGTTTGGTCTCCATTGCATTAGTTTCACAACCTAGGAGAGTATGGAGTCTAGTGAGGCAATTATCATCATAGAGGTCCATACTTTACTAGTTGGAAGCATAAGATGAAAATGCATATTCTTGGTCATAACCCCACCATTTGGGATGTTGTTCGTGTTTGCTTGCAAGGTGATTCATTTGGTGATGCAAAGGAAATGGATAATGAAGCGTTCGCGGAAGAATTGAAGATGTTGTAATACAATGCTCAAGCATGTAACATTCGGTTCAAGTGCCTATGCCCCAAAGAATTCAACAAAATCAACCGTCTTGAGAATTCAAAGAAAATTTCGGACACTTTGGTTGATATGCACGAAAATACCGATTCCGTAAGAGAATCTAAGTTGGATGTTCTTTGAAGTCAACTTGACATGTTCAAGATAAAGGATGGTGAAGTATTTGTGGAGATGTACTCTAGGTTAGCTCTCATCACAAATGATATTGCCGGCTTAGGAAGCAAAGAAATGACCGACAAATTCATTATCAAGAAGATACTTAGAGCTTTGGATGGGAAGTATGACACCATGGGCACCTTAATCCAAATGATGCCAAACTACAAATATCTCAAGCCTACGGAAGTGACTGGAAGGATTGTAGCTCATGAGATGTCACTCAAGGAGAAGGAAGAACTTCACAACAAGTCAAGCGATGCTTACAAAGACTCAAGTGATGCTCCCTCTACTTCAAGTGACAACCTTGTTACCAATGAATAGATAAGCTTCATGGTGAAGAAAATCAACAAGTTCTACAAGATTAGAGGAAAAGAGAGGAACTCCAACTCAATATATGAAAAGAAGCATTCATCTAGTCATGGCCGGAATTGTTACAATTGTGGAAGTCCCGGACACTACTCCAATGAGTGCATGACCCCCCACGAAGGAAGGGAAGAGTCACCTAGAAGAAAGAGCTCAAGAGATGAGTCAACTCAAAAGAGAGAAAAGGAGTAGAGATGATCATTATTAACAACGACCCTCAAGGAGAAGTGGAGACTTGGAGAAGAAGGACAAGTACACCAAGAGATACTCAAGAACAAGACATCAAGCTCACATTGTCGAATGGGTTTCCGGCTCCGAATCCGACAACCACTCCGAGAGAAGCTATCACTCCGACTCCGACTATAGTGAAGATGAAGGTGTTGCCAGACTTGCACTTGTTTCCTCCAACTCTTACAGAATATTTAATTCACCAAATGAAGGGAGTGAAAGTTGCTTCATGGATAAATGCCCCAAGGTATCACACCCCGAATACCTTGACTTTAATAGTGATGAGGATCACCTACTAGGAGATGATGACTTGCCATTTCACAAATCTAGTGATACTAGTCAAAATGAATTTCATAGTAATCACTCTAGTCAAGATAAGTTGTGTCATGATGATTAGTGGGGAATAGAGCGACTAACTAAAGAACTAAACACTCTTAATTTAGCCCACGAGTCTACTCTAGAAGATCATAGAGAACTTGTAAGGACTCATGATAAGCTCCGCTTCAAGAAGCTTAATTTGGAGCAAGAGCATTAATTCCCTAAAGCTATGATTGATGATCTTTGAAAGAAGACTTCCTCTTTTCAAGCCAAACGACTTCGCTTGTCTACATTCATTCCACAAGTTAAGGCTAAGCAAACTAGTAACAAAGGAAAGAAAGGTTCTTCAACTAGTAGGAATAAAAATGATAAATCCGATGATATTGGTTCTAGTAGTTCGATTGATTCCACTAACGATTCTCTTAGCCACATTACACTTGAGCAAGAAAATGATCTATTGAAAGGGATTATAGATAAAGGTATTTACAAAAGTCTTGCTGGATGTAAGCAATTTGAGGAAATTGTATGCAAGCATGGAGGATACCGGAAGAACCATGGCATTGGCTACTTCAACGCCAATGGAGTTGAATGGGAAGAAGGTAAATACCCCAAGCCCAAGTTTGTTCTTCAAAGGGATAAGGACAAACATACTCTTCCCAAGGGAACAAAAGCAGAAGATGACCTTCCAGCACGAGACCACAGTCTCAAGGGCAATGACAAGCTTCAAGAGGAGATTGACATATGAAGATGAATCCCAAACAAGGGTTAAGTAGGTTCCCAAGGCTACCACAAGATCAACTTCTACAAGTTCCATTTCAACTCCAAGGATTTGCATCAACTTGATGTGGGTCCCCGAGGATAAGAACTATAGAAGTTCTTTAGGAGTGACTCCGCCAATGAAATTAACTCACATTCATTACTAGCAAGGACTAGTTGCAATGAACATCAACATTATGCAATAGTTCAAGGAGTCACACATTTCCGCAAAGGTAAGCAAGGGGACAGGGTAATTAGTTAACCCATGGACATCATCATGTATTATTTGCACTCCATGTCCATAGACATCCTTGTATTTTTCTCTTGTGTGTGGGACTAACCCATGTAGGTGAGAAGAGTAAGAAACAAAAATGAATGCTCCCAACTCAAGATGATCTTCATCTACTATGAGCATCCACCACTACATTACCTAAATTAAGTCTTCTACGACAAAACCCAAGGTTAGTTTATTCCTCTTAGGAGGGATATCACATCAAGGGGGAGCTTTACACTAAGACTTGAGTTAAAGCATCTCTTAAAATGTGACAACATTTACAAGATTTATGTACAAGTGGCAACCCCACTTGTTCTTAAACGATGAGTATGAACTATAATCAAATATTCTTACTTGGCTCCTAAGTCAATATACTCATATATAAACGACTACACAATCGCCAAAGTGCTTGATAGATGCTAGAGTGTTTGTGCATGTTTGCCATGATCTCATCTGACATCTTATTGTGTGAGCACGTTGGTCTGCATATCTTTACTCATCCGAGGATATCCAATTGTTGCTATTTCGATTTTGGTTTTATTTTTCCAATTGGATGTACAATAATTCCTAGGACCCCTCTCTAGCTATCTATGCTTTCTAGTCTCAAGTTCTATTCTTTGTACATCACAAAACTTGAACAAGCACTTCTCGAACACTCTGTGTGAGGAGCACTCGGAGTATCGTGTAGACAAGAGATGCATTCCAAATCACTTTGTGAATCTCGGTGTAACCAACCCCAAAAACTCGGTTCCACCGAATCACTGAGTGGATCTGTTTTATGACCTCGGTAGAACCGATTGGGTATTCTCGTCTCACTGAGTTTCTTTTTCGTCTAACAGTTAGGAAACTCGGTGGCACCAAAATGTTCTAATCGGTGTCACCCACAGTTAGGGGTACTTACCCTAGCGGACCCAAGTTTTTAAATTCAATCCTCAAAAGTTTGTTTCTCCAGACCTCGAGTTGACACACATGCCCCTGGTCATCGCCCTTGTTTCACTGTGCGCCTCGCCATTGGGATGTTCGCCACTGACACGAATCAACACCTTCGTCGTTATGGTTTCGATCCCCTCATGCGTTTTGAAGTCTAATTCAAGCGCATTAGGGTTGCTCCTTATTCTTGCCACAAATTGGAAGCTTCCTACTCCACCAAAACTTCCATTAGATTAACGAACGAGAAATTTTTAGGTCTAGCCGTTCACAAAACGAATCTTGATGACACCGAGTCACAAAAATTGGTTCTACCAATTTTGGATCCAGGGTTCCTGAGGATAGTCTTGGTGAAACCGAGCGGCCATTTTTGGTGACATTGAAATGGGTGCCAAGTTTCTGTTAAGTAGACTATGAGTCTCGATGGATCCGAAATTTTTGACTCGGTGGTACCGAAATCCCTTTTGCAGAAAGCTAAACTTAAGAATTTATTTGTTCAAATTTTGAAAAAAAAATGTGTTTTCTAGTGCTCAATCCCATTGCTCTTCTATAGTATTTTCATAGGTTTAGCATGTCATTTTAGTTGACAGCCAAAATGATTTCAGAGGGCCCAATGTTGATGTAGATCCAGGCACTAGTCATTAGGCCAGTTCTTCTTCATCAGAAGATCCAGGCACCCCATGTTCTCATGGGTTGCCCAAGGCTGTTACATGGGCTAGGAGGAAGTTGAACTCAGATGAGGAAGATTCTGACTTTGTGCCAGAGGTGGTTTTTGCCAAGAAAAATGAAGACAAAAAAGATAGAGACGCAAAGAAGTCTGCAATAGAGGCCACTTCATCTAGGAGGCTAGTGAGAAAGGAGTATGCCAGTTCTAAAGCTATGAGAGCACTAGAGAGTGCTAGGGCAACCATGTCCACTGAGCCAGCCAGGAGCTCCATGCGCAAGAAGGCAGATGAGAAGAAGAGGAGGAGAAAGAGACTTGTTCATGTTGTAGGCAGACCTACATCCATGTATGAAGACCCAACAGAAGCGGAGGAAGAGGAAGATCCAGCTGCCCAGGCTCCTCCTAAGAAGAAGAAGTTGCTTGTTGATGTCATGCCTAGCCAGGCCCCATCCAAGATCAAGTCATATGCTCCCAAGAACCCCATAGGTCCAAAGTCCAAGAGGACTACCAAAGATTTTTTAGCTGCAACAAAGATCAAGGGTTCCTCCTCCATAGTTGCTGCCGAAGAGGATGAGATGACTATTTTGAGGAAGCTGAGACCTCACCTTCTAGAGCACAATGAAAACCACCCTATTGTTGAGGACATGAAGAAGAGGAAGGATCCAGGCTGAGGGAATGGATAACTATTGATCTATATTCTTTGAAGAGAAGGACTGCTGTAGATTACAGATTCAAGACCAAAGAGCAACACGATTTTTATAAGACCATTCTTCTGGACAAGAGCCTAGCTATTAGTGATATGATATATGTTGACTGGGACTACATTAAGGAGAATGAAGATTATTTTCCCCATGTGCAAGAAAACTTCAAGGCCATTGACATTGATGCTTTTGTTGGTAGAGAGTTCACTCCTTGGAATGATGAGACGATCATGCAATTCTATTCCACTGCTCATGTTTATGGAGATGGCAGGATTGTCTGGATGAAAGAAGGTGTCAGGTATGAATCCACAGGTGAAGAGTGGGCTACCATCTTAGGAGCCCCACAGTTGCAAGATGGTGAATTGGATGTGTATTCTGAGGCCAAGATGAATCATTACTCCATGGCAAAGATGTACAAGGAGATTCCTGCTAATTAGGTGCATTCACATAAGTTTGGCTCAGTCTACTATCTGCAAGCAGGAGTGACCACCACCAACACCATCATGAGGTATACATTGTTACCCAAATCAGGAGATGACTAGATGATCCAAGGATTCTCCATCAACATGATGCATCACATTGACCTTCACTCTAGATTTAGGGTCATGGACTTGATTGTTGAGACCGTGAAGAGGACTGCTGTTAATCAGAAGAGATCTTGTGGATATGCGTCATACATTTAGATGCTTATGAACTCCAAGCTAGAGAAGAATGCATATGCACTTGATCAAACACCTATGCCACTGCAACCAGAGTTTGAGAACAATGTTGTGGTGATGGATCCTAGTCATCCCACTTCATGTACTACACATGCAGAGGCCAAGGCACATAGAGCCAGTAGTGCACGACTGCCAAGGACTAGGAGTGAGCAGATGGATCTTCTCCTTAGCACTATCCAGGGCATGCATGTAACACCCAGTTACTCCTGGCGGGATCTAGACTGGCCCGACAGACCAACACTAATCTTTTCTACGCACTTTGTCCTCACTCGTGCGCACCCAGGACCAACTTCCCGGTCGGCACCCATCCCAGAATCGATCCAAGCCAAGCACGCTTAACTTTGGAGTTCTTTTCGAATGGGCTCCCGGAAAAGAAGGAGTTCCTTGTTGATATGAGTAGTCTATCATTCCTATTAAGCCAGGCTCTCACATACACCCCCACTCAAAGGAACCGATGTCCTCATAGGCCCATCAGAAACGTTCCCTTTTGGTACACGTATGTGCGTCCAGTCCGGCACATGTGCCATGCTGTGTGCCACGACGGGCCATACACGCCACACGCCACATGCCCGTGCACCTGAACCGTGTATGCCCATGTAACCGCAAGGGTCGGCTCTGATACCAACTATAACACCCCGTTACTCCTGGCAGGATCTAGACTGGCCCTACAGACCAACACTAGTCTTTCCTACGCACTTTTTCCTTACTCGTGCGCACCCGGGACCAACTTCCCGGTCGGTCACCCATCCTAGAATCGCTCCAAGCCAAGCACGCTTAACTTTGGAGTTCTTTTGGAATGGGCTCCTAGAAAAGAAGGAATTCCTTGTTGGTATGAGTAGTCTATCATTCCTACTAAGCTAGGATCTCACAATGAATAAGGACATCACAAACATCTTGTAAAATCAGAAGAGTCTAGAAAGGATAGTAGAGGATAAGTTCCACACACTAAACAAGAAGGTAGATGGACTGACCAAGACTGTTGATGAGCTCAAGAAGGAAGTGGATGCAGTACCCATTCCTCACTCTTCAGATGATGATGATGATGATGGTGACAGTCACCCTCTCCAACCAGCACCCAGTTCAAGACCCAGGCCAGATCTGTGATAGTGCCAGCTCCAGAGTTGAGACCATCTTCATCAACACGTGCTGCAGCTCCTTCAGTTCCACCAGCTCCTTCAACACCTTGAATGTCTAATCCAACTCCTTCCATAATGTCTGTAAAATTCTTTGCCGAAACGGTTCTCTCGACTCTTACATCAACAACAGTAGGAGATTATCCCTAGAGAGATGATTTGTTCTATATCTTTGAACTTCTTGGTAACTTGTTGCGAAAGGGGGAGAAGTTGTATAGATCATAGGGCTTCGATAGAGAGTGTGTGTTGCTTTTTTTCGCTGTCCAGAACATTAAAATCTTTTGGTTTACCATTTGTGTTAAACTTGTTGCTGTTTGATCATACACTCCTTATGTGTTGCTACTATTTCCTATCTATGAGAAGCTTATGAGATGATCATTCACTTTTTCTTGATGTGTTGTGCAATGTTGTTCTTTCATATGATTCTCGCACACCACCAAGGTGTATGTGACATGGAAGAGTACCCCATGAACCTAATCAATTGTGTATTTGTATTCAAACGCAAATTCAAGATAGTGCACAAATTTAGGGGACCTCTTGCTTATCACATACTTCTCAAAGCGATGATTCCATTCATTGATTAGATCATATGTCGAAGCTTTGATCTATACGTTGTATCAACTACCAAAAACGGGGAGATTGAAAGCACATTTTCTCCCTTGGTGGTTTTGGTAATTAATAACAACATATATCTCACTGGACTAATGTTTCCACTAAGTATATTTCAGGAAAAGTTCAATGATGGGATGGCTATAGGACTGTGAGGAGACCCCAAGATGCAAGGAATAGGATTGGCCAAGCTACAAGCATGAAGATTCTACATTTTACTTTGTGAGAAATCACTTTGAGTCCATAGGAAAGCAAATACTATTAAAAGCAGGTGAGGTAATGTTGGTGAACAAAATACTCCACGTGCACAACTGCTAGCCACCAAGAACACCCACAAGCTCTCCCACAAAAATACTCTGTCTAAACCCTACCACACAAAATCGGTGCCACAAACTTTTTCCACTCGACCCAACAAATTTTCATCTCAGGAACAACCCAGCAAAACCCTAGCTTCTCGATACCACCAAGTGCTATATCGGTGCAAACGAGTTTCGGTGACCAACATTCTTGTGACCCAGTTTATAAAATCAGAATTTCCAAATTTTATGACTCGGTCTCACCGAGTTAGGAAACCGCCCTCGGCACTCATATCGATATTACCGTGTCGGTGCAGTAGAGTTTTGGGATCTCTAGTGCCCCTTACTCGTGCACGGGCAGTAGTAGCCATCCCTAGCAATGAGGCCTGGCAGGGACTTGCCAGGTACAAGCACGAAAGAATCAAGATCCCCGGCAAGATCTAGCCGGGATGACCATCAAACCCTCAGGCAAAGACAATGCCCTGGCAAGACCCGGCAAGGCAAGGCCCCACCAGCGCATAGGCCAGGTGTCATTCCACCCGGACACGTGTCGCGACGTCGGTGCTGGAGGGGGCTAAGCGGTGCCAATGGGACAGGCTCCTGTCCCATCTCGTAGACAGACAGAGATGCCTAACGGTGCATTAAATGCGCCTGTCCTACTCCGTCAGTGTTAGGTATGATAACACTGTACCTCTATACACCTCATGTACGCACTGTACGCCACTGTTGGGATCCCCTTCAGAGTATAAAAGGAGGCCCAGGGTGATAAGGTAGAGGACTTTTGGATTTTTAGACTTTTGGACCTTTAGTCTTGGGCCCTTCTAGCTCACAGCTGCTCATAGCGCTCCTGTATCTAGAACCCTAAGAACACTCTCAATACAACCAAGCAGGAGTAGGGTTTTACGCATCTTTGCGGCCCGAACCTGGGTAAAATCGCCGCGTGTTGTTCATCAGACCTGCTCCTTGAGCGAGCCTTATCCCCCGCCGAACCAAAAGGGGTCCCTCCGATCCCATAGGTGCTCATTCCCCACGACATCTTTGGCGCGCCAGGTATTGGGGAGATTAGGTCGTGCGCACCTGTTCTGGCATGAGACGGCTCGATGGACCTTCTCCTCCCATGCCATGGCGGCTGCCGACAAGCCAGAAGGCTCTGGCAAGTAGTATTGCAAGATCCATCACACCAAAGGCCACGACCTCCAAGACTGCCAACAAGTTGAACAGCTTGCCGAGAAGCAAAAAGGCCAGGATGGTGCTGAGGGGTCCCACAAGAAGCGCGTTGGCCGAGGTGATCGCCGCGGCAAGCCGAAGCAACAAAAAGACTGGCCCGCGTGCGGTTGCGACAAGCAAGAGGGTGAAGATGATGACATTGAAGAGGATGACGAGTCCAGCAAGCATGAGTTCCAGAAGGGTACAGGGATGATGTCCAGCGAGCATGAGTCCTCTCACCGCCAACTTAAACAAGTGGCGCGTGAGGTAAATGCGGCGGGGCCCTCTATCGGTGCCCAAAGACCTCTGAAGTGGTCCAACACTCCTATCATATTCGATGTCGAGGATTACACTGATCACATAACTACAATCGGGTGCCTACCGTTGTTGGTTTCACCAACAATTCGCAACCTCAAGGTGACGAAGATGCTAATCGACAATGGGGCTAGCTTGAACCTGATCTCGCCTGATGTCATCCAGAGGCTCCAAATTCTTGATGAATATCTCGAGCCGACAGGCGCTTTCCAAGGGGTCAATTTAGGGAGAACTCAGCCAGAGGGCAAGATCACGCTGCCAGTGATATTTGGCAGTGATATCAAATTCAGAACAGAGAAGATCGTTCTTGACGTCGCCAAGATCTCGTTGCCATACAACGGCATCCTTGGTCGCCCAACACTGACCAAGTTCATGGCGGCCACCCACTTCGCATACAATGTGCTGAAGATGCCCGGGCCAATGAGTGTCATCACGATCAACTCCGACAAGAAAAGTGCACCCCCGCACCGCTGGGTCTCAAGACAGAGCGATATCGCCTACGGGTGGTACGACGAACTCCAGGGGTGGAAGGGTATCTTCCAGGGCGCCCATGCCGGTGCCTATGCCGCGACCTTCCCACGACGCGTGCAAAGAGTCGCGCCACGGTGCCCGCAGTTCTCAACGTCCCCACGGAAAAGCTCCTACGCACCACTCTCAAGGTGCGCAGGACCAGCATGCTCGCCTGCATGCTAGCGGGAGTGGCATGTCATCGCAGGACCGCAGCGGTGCTGCTTATAACATAGTTAGAAGTCAGAGCACCTCATGTTCCTCACACCGTTCGCTGTCGACCACGTCGGAAGAAGTTATGGCGCGAGCACAGCTACTCCCAAACTTCCCTCCAGCTGCAGGGAAGCTCGACGAATGGAGAGCCACAATTCAGAGCGTCCTTAGCCTCACAGATAAGTTTCGGTCCACTAAGCCGGCTCACGCTACTGGTGAGAAGGCCTGAGGCGGTGCGACCTCGGTGCACTCTCCTCCATAGCGACAATACCGGTCACCAACTCGATGGTCCGACGCTTATGGCGGTTACTTGACTATGTCGTCTAACCCATAGACACGTCTCGACCAGCGTCAAGTTCTTCAGTAACGGGGCAAGTAAGACGCTCGAACTGCAATTGAGCGGCAACGGGAAGCACGCCTTCAATCTGATAGGTGTGCGAGGCCCACTGTAGACAAGTCTGTGTCACGGTATCCTATCAGCCTACCTTACGAGGTGCGTTGTCCAGCGTTTACCCGTGAGTTGCGGCAAGTCCAGTGGCCCAACTCCCGCACGTTCAATCCAGAGGTCCTGAAGAAGTATGATGGCAAAACTCACCCGTCGGAGTTCCCTAACATCTACACCATTGGAGTGTAAGCTGCCGGGGGTCGCGACGACAAGCTACTCGCCAACTACTTCCCGTTGGTACTCAAGCCCAACGTCAGGTCATGGTTGATACACCTGCCGGAAAATTCCATCGCCTCCTGGGCAGACTTGTGCCATGAGTTTGTTGGGGCTTTTATCGAAGCCCACCAAGCTCCTGGCCAACAAAGCAATTT
Organism: Hordeum marinum; assembly: GCA_022496015.1. Lineage (NCBI taxonomy): Eukaryota > Viridiplantae > Streptophyta > Magnoliopsida > Poales > Poaceae > Hordeum > Hordeum marinum. Next base: position 179,384,307 of record CM039675.1, on the reverse strand, counting down.
ACACATCATCCCTCAGAAGGAGGGCAAAACTTTGCGCAATTACATCCAAATATTTAGCCGCGTACACCACAACATACTAGACGTTCATCCTGCCGCTTTTATCAACGCGTTCCATCAGAACATGCGCAACCACAGGATGCGGGAAGAACTGGCGATGAACCGGGTCAGGGATGTTGCCGAGCTTTATGCTCTAGTGGACTAATGTGCTCGGGTTGTAGAAGGGAGGAGACTCCCTGGCGGAGATGCTGGCACATGGGTCGACTCGAAAGATGAAGACACCGCCACCCCGGCAAAAAAGGGCCGGTGGTGGAACAAGAAACGCAAGGGCAAGCCGTGCTTGACCTCAAGGGATCCGGCAACCCCAACACCGCCAAGAGGGGCAAGGTTGATGACCCCGGCAACGATATTGCTGAGTGCGCCTCCTTCCATGCCATGGCGGCTGCCGACAAGCGAGAAGGCTTTGGCAGCAGTATTCCAAGATCCATCGCACCAGAGGCTACGATCTCCAAGACTGTCGGCAAGTTGAACAGCTTGCCGAGAACCAAAAAACCAAGTATGAGAGGCGAGACGAGGAGAAAAGCCAGGATGGTGCTAAGGGGTATGGCAAGAAGCACGTTGTCCGAGGTGGTCGCTGTGGCAAGCCCAAGCAACAAAAGACCGATCCATGCGTGGCCACGACAAGCAAGCGGGTGACGATGGTGACATCGAAGAGGTTGACGAGTCTAGCGAGCATGAGTTCCAGAAGGCTATACAGATGATGTGCATCGAGGGAGGTGCCTCTTCGCATTCCACTCACCACCAACTTAAAAAGTGGTGTGCAAGGTTAACGCGGCGGAGCCCTCTATCGGTGCCCAGAGACCTCTGAAGTGGTCCAACACTCCTATCATCTTCGATGCCTAGGATCACCCTGATCGCGTATTTGCGGTTGGGTGCCCCTAATATTTTTGGTTTTGCCAACAATTCGCAACCTGAAGGTGATGAAGATGCTAGTCGACAGTGGGGCCAGCTTGAACCTGATCTCGCCTGATGTCATCCAGAGGATGGAAATTCCCGATGAAGCGCTTGAGCCGACAGACGCTTTCCAAGCGATCAATTCAGGGAGAACTCAACCGAAGGGCAAGATCACAGTGCCGGTGACATTTGGCAGGGATATCAATTTCAGAACAGAGAAGATCGTTTCTGATGTCACCAAGATCTCGTTGCCGTATAACGGCATCCTTGGTCGCCCAGCACTGGCCAAGTTCATGGTGGCCACCCACTTCGCTTACAATGTGCTGAAGATGCCCGGGCCAATGAGCGTCATCACGATCAACTCCGACAAGAAAAGTGCACTTATCTGAGTCAACCAACTCTACTGGGGGGCAGTTGCAGCACCTGCCGCCAAGGCACTTGCTCCTGCCGCTAAAGCTCCCAAGGGGAAGAAGACCGGCAAGGCCTTTGGCGCACATTCCGGCAAGCGCACCTCCCTGGGGTGTTGCGCTCCTGTTGACGATGTGCCGGAGAGCTCCACTGGCAAGAGCAAGAAGTCCAAGGCAGATACGCCAGAGACCAAGAAGGTGCCCGCCAAGGAGGATGGCACAGGGGGAACTTTCACCTTAAGTTCCACCCTTCATGACAAATAGGAAAGCACGCTCGTCACCTACCATCGGGCGAATATCAATGTATTTCCATGGCAACCATCTGATATCCCAGTGTTCTCAAGAAGGTGACTGAGCACCACCTTGTCGTCTGCCAACACATGCAGACTGTCAAGCAGGAGGTCCGGAAGCAAGCTTTGGAGCGGCAACAGTCTATTGCCCAAGAGATCAAGAAATTAGAAGCGGCCGGCTTGATCAGAGGGGTACTTCATCCAACATGGTTGGCCAATCCAGTTGTAGTGCGCAAGGTGAATGGAAAATGGAGGTTGTGCATTGACTTCACAGACATTAACAAAGCCTGGCCCAAAGATCCTTTTCCCTTGCTGCGCATCGACCAGATTGTAGACCCCACCTCTGACTGCGACTTGTTGTCTATCCTTGATGCATATTCTGGCTATCATCAGATTTTCATGGCCAAGGAAGACGAGGAGAAGACCACATTTATCACCCTAGGTGGTACGTATTTCTTTTTGCGTATGACTTTCGGGTTGAAAATTGCTGGTTCTACATTTGCAAGAGCGGTCTAGATTGGTTTTGAGCCCCAGCTACATAGAAATATAGAGGCTTATATGGACGACATAGTGGTCAAAACCAAGGACAAGGCTACGCTCATACCAAACCTAGAAGAAACATTTGCTAATCTGCACAAGATCAACATGAATCTCAACCCTGAGAAGTGTGTGTTTGACATCCCATCCGACAAGCTTCTCGGGTTCTTTGTATCTCAACAAGGAATTGAAGCAAATCCCGACAAGATCAAAGCAATTGAGAAAATTGAAGCACCAAGACATGTCAAAGATGTGCGCCGTCTTGACGGCTGTGTTGCTGCTCTGAGTAGGTTCATCTGAAAATCTGCTGAGCGCGGCCTGCCCTTTTCAAAAGCTTGAAGAAGGCAGGCCCAATGAAATGGACCTCGAAAGTGGAGGCAGCGCTGCAGGATTTGAAGAAGTACCTCTCCTCTCTGCGAGTCTTAGTTGCGCCAAAACCACAAGACCCGTTGCTACTATATCTAGCGGCAACAAATCAAGTGGTGAGTGCTGCACTAATGGCTGAAAGACAAGTTGATGAAGAAGCAACAACAACGGTAGGGCCACCTAGCAAATAGCTAGGGCATTCCCCAGCAGGGTCTGGTGCTGGCAAGGAAAGATCTACGCAGTTGAATGAGACAATCCCGAAGAAGAAGGTGGTGTAGCGCCTAGTCTATTTTGTCAGCTCCCTTTTGCAGGGGCTAGGTCAAGATATTCTGGTGTGCAAAAGTTGCTATTCGGCCTTCTTATGGCCTCGAGGAAGCTGCGCCATTACTTCCAAGCACATGAGATCACCGTTGTCACTCGCTTCCTGCTTCAGCGAATCTTGGGAAACCGAGAAGCTACCGGGAGGATTGTGGAGTGGGCTTTGGAACTGTCAAGCTTTGGTATCAAGTTTGAAAGCACTTCGACCATTCAGAGCAGAGCCTTGGCAGAGTTCATTGCGGAGTGGACCCCAACGCCCGATGAAGAAGTTCCAGAGTCAACTCTCCCTAGTAAGGAAAGCAATCAAGAGTGAGTCATGTTTTTTGATGGGGCTTTATCGCTGCAAGTTGCCAGTGCTGGAGTGCTGCTTGTCGCACCCACCAAAGAGCACCTCAAATATGTTATTCAGTTGCATTTTCCCTAGGAGAGATCAACAAACAACACTGCCGAGTACGAAGGGTTGCTTGCTGGTCTCAGGATCGTGGCAGACCTTGGGATCAAGAAACTTATTGTTAGGGGTGATTCTCACCTTGTCGTCAGGCAAGTGAACAAAGAATACCAGAGTCCATTGATGAAAGATTATGTAGATGAAGTGAGGAAGTTGGAAGATCGTTTTGACGGCCTCCAAATGGAGCACGTTCCACGTGCAGAGAACAGTGTTGCCGATGGCCTGTCAAAGTGTGTTGCCCTTAAGTTGCGTGTGGAACTAGGAACTTTCATGCTCCAACTGACTCAACCCTCCGTGACACCATCAACTAGGAAAGAGAAAAGAAGGAAGTTGACCTTCGGTAAGTATTTCCCGGCTGAGGTCCCAGAAGCCGCCGACGAGGAGGTTGCCGGGGGCAACGTCAGGCTTGCTGGTGAGCGCCATGCTCCGGCGGAGCTGCCAGCTCTTGTCGTGGAAGCACATGCTCCCGCTAGGCTTGCCGGGGGATAGCAGCCTCTGGCGGGGCCTCAGGCCCTTGTCATTGAGACAAACACTCCCCCGGCAAAGGATATGCCTTTAGTCCTTGTTGTCAAGCCCCAGGCTCTAGCATGGTCACAACACATCATCAGTTTCCTTCAGACAGGAGAACTCCCTGACGAACAAGAGGAAGTAGAGAAATTAGCCCGCCGGTCTCATATGTACCGGTTCATGGACAATGTCCTGTATAGAAAGAGACTGAATGGTGTAAAACTCAAGTGCATTTCTCAGGAGGATGGACTGGAGCTGTTGGCGGAGATACATGGAGACATATGTGGCTCCCACAAAGGATCAAGGGATCTTGCCACAAAGGCATTCCGTCGAGGTTTCCTTTGGCCCACTACCCTCCAGGATGTAACTGCATTAGCAACCAAGTGTGAAGCATGCCCGTTTCATTCAAGGAAGTTAAATCAACCGGCTGAAGCCCTTCAAACAATCCCTCTCTCCTGGCCATTTTCGGTCTGGGGCTCGACATCTTGGGCCCCTTTCCCCGTGATGCCGGGGGATTTGAGTACTTGTACGTCGCAATCCACAAGTTCACAAAGTGGCCGGAAGTGGAAGCAGTGAGAAAGGTGACTACACAGTCAGCCCTCATATTCTTCAAAGGACTAGTCATACGCTTTGGTGTTCCCAACAAGATCATCACTGACAATGGCACACAGTTCACGAGCCGCACCTTCATGCAATATTTCCAAGATCTTGGCAGCAGAATATGTTTTGCTTCTGTTGCCCATCCAAGGAGCAACATCCAAGTAGAAAGGGCTAATGTTGAAGTGCTGCGAGGCCTCAAAACAAGAACTTTTGACAAGCTGCGCAAGTGCGGAAGGCACTGGATTGATGAGTTGTCGGTGGTTGTTTGGTCAATCAGAACGACACCAAATCGAGCTACCGGCCAGACAACCTTCTCCCTTGTCTATGGGGTGGAGGCAGTTCTCCCCACGGAACTCATATATGGGTCACCTCGAGTGCTCGCTTATGATGAGCTCGAGCAAGAGTAGTTGCAACAAAATGATGCGACATTCCTTGAGGAAGACCGTCTTTAGGCTGCTGTGAGAGCTGCACGCTACCAGCAAGCTTTGCGCTGCTATCATAGCCGCAAAGGTAATGCCAGAAGTCTTGAGGAAGGCGACCTTGTTCTTCAGCGAGTTCAGTCCGCCAAGAATTCCAACAGGTTGACGCCGAAGTGGGAAGGCCCTTATCAGGTAGTATGAGTCACCAGGCCTGGTGCAGTCTGCCCGGTGACCAAAGATGGCATCCCACTGAGCAACTCTCGAAATATCGAACATATTCGCACGTTCTACCTATGAGGTGCAATTGCCGCCCCCCTCGGCAACCACCTTTTGTACAAGTCTTGCCGCCGAAGCATGTAATCCTTGGTACAAAGCCAGGGTCATACCATGTGCATAGTTGAATAAAGATAAGTGTTCTGCAAATCCCGATTGATTCTCATGTTTATTTATGTGCAAGTTTTTCTGAGATATTGCATTACACTTAATCCCAGCAAGAGCTAACGGTCCACTAAGTTTGCATATCCATATTTTCTCTTCTTCTTTTTCTCAAAGGACAGAAGCTTACCTCGCATGCAGCTTTGTCGGGGGGGAATGGTGGTATGGATACCTATGACCGACATCCCAAAAAAAATCTTGCCGAAAGGAGTATGGCAACAAAAAGATAAGTTGCAAAACCGTAAGTGAATTCTTGCTGTGGAGTTATTCCCGTTGGGCGATTTCGACTTGTGTATTGGAAACCTGCATGCGAAGGAACCTTGTTGTGATTGGTTGCGTCCCTATTCTGTTTCGGGTATGCTCAACAGTCTAGGTGGCCGCACTGAAAGCACTACGGTCTCTTGCCGGTGGCAACACTGCCAGCAAGCCGCTAAAGTCCCGCACCTACCACTCACAACAGGGGTGTGCGCGCTAGCAAGTTTCAATCAAGCGTAGGGTGAATGCATATAGAGAGAAATCAAACAAGAAGGATAACATGACAGTTGTCCGAAGCATAACAAGCAATATTACATGGTCTTTCCGAGATTATAACATAAAATAAATTTTTCTTGGCATGGACGGCGTCGAGGAGTAAGCCAGCTAATCCTGACAATCGTGTTCGACCCGCTTGACTTGGCTTACCCTGTCGACGATGGGCGCGACAAGTTCCTCAAGCGCTTTGACGTCTACGCCCTTTGGCAAGTGGTTGAGTTCATTGGAGAAGTTGATGTTGGGGTTCTTGTGCGCCACCTTGACGAGCACCTTGTGGAGAACGGCTTGGCAGAGGTTTCATGATTCGCTGGCCAGGTAGGATGCCCGGTCGGAGTGAAGCTACTCCAAGGCTCCAAGCAGGCAGTCGAAGAACATGGTCACCTTGGTGCTCGTGGACACCCTGTCATCGGGAGAATACATGGGGCCTTCCAGGCCCATGGCGGACAGTTGTGCGTCAAGCTTCTCCGCGACGTCGACGAGCTTCCAGGTCCAGATTTCTACTCCATGTACAGTCGTTGTGGACGGTAGCAGTACTCTTGACCAGCTCCTTTTCATCTTGGAGATCCTTAACGAGAGCCTTCTCGCAGGTCCTGGCAGTCTCGAGAGTCTCGGTCAGCGTAGATAGTTCAGGTTCAGGTCATTGATGGACTGGCTGGCTGAAGAAAGTTGCTTGGTTTTGTTAGAAATGGCGACCTGCATCTCCATCAGGCTGGCGAGGGCTTTGTCTCTTTCAATCTTAAGTAATGAGACCTCCTTGCCGAGATCCTCAAGGTCGGCCTCCAGCTTCTTCACCTTCTCCTCCTGCAAGTTCTTGGTGGCCTCAGCAGCTTCGGCAGCATCAGTGGCCTCCTTTAGCTTGCCGACATGGTCTATAGTTAGAGCCTCGAGCGTCTCCTTGTGCTTCCGCTCCAGCTCCCGGGTCCGGCGCGCAACAAGCTCCTCGAGCTCCACTTCCTTGGCACGAAGTTCATCGGCAAGCGCCTTCTCGCGAGCGGGAAGATCTTCCTCTTGGGCATCTAGCAAGATACGGCACTGCGTCAAGCGAGCATCCTTTGCAGCAGTCCGTTGTTTGGCCTCCTCCTCTTGCACCTGCTCGGCATCGGACTGCTACATGAAGAGTTGGCTCCAGCCCTGGCTCAGTTGTGTCTGACCAAACTTCAGATCCTGGGAAGCTTGGGTGAACCAGACCTAAGTCTCTTCGACGCGCTCCTAGAAGTTTGCCTCAGCTGCATCCATAACTGTTGCCCTGGAGTCCAGTTTCTCCTTCCGGGCACGGTGAAGCACTTGAGGCTTTCGGAAGCTACCGCCCATGGTCTGGAAGAGCCGCTCTTCTTGGGATTTCCTGCTAGGGCTTGGCTCATCAACGATATCGATCCCGACAGCAGTGATGGCCTCCTCAACAAAAACTTCCCCTTCAAGCGGCACCCAAGTGCTTGACGTGCTGGGGATACTAACAAACAAGGTCTCGCCGACCTTGAAGTACCTGCTTGATGAAGGGGCTTCATATGTAGGTGGCTAGTCCTCGCCGGTCGCCTCCCCAATAGCTGGGGGCTCAATGGTCGGCATAGCACCTGGCGCTCGTGTGACTGGAATGCCGTCAGTGCGACCACTGGCCTCCTCATCGGCCTTCTCAGCAGACTTCTTGGCGGTCTCCTCCTTCTGTGCAGCCTTGGTGGCCTCGGCACTAGTGGCCTCGGTGGCGGCATTCTTGGTGCCTCCAGAGGCAGCACTCCCGATGCCCTCCTCGACGGCGATCCTGTTGGCCTCAGCGGCAACATCCCTGGCAGTCTCCTTGATGACGGTGTCGACGTCCATGCCCTCCATCGAGGGAATGTCTGAAGGCCAAGAAAGAAAACCAAAAGAAGCTGAGGTGGAAGTTCAAGAAGACAAAAAAGATAACAGAATAAAGAGTACCTACACTAAGAACGGTTGCTGTCAAAGACCTACCGGTGCCCGTGCTTGCTGGCTCTCCCTCATCGCGATAAAGTGCGCTGGAGGAAGTCCATGCTAGAGATCCATCTTTGGGCAGCATAGATGATGGTGGCGGCGTATCAGGGACGGCCCCTTATGGTTCTCCTTGTCGCCGCCCTCCTCCTACACGTCCGGTGATATCAGCAGTAAAGATGCACACCCCACCACTTGCCAGCGGGAAGTGAGTAATGGGCTCATGCTTGGGGCTCCGCTGGGGCTGAGTCGAGGGCTGGGGGGAGGTGGAGGGGTGCCCCTGGATCGCTTGGTTGCGGCGGACGTAGGTTGCAAATGAGCTTCTTGCCGCCGCATGGCCTTGCCAGCCTCCCCTTTTCCAGGGACTGCGCTGCTCGATGGAGCTTGGCGGACAGGAAGCCTAGTGGCGGAGCTCTAAAGGACACGCCTCTTCCTTGTCACAAGGGATGAGGCCTCCTCGAGCAGCTCTTCCTCAGATGCGTCTTCAGCAGGACGACCCCGAGCAAATGTGCCGCTCTGCTCCTCAGCGGACCCGCCCTGCCCTACAAGATTCTCGTCCAGCAGCGTTTCCTCTTTGCCGATTTCGTCTTCTAAGAAGCTAGCGCTGCCAGCCTTCGCTGCAAGATCTTGTTCCTCCGCCCTACTGGCGATGTATGCCAGTTCCTCCTTAGTGGTGTCGCAGACAAGGCCCTCTTCCTCGCTGATGGCTCTCTCCGTCAAGTTATCAAAAAATTCTTGCGCCTGCTCTACAGGCGGCTTGATCCAAGACGCATCAAGGCGGTGGGTGTCGAATGCCGGCATCATGGCAATGATTCTACCTAAAGCAGAATTGTTGCATAGGGGGATTATGCCTGCCGGTAGCTCGCGTACTACGGCCCTCCTGAACAGTTTCTGGTAGAGAGCCCTATGCTTCATAACTTTCAGGTTGTGGTTCAGCCCAGGGCACAGCCTCATGATATCCACCGCATTCAGTAATTCCCAAGCTGTCCTCCCCTTATTCTGCAGGGGAGCAATGCGCCGGCGAAGGAAATCCGCGCCTATCATCTCTACGATGAGGCCGCCGTTTCTGAGGCGGTGAATCTTGGTGGTCGCGACTGTGAGCTTCCCATCCTCAGGGTCAAGGGTGCTCCAATCGTCGCTGCGCACCATCTTGGTCTATCGCGGCAAGCAGAAAGGCTGGAATTTCTCCTCCCTGATCTAGCACCATTTGCTCCGCCACTCGTCCCACCTCTCACAGTAGGCCCCGTCTGGGTAGACCTCCTTGGTTCCTTGCCCTGGTATCCAAGTTATAGCACCGGAAAGGGCTCCACCTTGTTGGATGCGGGGGGTAAAGTAGTGGTAGAAAAGAGCGGTACTAGGGACTACTCCGGTAATGTTTTCGCAAAGATGAGCGAAAACTGACATCTACGTCACGGCATTCGGCGTAAAATCCAAGACTTGGAACACATAAGTGAACATGAGGTCGTTGAAAAAATCCGAGAAAGGGGGGCAGAGCCCGCAGTAAAAATAATCAGCGAAGAAAGGATATTTGCCTGGGCCGCTCTTGGAAGGGCCTGGACTCACGTAGGTGGAGGGATGCATCGTTAGCACCGTCGCCCACATCCACCAGTATCGCTCCTTCAGAGCGTCCACGTCAACCCCAGGTGAAAAGACGACGTGCTCCTTCCGCATCTTCACCAGCTTATTCTCTAGGACGGACTCTGCATCCTTGCCCTTGCTAGCCTTGGGTGGCATGGTGGCTATGGGAGCGGGGGCTGAAGACGGAGAGGGCGTGGGGGAACGGATGAATGGGAGGAGCTCTATTTCGGGCTCGAGGAAGAAGACGATGGCGGTTCTCAGATTGTGAAAGACAAGAGGTAAATGAGTAGCGCCTTTGCAATTTCCTCTTTATGGGGAAGGCGCGGGGCATCCTCTTTGCCAAAATAATATAGTAACGTTTCGTGGGCGCGTTGCTGTAACGGCTGCGCCACGCACGTATCATACGTCCCGAATTCAATGGACATCATGGGGAAGCGCAACAAGCGCAATGATCACGGCTACAAGGCCCTACCACGCAAGCCTGTGCACTGTTTTGGGCGTAGCCCAACAACGCCTCACATCGTTTGTGGCCCGGGCCCAGGGGCTCCTATCAATGCACTAGAGTTTTGGGCTCTCCAGTGCCCCTTACTTGTGCACAGGCAGTAGTAGCCACCCTTGGCAATGAGGCCCTAGAGGGACTTGCTAGGTACAAGCACAGAAGAATCAAGACCCCCGGCAAGATCCTGCCTGGATGACCATCAAACCCTCACGCAAAGACAAAGCCCCGGCAAGACCCGACAAGGCGAAGCCCCGGCAAGGCCCCGCCAATGCATGGACCAGGTGTCGTTCCACCTAGACACGTGTCGTGACGTCGGCGCTGGAGGGGCGCTAAGCGGTGCCGATGGGACGCGCTCCTGTCCCATCCCGCAGACAGACAGAGATACCTGGTGGTGCATTAAATGTGCCTGTCCTACTCTGTCAGTGTTAGGTATGATAACACTGCAGCTCTGTACACCCTGTGTACGCACTATACGCCACTGTTGGGATCCCCTTCGGAGTATAAAAGGAGGCCCAGGGCGATATCGTAGAGAACTTTTGGACCTTTATTCTTGGGACCTTCTAGCTCACATGTGTGGCAGCTGCTCATAGTGCACATGTAGCTAGAACCCTAAGATCACTCTCATTACAACCAAGCAGGAGTAGGGTTTTACGCATCTTCACGGCCCGAACCTGGGTAAAATCCCTGTGTGTGGTTCATGAGACCTGCTCTTTGGGTGAGCCTTCTCCGTCGCCAAACCGAAAGGGGTCCCTCAGATCCCATAGGTGCTCGTTCCACATGACATATCGAGAATCATATATTGGTCTCATAGAGATTCCTAAAGTTGCCACGTTTTGAACAAATCGGTACGACCGAGTTTTACTTTGGTTTCACCGAGTTTGTGAATAATGGTGTAATGGTTGGATTTTTGGATATGCCTACATATACCCCTCCCTCACATCCCACTCACAAGAGAATCACTCAAAACAGACCCACACTTCCCATATACAAATTTCTGAGAGAGAACCACCTACCCTTGTGTTGAGGTCAAGATCATCCACTCCAACCATATCGATCTTGATTTCTAGCCGCCCCAAGTTGCTTTCCACCCAATAAATCTCTTCTACCAAGACAAATCTATGAGAGTGTGATTGAGTGTTGAGGAGTATATCATCTTGAAGCACAAGAGAAAGGAGTTCATCATCACTATCAAGCCTATTACCTTTGAGAGGGTGGTGCCTCCTAAATTGGCTAGGTGTCGCTTGGGAGCCTCCTACTTTGTGTTGTGGATTTGAACCAAGAAGTTTGTAAGGGTGAGGAGATCGCCTACTTCATGAAGATCTACCCAGAGTGAGGGTAGTCCTTCATGGACGGAAGCCATTATGGAATAGTCAAGGTTGCTACTTAGTGGACCCTTATGGTGGAGGCCTCCATGGACTCTCGTGACTGCTACACTCCGTGGTTTGAAGAATCCATAAACATGGATGTACGATAGTGCCACCTATAGGAACCATGGGCAAAATCTTCATGTCTCCAATTGCATTTGATCTCTCTAACCCTATCTTCTACTACATGTGCTTGTCTTTACTTTCCGCTGCTATACTCTTAGACATGCATGCGTAGAGTGTGCTTGACTTGATATCATTGCTAAAATCTGCCCACAACTAAAATTAGGAAAAGGTACAATTTTGATTTGGTCAAGTAGTCTAATGAGCTCCCTCTAGACTTACTTTCGATCCTACACCAACGTTGCCCTCCCCTGTGCCCTATCAACCCTCCATCGCTGCCTTCCTCATTACCTCCTTGAGCGCTATGTGCTTGCCTACTAAACACGTCTTATCCTTAAAAAATAGCACACCCAAGTGGAGGCTCAACTGTCATCCAAGTGAATAGAAATACAAATGAGTGTACATACGAGGCACATGGAGGAACACCCATGGATCCAAGCTAGTGGCTCAAGTGGCTAAAAGGTTACCTCAATCGAAGCTTGTATGCTAGATGCTTGTTTTTTTGCCAAACGTAAGCCCACATCAATTGAGGTGACCGTTTAACCACACTAGATAAAATCGTCAACAGATGGTTGAATGAACCAACCACATAGTAGGGGTGAAACTTTTATTTCTACTCCCTCTGTCAACTTTTTAGACCACTACGTTAGCGTTCTAAAATGTTTTATAAAAGTTTACAGAGGTAGTAGAACGTATGATCGACTTAGGTACAATCTTGGTCACATTATTTGTGCGCTTATTATGTTGAGGTGACCATCTTAAAATTGCTCATGTTATTTGCTCATTTTTACCGTCTTGATAGTTTTTGTTTTGGTATTGGATCAGTGTTGGATCCTTATTTCTTATAATACACCAATGCTTTTGATTATGTTGGGGTTACTGCATACCACTATAGTGTATAGATAATGTGGTTTGATCATGTATTGCAAGGTTCTTCTAACACGGATTATTGACCGTTCTTAAATTTTACTTAAAATGAAAACTAATCAAGTTACGTGGACATTTACCATAGGTGAAGCGCATACCAAATACCTGCATGATATTACTATCTTATTTGAGCTCAGTCACATGCCCTCTAATTGACAAAACATAGGTTCATATCTTTTCATCATTGGGTGGATATGCTCAGCAAGACTTTATAGAAATAATCTAGGTGCAGAAGCTTGATCATGAGAGATAATAATCTACTTTTAGTGTTTCCAGGCCATCTAAGGATACGAAATCAAGGCACAAATACAACTCCAAAATAGGGGAAAATAATAGTTGTGTTTTTGCAGAAACAACAACATATGTTTGTGTGTGTGATATGATTTTCATGTCCTTGTCTTTTTTCTTGTTGGATGTACCATTGCTTGTACTTCTAGATTTGATTGATCTTAAACATTCTACACAGACTTGCATGCTACTGCATGTAATGACCAAAAAATAAGTAGGTTTGGAGGATGGTGCATGGGTGAGGAGTGTGGATTGTTGCTGTTGGGACAAAATGGAGAATCTTATGAGCTTCTAGAAAGCATCTGACATCTCTAATAGTAATCCTTTCCACCAATACATTTGAGGCATTATATAATTTTCTGCATGCATGTGACCCTTTAGTCTGGATGCCCTTAATGAATGGACTTCAGGTTGTATGAGTAGTTTGAAATGTTGAAATTAGTCGTCACTATGGTTCAGCCATAAGATCGACATTTTTAGTCACATTATTATCGTATACATATGCTTTTGACATCCTTTAATTAGTTTGGGACATGTCTTAAGTATTATGGTTTATTATTTTTGAATCCATAGGAATTTGATTAATAATCAAATAATTTCAGAGTTTGCGCTTGTTCTAAACTTGTATAATAATGATCATAGACAAACAAGGGCAAGGTAGCAAAAAAATCGCTTGAGGGAGCTAGATTGTGATCTGCAAAATAATAATTATCATAATGACAAAACTGCAGTTAGGTTGACGATACTTCTCGAACGTATCGATAATTAATGAAGTATTCATGCCATATTCCCCAATGTTTTATAATAATTTTATATGATTTTGATGCACTTTATATGATGTATTTAGAACTAACCTGGACTGACGTTGTTTTTAGCAGAACTACCGTGGTGTTATTTTTTGTGTAGAAATAAAAGCTCTCCAAATGCAATGAAACATTTTGAAAAAAAAATTGGAACAAAAGAGGCACTAGAAGCTTCATGGGAGGGCCAGAATAGCCGCGAGGTGGGCACAACCCACCAGGGCGCGCCAGACCCCTCTGGCTTGCGCTGGTGCCTTGTGGTCGACTCGTGGCCCATCTTCGCGTGAAACCACGCCAAAAAATACTATAAATTTAGAAACCCCCAAAAATAAACCTAGATCAGAAGTTCCGCAACCTCACGCCTCTGTAGCCACGAAAACCTAATCTGGACCAAGTTCTGGCACCCTGCCAAAGGGAGAAATCATCACGGGAGGCCATCTTCATCATCCCTATGGTCTCCATGATGTCAAGGGAATAGTCCTCCCTCGGGGCCAACGGTTTGTACCAGTAGCTATATGTCCAATATATCTATCTCTCGTGTTCTTGAGACGACACGATCTTGATATATCATGGGCTTTCTTAATATAATTGATTATATAGTGTTTTCCTCTCTCTATCTTGTTATGATGAATTGAGTTTTCCCTTTGAGATTTTGTTATTACCACATCGAATTCTTTTATGGATTTGAGAGCACTTGATGTATGTCTTGCATGTGGATACCCATAGTGACATTGAGGTATTCAAGTGATTCACTTGATATATCTTATGGCGTCAACTTGTGGATTCCGGTGACCTTGGGGATCTATGCATAGGGGTTGATTGCACGTTTTCATACCATGTTCTCCCATAGAAATCTTGGGGAATTATTTTAGTGTTTTGTTTTGGATTGAGTATTATGAATCTGAATTTTTTGGATGCGTATCGTATAATTAACTCATGGATACTCATGGTGACATTGGAGTATCTAGGTAACATTGGAGTGGGTTGATGTGTAACATATGGTGTTATTCTAGTACAAACACTTAGATAGGTTGATTGGAAAGGATAACTTGGTGTTATTTTAGTATGAACTCTTGGATAGATAGATCGGAGGGGATAGCTTTAAGGTGGTTTCGTACCCTACAAACAATTTCTTCTTAAGTTCTCCGCTAGATTAGAACTTTGGAGTGATTCTTCGTTGCATGTTGAGGGATGGTTATGTGATCCAATTATATCAGCATTGTTGAGAGATTGCACTAGTGAACATACAGATCCTAGGTCTTATTTCAAAGCATTTATACACCATTTTGATAGTTGTTTACACTTTCTACCTTGCTGTTTTTATATTTCAGATTACAAAACCTATATCTATCATCCCTATTGCACTTGTATCACCATCTCTTCGCTGAACTAGTGCACCTATACAATTTGCCATTATATTGGGTGTGTTGGGGACACAAGAGATTTCTTGTATTTGATTGCAGGTTTCTTTGAGAGGGACCATCTTCATCCTAAACCTCCCACTAATATATAAACCTTAGGTCAAATTGCTACTGTACTACAAAACTCTATGCTTGAAGGCCCAACATAGTCTACAAGAATAAAGTTGTGTAGTAGACATCAAGCTCTTTTCTAGTGTCGTTGCTGGGGAGGTGAGTGCTTGAAGGTTTATCTTTAGATCTTGCAATTAAATATTTTAGTTTCTTGTTTTCACTAGTTTGGTTTTATAAAATAAAACTACAAAAATGGAGTTTAGGTTGTATCAAATACTTCCTCTTTTTAAGTTCTTTCGTGAAAATGATGGCTCGGGAAATTGTGCTCAACTGGTAGAGGAAGAATTTATGAAAATACTTAATGATAATTCCTTGAATGATGAGCATGATAAAAATATTTTTATTATGAATTTTCTGAATATCCATGATGCTAATGATATGCAAGGCCACAAGCTTGTGGATGCTATGTTTGATGAAGACGATATTTTTAGTCGCCCCAAGTTTTGATGAGCAAAACTATTATGATGATAACATGCCTCCCATGTATGATGATTATTATGATGACATGTATACTGTAAAGAGTAATGACAACAATGAAACTTTTCATCATGATTTTGATATTGAATGTCCGTATGTCAATCAAGTGTCTCATGATAGTTATTTTGTTGAGTTTGCTCCCACTACCATGAATTAAAAGGACTTTGCTTATGTGGAGAGTAATAAATTGTAACACCCAAGATGCGATCCTATCCTTATTTTGGCTCGAGGGCCTCAACAGGGATAGAAGAGCATCTCGTTGTTTTGCGAGAATGGATACCATTACATGTACATGTACAAAAGAGATGAGTATATCGAATTGGCTCACACTCGCCACAAGCTACAATGAGATCACATAAATAAAACAACATATTCTAACATCATACATAACAACAGGTCTAACTACAAGCGGAATCAAACGATAAACTGACATCCATCCTTGCAAACCCATGCTGCTGCCTGGAATCCATCCTAGATTGATGAAGAAGAAGAAGAAGGAGTACTCCAAATCAATCAAGCATCGCTCTCAAGTCAGAGCATCACATTACCTATACTTGCGATTGTTGTTGTAGTAATCTGTGAGCCACAAGGACTCAGCAATCTCATTTCCAAGGGTATCAAGACTAGAAAAGCTTAATGGGTGAGGTATGGTTAAGTGGTGAGGTTGCACAAAGCAACTAAGCATACATTTGAGTGGATAGCTTACGAATACAAAAAGTAAAGTGGGTGGTCCATGCATAACGAACAAGAACTAATAATGATCACTAAGTGATCCTGAACACCTACTTACATTGAACATAACCCCACCGTGTTCTCTCTCGGATAAGGACACACGAGAAGAGATAGTCACGGTTACGCACATAGTTGGTGTATTTTATTTGATCTTACTTCAAGTTTTCTATGACCGGGTGTTAAACAAAGTTTCCAAGTTGCCACGTAACCGCGGCCATGACTTTCCGAAAGATTTAACTTTGCAGGGGTGCTCCTATTCATCCATCACAAATTAACCACACGTTGCGGGAAAAACCTCGAACACGAATCCCGTGATTTCCTAGGCAATTCCGTTGGAAAACCACAACCTCGAGATAGCCCGACGTATTCCCGGAATTCCTCGCACAAGACGTTCTAGAAAGGTAAAACAAGTCTAGCAAGACCGCTCGGCAGGCCAGATCCCAATATGAGCCGCGTGTATCTCTTTCTTAGGGCACTATCATATGAGCTAGACGTCAGGTTGGCTGAAACCCCGGGTGACCAGGGGGCGCCGGAGAGTGCTCGGTTTGGACCAACACTCGTGAGGAGCACTGGCCCGAGGGGGTGATTAATTATCCATAGGATGCCCTATGCATATTTTGTTATTTGTTATTAAGAAAATAGCACCAAAGTTGGGCTTTGCTAGACGAGTTTTTTATCCTAAGACAAAAATCAAGGGGGTCCCCATAACCACCCCGAGCATGTTAACTATGCCAGCAAATGTGGAACAAAACACCGAGCAAAAGGCCAAGCCTTTCACCCTTTACCAAGTATGTATGTGCATTAAATTAAATATCAATGATATTGTGATATAAAAATATCCATGTTGTCACATGGAAGCAATTGCACCTGCAGCTAGGAATGTTATAAGAAGGGTTAGCAAGTGGTAACATAGCCAAATAAAGGTTTGCTGGGATGTGGAGAGGTTAGAGCCTTATCATGGCAATGTGGGAGGCTTGACATACAAGTGGTAGGTAACGTGAAATAACAATAGAAAAAAGACAATTAGCATGGCAATGATAGTAGTGGTATCCATGGAAATGATCATCTTGCCTAAGATCCCGCTTGGAAGAAGAACGAGTCCATGAAGAAGACGAGCCAACATAGTCAAACGAATCCTCACACTCCGAACGCTTTCGGAACTCTATCGAGAAGAAGCAATCTGGAACAAACAATCAGCACACGATACACCACAACACATTCATGACACGATGCGCAAACAAATATGATGCATGGCATGGTCGATTATGCAATGCAAGGCAATCACAACAACCCAACCCTACACATTAAGTGAAGCTCAATATGCAATGAGTTGCATATTGGCGAAACTCCATATTTTAATTACGTATTTAACTCCCATTTAGGTACACATCCATGTTAAATGTTGTTAACCATGGCAAGAGGTGAAGCATAAGTAAACTATCTATCTAGGCATCTTAAATGAGGTCGGAAACAACTTATAGTTTTTCCGAAAGGACCCCAGATGCTAATTTCGAAATTGGTCCAGATCTGAACTAACCATGTTTTATATTTATTAAACAAAATAATAAAGTATTGCATGCAATTCTACACGTCATTCTAGTCGATTTACATATATGGGACTTTTCAAACGGAGCTATGGTCTAAAAGTTATGACCCACACAAGACGAACATGATATGAATGCAAAATGCATAAAAATGACAACCATAAGAACTTCAAAACATGGATGCAACATGATAATATGATACTATATGGAATTCTAGTCAAGTTTCATATATGTCATGCCCAAATCGGAGCTACGGTTCAACCACAAACACCCATACAAGTTATAGGTATAATCCGCCCAAAAACAGCAACATAGCATATTGCAACCCACAAATCAACTAGGTGCAGCCATCTAAAAATGCACAAAAATACATGGGGCTGTATCTTACATGATGCTCAATAGTACATCTATTAACAACAAGTTGATTAGAAACATGTATCAATAGGAAATGAGCTCACAAGAAGACATGTTGAACTAAGAAGTTTTCAGACTTAGTGAATATCCCAGCTTTTTTAACAGAGCATTTTTTTATCATCAAGGGACATTGACAGCCGTGAAACTGTATGCTACATGTCATATATCGGCATGAAAATTTACAGCATGCTAGAGGACATTATGAACGACAAATAAATCTATTGCGCCAACCCCAAAGGGGTTCTAGATCACTAGCAAAACACATGGCAAGACAACAGCAAAATATTACAGATTCCAGACTTACTTGTGCCTAATAAAACAGTAACATTTTATAGCATGTTGGCAACAAGAAATCAACACCTAAACATGGATTATCATGGCAAATAAAATGACCAGGGGCTAGTGCACATGTCAAAGGGCATATCTCAAGTTCAAAAATAATACATATGATGCATGGATTTAATCAGATGAAAGTAACAAAAGGGCATCACAGAAAACAATAATATGCCCACAAATTGCTCAAATGACAAAACCAAATAGACAAATAAATTACATGGATTTTTTGGTCTCAAAATCATATATAAAAAGCATAGGTTCATGTAGGAAAATATGTCACAATTAATTATGCAAGTTTATGGCATAAACCTATTAGAAAGTTATGTTCGGAAATTAATTCAAACATCACATCACACATTTTTATCAAGCATGAAAAAGGGATATAAATAATCTACACATTTTACATATTTTATATATCTAGTGATTTCTACACACAATGCAAGAAATATTTTATCAAGCAATGTAAAATCATGACATTTGTGCGAATTGATTACGTATACGTATACAAAACATTCAGATCCGATGCAAGATTATTTATTCAAGAGCATTTTCAAATCATGCAAAATCTGTAATCTTCGAATGATTGGCAAAATTCGCAGGACTGGGAAAAACGCTACTGGGCCGAATCTGAAATGACATCATGGGCGCAACATACTAAAATGTGCACAAGGGCGGCAGATAACACATCGGGGGTTTCTCACCTTGGGCCGAAAGGTTGTCGGTGATGGGCTTTAGGCTGGGCCTTGGGGATGCGGTTGGGCAGGTGCCTGGCTACGACCGCCTACAACGCTCGCCCACACGTCGGGTCATCATTCTCCTTGCCCTGAGCTGGGTGAGGCCATCTGGCGAGCAACGCCGGTGGCGGGGTAGCACCAGCCGTCAAGCAGGCAAGAGGACGAGGTCACGGATGGCCAGATCCGGTCAATCCCAACCCGTTCCACCCAGCTCCGTAGCGGAAGGCGAGGGGAGGCCGCAACGGCACCATGGTGGTGGAGCACGGGTGAGCTCCTTGATGAAGCGATGGAGGAACAGGGTGTGGGGCAACGCATGGTCGAGAGGTGAGGCGAGGTAGACGTGGGCTTCTCCAGCGGCAATCGAGATCGGCGAGGCGGGGTCAGACGACGCACAGGTGCCATGCTGCTCGTGCGCAGGCTCGTGGGTGGCTAGGCGGAACCGGTGCATCTGGGGCACACGGACATTGTCCGGGTTGACCGCGGACATGTCTGGCAGGGTGTGGGGACGAAATCTGAGGCTCATATTTTTGATCTAAAGGTCAAATTTGGCTTGGGGGCTAGGGTTTCGGGAGGAGGTGGAGCTAGAAGGTGGGGTTTTTGAGGGGGTGGCTGAAATTTCGTAAAGGGGAAGCCATAGAAAGTGAGGGGGCTCTCTTCATGTTGTGGTTTTAAATAGGAAATGGACTAGGGTCGGTTGGTTCTCGTCCGCCTGAGCATGATCCAACGGCCACACACATAGTGGTAGGCTAGGTGGGCCGGTGGGATGTGGAGAGGTGGTTGCGCTGAGATGAGAGGGAAGGCTGTGGCCCGTGACGCGAGGTTTTAAACACCAAAAAAACATCTGATAATAAACTGATGACGGTGCCGCTACGGTTGAACGTTGGGATATCAAACGACCTCCAATTGCGACGAAATTTGGCAGGCGGTCTACCTACAACATTACAAGACTGCATGCCATATTTCGACCCAATACAAGAACATCTCATATGCACTTTTATAAACAATATTTTATCGATGCTGCGGGCGCGTGCAAGTGTGGTTGGTCTCAAAATGGTCGACGACCCAAACGGAGAGAACCGGCAACTACGAACGGATGCAAGTTTTCCAAAACGAGTGAAGACGCTATGATGTGATGATTAATGCGACAACTAAATGAACCACACAACAACAATGGAATAGAAGGGGAATCTTCTAGAGTGTCGATCCGGGCTCTTAAATAAATTTTCTAAGGCTGCAGATCATGAAAAGAATGCTTTGTGTTATAGTTATATTGTTGAATTCCTTCATGATTCTACTGAAAATTGTTATGAGGGAGGAACATATGCTTGTAAGAATTGCAACAATATCAAGTTTCCTCCCTGTGTGTTCAAAGTTTTTATTGTTTTTCCTTCCTATGCTAGTTGATTCTTGCTCCATAAATTGTTTGCTCACAAAATCCCTATGCATAGGAAGTGGGTTAGACTTAAATGTGCTGGTCATATGCTTCACGATGCTCCCAATGTGTTTCAATTCTTTTACCTTTATGTCAGCGCCATTGAAATCATCATGCCTAGCTAAAAGGTATTAAAGAAAAGAGCTTGTTCGGAGACAACCCAACACTATTACTTTCTGGTTTTGTGTGTTCACATGATTAAGCTACTGTAATAATCATGTTTTGTGTCTTTTATTTCAATAAAGTGCCAAGTAAAGCCTTTGGGATCGTGTGGATACTTGCTTGTTTGATTCTGTGCAAAACAAAAAGTTTTGCATTCAGTATATGAATTATTTGATTTTACTGGAGCGTCAAATAATTCTGAAATTTTTGCACAAGATTTATAAGCAAATTTTCTAATTTTCCCTAATTTTTCATAGTTTCCCACAAGCACCATTGACAAATTCTGTTTTGCATGCATAGTTTGCTTGCTTTAGTGTTCCATAGCTTATATTGAGAAATATGAATTATGAGAATGATAGATTATAGTAGGTGTCATGTGGGAATAATTATGAATATTGTCCTGATAGGACCTAAGTGAATGATCTATCTTTACCACACTAACCCATCTCACGAAGTTCCGTTAAGTTTTCTGAGATTGAAGTTTCATGTTTTGGGTGAGATACGATATGACATGAATAAGGAGCAGAAAGTATCTAACCTTGGGGATTCCCAAGGCACCCGAAGGTAATATCCAAGGAATACTCAAGCGTCTAAGCTTGGGGATGGCCCGGAAGGCATCCCTTCTTTTGTCTTCAACATTATCGGTATGTCTTACTTGCAGCTGTATTTTTATTCGTCACATGACATGTGTTTTGCTTGGAGCATCATTTTATTTTGTTGTTCTCAGTTAGATTATGTTTATAATCTTGTTTTTCAATAAAAAGTTCCAACAATTTCCTTTTAGGATACTTTAATTGCATGTTTGATGTGTGCTGTTTAAAAACATAAACTTTTGATGTAGTGTTTGAAATTTCATATTTTACTGGAACTTGGAAAGTTTCTGAAATATTTACACCGTGTTTTAATACAAAGTTTTTATCATGCACTAAAGTTTTAGAATTTTTTGAGCTACAGAAGTACATTGGTTTAATAGATTTCTAAAGACTATTTTGTTTGGACAGATTGTTGTCAGGGTTTTGTTATCTACTTATCCCATAGTTTGCATAGCTTATATTAGTATATATATATATAAATTGTGGAAATGATAGTAGACAGAACCTAATGTGTACTAACCTATCTCACGACTTCTTTTCAAGTGTTTGCGGATGAAGTTTTTCAGAATTGGTGAAACCGTGATATGAGAGAATTGAACGAGATACAAAAGCTCAAGCTGGGATGACCAAGGCACCCCAAGTAAATATTTCAAGAAGTCTCAAGCATGTATGCTTGGGGATGCTACGCATCCTAGCTCTCTTTATCAACAATTATCAGTTAGCCTATGTTGAGCCTAAATTTTCATTTTTACACATGACATGTGCTATTCCTCGAGTGTATTTTTGTTTAGTTTGTTGTTTGGATAAAATGATCAGATCTAAAAATATTTATTGGGAGAGAGGGAGTCCTCACATAGCTACTTAACTGTTTGACTGCTCATTGACCTTCACTTAAATCCTTTGAAGAGTAGTTTTGATGTTTACTCTTGTGCTTCACTTATATCCTATGAGTAAATTGCGCATCAATGAAATACAATAATTATGAAATTATCAATGTGCTTTATGCTTAGTGTTAGCTTCACATCTGGTTTATAAAGTAAAATCTATTGAAGTTTGACAATCACAATATTGGTCATACAACCAATTCGTGAATGATTAGTATAAGGAAGAGAACTTTCACATACAAATATATTATCTTGGACATATTCTATGACTGTGAATACCCATTAATTATTTTCAAAATTGAGAAAATTAGTTGAAGTTGGACAAGGAACACCACATAATAGTTATGTTTGGGTATATTTACATAGAAGTTATATTGTTATGGATCCTCCAACATGTGGTGCTTGTTTAGAACCTTTTGCTAGCCAAAACTTCTCACTAAGTAGAGATACTACTTGTGCATCCAAATCCTTGAGCCAAGTTTCTTCCATGAGAGTCCACCATACCTACCTATATATGGTATTTCACTGCCAATCCATGTAAATTTGCATGTGCCACCTCTAAACATTCAAATAAACATCTGTTTTGTGTGCTCGTACTACTCATGGAGCGATGGGGCGGTCATTATCTTCCTTGCTAAGCGAGTTATTCTCAAGATGAATGTTTTTTCACTTGTCATTGCACGAGAGAGGTTGGTAAAAAAGATTCACAGTCCTGCATGATACAAAAATAAATAAACAAAAACTCTCTATAGAAGGTTGATTGTTTTGAGGGCAACCGTGGATTCAACAAGCCATGGAATGTGTTTGAATGGTGGAGGATAAGTAAAAATTGTAAAATGTGTTTGGGAACAGCCAATAATGTGATTAGCATGGAAGATATTAAAACTCTATTGTGACATTGACAGGAAAGGCACACCAGTCAACATTACTTATTCATCTCAGTTTTAAATAGTGAGCTCTGGCACCTCTGCAAATCCCTACATCCATCTGCAAAGGGACAATCTATTTACTTTCATGTTACTTACTTTCATGTTCAGTCAACTTCTTATTCCAACCTCAATCTATTAGTTGTCAAGCACCATGTGGAGGGGAAAGATCTAGGCAGATATGGCCATTCAAAAATATATTTGATCATTACCTATTATTGTTGACAATTATCTCTATGATAAATGAGTTGGGAGGAGAATCATTAATCCCCTATCTTTCTTTGTGTTCGATGGATACCATTTGTTCTAAAAATATGCTTTGAGTACTAGCACTCATAGAAGACTGAATGATGATTGAGTATGTGGATCTCTTACTTAGACTTTGTTGAGAATAAGTAGAATTACAATTGTTTGGTGACTAAGAACATAGGTTGTTAAGTTTCAAGAAAATTCATTATTTGAACAATAACATATGAATTGGTTGCTACTTTATCACGATGAGATGAGAAAGGGTTGCTGTTATGATGCTAGTAAAAGTGGTTACAATTATCATTGCTCAAACTTATATTCTATGCTAGCATTCACACTTCATAAATTATTTCTTTTATAATTTACCTACTCGAGGACGAGCAGTTATTAAGCTTGGGGATGTTGATATGTCTCCAATGTATCGATAATTTATGAAGTATTCATGCCATATTCAGCTATGTTTACAATACATTTATATGATTTTGATGCACTTTATATGATTTATTTAGAACTATCCCGGCCTGACGCTGTTTTTAGCAAAACTACCATGGTGTTGTTTTTTGTGCAACAATAGAAGTTCTCCAAATGCAACGAAACTTTTTAATGGTTTTTAGGAACAAAAGAGTCACTAGAAGTTTCGTGGGAGGGCCAGAAGAGCCACGAGGTAGGCACAACTCACTAGGGCGTGCCAGCCCCCTCTGGCTTGCGCTGGTGTCTTGTGGTCCACTCATGGCCCATCTTCGCGTGAAACAGACGCCCAAAAATTCTATATATTCAGAAACCCCTCAAAAGAACCCTAAATCAGAAGTTCCGCCATTGCAAGCCTCTGTAGCCACGAAAAATAAGTCTAGACCCTGTTTTGGCACCCCGTCGGAGGGGAAATCATCACCGGAGGCCATCTTCATCATCCCTATGGTCTCCATGATGAGTAGGGAGTAGTCCATCCCCGGGGCTGAGGGTTTGTACTAGTAGCTATCTGTTCAATCTCTCTCTCTCATGTTCTTGATATGGTACGATCTTGATGTATCATGGGCTTTGTTAATATAGTTGTATCATATGGTGTTTTCCCCCTCTCTATATCGTTGTGATGAATTGAATTTTCCCTTTGAGATTTTGTTATTACCAGATTAAATACTTTTATGGATCTGAGAGCACTTGATGTATGCCTTGCATGTGGATACCCATAGTGAAATTGGGGTATTCAAGTGATTCACTTGATATATGTTATGGCGTCAACCTTGCGGATTTCGGTGACCTTGAGGATCTATGCATAAGGGTTTATTGTATGTTTTCATACCATGTTCTTCCATAGAAATATTGGGGCATTCTTTGAATTTCTTTGTGTTGGATTGAATATTATGAATCTGCAATTGTTAGATGTGTATCATATAATTAACTCATCGATACTTGTGGTGACATTAGAGTATCTAGGTGACATTAGAGTTGGTTGATGTGTAACATATGGTGTTATTTTAGTACGAACTCTTATATAGATCGATCAGAAAGGATACCTTGGTGTTATTTCGGTAAAAACTCTTGGAAAGATCGATCAGGAAGGATAACTTTGAGGTTGTTTCATACCCTACAAACAATTTCTTCTTATGTTCTCCGATAGATAAGAACTTTGGAGTGATTCTGCGTTACCCGTTGAGGGATGGTTATGTGATCCAATTATATTAGCTTTTTCGAGAGACTACACTAGTGAAAGTACATACCCTAGGCCTTATTTCCAAGCATTTATAAAATGTTTTGCTCACTGTTTACCACTTGTTACCTTGCTGTTTTTATATTTTTCGATTACAAAAACCTATTTTTGTCATCCATATTGCACTTGTATCACCATCTCTTCATTGAACTAGTGCACTATACAATTTGCCTTTGTATTGGGTTTGTTGGGGACACAAGAAATTTCTTGTATTTAACGGAAGGGTTGTTTGAGAGAGACCATCTTCATCCTACACCTCCCACGGATTGATAAACCTTAGGTCATCCAGTTGAGGGAAAATTGATAGTGTTCTACAAAACTCTGTGCTTGGAGGCCAAACATAGTGTACAAGATTAAAGTTGCGTTGTACACATCAATTGACAATGGAATGAATGCACATATTCAAAAGAAAATTTGGTGAGCCCTAGGATATTCCATCATACAAACAAAATATAGGTAGTTTAATTGTTGCAGTTTTAGTTAGTATTGTCATTCTCTAACCGATGAGGTATAGACGATTTGTCATTGTCTTAGGATATCTATATACCATGAATGGTGAGTGGACCTTATTTTTCCCTTTCCATGCAATACCAAGAGACGAGGAGGAAAAATACATGGCAACTTAGGTGGGAAATATATAAGTCCATTGGATAGAAGTTAAGCAGATGTTGGTTTATACGATGAGTTTATACGTGTCATTAGAATACGTTATGGATTCTCATCACAGTATAAAGCTTTCTCGTGCTTTGGTGATGCTGTTATGGAGGAATAAGAATATCTTAAAACTTAGTTATTCACTAATTATGAAGCATATGCACCATTTTTTGTTACATTGTATTACATGCACACACTGTCATTTCCTTTTGAGCATAGTTTACATGTAGAACTATTAACACACATTTCTTCAAGCAAAACTCATGTGAGTGATTTGAAGATATGTGGCAAGCAGTACAATCTAACTTGAGCATGAGGAGGCAAGTAAACTTGTATTAAAATTTTAAACCATGTTGATTTTATGATATATGTGAAGCAAGAGCTTATTTTTTTGTAAGATGTCAGCATGCTTCAGTAGGCAAGCAAACATGTATTAAAATTAAGAATATATGGATTTGATGATTTGTGGAAATCAAGAGATTATTTTTTACAAGATGTCCTATGTTTCATCATGTTGAGATCTTTAACTTTCATCTCAATTTTGTATTTTCATCCCATCTCAAGGACCTAAGACACTCAAGAGTTCTAGGAGATGATTTGATCTTATTGTGAGCGATAACTACTTAGCCAATCTTGCATTTTGTAGGAAACAAGTACATAAATATTAAAACAAGATTCTTCATACAATACTAGTGCAAATGCATGCTATACAAACAGTTTTAACCCCTTTCCATGACGTAGTCTTAAACTGTCGACTTGCATGTGTGGGCGATAGGGGGCTATCCCACACGACACAAAAAAACCTCGGCGATGCCTGCACCTGGTCGCACACGATGGGCAAACATATGTCGTTTACGGTTGGAAGGGCCATCACAAACTGACTTATTAGGGAAGACGTCTGAGATGAGCTCAGAATCGCACACAGGGAATCCCAAGGGTACATTTCTGTTCGTATTGCAGATGACACACAATTTCTGCATAACATTGTTTGTGATAGGGGTGGTCATCACACACGATAGTTATAATTATGTCGTTTGCGTTACTCAATACATCACTCATTGTGTCTAGAAGAAACTATTTCGCATTGGGATGCCCATCACACACACTAGCTATGTGAAAACTTTTGTGATTGGGTGTCCTAACGCACACAGTTGTTGACAAGAATTCGTGTGTGATTCCTAACAATCAAACACGCCAACTTTCTAGAAACCAAGTGGGTTTTCTCAAGTCATCGTGCATGGTGTTGTCTTAGAAACCGTCTGCAATGGGAACCCCAATAATCAGCCTCAGTGATAAATTATTTATAATCCATTTAGTAATCAAATTAACGTTTTCTATCAACCACAATATATATTTCTTATTCGTAGTATGGCAATCAGGATTTTATAACTGAATTACATCAGGGTACAACATCATATAGGCATATATAGCCTAGCGACCCAATTGCACAACAAGACAAAGTTTGAAATGCAACATCTAAAACATTTGTAAATTAGGTATCATCATAGACGGTAAATAGACACATGAATCTTATCAAGAAAATTATTCAAGCGGCAGTCGAATATTGAGCCTTCAATGATGTTGAAGGTTCTCGCAACTTCAGGCCAGTGCCCGCGGATGATTACCCGCCCATCCTTCATCCTCTTAAGGAAGACTTCAAGATTATACCGTGGATGTTGCATGAATACCTTCATCGCCTCTTGATCATATAGGTAGTTTGAGACATAATCATTGATGAACTACCTTGAGAAGGACTGAAAACAAACATACGCATAAATATCTTTTCTAAAATTTGGAATGGCGCAAACGAAAAAGGTCAAGGTGAAACAGATTGTACCATCCTATTGTTGATTGATGTCTTCTTCATTGTGTATACAAACATCTTGTTATTTTTCGTAGCAAGTTTATTTATCTTAACAATGTTTTTGAGTTTCTTGATTTTACTGATATTCATGGACACCTCATTCCCCACATGCAAAAAGGGTTGAACAGTGGGTCTTAACCTCTTACAACAGGACCTACATGTGCAGGCACAAATTTTAAACAACATTAATATTACAATGTATCTTCAATTGCACAATAATATGCTATTAGACAAATGACCATGGATGTGCAAACCTCGATGGTAAACTTCAGTGTCCCCCATTGTTTCCCCCTGCAACATATTTAAGCCAAATATTCATCAGATTACATATTTGGCATACCATTAGTGAAATATGTTAATGGCAAATAAACACATTGTGGATCCAACAGATTAGTTCGAGCCACATGGAAAATCCAGTTATCAAAACCAAGCATGGTAAGAACTAGGAAATGTAGCAATTTATATGTTTCACGTGTATTTAGTACATATAAATTCGATTTATTCTTCACATGCATAATAATGGAAAATTGTACCAACAATAATCGTACATCACATTTCAGAATTGAATTAAATAGTTAAATGATCACCACAACAAATGAACGAAATAGTTAACTCAACTCCACATTGCACAATAGAACATACTAGAAGGTTAGGTTGTAGTAGCATTGCATTGGACATTTCACTACAATTTATAAACGAAAGGCAGTAGCGGCACATGCAAAGGTAAACGAAACATGCTTAACCAGCGTAGCTAGGTGAACATAGGTCCTTAGTGATAAAGCTAAGAAAAACAAGCTATTACCCATCATCAGTGATGTCAATGTTGATGGTCTCCTTCAACTTGGAAGAGGGAGAGGTTTCAACACCGTTGTCGGTGGCAAAACCGGCGGATCTCAGGTAGGGGGTACCGAGCTATGTACTAGAATCAATGGTAACAGAAGAGAAGGGAGAACATGTTTACCCAGGTTCGGGCCCTCCTATGAAGGTAATACCCTACGTCCTGCTTGATTGTATTGATGATGTATAGGTTAGAGAGTCGATCTACCTCGAGATCAAATAGCTAAATCCTAGATGAGTTGTTTTGCCTACAACCTAAAACCCTCCGGCTTATATAGACGCCGAGGGTACCTAGGGTTTACATATGGCCGGTTGCACATTGAAGGGATAACATGCCTATCTACGGTCGACAACTTGGAGGATACTCCATGGATCCTTGAAGCTTCCACCCTGGCGACGGGGCCCTTGACCATTCAATGCTCACCTTGCGGCCCAACAATCTGACCCATGAGAAACAGGTCGGCTATCTGAGGACCCCTTAATCCAGGACTCCCTTGGTAGCCCCTGGACTAGCCTTCAACGCTGATGTTTATTCGGATAATCTTCGCGTGTCATAATCCTCGTCTTACAAGGCAAGTCCCCTACTCCCTCCTGTTTGGCAACCGACCAGTCATCGGTGAAATCCCAAGCGTCACGAGCTTGCCAGGTCCATTATAATAACCGTCAGAATTCATTGATCTTCACGCGTCATGGGGAGACGAGTGGTTAAGTGATTTTTTTACAAGACTACCCCTCCGCAACGGAGGCACCACTCATTTAAGATAACAAAAATCATGGTCTGAGCAACATCCTCTTCCTCCTCCCCATCAAAAAAAACTCTAAGCGGAATATCACCATGAAAAACATGGCAAGCGCTCCCAGCTCTTACTCGCGCCCTTACGGCTCCCATGCCAGGGATTGGACCAGCTCCTGCGTGTCACTCCTCTGACTGCGTAATCTGGAGACCAAGGGGTACCTCCCTTATTCGGATCTGGCAGTGACCCATGCAGGTTTATCTGCATTCAATGATGAAGTTTTCTCAAAGAATTTCCCCAATCCACAAAGGGGGGAACGCATATGCTTCATTCTCTTTCTTCTGCGGGGTCTCGGGTTTCCCATTCACCAGTTCTTGAGAGGGTAACTGGAATGTTACGGGGTCCAGCTCCACGATCTTACCCCAGGGTATATCTCGCACATCTCGGGCTTCATTGCCATTTGCGAGAAGTTCCTGGGCTGTGAGGCACATTTTGAGCTATCGCGGAAGTATTTCTGCCTCATCCCTCGAACTCGGGACAAGGCCATCTTGGAGGTCGGCGGAGCCGATGTATGCCGCATAACAAGAATGGGGTATCCAGTGGGAACACCGAAGGAGTCCGAAGAATGGTCTTCATAATGGTTTTATATCGAAGACATCCCCCTGTTCGATCTAGCTCAAAGGTGTCTGCTCGAATACTCCGACGCCCCCTTGAAGAAAAGGTACAACTGGCGGCCGAAGAGTTCGTCCCAAGAGGACAGCGTTGAAGTGCAACACTTGGCAGCCCAGGTGAGGATACTATCCCATCACTATATGTCCATGATCGATGTCATGGCCGCCGCCATCACCCAGTGTGTTCAGCCTGTTCAACAGAGGATACACCCCTTGTTGCGCTACAACAGGACAAGCGACACCACATGCTCCCGATGACTGGGCCCTACCAATCAGGCAGCATTGGCTGCCACACTCGCCAGCCTATACATAGGGGAGAAAGAAGACATTATTCGGCGGTCGACCAAGGAGGGATATTCAAGCCACAACTCCATAGAAGGGGTAAGCCTTTCACATCTATGAACACAGTTCAGGCTTCCATTTTGTCCCGTTTTTGACAGAAGTCTTTAACTTCATGTGATCAGGGCTGGAGAAGCTTCATCGAGACAGTTAACTATCCGGCTCCTCAACCCGAAGACTATTCCCATGATTATGATCCAGGCTTTCACGAGGACCCAGATCTGTCAGTTGAGTTCGAAGACCGGGTCTTCTACAAGGAGAGTCTCAACCACTCCAAGGTGGCTATCACAGCCGACTACAGTGGATCGTTCCCTTCTCCTGTAACAAATAAGAAGAAGAAAAGCTCATCCTGCAAAAGGCAGGTATCCTCTAATTTCCCGAACGCGCCGACTCCTACTCCCAAGCATTGTCGATCCGCGCATCATACGTCGGCAACGGAAGCAGTGCTCGGATTAGAGAGCAACTTGGATCCAACGAATGAGACGACTATGAGGATGAGTACGTGTAGTAGCTCAACCCAAAGGTATTTCGTTCGGTTGTTTATTTATTATCACAGCTGATAGATCCTCACAGTAGATTTTATATTGGAATTCACAGGCGAGAAAATCAGCCTTCCCTTGCCGAGGAGGTTGCCAGGGTGTCCGGGGAAGCTCAAAATTCCAGAGTCCACTCATGCTGAACCTGCTATATTGGTTCCCATGGCCACTCTAGCCCCAGCCGATTCCGGTGACGCTATGTCCGTTACCAAATCAGAAGTAGGAAGCACCATGAATCATCGGTAGCGACGAGAGGCCCTGCATCACCCAGTATTCTCCGAACAGGAGTTCGGCACTCTATGCACAGCGGACGCGCACATGTGCTGCCCAAGCTGGGTTCAGAGAAGCTAGGATGTTAATATCGTCCAGCCTGTAGGTACATAATCGGTTTTGTAGAGTCCGAACACTCATGTAAACCAAGTAGCCCTCGAGCCTTAAATTTTTCAGAACGACCGAATTAAGGGTGCTTGTGTTGTTTTATTGCTAATGCAGGCCTCAAAGCAGCAGAGCGAGCAACTGGCCAAGGAGCTAGATGACATCCGAGCACAGGTGGAATGTTTGAAAGACGAACTGGATCAAGTGAATAGCTTTACTCGGGAGGCACATGGTGAGTATATCTGTGCTGATAATCTTAGTATATTCCCATGCTGACGCAAGGATATTCTTTAGCACCTGAATCAATAGGGCAAATGCAAAAAGATTTCGACGCAGCCCGAGAATCTCTGCAATACGCCGAGTCCCAGCACAAGGCCGTCTGTTGCATTTTGAACCGTCTCTAGGCGGAGAGTAAACAACAAGCCGAAGAAATTGAGAGTTTTAAAACTCAATTGACCCAGGCCCAAGAAGAGAACCAGAAACTATAGAGGGGCATGTTCGGTAAGTGTGATTGTAACATCGGCAAGTACTTTTTATAGATGAAGTATAAAAAGTATGCCTTTGCCTCATGTATAGGTATCCTGTCTAGATGACTTGACGAAGAGATTGGATCAAACTGGGGGAACCTTCTGAAGGTGATTTCTGCTCTTCATGAGCGTGCTCACAAGGCTATGAAAAGCATGGTAAAGGCGCTATTGCCTGCCGAGCAACCTCCGAAGGGAACGACTAAACTAGTCGATCGATTCAAGGGAGCTCAAAGTACGTTCAAGCTATGGAAGACATCGGCTTGTCGGTAGGTATCACGGGAGGCGTGGGCGATGATCAAGACCCGCTATACCGGACTTAACCCCGAGCATATGGCTCGGGTTGGGCCAGTAGGGTCAGATGGACAAGAAGTGCCACTACACCTAGTGTACAACCAAGTTATGCCTGCTGGCCGTCTTTCGCAGGAAGACAACTCCCTGGACGCTATAATCGACAATCTTGATGAGCAGCCGAATGTATGATTATATGTAATTATGTACGAATAATCGAGTAGTTGCTCCATCTATGTTGTAAACTTTTTCTTAACCAGCCATCGGCTTCTGCCTCCTATGCTAAGAGCTCAGGAGTGTTCCTCTTGATTTATCACCCTAGAAGAGTGGATTATGTTCAGGGAACCAGGAAATCCGGCAATTTGGTGCGAACAGACAAAAAGCACACATGGGGATATGGTATATTACTACTTAGCGTAAGAAACATCTTTCGTAGAAAATAGTACCTCTATCGATACCTTTCTTCAGGGTTCTACGAGGATCATAGGTAGAAGGCCGCATACTGCTAATATGCGGCTAAGGGTTATTAAGAGAGAAGAAGCCCAAGTAATGGTGATAACAACCATAGTAGTATTAATTGCTTCTGCCACAGCCGACCAATTGTCTACTTAAGATAGCTAGCTTTCGGCTTCACCCGTCTCAGGTATGTGTCCGGATGACCCAGCCGTAACAATCAGACAGGTGCTCCCTTTACCCTCTAGCCGAACAATTGGGAATGTAGAGGGTAAGCACAGGAGCGAGGCAACCTAGCTTGTAAAAGTCTTAGTTCAAATTGATGCGTATGATGGCTTAAGCACGACAAAGGAAACGTGCATACACAAGAAGTGTGAATAAATGCTTATAATATAAAAGCGTTGGGTTTGGAAAGAAGCCCCCGGGTGTTGTGTTCGGATTTCACACTTAAAGGTGTAAGCCGAGAATCTCAGTACAAGATCGGTTGAACCGAATATATGAAGAAGAGGAAAAGATTCAATCCTACCAAATAGAGGAGTGGGAGGGGGAAGAAAAAGAGAAATAAAAGTAAAAACAAAAAGGGTAAAAAGTGTGATGACACCGGTTTATCCATAGAAGCGCTGAAGACGAGCTGCGTTCCATGGTATTTGTTCAAGGCGATTGCCTGATGGGTTCCAAAGATGGTAAGCTCCTCCCACGAGTACTTCGTCGATTATGAAGGGGCCCTCCCATTTGGGTTTGAGTTTATGCTTCCGCTTCTTCGGGAGCCGTAAGACGAGTTTGCCCACATTGTACGCTTTTACCCTGCCCTCCCTACTCTGGTAACGTCGGGCCTGCTGTTGGTAAAAAGTAGAGAGAGCCCGAGCTATGTCGCGCTCTCCTTCTAAGGCGTCCAGGTCGTCCTGCCGTTCTAACTCGACTTCCTTTTTATCGTACATGCGCACCCTTGGTGCGTCATGAATAATATCGCAGGGGAGGACCTCTTCTGCCCCATACAGCGTGAAGAACAGTGTGTATCCCATTGACCTATTCGAGGTGGTGTACAAGCCCCATAAAACGGAGTCGAGCTCCTCCACCCAATGATAGTTGGACTAATTAAGAGATCATACCAAACGTTGCTTAATGCCGCTCATGATGAGACCGTTTGCTCATTCGACTTGTCCATTGGTCTGCGGATGATATACTAATGCGTAATCGAGATTAATACCCATTTTTGTGCACCAGTCCTTGACCTCTTGGGCCGTGAAGTTGGATCCATTGTCCGTTATTATACTGTGTGGGATACTGTAATGGTGTACCACGCCGGGTATGAAGTCGATTACTGGTCCGGACTTGGTCGATTTAACGGGCTTTAGCTCTATCCATTTTGTGAACTTATCAACCATGACCAGTAAATATTTTCTTCTTAGTCCCCCCCTTTAAGTGGTCCAATCATGTCCATCCCCGAGACCACGAAAGACCAGGTGATCGGAATAGTCCGAAGAGTTGTTGGTGGAATGTGACTTTTATTTGCGAGGCACCCCGCATAGTGTTTGACAAATGATTGGGCGTCCGCCCGAGTAGTGGGCCAAAAGAATTCAGCTCGGAAGGCCTGGCGGACCAAGGCTCTTGCTGCAGCGCGATGATCGCCCATCCCAGCGTGGACTTTAGCCAAGAGCTGCCATCCTTCTTCCTGATATATGCACCGCTGTAATATTCTGGTGGTGATTTTCTTAAATAACTCACCCTCGTGTACCTTGTAGGCTTTGGATCGCTGAATTATGAGGCGTGCCTCTGTCTGATCGTTGGGGAGTTCTTTGCGAAGAAAGTAGGCGAGGAAGGGCTCGGTCCTGGCGCAATTACTACCATGACCTCATGGGCTGAAGGCGTTTCATCCATTATGGATACGCCAATGATTTGGTCGTCTGGTTCGTTTATTGGGGGGCAACCTCTTTCGTCGTATTTAGATCGGCGTCCTTATGATCGTCCTGCCAAACCATGAATGGCTTAAAGAGCCGTTGTAGGAAAGTATTTTTTGGGACAGGGTTGCACTTAGCCCCCATCCAGGCCAGTATGCCAGTGGCTTGGCTATTGTCGCGAGCGACGTGGTGGAATTCCAACCCCTTGAACTGTGCGACTATCTTTAGGACGACATTTCTATACACCGCCATCTTCGGGTTTTTGGCGTCAAATTTGCCATTGATTTGGGAGATGTCCAAGTTTGAGTCTCCCCGCACCTCTAGCCGTCGTATGCCTATTGATACTGCCATCCGAAGAGCATGCAAGAGTCCTTCCTATTCGGCTGCATTGTTGGAGTCGGCATACATGATCTGCAGCACGTATCGAATGTTGTTGCCTGTGGGGTATGTGAGGATAACTCCAACCGCCATTCCGGCTAAGGTTTTGGATCCATTGAAGTACATTGTACAATGGGAATATGTAGTATATTCCCTGGGGAGCTCGGCCTCCGTCCATTCGGCCAAAAAATCTGCCAGTACCTGAGATTTTATGGCATGTCATGGCTTGTAGGTTATTTCAAAGGGAAGGAGCTCAAATAGCCCATTTGGCTATGCGGCCGGTGGCGTCCCTGTTGTTGATTATGCCGCTCAAGGGTACTTCAGATGCCACCATTACCGGACACTCTTGGAAATAGTGTCTGAGTTTCCGTGATGCCATAAATACTATCTAGTCTATCTTTTGGTAGTGCGGGTATCTGGAGTTGCATTGCATTAGTACTTCTGACACATAATAGACTAGCTTTGGTGTCCGGAATTTGTGTCCCTCCTCCTCTCGTCCGATGGTGAGAACTGCGCTAACGACTTGGTTGGTAGCCAATATGCATAATAACATGGGTTCACCAGCGCCTAGTGTTGTGAGTATGGGATTGCTTGCCAACAGTGTTTTAATTTGTTCTAACACGGCCGCTGCTTCGCTGGTCCACTCGAAATTGTTGGTTCATTTTAGCAGCTTATAGAGCGGTGAGCCTTTTCTCCGAGACGAGAGATAAAGCGGCTTAGTGCCTCTATGCAACCGGCCATCCTTTGGACATGCTTTAGCTCTGTGGGAATTGCAAGTTCTCATAGAGCGTGAATCTTAGCCGGATTCACTTCTATTCCTCTATGGGAGACGATGAATCCGAGCAGTTTGCCGGCGGGAACTCCGAATACACATTTTTCGGATAGAGTCGTATGTTATACTCATGCAGACTGGCAAAGGTTTGTCGTAGGTCGTCGATCAACTGGCTGCGTGTTTGGTTTTGACTACCACATCGTCCATGTATGCCTTGACTGTTTTACCAACTTGTTTTGTGAGACAAGTATGGATCATGCGCTGGTACGTAGCCCCAACATTTTTTTAGCCCAAAGGGCATCGTGTTGAAGCAGAATGGCCCGT
Organism: Hordeum marinum; assembly: GCA_022496015.1. Lineage (NCBI taxonomy): Eukaryota > Viridiplantae > Streptophyta > Magnoliopsida > Poales > Poaceae > Hordeum > Hordeum marinum. The sequence goes on along the minus strand of CM039675.1, from coordinate 179,348,605 downwards.
AGGGGGTGATGAATGAGGTTGCATATTGATCGGATTCCTTCATTTCAATCTGATGGTATTCAGAATAAGCGTTGAGGAAACACAATGAGTCGTGTCCGGCTATGGGATCGATGATTTGGTATATGTGCGGTAATGGGAAAGGGTCCTTAGGGCAGGCCTTGTTGAGGTCTTTGAAATCCAAGCAAAGCCGCGAGGATTAGTCTTTCTTTGGTACCATCACCAGATTTGCCAACCATTCGAGGTGCTTAATCTCCCGAATGAATCCGGCCTCAAGCAGTTTTGCTAATTCTTCACCCATAGCTTGCTGTTTGGGTTTAGAAAAGCGGCGCAGAGTCTGCTTTACAGGCTTGATGCGAGCCATGATGTACAGACTGTGTTCTGCCCGCCGCCACGGGATTCCAGGCATATCGGAACGATTCCACGAAAATATGTCCCAATTTTCCCATGAAAATGTCCGCCATGCTTCGTCCACAATAGGATCGAGCTGAGCTCCGATGGACGCTGTCTTGTTGGGGTCCGTCAGGTGCACTTGAAATTTAATGATTTCATCTGCGGGTTTAAAGGACGTGCTTGGGCCTTTTGCCAAGGATCACGTTGTCCTTGTCAACTGTTGACCGAAGTGGGGTCAGTTCTTCTAGAGTGAACGTGTCAGCTAGTGCCTCGAGGGCCAGAGCTGCTATTTTGTTTTTGCCCCGGAGGGCTATGTTCGGATCACTGGCAATTGTGATTACTCTCTTTGGTCCGGGCATTTTGAGTTTCATATACCCATAATGGGGTATAGCCTAGAATTTTGTCAAGGCGTCACGCCCCAATATGGCGTGGTAGCTGCTGGGGAAGGGTACGATATGGAAGACGAGCTCTTCGAATCGGTAGTTTTCAAGTGAGCCGAACACCACATCCAGGACGATACGTCCCAAAGATTGCGCCTATTTCCCCAGAATAATTCCCCGAAAAGTCATGTTGCTACGCTTGATGCGAGATCGGTCGAACTGCATTTTTTCCAGGGTGTCTTTGTAGATCAGGTTTATACCACTGCCGCCATCCATTAGCACCTTGTGTAACCTATAGCCATCGCTGATTGGGTTCATGACTAGTGCGGCCGGTGAATGACCGGGAAAAATGGCTAGTTAGTTAGTATCTCCGAAGGTAATGGGGATGTCTGCCCATGCGCTTGTTTCTGCCACATGGTAGACCTGTTCGAGTTCTTTTACATCTGTTCCTAGAGGGGATCGTTTGGTAGATCATCAGGACTTCGGTGTTGTATTCGAGTGACGATGTGGAGCGCCTATTTAGCGGTGGCGCCTCAAGAAAGGCCTCACCGCTTTTGGTGACTTGCATGACGACCCAGCAAGCTCTAAGGCTATGAGTCAGGTTTGTGTGACGCAACACGAAATGTATAGGGCATGGTTTTTCCAACAACCCGTCAAGGACGGTACTAACCCCTGTAAGGGGCTTGTTCCTATTATTGGCGGGTTCGAATCTGGCTGGCCGCTTTGGAGGTATCGTCTTTTTCCGATCTCCTCTAGGGTGTTCGTTAATGGTTGGTTTCGAAAATAACCGTTCGGCTTGCCAAGCGCTTTCCATGGCACAATATTTCTGTACCATGTTTGATAGCTCGATGAAGGCACGAATGTGTCGGTGAGCCAGGGCGTTAAGAATCCCTTCATCATGGCAATTGCGTTTGAATGTTGCCATTATCTCTCGGTCACTAAGACAATTTCTTTCCTTCTGGCGAGTAGGAGTCTAGCCCAAAAATGATGAACTAACTCTTCAGGTAATTGTTTAATATCCCATAATTCTGAACATTTGGGGTTTGGTGCGATACTGGGATGATCGGCTTTGGTGGTGGGTGGGAAAAAATTTGATTCCACGCGACGTTTTGAGTTCGGAATCACGGACTCCGAACTATGTGACAGATCAGGGACCGACACCGGTCCATCTCCAGAGCAAATTCCGGTGTCTAGGTTACAGACGAGGTCTCGATCAATGTAGACCGGGGTATAAACCGTTTTTAATTCCGGTCACTGAGTGGAGAAGCCCCCAGCCGGACACTCGGTGGTGGCGACTAGGTGGGTGACCGTAGGGACATGAATCTCCCTGTCGTCGGGTCTAAGACCGAGCTGATCATAGACTGGAACCTGGTCATTATACATATGCATGGCCTCAATCCGATCGAGCAGCTCGTTTAGAAATGAGGCGATGGTACGACGTGTGTCGCACAGGCGAGTGGAGTCAATATGCGGAGTCACAGTTCCGCAGCCACATGAGAGCGGATCTGGATGTTGATTAAACATGGTAAATCCGGTCACAACAGTCGGATTGGGCGGTCTATACAGCTCAGGGGTGACGACTTCATCTGAAGAGGGGCCCAACGCCTTTGGCTTCGAGGCATAGAGAGCTATGGGCTTCTTCATAAGAGTCGAGGGTTCTATCAGGAAGAGTTCTCCACGTGAATCAGCCTTGAACTCTAGGGTTCCAAACATGATTCTTTGATCAAAGGAAAGTTTTTGATTCGGCCAAGGTGGCCAATCAGGTCGGCATGTGACAAGATGCCGCCGCTCGTGAGAATCCGATTAGAGGTGAGAGACCTCTGGCCACAAATCCCGCTATTTGTAGGGAGGCGAGCCATCGATTCCTTTGGCGACCACAGCGGAACTCTGAATGAAAGCACCAATGTCGGTGTCAAAGCCGGCAGAACATGGGTAGGGGGTCCCGAGCTGTGAGACTAAATCAATGGTAACAGGAGACAAGGGAGACAATGTTTACCCAGGTTCGAGCCCCCATATGGAGGTAATACCCTATATCCTACTTGATTGTATTGATGATGTATAGGTTATAGAGTCAATCCACCTCGAGATCAAATAGCTAAATCCTAGATGAGTTGTTCTACCTACAACCTAAAACCCTCCGGCTTATATAGAGGTCGGGACCCCGATCCTAAGCCATAAGAATCCAGCCTATAAAATATCACATCACTTTGTGGTCTCACGCACGGTTATCTCCACGGCTGCCACCTTACCTGGGCCAGGACCATTTGCATCTTTTGACTCACATATATGAATGTGTCCCTAGCATTCAAATGTCAAAGAACCCAGGCAGACATGACTAGTCGTAGAACCCAAGTGGCACATCCGTACAGGGACAGGCATACATAACCCAACAATGCAGGTGTCGTTCTCTAGCGTGTGTAGACAAGTCATAGCAAGCTACAAGGACTCCATTACGTCGTGGGACATAAATGTCATCACTGCACGTATACGAGTTGTAGCAGGCTACAGGGACTCCATTACACTGCGAGACATTTCCCCGAAGGGATAGACACAACAACAAACAAGGATACACGCCGGTCAATCAATGTGTCCGGCGCAGTAGCAAGCTAGCAAGGCTCGGTGGAAGCACAAAGAGGTATTTTTCTGTAAAGAGTACTACTAAAGGCACACAACTAGGTGTCGAATCCCATACATACCGTTGCATGTCACACATACGCACGACATGCCCGGTATGCATAGATACAACTATGGCATCACAACATAACCATATAACATTACAACATTTATTTAGAAGGCTCAGAAGAGCCACCACAATAAGATGTTACAAGAAGGGGTCACAAGACCAAACATTCAGAGCATTCAAACAAACGAGCGGAAGTTAAACATGTCTGGGTACAGAAATATACAAAAGTGGCTAGAGGAGCCTTAAAAGCTACAACGACCCTACCAAAGGAACTAGACCTCTGTCTGAGATTCCCAAGCTAATCCGGTCAACATCGAACTTCACATCATAAATACCTCTAATGACACTGACGTATCCTGTACAAAAACATAAATTAAGCAAACGTTAGTACAAGATACTCAACAAGACCTACACTAGAACTAACTACATATGCATCAATATCAATGAACGGGTTTGTGGCATTATTGCAGCAAGCCAGCTTTGACTCTTGGCTAACCTGTACTACGACTACAAGTGATTTCTATGAGGTGGGATAGTGCTCACGAGTCCACATATTCACAAAATCAATACACCGCTATGGATCCACTTCTGTGTCCCTGCGAGAAGTTAATCCATAGCACTCACGCTTGTCTTAGGTATTTTAGAAGTATCCATTACACTTACCTATGAACCACATCAGTTCTCCAAGTAGTCCATATCCAAGGACGCGGCTATTCGAATAGATTCATAACCCTACAGGGGTGTACTTCTTCACACACGCACTCGCCACTTATCACCACATGCACGTCATGCATCTTGGCAACCTTCAAGCAGAAGCACTGGCGTGGGCGTCGGCCACAACTGACAATCACACAACACCCTAGTCCAGGTTTATCGCCTATTTGAGACTGAACGAAGTCCGGCCGAAGTTTCCACTATGACCTCAAACGATGTGCGCAGTGTTCCCAAGCCCACCGTTCGGGTGCCACTTGGTACACCATGCCACTGTGCCTATACCACATCACAGCCCACCCCGTTGGGCAGTGCTATGCACGTCTGCCAACACTTTTCGAACAAACACCAGAAACTAGTTGCAAATCTTGGACAGAGATCTATGCGATTAATAAGCCAAGAGGGTCAATTAAGTATCCGAACGTGCGGTAGTATATTGTCTTGGATAACATACATCGAACTCAGTTCTTAAGGACGTTCCCGATGAGAAAAACCGCCATGTACTCCTACATGACCTCTCATCGCTACCTTCACCAAATCGTGTTCAAACACTTAGCTCTCACACGGTAGGATATGAATATTTCCATTCTGATTCATGACCCAAATGGATCAAACCCGACACGACACGATTCTAAGCATAGCAGGCACAATAAGCAAACATGGATGAGTAAGCACAACAAGGCTCAAGCAGTTGCTACTCATGCTAAGTAGTTTCAACTATTTACTATGACAAGGACATGTCATGCAAAGGAATGGGTTCAACTACCGAGAACAGGTAAAATTTGAATCGTTGTTGTCCTAATGCAATAAAAGAGAGTAGGACCAAGAGAGTGGGTTCATATGAGTATGCTCAAGGGGGGCGTTGCTTGCCTGACAGTCCTGAAGATAATACTTCTCTTCATTAGTGTCAATGGTCACATCGTCGGAACCATCGTCTACCAAGAGGGAACAAACACCGACAAACAAGAAAGGAACACATTCAATGCAATGCAACAACCATGATGCATGACATGACAAGTTAAGGTACTGAATTGACCTAGAGGAATAATTAGCCAAGTTAATTGAAGTGGAATTCAAACACTTTCGAATTCCAACTCCAAATGATCATTCATATATTTTCCTAATCATAAAATGTCCTACTTGGTGATATTAACTTGTTTAAACATGCATGATCATGGCATAAACAGATTCATTGGATCTGATCATTTTTCATATATAAATTATTTTCATCTGAGCTACAGATTATTTTCTATGATTTTTAGAAGTTTTAAGAATTTCCTGAAATAAATAAATCATTTGGAATTTATTTTAATTGCGGAAATACTTTACTGCATCAGCATTACGTCATGGTATTGTCACAGGTCAACAAGGCCGGCCAGGGTCAAACCTGACTAGCTAGACCCACATGTCAATGACACATGGGGTTAATTAGGTTTAGTTAAACCCTAATCAAAATCATTTAAAGGATGGGCCCAGTAGTTAGTGGGTGATTAGGTTAATTAAGCAAAAATAATTATTTAACCTAATTAAGCCAGGGTTGGCCCCACCTGCCATTGACTCCGAAGAAGTGAAATCGGGTCAGGGGGTCAAACCCACCGGCGGCTCAATGCCGGCGAGGCGAGATGTGGCGGAGGTACTTGGAAATCGCCCTCCGATGATGAAATGAGCGGCGGTTTGGCCCTATGCGACGCTAGTCGTCGAGCGCGTCCAACGATGCAATCAGCTCGAGCTGGGGAGGTCTAAAACGACGGCGGCGACAACTTGTGCGGTGGACGGAGCTGGGGCAACAATGGCAACGAGGTTACAGGGCACGGGAGGACTAGATGTTGGGTGCAATTGGACCTTGGGAACGCTTGGAGCAAGATGACGAGCTCGAGAGCAGGCTGTGGTGGCTGTAGCCACGACCACATCCCCACCGGCGGCGAGAAGCTTCGGCTTCGACGGGGATGCTAGCTAGGGGGAGCCCGAGACAACATGAAGAGAGGGGAGAGGAAGAGAGGCTCACGGTGGTTCGTCTAGAGTCGACGGTGAGGTCGGGGAAGAGCTGGAGCAAGCGAATCGGCGGCGGGAAGCTTTAGCAGCCGATGGTGGAGGCGGGATGGGTGAGAGGAGAACCAGAGAGGGAAGGAGAAGGAAGATGGGTGGGCTCGATGCAGACGGCTCTAGGGTCCTCATACCCTCCTCCAGCAAGGCTAGCAGGAAGGAGGTGGGCCTGGCGCGTGACCTCACGCGTCGGGCACGCACCCTGTCATCCTCCTGACGAGAGATCAGGGACGACTGGCCATTGTGTCAGTTGGGCCGGTTGGGCTACAAGAAGGTAAGTCGCTAGGTTTGCTCCTTGTCCTATTTTCTTTTCTTTTCTATGTGTTTGCTCCGTGTTTAAAATATTTGGGTAAAAACCCTAAAGGAAAAAACCCTGGAAATTATTCTGTGGTGGTAATTATATTATTAACAAGACCCATAATAAGTTTCAGTAATTTTGAAGAAACTAAAATATTCATAGTGCTTTTATTTGCCATTTACATTACATTGTCTGAATTATTTAAAATGTCAACTTGTTGTGAAAATGAAATGCACCCCTGATATGGCATTGCCAACATTAATCAGAGAGGGGGAACATTTTTAGAGAGCATTTTGAAAACACTGAAAATTCAATTGTTGGAATTTTGTTTATTCATTGAGATGCTCGGGTTTCTGTTAATCCTCAACTCATGTTGAGGAAAATTAAGCGTGATGACATGAATGCTCAGTGATGCAACTAATAAAGTTATTTTCAACAAATTCTAGGGTTGTGACAATAGACGCCAAGGGTACCTAGGTTTACATATGGTCGGTTGCACATCGAAGGAAAAAACATGCCTATCTACGGCCGACAACTAGGAGAATACGCCACGGCCCTTGAAGCGTCCACCCTAGCGACGGGCCCCTTGACCGTCGAATGCTCAACTTGCAACCCAAACTGTTTGGCCCATGAGAAACAGGTCGGCTATCTGAGGACACCTTAATCCAGGACTCCCTCAACTGTGGGTGCACCCCTTGTAGTGGTGAGTGGTCTGATCCTGCCCCGGCACCATCATGATGGCTATGGAGTTGAGGTAAGCACGGGCACGCTGAGAAAACACATCGAAGTCTTCATCGAAGGCACTGGTGGTGTCCTCGAGAAAAGACCACGAGCTATCGTTTATAGAAGCCAACCACATGGCCGCTTTAGTGTGCGAGGTGTCGACGGTGGCCTCGACGGCGAGGTACTCCTCCAAGATCTGGGGGTCGGCACGCATGGAAGCCATAGCTACCTCAATTGTGCATGCAGCAGCAATTTGCTTCTCCACAACCAAATGCTCTTTGAGATCCAGTCTATACTCCTTGCACTATGGCTGTTGGCAACGATTATTTGGAGGATGGGGTAGTGATTTGACTGGAAGGTTTCGTGCCGGTTAGGCCATGTGGGATGAAGGAGGAGGGGTGAGCACTACTGGAATCAGACAATTTGCCGTCTGCCAGCTCTTTGTCGTCCACTAGCGGACGACAAAGAGAGCCTTTGCCATCAGCTAGCTCGAAGCAAATGGCAAAGAGACGGTGGACGACAAAGAGGTGTGTTGCCATCTGCCAGCTCTTTGCCGTCCGCTAGCGGAAGACAAAGAGCTGGGGTGGGGTCTAGTTGACGGCACAACTGCAACGGCCCACCACCCCACCTCTTTGTCGTCCACTAGCGGACGGCCCAGAGTATACCTAACCTAACGTTAACGGCGCACCCCACGCCCGTCGCCCCCATCGTCTCCCCCTCCCGCGCCCGCACGCCCGCCCGACCCTCCCCCCGCCGCGCAGCCGCGCCCCTGCTGCCGCCCCGCCGGCCGCCCACGCCCACCCCGCCCGCCGGCCGCCCACGCCCACCCCGCCACAACGGCTGCCCGTGCACCCCCGCCCGCAGGGCGCCCAGCCCCTACCCGCGCCCCTTTGCCGCCGGCCCCCCCGACCACCGCACCCGCCAAGGCCCCTCCGCCGGTGGCCGCCCCGCCCCCACCCCCACCCCTTCGTCGCCGGCCGCCCCACCCCCGCCCCCACCCCCGCCGGTGCCCCTCCGCCCGCCGGCCGCCCCGCCCCTGCCCGCGACCCTCTGCCGCCAGCCGCCCCGCCCGTGCCCCTCCGCCGCCGGACGCCCTGCCCCCACCCCCTCCAGTGCCCCTCTGCCCGCCGGCCGCCCCTCCCTGCACCCGCCAGCGCTCCTCCGCCCCGCCAGCCACCCGCGCCCACCCGCCCGCAGGCCGGCCCCGCTCGACGCCCGCCCGCGCCCCCTGCCCCCCGACGCCCCGCCGCCGGCCTCCACCTACCCTACTCCGGTGAGACCCCTCCCCCTCTCTACTTTTATTTTTTAAATATTGTAGTTAGTAATTTAGTTAGTTATTAGTTGTAGTTAATTAGTTTAGTTAGTTAGTTGTAGTTAATAGTTTAGTTTAGTTAGTAATTTAGTAATTTAGTTAGGTAAGTTAGTTAGTAATTTTGTTTAGTAAGAAGAAGAGGCGGAGAAGGATATGAAGAAGAAGAAGAAGAGGACGGAGAAGAAGAAAAAGAAGAAGAAAAGGAAGGAGCCCCACCCACAACCGCCATCGACGCTGACACGACACCCCGACACCCCGACACCCCGACACGACAATTATCTGAGTAAGGAGAAGTTTATGAAGGTAATTATCTATTCTTAAGGCCTTGTACTTAGTTTCTTTGATTTGATTCGTAGGCGTAGCGCTGAAATTTCTCTTGTCTAACTTAGGTGCCCCCGAGATGGTGTGCGGATAGGATGGACTGTTGGGAGGCATTGGTGGATGAGTTGTGCTCTCCCGAATGGCTAGTTGAACACAACAAGGCCAAGGAGAAGTATGCCCAAATGAGAGGTGTGCCACACCATCAAGGGATCTCCAACCTGTTTGAGTACGGGGATAACTGGGTATGTGGTTTGCTTCATGATTCATGCAATTTCATTCTTCTTGCTAGCTTGAGCCCTTAACTAATATTTTGTTTGCCTCTTTTAGGCGAGAGAAAACAAGAAGGAGGTGCCACCTCTGTTTGACCTTTATGCCATGGCCCATACTATCTCGTACAAGAAGGCCAAGGCATTCTCTGAGGATGACCTCGATCATCCAGAGAGCTTTAGCAACATCTCCTCCCATCACAAGCTCGCGAGGTACAGAGATGAGGGGAAGGCGACGAAAGGGGAGGACTTCAACCCGAGCCAGAGTCCTTTTGACCCAGAGCTCGTGATGATATCTGGTGGTGGGAGGCCCCATGGATCGATAGCCATTCGGGATGGACTAATGCGTTGTCCTAGAACTCTCCTAGAGATCAAGAAGCGCCAAACGAGCTCTGATCCTAAGATAAGGCCACGTCCACGGCCAATGGAGCTTGCCATTGAGTCTATAACCAAGGAGCTTCTGGCGGAGGCAAGTGGGCATGTGGCGGAGAGGGGGAGGGACATGGAGGAGAGGACGACTAGGCTGTTGGAGGAGGAGAGGAGCCGGAACGACGCGTCTCATCGGGCCCTATATGAGCTCCTCGTGGTAAGTTTCTCCTGCATATTAGCCAAATCATGCACGTAATGTTCGTTTCATCACTAACTAATATGAATGACTCGTGAAAACAAAATGTGCAGACCGTGTGCCAGAACAATGGTCAGACCCCTCCGTCGATGCCCCATATTGCTATAGCACCCACGGTGAGTTTCATTTAAATGGTCATTAGTTACTAGTATTCACATTTGAGTTGCATCATGCTAAGGAGACATTGCAAATGATCTTTGGTGCAGCATGCCTCCTGACAAGCATCGACCGATCCTTTTGCGTCTGCCGCAACCCCAACCGGTCCTTCTACGTCTCACCCTGGCCCGAACCCTACCGGTCCTTCACCTCCGTGTTGATGGTAAGTTTTCCCAAGTGTTTTCATTAACAAATGCATACGTAGCTTATGAAATGAACTACTTAGCTCCAAAATGACCTATACCTAGCTTATTTTCATCAAAAATGACTTGATATGCTTAGTTAGCTAGAAAATGGTATATTCTACCTAGGATAGCTATAAAATGACCTATACTTAGCTTATTTTCATCAAAAATGACTTGATATGCTTAGTTAGCTAGAAAATGGTATATTATACCTAGGATAGCTATAAAATGACCTATACTTAGAATTTTTTCCTCCAAAATGACTTGATATGCTTAGTTAGCTAGAAAAGGGCATTAGTAGCTAGTATAGCTCAATAATGATCTGTAGCTAGCTTAGCTAGTTCATTTATGACATAATTAGCTCACTTAGGTACAAAATGGCATATCTACCTAGGATAGCTCAATAATGATCTGTAGCTAGCTTAGCTAGTTCATTTATGACATAATTAGCTCACTTAGGTACAAAATGGCATAACTACCTAGGATAGCTCAATAATGATCTATAATTAGCTTAGCTAGTTTATTTATGACATAATATGCTCACTTAGGTAAAAATGGCATAATAACCTTGGTTTAACTCCAAAATGACCTATACTTAGCTTATTTTCCTCAAAAATACATAATAACCTTAGTTACCTCCAAAATGATATATTCTACCTAGGATAGCTATAAAATGACCTATACTTAGCATTCTTTCCTCGAAAATTACTTGATATGATTAGTTAGCTACAAAATGGCATTACTACCTTGGATAAGAGGAGAGGAGAGGAGAGGAGAAAAAGAAATCGAAGATATATTCTTCTTCTTCTTTTTTTCTTCTTTTTCTACTTTTTCTTCTAGCTAGTCTTCTTCTTCTTCTAACTATATCTTTCCTACTTTGCAGATTTGCTATTGATGAGGAAGAGTGCATTGATGGACGGTACTCTTCTACTTCTGCTACCTTTATGTTTATGGAAAACTTGTTTTGGATACATATGTATGGATATGTTGTTGGAAACCATATTGTGTGTTGTTGGAAACTTGTATATATGTTGGACTTGTATGTTGGAACTTAATTATTGGTATATGCTTGTTTCAACTTATTTGGTATGCTTGTTGGAACTTGTTGAATGATAAGTCTGTTCTGGATATGTATGTTGGACATGTATATGTTGGCTATATATGAATATTCTGTCAAATTGAATGATTTTAAGAAAAAACAAAAAAATAGGGGCTATATAGCCACTTTGCCGTCTTCTAGCAGACGGCAAAGAGCTTTGCCGTCCGCTAGCAGACGGCAAAGAGCTTTGCCGTCCGCTAGCAGATGGCAAAGTGGGCACGTGGCAGCTACCTGTGCAAACTAGGGCTGGCCTGGGTGGGTTCTTTGACGTCCACTGGAGGACGGCAAAGACCTAAGGTTCTTTGCAGTCTGCTAGCGGACGGCAAAGCACGCCGTTAAGCCCCCTAATGGATCTAAGTGCCCACATGTGACATCCAGGCTCTTTGCCGTCTGCTGGCAGACGACAAAGATTCAAAGTTCTTTGTCGTCTGCCAACAGACGGCAAAGCGGCCTTTACCGTGGCTTATTCAGCTGGACGGTTTGCCGTCTGCTGGCGGACGCCAAAGCCTTTGCCGTCCGGGATGCATGCCTTTGCCGTCCGGGATGGCGGACGGCAAAGTATCTGTTTCTTGTAGTGGAGGGGGTATTGGGGAGGTAGATATTTCCGCGGCAGCCCAAAAATTTTATTTGGTGCATAATAGTTCTCGATATCAACACGTCACAAATGAAGCCTATGATATACCCCGTGCATGATGAACTTGGACGTGCAAATATGTGTCTCCAAGCTTCGGACGTAACATTGGGTACTACATTGCACACAGTTCATTCCAAAAAAGTGTGTATGATGAACTTCAATTTTATTTTCAATTGGAAGATGTAATGGGGATAGGCCTGCAAATTTTTTGGTCTGAATTTCCGGGGTTACAGTGGTCATCCATGTTGTAGCATAATTTAACATCAATTGTTAATTTGGGTACTGCACAAAAGAGCCTACACCACAACCCGCACTTACTTAATCGAGCAATTAAACAGAGCTGGTTGACCTAAACATTACTATAACAAAAGACCAGCGCTCTAAACAAAGACTAATGTTCCGCCTAACGCTCATCGATCTCCGCCACATCTTCACTACTAGGGAAAAGCCTAGCAGTAGCGCGGGCTAAGGGCCTGTCAGTAGCGCGGGGCACCGCGCTACTGCTACGGCACCACAGCTAACTTGTAGCAGTAGCGCCTCTCCCCCACGCTATTTATAATTTACTTACCAGTAGCGTTGGTCCCTAACCCGCTCCACTACTATTTTTATGCTTTTTTTACTAATGACATCACTAGTGTAATTAGCAGTACCGTGGTGGGCCCAATGTAGCAGCTGTGTCAGTAGTAAGAAAAGGATGGGTTTAAATATATATATATATCATTATTGATGACAATTTGAGTTCAAATAGATAACTAGATTTCAAAAACTTTACAAGTCCAGACCGAACTGCTAGATCGAGACCAATAATGATAAAACTATTAAACCTTAAACTAGAGCTTAATCTTACTACAATACTATTAATGCGCACAATCTGGTGGTGTAGAATCTGATTGTGGTGGGGGCATTCTTGGCGGAAGTATCCCGACAACACTTCCCCAACAGTCTCTTTGAGCCGGGCATGAAGATGTCACTTGTTGTAGTGTCCATTCCATAACCAAGTGGGGACTACTCTAAGGTGGCATCCGAGCATGCTCTGTAGTGTTGGCCTCTACAAAGATGACGTCTGTTGTAACTTGTAGTTGTGTTTGGGCATAACTCTTGCACTCCTTGACTTCAAACTCCTAGTGACTATACCGAGTCTTCCGAAACATATTCTCTGCCTCTTTGAGCTCCCGCATACAATCACTCCATCTGAACACTGCATCGTCAATCCTTTTTCCCTGCGCCAGCAACTTCCTCTGCCACTCCAACTCCTCTTTATGAGAACTTCTAGGATACATGGAATCCCTATAAATTTGGCATGGCATTTGCTTAACAATGGACATGTTAAATATCACAACGTCTAGGAGACATGCAATCCCTGTAAATTTCCCCGTGCCAACAAATCTAACAATTTACAACGTGTTAGACATGGAATCTAACAAAGGACATTTGCAAAAAGTTTGCAAGTTTAAACATGTTTTTTACGATTACAATGTGAAGCACATTTGTAACAAAATTTACAACATGTGGATGAATTCCGATATGCATCCATACATCCATCTAACCATCTAAATGCATCCATCCATAACCATTTAAATGCATCATACATCCATCTAACCATTTAAATGCATCCATCCATAATCATCTAAATGCACCATACATCCATCTAACCATCTAAATGCATCCATCCATAACCTTTTAAATGCATCATACATCCATCTAACCATTTAAATGCATCCATCCATAATCATCTAAATGCACCATACATCCATCTAACCTTCTAAATGCATCCATACATCCATCTAACCATCTAAATGCATCCGTTCATAACCATCTAAACGCATCAATCTATCCATCCATTAAGCTTTTCTAGCAGTGCAACAACACAAGGAGGAGGGAGAAGGGGGGAGAGTGGGAGAGAGGAGGGAGGGAGAGCTACCGCTGTGTGGATGGCCGGGACGGGGGAGGGCCGCCGCGTGGGGAGTGCCGGATGGGGAGGGCCGCCGTGTGGGGCGGACGGCCGGGATGCGTGACCGCCACTGCAAGGGAGATAGTGGATAGGGAGATATACAGAGTGAGGAGTGAGGGGGCGCAAGCCGGGGGAAGAAGATAAGGTACGACCTAGCGGTAGCGCGGTCGAGAAAAACACGCTACAGATACACATTTAGCAGTGGCGTGCTACTACACTGTTTGCAGAGCGCGCTACTACTATACTAGCCTGTCGGCAATGGTGTCGCAATTATATTAGTAGTGCATTTTATACCAGCCGCACTACTCCTATGTGGATACCAGTGGCGCCACTTTTGGTGATGCGCTACTACTAATTATTAGTAGCACCTTATTTTAAGCAACGCTATTGGTAAGTATCTGTGTACAAGGTTTTCCCTAGTAGTGCTTCCATGACCAGCTCATGCTCGATGTCCTCTAGTAGAAGGGGCTCCATGGCATCCATTGCCACATACTCTGCAACCATCTCGCTGTCTGCGTCCGCAATCTCTTTGGAAAAGGCCTCCACGAGTTTGGTGTGGGCGGACATAGTCCGGGAATTGACAGCCTCCATCTTGGCAAGGAAGGCTGTCGAAGAATGGATGGCTACCCGAGCGCTCTCAACGATTGCCAACTCTTTGGTCATAGGTTGCTGACTGTTGTCGGATAAATCCGCTGCTATTTTTGCGGTGATCGACACGAGCTGGGCATGGGCAGCATCGACATAGGCATGGGCAACTTCCATCAGGGCTACAGCGGCCGCCGAGGAATGGACAACTGTTGTGTAGTTCTCGCCATTTCCTATCCCACTCGAGGATGTTGCTGCCGCCATCTCAGATGCAACATCTACCCTTTCGGTGGTAGTAGCCGCCATGTTGAAGAGTGCGGTCGCACTCAAGGATGTTGTGAGTGCGTTCATGGCTATTGCATCCGCACTCGGGCCGGAGTGGGTCGCCAAAATTGCCCTCATGACGCGGATCCACGTCCCCATCTTTCACTGGCAACGCTTGGACAGTACAATGGTCTTGGGGAACAATTGTGATTGTGTGGTTGACACTCCGGCGGTGGACTAAAGCTTCCTTCCTAAGCCATATATGAGGATTTGCCCAAGATATTTTTATACCACATCACACACATTTCATGATCAAGAACTGTTCGTGGTGTATTTGATTTCTAAATTTCTTTGAAATGAAAACTGAAGTTAGATTGGCAATTTAAGGTGTTTGGATGGCAACAACATTTATCTACAGTGAACTTGCAACTATAGGACTATGTGTTAAATATGGAATAATTCACGGTTGTTTAAGCCGTTTTAAACATTTAAAGAGTTTTTTAGACATTTCATGTGCATAGTTCAAATTTGAACTATAGTTAAGTGTTGGGGAACGTTGCATGGGAAACAAAAAATTTCCTACGCACACGCAGATCTATCCATGGTGATGAGCATCTACAAGAGGGAGAGTGGATCTACATACCCTTCTAGATCACTAAGCGGCAAGCGTTAAGAAACGCGGTTGGTGTAGTCGAACGTCTTCGCGATCCAAATCGCCGTGCGTCCCACGATCCAATCACGATCCGTCCCGCGATCCAATCATGATTCGTCCCACGATCCGATCATGATCCATCCCACGAACTTGATCACGATCCGTCCCATGAACTTGATCACGATCCTTCCGATCTAGCGCTGAAGAGACGGCACCTCCGCGTTCAGCACAGGTAGAGCTTGATGACGATCTCCGTTGTCTTGATTCAGCAAGAAGGAGTGGAGAGGAAGAAGAGTTCTCCGGCAGCCTGACAGCGCTCCGGTGATGGTGGTGGAGCAATTTCGGCAGGGCTTCGCCTAAGCACTCCAAAAATCCGATCTAGAGGAGAAACTATGCACTGGAGGAATGGGTAGCACGTGGCTGAAATTCTAGTGCAAAAACCCTCAATACCACCAGTATATATAGGAGGAAGAGAAGATAGGAGGCAGCCTTGGCTTCCCAAGCCAAGGGCTTCGGCCGAACCAAGGGAGGAGGTGGAGTCCACCTCCAATCCTAGTAGGACTAGGATTCACCCTCTTTTTTGCCTTTTCCCACTTTTTCTCTTAGGACTCTTTTCTTCCAGCCGCATGGTCCTCTTGTGGTTGTTCCACAAGCCCACTAAGGGCTGGTTTCCACTCTCCCGTAGCCCATGTAGCCTCTTGGGTCTAAATACTCCTCCCGGAGGCCTCCCGATACACTACCGGCACTCCCGGTACACTACCAATGAGCCCGAAACTTTTCCGGCGACCAAAACAAGACTTCCTATATATGAATCTTTACGGAGCCATTCCGGAGCTCCTCTTAATGTACAGGATCTCATCCGGGACTCCTAACAAACTTCAGTCACCACCATACATAACTCTATACTACAGAAACGTCACCAAACCTTAAGTGCGCAGACCCTGCGGGTTCGAGAACTATGTAGACATGACCGAGACAACTCTACAGTCAATAACCTATGGTGGGACCTAGATGTCCACATTGGTTCCTACATATTCTATGAAGATCTTTATCGGTTGAACCTCTAGGTCAAGGATTCAATTAATCCGGTATGATCTTCCCTTTGTTCTTCGGTATGTTACTTGCCCGAGATTCGATCGTCGGCATCTCCATACCTAGTCTACCTGGTTACTGGCAAGTCTCTTTACTTGCTTCGTAATACAAGATCCCGTAACTAACACTTAGTCACATTGCTTGCAAGGCTTATTGTGATGTTGTATTACCGAGTGGGCCCTGAGATAGCTCTCCGTCACACGGAGTAACAAATCCCAGTATTGATCCATGCCAACTCAACAGACACCCTCGGAGATACCTCTAGAGTAGCTTTATAGTCACCCAGTTACGTTGCGACGTTTGATACACACAAGGCACTCCTCCGGTATCCGTGAGTTGCATGATCTCATGGTCATAGGAACATATAATTGACATGCAGAAAACAGTAGCAATAAACTGACACGATCATATGCTACGTTTGTAGTTTGGGTCTTGTCCATCACATCATTCTCCTAATGATGTGATCCCGTAATCAAATGACATCACATGTCAATGGTTAGGAAACCTTGACCATCTTTGATCAACGAGCTAGTTCACTAGAGGCATACTATGGACAATGTGTTGTCTGTTTACCCACACATGTAATGTGTTTCCAATCAATACAATTATAGCATGGATAATAAATGATTATCATGAACAAGGAAATATAATAATAAACACTTTATTTATTGCCTCTAGGGCATATTTCCAACAGTCTCCCACTTGCACTAGAGTCAATATTCTAGTTCACATCACTATGTGATTCACATTGTAATGTATCGAACACCCATGCAGTTTTGGTGTTGATCATGTTTAGCCCTTGGAAGAGGTTACTCAATGGGTCTGCAACATTCAGATCTGTGTGCACTTTGCAAATATTTATGTCCTTCTCCTTGATGTAATCGCGGATGGAGTTGAAGCGTCGCTTTATGTGTCTGGTCCTCTTGTGAAACCTTGGTTCCTTGGCCAGAGCAATGGCACCAGTGTTGTCGCAGAACAGGTTCATTGGATTCAGTGCACTGGGCACTACTCCAAGATCTGTCATGAACTGCTTCATCCAGACACCTTCCTTCGCCACCTCCGAGGCTGCGATGTACTCCGCGTCGCACGTAGAATCAGCTACCACGCTTTGCTTGGAACTACACCAGCTTACCGCTCCCCCGTTGAGAATAAATACGTATCCGGTTTGCGACTTGAGTAGACCGGATCAGTGTCAAAGCTTGCATCGACGTAACCCTTTACGACGAGCCCTTCATCACCTACATAAACGAGAAACATTTCCTTAGTCCTTTTCAGGTACTTAAGGATATTCTTGACCGCTTGTCAGTGCTCCATTCCAGGATCACTTTGAAACCTTCCGGCCATACTTATGGCAAGGCTAATATCGGGTCTTGTGCATAGCATTGCATACATGATAGAGCCTATGGCTGAAGCATAGGGGATGACACTCATATTTTCTCTATCTTCTGTAGTTACTGGGCATTGAGTCTTACTCAACTTCACACCTTGTAACACAAGCAAGAACCCCTTCTTGGACTGATCCATTTTGAACTTCTTCAAACTTTATCAAGGTATGTGCTCTGTGAAAGTGCTATTAAGCGTTTTGATCTATCTCTATAGATCTTAATGCCTTATATGAAAGCAGCTTCTCCTAGGTCATTCATTGAAAAACTCTTGTTCAAATATTCCGTCACACTTTCCAGTATTTCTATATTGTTTCCAATCAGCAATATGTCATCCACATATAATACTAGAAACGCTATAGAGCTGCCACTCACTTTCTTGTAAATACAAGCTTCTCCGTAAACTTGTATAAACTCGAACGCTTTGATCACCTCATCAAAGCGCTTATTCTAACTCAGAGATTCTTGCACCAGTCCATAAATGGATCGATGGAGTTTGCAAACTTTGTCAGCATTCTCTGGATCTACAAAACCTTCGGGTTGCATCATATACAACTCTTCCTCAAGGAAACCCTTAAGAAACGCTATTTGGACATCCATCTGCCAAATTTCATAGTCGAAATAAGCAGCTATTGCTAACATGATTCGGACAGACTTAAGCATCGCTACGGGTGAGAAAGTCTCATCGTAGTCAACTCCTTGAACTTGTGCAAAACCCTTTGCCACAAGTCGAGCTTTATAGACGGTGACATTACCGTCCGCGTCTGTCTTCTTCTTGAAGATCCATTTGTTCTGAATGGCCTTTCGCCCTTCAGGTAATACTTCCAAAGTCCATACTTTGTTTTCATACATGGATACCATCTCGGATTTCATGGTCTCTAACCATTTCTCGGAATCCGGTCCCATCACTGCTCCTCCATAGCTCGTAGGTTCATTGTTGTCCAACAACATGACCTGCAAGACAGGATTGCTGTACCACTCAGGGGTAGTACACGGCCTTGTCGACCTACGAGGTTCAATAGCAGCTTGATCCGAAGCTTCATGATCACCATCATTAACTTCCTCTTCTACTGTCATAGGTTCCACAGAAACATCTTTCTACGCTGTGCTACTTTCTGGTTGAAGTAAAGGTTCAATAACCTCATCAAGCTATATTTTCCTACCACTCAATTCTTTCGAGAGAAATTCTTTCTCCAGAAATGTTCCGTTCTTAGCGACAAACACTTTGCCTTCGGATCTGAGATAGAAGGTATACCCGACTGTCTCTTTCGGGTTTCCTATGAAGACGCATTTCTCCGCTTTGGGTTCCATCTTTTCAGCTGAAGATTTTTGACATAAGCATCACATCCCCAAACTTTAAGAAATGAAAACTTTGGCTTCTTGTGAAACCACAGTCCGTATGGTGTCGTCTCAACGGATTTTGATGGTTCCCTATTTAAAGTGAATGCAACTGTCTCTAATGCATAACCCCTAAACGATAGTGGCAAATCAGCAAGAGACATCATAGAACGCACCATATCTAATAAGGTTCGATTACGACGTTCGGACACGCCATTACGCTGTGGTGTTCCAAGCGGTGTCAACCGTGAAACAATTCCACACTGTCTTAAGTGACTGCCAAACTCACAACTCAGATATTCACCTCCTCGATCAGATCGCAGGACCTTAATCTTCTTGTTACGATGATTCTCAACTTCACTCTGAAATTGCTAGAACTTTTCAAACATTTCAGACTTGTGTTTCATTAAGTAAATATACCCATATCTACTTAAGTCATCAGTGAAGGTGAGAAAATAACGATATCCACCACGCATTGTAACACTCGTTGGACCGCACACATTGGTACGTATGATTTCCAATAAGTCTCTGTCACGCCCAAAATGCACGCCTATCCATTTTTAAGACACGAGGGCCTCGCAAGGGATAGAGGCGCATTTTGCCGTTAGCAAGTATGGTAACATTGCATCATCCATTTACAGAAGAGATGAGTATACAAGTTGGCTTACACTCGCCATATGCTAAATTACAATTCTACTCAGACTTCAATCATCAAGATGAAAGCAGGGTCCGGCTACGGACGAAATCAAACGACAATACAGATGCAAATGAAACTATCTCGCTACCCCAAAGATCACGACCAGGTCCTCTACTCATCCGGATACGTCACGTACATCCTGCCTCTTTCCTCACCAAACTCCCACTGAAGTTGGGTAAGATCATCCTGCACGAGCTCATCTAAACCTATACCTAGGGTGTTGTAGTAAACTGTGAGCCACAGAGGACTCGGCTATCATGTGCCCGGGTATCGAGACTATTCAAGCTTAATGGCTGGGAAGGGGTGATGTTTAGTTTGTATCAGCACTAAGCATGTATGGTGGCTAGCTTACGCAACATGAAATAAATATGAGTGGCCTACGAAGAACGATCGAATCTAGTTAATCTCTAACCCCACCGTGTTCTCTCTCGGATCATGTTCACGAGCAGAGACGATCACGGTTACTCACATAGTTGGTGTATTTTAATTAGAGTTTACTTCAAGTTTCCTATAACTGGGTGTTAAACAAATATCCAAGTTGCCACATAACCGCGGGCATGACTTTCCGAAAGATTTAACCCAGCAGGGGTGCTCCAACTAATCCATTACAAAACTAACCACACTCCATGGGAATACCTCGACCGCGGATCTTGCGATCATCATAGGTAATTCCAACGGAATTCCAACACCTCGAGTAAACCCGAAGAAAGTCAGACTCCACACGCAAGACACTCGATAAAGGTAAAACAAATCCAGCAAGACCACTCGCCGTGTCGACGAACACGATAAGAGCCGCGTATCTCGTTCTCAGGACATAACGGATAAGCCAAGCACATGGTGGCCTGATAGAAATCTCCCGAGTTGTCTCGGGTTGGCCCCGCACGGTGCTCTAGTTTGGACCAATACTCATAAGGAGCACTGGCCCGGGGGTTGATTAAATTATCCACGGGTTTGCAAGACCCTATGCAAATTTATTAAGTTGTTAAGCAAATTTAGTACCAATGTTGGGTCCTGCCAGACAAGTTTTAATCTCAACTGAATGAACAAGGGGGTCCCCATAACGACCCCGAGCCTGTTAGGAGCGCAAAGTATGGAAAACATAACACCGGTAACAAGGAAATAATGGCGGTAATAGCGGAACCAATCACTTAGCAAAAGGCCAAGCCTTCCACCAATACCAAGATATATATGTGTGTTAAATTAAATAAGAGAATATTGTGAAATCCAAATCCATGTTATCACATGGAACAACCTGCAC
Organism: Hordeum marinum; assembly: GCA_022496015.1. Classification (NCBI taxonomy): domain Eukaryota; kingdom Viridiplantae; phylum Streptophyta; class Magnoliopsida; order Poales; family Poaceae; genus Hordeum; species Hordeum marinum. The sequence goes on along the minus strand of CM039675.1, from coordinate 179,327,560 downwards.
CTGCAACTAAGAACTCTACAAAAGGGGCTGAGCAGCGGTAACTTAGCCAATCAAAGGTTTGCTAGGATGTGGAGGTTAGAGGCTGTCATGGCAACATGTGGGCTGATATCAAGTGGTAGGTAGCGCAATGGTAACGATAAGATCGAGACACTAGCAAGCAAAAATAGAATCGGGATCCGGGTACGATCATCTTGCCTGTTGGTTCTTTAGTGAAACAAGTAGCGGGATCCTCGTAGTGGTACTCTCGTGGGTCCTCATACTTAGTACCAACACTCGCGTCTACCCAAGATAAACAGCAACAATAAACATCCAACCAAGGTGCAATGCACAATCAAAATGATGCATGACCATTTATGAAGAGTTCTAACATGGCAATCCAAAACTAGTCATGTTTCACGAGCAAAGTTGTTTATTAATGAATCTGGACAGAACCTCTTGTTAAGTTATCTAGACATTCATGAACATGGAAAATATGGATACAGCATGCAAAATATATAGAAATTCATCTAAAGATCGCAAGAAATGGAGTTACGGTTCTCTCGATACGCTCACGACAAGGTACGGAGGCAATATCACAAGATCACCAAGCCATGTGATCATTCTTGGCATTCCAAGGCATCCAATGGCCATGTGATGAAAAATCAATCACAATAGACTCAAGAATCAATCAATTCCATGGAGTATAGCTCCCACAATCCACAAAAAAATAAAACACTAAATCTGCCACTAAACAGTAAAATAGCAACTTCTACAGCTCACATCTGGAGCTACAGGAAGCCTACAGCCACAAACAAGATGTTGACAGAATCTACTCAACACACACATCAACTCATCCAATTACACCACCAGCAAAGGAGCCACATATCAATAATCAAGAACCAAACAAGTTGGCATGATGAATCTGTTTTCTGGGACTTAGTGGAAATTACAGTTTTCTGGAATCTGAGATTATAAAGTAGCAAGTTGACAGCAGTATCTAGATATGCTATAAAGCTCCTATTGACATGAAAATCAACATCATGGTAGACGGCAATATCTACTACAAATAACTAGCACTGAGAATGCCCAAATTCCAAACACATCACTAGCTACAAACAACTCTACATGGCAAAACAATAACAGCAGTTCTCCCAGACTTGGTCATTTTTAAGCAGCTGGACAGAAACATAAATTTGCTCCCTAAAAAGCATGGTTCCCACTTATCTGGAGACTTAGCACAAATAAAAAAAATACTGGGACATTCCCAACAACTTTAACTAGCAATCTCATGTTGACAAGAACTTAAAATCATGCATAGATTAAATCATACAAAATGGACGAAAGGGGATCACAGCATAAAAATGCAGTTTTGTGAAGTTGCCCCAAAGTCAAATATGACTTCACAGATGCATTCATGGGTTGATTCTACCTCAAATGCATTACTCATACCCCTATACTTGGTTGGATCAAGAGGGAGAAAAGCTAGGTCGAAATTTGACCCAGTAAGTCATGGGTGACTCAAGTCACTTATGCACATCAATGAAAATGGCCCAAAAGGGCATGTACTCTATTGATACTTGTTGGACATGGTTAATTAACATCATAGGAACATGATATCATGGCATAGTATCAATAGCAAGGATGAAACTAACTAGAGGAGAAACTATGCTCAAAATGCACATAAGAGAACACCTACACATGAAGCTACTCTTTCACATGTGTGTGTGTATGTGTAACATACACACACCTCTCATTTCATCTACCCAAGACACACACAAGCACACCACACCCAAGCATGTGTGTATATAGGCACACATGCACTTTCATACATGTATGCCCACATACACATACACACACCTACACTCTCACTCACATACATGCACTAGCACTCATGCATATGTATGTACCACCTAAGTGGCACACACATAAACATACATCACCTCCCATATAGGTGCATGCATCACCATGTGACACATACACACACACTAATCCACATGTGTCTGTATGCACAAAGCACACACACACCACACCCTACACACTACATATGTGCATACACATACACACACCGAACAGAAAAAAAACAAAAAAAACAACACACACACACTCAAACAATGCACACACACATATGTATATATACACCAAGGTATATACACAGACACACACCACACACACAACAACACACACAGCAGCCACCACAGCCACACCTGGATCTGGTGTAGCCACACCAGATCCCACACACACACAACACGCACAGAACACCAAACACTGCACACGGGATCCGGCCCGCGCATCGGATCCGCACACCACACAGCAAAGCATGCCAATAAAAAAAGGGAAACCGTCGGCGGGGCTGGGGATCGAACCCCCGACCGCCTGGTCTCACACCGAGCGCTCCACCACTGCACTACGGCCTTGGTCGCTACCAGAATAGGAGCCTCTGGTCATATAACTTAACCGCGCGGCATAATTGAATTTAACCCTGCATCTGACGGAGTAGAGCCAGAGCACGACGCGCGCGCACTGGACATGATCGGGGCAAGCTCTACATGTAACAACACAAGGGGCTTGAGCAGAAAAGGAACTAGGGGAGATCGGCGCCTCTACTGGACACGCACCGCACATGCAAGCACCCACGGGAGATCGAGTTCGAATCCATGGTGGATCTGAGCTCAGGGCACCTATGGCTCTACACGCGCACACGCACAGAAGCAAAAGGGGACGGCCAACGCGTGCGACTGCTCACCTAGAGAGGTGCTGGAGCCGTCTGGAGCGAAGAGGAAGGCGACCCCGCGATGAAGAGGAAGGAGACGCCTGGGGCAGAAGCTTCCGCGCCTGCACGAAGACACGCTGGAGGTCGATGCCTCAGAGGTGCTGTCGTGCCCCTTGCGTCAGGAACGGGACGCGGGCACTCCTGGCTCGGCCTTGGACATGACGACAGGGACACGACGACGATGGGGAGGCGCCGGTGACGAGGCCCTCTGCTGCTCGCTCACTGCACCTGCTGCATACCTCTCTGAACCCTCTCTGCTGGAAAGAAGATGGAGGAAGAAGATGGGGGAGGAGCGGCGGCGCGAGGGAGGAAGGAGGAGGAAAAGGAACAGGGCATCTGGGGCTAGGGCTAGGCACCCTCTTATGGCCATGGAGACGCACCGGAGCCCGTCAAATCATGGCCACTTTTGACGTGGATAGCACAGATGGACGCCGTACTGAAAGGAGGAGGAAGGAACGCGGAGCGGCTCGCTTAGGAGAAGATGGGCCGCGCGCAAGGGAAAAGGTTTTGGAGGGGATGTTGCAAAGGGAAAAGAGAGGGGAAGCGAATAGGAGATGCACACATGGTTCCACCCAAACACAACATCTCACAAATCACAAAAAAACACCTCACCACCATACAACAATAGCAAGCACAAGAAATCCAACATGCACATAGAAATGAAATGAGAATGATGCATGATGGTGCATGAATGCAAACACCTGAATGGCAAGGATCAAACATCCATCTCCTAGCTCATGACACAAGGTTCCTACATGGGGTTACATGCCAAATAAGGTAGGCACAACACTTGGGCTGTCACAACTCTCCCACACTACATGAGGATCTCGACCCAAGATCTAGAAACGAAAGAAGTCTGGAAATTAGGAACGGAGAAGGTCCTCGCATTCCCAAGTAGCTTCTTTGTCAGAATGATGAGACCACTTCACCTTGAGGAACTTTATAGACTTGTTGCGAGTCTTACGCGCAGTTTCTTCAAGAATTGCAACTGGGTGCTCATGATAGGAGAGATCTTCTTGAAGATCGATGTCTTGGAGGTCAATGGTCCGCTCAGGAGTCTTGAAAAATTTTCGGAGCTGAGAAACATGGAAGACATCATGCACATTTGCAAAATTTGAAGGAAGCTCTAGTTGATATGCAAGACCACCTCTCTTGCCAACAACTTTGAAAGGACCAACAAATCGAGGAGCTAGCTTCCCTTTAATTCCAAACCGCTAAGTGCCTTTCATGGGAGAGACTCTGAGATAGACTAGATCACCCACTTGGAAAGAAACATCTCGATGTTTGTTATCATAATAACTCTTCTGTCGGGACTGAGATGCTTTGAGGTTCTCACGAATGACATGGCACATTTCTTCTGCCTCAGTGATCATGTCATTGCCCAATATGTGACGCTCACCGGTTTCAGACCAGTTAAGCGGGGTATGGCACTTTTTGCCATAGAGAATCTCGAAAGGGGCCTTGCCTGAGCTTGCTTGAAAGCTATTGTTGTATGAGAATTCAGCATATGGAAGGCAGTCTTCCCACTTCATGTCGAATGAAATCACACAGGCTCTGAGCATATCTTCAAGAATCTGATTAACTCTCTCAACTTGACCACTTGTCTGCGGATGGAACGCCGTGCTGAAATGGATCTTTGTACCTATAGCAGTCTGGAAGGACTCCCAAAACATTGAAGTGAAGAGACTTCCACGGTCAGAAGAGATGAGTTGAGGAATACCATGCAAAGACACTATCCTTGACGTATACAACTATGCAAGCTGAGCTGCCGAGATAGATTCTTTGACTGGCAAGAAATGAGCAACTTTTGACAGCTTGTCGATAACCACAAAGATGGCATCGTTGCCTCTCTTGGACTAGGGAAACCCAGTAACGAAATCCATCTCAACATGATCGAATTTCCACTCTGGGATAGGCAAAGGCTGAAGAAGACCTGCTTGACGTTGATGTTCTGCCTTTACTCTGTGACAAACATCACACTCGTTCATGAACTGAGCAATTTCACGTTTCATGCGAGTCCAGCAGAAGGTTTGCTTGAGATCCTGATACATCTTTGAACTGCCTGGATGAATGGATAGCAGAGAATTATGTGCTTCGTCCCTGATAACCTTTCTGAGATCACCTTTTGGAACCACAAGACGGTCCTCAAAGAACAAGGTATCTTTGTCATCAATACGAAAGCACTTATACTTCGGAATGCTTGTGGCCACACCTTTCTTCACTTTCTTCACCATAGCGTCAAGAAGCTGTGCTTGGCGAACCTAATCTTCCAGAGTTGGGGAGACTTGGAGATTGGCAAGAAATCCTTGCAGAATCGTCTGAAGGTTGAGCTTAGGGAATGCTTCGCAAAGCTCAGGCTGAAGAGGCTTCAAGATGAGACTATTGCAGTACGCCTTACGGCTGAGTGCGTCTGCAATGAAATTTGCTTTCCCCGGAGTATACTCAATGCTTGGGTTCAAGTCTTCAACCATTTCCACCCAACGAGATTGCCGAAGATTGAGACTGGGTTGAGTGAAAATGTACTTCAAACTCTTGTGATCGGTGTACACCTCAACTGGTCTACCCAACAACAAATGTCTACAAGTCATTAGAGAATGCACAACTGCCGCCAACTCAAGATCATGAGTGGGGTAGTTCTTCTCGGCAGGCTTCAACTAACGCAAGGTATAAGCCACAATCTTCTTGTATTTCATGAGAACACCACCAAGACCTTGGAGAGAAGCATCACAAAACACTTGGAAAGGCTTGGACTGCTCAGGAGGAACAAGAACTGGAGCTGAAGTCAGTCTCTGCTTGAGTGTATTGAACGCCACATCACACTCAGGAGACCAAAAATACTTGACACTCTTCTGGAGGAGATTGGACAGAGGCTTAGCAACTTGAGCGAAGTTCTCCACGAATCTTCTGCAATAACTAGCAAGCCCGAGGAAGCTCCAAAGCTGCTTCACATTCTGAGGAGGTTCCCACTTCAAGATTGCCTCGACTTTCTCAGGGTGCACTTTCATTCCCTCGGCAGAGATGACATGCCCGAGGTACACCACTTCACTGAGCCAGAACTCACACTTGGAAAACTTGTCATAGAACCGATGCTCTCTTAATTTGTCAAGCCCAAGGTGGAGATGCTCCGCATGATCTTCTTCTGTCTCCGAGAACACAAGGATATCATCCAGATAGACCAAGAAGAACTCATTCTTGAAGGAAGAGAAGATGAAATTCATCATTCTTGAGAAGGTTGGAGGAGCATTAGCAAGACCAAACGACATGATGGTGTACTCATAAGAGCCAAAACTCGTCCGGAAAGCTGTCTTGGGAATGTCTTCTTTGCGAATGCGAATCTAATGATAACCCATTCGAAGATCCAACTTGGAGAAAACCATGGCACCTTTCAGTTGTTCAAACAACTCATTGATGTTGGGGAGTGGATACTTGTTTCTGATTGTCTTCTTGTTGAATGGCCGGTAATCAACACAAAGACGATCCGTGCCATCTTTCTTCTTGACAAACAAAACACCACAACCCCATGGAGATGAACTTGGTCTGATCAGACCCAGACGTTCTTGCTCATCTAGCTGCTTCTTCAACTCTTTTAGCTCTTCGGGGCCAAGTTTATATGGGTGCTTGCAGACCGGTTCAGTTCCAGGCTCGAGATCAACCACGAACTCAACTGGCCGGTGCGGAGGCATTCCTGGCAATTCTTCGAGAAAGACATCTTCATACTCACACACCACCGGAATTTGAGAAATCGCCGAGATTTCACCCTTCTCATTAAGAGCAAAGAGATGGATTGTGTCATCGCGAGCCGCGAAAATAATCACGTATTCTGAAGGATGAGTCACCTTGACTTCTTTTGCTTTGCAATCAATATGGCCTTATTCATAGCCAGAAAGTCCATGCCCAGAATGAGATCAATATCAGAATTCCCAAGCACATAAGGAGAAGCCAAGAAAGAATAATTACCCATCTTGATAGAAACATCCGGAACAATGGAATTGGTGCTCATGGAAAGACCCGGAGATACAATACCCATAGGTCTACCCAATGATGCAGACAGGAAATCATGCTTAATGAAAAATGGCTTTGACATGAAACAATGCGATGCACCAGAATCAAACAATACTTTTGCAGGAAAATCATTAACTGAGAGATTACCCATGATCACTTGAGAAGAATCGTCTGCCTCTGCTGCATTGACCATATTCACTCTTGCGGCCTTGGGATTATGCTTCACCATAGCATTGCCTGGAGGCTTGACAGGAGGAGGAGGCGGAAGACGCCACTAGATGCACTTGTTTGCATAGTGGCCCTTCTAACCACACTTGTGACAAGTCACCTCAGAAAGCGGCTCGAACATTGCCTGGAGGAGGAACAAGAACACCCTTGGATGCATGGGATCTCTGCTGGAATCCTGGGTTGGGTGGGTGGGAAGAACCACGACCACCGAACTGCTTTTGCTGTTGAGGAGGACGAAACGGAGGAGGATTAGGTGCCCAATACTTCTGCTGCTTTGGAACCATCTGAGAGCCGGAAGAAGAAGAATATGAATCCCTTGATCGCTTCTTACAGTTCTCCAACTTGAGCTGAGCTGCTTCAATCTTCAAAGCCATGTTAGAGAACTGATCAAACTCACAAGGTTCTTGAAGAACTAGGCCTGGCAGAAGCTCATCCTTGAAACCACCTCTTAACTGATAGATCATAGCTTTGTCATCTGGAACATCTTGCTTGGCATAATGGGCTAGATTATGGAACTCGACGTTGTACTTATAGACTTACTTACTTCCCTGCTTTAGGTGCTTGAACTTCTCACGCACCTCCTCGACAAAGCTTGTCAGAATGTAATGAGCCCTGAAGTCACGACGGAAATCGTCCCAAGTAACAACATGATCCCCCCTGGAATCCTTGTATTGCTGCCACCAATCAGCTGCTTGACCCTATAGCTGGAATGATGCAAACCTGACAAAGTCCTCTGGCCTGACATTGCTGCACTCAAAATGCTTTCTCATATCACGAAGCCAATCATCAGCATCTAGAGGGTGCTCACAACAAGTGAAAGTCTTGGGCTGGTTGGCAAGGAACTGATTGAGAGTCGCAAACTGCAGTTGATTCTGAAAATTGCCTTAAAAACCTTGCTGACCCTGCTCCCTTTCTTGCAACAGCCTGAGCAACATCTGGGTGTTTGCATTGGTCGCGGCCATCATAGCTTGCCAAGCTTCTAGAGGAGGAGGCGGAGGAGGCAGTGGCGGGGGTGGTGGTGGAACATCAGTCTGCTCCTCACCACGGCCCGGATTACTACGAGTTGGTGGAGCCATCCTGAAGATGGACAAAACGCATCAGCACCTCATTGATAAGATGAATCATAAGTTGAATCAGATGCTTGAAAGAAATTGAACAAATAACAACATAGCCTTCCTACTGAAAAATTAGTAAGAATGCTTCTTCGGTTATGATAACATCATCAGAAATTGGAAGCCACTTGCAATAACACAAAAGTATTGAGCTACGCGCTCGGAACAAATGTACATGCCCATATACATCTGAGGAAGATGATCCTAGATGACTACAGATTTCCCACCTATGAACTTCCAAAAACTTTCTTGTTTATGTGATTCGGGTTGCGGAATAAGGAACCTGCCCTAGGCAATCAGCTGCAACTGCATCCGCAACCTTCCACACCATAATTCATGTCCGCAAACTCGTCTACTCTCGAATCCTCGAACTCACAATGACACTAAACCATGGTGGTACCCTAGACGCCTCCCCAATACTGGGTGACTCTGACCTTATCTCACCACGATAAGTATTGAAGTAATTTTGAACATTCTCCGTCCTGAGATATCAAGGAAGCTGAATGATAACGATGTGCCAACATTTCTGTGGAGCTCGACTCCCTGGAAGAAATCAAGTCAGACAGGAGGCACCAAGACAGAACCGTGTCACATCGGCATCATATAGACTCCAAAATACCCGTGTGATACTAAAAATTTTTTTGAGCGAGAAGAGGAGTAGAATCAAAATTTCCTAAGTCGGAAACCTCACCAGAGCATAGAAGAGGAGTAAAAATAATCCTACTCTCCGATATAACTAGACTCAAAATAGTTTTACTAGACACGACTCGGCCAAGTTCGGAGAAGCAAAGGCTCCTATGGTCGTATGGCTCTGAATACCAACTTGTCACGCCCAAAATGCGCGCCTATCCATTTTTAAGACATGAGGGCCTCGCAAGGGATAGAGGTGCATTTTGCCATTAGGAAGTATAATAACATTGCATCATACATCTAAAGAAGAGATGAGTATACAAGTTGGCTTACACTCGCCACATGCTAAATTACAATTCCACTCAGATTTCAATCATCAAGATGAAAGAAGGGTCCGGCTACGGACGAAATCAAACGATAATACAGATGCAAATGAAACTATCTCGCTGCCCCAAAGATCACAACCAGGTCCTCTACTCATCCGGATACGTCACGTACATCCTGCCTCTTTCCTCATCGAACTCCCGCTGAAGCTGGGTAAGATCATCCTGCACGAGCTCATCTGAACTTGTACCTAGGGTGTTGTAGTAAAAAGTGAGCCACAGAGGACTCAGCTATCATGTGCCCAGGTATCGAGACTATTCAAGCTTAAAGGTTGGGAAGGGGTGATGTTTAGTTTGTAGCAGCACTAAGCATGTATGGTGGCTAGCTTACGCAACATGAAATAAATATGAGTGGCCTACGAAGAACGATCGAATCGAATCTAGTTAATCTCTATGAGATCTTGAACACTTACTTACGTCAATCATAACCCCACCGTGTTCTCTCTCGGATCATGTTCACGAGAAGAGACGATCATGGTTACTCACACAATTGGTGTATTTTAATTAGAGTTTACTTCAAGTTTGCTATAACCGGGTGTTAAAGAAATATCTAAGTTGCCACATAACCGAAGGCACGGCTTTCCGAAGATTTAACCCTGCAGGGGTGCTCCAACTAATCCTTTACAAAATTAACCACACTCTGTGGGAATACCTCGACCACGGATCTCGCGATCATCATAGGTAATTCCAAAGGAATTCCAACACCTCGAGTAAACCCGAAGAAAGTCAGACTCCACACACAAGACACTCGATAAAGGTAAAACAAATCCAGCAAGACCACCCGCCGTGTCGACAAACCCGATAAGAGCCGCGTATCTCGTTCTCACGGCACGACGAATAAGCGAAGCGTATGGTGGCCTGATAGAAATCTCCCGAGTTGCCTTGGGTTGGCCCCGCACGGTGCTCTAGTTTGGACCAACACTCATAGGAGCATTGGCCCGGGGGTTGATTAAATTATCCACGGGTTTGCAAGACCCTATGCAAATTTATTAAGTTGTTAAGCAAATGTAGTACCAATGTTGGGTCCTGCCAGACATGTTTTAATCTCAACCGAATGAACAAGGGGGTTCCCATAACAACCCCGAGCCTGTTAGGAGCTCAAAGTATGGAAAACATAACACCGGTAACAAGGAACTAATGGCGGTAATAGCGGAACAAATCACTTAGCAAAAGGCCAAGCCTTCCACCAATACCAAGATATATATGTGCATTAAATTAAATAACAGAATATTGTGATATCCAAATCCATGTTATCACATGGAACAACCTGCACCTGCAACTAAGAACGCTATAAGAGGGGCTGAGCAGCGGTAACTTAGCCAATCAAAGGTTTGCTAGGATGTGGAGGTTAGAGACTGTCATAGCAACATGGGGGCTGATATCAAGTGGTAGGTAGCGCAATGATAACGATAAGAGTGAGAAACTAGGAAGCAAAAATAGTTTTGGGATCCGGGTACGATCATCTTGCATGTTGGTTCTTTAGTGAAACAAGTGATGAAAAATCAATCACAATAGACTCAAGAATAAATCAATTGCATGGAGTATAGCTACCACAATCCACAAAACAATAAAACACTAAATCTACCACTAAACAGCAACATAGCAACTTCTACAGCTCACATCTGGAGCTACAGGAAGCCTACAGCCACAAACAAGATGTTGACAGAATCTACTCAACACGGACATCAACTCATCCAATTACACCGCCAGCAAAGGAGCCACACATCAATAAGCAAGAAGAAAATAAGTTGGCATGATGAATCAGTTTTCTGGGACTGAGTGAAAATTACAGTTTTCTAGAATCTGAGATTCTAAAGTAGCAAGTTGAGAGCAGTAGCTACATAGGCTAGAAAGCTCCGATTGACATGAAAATTAACAGGATGGTATAAGGCAATATCTACTACAAATAACTAGCACTGAGCATGCCCAAATTCCAAACACATCACTAGATACAACCAACTCTACATGGCAAAAACAATAACAGGAGTTCTCCCAGACAGTCATTTTTAAGCAGCTGGACAGAAACATAAAGTTGCTCTCTAAGCAGCATGGTTCCCACTCATCTGGAGACTAAGCACAAATAACAAAAATACTGAGACATTCCCAACAACTTTAACTAGCAATCTCATGTTGACAAGAACTTAAAATCATGCATAGATTAAATCATACAAAAAGCACAAAAGGGGATCACAGCATAAAAATGCAGTTTTGTGAAGTTTTCCCAAAGTCAAATCTGACTCCACAGATGCATTCATGGGTTCATTCTACCTCAAATGCATTACTCATACCCCTATACTTACTTGGAGCAAGAGGGAGAAAAGCTAGGTCAAAATTTGACCCATTAAGTCATGGGTGACTCAAGTCACTTATGCACATGAATGAAAATGGCCCAAAAGGGCATGTACTCTATTGATACTTGTTGGACATGGTTAATTAGCATCCTAGGAACATGATATCATGGCATAGCATCAATAGCAAGGATGAAACTAACTAGAAGAGAAAATATGCTCAAAATTCACATAAGAGAACACCTACGCATGAAGCTACTCTTTCACATATGTGTGTATGTATAACATACACACACCTCTCATTGCATCTACCCAAGACACACACAAGCACACCACACCCAAGCATGTGTGTATATAGGCACACATGCACTTTCATACATGTATGCCCACATACACATACACACACCTACACTCTCACTCACATACATGAACTAGCACTCATGCATATGTATGTACCACCTAAGTGGCACACACACACACTAACATACATCACCTCCCATATAGGTGCATGCATCACCATGTGACACATACACACACACTAATCCACATGTGTGTGTATGCACAAAGCACACACACACCACACCCTACACACTACATATGTGCATACACATACACACACACCTAACAGGAAAAAAACAAAACAAAACAACACACACACACTCAAACAATGCACACACACATATGTGTATATACACTAAGGTATACACACACACACCCCACACAACAACAACACACACATCAGCCACCACAGCCACACCTGGATCTGGTGTAGCCACACCAGATCCCACACACACACAACACGCACAGAACACCACACACTACACACGGGATCCGTCCCACGCATCGGATCTGCACACCACACAGCAAAGCGCACAAATAAAAAAAGGGAAACCCTCAGCAGGGCTGGGGATCGAACCCCCGACCGCCTGGTCTCACACCGAGCGCTCCACCACTACACTACGGCCTTGGTCGCTACCAGAATAGGAGCCTCTGGTCTCATAACATAACCGCGCGGCATAATTGAATTTAACCCCGCATCTGAGGGAGCAGAGCCAGCGCACGACACGCGCGCATTGGACACGATCGGGGCAAGCTCTACACGTAACAACACAAGGGGCTTGAGCAGGAAAGGAACTAGGGGAGATCGACGCCTCTACTGGACACGCACCGCACACGCAAGCACCCACGGGAGCTCGAGCTCGAATCCATGGCAGATCTGAGCTCACGGCACCTACGGCTCTACACGCGGACATGCACAGAAGCAAAAGGGGACGGCCAACGCGCGCGATTGCTCACCTGGAGAGGTGCTGGAGCCGTCGGGAGCGAAGAGGAAGGCGACCCCGCGATGAAGAGGAAGGAGACGCCTGGGGCAGAAGCTTCTGCGCCTGCACGAAGACGCGCTCGAGGTCGATGCCTCAGAGGTGCTGCCGTGCCCCTTGCGTCGGGAACGGGACACGGGCACTCTTGGCTCGGCCTTGGACATGACGACGGGGACACGACGTCGACGGGGAGGCGCCAGCGACGAGGCCCTCTGCTGCTCGCTCACTGCACGTGCTGCATACCTGTCTGAACCCTCTCTGCAGGGAAGAAGATGGAGGAATAAGATGGGGGAGGAGCGGCGGCGCGAGGGAGGAAGGAAGAGGAAAAGGAAGAGGGCATCCGGGGCTAGGGCTAGGCGCCCTCTTATGGCCATGGAGACGCGCCGGAGGCCATCAAATCATGGCCACTTTTCACGTGGATAGCACGGATTGATGCCGTACTGAAAGGAGGAGGAAGGAACACGGAGTGGCTCGCTAAGGAGAAGATGGGCCACGCGCAAGGAGGCCCAGGAAGCTCTCCCTCTCTGCACCAGAAACCCTCTGGGTTTTCTATTTTTTTTAATTTTTTAAAATAAACAGCACACCAAAATATTTCTCAAGACAAGACAAGAGGGGGTTTTGGGAGAATAAAAATATATCCTTTGATAACATAATATATTTGATTTTGTAAAAAAGGAAGGGGGAATTTTTAGATAAAAGAATTTGCAGTCATAAATAACAAAGCCCCCTATTTTAAAATAGCCAAAATCAAACAACCCCCAAACAATAGCAGCACCACATCCTAAATTCATAAAAATAACTAGGGCTACATATTGAAACTTTTAAACAATTTTAAAAAAACTTAATAGCTGATGATAAATAAATAATAGTAATACAAGGTTTTGGAGGGGATGTTGCAAAGGGAAAAGAGAGGGGAAGGGAATAGGAGATGCACACATGGTTCCACCCAAACACAACATCTCACACATCACAAAAAAACACCTCACCACCATATAGCAATAGCAAGCACAAGAAATCCAACATGCACATAGAAATGAAACGAGAATGATGCATGATGATGCATGAATGCAAACACCTGAATGGCAAGGATCAAACATCCATCTCCTAGCTCATGACACAAGGTTCCTACATGGGGTTACATGCCAAATAAGGTAGGCACAGCACTTGGGCTGTCACAACTCTCCCACACTACATGAGGATCTCGACCCAAGATCTAGAAACGAAAGAAGTCTGGAAATTAGGAACGGAGAAGGTCCTTGCATTCCCAAGTAGCTTCTTTGTCGGAATGATGAGACCACTTCACCTTGAGGAACTTGATGGACTTGTTGCGAGTCTTACGCTCAGTTTCTTTAAGAATTGCAACTGGATGTTCACAGTAGGAGAGATCTTCTTGAAGATCGATGTCTTGGAGGTCAATGGTCTGCTCAGGAATCTTGAAACATTTCCGGAGCTGAGAAACATGGAAGACATCGTGCACATTTGCGAAATTTGGAGGAATCTCTAGTTGATATGGCTCCTGCCGGTTGCCGTTCTCATCGATATGCAAGTCGTGATAATCTTTACATCACATGATCATCTCATACATCACATGTATCACATCATGTAATTGGCCATATCGCATCACAACATACCCTGCAAAAACAAGTTAGACATCCTCTAATTGTTGTTGCATGTTTTGCGTGGCTGCTACAGGTATCTAGCAAGCACAATTCTCATCTACGCAAAAACCACAACTGTGATACACTAATTGCTTTTCAACCTTCTCAAGGATCGCCTTTGTCGAATCCGATCCAACTAAAGTGAGAGAAACTGGCACCCGCAAGCCATCTCTACAACAAGTTGCGGTCGATGGAACCGGTCTCTCGTAAGCGTACGAGTAATGTTGGTCCGAGCCGCTTCATCTCACAATACCTCTGAACCAAAATACGACCAAGGGAGGAAGCAATCTAAACATCAATGCCCACAAAGCTTTTGTGTTCTACTTGAGATCTCATATACACATAGATCTAGCTCATGATCCACTGTTGTGGAACGTTGCCTGGGAAACAAAAAGTTTCCTATGCACACGCAGATCTATCCATGGTGATGAGCATCTACGAGAGGGAGAGTGGATCTACATACCCTTGTAGATCGCTAAGCCGGAAGCGTTAAGAAACGCGGTTGGTGTAGTCGAACATCTTCGCGATCCAAATCGTCGTGCATCCCGCGATCCAATCACGATCCGTCCCGCAATCCAATCACGATCCGTCCCGCGATTTGATCACAATCCATCCCACGAACTTGATCACGATCCTTCCGATCTAGTGCCGAACGGACGGCACCTCCACGTTCAGCACACGTACAGCTTGCTGACGATCTCCACCGTCTTGAGCCAGCAGGAAGGAGTGGAGAGGAAGAAGAGTTCTCCGGCAGCCTGATGGTGCTCCGGTGATGGTGGTGGAGCAATTGATGCAGGGCTTCGCCTAAGCACTGTAGAAATCCGATCTGGAGGAGAAACTATGCACTGGAGGAATGGGTAGCACGTGGCTGAAATTCTAGTGCAAAAACCCTCAATACCACCAGTATATATAGGAGGAAGAGAGGAGAGGAGGCATCCTTGGCTTCCGAAGCAAAGGGCTTCGGCCGAACCAAGGGTAGAGGTGGAGTCCACCTCCAATCCTAGTAGGACTAGGATTCACCCTCTTTTTTGCCTTTTTCCACTTTTTTCTCATAGGACACTTTTCTTCTAGCTGCATGGGCCTATTGTAGTTGTTCCAACAGCCCACTAAGGGCTGGTTTCCACTCTCCCACAGCCCATGTCGCCTCTTGGGTCAAAATACTCCTCCCGGAGGCCTCCCGGTACACTACTGGCACTCCCGGTACACTACCGATGAGCCCGAAACTTTTCCGGCAACCAAAACAGGACTTACTATATATGAATCTTTATCTCCGGCCATTCCGGAGCTCCTCGTGACGTCCGGGATCTCATCTGGGACTCCGAACAAACTTCGGTCACAACCATACATAACTCTATACTACCGAAATGTCACCAAACCTTAAGTGTGTAGACCTTGCGGGTTGGAGAACTATGTAGACATGACCGAGACACCTCTACGGTCAATAACCAATGGAGGGACCTGGATGTCCACATTGCTTCCTACATATTCTACGAAGATCTTTATCGGTTGAACCTCTATGTCAAGGATTCAATTATTCCCGTATGATGTTCCCTTTGTTCTTCGGTATGTTAATTACCCGAGATTTGATCGGCCGTATCTCCATACCTAGTTCTACCTCGTTTCTGGAAAGTCTCTTTACTCGTTCCATAATACAAGATCCCGTAACTAACACTTAGTCACATTGCTTGCAAGGCTTATCGTGATGTTGTATTACCGAGTGGGCCCTGAGATACCTCTCCATCGCACGGAGTAACAAATCCCAGTATTGATCCATGCCAACTCAACAGACACCCTCGGAGATACCTGTAGAGCACCTTTATAGTCACCCAGTTACGTTGCGACTTTTGATACAGACAAGGCACTCCTCCGGTATCCATGAGTTGCATGATCTCATGGTCATAGGAACATATACTTGACATGCAGAAAACAGTAGCAATAAACTGACACGATCATATGCTATGTTTGTAGTTTGGGTCTTGTCCATCACATCATTCTCCTAATGATGTGATCCCGTAGTCAAATGACATCACATGTCAATGGCTAGGAAACCTTGACCATCTTTGATCAACGAGCTAGTTCACTAGAGGTATACTAGGGATAATGTGTTGTCTATTTACCCACACATGTAATGTGTTTCCAATCAATACAATTATAGCATGCATAATAAACGATTATCATGAACAGGAAATATAATAATAAACACTTTATTGATTGCCTCGAGGGCATATTTCCAACATTAAGCACATACTAGAGTGCACCTAAATTGGTTGAAAATCAACTATTTCTCACTACATACATGTTTTGGTCCCATGCAAGAAATGGAAATTAAACAATTCAGAATCTTTGAGAAGTTGTGTTTTCAAATGTCAGTAAATCCGAATATCGTGACAAATTCATGATACTTGGCATGGCGTCAAGTCGTGGCGCATGTTTGTTTTGGTAAACACAATGCCTAGTTTGGGACTAGTTTTGGCACAAACCTCTTACAAACAGAAGATTCTCACAAGAAGTCATGTGGTTCCGGTAGGGACAATTCACATTTTATGTGCAAAACAATATCCGATGTCTCTTCTCTCCTTGAATTTATTTCTAGAGTCTGCATACAGTAACATGAATGTGTCATGCGAAACAATGGAATCTTAGAGAGTTTATTTGTCCTTTTAAGTACATTAATTGAGTTTTCTAGGCACTCAATATGCATAATTAAAATTTGAACTACAATCACACTGCACGGTCCATCTCACGAAAATAAGTCGAAAAACCATATACGTTTCCCTGGCTGCATGTTTAGGTACCACCCAATAAATGGGAATGAATTTCAAAGATATCATCATCTTGGATCGACCGCAAACGTCAGGAAAATTAGCATTTAAATTCATCTAAATGCAAACCTCGCCAGAAATTCATGAAATTTGGGCATGGTGCCATCAATTGGCCTGTTGTGTGTGTTGTGGTAAAAAACCCAATTTTCGAAATGTTTTGGCACAAAGCCTCTTACAAACTGAAGTTCTCACAAGGAAGTTGTGTGTTCCAATAGGGAAGGTTCACAAGTTATGTGCAAAACAATATCCTTTGTCTCTTCTCGCCATGAATTTATTTCTGGAGTCACCATAGAGCAACACATGTCAGTCATGCTAAACTATGGATTTTTTCCAGGGTTCATGAGACCTATTTACCACATTAATTGAGTTTTCTAGCCGTTTAATGTGAATAATGCAAATTTAAACTACAATCACAAGGTCCAACACATGAAAAATAGGTTGAAAAAATATGCCTTTCCTTAGAGGCATATTTAGGTCCCACGCAGGAATTGGGAATAGATTTCTAACATCTCATTGACTGTTGGCTCGGCCGCAAATATTGAGATACTTGGTTTCCAAATTCTGATAAATCCAAAACTCGTGAGAAATTCATGAAAGTTGGCATGGTGTCCTAGCAAGGGCACATATATGTCGTGGTAATTTTTTTTCCAAATTGGACATGTTCTTGTACAATGCACTTACAAATCAGAGCTCCTCACAAGAAGTTTTGTGGTTTTGATAGGGAACATTATATATGCATGTCACATATGCGGGCGAAAAGACATATCATGTCTCTTATCTCCTTGATTTTGTTTATAGAAACAACACAGCCATGTAGGTGCGAAGTGCAAAAATATGAATAAATTAAGGGATCATCTTGCTTTTAAATACATTAACTGAGTTTTTGATGCATTATTTAATGTGCATAATTCAAATTTGATCTACAATCACAAGGTCTGGGGCGACAAAATGGGTTGAAAATCATATATGCATCCTTGGATACATTTGTTAGGTCACATGCAAGAAATGAGAACAAATTTCAAACATCTAAGCATGTTGGCTCGACCACAAACGTCATGAAACTTGGTTTCCAAATTCGCGTAAATCCAGATTTCTGTGAAAAAATCATGAAACTTGGAATGGTGTCATGACAAGGCACACATATGTCGTGGTAAAAAAATACCAAGTTGGACATGTTTTGTCACAAGCCTCTTACAAGCACGAGGTTCTCACACAATAAGCTATGTCTAGTGGTTCCGTTAGGGAACATATCCATGCCACATCTGCGGGTGAAACGACATCTGATGCCTCTTCTCTCGTTAACTTTTTCCTAGAAACAACATAAATCAATAGGTGAATACTGCAAACATATGAATTATTAATGGTTCATATGGCTTTTTTATACATTAATTGAGTTTTATGTGCATTTAATGTACATAATTCAAATATGAACTACAATCACCAGGTCTATGTTGGGCAGGGCCTCATCATATAAAGCACAAATATGTTTTGGTATTTCTAGCGTCAATTTTGAGAGAAAGACCAAGCATTATTAACAGCCAACAAAGGCATTTTCAAACAAAAAACTGTCACGTTACTATCGCAAACGGGTGTATTATTTATAATTCATGGATTTTCTACAGACCATTTACATGCGGGCCACGTGTCGCTATCTGTATTGGCAAGGAGGTAGCGTGCGGACATGAGTTTGAGTAGACGGGTGGCATGCCAGCAGTGTCCCGCACACGCTCATCGCGGTGGTGTGTTCTTTGGCAGTGTCCAAGACATTTCAGACTGAATACCTATATGAAAACCTAGGGCAATTGTTCCTTCCCTATGAAGCCAATCGAAAATCTAGCGCAAAGGAAATTTTACATTGCGTCATTGCAAACGGTTGTGAATTATGAGTCGTGTGCCCTTCCGGATGATACAACTTGTACTAGTGCTAACTACTGAGGTTGCCATGTATGCAAAAGAAATCTGATGTGGGAAGGTAACTAAGGAGAGATATAAGTTTAGTGACCACAAGAAGAAACAATGCCGAATGCATGAACCTTGGAAAAACACTTAAATGAAGGAAACTCACCAATGCATGCAAGAGATTAGTTGTTAAATCATTAAATGAAGGGACCTTAGCAACAACGCACTGTGGACTTGAGTTGCTAAGACATTTAATACACTAAGCACCCCATGTAAGCACCGATCAATGCATTGGCAGTAGCAGTCAGGTAAGATTCGAATCTGTCATATTGGGTAAATTTTCATTTGTCAAATTGGAAACACTGAGATTTGTCCAATTTTGCAACTCAAATTCAGTAAACATAGATTTCATTCACAGATCAAGCATTGGTCTTTGTACAAAATAGTTCAACTCAACAGCTGGATCGAATAAACTTTTCCCCATTTGTTGACAACCATGTACTGAAATAGCTAGTTCAACTATATATACTAGCTAATTTAAAGTATGTGGTAAAATTCAACCATATCAATAGTTATATGAACTAAAAAAATAGCCCCTAAATAGTACTCCGGAGGGGCTTCGTGCTACTACGAGCATCCTTCTCCTCTACCGAGCACATTCAGTAAGAGGCAAAGGAGGATAAGCCTGCCGACGAGCTGGAGGAGTCAAACTTGTCAACTGCCACTGCTTCCCTCCGCCGCTCCTAATGCGCCTCCTCGAAGCTACAAGATTCGTTGTAGATTTCTTTATTTTGTGCCATAGTTGTGGTGTCTGTTTTGACCACGGCGGCGGTGAGCCTCTGTGTGTGCTCAACCTGCGCTCCTCCTCCTCATGTAAGAAGCCGATCTAGTGCGCTAGGCCAGTGACACAAAAGCCGAGCGGTTGTGCTTCGGTGGCGGCCTTCTCATCCTGCCTTTGGGCCCCCGCAGATGACCATGGGGTGGATCCAAGGAGGACGTTGGTGTAGTGGAGGCCAAGGAGGCAGCCGGTGGGGAGGCGAAAATGCAGGCCAACAATTAGGTGGGGGCTGTAGGGGTCGCCAGCAACAGCTGCCTTTGGGCAAATGTGGAGGAGCGTGCGGTGTGTGTCGTGCACACAATCATCGAGGATGCCACACGTACTACACTCTTTTGGGTACTGCGTTGCCGACGTGGTCCAGCCTCCCAGCTGGAACTGCCCTTTGGCAGAGTGGCGGAGCGACCATGACAAACAGGTGCCATTGGCGATTAGGGGAGAAGTAAACTTGGGAAGCTGCGGGTAGGGAGGGGATGAATGCGATGTGGAGAGGACGGCCATGAGGGTTTATAAAGTAATCGGCCAAGGCGAGCCGGGCGGGAAGCTCGCGCGCATTCCTACGCGGTTGTGCGGGAACGAGAAGGTTGCGCACGTTCCTGCGTAGTTGTGCAGGAACGCAAAGCCCAAAAGAAATGTTGTGCGGTCCCAAAGCATTGGGTTTTTGGGGCATTTCAGTGCCCCGGGCGGGAAACTTTCTCGCTCCCAAGGCATGCACTAGACTCCTGGTGCAGCAACATGGTGACAAGATGGGATAGAGGTGGGAGAAATGACAAGTACGTAGACGGTTAATAATAAAAACCGTTTGTGTTCTATTACAAAGCAAACGATCGTTCTGTACATACCGTCGTGAATGAATGTACGCATCAGGCGGTTGATGCAGCCTGGGCATGCTGTTCTCGCGTTCGTGCACGCCTGCTCAACCGGCATCCATGCGCGAACGATTACGTACGTTCAGGGAGCCATATGCAAGCGGTGGCGCCGCTCCCGATGCCACCATGCAGTTAAGTGCTGCAAAAACTGTTGGGGAATGTCGCATGGGAAACAAAAATTTTCCTACGCACACGCAAAACTATCCATGGTAATGAGCATCTACGAGAGGGAGAGTGGATCTACATACCCTTGTAGATCGCTAAGCGGGAAGCGTTAAGAAACGCGGTTGGTGTAGTCGAACATCTTCGCGATCCAAATCGCCGAGCGCCCCGCGATCTCATCACGATCCGTCCCGCGATCCAATCACGATCCGTCCCGTGAACTCATCACGATCCGTCCCGCGATCTCATCATGATCCGTCTCACGATCTTGATCATGATCTGTCCCGCGAACACATCACGATCCGTTCCGCGATCTCATCACGAACTGTCTCGCGATCTCGATCACGGTCCTTCCGATCTAGCGCCGAACGGACGGCACCTCCGCGTTCAGCACACGTGCAGCTTGATGACGATCTCCACCGTCTCGATCCAGCGAGAGGAGGTGGAGAGGATAGAGAGTTCACCGGCAGCGTGACAGCGCTCCGGTGATGGTGGTGGAGTGATTCCGGCAGGGTTTCGCCTAAGCGCTGCGGAAAACCGATCTAGAGGAGAAACTGTGCACCAGTGAAACGGGTAGCACGTGGCCGGAAATTCTGTCCAAAAACCACCCAATCCACTAGTATATATAGGAGGAGAGGAGAGGAGAGGCAGCCAAGGCCTTTGGGTCGGCCGAAATAGGAGGTGGGAGCAATCCTACTTCACCTCCAATCCTAGTTGGAGTAGGATTGCCTGCTATTGGCTCATTTTCCACTTTTTGCTTTAGGACTTTCTCTCCTGCGCCATGGGCCTTTGTGGCTGTTTTCCCAGCCCACTAAGGGCTGGTTATTATTATCCCACAGCCCATGGACCTCTTGGGGTCGAAATACCCCTCCCGGAGGTCCTCCGGTACACTACCGGCACTCCCGGTACAATACCGATACTCCCGGTACACTACCGATGAGCCCGAAACTTTTCCGGAAACCAAACTGGGACTTCCTATATATGAATCTTTACCTCCGGACCATTCTTGAGCTCCTCGTGACGTCCGGGATCTCATCCGGGACTCCGAACAACCTTCGGTCACCACCATACATAACTCTACACTACCGAAACGTCACCGAACCTTAAGTGTGCAGACCCTGCGGGTTCGAGAACTATGTAGACATGACCGAGACACCTCTACGGTCAATAACCAATGGCGGGACCTGGACGTCCACATTGGTTCCTACATATTCTACGAAGATCTTTATCGGTCGAACCTCTGTGTCAAGGATTCAGTTAATCCCGTATATCGTTCCCTTTGTTCTTCGGTATGTTACTTGCCCGAGATTCGATCGTCGGTATCTCCATACCTAGTTGAACCTCGTTACCGGCAAGTCTCTTTACTCGTTCCATAATACAAGATCCCACAACTAACAATTAGTCACATTGCTTGCAAGGCTTATTGTGATGTTGCATTACCGAGTGGTCCCCGAGATACCTCTCCGTTACACGGAGTAACAAATCCCAGTCTTGATCCATGCCAACTCAACAGACACGATCGGAGATACCTGTAGAGCACCTTTATAGTCACCCAGTTACGTTGCGACGTTTGATACACACAAGGCACTCCTCCGATATCCGTGATTTGCATGATCTCATGGTCATAGGAACATATACTTGACATGCAGAAAACAGTAGCAATAAACTGACATGATCATATGCTATGTTTGTAGTTTGGGTCTTATCCATCACATCATTCTCCTAATGATGTGATCGCGTTATCAAATGACATCTCATGTCCATGGCTAGGAAACCTTAACCATCCTTTGATCAACGAGCTAGTCCATTAGAGGCATACTAGGGAAATGGTTTTGTCTATGTATCCAACATGCATTTAAGTCTCCGATCAATACAATTATAGCATGGATAATAAACGATTATCATGAAGAAGGAAATATGATAATAACTAATTTATTATTGCCTCTAGGGCATATTTCCAACAGTCTCCCACTTGCACTAGAGTCAATAATCTAGTTCACATCACCACGTGATTCGCATTGTTATGAATCTAACACCCAATGAGTTCTGGGGCTCGATCATGCTTTGCATGTGAGAGAGGTCTTATAGTCAATGGGTCTGCGATATTTAGATCCGTGTGTACTTTGCATATCTCTATGTCAAACCGTAAACACTGCTACCACACTCCACTTGGTACTATTTCCAAATGGCTGCTCCACTATACGTATCCAGATTGCTACTACTAGTCATCCGGATAGGTGTTAAAGCTTGCATCGACGTAACTCTTTACATCGAACTCTTTATCACCTCCATAATCAAGAAACATTTCCTTAGTCCTCTGGTTACTAAGGATAATTCCGACCGCTGTCCAGTGATCCACTCCTGGACCACTCTTGTACCCCTTGACAGACTCATGGCAAGGCACACATAGGTGCGGTACACAGCATGGCATAATATAGAGCCTATGGCTAAGGCATAGGGGACGATGTTCGTCCTTTCTCTTTCTTCTGCCGTTGTCGAGCTTTGAGTCTCACTCGACTTCACACCTTACAAATCAGACGAGAACTATTTCTCTGGCTGATCCATTTTGAACTCTTTCAGAATCTTGTGAAGGTATGCACTCATTGAAAGTCTCATCAAGCATCTTGATCTATCTCTATAGATTTTGATGCTCAACAATTAGGTAGCTTTATCCAGGTCTTCCTTTGAAAATCACTTTCCAAATAACCGTTTTATGCTTTCCAGAAACTCTACATTATTTCTGAACAACAATATGTCATCCACATATACTTATTAGAAATTCTATAGTGCTCCCACTCACTTTATTGCAAATACAAGTTTCTCATAAACTTTGTATAAACATCAAAACTTTGATCACCTCATCAAAGCGTATATTCCAACTCCGAGATGCTTGCTTCAGTCCATGGAAGGATCACCGAAGATTGCACACCTTTTAGCATCCTTAGGCCTGATAAAACCTTCTGGTTGTATCACACACAACCTTTCCTCAAGTAAACCATTAAGGAAACGATGTTTTGACATCCATCTGACAGATTTCATAATTGAAAACACAGCAACTGCTAACATAATTCCAATAGACTTTTAGCATCGCTACGAGTGAGAAAGTCTCATCGTAGTCAACTCCTTGAACTTGTCACAAACATCTTTGCAACAAGTCGAGCTTTACAAATAGTGAAATTCACCATCAATGTCTGTCTTCATTTTAAAGATCCATTTGTACTCAACGACCTGCCGTCCAACGAGCAAGTCTACCAAAGTCTACACTTGGTTTTAATACATGGATCCTATCTCGGATTTCATGGCCTCCAACCATTTGTCGGAATCCGGGCCCATCATCGCTTCTCCATAGCTCGTAGGTTCATCGTTGTCCAACAACATGACCTCCAAGACCGAGTTGTCGTACCACTTAGGAGCAGTACACATCCTTGTCGACCTACGAAGTTTGATAGTAACTTGATCCTGAAGCTTCATGATCATCATCATTAACTTCCTCTTCAACTAACGTAGGCTTCACAGTAACATCTTTCTGCGCTGCGCTACTCTCTGGTTGAACAAAGGTTTAACAACCTCATCAAGTTCTATCTTCCTCCCACTCAATTCTCTCGAGAGAAACTTTTTCTCGAGAAAGGACCCAGTTCTAGCAACAAACACTTTGCACTCGGATCTGAGATAGAAGGCATACCCATCTGTTCTTAGGGTATTCTATGAAGATACATTTGTCCGCTTTGGGTTCTAGCTTATTATGTGAAAACATTTTCCACACAAGCATCGCAGCCCCAAACATTAAGAAATGATAGCTTAGGTTTCTATCAAACCATAATTCACACGGTGTCATCTCAACGGATTTAGATGATGCCCTATTTAAAGTGAATGTAGTTGTCTCTAATGCATAACCCCAAAAATTATAGTAGTAAAACGATAAGAGACATCACAGTATGCACTATATCAATAGAGCATGACTATGATGTTCGGACACACCATCGCACCATGGTGTTCTAGGTGGCGTTAGTTGTGAAACAAATTTCACGTTGTCTTAAGTTGTATGCCAAACTCGTAACTCAGATATTCACCTCCACGATCATATCGCGGTCATTTTTATCTTCTTGTCACGATGATCTTTAAACTTCACTCTGAATTTGCTTGAACCTTTCAAACGATTTAGACTTGTGTTTCATTAAGTAAATATACACTATATCTACTCAAATCATCAGTGAAGGTAAGAAAATAACGATATCCACTGCACGCTACAAGACTCACTAGATTGCATACATCAACATGTATCATTTCCAATGAATCACTTGCCCGCTCCATCCAACGGGGTCCTTTAGTCATCTTGCCCAAGAGGCATGGTTCGCATGTCTCAACCGATTCGAAATCGATGAGTCCAAATATCCATCAGCATGGAGTTTCTACATGCGCTTTATACCAATATGACATTTAGCGGTAGTGCCACAAGTATGTGGTACTATCATTATTAACTTTGTATCTTTTGACATCAATGTTATGAACATGTGTACTACTACGATCAAGATTTCAACAAACCATTCTCACTGGGTGCATGACCATTGAAGGTATTATTCATGTAACCAGAATAACTATTATTCTCTGACTTAAATGAATAACTGTATTGCAACAAACATGATCTAATCATGTTCATGCTCAACGCAAAACACCAAATAACATTTATTTAGGTTCGTCACTAATCCTGAAGGCAGAGAGAGCGTGCAATGTTGATCACATCAACCTTGGAAACATTTCCAACACACATCGTCACCTCACCCTTAGCTAGTTCTCCGTTTATTCCGTAGCTTTTATTTCGAGTTACTAACATTTAGCAACCAAACCGGTATCCAATACCCAGGTGCTACTAGGAGTACTACCAAGGTACACATCAATAACTCGTATATCAAATATACTTCTGTCGATGTTGCCAGCCTTCTTATCTACCAAGTATCTACGGTTGTTCCGCTTCAGCGACCTCTCACCTCATAATAGAAGCACTTAGTCTCGGGTTTGAGTTCAACTTTGGGTTGCTTCACTGGAGCAGCAACTAACTTGCTATCCATGAAGTTTCCCTCCTTGCTCTTGCCCTTTTCGAAACTAGTGGTTTGATTAACCATCAACACTTGACGCTCCTTCTTGATTTCTACCTTCGCGGTGTCAAACATCGCAAACAACTCAGGGATCAATACTTCTATCCCTGATGTATTATAGTTCATCACTAAGTTCTAGTAGCTTTAGTGACAGTGACTTGGAGAACTATATCAATCACTATCTTATCTGGAAGATCAACTCCCACTTGATTCAAGCGATTGTAGTACCCAGACAATCTGAGTACATGCTCAAC
Organism: Hordeum marinum; assembly: GCA_022496015.1. Taxonomy (NCBI): domain Eukaryota; kingdom Viridiplantae; phylum Streptophyta; class Magnoliopsida; order Poales; family Poaceae; genus Hordeum; species Hordeum marinum. Next base: position 179,301,257 of record CM039675.1, on the reverse strand, counting down.
GATTGAGCTATTCTCCTTCATCTTACAAGCAAAGAATCTTGTTGGAGATCTCATATCTTGGAACAAAGGCACGAGCCTGAGATCACAATGTCTGCTCCTAGAACATCTCATATGTTCCGTGACGTTCAAAACGTTTTGGAGCCTCAATTCTAAGCCGTAATGCATGACGCACTAAACTATCAAGTAGTCATCGAAACGTGCCTGTTAGATGTTCACAACATCTATAGACGACGCTAGAGGGGGTGGCGCACCGAGCGGTGCATTAAGGACATAAGCCTTCTGTGCAGGAATGAGGACAATCCTCAGATCACGGACCCAGTCCGCAATTTTGCTACCAACATCTTTCAATTCTATTTCTCTAGAACATATAAAAATACAAGGGAGCTACATCGCGAGCTAGTAATCTACAACATAATTTGCAAAGACACTTTGACTATGTTCATGATAATGAGTTCAATTAATCATATTACTTAAGAACTCCCACTCAAATTGACATCCCTCCGATCATTCGAGTGATACATGATCCAAATTCACCAACTCAAGTCCGATCATCACGTGAGTTGAGGTGGCTGCAATGGTGAACATCATTATGTTGATCATATCTACTATATGACTCATGTTCGACCTTTCGGTCTCTTGTGTTCCGAGGCCATGTCTGTACATGCTAGGCTCGTCAAGTTTAACCCTAGTGTTATGCGCGTGCAAATCTGGCTTGCACCCGTTGTATGTGAACGTAGAGTCTATCACACCCGATCATCACGTGGTGTCTCAACACGACGAACTTTCGCAACGGTGCACACTCGGGGAGAACACAGTTCATCTTGAAATTCAAGTGAGGGATCACCTTATAATGCTACCGCTGTACTAAGCAAAACAAGGTGCATAAAAGGATTAACATCTCATGCAATTCATAAGTGACATGATATGGCCATGAACTTGTGTTTAAGATCTCCATCTTCGAAACACCGGCATGATCTCCATCGTCACCGGCACAACACCATGATCTCCATCATCTTGATCTCCATCATCTTGATCTCCATCAATGTGTTGCCATTGGGGTTGTCACGCCCTGCATGCTTCTACTACTATTGCTACCGTAGCGATAAAGTAAAACATTACATAGCGCTTAATGATTGACATGCAGGTCATACAATAATAAAAGACAACCCTATGGCTCCTGCCGGTTGCCGTACTCATCGACATGCAAGTTGTGATAATCTATACATCACATGATCATCTCATACATCACATATATCTCATCATGTAATTGGCCATATCACATCACAACATACCCTGCAAAAACAAGTTAGACGTCCTCTAATTGTTGTTGCATATTTTACGTGGCTGCTATGGGTATCTAGCAAGAACAATTCTCACCTACGCATAAACCACAACGGTGATACACTAGTTTGCTTTTCAACCTTCTCAAGGACCGCCTTTGTCGAATCCGATCCAACTAAAGTGAGAGAAACTGTCACCCGCAAGCCATCTAGGCAACAAGTTGCGTCGAGGGAACCGGTCTCTCGTAAGCGTACGAGTAATGTTGGTCCGGGCCGCTTCATCTCACAATCCCGCTGAACCAAAATATGACCAAGGAAGGAAGCAATCTAAGGCCCACAAACCTTTTGTGTTCTACTCGAGATCTCATCGAACCATCAACCTAGCTCATGATGCCACTGTTGGGGAACGTCGCATGGGAAACAAAAATTTTCGTATGCACACGCAAACCTATCCATGGTGATGAGCATCTACGAGAGGGAGAGTGGATCTACATACCCTTGTAGATCGCTAAGAGGGAAGCGTTAAGAAACGCGGTTGGTGTAGTCGAACATCTTCGCGATCCAAATCGCCGAGCGTCCCGCGATCTCATCACGATCCGTCCCGCGATCCAATCACGATCCGTCCCGTGAACTCATCACGATCCGTCCCGCGATCTCATCACGATCCGTCTCACGATCTTGATCACGAACTGTCTCGCGATCTAGATCACGGTCCTTCCGATCTAGCGCCGAACGGACGGCACCTCCGCGTTCAGCACACGTGCAGCTTGATGACGATCTCCACCATATCGATCCAGCGAGAGGAGATGGAGAGGATAGAGAGTTCACCGGCAGCATGACGGCGCTCCGGTGATGGTGGTGGAGTGATTCCGGCAGGGCTTCGCCTAAGCGCTGCGGAAAACCGATCTAGAGGAGAAACTGTGCACCAATGAAACGGGTAGCACGTGGCCGGAAATTCTGTCCAAAAACCACCCAATCCACTAGTATATATAGGAGGAGAGGAGAGGATAGGCAGCCAAGGCCTTTGGGTCGGCCGAAATAGGAGGTGGGAGCAATCCTACTTCACCTCCAATCCTAGTTGGAGTAGGATTGCCTCCTATTGGCTGATTTTCCACTTTTTCCTTTAGGACTTTCTCTCCTACACCATGGGCCTTTGTGGCTGTTTTCCCAGCCCACTAAGGGCTTGTTATTATTATCCCACAGCCCATGGACCTCTTGGGGTCGAAATACCCCTCCCGGAGGTCCTCCGGTACACTACCGGCACTCCCGGTACAATACCGATACTCCCGGTACACTACCGATGAGCCCGAAACTTTTCCGGAAACCAAACTGGGACTTCCTATATATGAATCTTTACCTCCGGACCATTCCAGAGCTCCTCGTGACGTCCGGAATCTCATCCGGGACTCCGAACAACCTTCGGTCACCACCATACATAACTCTACACTACCGAAACGTCACCGAACCTTAAGTGTGCAGACCCTGCGGGTTTGAGAACTATGTAGACATGACCGAGACACCTCTACGGTCAATAACCAATGGTGGGACCTGGACGTCCACATTGGTTCCTACATATTCTACGAAGATCTTTATCGGTCGAACCTCTATGTCAAGGATTCAGTTAATCCCGTATATCGTTCCCTTTGTTCTTCGGTATGTTACTTGCCCGAGATTCGATCGTCGGTATCTCCATACCTAGTTCAACCTCGTTACCGGCAAGTCTCTTTACTCGTTCTGTAATACAAGATCCCACAACTAACAATTAGTCACATTGCTTGCAAGGCTTATTGTGATGTTGCATTACCGAGTGGGCCCCGAGATACCTCTCCGTTACACGGAGTAACAAATCCCAGTCTCGATCCATGCCAACTCAACAAACACCATCGGAGATACCTGTAGAGCACCTTTGTAGTCACCCAGTTACATTGCGACGTTTGATACACACAAGGCACTCCTCCGATATCCGTGATTTGCATGATCTCATGGTCATAGGAACATATACTTGACATACAGAAAACAGTAGCAATAAACTGACATGATCGTATGCTATGTTTGTAGTTTGGGTCTTATCCATCACATCATTCTCCTAATGATGTGATCCCGTTATCAAATGACATCTCATGTCCATGGCTAGGAAACCTTAACCATCCTTTGATCAACGAGCTAGTCCATTAGAGGCATACTAGGGACATGGTTTTGTCTATGTATCCACACATGCATTTAAGTCTCCGATCAATACAATTATAGCATGGATAATAAACGATTATCATGAACAAGGAAATATGATAATAACTAATTTATTATTGCCTCTAGGGCATATTTCCAACAAAAACTGCCATGTGGTTGATGACGGCATTTACATTCGTCTCTTCCACCTTCCGATCGCGCAACACAACCCAAGAAGCACACCCATGACGACCAATAAAAGAGAGAGGATGCACATCTCTTCATCGCTTCAACCTTCGTGTGTGGATCCAATGGCGGCTGCTGGTGCCGAGCGGCAGTTCGCCACTATTGTCAAAGTGGACACACACATCAGGAAGATGGACCTCTCGAGGGTGTACACCAATGAGCTGATTGTGGTGGTGAACTCCATCAACATGTTGGAGCAGCTCCTTGGTGAGGATGACAAGTACAAAGTGATCGGCTTCGACCTCGAGTACACCGGCGGTCATGCCGGGCATGATCAGAAGGTTGTCGTTGCGAAGTTGTGCGTGTACCATCACGTGCTCATCTACCACTACTGCCTGGCTACAAAGCCTGGCGAGCATTTCTCCATGTTTGTCAACAACCCCGACTATGGATTTACAATGGTGGACACCACCAACAATCTAAAGGTGCTCATGACTTCAGGCTTGTCCTGCCAGAAGGTTGTCAACATCCAAGGTCAGTAACAGGGTTTGGGGCGACGGGAAGAAGAAGCAGAAAGACTCCCCAGTTGACCTCGCCATGGCCATCATCAACCCCTACTACAGAGACATGAAGGCTGAGTGCCATAAAGATAAGACTGCATGGCAACGGCCTTAGTGAATGAACTGGATGAAGAACTCATCATGTACACGACCAAGGACGCGTACACAAGGTACAAGAAGTACAAGAAGATCAATGACATGAGTAAGTGCTCCTTCCTGCAGACGGCAAGGGATAGCCACTAGAAAAATAGTGTCGTCAACCGTCGTCAGAAGAACAGTATGATTTGGCAATCGTCTATTTCTTGTAATTTTATATTGAGGAATGTACATGTGTTGTGTTGTTCCTTATGTAACTGTATGTTCAAGTTTGTTATGCAACAATAGTGTTAGTCTTCTATAGACAAAGGATATAGATGTTGTGCAAAAAGAGCAAATCACATCTCATACAATTATTAGTAGCAACCGTGTGCTCACAACACACACAGGTTGTCACAATGAATCGATTGGGTTATTATTGGTCTTCCCACACAGGTATGATGAGTGAACTATTTGTCGGGTACCCACAACACAAACGGTTGTCAGGATGAATCGTTTGGGTTATTATTGGTCTTCACACGCAATTCAGATGAATGAACAAGTTGCCAGGTATCACACATGCCTTCTTAGGCTAACTCATTTGTGTTCTGCTGGATCAATGCAAAGAGTTTGGCCGAGTGAACTGTATGCAGCACTATGCACATGTATATAGTTTGTCGAGAATTTATGTTATCTTCCGTAATCACAAACAGATCTAAGAACAAACTATATGCAACGCATCACATACGCAACTATTTTTTAATCCTAGTTGTTCGTTCCTTCATTGTGCACGATTTTCGTCATTGGCGGCAGAGCTTGAACTATACCATTTGCGATTGATGGATTGCACACAGTTTGGTCGAAGGATCTCTGATCGATGTGTCGTCTTTGGACCATATTGCAGTAGTACATTTTGCATGTTGTCATCACACATGTTGTCATCTGACTGATTAGTTTCTCCTGTTTGTAGTGTGTGATGGATTCTTATTCTCTACTTAAGCTACATTACATCACTAAATTTTGTGTCTAATATTCAAAAACACAATCGTGACAAACACATTGTCAAGATGTGCATTTGCATGTGCAAACTTACTAGTTGGCATAAGTTAATATGTCAACAACTTTGAGGACACAATGGTAGAAGAGCACTTTTGTTGAACTTACCCAATTGATTGTTATACTATGATATCCTTTCGTCACAAGTTAATGTTATAACACACTAAATTTAACGTTTTCATAATAGACCATGAGAGTATCAAGTTCCTTAATACCGCGTGATGCACTTTGAGGTTCATCAAACGCAACCATAACAAGGTGATCATAACGGTAACTTATCGATACATACATTTTGCATCATGTTTTCCTACAGTGATTTATCTTATTTTGAATTTATATTCCATATTTTGATGCAATTATAATGCCTTTTAACTCTTAAAATACAAGATACATCAAAAGAACTATACTAGAGATAGCAATTCTTTGGACCTCAAAATGACGTGAAAATTTATGGGGACTTATTTTGTAATATGTAAACATATTAGAAGAAAGAAGTACTAGTGGAGACCATTGGTGGTCCCACAAATTAGGGGGTGTGCCCTACCCCCTAGGCCTTGACATGGTGGATTTTGCGGCCCACAAAGGCCCATTGTTGACGTCCCTCTCCTATATGAAGCCAGCCTCGGAAAAAAATCATGAGAACACTTTCGGGAATTCTTCCGCAGTTCGGAGGTGAAACCAGAGGCGGGGAAATTTTGCTCTATGGTGGAGCAATTCAGACGGGGAGACTCCCCATAGGAGCGGGAAATCGAAGGCATCGTCATCACCAATGCTCCTCCCATGGTGGGATGCTTCATCTCCATCAATAGCTTCACAAGAACTATCCACTACAAAATTTTCTGTATATTGGGATGCTTCACTTGTGTCACGTATAACCATTTTTTGTTACGGAAAATACACTAGTGACGTTTTTCGGCCGTCAACCCCACCGTCACCGAAGCGCCATCATAGAAAATAAAATTCTGATGGTAACACTGTTTTCTTCATGCAAGATTGCATTTTAGGTGTCGAACCAAAAAATGTTACCGCTGGCCGCTTTCAAGGACAACCCAAAAATGTCACATAGGATAGACCAATCTATCGCCTAAGATCTATTTTGCCACAATCTGTCACTTGTGATCACTCCACGAGTTTGAACGGTCAAAGAATATGATGGGTGGGGACAATACTTGCTGATGAGGCTTTTTTGATGCAGGTCCGCCTGGGTTTTATCACCGACGATCCCATTAGTAATAATTTGGCATTCGTTTTGACTGGTAAACGCTGCTAACATATGTGCCCAGAAGATGCTTACGCAACTACTTACATGCGGTACCATCCATTGTTTTTTAGTGATGATGAGTCATCAGAACGATCAATGGTTCGGACTTGTGGGATCATCATTGTGCTGACTCGATGCTTACCTACGGTTACGTACGTGGGTGACATGGCTCCTTACATGTGGGGTCATACGCCGGTGATGGCGTCCATAACTGTCAAAGTTTATTGGCGTGGTAATTTTGTTTTATATTGCAAAACCTAGAGGGCATATCTGATAATTTTAATGAGAATCTGTGAAAAAAATGTATTTGAATGCAAATTGAGTTGTCGCTGGTTTTATGAAACCGCAAACTTGACAATTGCCAAACAGACTGTGTAAGACATTACAATAACCTATTATGGCACTGAGCCGCCTTATAAAATTATACACATGACTCAGTTACATCACATCCTAGCACCACAACCCTGACGAGGTACCTAATCTAGACATCAACTTCATCAAGTCTCTTCTCAATAGTCATCGTTTTCTCTTCCTTTGCCTCCTTGAAGGCTCCACATTTTACATCCTACTCTTGGAGGCCATTGCAGATAGATTGAATATAATTGTGCTAATCAAACACCCCCAATTTTTGGTCCCCAGTGTCATCCTATTGCTTCGACAGGGCATTCTTCACATCTTCAAGTACCTTTTGCTACACTAGAAGGGTATTGTTGAGGGATTCAAGTTGATGCTGCACTTTTGGTAGGAGAACCTTATTAGCTTCCCTCTCTTTGTGCTACTCTGCTAGGGCCTTCTTGACAACTTCAAGTTCTAGTTGATGCCATGCCAGGGCTGTCTTCATATCATCTCGTTCATCATGCTTGTTTGTTAGGCCATGCTCGACTACTTCCGGTTCTTCCTACTGCATTGACAATGCACTAATGACTAGTTCAATTTTTTGTTTCTGGGGCAAAAGAGTTGCAGTAAGGTCATCATTTGAGCGTACTAACCTTCTCTACAGAAAAATAGACACAAGTTAGATCATACGTGAGAATTCCAAAATCTATAGATGCATATGCTGCAATATACACCTACATTAGTTAATAAAGGTCAAAATTAATGAAGTGTTTACAAAAAAAATTTAAAAACAAGAACATAGAGATATCATCCATTAGAATGAGATCTTGGGGATACATTTACCATCATAGGAAATGGGGCATAGTAGACCATCGTCTGTCGAGAGTGACTCCTTGACCAAACGATTTCTGGCTGTAGCTAGCGAGAACCGCCGAAGGGGAGGGGATGGATCTGGAGGCGTGGAGAGAGAGAGAGGGAGATAGATAGATAGATAGAGAGAGAGGTAAAGGAGGAGACAACTCGTTTTATGGAAGGGGGTGTGATTGGTGTGGAACAAGATGCAATATTTGGGGATGATTGGCATTAGGTGGGCATGCTGGCAGTTGAAAACGAGTGGAGGGAAAGGAAAATATGAGGGGACGCTTAGTGGGGAAGGCAAGGATAAGTCCGAGCTTTGTTCAGTTCCGGTTTTTTTCCTTCAAATTATGCGAGAACATTTTTTTGTAAACTTGCAATACTTTGACAAGTAGTCCTGATTTAGCGACCCGACTCAAAACGAGTCAAGCCTCTGTGTTTTCTGTGCCATCCCTGGATCAGTATGCTGGCACACACAGTACATCAATGTATATATCAAAGTGCAATCACATGTAATTAACGTAAAACTGATATATACCTTAAAATAGCAGCGGATACAGTCAATGGGAGTGGAGTCCCAATAAAACCAACGGCAGGTTGAGTGCGGACCGTAACCCTGAATCGTACTCTTACCCGTCGTAGAAGAGTATCTACAACATAAGACGTTGCAGCCGTGTAGGTCAGTACATGGAATGTACTGGCAAGATCACCATAGTAGAACAGAAGAATAAAGACTATTCTATATGCAAAGGCTTTCTGGCTCTGTGTCTGAGTTTTTGCGTAAAAGCTGATTTTATTTTCGTACAACAAAGGAATATCAGGAATTTCACTATGGAGTTACCTATCATGACATGGTTCCGCCAACCAATGTCTCAATTCCCATAAGTATCATAAGTTGCCCACAATTAGTTATCAGTCCAGTGTTGAGTGTTCAGAGATAGATCCATGTCTAGAAGCTCAAATTGTCCGTAACCGGGGACACGGCTAATCGATTAGGTTTAACTCTGCAGAGTGTTGTGTACTTTACCCACAAGATTCGTTCTCTCCTGGAAAGTCCTCGCACTGCATGGTGTTTGAGAACAGGATGAACGAAACATGGTCTTTCAGAGTGTTTCCCTGACTGTCCGACAGTGCCCATCCAATCCTAACGTCGCCTACATCTCGTAGCACTGCCCAGCAGAGTCACAACAAAGATCAACCAAGCCAGAGCCCATAATGACTTGTGGCTACACAAGTAAGCTTCCGGGCATCAAGTATTCATCCTTCCCTTTCAGTCTGGGTGAGGCTTTCCGCATGAATACTGGCCATCTCCAGCAACACCTAGGCAAATCCACTGGCTTCTCCAGGGAACCGTTTCAACCATCCCTCACCCAGTAGTGTGTATTGAAAACTTGTCTTCTCGGGTCTCAAAGTCTTGAGGTCTTGAAGATGCAGGACTTGAAGATGTCTTCATGAAGTTGTCGTCTTGACGTAGAGTCCTTCTTCACACCACTCACGAACACTCATACCAAACCCCGTCTACTTTAGCATAGCATTGCACTAACTAACGTTCCCGGGGCTTTAGTAACAAGTGGTGGGTTACTACCTCATGCATTCTACTCAACTACAAGAATTTCAATAACACTACGGGAGGGATTTGTTGAAATGATGTCACTATATGCAATAAAACATAGGTATGAACAAAATGGTCAAAGTGAACTTGCCTGTACTGTTGATGAAGATAAAGATCGCTCTCATAAATAACTTGATAGACTATTCGTCACTCTTCGATGAAAAATCTATATAAACAAGCACTACAAACATAAGCAATCATACTACCAATCAATTCTAACAATCACAAGGTAACACAAGAACAAAAGCAACAAGGTTGATGAAGGAAATACTTAAGACAAAACTCAAAGTCAGCAAAGTTTTCATAAAAGCAACTAAGGTAATTTCCCACTACAAGCAACTATTTTCAACAAAACAAAACCAGAAACAAAGTAAAATATAACAAAAGGATTTTAGTAAATATTTTTCTAGCAAAAAGAATTAATTTTGAAGAACAAGTAAAAACTATGAAAACAACATCCTAAACAACATGAGTGTTTGCCTAATGAACACGACCATAAACTAAGAGAAAACAACTTATGAACCAACTAAGTTAACATAAAGTAATTAAATAAAATCTTTATTATAAAACAGAAGTAAATCATCTAAAACTTTTGTGAAATGAGTTTCTACTAAAACTAAATTGTTTTATTAAACATTACCTAATGAAGAAAATATAGTTTCCTATAATAGAGTAAAACTAAACCATTTTTTTATGAACAAACATTTCTTAACAGAAAAGATTACTACAAATTTTTATTTGAAAACAGAATCTAATTATATAAAACTTTAGTTAAAAGAATTATTACTAACTAATTTGCTTTGTAATAAACTATACCTATTTGAAAAAGGTTACAGGTCCCTTTAATAAAATTTTATAAACTAAACAATTATCATTTGTTAACAGCAAGTAAATTACTAAGGTTTAGAACAACAGAACTAAATGAAAATCTAAAACATAAGTTAAAATCAAATCAGATTTTCAAAACAAAACAAAGTAAATCAATCTAATTAAACTAATAGGAAACTAAACAGATTTTGTTTTTAGTTAAAACCCTAATCATTTTTATTCTAAAAAATTCTCAAACTCTACCAAATGATAGATATGGTCACTAGTGACAAGTAGGAAAAAGAATCAATCAAAAATCCATTTGAGAACTCAAGTTATTCAGAAAACAAAATTTAAACCAAATATGTTTAAATTCAAATTTAAATAACCAAACATAGTCAAATTTGATATCTGCAGAAACTAGATGAAATTTATGATCTAATCCAAAAAAAATCAATTTAAAATAGTTAAAAATATAAAAGATATAAAGGAAATAAAAACAGAACTATTCTGTTTCTGAAATTAAAACAGAAAAAAGAAAAAGGGTTTCTAGCGGACAAGGGGGGTACACGTGTTGTTCTGCTATTGGCTACGGGGTGTGCTACGGGCGGACGACCGAAATGAAAGAGATACCAGTTCGGGGATTAATTAAATCTAATCTGGGCCGTCGGATTCTGATCGAACGGAGGGAGAGAGGGGTGCGGTGCTCACAGTGATATGGTCGCCGGCGGTGAAGTTCTCCGGCGAATCCGAAACGGCGACGGCGACTGCGTTCCGGTGATCCCCCGGTGATGGAGACGGCACCAATCAACGGTGGCGAGGACGGCGAGCACGACGGTGGCGTCGGTGGGGTTTCGGGGCAATGGAGGCGACGAGCGGGAGCTCCTCGAGCTTCGGGAGGCGGGCTTACTTCGGCGAAGGCGACGGTGACGGCACTCTAGCGGGTCTCCGACGAAGGAGAAGGGATGGGGAGATGCGCACGAGTGTGGGGAAGTCGGATGTGGGCTCAGGAGAGGACGGGGGAGGCAGGGTGGTGCGGTTGTTCAAAAATGGCGCGGCGGCCGGGGTTTTCTTCGGCGAGAAATAGCGGCACGGGGAGGGGCTCGGACAAGGGGAAAACAAGGGGAATGAGCAGAGGGGAGCGGCGGCTATTTATAGGAGGGGGAAGGGCTCGAGGGGAGGGATAGGAGGAGCAGGTCACGGCGGTGGTCGCCGGCGTGATTTCGGGAGGAGGAGGAGGAAGGTGACCGTAGGGCTCACAGGTTCGGACGGGTGGGCTCCACTTGTCAGAGAGAGAGAGGGAGGGAGGGGTGCATCGGTTGACCGACCGGTAATGGTCTCGGCTTTAAAGCCGTTGGGCCGGCCGTTTTATTATAAAACCGTTACCGTTTTCTTTTATTAATGTCCAGCGCCTTTCAAAATCATTTAAAGCATTCAAACCATTTCTAAATATAGGGAATAAATATATCAAAATTAACAGAATAATAAATACCATTTATTGAAATGTTTATTCTGTCGTTTGATATCTTTAAAAAAAATTATTTTCAGAAAATGCCTATTTGGTTTTAAATCTTTTTTGCAAATATTTTTCAAATGACCCTTTGGGTTTTATGGTTCAAATACTTCACAAAATTTCCCCAGGTTTGGAGTGTCATATTACTCCTCTCAAATTTTTGTCAGGGGTTTGAATACTTTGAAAATTTGAATAGGAACCAAATATGAAATGATTCCAAAAGAAAATCCAGAGATTTTCACATTCACTTTTCAAAGCTTTATTTTAAACTTCCAACTCATATTTCATATAATTTGAAGAAGTCATTTTATCCTCTCTCATGAAAATCATTGAGTTGCTTAAAGTTTCTGAATTTGAAATATTTTCAAATGAAATTCAAATCATTTCCAAATCCCTTTTCATTTCTTTAAATGGAAGAAGTCATGTCATCTTCACTCTTGGGTTTTGTGATGAAAATAATTTGAATTCCTGGTGATCAAAATGCAGATTGAAAGTTTTGGGAAAGTCATTTCATTCCCTCTCATTAAACTTTCAAAAGTTTCAAAAAGTTTCAAATTTCACTCACTTTCAATTACTAAATCAAACAAACAATCATTCTAATATTTATTATAACATTCCAAAGTTTGGGATGTTACACCTGACCACTTCCATTTGAAGGAAACAAACCATAGCTCATTTGACACCATGTTCCTCACATGTATGTTGTGTCTACTTTGCTTTATTTATGGTGAGACCAATAGGTTCGCAACACACAATCATTTTGTTAGTGCAATTCACTAGAAGAAACCACATTCCTCATGTGCGTGTGTCACACCTGTTCACAAATTCAAGCCCGTTGTGCCAGTTTTCACGTCACACTTTGAGATTACACTTGGCACTCGGCAAGTTGCCACTAATAGAAGGACTTGAGGGATCATGAACCCGAACACGTTCCATACTTTATAATCATGATTCAAACCACCTAGTCTAGTGAATTTTAAAAAGAAGTACTATTCATTGTTTACATCAAACTATGGACTTTCGGCGTGCAAACAAGCTTTGGTTATGCATGGTGTCATAAATCGGCCATATCTGATTGGTCATAAAAGTATCTACATTTGACATTTTTTTGCTTTTATAATTTCGATCATGGGAATATGTGTTCATGTGGTACCATGTTCCTCACATATTAAAGATGAGCCCAGAAAGTTTGAAATGCAAAATCATTTTGTTCACTTATCATGTGAAGTGTATTGTTTACACATTCTAGTGCACGTGGCCGGTTGTAACATCATACTGTGAGATTCACTACGAAAAAGACATATCTGTGATGTTATGGGCCGAATCAAAACTTTTTTAATCATGGATATCACACTCCCATGATGATAATTGTGGAAGAAACACGGATCATCATAGATGTGGTGGGATCCTACTCATATGACCAAAAAATATGAGAGAAAATGGGTTTTCGTCCTAGTCGGGCCGAAGACACACCTGCATGGCATTCTTTGGGTCATCCATGAAGTAACCTATCGTGGAAGAAGTGAGGTCTGGGGATTTTTTAGGGATTTCCAGGTTACGGTGGGCAATTGGTGGGTGGTCGGGGCCGAGTGATGTAGTGTGCTTTGCATGTTTCTCTCATACAGGTGTGTCTACGAGGCATTCCCTAGCTGCTAAGTGAACCGATCGAGCGAGGCTTTTGCTTACTGAACCCAAGCGATCCCTCCCACTACGTACTAGACACGAGTGATTGATAGATCTCTCGCTCTAGCTTTGTACTGAACCAGAGCGATTCCTTACCTACTAACTAAACCCGAGTGATTCCTTGCCGCTATAGTTGAACCAGAGCGATATATCCCTTCTCTGCTTACCGAACCCGATCGATTGATCCCCCGTGCAACATGTGAGTTGAGTTGCTAGTAGCCGGTTTTTTGTTGCCTCTTGCTGAACATTAACCATTGCTGCTATACTCGCGATACGTGTAGTAGAACGAGTTGACACGATCGATTGATCCCTTCCACGAGACGTGGTGAGTTGACCTAGCCGTTTGGTTGGCTGTCGATGCACAATTCCTGTTGCTGTTGCCCACTCATATGACCCACCCAAGCTGGTGAGGGTTGGCGTTGGATGAACAGGACCCGTAGTAGCAGTAGACGGTGTTGGGGGTGGATCAGGAAGACCCTGAGGAGGTTGTGCTGTGGTATGCCACACCCCAACCAGTGTTGGGGTTGATGAATAAGACCCCATGGAGGATGGAGGAAGTCGATGGTGGATGAAAAGTAGCCTGTTGAGTTCCGCTTTGTGGGACGCCACACCCCTTGGACCCCGTTCTTCGACTGTAGACGGAGGATAATTGGAGGTGTGGGTGAGTAGAGGGATGGCCTGGCCAGCGATGGGACTAGGGTGGAGCGTTGAGGCCCGCGCGATAATGATGTGAGTAGGGTGTGGGTGAGTAGAGGGATGGCTTGGCCAACGGTGGTAGTAGTGTGGGGCGTTGAGGCCTGCGCAGCATCACAACCGACCATGGGAGGCGAGAGAGGCGGTCTCACCGTTGCTGGTTTGGGTGTTTGGAGGAGGAAGATAAGATATTGAAGAAGCACGCTGGCTATTGGATTGACATTCGACGACCACTTATGCTATAATAGTTTGTTGACTAATAAGTTAGAAAAGGTTTGTGTAGGTGTCAATTAAATAGGCACACAAGTCAGGGTCCTAGTCTGTGGCGGACAACATACAACCCATTTGCTAACACAAATTAGACATTATTTGCAAATTCCTATGAAATTTAATGTAGCACATTTTTTTTTGTTTGCCAGGACGATGGTTAAGAATTTAACCAAAAATTCACATATTTTGATGTGGAACAAGCTAATTTAATCCTGAAACGAGCAATATACAACGTAATTTCAAAACTAATTTAAAGTAGGTTAAAATTCAATGAAATTGGAAATCTAAAATGCAAAAAAATCTTAAATTTGAAAGTAGTTGCCAGTTTGGTGTGTTTTTAGATTTGTATCCCATTTCATATTACTTTTAAGGTTTGCAACCTTTTTGAAAGGTTCGCAACCTTTTTGAAAGGTTCGCATCACAACAGGGCTGAGAAAAATAAGTTGTCCTGGGTTGCCATTTTGACAAAAAAAAGCTAGGTTGATCATGTGGTAAATGTAAAATAGAATACTGGGCTAGATGGGCCACGACCCATGCATGACCCAGTTGATACCTTGCTACGTCTCAATAGTAAAAAAATCGAGATGGTAGGTCCCAATTGTCTATCGCTCCTTCTGCAATTCTCTCATGTATTGACTTTACGCTGTCAGGTCGTAGGTCCTAGATGTCAGCATGGACTTTCTTGCATACGAAAATGGACATGGTGGGTCCCTCCTGTCATCCTCTTCACGTACAATGTTGTCCCATTTCCTCTCGTTTGTTTACCATGTTGACAATGCCATATGGCGGCTCCATGGTGAGTGCACCAACAGGTGGACATAGGCGAGGCCTCGGATGGGAACGAAGAGGACAGGGGAAGATGCGATAGTGTAGTCGCAAGCAGAGGGCAGTGCGAGGGTTGACAAATTTGGGCGCGGGTGGGGCTAACATTGTTGGGGACGTTGCATGGGAAACAAAAAAATTCCTACGTTCAGGCAAGACCTATCCATGGTGATGAGCATCTACGAGAGGGAGAGTGGATCTACGTACCGTTGTAGATCGCTAAGTGGGATGCGTTAAGAAACGCGGTTGGTGTAGTCGAACGTCTTCACGATCCAAATCGCCGAGCGTCCCGTGATTGAATAATGATCCGTCCCGCGATCCAATCACGATCCGTCCTGCGAACTTGGTCACGATCCATCCCGCAAACTCGATCATGGTCCTTCCGATCTAGCGCCGAACGGACGGCACCTCCGCATTCAGCACACGTACAGCTTGATGATGATCTCCACCGTCTTGATCCAGCAAGAGGGAGAGGAGAGTAAGAAGAGTTCTCCGGCAGCGTGACGGCGCTCCGACACTGGTGCTGGAGCTATTCCAGTAGGGCTTCGCCTAAGCACTGCAGAAATCCGATCTAGAGGAGAAACAATGCACTGGAGGAACGGGTAGCACGTGGCTGAAAATTCTGTGCAAAAATGCTAAAACCTCCAGTATATAAGAGGGAGGGAGGACTTGGCACAAGGGCCAAGTCATCCTTGGCTCGGCCGAAGTGGGAGGAGAGGAGGATTCCTCCTCCAATCCTAGTAGGACTAGGATTCCTCCTTTTTTGACCTTTTTCCACCTTTTCCCCTTTGGGCTTTTCTTCCCTAGCCGCATGGTCCTCGTGTAGGATTTCCACAAGCCCACAAAGGGCTGGTATGCACTCTCCCACAGCCCATGAAGCCTCTTGGGTCGAAATAACCCT
The DNA here is from genome assembly GCA_022496015.1 of Hordeum marinum. Taxonomy (NCBI): domain Eukaryota; kingdom Viridiplantae; phylum Streptophyta; class Magnoliopsida; order Poales; family Poaceae; genus Hordeum; species Hordeum marinum. Next base: position 179,285,181 of record CM039675.1, on the reverse strand, counting down.
CCCGATGGACTCCCGGTACACTACCGGCACTCCCGGTACACTACCGATTAGCACGAAACTTTTCCGGCGACCAAAATAGGACTTTCTATATATGAATCTTTACCTCTGGACCATTCTGGAGCTCCTTGTGACATCCGGGATCTCATGCAGGACTCCGAATAACCTTCGGTCACCACCATACATAACTCTATACTACCGAAACGTCACCAAACCTTAAGTGTGCAGACCCTATGGGTTCGAGAAATATGTAGACATGACCGAGACACCTCTACCGTCAATAACCAATAGAGGCACATGGCTGCCCATATTGGTTCCTACATATTCTACGAAGATCTTTATCGGTCGAACCTCTATGTCAAGGATTCAGTTAATCCCGTATGATGTTCCCTTTGTTCTTCGGTATGTTACTTGCTCGAGATTTGATCGTCGGTATCTCCATACCTAGTTCAACCTCGTTACCGGCAAGTCTCTTTACTCGTTCTATAATAAAACATCCCGTGACTGACACTTAGTCACATTTCTTGCAAGGCTTATTGTGATGTTGTATTACCGAGTGGGCCCTGAGATACCTCTCCGTCACACGTAGTAACAAATCCCAGTCTTGATCCATGTCAACACAACAAACACCCTCGGAGATACCTATAGAGCACCTTTATAGTCACCCAGTTACGTTGTGACGTTTGATACACACAAGGCACTCCTCCGGTGTCCGTGAGTTGCATGATCTCATGGTCATAGGAACATATACTTGACATGCAGAAAACAGTAGAAATAAACTGACACGATCATATGCTACGTTTGTAGTTTGGGTCTTGTCCATCACATCATTCTTCTAAATATGTGATCCGGTTATCAAATGACATCAGATGTCAATGGCTAGGAAACCTTGACCATCTTTGATCAACGAGCTAGTTCAATAGAGGCATACTAGGGACAAAGTGTTGTCTTTTACCCACACGTGTAATGTGTTTCCAATCAATAAAATTATAGCATGGATAATAAACGATTATCATGAACAAGGAAATATAATAATAAACACTTTATTTATTGCCTCTAGGGCATATTTCCAACAGTCTCCCACTTGCACTAGAGTTAGTAATCTAGTTCACATCACTATGTGATTTACATTGTAAAGAATCGAACACCCATGCAGTTCTGGTGTTGATCATTGTTAGTGCATCTAGAGCCCCTTAGTGATTTTGGTATATTGAAGACTTATAGGTTAAGGCACTAATGTGTTTGTGAGTGTACACAGGCTCTATAAGTCGATGAGGAGTTTGATATATTCGGAGATTATCGACCCCTAAAAATGAATGTCTTCAAGCGAAGACTTTGCTGAAGAATTTCTGAAGACTTTGGTGAAGACTTTGTGAAGACTTTGAAAATGAAGAAGTTGGTGTGACCTTGAAGATATGAGTGAGGAATATGAAGCGTGAAGACTTTGTTTTCGTAGTTTCATTTCCTTTATTTGAGTCATAGGAAACACCGTACTGTTAAAGGGGGTCGAGGTAATACTAAGGAAAATTTCCAACTGATGCTCAACTCAAAGATCCTCAACCCATACAATCCTTCGAGTGAAGCCTTTCGAAATCTCTTACAATTCAGACACGTTTTTCAGAGACAGAGACGAAGTTCTTCTGGTCTCTGAGGAAATTGATCTGACTTAGGAGTTAGGATTTCGCCAGTGCAAATTGCCTACGAGTGAGGATTATGATAATCTGAGGACTTTCATAGTTCGAAATTCCGACCGTTGCTGTGCTTAGCGCCAGCTGTCCCCAATCGTTCTTACCCACATAAAGGTCATATCATTGGGGGCATTTATGACTTATCATGTCAGGTTGCACCCTGGCTATAAATAGCCAACGCCCACAACCACTAGCTGGTTGGCTGCTCTGAGAGAGAACAAACACTTGTCATTTGAGAGCATCCCATCCTCTGAGGACTCTGAGAAAATCATCAGTGAGGAAAAACCCTCAAACCAAACCATAAAACCCATTGTGATTGGGCATCACTGAAGAAATTCCTCTATGGAACCGACGCTTGTTACCTTTGAGGACTGTGTATCCTCCAGACGGTTAGGCGTCATGGTCTAGTGCTCCTGAAGTCAATTGGGGACCACGAAGTGACCTTGGTCTAGAGTATCCAGCAGTAAATTGTGGATCGCCGGGTGACCAGTTTGTGAGGGATTTGGAAGTCTACCCCGAAGACTTACCACGAGTGTTGGGCGAGGACTGTGTGACCTTAGCTCAAGGACAATATGGTAAGGACTGTGTGTCCTGGGACTGTGTGTCCTCTAGTTTAAATACCAGGCCGCTTCAAACCAGACGTTCGACTGTCACAGCAGTTGGAACTGGGTCATCAAACCATTGTCTTCATCAAGCTATCTGGTTCTATTTGCTCAACCCCTCTATTCCTCATATATCTGTTGATGAAAATGATTGTTACAGTTGGAAGAATTTGACTGAAGACTTTCACAAATTCCTCACCTCAAATTCTTCAAGTTACCTTGTTCATCATTGTTTATCCTGTATCACGCTACTCTCTATTTGTGCATGTTTCATTTAATCATGAAGACTATGTTGTCACTATGTTCCTCATGCACTTGAGTACTTATTCCGCTGCTAGTTATTCATCACATGTCAAATTCCTCAAAGTTGAAATTTCTCAAATGATGAATTCGTAAAAATTGCCTATTCACCCCCCTCTAGCCGATATAACGCACTTTCAATTGGTTTCAGAGTAGGTACTCCCTCGCTCTATTTGATTTTGGTTTAACCACCTGGAGTTTTAGTTATGTCGACTGCAGGTATGATCAAGGTTTCCACGGGCTGTCCTACCTTCGATGGGACAGACTACCCCTACTGGAAGAACAAGATGCGTATGCACCTTGAAGCTATTGACAACGATCTCTAGTATGTTGTGGAAAATGGTGTGCCCTCTGTCGCTCCCACTATTACTGCTGCTGATGTGAAGAGATTCAAGCAACTCGATTCTCAAGCGAAGAATATAATCTGTGGTCATCTGAGCAAAGGATAGTATGGTAGAGTGAGTGCTTTGGAATCTGCTAAGCATATCTGGGATAGGCTGTCCAAAGTCAACGAAGGTGTTTCCACTCAACGTGACTCTCGTGTTGATGTTCTTCGCAATCTCTTCAACCGCTTCAAGAGGCTTGAAAATGAAAATGTTCAGCAAACATTTGATCGCCTCACTGATATATCAAATGAACTTCAAGCATTGGGTGCCACTGATATCACTGACCATGAAGTGGTGAAGAAACTGCTTCAATCTCCCGATTGCTCATTTGATACTCTAGTGTTGATGATACAAGAACATGGAGACTACAAATCTCTTGATCCTGCTAATATTCTTGAGAGACTCAATACTCATGAATTCCAACAAGCTGAGAAAAGAGACCTCTACGGGCCAAGCTATGGAAGATCTCGTGCTCTGAAGACAAAAGCAATTTCCTCATCTAAAGAAGAAGATTCTGACAGCAGCCATGGTGATCCTGAAGAACTAAGTCAGGAACTAGTGATGCTTGTGAGGAAATTCCAGAAGTTTTCAAGACGAGGTGGATTTGGAAAGTCATCAAAAAGTGGCTTGAGGAAATCAAATTCCTCAAAAGATGACAAAAAGAGAACATGTCATCGTTGCAAGAAGCCTGGCCACTTTATCTCTGATTGTCCTCTCTGGGAAAAAGACTCAAAGAAGAAGAAGAAATACAAGGATGATAGTTCTGATAAATCAAAGAAAAAGAAGAAATCTTCAAAGTCCTCATCTACAAAGTCCTCATCTTCAAAGTCCTCAAAGCACAAGAAGAATGGTTCCAGAAAGGCTCGAGCATTCATCGGCAAGGAAATGGATTCTGAGGAAGAGTCTAAAGAATATGAAGAAGAGGAAGAATCTGAGGAGGAATCAGAATCTGGTGTCGCTAGCCTTGCTCTCGCTACTGTGTTCGTCAGCAAGTCCATCTTCAATGAAGAATATGACCACTCCAACGACTCTGACGTAAGCAATGATGATTATGCTCCCACGTATTGCTTTATGGCAAAAGGCTCAAAGGTACACAAACATCATTCCTCATCTGAATCTAGTGAAGGTGAATCTGATGATTATGTGAAACCTAGCTATGCTAAAATTGTTAAAATTGCCACTAAGCAACAAAGTGCACTTGAAAAGCTTCAGAAAATGCTAGACAAAAGCGATGATTTGTTAAACCATGAAGTGGATCAGACTCAAACTCTGTTTGTTTATCTTAAAAGTCTTCAGGAAAAGTATGATAACCTTCAAAGTCATCATAACGACCTCTTAGCCGATCATGAGAAGCTTTCATATGAATTTCTTCAAAGAAAGAAAGATCTTGAAAAGCTGAGGGTGTCAAATGAGGATCTCCAAAGGGAAAACAATTACTTACTGGCTCAACAGATCAGTACCGCTCAGGAAGAATTTGTTTCACCTTGTTTGAAATGCATCGAACGTGAAACTGCTAATTCTTCACCTGAATGTTCAAATGCTTCTATTGCTGCAATTTCTTCAACTATTCCCATGGTCTTCAATTCCTCATCTGAGGATACCACTAGTATCACTGATGACAATGCAGGGTTGAAGGAATTGTATGTGACAGGCATATACAAAAGTCTCAAAGGGCATCAAACCCTTTGTGATGTCCTCAAAAAGCAGATTCTGAATAGGAACCCTAGGAAAGAGGGTATTGCCTTTGTGAGGAAACCCAACGCTGATGGATCCTACTAGACACCTGAGCAGTACCCCAAAACCTCATGGGTTGCTGCAAAAGGATCTCCTGTGGATCCATCCACTTTATCTGGCTTTACTTGTGAAACTTCATATTCCTCAGTTGAGTCACTTGACTCCAATTACAGATTCTTCAAAAATAAGTCAAGTGAAGTATTTGCTAGATATGTTGGAACTAACTGCAGGAACAGTTCTCCTATGAAGAAAATCTGGGTTCCCAAGAGCTACCTACAAAATCTTCAAGTGAATGTCCTCACGACACCACTCATGAAGAATCGGAACCCCAGACCAAATTCCTCAAATGGTCAAAATCATCATTCTCGTGCTAATGCCCCTGTTTCGCAGGGAAAACCTAAGAGTTATGAATATGTGCATTATTCTTCAAACCATTATGTTCATAAGCCCTCGAAGAATTTCTTTGCTTATTCATTTGAATACTCTAACCCTCCCCGTGTGAAACGAAGCGCATTTGCTTTAATGCCTCCCTTCTCACATGGTGCTCGTAGAATGATGAATTGTTTGCCATCCCTCCAAATGTGGGTGGTGAAGAAAACAAACTGACATCTTATGTAGGGTCAGGTCTCCAGATGAATTCGAACATCTGATGAATTTGCTGGAGACCTGAGGAAATGCTTGAAAGGACGCAAGTTAACCATGATGAAATGAATTCTTCATTTCTCACGTCCTCACTCTACTAGCTTACTATATTGTGTGAAGAAATTCTGTTTGATGAAATTAATATCATAATCTTCAATCTGAAGCATAGGAGTTCGTAAGTTGTACTAATTCATCTGCAGGATGATAATTTAAAAGCTACTGAGTGGGTTCTCGATAGTGGATGCACAAACCACATGACGGGTGACAAGAATCTACTAATGAATTTGCCACTCACTCCATCTCCTCTGAAGAATATCACCTACGCAGACAAAGGAAAAAGCAAGGTATTGGGACTTGGTAAGGTTGCTATATCAAAGGACCAAACCATGGACAAGGTGATGCTTTTTGAATCCCTCGGGTTCAACCTTATGTCTGTCTCAATCCTTTGTGATCTTGATATGGTTGTCATATTTGGAAAATATCGTTGTGTTGTCATCATGGAATCTGACAATTCCAAAGTCTTCGAAGGATTTAGGAGAGCAGACCTGTATATTGTTGATTTCTCTACAGGTCCTCAACCTGCCACTTGCTTACTTGCAAAGTCTTCAGAAGGTTGGCTGTGGCATCGATGACTTGGACAGGCTGGTACGAGGAATCTGCACACACTCGTGAAGAAAAAGCACGTCATTGCCATCGAGGGTGTCAAATTCCTCAAGGACCACCTTTGTGGTGCATGTGAATCTGGGAAAATGACCAGATCCAAGCATCCCTCAAAGACAATCATGACCACTACGCGACCTTTTAATTGCTTCATATGGATCTCTTTGGTCCCACTCACTACTCCGTACTAACAAATTCTTCAAGTTTGTATGGATTTGTCATTGTTGATGATTACTCTCATTACACATGGGTGCATATCATTCTGTACAAAAATGAAGTGTAGGATATCTTCAGACGGTTTGCTTCAAGGGCCTCCACCAACTTTGGTGTCAAGATCAAACATATCAGGAGTGATAACGGGACTGAATTCAAGAACACTAACCTTGATGAATATGTTGATGAACTTGGTATTACTCATGAGTTATCTGCTCCTTACACTCCTCAGTAGAATGGCATCGTGGAGCGCAAGAACAGGACTCTTGTTGAGATGGCTCGAACCATGCTTGACGAATACAAAACCCCTCGTCGCTTCTGGCCTGAAGCAATTGATACTGCATGCCACATCATCAACAGGGTATATCTTCACAAATTCCTCAAGAAGACTTCATATGAGCTCATGACAGGCAAGAAACCCAATGAAAGTTATCTCAAAGTCTTCGGTGCAAAATGTTGGATCAGAGATCCTCACCACAATTCTAAGTTTGCACCGAAAGCACATGAAGGTTTAATGCTTGGTTATGGAAAGGAATCGCACACCTACAAAGTCTTCAACACCTACCATCACAAGGTGGTTGAAACTGTAGATGTGCGGTTCGATGAAACTAATGGCTCGCAAAGAGAGCACCTGCCTTTTGTGTTAGATGAACAATCTCCTGAGGAATCCATCAAGCTAAAGGCAACTGAAGATGTGATACCCACTAAGGAAATCATTTCAACAAATAAGACTCTCATGCTGATATGCCTGAAGAAAATGGTGCTAATGAAACTCCTCAACCTCGTCAACCTGCTCATCCAAGAGTAGCAAATGAAGTGCTGATTGACAAAATCATCAATGACATCAATGCACCAGGTACTCTCACACACTCAAAAGCTTCACATCTAACTAACTTTTGTGGACACTTTGCCTTTGTATCTATCTTAGAGCCCACCAAAGTTGATGAAGCATTCAAGGAGCCCGAATGGATTCAAGCCATGCAAGAGGAATTGCATCAATTCAAGCTCAACAACGTGTGGGAACTTGTCAAGCGGCCAGATCCTCGCAAGCATAACATCATAGGCACCAAGTGGATCTACCGCAACAAGCAAGATGAAAATGGTCTTGTAGTGAGGAATAAGGCTCGACTTGTAGCTCAAGGCTATACACAGGTTGAGGGAATTGACTTTGATGAAACTTTTGCACCTGTTGCTAGACTTGAACCTATTCGCATATTACTGGCTTACGCTAACCATCATAATATCATCTTATATCAAATGGATGTGAAAAGTGCATTCCTCAATGGTAAGCTTGAGGAAGAAGTATATGTTGCTCAACCCCCAGGTTTTGAAGATCCTAAGCATCCTGACAAAGTCTTCAGACTAAACAAGGCCCTCTATGGCCTCAAGCAGGCCCCTCGGGCGTGGTACAACACTCTGAAGGAATTCCTCATGAAGAAAGGCTTCAAACCCGGTTCACTCGACCCTACTCTTTTCACGAAATACTATGACAATGAAATGTTCATATGCCAAATATATGTTGATGATATTATCTTTGGATGTACTCACAAACGTTACAGTGATGAATTTGCCTATATGATGAGTGAAGAATATCAAATTTCTATGATGGGAGAGTTGAAATTCTTCTTAGGTCTTCAAATTCGTCAGCAAGACAATGGCATCTTCATCTCACAAGAGAAATACCTCAAAGATGTTCTGAGGAAATTTGACATGCAAGATTGCAAAGGCGTCAAAACTCCAATGCCGTCAAAAGCCCATCTCTACACTGATAAAAATAGTAAAGACTTCGATCAGAAGGTATACCGCTCCATGATTGGCTCCTTATTGTACCTATGTGCATCTAGGCCTGATATAATGCTATGGGTCTGTATGTGTGCTTGATTCCAAGCAACTCCGAAGGAATCACACCATAAGGTTGTGAAACACATTCTTCGATACTTAGCTCACACACCAACACTTGGACTGTGGTATCGCAAGGGCTCAAATCTTCATCTTGTCGGATACTCTGATGCTGACTATGCTGGAGATCTCGTGGATCGCAAGTCAACCTCAGGCACATGTCATTGCCTCAGACGATCCTTAGTATGTTGGTCCTCGAAGAAGCAGAACTGCGTTTCACTCTCTATTGCAGAAGCTGAGTACATTGTTGTTGGCCCGTGTTGTGCTCAGTTACTATGGATGAAACAAACCCTCAAGGACTACAGAATCAAGCTGAAGAATGTGCCTCTTTTATGCGACAATGAGAGTGCCATCAAGATTGCGTACAACCCTGTTCAACACTCCAAGACCAAGCACATCCAGATTCGTCATCACTTTCTTCGAGATCATGTACTCAAGGGCGACATCTCCATCAATCACATTCCTACTGAAGAACAACTGGCCGATATCTTCACAAAGCCCTTTGATGAAAAGAGATTTTGCAAGTTGCGGTGTGAGCTAAATATCTTAGAATCTTCGAATGTTCTTTGATGAAGAACACACATCCTAACACGTATGCAAAACTGATGACTTAAATGTGCAACACACGAAGTAACGTTTTTCTTCAATCAATGAAGAATAACTCTCTAAGTGTGAAGAAAATATCGAAGAATTTGATTCTCAGAACTCTATGACAATTGTAAGCAGTGTCTGAAATCCTCATTCTTATACGGTGTGTTAAGCCACCAACCAAAAGTTGAAGTTCTTCAAAATTGAGTACTGTTGCAAATTATTCAAATTATCAAATTCCTCAAATTTGCAAATTCCTCAAGTTTTTCAAATTCATCAACTCTTCAAATTCTTCAAAACTTTTGAGACTCATATATACTTTTGAGTTTTTCAATGTCCTCAACAACATTCACTTATTGCTAATTCTTCAAGTTGATTTTCATCTAAGTGAATGTGATCGGACCCTTTCCCGTCTATGCTAAACTCAACCCAGTCTGTTCACAAATTCCTCATATGCGTTCTACTTTGAAACTTGTTCAAAGTCTTCACTATGTCCTTGACAGCTGAAGAACTTGTGAACGAAAACTTTGAAATCTTCTCTACCAAAATTTTCGGCGGTTCCCGCTCAAACTGTTCCAATTCCCGCGCCTGGATAACCCATGATCCTCCACAATGTTCACTACCCAGATCGTGGGTGACACATGTCGCGTGGAGAGCAAGGGTCAGGGGCAATCCTGTCCAAAATCTTTGGGAGGAACCGTTTTTACTTCCTCTATAAATGCTCCCTTCCCATCTACTATGCTCGGTTACTCCGCATCTCATCTCTCTCCCGAGCTCCATCCAAGCGCCACCGCTAAAGTCATCATTGCCGGTGAGGAAGAGCTTCGCTGCCTCAATCTCGTCGTCGCTGTACTCGCATCGGCCGCGGAAATCTTCATCCCGCCATCGCTGTAGCTATCTCCTTCGGCCAAGCTAGGACGTGGGAGATCTGAACGGACGAACCTCCTGAGTTCATCTCTGTGTTCGTCGTGTTCTTCACCAGGGTAATTAAAATTTATTTTTACTACCCATGTTTGATCCTCAACTACAACTACTATTCCTCAAATATGTGTTTAAATGTTATAAATCAAATACACAAGCACCTTCATCTCCTCATACTTGATACTTGATGACTTTTCCTAAGTAATGACTTTCTTCAAGATTCCTCAATTGTGCGAATTCTCAAATTTGCACAACTCTGTAACCTGAGGCTAAGAACACTTAGTAAAAATCCTCAAGACATCCATGGTTAAATTCCTCACACATATCTCTCATAAAATTTCTGAGAACGCATATGACCTCTTCAAATTCTTCGCACCTATACTCTATTCACAGGTACAACATGTCCGCTGATGAATCACTAGGTTCTCATCAACTTAACTCGTTTGCAACGCTACTTGAAGAAAAACTGTGTACCTCTTCAGAATCTTCAAGAGTTCATATTCCTCAAGTGAAGAAAATGTCTGATGGAAAGACACCTCAGAAAGGAGGGAAAAAGCCAGATGTGCACACTGCATTTGAGATCCTTGAGGATCTATATGATGAATATTGCACAGCTGACGCAGAAACTCATGGAAAAGAGACGACCAAGCAGAGGAAGATTTGTCTGCAAAAGATTGAGAGGAGATGGTCCAAAGAATGGAGAGAATATCATTATGTAACTTCAAAATACATGATGAAATTCGCTGTGAAACCACCTTGTAGCAGGCCTCCTCTAGCTCCTAACCAAATTGCACATCCTTCTAGCATCAAAACTGGTGAGGACTTTCCTGCCATGTGGGAAAAGCAACAAGCCAAATTGGCAAGGAAAGCCAAAGAGGCTGTGAAGAAATTCAACGAGGATTCTCCTGCTCTTGCCTCTATTGGAGCTTCTGCTACTGCACCGAAGAAAAGGTTAAAGAAATCTGCTCTGAAAATTGACTCTTCAAAATCTTCAGTGCAAATTCCTCAAGGTCAAAGGGCTCAGCCCAGAAAACCTTCATCTCCTGGAACTATTGCTGCTCAGTCATCTGCAACTGTCAAAAAGTCCTCAACTCCAGTGCATCTGGCAACATGCAAAAGGACTGATGGTTTCGTGTTAGTGCCGAAGCTCGCTGCAAGCCCCTCCACTACTGCAAAGTCTTCAACCAGTGCCTCTACACTTAAACTGAAGAAGACAGCTGGACGTCAAAAACCAAGCTCTCACACCAGCAAGGCTCTGGTTACAATTCCCTCAGATTCTTCTGATGATGATGATGATGAGGAATTGGTAGAAATCATCAGACAGAGTCAACATAGGGCAGCTAAAGCAAAGGGGAGCTCTGTTCCTCTCATGTTGGATCCCAAGTTGATCCTCAACTTCATTGATATATGGCATGAGGACCCAAGTACTCCATTTTCCTCACTAAATCTACCTCCTGAAGTGGATCATGTCCTCACCCATTTCATCTCTGAAGAACAATGGAAAAGAGAGCAAGCTCAGAGGGCTAAGAGGAACAAGACTCGCAAAGAAAAGTTTCTGTGCGAAAATGTGATGAACTTGATCCCAAATCAACTGGTCACAGTTCAGTCCGAGATTCGCACTCTCTCCTTGGATCAACAAAGATATGATGTTGAATGGCAGGGCACAAAGGTTAGGCTCGTCAAGGATGCTAATGCAGCTATAAAGGATCACAACACCAGGGTTGCAGCTCGATCGCAACCACAAAAGACTCAGTCTGAAGAAAATGCTCAGACTGAATATGAAATTCCTTAGGCTGCTGATGAAAATGCTCAGCCTGAAGAAACTGCTGAAGAAAGAGCTTGTGCATCAAAAGCATCTTCCAGTGTTGCTGAGGAAATTCAGACCACGGATGAACATGCCCTCAAAAGAAAAGCATCAACTTCTGGAGCCCCTGTGTTGAAGAAGTTGAAAACTTTCACAAGTTCCTCAGCTACACCTCTTGATGCAACTCCAATTTCCTCAGCACCAGCCTATGCTATTGTGCCAACTGGAGAAGCATATGACATTCCTCACGAAGAAGAGAATCATTCAACTTCTTCCTCACAGCCTCTTGATGAGGAAATTGTCATTGATGACACTGCATCAACTCCCAAGGTATCATCGCCCCAGCTTCTGCTAACTATTGGCGCTGAAGAAATTGATGAAGAAGTTGACATTGGTGACACTACTCCTGTCATCAGTGATGAACATTGGGAATCTACACATCCCAACTCACCTATGGCAACTCCTCTGATGCTGCTTCCTCAGTCACCTGCACAAACTGAGGAAATACCTGAAGATTCTGAACACCTGTATCTTCCAGACTCTGAAGAAATTCCAGCTGCAACAGCTGAGGAAATTGATGCTCCGGCCACTACTGAGGAACCTGTTCTACAAATCACTCAGTCTGTAGTTCCTCCCATGCCAACTGAGAAGAAAAGGCGCAATCGACCAAATCTTCAACCTAAGCAACGAAGGCCATTCAAAGGTTCGGTCCGCCCCAAATTCCTCAAGACAAATTTCTTCAATGAACACATGTTCTTCACTGGGCCAAATCCATATGATTCTGCTCGAACTGGTCGCACAAGGTTCTGGACTCCTACTCAAATGAACTACTATGCCACTGTTATATGTGACAACAAGAAAATCTTCGAACACCACAACATTCCTCATGTGGACATGGAGTCAATTCCATCATTCACGCCGGTGCTCCAAGTTCTTCATGATGCTGGGCTTCTTCCCTTCTGCGTAGATGTCTGTGACTGGAACAAGGAGTTGATTCTTCAATTCTATGCCACTCTATACATTAGTGCAAATTCCTCAGACATCAACTCCTGGGTCTTGGACTGGCTGACCGGAACAACTCATTTCACTGCAAGCTCTTCTGAATTGCTTCAGTCTGTCCTAGTTCCTATTCCTTCAGATGAAGCCCGCTGCCTGTTCAATGATCCACCACTGCCAAATCAGATGATGAATGTGATGATGAAGAAATTAGCACCTGGAAAGCCTCAAAGGACAACCTTTCTTGTGAAGGATTTGTTGTATGTACCTAGAATAGTCTATCGCATCCTCACTCACACCCTATGTCCTCAAAAGGGGCACAACTCTGAAGAAGAAGAAGTTGAAGGAATCATGAAGAATATGCTTTTCAACATCATTCATGGGATTCCCATCAATTTTCACGATTTCTTCATGAGGACTCTGGCCGATGCTGCTATGTCACCATTTGAGTTGAAGCCCTTTGCTCCCTAGATTATGCATTTCCTCAGAACAAAGTCTTCAATGCACTTTGAGGCTGACTTTCAAAATCATTTCAGTTTTCTGCCCCTGATTGAAGTCCTCAAAAGCACAATTGATGAAGGAAAAGGCAAGGATGTCATTGATCAAGGCACTCGTCCATTGGATGGTCAGTTTCGTCAAGCAGCATCCTACTCCACTAATGATGACTCTGCAACACAGGACTCCTCTGCCAAAACCTCTGCACAAAAGCCTCATGCAACTGCTCCTCATGTGATGACTGATCGTGAGCTTCTCTTAAGTCTTCATCAGAAGGTTGATCGAAATGACAAGTGGGTCAAGCGTCAACTTGGGTATATTGTGCAGAATTTGACTGTGACGCAGAACACTGTCAAGAGGAACCACTACTATGCTCATGAAAACCTCAAGCACTCTTGGGCTATGCTAAATCTCATCATGTCTTCAGAAGAATTGGATGAGCTGAATTTGAAGAATATCCAGACTTTGCTTGCTGTCCTCAGAAGAAGTTCAAGAAAGTCCAAGTTCCTGTGATGGTCACCAGTTCCTACTCTTCATCTCGCGAGCGCGAGGAAGATGAAGACATTGATGATACTGCTGCTGGACCTGCATTAACAATCTACCCCGACAACACTGGCGCTCCTTCTTCACCAACAAAATGAAATTCCTCATGGGGTGTTAGTCATCATTTTTTCTTCCCTTTTGGTCCTCAATGAAAAAGGGGGAGAAAATTTGAGTTAGTATTCAAGCGGGTCTACATATATGGGCTATTTTTTTAAGTTGCAACTCTCGCTCTTCTGAAGTTTTTGGTTATTGAGTTGTAAACTTAAGTCCGATGGTGGTTTGACACTTTTGAACTATTTCCTGGCATGTTTATTACCTCAATTACCTTAATGCATGCATGCTGAATTACGTCAGACACCATTTTCTTCACGCATTTCAAATTCTTTATTTCATATATTCAAATGCGTGTATGAATTACAAGATATTGGGGGAGTTCTCCATGTTTTGAACTTCCCATGTGCATTTGTAGCCCAAAGCAAATTCCTCAAATATGCACATGTTCAGGGGGAGTTCTTCTATATCTTGCAATCAAATTCCTCAAAATCTGTACTTTCACTTCATATGTTTATCCCCGTTAAAAACTTAACCTATTTGTCATCAATCACCAAAAAGGGGGAGATTGTTAGTGCATCTAGTGCCCCTTAGTGATTTTGGTGTATTGAAGACTTATAGGTTAAGGCACTAATGTGTTTGTGAGTGTACACAGGCTCTATAAGTCGATGAGGAGTTTGATATATTCGGAGATTATCGACCCCTAAAAATGAATTACTTCAAGTGAAGACTTTGCTGAAGAATTTTTGAAGACTTTGGTGAAGACTTTGTGAAGACTTTGAAAATGAAGAAGTTGGTGTGACCTTGAAGATATGAATGAGGAATATGAAACGTGAAGACATTGTTTTCGTAGTTTCATTTCATTGGGGGCATTTATGACATATCATGTCAGGTTGCACCCTGGCTATAAATAGCCAACCCCCACAACCACTAGCTGGTTGGCTGCTCTGAGAGAGAACTGACACTTGTAATTTGAGAGCAACCCATCCTCTGAGGACTCTGTGAGAAAATCATCAGTGAGGAAAAACCCACAAACCAAACCATAAAACCCATTGTGATTGAGCATCACTGAAGAAATTCCTATGTGGAACCGACGCTTGTTACCTTTGAGGACTGTGTATCCTCTAGACGGTTAGGCGTCATGGTCTAGTGCTCCTGCAGTCAATTGGGGACCATGAAGTGACCTTGGGCTAGAGCATCCAGCAGTAAATTGTGGATCACCGGATGACCAGTTTGTGAGGGTTTTGGAAGTCAACCCTGAAGACTTAGCACGAGTGTTGGGCGAGGATTGTGTGACCTTAGCTCAAGGATAATACGGTAATGACTGTATGTCCTGGGGCTGTGTGTCCTTTGGTTTAAATACCAGGCCGCTCCAAACCAGACGTACGACTGTCACAGCAGTTGGAACTGGGTCATCAAACCATTGTCTTCATCAAGCTATCTGGTTCTATTTCCTCAACCCCACTATTCCCCATATATCTGTTGATGAAATTGATTGTTACAGTTGGAAGAATTTGACTGAAGACTTTCACAAATTCCTCACCTCAAATTCTTCAAGTTACTTTGTTCATCACTGCTTATCCTGTATCACGCTACTATCTATTTGTGCATGTTTCATTTAATCATGAAGACTATGCTGTCACTATGTTCCTCATGCACTTGAGTACTTATTCCGCTGCTAGTTATTCATCACATTTCAAATTCCTCAAAGTTGAAATTCCTCAAATGATGAATTCGAAAATATTGCCTATTCACCCCCCCTCTAGACGATATAACGCACTTTCAATCATGTTTTGCCCTTTGAAGAGGTTTAGTCAATGGGTCTGCAACATTTAGATTCGTGTGCACTTTGCAAATATTTATGTCCTTCTCCTCGATGTAATCTCGGATGGAGTTGAAGCATAGCTTTATGTGTCTGGTCCTCTTGTGAAACCTTGGTTCCTTGGCCACAGCAATGGATCTAGTGTAGTCATAGAACAGGTTCATTGGATTTAGTGCACTGGGCACTACTCCAAGATCTGTCATGAACTGCTTCATCCAGACACCTTCCTTCGCTGCCTCCAAGGCTGCGATGTACTCCGCTTCGCATGTAGAATCGGCTACCACGCTTTGCTTGGAATTGCACCAGCTTACCGCTCCCCCGTTGAAAATAAATACGTATCCGTTTTGTGACTTAGAGTCATCCGGATCAGTGCCAAAGCTTGCATCGACGTAACCCTTTACAACGAGCTCTTCATCACCTCCATAAACGAGAAACATTTCCTTAGTCCTTTTCAGGTACTTAAGGATATTCTTGACCGCTGCCCAGTGTTCCATTCCAGGATCACTTTGAAACCTTCCGGCCATACTTATGGCAAGGCTGACATCGGGTCTTGTGCACATCATTGCATACATGAGAGAGCCTATGGCTGAAGCATAGGGGATGACACTCATCTTTTCTCTATCTTCTGCAGTCATTGGCCATTGAGTCTTACTCAACTTCACACCTTGTAACACAGGCAAGAACCCCTTCTTGGACTGATCCATTTTGAACTTCTTCAAAACTTTATCAAGGTATGTGCTCTGTGAAAGTGCTATTAAGCGTCTCGATCTATCTCTATAGATCTTAATGCCTAATATGAAAGCAACTTCTCCTAGGTCCGTCATTGAAAAACTCTTGTTCAAATATTCCTTCACGCTTTCTAGCATTTCTATATTGTTTCCAATCAGCAATATGTCATCCACACATAATATTAGAAATGCTATAGTGCTCCCACTCACTTTCTTGTAAATACAAGCTTCTCCATAAACTTGTATAAACTCAAACGCTTTGATCACCTCATCAAAGCACTTATTCCAACTCCGAGATGCTTGCACCAGCCCATAGATGGATCGCTGGAGTTTGCAAACTTTGTCAGCATTCTCTGGATCGACAAAACCTTCTGGTTGCATCATATATAACTCTTCCTCAAGGAAACCATTGAGGAACGCTGTTTTGACATCCATCTGCCAAATTTCATAATCAAAATAAGCAGCTATTGCCAACATGATTCTGACAGACTTAAGCATCGCTACGGGTGAGAATGTCTCACGGAAGTCAACTCCTTGAACTTGTGAAAAACCGTTTGCCACAAGTCGAGCTTTATAGACGGTGACGTTACCGTTTGCGTCTATCTTCTTCTTAAAGATCCATTTGTTCTGAATGGCCGTTCGCCCTTCAGTTAATACTTCCAAAGTCCATACTTTGTTTTCATACATGGATCCCATCTTGGATTTCATGGCCTCTAACCATTTCTCAAAATCCGGGCCCATCACTACTCCTCCATAGCTCGTAGGTTCATTGTTGTCCAACAACATGACCTCCAAGACAGGGTTGTCGTACCACTCAGGAGTAGTACGCACCCTTGTCGACCTACAAGGTTCAATAGTAGCTTGATCCAAAGCTTCATGATCATCATCATTGACTTCCTCTTCTACCGTCGTAGGTTGCACAGAAACAACTTTTTACGCTATGCTATTTTCCTCCCACTCAATTCTTTCGAGATAAACTCTTTCTCGAGAAATGTTCCGTTCATAGCGACAAACACTTTGCCTTTGGATATGAGATAGAAGGTATACCCAACCGTCTCTTTCGGGTATCCTATGAAGACGTATTTATCCGCTTTGGGTTCCAGCTTTTTAGGCTGAAGCTTTTTGACATAAGCATAACATCCCCAAACTTTAAGAAACGACAACTTTGGCCTCTTGCCAAACCATAGTTCATATGGCGTCGTCTCAATGTATTTTGATGGTGCCCTATTTAAAGTGAATGCAGCTGTCTCTAATGCATAACCCCAAAACGATAGTGGCAAATCAGCAAGAGACATCATAGAATGCACCATATCTAATAAGGTTCGATTATGACGTTTGGACACACCAGTACGCTATGGTGTTCCAGGCGGTGTCAACTGTGAAACAATTCCACACTGTCTTAAGTGACTGCCAAACTCATAACTCAGATATTCACCTCCTCGATCAGATCGCAGGAATTTAATCTTCTTGTTACGGTGATTCTCAACTTCACTCTAAAATTGCTTGAACTTTTCAAATGTTTCAAACTTGTGTTTCATTAAGTAAATATACCCATATCTACTTAAGTCATCAGTGAAGGTGAGAAAAGAACGATATCCACCACGCGCTGTAACATTCATTGGACCGCACACATCAGTATGTATGATTTCCAATAAGTCACTCGCCCGTTCCATTGTTCCAAAGAACGCGTTTTAGTCATCTTGCCCATGAGGCATGGTTCACTTGTGTCAAGTGATTCAAAATCAAGTGACTCCAAAAGTCCATCAGCATGTAGCTTCCTCATACGTTTTACACCAATATGACCTAAACGGCAGTGCCACAACAAAGTGGTACTATCATTATCATCTCTACACCTTTTCGCATCAATGTTATGAACATGTGTGTCATCACTATCAAGATTCAATATGAATAAACCCCTCACATTGGGTGCATGACCATAAAAGATATTACTCATATAAATGTTACAACCTTTATTCTCTGATTTAAATGAGTAACCGTCTCGTAATAAACAAGATACAGATATAATGTTCATGCTTAACGCAGGCACTAAATAACATTATTCAGGTTCATCACTAATCCCGATGGTAATTGAAGAGAGAGCGTGCCGACGGCGATCACATTAACCTTGGAACCATTTCCCATGCGCATCGTCACTTTATCCTTTGCCAGCCTTCATCTATTCTGTAGGTCCTGCTTTGAGTTGCAAATGTGAGCAACCGAACCGGTATCAAATACCCAGGCACTACAACGAGAGCTAGTAAGGTACACATCAATAACATGTATATCATATATACCTTGTTTGTCGTTGGCCGCCTTCTTGTCCGCCAGGTACTTGGGGCAGTTTCGCTTCCAGTGACCAGTTCCCTTGCAACGAAAGCACTCCATTTCTGGCTTAGGTCCATGCTTGGGCTTCTTCACAGGAGTAGCAACTTCTTTGCCGTCCTTCTTGGTTTTACCCTTCTTGCCCTTGCCCTTGCCATTCCTCTTGAAACTAGTTGTTTTATTGACCATCAACACTTGATGTTCTTTCTAGATTTCAGACTCAGCGACTTTTGGCATCGCAAACAGCTCGACGACTGACTTGTTCATCCCGTGCGTGTTATAGTTCATGACCAAGCTCTTGTAACTAGGTGGCCGTGATTGAAGAACTCTGTCAGTGATCGCCTCTGGCGGAAGGGCAATTCCCAACTCTGCTAGACGAGTTGAATACCTAGACATTCTTAGTATATGTTCACTGATAGACTCGTTCTCCTGCATCTCACAAGCATAGAACTTATCGGAGGTCTCATACCTCTCGATCCGGGCATTCTTCTGAAAGATTAACTTCAACTCCCGGAACATCTCATATGCTCCATGACGTTCAAAATGTCTTTGAAGTCCCGGTTCTAATCCATACAATATTATACACTGAACTATTGAGTAATCTCCAATACGTGCCTCCCAAGCATTCTTAACGTCTTTGGAGGTCATGTCTTCTGGTTGGTCACCAAGCGGTACATCAAGGACATATGATTTTTCGGAAGCTGGGAGGATAATCCTCAGATTAGGGGCGCAGTCAACAAAGTTACTTCCATCATCTTTCAACTTAGCTTTCTCTAGGAACGCATTAAAATTCAGGGGTGCTACTGTGCGAGCCATTGATATACAACATAAATATGCAAAGGTTACTTAGACTATTGTTCAAGATAATGAGTTTAGTTAATCATATTACTAAAGCTCCCACTCAAATTGACATCCCTCAGGTCATCTAAGTGTCACGTGATCCAAATTCACCAACTCAAGTACGATCATCACGTGAGTTGAGGTGGCTTCAATGGTGAACATCATCACGTTGATCATATCTACTATATGACTCATGTTCGACCTTTCGGTCTCTTGTGTTCCGAGGCCATGTCTGTACATGCTAGGCTCGTCAAGTTTAACCCGAGTGTTCTGCATGTGCAACACTAGCTTGCACCCGTTGTATGTTAACGTAGAGTCTATCACACTCGATCATCACGTCGTGTCTTGACACGACAAACTTTCGCAACGGTGCACACTCGGGGAGAACACAATTCATCTTGAAATTTAAGTGAGGGATCACCTTATAATGCTACCATTATCCTAAGCAAAACAAGGTGCATAAAAGGATTAACATCACATGCAACTCATAAGTGACATGATATGGCCATGAACTTGTGCTTTTTGATATCCATCTAGAAAGCACTGGCATGATCTCCATCGTCACCGGCACGACACCATGATCTCCATCATCTTGATGTCCATCAACGTGTCGCCATTGGGGTTGTCGCGCCCAACATGCTTCTACTACTATTGCTACCGTTTAGCGATAAAGTAAAGCATTACATAGCGCTTAATGATTGACATGCAAGTCATACAATAATTAAAGACAACCCTATGGATCTTGCCGGTTGCCGTACTCATCGACATGCAAGTCGTGATAATCTATATATCACATGATCATCTCATACATCACATATATCACGTCATGTAATTAGCCATATCACATCACAACATACCCTGCAAAAACAAGTTAGACATCCTCTAATTTTTGTTGCATGTTTTACGTGGCTGCTACGGGTATCTAGCAAGAACAATTCTCATCTACGCAAAAACCACAACGGTGATACACTAGTTGCTTTTCAACCTTCTCAAGGACCGCCTTTGTCGAATCCGATCCAACTAAAGTGAGAGAAACTGGCACCCGCAAGCCATCTATGCAACAAGTAGCGGTTGAGGGAACCGTTCTCTCATAAGCGTACGAGTAATGTTGGTCTGGGACGCTTCATCTCACCATCTTGCTGAACCAAAACACGACCAAGGGAGGAAGCAATCTAAGCATCAACGCCCACAAACTCTTTGTGTTCTACTCAAGATCTCATCTACACATAGATCTAGCTCATGATGCCATTGTTGGGGAACGTTGCATGGGAAACAAAAAAATTCCTATGTTCACGCAAGACCTATCCATGGTGATGAGCATCTAAGAGACGGAGAGTGGATCTACGTACCCTTGTAGATCCCTTAGCGAGAAGCGTTAAGAAACGCGGTTGGTGTAGTCAAACGTCTTCGCAATCCAAATCGCCGAGCGTCCAGCGATCCAATCATGATCCGTCCCGCGATCCAATCACGATCTGTCCCGCAAACTTGATCATGATCCGTCCCGCGAACTCGATCACGGTTCTTTTGATCTAGCGCCGAACGGGCGGCATCTCCATGTTCAGCACACGTATAGCTTGATGACGATCTCCGTTGTCTTGATCCAGCAAGAGGGAGTGGAGAGGAAGAAGAGTTCTCTGGCAGCGTGACGGTGCTCCGGCGATGGTGGTGGAGATATTCCGGCAAGGCTTCGCCTAAGCACTGCAGAAATCCGATCTAGAGGAGAAACTATGCACTGGAGGAATGGGTAGCAGGTGGCTGAAAATTCTGCGCAAAAACCCTAAAACCACTAGTATATATAAGAGGGAGGGAGGAGAGTAATTGGCACAAGGGCCAAGTCATCCTTGGCTCGGCCGAAGTGGGAGGAGAGGAGGATTCCTCCTCCAATCCTAGTAGGACTAGGATTCATCCTTTTTTGGCCTTTTTCCACCTTTTCCCTTGGGGCTTTTCTTCCCTAGCCGCATGGGACTTGTGGTTGATTTCCACATGCCCACAAAGGGCTGGTATTCACTCTCCTACATCCCATGAAGACTCTTTGGTTGAAATACCCCTCCCGGTGGTCTCCCGGTACACTATTGGTACTCCCGGCACATTACCGATTAGCCCGAAACTTTTTTGGCGACCAAAACAGGACTTCCTATATATGAATCTTTACCTCGGACCATTCCGGAGCTCCTCGTGATGTCCGGGGTCTCATCCAGGACTCGTAACAACCTTCGGTCACCACCATACATAACTCTATACTACCAAAACGTCACCAAACCTTAAGTGTGCAGACCCTGCGGGTTCGAGAACTATGTAGACATGACCGAGACACATCTATAGTCAATAACCAATAGCAGGACCTGGATGCCCATATTGGTTCCTACATATTCTACGAAGATCTTTATCAGTTGAACCTATATGTCAAGGATTCGGTTAATCTCGTATGATGTTCCCTTTGTTCTTAGGTATGTTACTTGCCCGAAATTTGATCGTCGGTATCTCCATACCTAGTTCAACCTTGTTACCGGCAAGTCTCCTTACTCATTCCGTAATACAAGATCTCGTGACTAACACCTAGTCACATTGTTTGCAAGGCTTATTGTGATGTTGCATTAACGAGTGGGCCCTAAGATACCTCTCCGTCACACGGAGTAACAAATCCCAGTCTTGATCCATGTCAACTCAACAGACACCCTCGAAGATACCTGTAGAGCACCTTTATAGTCACCCAGTTACGTTGCGACGATTGATACACACAAGGCACTCCTACGGTGTCCGCGATTTACATGATCTCATGGTCATTGGAACATATACTTGACATGCAGAAAACAGTAGCAATAAACTGCATGATCATATGCTACGTTTGTAGTTTGGGTCTTGTCCATCACATCATTCTTGTAATGATGTGATCCCGTTATCAAATGACATCACATGTCAATGGCTAGGAAACCTTGACCACCTTTGATCAACGAGCTAGTTCACTAGAGGCATACTAGGGACAAAGTGTTGTCTATTTACCCACACATGTAATGTGTTTCCAAACAATACAATTATAGCATGGATAATAAACGATCATCATGAACAAGGAAATATAATAATGAACACTTTATTTATTGCCTATAGGGCATATTTCCAAGAAACATTACTATTAACGACTTAGCATACTATGGGATGGCGATGCATGCACGGAAGCGCAGCCAGCCATGGGAGTCAGGAGCAGGCGGCCCCATCGTGGTTTGGTTTTGGCGGCTGGAGGAAGAAGAGACTGAACAAACAAGACAGATTGTACAAGCAACATGAGTACTTAGCAAGCAAATCTAAAATAAATATGAGTACGTATACAAGTGCAACCATACAAGGCATGCCTCAATCTGTGCTACTTTGCATACAATCAACAAATTGTGAGGCCACCAAGCCCAAGGACAAGGCCTAAGTTCTACTCTGCACATCCACAACTTTGTGAAAGTGGCTTCATCCTATTCTCCATGGAAAATAAAAAGGTCATTCGATTCAAAAGCATGGAAAAGCATGAACATAACCTTCTCTCCTATTCTCCAAGATCGACAGGCCTTCATGTTTTCAGACCACTCATGAATGAGTATGCTTTCACCTCTAAGGGGAATTGAGTGGGTCGACATAAGCATCATGTTATCACCAAGCACATGTGTGACTCGACCATGGTCAGGCTTCTTTACAGGAATGACAAAACTAGGTTGTTTCTATTTCAAGAAGAACACAACTATAAAGTTGTGTGTAAGCCAAAGTGTGTGAAAAAACATATATAACACAAAACAGCGCGTACCATCAGTATCTTGACAAAGTTGGGCCTGTTTAATGTGTGCACCAGTGGCACACATATCCCACGTGGACTTCCACCATTGAAAATCCCTACAAGGCCCTCAATTTGATCAACAAGTAATAGAAAATGGTGGATGTCGTCTCAGTGAACTTTAGTGTCATCAATAACTATCGAGCTCTTATCAAATAACAAATGAGCAGTGTCCTGCACTTTGTAATACCCTACATGTGTCACCAATTATAAGAAATATTAGTTAGAAGTAGAAACATTGTGAAAAAAGTGAATCACGAATTGTTGCTACTTCTAAAGCAAATTTCTGATTAGTCTGATACAATAGGTGGATTATAAAGTAAAAGGGGCAACATCCAAGAACCATATACCAAACTAACATGGATGAACCACTAGAATGACATCGGGGGTGGAAGGTCAGGGCTGATAAGGCAAGGTTCTCCTACTTCCATGAACATTGGTGTGTCAACTTGTTGTTCGCAACACTTGACAAAGTTTGTCTAAGTTTGTCCATATAAAAGGAGCATTCTTCTTGGTTAATAACCCAACTATGAACATAAATCCATGGTCTGTTAATACGTCTCCAACGTATCTATAATTTTTGATTGCTCTACACTATTATATTATCATTGTAGGATACTTTTTGGGCATTTATTTGCCGATTCATATTATTTTTGAGCACTAACCTATTAATCCATAGCCATGTGTCAGTTGTTCTTTTTGCATGTCTTTAGCTTTTCAGGTTTATAGTACCAAACAAATTCCAATTTTCACGAAACTTCTTAATGTTTTTTTCTAGAACAAAAGAATACCTAGAAGCTTAGGGAGGAGGCCAGGGGCGGCACGAGGGACCCACAAGCGAACAAGGCACGCCTAGGGGGTAGCCACACCTTGTTAGCTTGTGGCCACCCTCATCTCCTAATGCCCCTCTCTGGCCTATAAATTCAAATATATTTGAAAAACTCTAGAGAGCCCCCAAAACATTTTTTCCACCGCCGCAAGTCTCTCTTCTGTCGTGTGCCCATCTGGAGCCCTATTCGGGTGCCCTGCCGGATGGGGCATTGATCATGGAGGGCCTCTAAATCAACCTTGTTGTTCCCATGGTGTTGGTTGAGTAGTTCACCATAGACCTATTGGTCTGTAGTTACTACCTAGATGTCTATATATCTCTCATCGTTCTTCAATACAAAGTTCATCGCATCTTCGCGATGATCTATTCAATGTAATCACTTTCTGTGGTACATTTGTTGGGATCCGATGAATTGTGTGTTTATGTTCAGATTGTTCATGAAATTATACTGGGTTCTTTTTCGGTCATTATATATGTATGGTTATATGATAGCATCGTATTTCTCTATGATCCCTCAGATTAGTTTGGCCAACTAGATTGGGTTATCTTTAGCGGGAGAGGTGTGTTGTAGTGGGTTCAATCTTGCATTGCGCAATCCCAGTGACAGAAGTGGACATGACACGTATTTGAATTGCTGCCACTAAGTATAAAATGATGGGCTTTATGCATATTGATTATATTTACTTTGTTCTCCAAGCATTACTCCGTTTTAATTAATACTCTAGAAGCATACTACATAGCGGTCGATGGGTGGAGTAATAGAAGTAGATGTAGGCAAGAGTCAGTCTACTTGCCTATGGACGTGATGCCTATATGTAATGATCATTTCCATGAAAAAATAATGCATAACTATGCACCTTTCTTTCAATTGCCCAATAGTAGTTTGTTTACCCACCGTATGCCTTCTAAGTGAGAGATGCCTCTAGGAAAACTATGCCCCCGGGTCTATTCACATATACATATTAACAAATTATACTATTACCGTGCTTCCATTATTTACTTTTTATTTATTTTACAATCCAAAATTATCTATTATCATCCATACTACTCATTTGCTTGCAAGTAACAATTTAAAGGGGATTGACTACCATCTTGCCCGCGTTGGGTGCAAGTGTTTGCTATTTTGTGTGTAGGCGCTAAAGACTGGACTTGTGTGATCCTCCTATTTGTTTAATAAACTTGGTTCTCACTTAGGGAAATACTTATCTATACTATGTTGCATCACTTTCACACCCAAGATATGACCCTATCCTTATTTTGGCTGGAGGGCCTCGACAGCTATAGGAGCATCTCGTCGTGTTGCAATAATGGATATTATTACAAGTACAAGTACAGAAGAGATGTGTATATGGAATTATCTTACACTCGCCACAAGCTACATCAAGATCACACCAATACCACAACATATTCAAAAATCATATAGAAGAGCAGGGACTGACTAAGGACGAAAACAAACGACAAAATGACATCCATCCTTGCTATCCCAGGTTGCCGCCTGGAATGCATCCTAGATTGATGAAGAAGAAGAAGAACTCCAAATCAAACAAGCATCGCTCTCACGTCAAATCATCGCATTACCTGTAACTACAACTGTTTTTGTATTTTCTGTGGGCCTATTGGACTCAGTAATCTCATTTGCAAAGGTATCAAGACTATTTATGCTTAATGGGTGAGGTATGGTTAACTGGTGAGGCTGCAGCAAGCGACTAAGCATTTATTTGAGTGGCTAACTTACGAATACAAAAAGTAAAGTATGGTGGTATATGAATAAAGGACGTGACCTAGTGATGATCACTAAGTGATCCTGAACACCTACTTACGTCAAACATAACCCCAACATGTTCTCTCTCGGATAAGAACTCACGAGAAGAGACAGTCACAGTTATGCACACAGTTGGTGTAATATTTGAGTTTACTTCAAGTTTACTATGACCGCGTGTTAAAAAAAGTTTCC
Source organism: Hordeum marinum (assembly GCA_022496015.1). Lineage (NCBI taxonomy): Eukaryota > Viridiplantae > Streptophyta > Magnoliopsida > Poales > Poaceae > Hordeum > Hordeum marinum. The sequence goes on along the minus strand of CM039675.1, from coordinate 179,259,356 downwards.
AAGTTGCCACATAACCGTGGGCACGGCTCTCCGAAAGATTTAACCCTATAGGGATGCGCCAACTCATCCATCACAAATTAACCACATGCAGCGGGAATAACCTCGACCATAAATCTCGTGTTCTTCCTAGGCAATTCCACTGGAAAACCGCAACCTCGAGATAGCCCAAAGTATTTTCAGAATTCCTCGCTCAAGATGTTCGAGAAAGGTAAAACAAATCCGCAAGGCCGCCCGGCATGTCGACAAACCCGATAGGAGCCACGTATCTCGTTCTCAGGACACGACCAGATGAGCGCAGCATACGATGGCCTAATAGAAATCACCCGAGTTGCCTCGGGTTGGCCCCGCACATGGCTCTAGTTTGGACCAACACTCATGAGGACCACTGGCCCGGGGGTTGATTAAATTATCTGCGGGTGCTGGCGGGTCCCTATGCATCTTTTAGTTATTAGGCGAATGTAGTACCAATGTTGGGCCTTAACAGACGAGCTTTATCCTTAAATGAAAATCAAGTGGGTCCCCATAACAACCCCCAGCATGTTAGGAGCACTCAATTATGGAACATAACCCAGGTTCACAAGTAACTAGGGTGACAAGAGTGGAACAAAACACCGAGCAAAAGTCCAAGCCTTCCACCCTTTACCAAGTATATATGTGCATTAAATTAAATATCAATAATATTGCGATAACAAAAGAATGTCCATGTTGACACATGGAAGCAGTTGCACCTGCAGCTAGAAACGCTATAAGAAGGGATGAGAAAGCGGTAACATAGCCAAACAAAGGTTTGCTGGGAAGGTGGAGGGTTAGAGGCTTTTCATGGAAATGTTGGGAGGCTTGACAAACAATTGGTAGGTAGCGATACATAACGATAAACGCGGGACAATTGGCATAGAAATTATAGTAGTGGTATCCAGGGAAATGTGTCATCTGGCCTGAGATCCAGCTTGGAAGAAGAACAGGTTCATGAAGAAGACGAGCCAACGTAGTCGAACAAATCCTCACACTCCGAACGCTTTTAGAACTCTATCGACAAGGAACAATTCGAAACAACAATCAACACATAGTACACCACAACATATGCATGAAATGATGCGCAAAAAGTATGATGCATGCCTGGTTTAAATATGCAAGGCACGACAAATCACATCAAACAACTACTACACATTGAAGTGAAGCTCAATATGCAATGAGTTGCATATTAACGAAAATCAACGATCGATTATTTGGTTCACTCTTATTTAGGTACACGACAATATTAAATGTTTTTAAACATGGCAAGAGGTGAAGCATAAGTAAGCTACATATCTAGGCAAGTTTAAATGAGGCCGGAAACAACATATAACATTTCCGAAAGAACCCCACATGTTAATTTCTCAATTGGTCCAGATATGAACTAACTTTTTGATAATTGGTAAATAACATAATAAATTATTCCAAGAAATTCTAGACATCATTCTAGTTGATTTACATAAACAGAACATCTCAAACGGAGCTACGGTCTAAAAGATATGACACACACAAGATGATCATGTCATGAATGCAAAATGCATGAAAATGACAAGCACAATCACTTCAAAACATGGATTCAACATTATAATATGATTCTAAATGAAATTCTAAGCAAGTTTCATATATGGCATGCCCAAAACGGAGTTACGGTTCCACCACAAACACCCATACAAGGTTTAGTGCAAATCTGTCCAAAACAGCAACATGCCATTTTGCACACATGAAAACAAAAGCTAATGGATCCTAAAATTCACAAACTAAGCATACAGAAGTAGCATATAACAAACACTTCATTTCATCTTCACATATCATACTCAAAATATGCATGGATCACAAGGTAGGAAGCTGACAACATGGCTAATTGAAAGCAGTTTCAGACTTAGTGAAAATAGCAGTTTTTGATAGTGCAGTTTTTATCACGAAGGCATATTGACAGCTGTAAAACTATAATCTACAGTGCATATTATGGCATTAAAATTAACAGAATGGTAGTAGACATTATAAGCTACAAATAACTCTTCCACACCAACCCCAAAGGAGTTCTAGATCACTAACAAAATACATGGCAAGACCACATCGCACATTTTTGTCATGCATGAAAATGCGCTACAAACAATATGAATATTTTAAATATATTGTTGTATTAATTCCAATGCACGGTTAAATAGGTTTGAGCAATGCAGCTAATAACATTTATCTGTAATGCAAAAACTACACGGACCAAAACTGGAGCTATGGGCCGAAGCAGAGCACGTTGGGCCAAACAGACACGAGGGCAAAATAGCTATACAATGCATAGGGGCGTGGGATTGGTTGGGGTGCTCACCTTGGGCCAAACGGGCATGTGGCTGGGGACGAGGCCGACCCATGCGAGGCGAGCACGCCTGCAGGGGCTTGAGCGGGCAGGCAATGGCGTGGTCAATGGGGTCGTCCCGCTCCTCCCACTCGCACAAGATGCAACGAAGGCAGTGGGTGGCCAATGGGCGGGCTCCAGCGATGCCAAGGAGTCCGGCAGTGGATCTAGCCATGGGGCATCGGATCTGGGCGGAGGAGCATAGAGCTCGAGCTCCCATGGCCATGGCATCTCCTGCGGGGAAGAGGACACCGGGGTGAGATCGAGCACGGGGAGAGAAAGGAGGGAATTGGCGAGGGGATGTAAGGTCGACCCAGCGGCAGTCCGGCGTGGCCCTCGCCGGTGGCGAGGCAGTGGCTAGCTGGCGGCGGGGCTGGCGAGGCAGCGGGAGGTACCTCGGGGGCTCGGGCGCCCTAGCGGCGCGGCGGCGCATTCCGGGTGCGGGGCGGGCCCCGAATGGGCCTAGGCGGGCCTGGCGGCGGCTGGGGGAGGCAAAGTCGCCAAGTGGCTGTGGGAGAGAGTGCCAGCTTAGAAAACGAGGTGGCTAGGGCTAGGGTTACCAAATAGGCAGGTTACGTGTGTTATATCGGGAATGGGGGGCTAGGTTGGGCGGTTTTAGCCCGTTTTTGGATCCTCCGAGCGCGATCGGACGGCTCCGGTCGTGGAGTTAGGCTTGGATGGGATAGTGGGCTGTTTAGAGGGGGTGTGGGCTGAGAAGAGAGGGACATGTTGGCCCATGACATGATTTTTAAAACACAAAAAAACGTCTGATAATAAACTGATGACTGCACTGTTACGACTGACCGTTCGGGTATCAAACGTGCTCGGAATGCGACGAAATTTGGCATGCTGTCCACCTACACTATAACAAGGCTGCACACCAACTTTTGACCCAATCCGACAAAGTTTAATACGCACTTTTAAAAACAGTACTTTATCGATGCCGCGGGCGCGTGCATATGTGGTTGGTCTCAAAATGGTCGACCACACGAATGGAGAGAACCGGCGACTACGAACAAATGCAAGTTTTTGAAAACGAGTGATGATGCTATCCAGATGATGCGAATGATGCAATTATTAATGTGTCAACCAAACGAATCACACGACGATAATGGAAATAAAGGGGGATCTTCTGGAGCGTCGGTCTCGGGGTGTAACAACTCTCCGACACTACAAGAGGATCTTGCCCCGAGATCTAGAATGAGAAGGGAAAGAGAAAGAGCAAGAGGTAAAACTTAGTTGCTTCTTCGAAAAATGGGTGAACCCACCTGAACTTGAAGGATTGGAAGATATGAAGAATGACAGGAGGAGCAAGCAAGAATTCACAAGAACTTTTGGCAACACTTCGGTAGGAAAGAGACACAAAACTTGATAACAAGGAAACAACTTGAATATAGAACACAACACTCCTGTAAAAGATAAGCAAAGAAAGAACATGATCTTGACAAACCAAGATGATGGGATGAATAGAGCAACATAACAATGCCTTCGGAACAAAAGAATAGAAGCTAGATCATTGGAAGGAAAAGAACAAAGAAGAAAATGACAACATCAACCACAATTGAATTTGGAAAGCATCTTACAAGAAGATATTGAACGGAGTTTTTGAAAAAGCAACAACGAAAGAACAATCTTGTTGTGGGCTGATGGAAAACATCCCAAAATTATGAGGTGATAACCGGCCATTAACGGAAACAAAGATTGGTTGGGAGCAAAAGAAATGAAAACTTCTTTCACCAAGAAGATTATGAGAAAACTTGAATCATCTATGACACCATTATAGCAACAATCCTTAGGAAATGCTTTAGGTGAAATCCAATCCAAGATAACTCCGACAAAACAAGATGGGTCTACTTATCTCACTATGGACAATTTTCCTTAATTTAATAACACCATCTCAAAAGACAATGGAGAAGGAATTGAACTTAGACATCCAAGACAAAGAACACTTGAGCACCTCCAACAAGAATCTTGAAGAACAATTCGAGACAAATTACATCCTCAACAAACCACCATGAAGAAGCATTGATGAACTCCGGAATGAAAGGGAGATCAGAAGAATGAGGTTGAAAACAATAGATTATGATGTTGCAAGGATTTAGATATAGCTTTGTGATGAGAAGCTTGAGGAAAAACTTGGAACTCCGGAAAGAAAAGAGGAACAACTTATAACTATGAATTTAATGCCATGAACACTCCGGAAGAAGGATTGGAATCACCTTGATGAAACTAGAAAAGAATTATGTTATGCTTATCCTTCATCAAGTTAAATTGATGACACGCAACGGATTTGGCATAGTACTTATTCTTCTTGAAATATTGAAGAGATAATACCATGAACTTGAAGAACTCTTGAACCAGACACCCGTAAGAATTTGAAATGAATGAAGATACTACGAATGAATGGAGATACATGGCATGACGATGAAGAGACCATGATCCGCCTAGAGAAATGTTTAATGAAGCACTGGAATAATTGAGATATGAACAAAGGGACAACACTTGAGATGAATTCGAGAATGAAAGATGAAAGCTAGGAACGAAGAAATCTTCTGAAACGATGGTCTTCGAAGGATCGAGAAATGAAAGCAATTCTGAAATGCACCGGATATATATGGAAGGGATTACTCATAATCAGAAATAATTCGAGAGGATAGAATGAAGTTGAAACCATGAATCTTTAAGAGAATGAGCACAGATTTAAGAGAAACTCTTCTTCGATCTTCACACGCAGATAATGATGACAGGAAATAACACCATTAATTAGTAAGACACTCCGAAATAATGAAGAAAGAAAGTTTGAGCCAACAATGAAAATGATATAGAAGTGATTATGGAGAAGGAATATCACTGATGAAATTCATTCTTACGCCATATTCGAATAGAACTTGAGATCTCCGGAAAAGATTAGAAGAGCCAGGTAAGATCCTGTAGAAAAACTGAGGGTTATGGGCCCATTGAAAATAACCACCGTTGACACAATTACTTAGAAAGAGATATTGCACCAAAAAAATTATGAACATGATCAGGTGAGAACCTCAAAATAATTTATGTGGATATGAATGGAATTGAAAGTCTTCTGAGATATCTTCACCACTCCGGATAGAATATAGAGAGACGAAAAACAAGAGATACTTGGACAGAATTTCCGACATGGGGAAGCATTTAGCTATTGAAAAGGATATAAAGAACATCGAATCTTGAATTTAATCCAGCGGGAAAGAAAACTAGAACAAAGAATGATGAACTTGAAGCTGTTGAGGACTTTCACAATGAATCACTGGATACGAAACGGAAGAAAAAATAGCACAAGCCTCACATGAATAGAAAAGGCACTTGGATGAGAATTTAATCTCTTAAAGGAAAAGGGCGGGAGGGTGGGGGAAAAAAGAAAACTTGGGATAGATGAGATGAACTCCGGAATTAAAATAAGAGGGTTGATCTTGCAAATATTGAAAGGATTGAATTCACTTGAAGAGAAGTGCACCGGTTGAAGAGAATTTCATGACAACTCTGGTTGATCCAAAGGATTAGCAATCACATGGAAATATGCGAACACCATTTAGGAAAGATATGAAATCACTACTTGACATCAAAACAACTCAAATACCATATTCCAAACAAAACAAAGGGTGAGGCTTACGAAACAAGCCAGAACAAATACATACCCATTCTGCACTTGTTGGAAAGATAATCCTAGGTACCTACTTGAATTCGCACATAAGAACTCCCGAAATCTTCTGGTTATGCAATCGGGTGTTGGGGATACAGGGAGGCAAAATATCTCACACAACTAACATGCCCTACACTCCAACTGTATCCATCCGTCAACACATAACCAAGAGGCTTCAAAACTCCATCTATCTCGGAACCTCGAAAACACAACGATACCAAACATGGCAGTACTCCGGACGCCTCCCCAGTACTGGTTGATTCCAGCCTTATCTCGCCACGAAAAGTATTGAAGTAATTTCGATCATCCTTCGTCCTGAGGTACTAAGGAAACTAAATGATAACGATGTGCAAAAATCCCTCGGAGCTCTACTCCTCGATAGCAGGAGGCACCAAGACAGGATTCCATCACATAGGCATCATATAGTTTCCAAAAATACCCATGTGATCCTAAAAAACATTTTGAGTGAGAAGAGGGTAGAATCAAAATTCCTAAGTCAAATACCTCACCAAAGTATAGAAGAGGAGTAAAAGAAACCTACCCTTCGATATATAACTAGACTCAAAATATTTTTTTACTAGACTCGACTCGACCAAGGTTCGATCAATCAAGGGGGCTCCTAGGTCGGAACCTGGCTCTGATACCAACTTCTGCAAGATGCGACCTTATCCTTATTTTGGCTCGACGGCCTCGACTGGGATAGGAGCACATCTTGTCTTGTTGCAAGAATGGATATCATTACAAGTACATGTACAGAAGAGATGGGTATATGAAATTGGCTTACACTCGGCACAAGCTACATCAAGATCACATCAATACAGCAACATATTCAAACATCACACAGAAGAGTAGGGTCCGACTACACATGAAAACAAACGACAAAATGACATCCATCCTTGCTATCCCAGGCTGCTGCCTCGAACCCATCCTAGATTGACGAAGAAGAAGAAGAAGAACTCCAAATCAAACAAGCATCACTCTCACATCAAATCGTCGTATTACCTATACCTGCAACTGCTGTTGTAGTAATCTATGAGCCATAGGGACTAAGCAATCTCATTTCCAAGGGTATGAAGACTATTAATGCTTAATGGGTGAGGTATGGTTAAGTGATGAGGCTGCAGCAAGCGACTAAGCATTTATTTGAGTGGCTAACTTACGAATACAAAAAGTAAAGTATGATGGTCTACGAATAACGGACGTGATCTAGTAATGATCACTAAGTGATCTCGAACACCTACTTACGTCAAACATAACCCCACCATGTTCTCTCTCGGATAAGAACTCATGAGAAGAGATAGTCATAGTTACGCACACAGTTGGTGTATTTTATTTGAGTTTAATTCAAGTTTACTATGACCGGGTGTTAAACAAAGTTTCCAACTTGCCACATAACCACGGGCACGGCTTTCCGAAAGATTTAACCCTGTCGTGATGCTCCAACTCGTCCATCACAAATTAACCACACGCAGCGGGAATAAGCTCGACCACAAATCTCGTGATCTTCCTAGGCAATTTGCGTATCTCGTTCTCAGGACACGATCAGATGAGTGCAGCATACAGTGGCCTGATAGAATCACCCGAGTGGCCTCGGGTTGGCCCCGCACACGACTCTAGTTTGGATCAACACTGATGAGGAGCGCTGGCTTGGGAGTTGATTAAATTATCCGCGGGTGCCGGCGGGTCCCTATGCATTTTATTAGTTATTAGGTAAATGTAGTTCCAATGTTGGAACTTGCAAGACAAGCTGTATCCTAAAACGAAAATCAAGGGTGTCCCCTTAACAACCCCCAGCATGTTAGGAGCGCTCAATTATGGAACATAACCCCAATTCACAAGTAACTAGGGCGGCAAGAGTGGAACAAAACACCGAGCAAAAGGCCAAGACTTCCACCCTTTACCAAGTATATATGTGCATTAAATTAAATAGCACTCATATTGCGATAACAAAAGAATGTCCATGTTGACACATGGAAGCAATTGCATCTGTATCTAGAAACGCTATAATAAGGGCTCATCAAGCGATAACATAGCCAAACAAAGGTTTTCTGGGAAGGTGGAGGGTTAGAGGCATTTCATGGCAATGTTGGGAGGCTTGACAAACAAGTGGTAGGAAGCAAGACATAACGGTAAAAGTGGGACTACTAGCATAGCAATGATAGTAGTGGTATCTAGGGAAATGTGTCATCTTGCCTAAGATCCCGCTTGGAAGAAAAATGAGTCCTTGAAGAAGACGAGCCAACGTAGTCGAATGAATCCTCACACTCCGACCACTTTCGGAGCTCTATCGAGAAGGAACAATCCGAAACAACAATCAACACACGGTACACCACAACATATGCATGACATGATGCGCAAACAAATATGATGCATGTCCGTTTTAAATATGCAAGGCATGGCAAATCACATCAAACAACTACTACACATTAAAGTGAAGCTCAGTATGCAACGAGTTGCATATTGACAAAACTCCATGATCGATTATTTGGTTCACTCTCGTTTAGGTACACGACAATATTAAATGTTTTCAAACATGGCAAGAGGTGAAGCATAAGTAAGCTACATATCTAGGCAAGTTTAAATGAATCCGAAAACAACATATAGCATTTCCGAAACGACACCATATGTTAATTTCGAAATTGGTCCAGATCTGAACTAACTATATATTATAATTGGTAAATAACAGGATAAAGTATTCCAAGCAATTCTACACGTCATTCTAGTTGACTTACATATATAGAACATCTCAAACGGAGCTACGGTCTAAAAGATATGACACATAATATGATCATGCCATGAATGCAAAATGCATGAAAATTACAACCACATGCACTTCAAAACAAGGATTCTACATGATAATATGATACTACATGAAATTATAAGCAAGTTTCATATATGGCATGGCCAAAACGGAGCTACGGTTCCACCACAAACACCCATACAAGGTTTAGTGCAAATCAGTCCAAAACAGCAACATGGCATTTTGCACACATGAGAAAAAAAGCTAAAAGAGCCTAAAATGCACAAACTAAGCATGGGGCAGTAGCATATAATACACAATTCATTTAATCTTCACGGATCATACTCAAAATATGCATGGGTCACTTGGTAGGAAGCTGACAACATGGCTAATTGAAAACAATTTCAGACTTAGTGAAAATAGCAGTTTTTGACAGTGCAGTTTTTATCACGAAGGTATATTGACAGCAGTAAAACTATAAGCCAGAGTGCATATTATGGCATTAAAATTTAAAGCATGGTATTAGACATTATAAGCTCCAAATAAATCCACTACACCAACCCTAAAGGAGTTTTAGATCACTAGCAAAAAAATGGCAAGACAGGAACAAAATGTTATAGATTCCAGACTTAGAAATATTTAGACCCCTCAAAACAGAAACATTTTTATGACATGTTGGCAACAAGAAAACAACCTAAACATGGATTATCATGGCAAACAAAGTGACCAGGGGCTAGCACACATGTCCAATGGCATATTTCATGTTCAAAATTGTTTCATGTCATCCATGGATTAAGTCACACGAAATAGACAAAAGTGCATCACAGCAAAAATAGATTGCACACAAAAATGCTCAAACGACAAAACTAAATACGCAGATAATTCTATGGATTTTTCTACCCCGAAAAGATATATAAAATGCATAGGTTGAAGCAGGAAAATATTTCATATTTAATTATGCCAGTTAATGGAATAAACCCTTTTAGCCAATATGAATGCAAATTACATGCAAAGGCCACATCACACATTTTTGTCATGCATGAAAATGCGCTACAAATAATATGAATATTTTAAATATATTGTTGGATTACTTCCAATGCACAGGTAAATAAGTTTGATGAATGAAAATAATGATATTTATGCGTAATGCAAAAAACTACACGGGCCAAAACTAGGGCTACGGGTCGAAGCAGAGCACGTTGGGCCAAACAGAAACGAGCGCAAAATAGCTATACAATGCATAGGGTCGTGGGATTGGTCGGGGTGCTCACCTCAGGCCAAACGGGCTTGTGGCTGGGGACGAGGCTGGCCCATGCGAGGCGAACACACCTGCAGGGGATCGAGCGGGCAGGCAAGGGTGTGGTCAACGGGGTCGTCCCGCTCCTCCCACTCATACATGACACAACGAAGGTGGTGGGCGGCCAACGGGAAGGCTCCGATGACGCCAAGAACTTCCGGAGCCGTCAATCGGGGCGGAATGGGTCGGGGATGAGCGGATCCGGCCATGGGGCGGCAGATCTGGGCAAAGGAGTGTGGATCTCGAGCTCCCACGGCCATGGCATCTCCTGCGGGGAAGAGGAGACCGGGGTGAGATCGAGCATGGGGAGAGGAAGGAGGGAATCGGCGAGGGGAGGCAAGGTCGACCTGGCGGCGGTCCAGCGCGGCTCTCGCCGTTGGCGAGGCTGTGGCTAGCTAGCGACGGGGCTAGCGAAGCAGCGGGAGGGAACTCAGGGGCTCGGGCTCACTAGGCGTCGCGGTGGCGCATTCCGGGCCCGAGGCGTTCCCCGGATGGGCCTGGGTGGGCCTAGCGGCAGCTAGGGAGGTAGAGTCGCCATGTGGCTGCGGGAGAGAGGGGCATGCGGAAAACGAGGTGGCTAGGGCTAGGGTTATGAAATAGGCAAGTTAGGGGTGTTATATAGGGAATGGCGGGCTATTTTAGGGACTTTACCCCATTTTTGGACCCTCCGATTGCGATCGGACAGCTCTGGTCATGGGGTTAGACTAGGATGGCTAGTGGGATGTGTAGAGGGGGTGTGGGCTGAGAAGAGAGGGAGATGTCGGCCCGTGACATGATTTTTAAAACACCAAAAAATGTCCGATAATAAACCGATGACTTCACTGTTACGACTGACCGTTTTGGTACCAAACTAGCTCAAAATGCGACAAAATTTCACAGGTGGTCCACCTACACTATAATAAGGCCGCATGCCAACTTTCGACCCAATCCGAGAAAGTTTAATACACACTTTTAAAAACAATACTTTATCGATGTCGTGGGCGCATGCACGTGTGGTTGATCTCAAAACGGTTGACGACACGAATGGAGAGAACCGGCGACTATGAATGGATGCAAGTTTTCAAAAACATGTAACGATGCTATGCAGATGATGCGAATGATTAAATCATGAATGCGTCAACCAAACGAATCACACGACGGGAATGGAAATAAAGGGGAATCTTCTGGAGCATCGGTCTCGGGATGTAACAATCACCCCTCCTCTTCGAGGAAACACCCAATGCAAATCAGAAGTATCAGGAAGGATTTCTGGCACCGTTGTCGGGGAGTATCATCAACTTACTATCAAATACCTTCACACAAATTATTATTCACTTCTTATAATTTTATTTTCTATTATATTTTGCTTTCCATATAGAAAAAATACAACAATATTTATCTTTGCTAGTTTACTTGTTTGCTTTTTCCTCTAGCAAACTCTACTCCGGACATGCCTTCTCCTGCTTATTTGGGAGAGGGTTTTGCAATTTTGTATTGTGAGGAATTGAGGGATGAGTCCCTTAAAGAAGCTTGGTATAGATTATTAGAGGTACAAATGAGAGCCAATTCCAAGAGTCATATTAAACTGCTCCGAAGTTTTTATGTTGGTTTATTTCTACCCCATAGACGTGTCTTGGATGCTATGTTTGAAAAAGCTTTCCTTGGGAATAATGCTTTTGATACCTATGAAAATATTAAAAAAAATTGGACAACACAAGATAGAGGTCACTGAGCCAACCATTCTAGTGAGTTGTCGTCAAACTAAGTTAATAAAACAAACTAGATCTAGCATGGAGTCCAAATTTGGAGGGTTGTTCAATCTTATTACCAAAATCAATGGCAATGTTGTTATAAAAAATAGGAAGCTTGATGATTTAGCACAAAATAATGATACTCTTTGCGTAAGGGAGAGCGAAATTGTGAAGGGTAATGGTCCCCTTATCATGAAAGAGGACAACAATTTATCATATGCATTATGCCCAGATAGTGGCCTAAAATAATAGCGCTTCTTGGGAGGCAACCCAGTAGTTATCTTATTTTTCTTATGCTACTTTATTTTGTGTGATATAACATGATTATTGATACTATAAGGATTGTGTATTTATGTTTAAATTAGTGTTTGCGCGAAGTAAAGCCTTTGGGATGACTTGAATGAAAAGTAGAATCGATACGGTGCAAAAACATAAACTTTTGCATCCAGTGCAGAATTTCTATGATTTTACCGGAACATATTTTTTATCTGAATTTTGACAGAGTGTTTCTATACAAATTCCTTAGGTTTTCCTATTTTTTCATAGTTTTTGGAGTTACAGAAGTATGGTATCTTTGCTGATCACTACAGACAGGTTCTGTTTTTGCTCGCATAGTTTGCTTGTTTTGATGATGCTATGGATTTTATCGGGGGGGGGGGGGGGGGGTATAAGCCATGGAGAAGTTAGAATATAGTATCTCATTCAATAATAAACTATGAATTAATTTATAACAGTACCTAATGTTTATGGTTCGCCTATTCTACTAATGGATCTCACGAGTTCTCTATTGAGTTTTGTGTTCTAAAGTTTTCAAGTTTTGGGTGTTATTACTATGGATGAAGGAATAAAGAGAAGCAAGAGACTAAGCTTGGGGATGCCCAAGGCACCCCAAGTAAAATTCTAGGAAGACTTTCGCGTCTAAGATTTGGTATACCCTAGAAGGCATCCCCTCGTTCGTCTCAATCCATTGGTATGTCACCTGGAGCTACATTTTTATTCATCACATGATATGAGTTTTGCTAGGAGCGTTGCTTGTTTTAGTTTGCTTTTGTTTTAGATTTGCACAATGTTTGTTTTCTGGACACACCCACTTAATATCGACACAAGTTCACCATAATATATTAGAATATTCTTTGTGCTTCACATATATGTTTTGAGCTAAGCAGTTGCTCTAGTACTTCACTTATATATTTTAGAGCTCGATGGCGTATAGATTTGTTAGTGCATCTAGTGCCACCCTTATTGGTTTTGGAGTATTGAAGACAAACATGGTTGAGGGACCAATGTGTTTGTGAGAGTTCACGGGATAACACAGATAGAAGTTCCTGGCGATTCAGTCTAACTATTGAAGATGACCCCCAAAAATGTTTGAAGACATTGGTGATGGCTGAAGCCATCGGTGGTACACGAAGTTAATGGCTTGAAGATAATAAAACACGAATACGAAGTCTTTTGGTTGTTTTGTTTATTCTTTCCCGAGTCATAGGAACCACAATACTGTTAAGTGGGGTCAATGTGATCGAAGTCAGAAGCTGACGTGATGCTCAACCCATACTTCCAGAGTTGGTTGAGTAAGGATTACTTGTAGCCCAAGTGATGGTGCGACGTGTGTTTGAAATTTGACCGCTATGACACATGTCGGTTGGCCATTGACCCATGGTCATTTCGTTCGTATCAAGTCAGGATGCCTGCTGGCTATAAATAGATCACCTCCTCCAGCAAAAGTAGGTGGCTGCTCAGAGAGAGATACGGCTATTGTCATTTTGGAGCAACCCACCTATGGGGGCATGATGCACTCGATCACCTATGGGGGCCATGGGCCCCTTTGTGGTTCGGTAGGGGTGAGGTTGAATGCACAAAGAGCAGAGGTGGTGAGGCAACACGACAATGATACGATTGTGTTTTACCCAGGTTCGGGTCACTGAGAAGCGTAAAACCCTACTCCTGCTTATGTGGATTGATCGGAGGAACATGAAGCACGCACAACGCTCACACCCAGCAAGTGTTGCCTTCGGGAGAGCTACTATGCGAGTACAAGTTCTGAAAGGTCCGAATCTTTATATAGGTTGCCTTGGGCATCCTTTTATAGCTCAAGGGGAAACCACAGTGGCAAAATACACATTACATAGTGATTAGATAGCCAACAGTGCTATCATACCTAACTCTGGCACTTAGCACAGAATGCCATAAATGCTAGTCTAGGTGGCACAGGGGGATGCATTCCTGACAAGCTTCTACCACCTCTTTAGCTAGCTATTGCACCATATCTTGACATGACTTTGTACAGTTTTCAAGAGGTCACAATCGGTCTTCCAGCGAGTCGCCACGTTCTTAGCGGTAGCCACTTAGCCACCTGGGGGCTTGACACTACATTGACAAATGACTGGGGTTGTGATGCGATGGAGCCGTGGCCGGCCGGCTCGCGCCTGCCAGGGGATGGCTTCCCATGTCTTCTTGATGATGTGTGTGCCTTAGTCCCTGGCAAGCACCAGGGATGTGACTCGCGCGGTTTGGGACCGTCCTGGGCCATTGCACCGACCTTGCCGGTGTTGCTTAGCCAGCGTAGGTTTCTTCTGTTAGTGTCTTGGTCTTGGGTGCTTGTTTTGTATTCTTATGTTGATGGGTTCTCCTACTAATGCATGTGCATAAGTCAGTGGCACTGGGTATCCCTATCCTAGTGCACCGACAGGAGCCCCCGGGTCTGTCCCAAATGCGCTCACACAGCGCCGTTGGGTCAGGCCAAAAATGTATGCACATGCACACAATGTGTGGGAGTAACTGCGAACTTTCAAGCCAGCACTTACCCACTACCTCACGCCATTTCCTCCACACGCGCCGCATGCGTTGCGGGGAGTTTGAGGTGGTTGCACATGTGTGAAAGACGTGGGAGTAGCAGAAACTGTAGCACCGGGGACTGGAGCAATGGGGTCGTTACCTGTTCACCCGTGATCGTGGGTAGTGAGATTGGTGGAGATGGGCGGCCAATTTGGAGTGGAGGAGAGCCAGCCCCCGTGTGCTTCCCTATAAATTGGGGGGTCACAATTCATGATACTCATCCATCCCCTTCTCCTCCTCGATCTCAGGTTCACGTAGCTTGCCCTTCTTTCTCCCCTCATTGGACGCACCAGCAACCACGCTGGCGAAAGCGCGAGCACGACACTTCTGTCGGGGTACACAAACAGGGGTGTTTATTTCCCCCTGACTTGTGCACGGACGATAAGCCTCCAACCCGACGGCCTAAGCCTACGGGGGAAAGCTACTACCATGACAAACCAACATTCAAGACCAAGACTCCGACAAAAGCATCCTATGCTACCCAAGCAACATTGGCAGGGTCGATGCAACAGCCCAGAGCTGGCTCGAACCGCGCCATTCATGCCCCCAATACCTGGTGGGGACCGAGGCAGACACATCTTAAGGAAGACCCGACAAGCCATCTATAGGATCTAAAGTAGGTTTAGAGGGGGGTGATTAGACTACTTGACCAAATAAAAGTTTTGCCTTTTCCCAATTTTAATTCTTGGCAAGTTTTAGCATTCATAGCATATCAAGTAACACCCTACACATGCATGTCTAAGAGTATAGCAGTGGAAAATAAAGACATTGCACATATAAGTAAAGAGAGGGTTAGGAATGCAAACACAAGTGATGACACGATGATTCCTTCCCGTGGTTCTGATAGGTGGTGCTATCATACGTCCATGTTCATGGAGTCTTCAACCCACGGAGGGTAACGGTCGCGAGAGTCCATGGAGGGCTCTACACATGGAGGGTTCCATGAAGAAGCAACCTTGACTATTCCATGCGGCTTCCGTCCACAAAGGACTAGCCTCTCTATGGGTAGATCTTCACGAAGTAGGCGATCTCCTTGCCCTTACAAAATTCTTGGTTCACTCCACAACACGAAGTACGATGCTCCCAAGTGACACCTAACCAATCTAGGAGGCACCACCCTCCAAAAGGTAATATGCTCGGTAATGATGATGAAATCCTTGCTCTTGTGCTTCAAGATGATAGGCTCCTCAACACACAATCTCTCTCACATAGATTTGGCTTGGTAGAAGAGATGGGACTGGTGGAAAGCAACTTGGGGAGGCTTAACCTCAACACAAGGGTAGGTGGTTCTCTGTCAGAAAACTGAGTAGGATAGGTATGGAATAGTTCTGAGTGCTTCTCTATCGAGCGGGTGGTGGTGAAAGGGTATATATAGGCATCCCCAAAAATCCAACTGTTACACACAATAAGTCAAACTCGGTGACACCGAAGTGTAAAACTCGGCGGTACCGAAGTGACAAAACCTGGCAACTGTTGAATCCAGGATGGACTGATATATAACTCACGGTTGCACCGACAAGGTGAGCAACGGTTAGAATTACCAAACTTGGTGACGCCGATTCACCATTCTCGTTCGAACCAAAAATGAGTATTTGCATAACAGGAAGTTGACAACCCAACTCACTGGCACCGAGTGCTGTGTCGGCTGCACCGAAGTGTTAGGGTTTGGCCGAGCCTATCTAGGGTTTGGAAATCGGTGGCACTGGGATAGGAAAGTTGGTTGCACCAATTTGGTATATTTGTCTTTGGACAGACTTTGGTGGGAGAGTATGTGGATGTTTTGGTGTCTGTCACTTGTGCACGTTTGAGCATATTGTTCACCATCAAAACTTTACCCCCTTTTAATATTATTGTCTTTCCTATACAGTCGAAGTGATTTCTCGCAAATATAAAATGTAGAGTCCTCTTGCCTGAAGCTTGGCCAACCTATTTCCTTGCACCTTGGGGTAATTCCACAAACCTTGTGCCATTCCCATCATTGAACTTTTCCTGAAATATACTTGGTGAAGACATTACATCAGTGACTTATATGTTGTTATTAATTACCTAAACCACCAAGGGAGCAAATGTGCTTTCAACCTCCCCCTTTTTGGTAATTGATGACAACATATAGATCAGAGCTTCGACAAAGATATAATGAATGAATATAGTCGTCGCTTTGAGAAGCATGTGATAACTAAGAGCTCCCCCTAAATTTGTGCATTATTTTAAATTTGCGTTTGAATGCAAATGCACAATCGATTAGGTGCATGGGTTACTTCTCATATGTCACATACCACTTGGTGGTGTGCGATAGTAATTGGAATGAAGAACATAGCACAACACAATCAACCAAAGATGAATGATCATCACATGAGCATTTAAGATGATAGTAAATAGTAACAACACACATTAAAGCGTATGATCAACCATCATCGAACGTGTATCACAAGCAAGACAAAAGATTATCACGGCAACCAAAAGCAATTGTTTTTGAAAAAGACAGAAAACACCAAATGCGCTCTCTCTCTCTCTCGAAGCCTAATGATCTATCTACACTTCTCCCCCTTTGGCAACAAGTTGCCAAAAAGTTCAAAGGTATCTATCGAAGTGTTCTTGGGCTGATCTCCTCTGGTTGTCGATGAAGGAGTCGAGAGCATGGTGTCGGCAAATATCTCTACAGATGTCGTCGAAGGAGTTGGAGTAGACACTGGTGGAACAAGAGTTGATGGAGCAGGAGTTGTACTGACTATAGTAGGAGCTGAAGAAGAGGGCCTCGACTTTGGAGCAGGCACTGTGGCTGATCTCATTTGAGTGGTGAACTGGGTGCCTGGCCCGAGAGGTGATCCTTCCTCATCAACATCAACACCATCATCATCAAAAGAGGTAGAAGAGACCCGGGGAATGTGCACGGATTCAACTTCCTACTGGAGCTCTATCACTGTCTTGGACAACTTGTCCACCTTATCTCCAAGCACCTTGATCCTCATCTCGAAGATCCTCACAAGGCTGTTCTGGTTATCCAGAATCCCTTAGATATCCTTCTGCATGCCTTGGACAACTGTGATCAGAAGATCCATTTGCTCGTTCTTGGATCTAGGGACTTGACAAGTAGCGGCTCGAACATCTTTTGCCTCTTCTTGTGCTATAGCAGATGTGGGATGATCTTGGTCCATCACCACAACTTTATCCTCGAACTCTGGCTGTAGGGGCAGGTGTGGATGATCAAGAGGAAAAATGTACTTCTCCAACTGTGAGTTGATAAGCAACTGGATGTAGGGTGCATAGCAGCATGAGCGCATTTGGTGAGTAGCAACCCTCTTGATTGTCTCAACAATCAGATCCATGACTCTAATCCTGGTGTTCGTATCAAGGTGGAGCAGCATATTAATGGAGTAGCCTCAGATCATCTTGTCATCTCCATACTTGGGCATCAAGGTATGCCTGAGTATAGTGTTCATAGTCTGGAGGCCTGCTTGCAGATAGTAGATAGATCCTAGGTTGTGTGATTGCACCTTGTCAGCAGGGATAGGAGTATACATGTCTTTCATGGCGTTGTGACTAGCCTTGGGCTTAGAGTATACATCCAAATCTCCTTCCTAAGCTTCAGGAACTTCCAGTAGAGCAGCCCATTCCTCAACAATGGATTCGTACTAGCACCTTCAGTCATCCATACAATTCTACCATCTCCATAGAAGTGAGCGGTGGAGTAGAATTGCATGATCATCTCGTCGTTCCATGTTGTAAGTTCTCTGCCAATGAACTTATCCAAACCAATGCAATGAAAGTTATCTTGGACACTTGGGAAGTAGTTCTCATTGTCTTTGATGAACTTCCAATCAACATATCCCATGTTGTTAACAGAAGGGCTCTTATCAAGCAGAATGGTCTCATAGAAATCCTGTTGCTCTCTGATATAGAACCTATAGTCAACAACGGTCTTCCTCCTCTGAGCATATGGATCTATGGCTCTCCAAGCTCTCAAGCCCGAGTCTTTCCGCTTCTTCATGTCCTCAGCTACCATATGGCTGGCATCATGCACTAGAAGATGTGGTCTCAGCTTAATCAATGTTGTTAGGTCATCATCATCTTCCATTCTAGAGGTAGTCCCTTTGTTCTTCTGAGAAGCAGGAATTGCTCTGGTGCTCCTCTTGGACTTTTGCACTTCAACCTTCTTAGATGTAGGCTTGGTGCTCTTGGAGGTGCCAGTTTTTGGCATAGCATCAGCCATGAGCTTCTTGGCTTTCTTCTTGGGAGGCACCATCTCAGCATTCTCTTCCTCCTCCTCCTCCTCAGCAGCAGCACGAGCAGCCTCCTCTGGATCCTCAAACATAGAGGTAGGCCTGCCCATAACACGAACAATCCTCTTCCTGGACCTTTTCTCCCTGCCTTCTTAGGCATAGCTTTCTTGGGGACCTCAAGTGAAATAGTTGCTCTGGCAGTCTCATGTGCTTTGAATGTTGCAGCAGGATCATAGACCTTGCTGACAACTTTATGAGATGAAGTAGGTCTTGTTGCTGACTTCTTGGCAGCCTTTTCTTGCTTCTTAGCAAGAATCTCCTCAGGAATGAAATCTAAGTCTTCTTCATCTGAGTTGAGCTTCTTCCTAGTTCTGGTGGTAGCCTTGGGCAACCCATGAGTGTTGGGGGTGCCTGGATCTGAGAAAGAAATGGCTTCTCGCTTGTTCCAGAACTCATATCAACTCCCTGCTCTGGCAAATTTTGACTGTCTTCTGAGCCTGACATACTAACCCTGTGAATAGAGTATAGGAGAGCATAAGAAGATGAGTCATCACAAAATGAGGCTGACTTTTGAAATTTGAGCAATGAATTTTCAAAAGTTTTGCAATCTGTCAGATAGATATCGGTGTAGCCGAAAAAAAATTGGTGGGGCCGAGACAGACTAACTCCTTAATAGGAACTTGGCAGCCTTTTCGGTCGGACCGAAAAGAGCTACTCGGTTCCACCGAGTCAGTACTGAACCTCACTCAAAAGCATATCGGTGAGACCGATATTTTCGTTTCGGTTCCACCGAGATTTATCAAGCAGACTGCAAAACCCTAGAAAATCCATCTAACATGAGATTTTGGAGTTTTAAGAGGATGGAAACACGTGCAAAGGGTGTAATGATGATTAACAAGTATCTAATGCGCAAGAGTCGGATGGGGAGCGCACTAGAGATCGAATCCGTACTCTAGCTTGGCACGAATCCTCTATGGCGACAACGAGGGAGTAGACTTCGTCAGCGATGACGATTCCCAATGGTGAAGGAGCACAGGGAGACAAGGGCGACAACTAGGGGTCCTTGGAGAGGCACCTTAGGGTTTTGGAGTGTGACGTACGAGATAGAAATTTCAAAGCGTCGGGGGTCCAGCTTTATATACCCGCCACTATCGGTGACACCGATTCTAAGTTTTCGGTGTCATCGAGTGCCTTAACTGTCAGTTGACAGGGACACTCGGTGTAATCGAGAAAATGGAATTGGTGGTACCGAGATTGAAAAACCAAATCAACCCTAGGCATTCGGTGAGACCGAGATTTTCGTGTTGGTTCCACCGAGATGCACTTGGGAGGTTTTAATAGTCAGTCCTTGTCGATACGAAACTCTGAGTGCTCCACACACAGAGAAATCAAAAAGCACTTGTTCAAATTTTGTAATGCAGCATGAATAGAGTATGAGGTGAGAAAGCATAGATAGCTAAAGAAGTGGTCCTAGGCATTCTTGTATATCCAATTGGCAAAAGATAAATCAAAAGCCAAATAGCAACAATTGGATATCCTCGATTGAGAAAATAAATGCAGACCAACAGGCTCACTCAATAAGATGTCAAATGAAATCATGGCAAACATGCACAAATACTCTAGCATCTAACAAGCACTTGGGCGTGACGAAGTCATCTATATATGGTTATTTGACTTAGGATCCAAGTAAGAGTACTTGATCATAGGTCATACTCATCGTTTAAGCACAAGTGGGGTTACCACTTTTACATAAAGCATTTACTGTTTTTCACATACTATGAGATGCTTTGACTCAAGTCTTAGAGTAAAGCTCCCCCTTGATGTGACATCCCCCATAAGAGGGATAAACTAACCTTGGGTTTTGTCGATGAAGACTTCATGTTGGTGAGGTAGTTGTGGATGCTCAAGGTTGATGAAGATCACCAAGAGTTGGGACATTCCTTGTTGATTGCTTATTCTTCTCACCTACATGGGTTAGTCCCAACACACAAGAGACAAATACAAGGATATCTATGGACATGGGGTACAAAGCATGTGTAATGATGTCCATTTATTTGTTGATCACCTTGTCCCTTGCTTACCTTTGAGGGAATGTGTGACTCCTTGATCTATTGCATAGGGTTGATGTTGGTTGCAAATATATCTTGCCAATAATGGATGTGAGTGAATTACATTGGCGGAGTCGCGCCTCAAGAACTCTTTAGTTCTTCTTCTTGGGAATCCACATCAAGTTGATGGGGATCCTGGGTGTTGAAGTAGCACTTGTAGAAGTTGAGCTTGTAGTATCCTTTGGAACCCACTTCACCAAAGCTTGGGATTGATCTTCATAAGAGTCAAAGTCCTCTTGAAGCTTATTATTGCCCTTGAGCTTGGTGTATTGTGGTGGAAGGTCATCTTGAGTGTTTGTTATGTTGGGAGGAGTATTTTCATACTTCTCCTTTTGATGAACAAATTTGGGGTTGGGATATTGACCTTCTTCCCACTCAACTCCATTAGCGTTGAAGTAGCCAACACCACGATTCTTCCGGTATCCTTCGTGCTTGCGTACAATATCATCAAATTGTTTGTACCCTTCATGTCTTTTGTAGATACCTTTCTCTATAATTCCTTTCAATAAAGCATTTTCTTGCTCAAGTGTAACTTGTCTAAGAGAATCATCATTAGTGGAATCAATAGAAATACTAGGAGCAACCTCATTGGGTTTAGCATTTTTATTGTTGCTACTAGATGAAGAACCTTTCTTTCCTTTGTTACTAGTTTCCTTAGATTTGACTTGTGGCATGAATGTAGACAAGAGTAGTCTTTTGGCAATATTAGATGAAGTCTTCCTTTGGAGTTCGTCATTGATAGCTTTAAGAAATTTATGATCTTGCTCCAAATTGAGCTTCTCGAAGCGTAGCTTCTCTTGATTTCTTACAAGCTCTCTATGATCTTCAAAAGTAGATTCCTGAGCTAACTTAAGAGTGTTGATTTATTTATTTAGTTCTTCTATTTTCATCTTATAATCATTAATTGACTTATCTTGACTAGCATGAGTAGTATCAAGTTCATTATGATTAACATCATTAGTTTTATCACATAGCAAGTCATCATCGTAAAGCAAATCATCTTCATCACTATCGAAATCAAGATATTCAAGGTGTGATACCTTGGGGCCTTTAGCCATGAAGAAACTTCCACTTCCTTCATTTGGTGAATCAAATATATCATAGGAGTTGGTTGTCACTAGTGCAATTCCGGCAACACCATCATCATGACTATAGTCGGAGTTGGAGTGATAGCTTCTCTCGGAGTGGTTGTCAGAGTCGGAGCTGGAAACCCATTCACCAACATGAGCTTGATGCTTCCTTCCTGAGTAGCTCTTGGTGTGCTTGTCCTTCTTCTCTGAGTCCCTACTTCTCCTTCAGGGTCTTCATTCATAACGATCATCTCTACTCCTTCTCTCTCTTTGATGTGATTCATTTCTTGAGCTTCGTCTTCTTGGTTACTCTTCTCTTTGCTTGTAGGGAGCCAAGCACTCATTGGAGTAGTGTCCGGGCTTCCCACAATTGTAGCAGTTTCGATCACGACTTGACGAATGCTTACTTTTCATATCTGGAGTTGGAGCTGCCATCTTTGCTTCTATTATTGTAGAACTTGTTGAATTTCTTAACCATGAGGCTTATCTCTTCATTTGTTACAAGGTTGTTGCTTGAGGTAGCGGGAGCATCACTTGTGGCTTTGTAAGCACCACTAGACTTGTGATGAAGGTCTTCCTTGTCTTTGAGTGTCATCTCATGAGCAACAATTCTACCAATCACTTCCGTTGGTTTGAGATCTTTGTAGCTGGGCATCATTTGGATCAATGTACACATGATATCATATCTCTCATCCAAAGCTCGAAGTATCTTCTTGATGATGAACTTGTCAGTCATTTCTTCGCTTCCTAAGCCGGCAATCTCATTGGTGATGAGAGCTAGCCTAGAGTACATTTCAGCGACTCCTTCACCATCCTTCATCTTGAACTTGTCAACTTGACCTTGAAGAAGATCTAACTTGGATTCTCACACGGACTCAGTTCTTTCATGCATATCAACCAAAGTATCCCATATCTCTTTTGCGTATTCAAGACGGCTGATTTTGTTGAATTCTTCAGGACATAGGCAGTTGAAGAGTATGTCACGTGCTTGAGCATCGAGTTGCAATATATTCAATTCATTCACAGATGCTTCACGATATAGTTCCTTTCCATCTACAAAGAATTCACCTTGCAAGCCAACATGAACAACAGCCCAAACGACAGGATTACGACCAAGCAAATGCATTTTCATTTTATGCTTCCAACTAGCAAAATTAGCGCCATCAAAGTACATACCTCTATGGTGATAATTTCCCTCACTACATGCCATACTTCTCCTAGGTTGTGAAACCAATGTAATGAAGACCAAAGCTTTGATACCACTTGTAGGATCGAAAGTAGGTCTAGAGGGGGGTAATTAGACTACTTGACAAAATAAAAGTTTCGCCTTTTCCCAAATTTAATTCCTGGCATGTTTTAGCATTCATAGCATATAAAGTAACACCCAACACGTGCATGTCTAATAGTATAACAGCGGAAAATAAAGACATTGCACATATAAGTAAAGAGAGGGTTAGGAATGCAAACACAAGTGATTACACGATGATTTTTTTCCATGGTTACGAAAGATGGTGCTATCGTACGTCCACGTTCATGGAGTCTTCAACCCACGGAGGATAACGGTCATGAGAGTTCATGGAGGGCTCTACCCACGGAAGGTTCCACGAAGAAGCCACCTTGACTATTCCATGCAGCTTCTGTCCATGAAGGACTAGCCTCAGTATGGGTAGATATTCACGAAGTAGGCAATCTCCTTGCCCTTACAAACTTCTTGGTTCACTCCACAACACGAAGTAGGAGGCTCCCAAGCGACACCTAACCAATCGAGGAGGCACCACCCTCAAAAAGGTAATAGGCTGGGTAATGACAATGAACTCCTTGCTCTTGTGCTTCAAGATGATAGACTGCTCAACAAAAAATATCTCTCTCATAGATTTGGCTTGGTAGAAGAGATGGGACTAGTGGAAACCAACTTGGGGAGGCTATCAAGATCCATATGGTTGGAGTGGAAGATCTTGACCTCAACACAAGGGTAGGTGGTTCTCTCTTAGCAAACTGAGTAGGATAGGTATGGAATAGTTCTGAGTGCTTCTCTGTCGAGTGGGTGGTGGTGAAGTGGTATATATAGGCATCCACAAAAATCCAACCATTTCACACAATAAGTCAGACTCGATGACACCGAAGTGCAAAACTCGGTGGTACCGAAGTGAAAAAAGTGGCAACTTTTGAATCTTGGATGGACCGATATATAACTCTCGGTTGCTCCGACAAGGTGACCAATGGTAGAATTACCAAACTTGGTGATGGCAGTTCACCATTCTCCCTCGGACCGAAAATGAGAATTTGCGTAATAGGAAGTTGGCAACCCAACTCGGTGGCACCGAGTGTTGTGTCGGCTGCACCGAAGTGTCAGGGTTTGGCTAAGTCTATCTAGGGTTTGGAACTCGGTGGCACTGGGATAGGAAAGTTGGTTGCACGGATTTCGTATATTCAGCTTAAGACAAACTTTGGTGGGAGAGTATGTGGATGTTTTGGTGACTGTCACTTGTGCATGTTTGAGCATATTGTTCACCATCAAAACTTTACCCCCTTTTAATAGTATTGGTTTTCCTATAGACTCAAAGTGATTTCTCACAAATATAAAATGTAGAGTCCTCTTGCTTGAAACTTGGCCAACCTATTTCCTTGCATCTTGGGGTAATTCCACAAACCTTGTGCCATTCCCATCATTGAACTTTTCCTGAAATATACTTGGTGAAGACATTAGATCAATGACTTATATGTTGTTATTAATTACCAAAACCACCAAGGGAGAAAATGTGCTTTCATCAGCCCTCGGCAGGCCCGAGCCAATTGGCCACCGCTCCACCGCATCGCAACGCCAGCCATTTGTCGATGCGGTTTCAAGCCCCCAAGTGGCGAAGTGGCCCTTTCTAAGCACATGGTGACTCGCTGGAAGACAGATTATGCCTCCTTGACACCAGTCCAGAGGTGTGTCAAGATATGGTGCAACAGTTAGCTAAAGTGGTGGCAAAAGCTTGCTAGGAATGCATGCCCACACGCCACCTAGACTACCATTTATGGCATTTTGTCCTTAGTGCCAGAGTTAGGTAATATAGCACTATAGGCTATCTAATCACTAGATAATGTCTGTTTTGCAACTCTGGTTTCCGCTTGAGCTATAAAAGGAGGCCCAAGGCAACCTAGCTAAAAATTCTGTCCATTGGACACTTGTAGTCGCGTAGCAACTCTCCCGAAGGCAACCCTTGTCGGGTCTGACTGTTGTGCATGCTTCGTGTTCCTCCAATCAATCCACCAAAGCATTAGTGAGGTTTGACGCTTCTCAACGGCCCGAACCTGGGTAAAACACCAGCGTCTCATCGTCGTGCTATGTCACCACCTCCTCTCTTTGTTCATGCGACATCACCCCTACCGAACCACAAAGGGTCACGTGGCCCCATAGGTGATCGAGTGCATCGAGCCCCGACATCAATTTTGGGACTCGATGCACTCGATCACCTATGGGGCAATGTTCCCCTTTGTGGTTCGGTTGGGGTGAGTTCACATGCACAAAGAGCAGAGGTGGTGAGATGGCACGATGATGAGACGTTGGTGTTTTACCCAGGTTTTGGCCTCTGAGAAGCGTAAAACCCTACACCTGCTATGGTGGATTGACCTGAGGAACACGAAGCATGCACATCGCTCGACCTCGGCAAGGCCGCCTTTGGGGGAGCTACTATGCGAGTACTAGTGCCCAAAGGTCTG
Organism: Hordeum marinum; assembly: GCA_022496015.1. NCBI lineage: Eukaryota > Viridiplantae > Streptophyta > Magnoliopsida > Poales > Poaceae > Hordeum > Hordeum marinum. Next base: position 179,233,613 of record CM039675.1, on the reverse strand, counting down.
AATCATTAGCTAGATTTCCTTGGGCCTCCTTTTATAGCTCAAGGCGCAACCACAGTGGCAAGACAGTCATTATATAGTGATTAGATATCCAAAAGTACTATCATACCTAACTCTGGCACTTAGGACAAAATGCCATAAATGCTAGTCTAGGTGGCATGTGGTACATTCCCGACAAACTTTTACCATCGCTTTAGCTAACTATTGCATAATATATTGACACGCCTCTGGACAGGTTTCAAGGAGGCATAATCTATTTTCCAGCAAGTCGCCACGTGCTTAGAGAGAGCCACTTAGCCACCTGGGGGCTCGACACCGCATCGACAAATGACTGGCATTGCGATGCGATGGAGCGGTGGCCAATCGGCTTACGCCTGCCGGGGGATGGCTTGCCGGGTCTTCCTGAAGATGTGTGCGCCTCGGTCCCCAGCAGGTATCATGGACGTGACTGGTGCGGTTCGGGCCCACTACAGGCTATTTTATCAACCTTGCCTATGTTGCTTAGCCAGCATAGGTTGCTTCTATTGGAGGTTTGGTCTTGAATGTTGGTTCTGTCTTCTTACATTGATGGGTTCCACTACTACTACGTATGCATAAGTTAGGGGAACTGGGTACCCCAGTCCTAGTGCACCGACGGGAGCCCCCAGGTCTGGCCCAAATACGCTCGCCCAGCGCCATTGGGTCGGGCCCAAAATTCATGCACATGCGCGCAATATGAGGAAGTAACTACCAAGTTTCAAGCCAGCACTTACCCACTATCTCAGGCCGTTTCCACCAAGCGCGCTGCATGCATTGCGTGGAGTTTGCGGTGGATGCGTATGGCTTGAAGGCATGGGGGTTGTAGAAACTGCAATGCCAGGAATTGGAGCAATGGGGCGCTTACCTATTCGCCCGTGATCGTGGATAGTGAGATTAGTGGAGATGGGTGGCCGCCTTGGAGCGGAGGAGATCCAGCCCCATGCGCTCCCCTATAAATTGGGGGCAGGGGCACAATGGGCGATGCTCATCCATCCCCTTCTCCTCCATGATGTCAGGTTCACATAGCTTGTCCTTATTCTCTCGTCTTTGGATGCATCAGCCTCCACCATGACAAGGGGGCGAAGACGGCCCCCAGCTTCTACCATGTCGATGAGAGTATCCCCTCGGGATCATGTCGCTGCTACAGTCATGGTGGCAGAGGACAGTTGTAGCGTGCCTGGTGGGAGCGCTATAAGAGGTCGGGGCCGATGTGAGGCTCGTGGCAAGGGGAGGCAGAGCGCCGCACTCGATCCTCCTCCACCGGCGGTTCCTCCTTCAGCAATAGAACATACTGAGGTTATGGCACTGGAGTTCATCGTTAGGCTGCGTGGCCCTCCCCGTAGCTGTTTGTGACTCCCTTGTCCTTTCGCCAAGGTGATGGAGGTCGACAAGCCGCACATGATGTGGCTGCGGGTGCACGGTTGCTATAATGGTGTCGTGTAGGTTAACATCGAGTTTCCGGCGCCCCATGTCATGTTCCTCAGTCGTGGGTGGAAAACCTTTGCATGTGCCCATAGCTTCAAGGGTGGGCACGTCCTCCGCTTTAAGCTGGTGGAGGCCGACATGCTCTCTATCAAGATCTATGGGTATTCGGGCACTCGTCTTGGCTGCTACGAAGAGATCTCGAGCCACGTTGAAAGATCCTCCTCGAGTGACAGCGACAAAGAGGACAGTGTCTGTGAAGATGAGGATAGCAAGCCTTCGGTCGTGAAGTCAGAGTACGAAGACTCGGGCTCCACCTGACCGTCTGTCGCACCAACACCGGCAGCTAGACCACCGGTAGAGCGATTTGCCGAGGGTTCTCGACTTGGGCGCCGCCTTCTCCCCCAGCTGGATCCTGGTAGGCTCGTGGACTTTGGCTTTGTCTTCCCTTTCGGTGGTCCTGCCAAGCCGTGCCCTGCTGGTCGGTGACGGGGTCAGGCTGGGCTTTTGTTACGGCCCTCCTTTCGTCCTTTCTCCCTTTAGTAGCTCATTCCTAGGGGAGAAAGTCCAATAAAGAGTTTACTAAGAGGCATCCTCCGATGTAATCTTTATCCATTTTGTATCAAAAATGAATGAAAGAATGATATTTCTCTTCTTTCAATACTATTCCTTTCTCCCCTTGTTTGTACTGTGTCAGCATGTTTGTCCTTGCCGCTCAGAACTATTTGTCGGGTTCTTATAAACCGCGAGCGCCAAAGGGGGAGAAAGCCCTCGGCAGCAGGTTGGTATCGTTCCCCAGCAAGGCTCCTTGTCGGTATCGGTGTGGGCCCCCAGAGCTGATAAGCAATAGGAGCTGGGGGACAGCTCGTCCCAACAAGGGTTTCCAGTGCGTGAAGGACTCCATTCTACACAATCAAAAGGATAGCAAGGGTTTCCTTAAGGGAGCAAATGGCATCAAGCTTGGGATATGCGATTAGACTTATCTTTTCAGGTAGTATCCCTTTTTGGAGTATGACGGTCAGCCATCCCTGTTTCTTTGTGCATCTTCCTTGTTTTCCTGATGGTCAAACGTGTAGGGCAAAAGGCCTCTGACCACTGGAGAGAGATAATGTGGCAACAAGGATCATGGGTTCATCAAGTACTCTAGCAAATTTCTAGAACTTAAAAGTGATAACATTGCAAAATAAAAATGCATAGTAAGTATGGAGTGTGATGGTATGATGCAATCCCTAGATTTATTATTGCGTGCACAGGATCTGTGCCTGGCTTTGTACAAAGGGTTACATGCAACTGTAGCAAGGCTTGTACAACAGGTGGCTGCCGGGGACTGAGCCCAGCGGCCACGCCTTATGGGTAGAACTTGCGAAGATGCTCAATATTCCATAAGTTAACCATTTTGATGTCATCTTCGTTCTCGAGACGAACTACGCCAGGTCTGGTGACTCGTACTACCCTATAAGGGCCTTCCCACTTTTGTGTCTACTTATTGGTACCCTTGGCCGACTGAACGCGCCTAAGGACAAGGTCGCCTTCCTCAAGGCTCCGGGTGTGGACCCTGCATCTATGATAGAGGCGTAGGGCTTGCTGGTAGCGTGCATCATGTACAGAGGCCTGGAGACGATCTTCCTCGAGGAGCATGCTATTATCCTGACGTAACTACTCTTGCTATACTTCATCTTAGGCAAGTACTCGAGGTGACCCGTATATGAGTTCCATGGGGAGAACTGCTTCCTCCTCATACACTAGGGAGAAGGGCTTCTGGCCGGTAGCTCGATTTGGTGTCATTCTGGGGGACCAAAGAACCACCGACAACTCATCTATCCAGCACTTGTTGCTTCTTCACAGTCTATCAAAAGTTCTTGTCTTGTGTCCTCGCAGCACATCAGAATTCATCCTCTCAACTTGCCCTTTGCTTCTTGGGTGGGTAAAAGAGGAGAAGGAGACATTGCTTTAAAGGCTTTGGATGTATTGCATGAAAGCGTGACTCATGAACTAGGTGCTGTTATTGGTGATCACCTTGTTGGGCACTCCAAAACAGCACACTAGTCCTTCCATGAACTTGATAGCTGACTGCGTGGTCACCTTCCTCACTAGTTCCACCTCAGGCCACTTTGTAAACTTGTCCATTGCTACGAACAAGAGTTCAAATCCCCCGACGACACGAGGAAAGGGGCCCAAAATGTCGATCCCCAGACCGAGAATGGCTAGGATAAAGGGATCATCTTTAGAGCTTGCTCTGGTTGGTGGATGTTATTGGAATGGAACTGGCAGGCTTCATATTTGGTGACTAGCTCACTTGCATCCTAGAGGGCAATGGGCCCACAGAAACCCTACCGGAAGGCTTTTGAAGAAAGGGCCCTTGATCCAATGTGAGACCAACAAACGCCTCCGTGAATCTCTGCCAATAGCCTCAGTCCATCGTCCCGGCAAATGCACCTCAATTTCACATGGTTTGGTCTTTTTCTGTACAGGGTGTCATTGACAAACAGGTACATACTTGACTGGCAGGCTAATTTTTCGGCTTCTTCTTGCTCTTCGGGAAGTTCTCCTGTTTGAAGGAAGTGTACTATATGTTGTGCCCAAGCTGGAGCTTGTGGCTCGACAAATAGGACTAAAGGCATCTCCTCGTTCATAGGAGCGCTTACCTCGATCGCAAGAACCTGGGGTACTACAGGAGGGAGCTGCTCAACAACTGAAATAGGACTGCCCCGGGCAGCCTCTCTACCAGTTGCTTCAGCAAGCTGTGTCAGGAAATGCTTATTGGAGTTCAGTTTTCTCCCTTTCCTGGTCATTGCTGATGGGGACACTGATGGCTCAGTGAGCTGGAGGACAAAAGTTCCTGGTTCCACTAGAAGTTTCTGTGCGGCACACTTTGACAGATGATCAGCGATGTTGTTTTCTACACGAGGCACATGTTGTGCATGTGATCCATCAAAGTGTTCTCCAGCTTCCGCACTTCTTCCATGTATGCTTCCATCAACGCTCTGACATTTTATGTTGACTTGTTTCACCACGAGTTGAGAATCTCCTCCGAAGATCAGTTTCTTGATTCCCAGCTCCATCGTGATTCTGAGTCCAACAAGTAGACCCTCATATTCTATGGTGTTATTGGTGGCCTCCTGCTGGGGAAAGTGCATTTGAACCACATTTTTGAGATGATATCCAGTCGGGGCGACAAGTATCACGCCCGCTCCAGCGACCTGAAGCGAGAAAGCACCGTCAAAGTACATGATCCAGTCCTTAGGCGCTTCTTTGTCGGGAAGAATTGTCTCTGGAACCTCTTCGTCTGGCGTGGGCGTCCATTCTGCAATGAACTCTGCCAACGCCCTGCTCTGAATTGTGGAAGTGCTCTCATACTTCAATCCAAAACTTGACATCTCTATCGCCCACTCAACTATCCTGCCAATGGCTTCAGGGTTCCTCAATATACGCTGTAGCGGATAATGGGTGACAACTGTGATCTCGTGGCCTTGGAAGTAGTGGTGTGGTTTCCTTGAGGCCATGATGAGGCTGAAGATCAGCTTTTGCAGTCCAGAGTACCTTGACCTAGACCCTTGTAATAAGGATGTGAAAAATTACACTAGTCGTTGCACCACTTTCTTCTTTGCCACTTCCTTGAAACTGACTTCGGTTGCTTGCTAAGGTTCCCCTTGGTTTGTATCAGGTCCTATGAAAAATGCTTTGGTTTTGCCCCCGATAGCATCAGTCGCACCGACTGCATCTTCATCCACTTCTCGCCGCACCACCAGTGTTGCACTACCCACTTGATTTGTCGTCGCCAAGTATAAAAGCAATTGTTCTTGCGGTTCAGGCGCAACCAAGGTGGGAGCAGAGGAAAGGTAAGCTTTTAGATCTTGCAGCACTGCTTCTGCTCCCAAGTTCCACTTCATCGGGTCGTCCTTCTTCAGAATCCTAAAAAATGGCAGGGCGTGTTTAGTGGATTTGGGGATGAACCTACTGAACGCAACAATCTATTCGGCCAAGTGTCGTGCGTCCTTGACGGACTTGGGTGTTCATATCTATTCGATTGCCTTGATCTTGTTGGGATTGGATTCTATTCCCCGCTAAGACACAAAGAACCTAGGTAGCTTGTCAGATGGGACACCAAACACACACTTCTCAGGGTTGAGCTTTAAATTGATCTTGCACAAGTTCATAAAAGTTTCTTCCAAGTCTTGTGAGTGTTGCTTCATCTTTGGTTTTGACTAATATGTCATCCATGTAAGCTTCCACGTTTCTGTGCAACTAAGGTTCAAATCCAATCTGCACGGCCCATGGAAAGGTGGAACCATCGCTCTTTAACCCGAAGGCATACTACAAAGCAGTACATGCCACATGGAGTTATGAACGCGGTCTTTTCCTCACCTTCCTTGGACATGAATATCTGATGATATCCGGAGTATGCGTCCAAGAAGGAAACTAAGCCACACCTGGAAGTGGAATCACCAATCTGATTGATATGTGGCATCGGAAAAGGGTCCTTTGGGCATGCTTGGTTCAAGTCAGTGAAATCTATGCAAAGCCTCCATTTCCCATTCGCCTTGCGCATGACTACCAGGTTGGCTAACCAAGTTGGGTGCAACACTCCTCTGACCAAACCACCTGCATCTAGCTTCCTGATTTCCTCGGCGATGAACTGCTGCCGCTCCAAGGCTTGCTTCCTAACTTTTTTGCCTGACGAGCCTGGCATGAGAGAAGACAGCAAGGTGGTGCTCATTTACCTCCCTGGGAACACCGGAGATGTTGGATGGTTGCCAAGCAATCACATCGACATTCTCCCACAGGAAGGCAATAAGCGCGCTTTCCTATTTGTCATTTAGGGTGACAGTGATGGTGAACGTACCACCAGTGCCATCCTGCCCTGCCGAGATCTTCTTCATCACATGATAAGTGACCTTGGATATTTTGCTAGAGGACTACTTCGGCAGGTCATCGACGAGTGTAGCACACAAGAGGCGTGCTTCTCGTAGTCCCTGCCGGTGTCCCTGCTAGACTTTTTTGCCTTCTCTGATTCCTTGGCAGAAGATGGGATTTCCATGACCTCCACTCCTACAATGTCTCGATACATCTTGTCCACACATATAACCGCATCCTTCTTATCAGATGTAATGGAGATGATTCCCATGGGCCCTGGCATCTTCAAAATGTTGTAAGTGTAGTGGGATGTTGTCATGAATTTTGCCAGATCTGGACAACCAAGAATTCCGTTGTAAGGCAGAGGGAGTTCGACCACATCAAACACCACCTTCTCAATCTGATAGTTCAACTCCCTGCCAAACGTCAAACGCAAATGGATCTTTCCCTTGGGTCGGCTCATGTCAGGGTTGACTCCTTGAAACGTACCCATAGCTTTGAGCCCTTCGTCTGGGATCTGCAACCTTTCGACCACCTTAGGGGAGATCAAGTTTGACCCTGCCCCACTGTCAACTAACATCTTGGTTACTTTGAGGTTGCGGATTGTGGGGAGACCAACTACGGAAAACATCCGACCGCAGTGGTACGGTCAGGATGATCCTCTTCATCAAAGATGATAGGCGTGCGGGACCATTTGGGTGGTCTTCTGGACTCTACAGCTAGCTCCATGGCATTAACCTCATGTGCCCAGTGCTTGAGCTGGTGATGAGAGGAATGCAAGGATGCACCCCATCAACACACATGGCTTCAGTTGCCTTCTAGAATTCTGGATCAATGGAATCTTCTCCATCATCCTCATCTTCAATCATATCATCTCCTTGTTTCTTCTTTCAGCCTTTGGATGGTTTTTCCTTCTGCTACGGGGCCTTGCTGTAGCGGCCTCCTCTACTACCAAGGCACTTCTTGGCAGCACCATCTTGGCCTCTCTCCTTGTCACGCTTCTCATATTCAACCTTCTGCTTCTCAGCAAGCTGCTCAACTTGGCGGGATTCTTGGAGATCATGACCTTTGGTGTGGTGGATTTTGCAGTATGGCCCGTCGGACTTTCTCGTATTCTCTGCCACTATGGACTCTCGACAATCAGTGCACGCAATAGCTCCCTTGCCGAGGGCTTCGTCCTTGGCCTTCTTGCTAGCACTAAGATCACCAGATCTCTCAATGGCCATCAATTCCTATCACTTACACTTCTTATTGCACCTTCGCCTTTGTCCCTTCGAGCCAGGAACATTGTCGTTGTCATCTGAGTCGACTTCAATGCCAGCCTCCTCTCCGGGGAGTCGCTTTCCTTCCTCAACACGATCACAATTGTCTGCCAATGTGAACAACTCATTGATGGTCTTAAGGAGTCTAACATTCATCTTGGCCTGCATCCTCTTGTTGCGCACGTTCGAATGGATCACGACAATCACGGCTAGGGGGTGTTTCTCTGGAGTGTTGAGATGTACTGGACTGAGTCTCTGGATGTACTTCCACAAGGTTTCTTCCTCCTTCTATGGAAGAACTTGCAGGTCGCTGGGCTGTCCTAGATCCTGGCGGCCTAGAGTTCTCCGGTAGGTGCATCAGCCATGATCTCACATATTGCTTGAGTGACAAAGGGAAATAGTTGGCGAGCACCTTCTCATCTCTTCCCCCACTGGCTTGAATGGCTATTGTATAGATGCCTAGGAATTCCGCCATTTTTTGCCGTCTATTCAGGCTTGAAAGCTCGGGCCGATAGCCAGTGGACCTATCGTAGCTCACGAGTGAAGGCAGGGCACCCAACCTCATAAGGCAGGTACCCACCAGCATTGGGTGCGGGGTCGCAAACATCTGGGCTATTGTGCCTATCAGATTGACAGTGTCCTTCCGAGCGAAGCTATATGGTGATGCGCACATCTTTCTTCCGTCGTTCTTCCAGGAGACATGGGTAGTCCCGACGATCGTGCGGTCTGAAGAGGCCATAGATGCCTCGTCAGGCTCGTCCGCATGTACAGCTTGTTCTAGATGCCTTTGGGTCTGTTGAAGCGGAGGGGATTGCACCATTGGTGTGCCCCCTCGACGTGGCCATCAGCCCGGGCCTCCTTCAACATCGACGGATGCCATGACGTCTCTACATGCTGTGATTTGTTGTCTTTGATGAAGGCAATCAAACTCTCGATGGTGGCTCTCCACTCATCCATCTTTTCTGCTGCCGACGGGAAGGTTAGCAGCAGTTGGGCCTGCACCATCGCTTTCGCTGCCGTGTCTGGCATGGCTAGCGAGGCGGATCGCGACATCGCTTGACTCCTGGTGGAAACAAGAGGGGCGTCGCTGCATTCTAAGCGCCACGCACCGGTCACCGGGGTGATCTAACATGGATGAGGTCGAGCTTGTGGGTTTAGGGACCATTCGGTGCTCCGTCTTCCTTTAGGTCAGGCGCGTGCATGTGGCAGGTGTAGCTGGAAGATCATGGCTGGACCCAGATTGGACATCTCTCTCGCGGCTGCGGCACCAGTGTAGCGAGGAGGTGGAGGCTAAAATGTTTTCTCTGCCCGCGGCACTAGGGCCGAGCTTGCCAGGATGTTGTCCTTGTTGCTCCTCTTCGGCATTCCTCGCTCCAGTTTCGCATGCGGGGGACACGACGAGGGCACCTCCACCGCCAGTCACGTTGCCCATGACACCCACCTTACTCATCGCTGACACGGTGCGTATGCCGTCTCCAGCTGCGTGCGAGGGGGCCTCCGAAGCGGAGGGATGCATGGTCGCGCTGGGCTTCTTCTTGGAAGCCATGAAGGAAGAAGACGACGATTTAGATCGACACGCTACTGACGATCTCGAGTGCGCACAAATGACACCCCCTACCTGGCGCGCCAAAGATGTCGGGGCATGATGCACTCGATCACCTATGGGGCCATGATCCGCTTTGTGGTTTGGCAGTGGTGAGGTTGCATGTACAAAGAGCGGTGGTGGTGAGGCAGCACGACAATGAGATGCTGGTGTTTTACCCAGGTTCGGGCCGCTGAGAAGCATAAAAACCTACTCCTACTTTGGTGGATTGATCGGAGGAACACGAAGCATGCACAACACTCAGGCCCATCAAGGGTTGCCTTTGGGAGAGCTACTATGCGAGTACAAGTATCGAACGGTCTGAATCTTTAGCTATGGTTGCCTTGGGCTCCTTTTATAGCTCAAGCGGCAACCACAGTGTCCAAACATACATTACATAGTGATTAGATAGCCAACAGTGCTATCATACCTAACTCTAGCACTTAGGACAGAATGCCATAAATGCTAGTCTAGGTGGCGTGCGGGGATGCATTCCTGGCAGGCTTCTACCACCGCTTTAGCTAACTGTTGCACCATATCTTGACACACCTCTAGACGGGTGTCAAGAGGCCATAATTCGTCTTCCAGTGAGTCGCCATGTGCTTAGCGAGAGCCACTTAGCCACCTGGGGGCTCGACATTGCATCGACAAATGACTTGGGTTGTGATGCGGTGGAGTGGTGTCCGACCGGCTCGCGCCTATCGGGGGATGGCTTGCCACGTGTTCCTAAAGATGTGTGCGCCTTGGTGTAGGATCGCTAGAAGAGTGTCTAGAGGGGGGTGAATAGACTATTAGGAGATGCAAGGATTTTTCCCGTGGTTTTGATAGGTAGTGCTATTGTACGTCCACGTTTATGGTGTCTTTAACCCACTAAGGGTAACGGTCGCGAGAGTCCACGGAGGGATCCACCCATAAGGGTCCACGAAGTAGCAAGCTTGACTATTCCATAGGGCATCCATCCACGAAGGACTAACCTCACTATGGGTAGATCTTCACAAAGTAGGTGATCTCCTTGCCCTTACAAATTTCTTGGTTCACTCCACAACACGAAGTAGGAGGCTCCCAAGCGACACCTAACCAATCTAGGAGGCACCACCCTCCAAAAGATAATAGGCTTGATAATGACGATGAACTCCTTGCTCTTGTGCTTAAAGATGATAGACTCCTCAACACACAATCACCCTCTCACAGATTTGGCTTGTTAGAAGAGATGGGATTGGTGGAAAGCAACTTGGGGAGGCTAGAAATCAAGATCCATATGGTTGGAGGAAGATCTTGAACTCAACACAAGGGTAGGTGGTTCTCTCTTAGAAATCTGAGAATGATAGGTATGGAATAGTTCTGAGTGCTTCTTCTTTGAGTAAGTGGTGGTGAAGGGCTATATATAGGCATCCCCAAAAATCCAACCATTACACACAAAATGACCAACTCAGTGACACTGATTTGTTAATCTCGGTGATACCGAAGGGACCAAAAGGTGGCAACTTTTGAATCTCGGTGAGACTGGTTTAGGAATCTCGGTTGCACAGAAAAGGTGACCAACGGTCAGAATTGCCAAACTCAATGACGCAGATTCAACATTCTCGGACGGACCGAAAGTGTGAACTTGCATAACAGAAAGTTGGCTGCCCAACTCGGTGGCACCAAAAGCAGTGTCGGCTGCACCAAAGGGTTAGAGTTTGGCTGAGTCTGTCTAGGGTTTGGAATCGGTGGCACCGGGATAGGATTGTTGGTTGCACCGATTTTAAATGTTTGGCTAAAGATAGACTTTTGTATGAGAGTTTGTGGATGTTTTGGTGACTATCACTTGTGCACGTATGAGCATTTTGTTCACTAACAAAACCTTACCCCCTTTTAATAGTATTGGCTTTCCTATGGACTCAAAGTGATTTCTCACAAATGTAAAATGCAGAGTCCTCTTGCTTGAAGCTTAGCCAACCTATTTCCTTGCATATTGGGGTGATTCCATAGTCTCCACAATCCTTTTGCCATCCCTATAATTGAATCTTTCCTGAAATATACTTGGTGGAAACATTAGTTCAATGACTTATATGTTGTTATTAATTACCGAAACCACGAAGGGAGCAAATGTGCTTTCAGTCACCCCCTTTTTGGTAATTGATGACAACATGCAATCAAAGCTTCAAATAAAGGTATGGATGGATGCAATGAAGGCTTTGAGAAACACATGACCGAGATTTGCTCCCCCTAAATGTGTGCATTCCTTTAAAGGATAGTTGCTTTGGAATGCATGGACACATATATAGATGAAGGGATATAGGAAGTCATGTGTATCTTGGCTATATGCATCAATATATGTTAATGAAGTGTATATCTTTGATCAAGACATCACCCTTTCAAATAATATGTGCAAGAAGCAAGAGATCATATTGATCAAAGATATGATGCATATACTTACCTTGAGTTCTTGATCATTCTAGTAGTAGAGACACACTTGAGAAAACAATGTTAGGAAACACAAGAGTATTATACTAATCAAAAGAAATAGAACTCAAAGAATACCAAGATATGGAGAACATATAAAATATGATAATCCTTACGATTGATATGTCTCCACCTTTAGCATTAATCTCTTATATCTTTTCTCCCCTTAGATATGAAAGTGGTAGTTCATCCTTTGTGGGGACCCTGACTCATAAGTCGTGAGCACCGAATGCACGTGTACAATGATCCCAGAGATCAATGCTCACTGAACACACAGAAGCTGAACAACAAGAGTCTTACATCCACATTTAGTGTCTTACACAAATAAAGACCATGAAGATCTAGTCTTACATAGATAGGGCCACGAGGACCAAACACTTAAGTAGAACAAGCAGTGGAAATCTTGATCGAAAGCGTGAACCCATTGCCATGTTCCTTAACCTACAAGCATTCTGGCTGGGAAGCATCCTAGTTCACATGTTCGTCACCAACAAACTCTTCAACGTACTCCTGTTCTTCCATGCCTGGTCAATTAAATAACCAGCGGCAAGCCAATGAGTACTTTGAATGTACTCGCAAGCAACCCAAGTTGTGGAACAAGGTAATAATGATGCATAGTATAGCACTAAGTAGGTAATTTGTGGAAAGCTAATTTTTTAAATGAAATGACATGATCAAGTAACTAGGTAAGCATGCATCAACAGTTGGCAGCTATCCATATGAACAAGTTATAGATATACTCAAAAATAGGGGGTTGAACATCTCATGTTCATTCTTTATGCTAAGTCATTGGACTTAGTCCATCGTCAAGCTAAGTCATCGGACTTGGCTCAGGTAACCTCTTTGTCACCAACACACACACTCACACAAAGTTTGTGAAAACATTCGGACATAGTCTAAGCAGCAGCACCCAACTGTCCTTGGCCATGGATACGGCTATTCGAATAATTTTACACTCTGCAGAGGTTGCACAATTTACCCACAAGACTTGGGGAACTTCCATGACATCCACGACTCGTGGTATATAGCATACCCAAGCTAAGCACCCGAACAATGCCTTTCCCCTAGCAAAACTAAACAAAGAGTCCAATCGATTGGTACCCAACCCTCACAATGTACATCACACGAGCCTCGCTCCAGATTGTACCAACCATGAGGGGACCAATCGTGTGCCCGGTGCCTATGAGGACAGCGCATGATCGTACATACCGGTATGACCCCGTATCGAGAGTGACCATGCCACTCCCGCCACTAGTAATGCGGGCTCCTTGCCAGTACCCACCAAGGTAATCAAAAAAGCCCCGTCCCATAAGGGGTATCTTGGTTGCGCATGTATGGTTGGGACGGTCGACAAATCTTAAATCTAATCCGTTTTTCAAAACACATTCACTTGCTTCGATACACCACTTCTTTCTCAAGTGGTCACCCATATCATTATCATCTCCCTCAGGCATTAGTGGCACCCGACGGGTTTTTCAAAATGTCTTTGAAATCATCTCCACCTCTCCATAACTATGCATAAGTCCCATCCCACTTGCGTATCAACTATCAGCACCCTATCTCCACCAACCCGCACAACTATCATAAGGTGGTAGGGTCATGCACGATGCAAGTGTCAATGGTAAAAGTATTGGAGGCATCCCACCGAAGGGGGGAACACCACATCATGATCAATCATCGAATCAAAAAGTGTTATATGTCATGCATGAAAGGTTTCTTAACATGGTCAAAGGGATGCTTGCCTGTCTCAACAAAGTCTCCGGGGTCTTCAAAGTCTTCGGGTCCAACTTCCTCGTCAACAGCACAATCTATCGTCGCGAATAAAAGTGATAAAAATAAGCATCACACAAAAACAGAGCACACTATGCTGGATTTAAAATGCTACCCTACTCTAATAAATGCTAAAAGTTATACTAAAATATTTGTCTAGGGTTCTGAGCTTAAAAAGATTTTCAAAACAATTTAAAACACAGTAAAAAGATGCCTAAATATAGGTTTTAAAATAAAACAGTGCATAAAAGGTTTTCAAAATTAAACAAGAAGGGCACTATTAAAATCTAGGGAATATCCTAGGAATTTAGGTACAAAAATTATTGTCATAGGATTTTTATTGAGCTCTGTGGGATTTTTGCAAAATCCCATAGAAAAGAAAAATAATAAGGCCACGGGAACCTGGGCCAGAGGCGGCCAGAGCCTGGGCCGGCCCAGCTCGCCAGCCAGCTGGCCTCGCATGTGGCCAAGTTTAAACCTGACGCGCGGGGCCCGCCCATTTGTGACCGCGAGCGGGACAGAGAGAGAGCACGGGAGTGGGAGAGAAAGGCCGACATGTGGGTCCCACCTGTAGGATCCTTCTCCCACCTTGGGGCAGAGGGGCGGAGAGGCTCACCGGCGGCGGAAGTAGGCACAGTGAGGGGAGCTAGAGGTGGGGACGGGCTCTACATCGAGTTGCCGGTCTAATGGAGGTGGAAGGGCGGCAGGAGGTGGCCAGATTTGCCGGCGGGGAGATGGCCGCGGCAGAGGAGCTTCGGGAGGAGGACATGTCGGTCACCCTACCGACCAAACAAAGCGGAAAATGTGGGGAATGGGTCAGGGAGCTGAGGGGAACCCAACGGGACAGGAACGGGGGCCGGAGAGGGGAGGTACCCAAATATCGATGGTGAGATGGCCGCGGCGGTCCTCGGCTCGATCTCGAGCACAAAGGCGTCAATGGCTCTCTGGGGCATAGGTAGGTTGCTGGGGAGTGGAGAGAGAGACCAGAGGGGAAAGAGGGTCCTGGGAGGCTCTTTTATAGGTGCCCGGTGGTCCGCCGAGCTCGGGTGCGCCGGCGAGCTCGGGGCCGGGGCCAGGTTCGATCAGAGGGGGCAAGGGCGAGTCTATGGCGTTTCTGGGGCTGGTCTAGGCCGAGGGAGAGAGGAGAGAGAGGCGGGCGAGCGCGCGCGTGAGAGCCCCGTGGTTGTCCGGCTCGGGAGGCCACGGCGCGTGCGAGGAGGTCCAGAGAAGGGAGAGAGGAGGGGCACGACAAGGTGGCGTCGCGCGAACACCCAGGCCAACCATCTGGCGAGAGGGGGGATCGCTCGAGGTGGTCGGGGCCATCCAGTGGGCTACGGCTACAGTGCCTCTTGGCACTATAGCACGCTTGAGTGCGCGTGTTTGGCATGCCAATGGCATCTTTTGCGTGGCCAAGAGTGTCTAGGGGTATCTAGGGGTGCCTAGGCTAGAGAAAAGGGCCTTGGATGCTTCAGGAGAGGAATAGAGTAAGAGGGGAGGGGAGAGAAAGCTCTGCGAGTGCTGTCTAGGGGTAAAAATGGGGGTTGTACCCCACCTCCACATGGCTTGAGGAATTGAGATTTTTACTGGGGGTGCTTGGGCATAGCCAGAAGGTGTGGTAAAAGTTTGAGGGCAAGGGGAAGAGAGAAAAGGGGTGAAATCAGAGACTTACCATTTCACCAAAAGGTGTTTGATGGTGATTTGGCCCAGTAGATGAATCCTACATGCCTTAATAATTAACAGAATCGAAGGGTGGTCACAAGTAGGACTTATCACCAAGTTTGAGAGAGTTTGATGAAAGTTCACAATGGGACTTAGTGGAAACCCAAAAATCAACAAATTTTGGTTTCTCTAGATCTGGACATGCTAAGCTTTTACCCTTGATGCACCACTTAGTGTAGAATCATTATTTGGTGATTAGAACATGTCCACAAGGTTTGAGGGTAAGGGGAGAAACTTCACAATGTAAAGTTGTTCAAATTTGAATCTGGACAGGAAGTGTTTTGGGATGGTTTCATAAAAAAAAGCAACTTGGATTGAGGTGAAACTTTGCAAGATCCTCACCTATGATAGTGTTGACTTGCTAGAATTTTCCTGGAATTTATTGAGAATATTTCTTATAGAAATATTTCAAAAGCTTGATTTGAACAGAAAGGGTTTTGAGGAGTTTTGCCCACAATTTGAACATGCCCTTGTGTTGAAACTCATATATATGAAAATATATGTCCACTCAGTTTCCCTAAATTTTCTCAAATATTTTAAAAGCATTTAAATAATTTTTCCCTATGAAAGACCATTTCTGGTCTTAATAAAAAGCCTTTAAATAAAATATTAAAATAATCTTTAAAATTAATATTTGGTGGTTTTGGGAAGTCATAAACATAGTAAGTTTGAAATAAAGGCTTTGGGGAAGAAGGTTCCACCCAATTTGAGGACTTGCAATGCAAACCTCAACTCAGGGGGTTTTGAAAACCTAATTTGAGTAAATCCTTTTTGGTCAAAATAAAATTTGATAAAAATAGTTTTGGGCACTATTCACATGGCATGATCATTGGGCAAGAAGTTTGGGTCTAGGAAGATGAATATGGAGAGGGATAGAATCTAGGAGTGCCACAAACCACAATCAACAAGCAAACAAGCAAAAATTCAAACAAGCACAAGCATTGAAAAAGTTTTAATTGGTTTCAGATATATAAATCCACACATGACAAGGTGATACAAACACAGGGTGTGATAGACCTACCCCCTTACAAGAATCTCATCCCCGAGATTCCTAGGCTAAGTGCTAAAAAGATAAGGGAACTCAGATCTAAGATAGTCTTCACGCTCCCAGGTTGCTTAAGCTTCAGTGTGGTTGCTCCATTGGACCTTGAAGTACTTGATGGTGCGACTTCGGGTGTAGCGCTCGGCTTCATCCAAAATGCGAACTGGCCTCTCACGATAAGTGAGGTTTGGCTGAAGATCGATGGCTTGATGGTCGATGTCCTTGGAGAGGTCGGGGCGGTTGGGAAGTCGCAGACACTTCCGAAGTTGTGACACATGGAAGACGTTGTGCACATCCGACAGCTCGGGAGGCAACTCTAGCTAATAGGAAACTTCTCCTCGTCTTGCAGTGATCTTGAAGGGGCCGATGTTTCCTGGCGCAAGCTTTCATTTGACGTGGAAACGCTTGGTTCCTTTAAGAGGTGTGACTCGAAGATAGACATGATCTCCGTTGTTGAAGCTCAGTTCTCGCCGATGAGAGTCGGCGAAACTCTTCTGTCTTGATTTGGCAGTCTCCAGACGTTCTCGGACGAGTTGTACTTGCTCTTCTGCCTCACGAAGGATATCTTGTCCGAAAACTAATCCTTCTCCGGTCTCTGACCAGTTGAGGGGAGTGCAGCACTTGCGTCCACACAACACCTCAAATGGTGCCATCTGAAGACTCGAGTGATACCTATTGTTGAAGCAGAACTCGTCGAATGGTACGCAATCTTCCCACTTGGCTCCATATGCCAAAACACAAGCGCGGAGCATATCTTCTAGTATTTGATTTACTCGTTCTATTTGCCCACCAGTCTGGGGTGAAAAGCTGTAACACCCCATTATGCTTGGCAGGATATAGACTGGCCCCATAGACCAACACTAGTCTTTCATGCGCACTTTGTCCTCACTCGTGCGCATCCGGGTAAAACTTCCCGGTCGGTCGCCCATCCTAGAATCGCTCCAAGCCAAGCACACTTAACTTTGGAGTTCTTTTCGAGTGGGCTTCCAGAAAAGAAGGAATTCCTTATTGATATAAGTAGTCTATCATTCTTATTAAGCCAGGCTCTCACATACACCCCCACTCAAAGGAACCGACGTCCTCGTCGGCCCATCAGGAACGTCCCCTTTTGGTACACGTATGTGCGTCTAGTCCGGCACATGAGCCATGCTATGTGCCACGACGGGCCACACACGCCATGAGCGAGATGCCCGTGCACCTGACCCGCGCATGCCCGTGTAACCGCAAGGGTCGGCTCTGATACCAATTGTAACACCCCGTTACGCCTGGCAGGATCTAGACTGGCCCCACAGACCAATACTAGTCTTTCCTGCGCACTTTGTCCTCACCATGCGGATCCGGGACAAACTTCCTGGTCGGTCACCCATCCTAGAATCGCTCCAAGCAAAGCACGCTTAACTTTGGAGTTCTTTTCGAGTGGGCTTCCAGAAAAGAAAGAATTCCTTATTGATATGAGTAGTCTATCATTCCTATTAAGCCAATCTCTCACAAAAGCAGTGCTGAAGGAGAGCTTGGTTTCCATGTCTTCTTGAAACTTCTTACAGAACCTTGAGGTGAACTGGGTTCCTCGGTCCGACACAATTTCCTTCGGAACTCCGTGAAGACATATGATGCGTGTTATGTAGAGGCTTGCGAGCTGGCTTCCATCATAGGTGGTCCGGACAGGAATGAAATGGGCCACATTGGTCAGGTGGTCGACAATGACCCAAATAGAATCATGTCCCTTACTTGACCTTGGTAGACCGGTGATGAAATCCATCCCAACTTTGTCCCACTTCCATTCAGGCACTTTGAGAGGTTGCAAAAGTCTAGCAGGTCGTTGGTGCTCAGCTTTGACTCTCTGGCATATGTCACTCTTAGCGACAAATGTGCCTATTTCCCATTTCAGGCCATGCGACCAGAATCTTGCCTTGAGGTCTTGATACATCTTGGTCCCTCTAGGATTGATGGATTATGGAGTGTCATGGGATTCTTGCAAGATCAAATTCTTGAGCTCCTCTTTGTTGGGTACGCAGATGCGATTCCCGAACCATACAACTCCTTGTTCATCCTCTGAGAATCCTAGGGCCTTGTGTGCCTTGATCTTCCTCTTGATGCCTTCAATGCTCTCGTGTCCCTTCTGAGCTTCTTTGATATCATCCATCAAGGTAGGATTTGCTTCGAGGTTGGCGATGAATCCTAGTGCAACCAGTTCCAAGCCGAAGCTCTAAAACTCTTCATACAGGGCGGGTAGCCTTTCCTTAATCACAGCATTCAAGGAACATGCCTTTCTACTTAAAGTGTTTGCTACCACGTTGGCCTTGCCGGGGTGGTATTGAACACTGAAGTCATAATCCTTGATCAACTCCAACCATCTTCGTTGCCTCATGTTCAATTCCCTTTGAGTGAAAATATACTTCAAACTCTGGTGGTCTGTATATATCTCACATCGCTTCCATAGAAGGTAATGTCACCATGTCTTGAAGGCATGAACCACGGCTGCCAACTCGAGATCATGAGTTGCGTAGTTCTCTTCATGGGGTCAAAGTTGTCTGGATAGATATGCTACCACTCTGCCTTGTTGCATCAGAACACCTACAAGTCCGGTTTCTTGATGCATCACAATAAATCACAAACTCCTTGTGAATATCGGGGGTGGCCAAAACTGGGTTGTGGTCAATCTCTTCTTGAGATCCTGGAAACTTTCCTCACACTTAGCTGTCCATTCGAACTTCTTATCCTTCTTCAAAATCTAGGTAATGGGTCGAGCATTGCTTGAGAACCCCTCCACGAACTTGTGGTAATATCCCGCGAGTCCGAGGAACCTCCTGACTTCATTCACGGTGGTTGGCCTTTGCCATTCATTCATGACTTCAATCTTGGCAGGATCCACTAATAATCTTTCTGCAGTCAACACATGACCCAAGAATCCAACTTCATGCAGCTAGAATTCACAATTGTTGAACTTGGCATAAAGCTGGTGCTCTCGAAGCTTCTCTAGGACCAACGTCAAGTGTTCCTCGTGCTCCTCTTCACACTTGGAGAAGACGAGTATGTCATCAATGAAGACGACGACGAACTTGTCTAAGTACTCCATGAAGACTTTATTCATGAGATACATGAAGTAGGCAGGGGCATTGGCTAACCCGAATGACATGACCGTGTATTCATATAGTCCATACCGGGTTACAAAGGCCGTCTTCGGAATGTCTTGGGGTCTGATCTTCAGCTGATAGTACCCAGACCTGAGGTTGATCCTGGAAAACACCTTGGCTCCATTCAACTAATAAAACAGGTCTTCAATCTTGGGGAGTGGGTACTTGTTGTTTCTTGTGACTTCATTGAGAGAACGATAATCGACACAGAGTCTGATAGTTCCGTCCCTCTTTGACACAAATAAAACAGGTGACCCCCAAGGAGAGGCACTTGGTTGAATGAATCCTTTTCCGAGCTGCTCTCCCAGTTACTTCTTCAATTCAGCCAACTCTTCGGATCCCATCCTGTAGGCCTTCTTATAGATGGGCCTTGATCCGGGCATAAGTTCAATGATGAACTCAATTTCGCGGTCAGGGGGCATTCCGGGCAGCTCATCAGGAAACACATCCGGATATTCACATACCACCGCACTTGATCCAACTCAACTCCCGATAGACGGTTAGCCTGAGGGGCTTGAGTGGAGGCAGGGTTGGGGACATACTTGACTTACACTCCTTGGCTATTGGTCATGGTGACAATCCTCTTGGCATAGTCTAACAAGCCTTGGTGCTTGGTTAACCAGTCCATGCCTAGGATCACATCGAAACCTTCCGACTTTAGGATGATGAGGTCTGCTAGGAAATCTACCCCGTTGATGTTAATCTAAACTCCCTTACAACCTATCCTAGAATTCATAACTGATTCCGGGGTTTGTATCAACATACGACTACCCAGGGGTGTAGGATTGATGCCACTCTCTAGTGCAAACTTTTGGGTGAAAAAAGAATGCGAAGCTCCACAATCAAACAATATTGTTGCTAGGGTTGAGTTGAAGAGGAACGTACCCAGTATGACGTCCAGGTATTCCTGGGCTTGCTCCGTGGTGACGTGGTTCACACGACCCTTTCCATTGTTGGGCTGGTTGCGGGGAGCGGTGTTCCTTGGTGGGGCTCCACGACCTTGACCTTGGGCTGGTGCATTGGGGCGCGATGCATCTGGCTTCTTGTTGGGACACAGCCTAGAGATGTGTCCTGGCTAACCACATCCAAAGCAAGCGACTTGCCCAGGGTTGTTGTTGTAGTTCCTGCCACCGTTGTTGTTATTGGGGTTGTTGTAAGCCGGCCTGGTATTGGCATATTGCTGAGGCGGGTAGCTCAGACGAGGTGCGGGAGGTCTAGCCTGCTATGGCCGACAGATTGGCTTGGCTGGGGCTGGCTGCCAGGGCGAGGCTTCTGGTTGCTTGAGCTACCCTTGCTGATCATCTTGCGCTTGCGAGTGTCGTCTATAGCATGATGATTGTCCTCCAGCATGAGGACGTTGTTCACCAGGTCAAACAAGGTGCAACTGTCGCAGACGATGAGCTGATACTGCAGGATCTGTTGAAGTCCTTCCATGAAGCGTTCCTTCTTGGCAGCCTCCGTGTTGACATCTTTAGGTGCATACCTTGACAGCAGGTTGAACTTCTGCAGGTACTCCTTGACAGAGCCACTTCCTTGCTTCAGCGCTCGGAATTCTCTCATCTTGATAGCCATGATCCCAGAAGGAATGTGGGCGTTGCGGAATCCTTCCTTGAAGTCATTTCAGGTGATCACACACTCACCTTGCATGACCTTGAACCCATCCCACCAAGCTCTGGCAGTACCTCCAAGGCAGTGAGAGGCATAAAGCACCTTCTCACGATCCTCATTGCAATTGACCAGTGAAAGGAGGTCCTCGATGGTGCGGATCCAGTCATCAGCATCTAATGGATCAGCAGTCTCGGTGAAGGTTGGGGGTGAATTGCTCATGACCTCAGACAGAGTGGAGCAGCCATTGCCATTCCTGCCTTGCTGCTGGTTGTTCACAAGGGGCTAAGCCATCTGCTGGATAGCAGCATTGTTGGCTTGGTGCTCCTCCCAGAGGACTTGGAGAAACTGGGCTATGGTCATGTTCTCTGGTGGAGGTTGTGGCGGGGGAATATCGCCTTGTGGCTGCTCCTGGTGTCCTCCAGCATGAGCAGCCCCACTAGCTCCCTGTTGCTGGCTTGAGTTGCCGGCTTCAGGGTTGGCGAAGGAGCTGTTGCGGGTAGCAGTCACCAGCCTGTTTGGAGCAGCCAAGTCAAACAACTAGGACATACGAGAGGGAAAGTAACAATGATAAAGCGCGCCTAAGGGGATTGGTTGACTGCAAGTGTGTTAAAACAAAGGTCGAAACACCAACATATTGTCGGGACCCCGATCCTAAGTCATATGATTCCATACTGTAACAAGCCACATCACTTTGCGGCCTCACGCATGGTACCCCACGGCTGCAGCCTTACCTTGGCCGGGACCGTTTGCGTCTTTTGGCTCATGTATGTGAACATGTCGCTGGCAATCGCACAACAAAGAACCCGGGCCGACATAACTAGTCATAGAACCCAAGTGGCACATCCGTACGGAAACAGGCATACATAACCCAGCAATGCAGGTGTCGGTCTCAAGCGTGTGTAGACGAGTCGTAGCAAGTTACAAGGACTCCATTATGTCGCGAGACACGAATGTCATCGCTGCACGTAGACGAGTCGTAACAGGCTACAGGGACTCCATTACACTGCGAGACATTTCCCCAAAGGGACAGACACAGCAGCAAAGAAGGATACATGCCGGTCAATCAATGTGTCCGGAGCAGTAGCAAGCTACCAAGGCGCGGTGGAAGCACAAAGAGACAGTTTCCCGTAAGGAGTACTGCTAAAGGCACACAACTAGGTGTCGGATCCCATACATACCGTTGCACGTCACACGTACGCACGACATGCCCGATATGCATAGATACAACTATGGCATCACAACATAACCATACAACAACATGACTTTTATTTAAAAGGCCCAGAGGAGCCTTGCATGATATGTTCATATAGATAGGGGTCACATGACCCGGCACTCAAGTCATACAAACAAGTTCATACAAGCCAGCGGAAACTTAGAACTATCCGAGTACGGACAGTGAAATGAAAAGAGGGCACATGGCCTGACTATCTACAGCACGCCACACGTCACAGGGTCGTAGCTGGGACACCAGCTATTCGGCATCGTCAACGTCTAGATAGAACCCACCTGATGGGTCCTGGTTTTCCTCTGTAACATTAATTAAGCAAGGATGAGTACAATCGTACTCAGCAAGTCTTTAAAACAGACCTAGTCTAGTTATGCTCATGTATCAACAAAGGGGTGGAGGAGTTTATGCAGAAAGCCAGCTTTGACTCATGGCTAACCCACACTACTCAATTTTACCTTCTTTGTTACAATTTTACTTATCGCACACGAGTCCACTAACTCCATCTCAATACACCACCATGGACTCACCTTCCCCTCCCGGAAGAGTGCCATCCACGGTACTCACACTTGTCTTGAGATTTTTAGAAGTATACATTTGATTATCTATGAACAACATAAGTTCTCCAAGTTGTCCATATCCGCGGACGCGGCTATTCGAATAGTTTCATAACCCTGCAGGGGTGTACTTCTTCACACACGCTCTCGCCACTTATCGCTGTGTGCCATAAACCATGCACCTCGACAACCTTCAAGCGGATGCCCAGCGAGGGAGTCGGCCACAACCGTCAATCACATAAGACCTCTAGTCCAGGCTACCGCCTATTTGAGACTGACCCGCATGGAAGTCCGGCCGAAGTTTCCACTACGGTCCCAAACGATGTGCGCAGGGTTCCCAAGCCCACCATTCGGGTGACCCTTGGTACACCGTGCCACTGCCTACCGCGTCGTAACCCACCCCGAGGGTCAGCGCTACGCACGACCTCCAGCATGCTATAAACACCAGAAACTACTTGCAATACCTGGACCAAAGACTAAGCGACTTATAAGTCGAGCGGGGTCATATTTCAGGGCCCATCATGTGGTAGTATCTCATCTTGGATCTCAAACCCGAAACCCAGTTCCTAAGAACGGTCTCAATGAGACAACCCACTATGTACTCCTACATAGCCTCTCATCGCCATCTTTTACCAAAACGGATTCGTTATGAGCTCAACACATCAGAACATCAAAGTTTCACTCTAACTCATCACCCAGATGAATCAGACCTGACACAACTCTAAGCATAGCAGCATGGCATGAAGGTAAGCTAAGCACATCATGGCACAAGCATCTACCAGGTATGCTAGGTTGCAAGGTGTAGCTATTTACTGTGACAAGATCAGGTCATGCATAAGAATAGGATCATCTACCGGGTATGACTGACATATGATTGTTTGTCCTAATGCAATAATGAGAGCAGGAGCGAGAGAATGGGATGTTATGGGAATGATCAATGGGGTTGCTTGCCTTGCTGAGTTGCGGAAGAGTTCTCTCCTTCGTCGGGGTACGGAGTAGTATCGTCTGGATTAGAGCCTACCGTAATGCAGATGAAAACATTCAATACAAGCAGATGCAACAATATGATGCATGATCATGGCATGAAAGTATGCATGGATGAGCTAATGTAGTTAGTGATCATGACAATTTGAAATGCATTTGATTATAGGTTCAAAGTATTCTCATTTCAAAATCTATATATTGTCCTAATGCTAAAATGTCCATGTTCACCTATTTAGGTTGCTCTATCATGCATGAGGATAGCACCATTGGATTCATTGGATTTTTCTGATAAATTTTCATATATAAATTATTTTCATCTGACTTACAGATTAATTTATATGATTTTTCAAAGTTTCTTAACTATTTCTGGAATTATTTTTAAACAAGAAATCTGACTTATTGCATCAGCATGATGTCATGATGACATCAGCTGGTCAGCTGACTCGGCCCAGAGTCAAACCTGACATGTGGGGTCCACATGTCAGTGTCTGATTAATTTAGTTAACTGATTAAAACCAATCCCGTTTTAATTAACTAACTGGGCCCACCTGTCAGTGTCTTAGTAGTTAACAGATTAAGTTAACTTAATTACCGGATTAACTTAATACCAATTAGGGCTGGGGCCCACCTGTCATTGACTCCTGGAGTCAAGCCAGGGGTCCACCCGGGTCAAACCCACCGGAGTTGGCCGGCGGCTTGACGCCGGTGACCTCCAGAGACGGCGGCGACCATCGGGTTTCTTCTACAGGGGGTTATCTAGCGAGCTAAGACCACTGGCGAGTAGCCCGCGCACAACCGCATCCATCCGGAGCCGCCGGAGGTCACGGGGTCGCCGGAGCTCGCCGGAAACGAGCTCGTGGCGGCGGCCGGAGCTCGGGTTCGGACGCAAACGCGACACAGGGCACGGAACGACCGGGCGATGGGTTCTACGAGCTCCTGGGAACTCCAGGAGTTCATTCATGCACACGCGCGTGAGCTTAGGGGTCTGCACGCACGACGACGACCGACCACGGCGGCGAGGTGGATTCGGGTCCGACGGCTAGGCTAGCTACGGCGCGAGGAAGAGAGGGGGAACGCAGGGGGAAGGAGGAGGAGCTCACTGCGGATCCAGGAAGCTAGTCAGTGGCCTCGGGGGTGGTCGGAATCGACGGCGAGCCTCGAATTCCCCTCCGGCGACCCGAGGAGGAAGAAGACGGCGCGACGGTGATAGAAGCCCTCCGGCGATGCGTGGCTTGTCTGGGAGGTGGAGGAGGTCCGGGCGGAGCGATTGGCTGGCTCAGGAGGACTCGGGGTTGGCTAGAACGACGGCACGTCGGAGAATCGTGGGTCGGTCATGGCGGAGCCGAGAGGAGAAATGCGAGAGAGAGAGAGAGAGCGCGACCGCGAGGGAGAGAGGGAGAAGACCTCGGCGACGGCGAGCTGGCGCGCCCTGGGGCCTCCAGGCGGGCGACCAGGCAGGGAGGAGGTGGAGGCCTCCCGGCGCCGCGCGGCACTTCACCTCTGCCTACTGGCAGAGGTTGAAGATGACCGCTTGGCCCTGGTGGGCTGGGCCATCTCCTTCCTGGGCCAGGTAAGCCCCTTCTGGCTTTTCTTTTTTTTTAACTTCTGTTTTCTGTTTTCTAATATTTATTTATTTCCTTTGCAGGTCCAATAACTTTTATAAAATGACCCACATATTTTCTAAATTGTAGTTTGAATATTCCAAACTTATAATAATAGTTTCAGATTATTTTGGAAACAGTGATAATGATATTTGCTTTATTTGTCATTTTCCAGGGATGTAAACCATTAATTCAAATTATTTTAAATGTTCAAATAATACAAATATCCCCTAGTATATCCATGTCCCTATTTATCAGACATAGGGGACATTTTTGATGGGCATTTTGGATTTGTTGAAATTTCATTTATCTAGAAATCCTATAATTCATTAAGTGGGTGGGGTTTTCTTCTTCTCCCCATTTCATATTGATGCATAGATGCTGATGATGATGCAAACACATTACTAGCCTATGACTCTTACTAGGGTTGTGACACATATATATTAAGATAGATGATGGAGTCACTTACATGTTGCCTAAGGCAAAAGCGCGACTTGGATTGGAACACAAACGAGAAGCACACATGGTTTCATATGGACCATTACACGGACTCGACTTCGCATGAGGGGTACATGACTGATCCTAGCCTAGGGGTTCTCGGACTCAGGTGGTGGTGTGCTCGGTCTCGTAGTCATGCTCCTCTGGATCTCCCACCTGTCCGTCATCCGAACGGGCATCATTCCTGGTCGAAGGGGTCGGGGAACGAGGAGGTCCATCCCGATGATGCTTTGCTGGCGGGTCGGTGAAGAGCTCACGGTACTCCTTCGCACTCATGTGATGACGACGTGTGGGTGCATCACTAGCTGGGGGTACTCCTCCTTAATAAGCGACATCTAGTCGCCCATCAGGGGCTCCGTCCTTCTTGATCTTGTCTGGCTCCGGCTTGGCTTGCCGAAGTAGCTCTCGGGTGTGGTGAAGTTCCTCGCGAAGCTTCACGGACTCCTTAATCTAGTGGTGAACCAGACTATGAGTGGAGAGGCTGAAGTAGGTCTAGAACCTGAGTGGTGTGCCATCCTCCTGGGTCAGAACCAGTGTCCAACTCTCGCCAAGATCATCCTTTCTGATAGGAAGGTAGCGAGTAGCCGGCTCATCAGCCATCTCTGGGATGATGTCTCGAAGGTGCAGAAGTGTCGTGCGTGCAGCTGACTCGACTACGAGTATCATGGTCTCCATCCGTGGTCCTTCAAAGAACCAACTGGTTGGGGAGTCGTTTGCCTTCACGACCACATCCACGTGGTCGTTCGTGACGGCATCGACCCAGTGCTCGTCATAGAGGAAAATGGTGGTTGGCGAAACTGGCTGTTTTTCAGACTATCCCCAAGGAGTAAGGGAAAGCCGGATGTCAGGAAGGCTTCGGGTACGATGGCCATGTACAAAGGTTTGAAAGGAGGAGAGTCAGTAGAGTGTTGTGTGAGGAATATAAGAGGTAAACAGTGCAGAATTCCTAAGCATATGTACTAGGAGTAGTTTTGAAAACGGTTTTATCCTGACTAACGTCCATGCTAACTAAGGGCTTCCTACAGTTAGGATGGCTCTGATACCAGCTCTATGAGGACCCCGACTCATAAGTCATGATCACTAAATGCACGTGTACAGTGATCCCAGAGATCAATGCTCACTAAACACACAGAAGCTGAATAACAAGAGTCTTAAAGACACATTTAGCGTCTTACACAAATAAAGACCATGAAGGTTTAGTATTACATAGATAGGGCCACGAGGGCCAAACACTTAAGTAGAACTAGCAGCAGAAATCTTGATCAGAAGCATGAACCCGTTGTCATCTGCCTTAACCTACAAACATTCTAACTGGGAAGCATCCTAGTTCACATGTTCATCGCCAACGTTCAACGTACTCCTGTTCTTCCATGCCTGGCCAATTAAATAACCCGTGGCAAGCCAATGAGTACTTTAAATGTACTCGCAAGCAACCCAAGTTGTGCAACAAGGTAATAATGATGCATGATATAGCACTAAGTCGGTAATTTGCGGAAAGCTAAGTTTTTAAATGCAATGACCTGATCAAGTAACTAGGTAAGCATGCGTCAACAGTTGCCAGATATCCATATGAACAAGTTACAGATATCATCAAAAATAGGGGGTTGAACATCTCATGTTCATTCTTTATGCTAAGTCATCAGGCTTAGTCCATCGTCGAGCTAAATCATCGGACTTGGTTCAGGTAACCTCTTTGTCACCAACACACACACTCACACCAAGTTTGCAAAAACATCCGGACATAGTCTAAGTAGCACCACACAATTGTCCTTGACCATGGACATAGCTATTCGGATAGTTTTACACTCTAGAGAGGTTGCACACTTTACTCACGAGACTCGGGGAACTTCCGTGAATTCCACGACTCGCGGTATATAGCATACCTGAGGTAAGCACCCGAACAATGCCTTTCCCCTAGCGATACTAAAAAAAGAGTCCACTCATTTGGTACCCATCCCTCACGATGTACATCACACGAGCCTCGATCCAGATCGTACCAACCATGTGGGGAATAACGGTGTGACCAGTGCCTGTGAGGACAGCACATGATCGTACATATCGGTACAACCCCGTATCGAGAGTGACCATGCCACTCCTGCCACTAGTAATGCGGGCTCGTTGCCAGTACCCACCAAGGTAATAAATAAAGCCCCGTCCCATAAGGGGTATCATGGTTGCGCATGTAAGGTTGGGACGGTCGAAAAATCTTAAATCTAATCTGTTTTCGAAAACACATTCACTTGCTCTGGTACACCACTTCTTTCTCAAGTGGTCACCCATATCATTATCATCTCCCTCGTGCATTAGTGGCACATGGCAGGGTTTTTGAAAAGTCATTGAAATCATCACCTCCTCTCCCTCACTAGGCATAAGTCCCATCCCTAACTATCAGCACCCTATCTACACCCACCCGCTCAATACTCATAAGGTGGTAGGGTCATGCATGATGCAAGTGTCAATGGTGAAAGTATCGGAGGCATCCCACCGAAGGGGGGAACACCACATCATGATCAATCATCGAATCAACAAGTGCTATATGTCATGCATGAAAGGTTTCTTGACATGGTTAAAGGGCTTCTTGCCTGGCTCGACAAAGTCTCTGGGGTCTTCGAAGTCTTCGGGTCCAACTTCCTCGTCAACAGGGCAATTTATCGTCACAAATAAAATCGATAAAAATAAGCATCACACGAAAAGAGAGCACACAAAGCTAGATTTAAAATGCTACCCTACTCTGATAAATGCTAAAAGCTATACTAAAAGATTTGTCTAGGGTTTTGAGCTTAAAAAGATTTTCAAAACTATTTAAAACAGA
Organism: Hordeum marinum; assembly: GCA_022496015.1. Classification (NCBI taxonomy): domain Eukaryota; kingdom Viridiplantae; phylum Streptophyta; class Magnoliopsida; order Poales; family Poaceae; genus Hordeum; species Hordeum marinum. Next base: position 179,205,083 of record CM039675.1, on the reverse strand, counting down.
GGCAAAAGATGCCTAAATATAGGTTTTAAAATAAAACAGTGCATAAAAGGTTTTCAAAATTTTACAAGAAGGGCACTATTAAATTCTAGGGAATATCCTTCGAATTTAGGTGCAAAAATTATTGTCATGGGATTTTTATTGAGGTCTGTGGGATTTTTGCAAAATCCCATAGAAAAGAATAAGAAAAAGGCGACGGGACCCTAGGCCAGAGGCGGACACTGGTTGGGCCGGCCCAGCTGGCTAGCTATCCGGCCTCGAGCACGGCTAGGTTTAAACCTGACGCATGGGGCCCGACCGTCAGCGACTGTGAGGAGGAGAGAGAGACCGCAGGAGAGGAAGAGAGAGGCCGACAGGTGGGTCCCACCTGTCGGATCCTTCTCCCACCTCGGGGAAGAGGGGGCAGAGGCTCACCGGCAGCAGAAGGAGGCACGATGAGGGGAGCTGGAGGCGTGGACGGGCTCTACATCGAGTCGCTGGTCACCTGGAGGTGCAAGGGCGGACGGAGGTGGCCGGAGTTGCCGGCGGGGAGATGTCCATGGCGGAGGAGCTTTGGGAGGAGGACGTATCGGTCAACCTGCGCACCAAACGAAGGGGAAAAGGAGGGGAATGAGTCAGGGACCTAAGGGGAACCCAACGGGGCACAAATGGGGGCCGGAGAGGGGAGGTACCCGAAGATCGATGGTGAGATGGCCGCGGTGGTCCTTGGCTCGATCCCGAGCACAGAGGCGTCGGGGGCTCACTAGGGGGCACAAGGAGGTTGCTGGGGAGCGAAGAGAGAGACCAGAGGGGAGAGAGGGGCCCGGGAGGCTCTTTTATAAGCGCCCGGTGGTCCACCAAGCTCGGGTGCGCTGGCGAGCCCGGGGCTGGGGCCAGGGTCGATCAGAGGGGGCAAGGGAGAGTCTACGGCATTTCTGGGGTTGGTCTAGGCCGAGGGGGAGGAGAGAGAGGCAGGGGAGCGCACGCGTGCGAGCCCCATGGTTGGCCGGCTCGGGCAACCACGGTGTGTGCGAGGAGGACCAGAGGAGTGACAGAGAGGAGGGGCCCGACAAGGTGGTGCGGCGCGGACGCCGAGGCCGACCATCTAGCGATAGAGGGCGCTCAAGGAGGTCGGGGCCATGTAGTGGGCAACGGCTACAGTGCTTGTCGGCACTGTAGTGCGCTCCAGAGCGCGCGTTTGGCATTCCACGCCATGCCCATGGCATCTTGTGCATGGCCAAAGTGTCTAGGGTGATCTAGGGGTGCCTAGGCTAGAGAAAAGTGCCTTGGATGTTTCAGGGGAGGAATAGAGTAAGAGGGGAGGGGAGAGAAAGCTCTGCCACGAGTGTCTAGGGGTAAAATGGGGTTTTTACCCCACCTCCCAATGGCTTGAGGACTTGGGGTTTTTATTGGGGGTGCTTGGGCATTGCATGAAAATGTGGTAAAAGTTTGGTGGCAAGGTGATGAGAGAAAGGGGGTGAAATCAGAGACTGACCATTTCACCAGAAGGTGTTTGATGGTGATTTGGCCTAGTAGATGAATCCTACTTGCCTTGATAATTAACAGGATCAAAGGGTGGTCACAAGTAGGGCTTATCACGAAGTTTGAAAGAGTTTGATGAAAGTTCACAACGGGACTTAGTGGAAACCTAGAAATCAATAGATTCTGGTTTCTCTAGACCTAGACAAGATAAGCTTTTACCCTTGATGCACCACTTAGTTTAGTATCATTATTTGCTGATTAGAACATTTCCACAAGGTTTGAGGGTAAGGGGAGAAACTTCACAATGTAAAGTTGTTCAAATTTGAATCTGGATAGGATGGGTTTTGGGATGGTTTGATAAACAAAACCAACTTGTATTGAGTTGAAACTTTGCAAGATCATCACCTATGATAGTGTTGACTTCCTGGAATTTTCCTGGAATTTATTGATAATATTTCTTATAGAAGTATTTCAAAAGCTTGATTTGAACAGAAAGGGTTTTGAGGGGTTTTGCCCATGATTTGAACATGCCCTTGTGTTGAAACTCATATACATGGAAAATATATGTCCACTTAGTTTCCCTAAATTTTCTCAAATATTTTAAAAGCATTTAAATAATTTTTCCCTATGAAAGACCATTGTTGGTCTTAAGAAAAAGCCTTTAAATAAAATATTAAAATAATCTTTAAAATTAATATTTGGTGGTTTGGGGAAGTCATAAACATAGTAGGTTTGAAATAAAGCCTTTGGGGAAGAAGGTTCCACCCAATTTGAGGACTTGAAGTGCAAACCTCAACTCAGGGGTTTTTGAAAACCTAATTTGATTAAATCCTTTTTGGTCAAAACAAAATTTGATAAAATTAGGTTTGGGCACTATTCACATGGCATGATCATTGGGCAAGATGTTTGGGTCAAGGAAGATGAATATGGAGAGGGATAGAATCTAGGAGTGCCACAAACCACAATCAACAAGCAAACAAGCACAAGCTTTGAAAAAGTTTTAATTGGTTCCAAATTTATAAATCCACACATGACAAGGTGATACAAACACAGGGTGTGACATCCTCTCCCCCTGAATCTCAGCATGTAGATATTGGGATTGGATAGGGTGAGAAAAAGTTCTCCTTTGTTCACTTTAGACTTTTCTCCAAAATATATTATTCTCCCCCTACATTGTTATTCTCCCCTTGTTTATATAATTTTGAACTTTTGATATTTTCCTTCCCCCCTAAATTATCTCATAGGTCATAGTCTATGTTAAGATATCATAGGTCACCTATATTAGAGTATATTGACTTAGTGGCCAAACAAGAATACTTGATCATAGGTCATAGTCTACGTTAAGCTCAAAATGGGGTTACCGCTTTTCGATTAAGCATTTTGATGTCTTCGTATAACTTTATTTGCTTTAGCCCATGACTTGGAGGAAAGCCTTTTCAAGGATATGAGTACATACCTTTGAGTGATGGTGATGACGTTCCTCGTAGGTGAACTTGTTGAGGATGCTCGAGGTTGATGAATATCATCTTGAATTTGGAGCAATCCTCTCATTCTAGTACACTAGTCACCTACAAAGGTTAGTCATGCAAGGAAGAACAATGGATATATCCAGTTGACATGATACTACTTAAGATTTTTCAACTAAGATCAAGTATATGTCAAGGATATGTTTTTGTTCTCCTCTTCCTTCCATCATCAAGAGGGGTTGTGGATACTTGGTAATGATAAGATGTCTCATAATTGGAGTTGATGGCAATCTTGTGGAATGGAGTTCTTCCAAGTACCTACAAAAGGTTAGATGCAATACAAGGGAGCATAGAATTGCATGGCATATGATAACGAATTACGGAATCATGGAAATAGCAAGAAAGCTCATGCCCTTGCTTGCAACCGAGTGAGTCTAGCTCAAGTTTGAAGCATCAATGATGTTCAACTTGCTCCTCAAATGACAAAATGTTTTCTCATCAAGTGGCTTGGTGAAGATATTGGCCAATTGCTTGTTAGTGCGAACATGCTTAAGATTGATATCTCCCTTGGCAACATGATCACGAATAAAATGATGTCGAACTTGAATATGCTTAGTTCGAGAATGTTGCACAGGATTATGTCCAATGTTAATAGCACCTTCATTGTCACAGAGTAATGGAACATTTTTAACATAAATTCCATAATCCTTAAGCGTTTGTGTCATCCATAGTAATTGCGCACAACAAGATCCAGCAGCAATATACTCAGCTTCAGCAGTAGATAGAGATACCAAGTTTTGTTTCTTGGAGGACCAAGACACAAGACATCTACCTAAAAATTGACAAGTACCCGAGGAGGACTTTCTATCAACCTTGTCACCGCCATAGTCTGAATCTGAATAGCCAACAAGATTAAAAGAAGATCCCTTGGGATATCAAGCTATGATACGTTTCACAGCCAAAAGGTGACACTCTTTAGGTGCAGCTTGATATCTAGCACACATGCAAACACTAAGGATAATATCGGGACGAGATGCGCATAGATATAGCAATGAACCAATCATAGATCGATAAACCTTTTGATCAACCGGTTCATCCTCCCTGGTAAGGTCAACATGTCCACTAGTGGGCATGGGAGTTTTCATACCTTTGCAATCCTGCATGTTGAACTTCTTGATCAAGTACTTGGTTGTAACATCCCAAAATTCCATTTTGGAATGTTATGAATATAGCTATGCATCTATTATCATCATTGCTTGATTGTATGAACTAGTTGAAATGCCTCTTCTGGTTTTCAGAAAGTCCCCTTCTACTTTTCCCTATGTTGCTTCCTCTATTTAAAATTTTTGGTTAAAAGTTCAAATAAGAGAGGAGGAACATGACACTCCACACCAGGGTCTAATTGGTGAATTATTTGAACAAAAATAACCAGGAGTTATTTTGAAAATATTTGCAAAAAGGGTTTAAAAACAATTAGGACATTTCTGAAATAATATTTTTTTCAAAGTGTTCAAATGACAGAATAGAAATGTTCATTAAATAGCATTTATTATTCTGTTAATTTTGATATATAATACCCCTATATTTACAAACGATTTGAATGCTTTAAAAGCTTTTGAATGTCTCCGGAAATTATTAAAAAGAAACGGTAACCGTTTCCGGTATTAAACGGGCCGGCCCACCGGCTTTAAAAGCCGAAACCGTTACCGGTCGGCCGACCGAGCGCAGTAATGCTCCCGCTCTCTCACTGACACCGGGTCCCACCCCGTCCGACCGTTGCCCCGGAACGGTCATCGTCTTCACTCCCCGCGCTCGCCGGATCCGACGCCGGCCGTTACTCCCCCTCACCGGATCTCTCCCCTCTCTCCTCCCCGCACCCCCCCGAGCGCCTATATAAGAGCCCCACGGCCCCGCATCCATTCCCCCCCCGAGCCCCCTTCTCTCTCTCGCCGAGACGCCGTCGATTGCTCGTCGGAGTTCCACCACCACCGGAAGTCGCCGTCGATCGTAGCCACCACCTCCGACCATCATTCGCCACGCCGTCGCCACCAATCGCCTCCGGAGGACCGTCCCCGTCGCCAGGACCACTTCCCCGTCCTCCCCGACCACCGGAACACCTCGCCGTCGCAATCGCCGCTACCGGACTCGCCGGAGTACCCCGACGCCGGCAACCTCCCTCCGTAAGCCCCCTCGACCGTCCGATCCAAATCCCACGGTCCAGATTAGAACGAACTTAAGTCCGAACCGTTTTCTTCTACCGAACGGTCGCCCGCTCTAATTCACCTACCGAACGCCCCCCTTAGCCAATCGGATCGCGCCACGTAGCCCCCTGACCGACGCAAACTTTTTTTCATTTTCTGTTTTGTTTTAATTAACAGAATGTTTTCCAATTTTGTTTTGCTTATATCTTTTAATCTGTTTAGAGTTTTGAGTTGATTCTTTTTGCAATAGCTCACAATTTTCATGTAGTTTCACCCTGTACTTTTAAATTTCAAATTTGAACTATGAAATTTGAATTGAATCAAATTTGCTTAAAATCTTCAAATCTGAATAACTAGAGTTTGAAAATAGATTTTGATATGAATCTTTTTGCTACTGTTTGGTATTAGTTAGGACTATCTTCAGGTATAGTTTGAGGATTTTCATGATATATTTGATTACTGTTTTACCCAAAAAACAGAATCTGCTTATTATTATAATATAGTTTTATAAACTTAATTTTGATTAGTTTGATTTAGAATTTGGTTTTATTTGTTTATTAGGTTCTGTTAGTAAACATTTAGTGTTTTCACTTACTGTTAATAAAAATATAAATTTGCCTAGTTTAATTTTATTTAACATAGGAATCAAAATTTCTTTTCAATTAGGCTTAATTTGACTAAAACAACTAACTAGTAATAGTTTGTTTTCAAACAAAGTTTTCTATATTTTGTTTCTGTTTTCTAAGACAGATTTAATAGTAAATTATTATTTTTCTGTCAAGAACATGTTTTGTTAACAAATTATAAGTTTAGTTTTACATTCTTTTGTTAATATAACTATAGTTGATTCATATAGTGTTTATCAAAACTTGTATAAACTTCACTAAACTTTTCCCAACAAGCTTAAATTGATTATTCTGTTTATTAATAAAATATTCTATTGTTTTCCTTGTTGTCAACAATTGTTTTGCTAATTCAAAATAGTTTTATTATGTAGTAGTGTTTTCATCATCCCCTTTGGAAAAAACAAAACTTTGTGTGTTTTACTTGCTAGAGACTTTTGTGCATTGTTTGCCTTGTTTGTTTAGTACTTCTTTGCTGAATGTTATGAGTACTTATTTTGGTTGTATGCTTATTTAAGTGCATTGTTTGTTTCGTTAGATTATCCGGAGTGCGAAACTTGTTACCTAGAGTTACTCAAGTACGAAGATCATCAATCAGGCAAGTCACTTTGATCATGTTTTACCCATGTTTTATATGCATTAGTTCTACCATCTCCCCAGTTGCATGCAAGATAGGTTAGTTGGAAACTTGGTTACATAGTAGTAGTATCATGTGGTAGATACCCCTCTCAACCCCTTTGACAACATTGGCCCCGGGAAACGTTGTTTTACCTTTTGCTATGCTATTAGTAGACGGGGTTGGTTGTGTGATTCATGAGAGTTGAGAGAGTTAATAATTTCAAGACCTACATAATGATCAAGATTTCAATACTCCAAGTTTTCAACATACCTCTGGGTGGATGATGGTTGAACGGCGCCCTGGAGAAACCAGTGGTTAGCCTAGGTGATGCTGGAGGTGGCCAGTATTCACGCGGAAAGGTCCACCCAGGCACAAAGGGATGGATGGGTGCTTCAAGACCCAAGGCTTACCTGCACAGCCACAAGTCATTATGGGCTCTGGCTTGGTTGGATATCGTGGTGACCCTGGACAGGCGGTGCTACGAGAGGTAGAAGAACGGTAGGAAAGGATGGGCATCGTCAGAGTCGCAGGGAAACCCTTTGGAAGACCATGTTTTGGTCATCCGTTTCTCAAACACCCTGAAGTGCGAGAAATCAAACGGAGGCGACCAAATCTTGTGGGGAACGTGTGCAAAAACTCTGCAGAGTACTTAAACCTAATCGATTAGCCGTGTCCACGGTTATGGACGACTTGAGCCAAAGGGATTGGAACTTCCGGAACTCTCAACACAAATAATATGATGATGTGGGAATTTAATAATTTTGGGTATGAGAATTGGTTGATGGAACCATCTCATTAATCAACCAACTTAGTAATGCTTTGCTTAGCCCTTTTTCTAGATGTAGGAAAAATTGGCTTTACGCAAAACTTACCACCCCACCTGCCATATAAGCATATAGACTAGCTGATTATTTTCACCCCTCTCTTGTGACTTTGCCGGCATACTCCATATGCTGACCTACACGGCTGCAACGTATCATGTTGCAGAGTATTTTTCCGACCAGGAGTGAGGACACGTTCTATGCTCAGTGAGATGCCCTTGGAGTCGGATGGACTCATCTACCTTCGACGCTTCCGCAAGATTTAGATATTCTCATGAGTTGGCCTTTGGCCACTTTATTGTAATTTTTATCGTAATAAAGAACTCGATATGAGATTTCGATTAATATAATGCTGTGTGATTTACCTTTGATATATACATTGATGTACCGTGTGTGTACCAGCATGATCTTGGGATGGTACGGAAACACCGGAGACTTGACCTTCCGGGTCGGGTCGTTACAGAAATGGTATCAGAGCACACGCTGACCGTAGGACGTAACCTCTAGGATTGGAAAGCCTTAGGATTGTTTCTCTTTGTCTTTAAATATCTTATACTCTCATCTATTCGTTTCTGACTCCTCTCCGATTATTTCAAAATTTATAGATGGCCACCTTCATCCCAGTGTTGATCACAGAGTTTTGCCAGCCTGACGCAACGATGCCCTTTGGTAAGGAGCTGATGAGGATCGTCAAGGACATAAGGATTGCTTTGCCGAGCATCACCGGGATTCCTATCATGTCATTTCCCCAAGATGGACGCTACAGGATCGAGGTGCATATTCCAGGGAAGACCTTTGGGAATCGGAAGGAACCCATAGATCTCAAGTTCGTGGCACCCAGTTGGATACTTGGAAGAGACATGGCCATTCATCGTGCCCTTGGACGTATCCAGGAGGAATACAGAGGTGGAACCATTTCACCAGGACTCAGCATGGTTTGCCGCAGAGATGCCCATGGCAACATCATCACCAATCCCACTGCAGACACCAATATCTCCTATATCCAGACCTTGGAGACTCACATCAGGACTCTGGAGCTTCGAGTTCGTGCTGACACGAAGACTATCAAGAATCTGATGAATCGTGAGCTGGACCTTGAAGCTGATCTGCGAGAGGCCAACTATGAACACGAGCATGAAGTGAAGGACTTCTTAGAGAGGATTGATGAGCAGAATGCACGCATCGCCACTCTGGAGGAGCATCTAGACATGGGAGAAAACCTTCACCCCGAAGGAGACATGGCACCCTTCATCAGCGACGATGAAGACTATGAGGAAAGCACCACCGGAGGACCTACGACTATGCACTTTTGAGGAGAACATTAGTTATGCCCTCCAATGTATCTTTATTTTAGTCGTTAAAGCGTAGGTCGATGTTTAGTTGTCTGAGATTTGTATTTTCCGATGTTTGACATTGATTGAATAAATGAATGAGTGTTTCGTGTGATATGTTTGTTGCATTGCATATGGGTAGTGAATTTCTTCCAGACCCTAGTTCTATTCTAATTCTCATCCCTCTGAAAACAGCAAGATGCCTCCACGACGTGAGACCGATTTCACTTTTCCACCGGAACTCACCCAACTCCTTCAGCAACAGGATGCACTGATGCAACTATTGATTCAGAATCAGACCAACAACCAGAACAACAACAACAACCACCATCCACCCCAGACTGACAATCTCACCCGTTTTCTGAGGTTGAACCCTCCAACTTTCTCCAGCAGCACTGAGCCCATTGTGGCAGATGACTGGCTCCGCAAGATGGAGAGAGAACTTGTCACCGCTGGATGCACTGACGCTGAGAAAGTGCGATTTGCCGCACATCAACTGGAAGGACCAGCAGCATCATGGTGGGAGAATTATACCACCACTTATCCTATTGCAGATGTGACTTGGGAGCAGTTCAAGCTTGCTTTCCGCACCGCTCATGTTTCAGCTGGAGCCATGAGTTTAAAGAAGCGCGAGTTTCGCAACTTGCGCCAGGGTAATCGTTCCGTGGCCCAATATGTGGACGACTTCAACACATTGTCACGTTATGCCCCAGGAGATGTGGCCGATGATGCGGCCAAGCAAGAAAAGTTTCTGGAAGGACTCAATGATGAGTTGAGCATACAGCTGGTAGTGGCTAATTTCAACAACTACCAAGAGCTGGTGGATAAGGCACTTATTCTGGAAGGTAAACAGCAGCAGATTGAGAACCGCAAGCGGAAGTACACTCAGGGGAAGTTCAACTCTGGAGCTCATCAGAAGCCTCGTTACTCCCCGTACTCCGGGAATACCGGATCAGGAAATGGTAAGTTTGGAAAGCACACTCATACTGTGCACAACCATGGAGGTCACCATCATGGAGGAAATGGGAATAACCGTCTCAACCATGGTAACTTCAAGAGTGACAATGGGAATGGGAACAACAACCAGCACCGTCAAGTTCCTGCTCAGAAGGATCTGAGTCACATTACCTGTTTCAAGTGCCAGAAGACAGGGCACTATGCTACTGAGTGTCCCCAGAGTAAGCAAGGCACTGGAAACGGCACTAACAACGGCAACTCCACAGCCAAGAAGCCCAATCCGTTTCCCCGTGCTCACGTGAATCACATCAACGTGGAAGAAGTCTATGATCAGCCCGAGACTGTGGTTGGTAAGTTTTTATTGCATTCACGTCCTGTTACAGTACTTTTTGATTCGGGTGCAACTCATTCATTCATATCAAGGGTAGTTGTGGATAAGTATGGTTTGCCCACCAAAACCCTTAGTCAGCCAATTCAGGTTAGTTCTCCAGGAGGTATGATGATGGCAGGGATAGGATGCCATGCCTTGAAACTCAATATAGGGAACCATGTTTTTTCCACCGACCTCATCGTCTTAGAGTCACACGGATTGGATGTAATCCTAGGCATGGATTGGATGACCAAGTATGAAGGAAATCTTGATTGCCCTAGCAAGTCTGTTTCACTCACCACCCCGGAGAACAAGAGGATTAAGTATGTATCCCGACGCACACGTATGAGTGCTCGGTTAAATTCTCTCACAGGAGTTGTTCAGGAGGAAGTACCTGTGGTAAAAGAATTTCCAGATGTATTTCCGGAAGAATTACCAGGAATGCCACCAGATAGGGAGATTGAGTTCTTAATAGAGCTACAGCCAGGGACAGCCCCAATTTCCAAGAGACCCTATCGGATGCCCGCAAATGATCTGTTGGAAATCAAGAAGCAAATTAAGGAGTTATTGGACAAAGGTTATATTCGCCCAAGTTCTTCACCTTGGGGAGCCCCAGTTCTTTTGGTGGAGAAGAAGGATAAATCTTTGAGAATGGTAGTGGACTATCGTGCCTTGAACGAGGTGACTATCAAGAACAAGTACCCTCTACCGATGATTAATGATTTGTTTGATCAGCTCGTAGGAGCCAAAGTATTCTCCAAGATCGATCTTCGATCAGGGTATCACCAGTTGAAAATTCGTGAACAGGATATACCCAAAACAGCTTTCACCACGAGGTATGGCTTGTATGAGTATACGGTCATGTCTTTTGGATTGACTAATGCTCCTGCCTACTTCATGAATTTGATGAACAAAGTATTCATGGAATACCTAGACAAGTTTGTTGTGGTGTTCATCGATGACATTCTGATATTCTCCAAGAACGAGGAAGAGCATAAGCAACATTTGCGTTTAGTTCTGGAAAAGCTAAGAGAGCATCAGTTATATGCCAAGTTCAGCAAATGTGAATTTTGGTTGACGGAAGTCGGATTCCTTGGACATGTTATTTCCGGAGAAGGAATAGCCGTAGACCCCGCTAAGGTTGAAGCCGTCACCGAGTGGAAGTCACCCACCTCAGTTAAGGAGATCCGCAGTTTCCTTGGACTTGCTGGATATTACCGGAGGTTCATTGAAAATTTCTCCAAGGTTGCCAAGCCCATGACAGAGTTGTTGAAGAAAGAATCCAAGTATGTTTGGACTGTGGAATGTGAAGCCAGTTTCCGGGAGTTGAAGGAACGTTTGGTCACAGCCCCAGTGTTGATCTTGCCCGATATTCGGAAGGATTTCCAGGTTTATTGTGATGCTTCACGTCAAGGACTTGGAGGAGTACTTATGCAGGATGGAAAAGTTGTAGCCTATGCTTCCAGACAGCTACGACCTCATGAGTTGAATTATGCCACGCATGACTTGGAGCTAGCAGCCGTAGTGCACGCACTCAAGACTTGGAGACATTTCCTTATCGGAAATAGTTGTGATGTTTACACCGACCATAAGAGCCTGAAGTATATCTTCACGCAGAAAGAGTTGAACCTCAGACAGAGGAGATGGTTAGAGTTAATCAAGGACTATGACATGAGATTACACTACCATTCAGGTAAGGCTAATGTTGTAGCCGATGCCTTGAGTCGGAAAACTTATGTGAACACACTCACAGCTGGAGGATTACCTCAAGAGTTAGTCGATGATCTCAGAGAGCTCAAGCTAGAGATAGTTCCAAGAGGATATGTTGCTACACTGGAAATTCAGTCCACCTTGACCGAAAGAATTCGAGAAGCCCAGAAATCGGACAAGGAGATAGCTGAGATTAAACAGAGAATGAAAGATGGTAAAGCTAAAGGTTTTCGTGAGGATGAACACGGAACTTTGTGGTTTGAGAACCGAATCTATGTGCCCAATGAACCAGAGCTCAGGAAGTTGATACTTCAGGAAGCCCACGATTCACCTTACTCGATACACCCAGGCAATACCAAGATGTATCTGGATTTAAAGGAAAGTTATTGGTGGACAGGTATGAAGAAAGATATTGCAGAGCATGTTGCGATATGTGATGTTTGTCAGCGAGTAAAGGCAGAACATCAGAAACCAGCAGGGTTACTCCAACCTTTGCCGATACCCGAGTGGAAATGGGAAAAACTTGGTATGGATTTCATCACAGGATTGCCCAGGACCCGTTCAGGTTATGATTCCATCTGGGTAGTGGTAGATCGCTTGACCAAGGTAGCACACTTCATTCCAGTAAAGACCACCTATACCAGTGCTAAGCTAGCCAAGATATACATGACCAGGATCGTATGTCTGCATGGAGTTCCGAGGAGTATAGTGTCAGATAGAGGAACACAATTCACTTCAAAGTTTTGGCATCAGTTACATGAGACTTTGGGTACGAGACTGGAGTTTAGTACAGCTTTTCATCCGCAGACAGATGGCCAGACTGAGAGAGTCAATCAGATTCTGGAAGACATGTTGAGAGCTTGTGCGCTAGATTATGGATCTAGTTGGGACGAAAACTTGCCTTACGCAGAATTCTCATACAACAACAGTTATCAGACCAGTCTAAAGATGGCCCCTTTCGAAGCTTTATACGGAAGAAGATGTAGAACACCACTGACGTGGGATGGTGTTGGAGACCGACAACTTTTTGGTCCCGACCTTATCCGAGATTCTGAAGAGAAAGTCAAGTTGATACGTGACAGACTCAAAATAGCTCAATCTCGACAGAAGAGCTATGCTGACAACAAGCGCAAGGAAGTGACGTATGAAGTGGGAGACCGAGCATATCTTCGTGTGTCCCCGCTTCGAGGAACCAAGAGATTTGGTGTTAAAGGAAAATTAGCACCCAGATTCATAGGCCCCTACAAAATTCTTGAACGTAGAGGTGAAGTTGCATACAAACTGGAATTGCCGGAAGGATTATCCGAAGTTCATGATGTGTTCCATGTTTCCCAGCTGAAGAAATGTCATGCTGAGATGGTTGACATCCCTTTGCGAGACACCGTGCCCCTAGAGGCCATACAGCTTGAAAGTGATCTGACTTATGAGGAGAAGCCTGTCAAGATCCTCGAGACATCCAACAGAGTTACCCGCAGCAAGATTATCAAGTTCTGCAAAGTTTTGTGGAGTCACCATACTGAGGAAGAAGCCACCTGGGAACGCGAAGAAGATCTTCGTAGAGACCATCCGCACCTATTTTCTAGCCAACCCGAATCTCGAGGGCGAGATTCATCTTAAGGTGGGTAGGTTTGTAACATCCCAAAATTCCATTTTGGAATGTTATGAATATAGCTATGCATCTATTATCATCATTGCTTGATTGTATGAACTAGTTGAAATGCCTCTTCTGGTTTTCAGAAAGTCCCCTTCTACTTTTCCCTATGTTGCTTCCTCTATTTAAAATTTTTGGTTAAAAGTTCAAATAAGAGAGGAGGAACATGACACTCCACACCAGGGTCTAATTGGTGAATTATTTGAACAAAAATAACCAGGAGTTATTTTGAAAATATTTGCAAAAAGGGTTTAAAAACAATTAGGACATTTCTGAAATAATATTTTTTTCAAAGTGTTCAAATGACAGAATAGAAATGTTCATTAAATAGCATTTATTATTCTGTTAATTTTGATATATAATACCCCTATATTTACAAACGATTTGAATGCTTTAAAAGCTTTTGAATGTCTCCGGAAATTATTAAAAAGAAACGGTAACCGTTTCCGGTATTAAACGGGCCGGCCCACCGGCTTTAAAAGCCGAAACCGTTACCGGTCGGCCGACCGAGCGCAGTAATGCTCCCGCTCTCTCACTGACACCGGGTCCCACCCCGTCCGACCGTTGCCCCGGAACGGTCATCGTCTTCACTCCCCGCGCTCGCCGGATCCGACGCCGGCCGTTACTCCCCCTCACCGGATCTCTCCCCTCTCTCCTCCCCGCACCCCCCCGAGCGCCTATATAAGAGCCCCACGGCCCCGCATCCATTCCCCCCCCGAGCCCCCTTCTCTCTCTCGCCGAGACGCCGTCGATTGCTCGTCGGAGTTCCACCACCACCGGAAGTCGCCGTCGATCGTAGCCACCACCTCCGACCATCATTCGCCACGCCGTCGCCACCAATCGCCTCCGGAGGACCGTCCCCGTCGCCAGGACCACTTCCCCGTCCTCCCCGACCACCGGAACACCTCGCCGTCGCAATCGCCGCTACCGGACTCGCCGGAGTACCCCGACGCCGGCAACCTCCCTCCGTAAGCCCCCTCGACCGTCCGATCCAAATCCCACGGTCCAGATTAGAACGAACTTAAGTCCGAACCGTTTTCTTCTACCGAACGGTCGCCCGCTCTAATTCACCTACCGAACGCCCCCCTTAGCCAATCGGATCGCGCCACGTAGCCCCCTGACCGACGCAAACTTTTTTTCATTTTCTGTTTTGTTTTAATTAACAGAATGTTTTCCAATTTTGTTTTGCTTATATCTTTTAATCTGTTTAGAGTTTTGAGTTGATTCTTTTTGCAATAGCTCACAATTTTCATGTAGTTTCACCCTGTACTTTTAAATTTCAAATTTGAACTATGAAATTTGAATTGAATCAAATTTGCTTAAAATCTTCAAATCTGAATAACTAGAGTTTGAAAATAGATTTTGATATGAATCTTTTTGCTACTGTTTGGTATTAGTTAGGACTATCTTCAGGTATAGTTTGAGGATTTTCATGATATATTTGATTACTGTTTTACCCAAAAAACAGAATCTGCTTATTATTATAATATAGTTTTATAAACTTAATTTTGATTAGTTTGATTTAGAATTTGGTTTTATTTGTTTATTAGGTTCTGTTAGTAAACATTTAGTGTTTTCACTTACTGTTAATAAAAATATAAATTTGCCTAGTTTAATTTTATTTAACATAGGAATCAAAATTTCTTTTCAATTAGGCTTAATTTGACTAAAACAACTAACTAGTAATAGTTTGTTTTCAAACAAAGTTTTCTATATTTTGTTTCTGTTTTCTAAGACAGATTTAATAGTAAATTATTATTTTTCTGTCAAGAACATGTTTTGTTAACAAATTATAAGTTTAGTTTTACATTCTTTTGTTAATATAACTATAGTTGATTCATATAGTGTTTATCAAAACTTGTATAAACTTCACTAAACTTTTCCCAACAAGCTTAAATTGATTATTCTGTTTATTAATAAAATATTCTATTGTTTTCCTTGTTGTCAACAATTGTTTTGCTAATTCAAAATAGTTTTATTATGTAGTAGTGTTTTCATCATCCCCTTTGGAAAAAACAAAACTTTGTGTGTTTTACTTGCTAGAGACTTTTGTGCATTGTTTGCCTTGTTTGTTTAGTACTTCTTTGCTGAATGTTATGAGTACTTATTTTGGTTGTATGCTTATTTAAGTGCATTGTTTGTTTCGTTAGATTATCCGGAGTGCGAAACTTGTTACCTAGAGTTACTCAAGTACGAAGATCATCAATCAGGCAAGTCACTTTGATCATGTTTTACCCATGTTTTATATGCATTAGTTCTACCATCTCCCCAGTTGCATGCAAGATAGGTTAGTTGGAAACTTGGTTACATAGTAGTAGTATCATGTGGTAGATACCCCTCTCAACCCCTTTGACAACATTGGCCCCGGGAAACGTTGTTTTACCTTTTGCTATGCTATTAGTAGACGGGGTTGGTTGTGTGATTCATGAGAGTTGAGAGAGTTAATAATTTCAAGACCTACATAATGATCAAGATTTCAATACTCCAAGTTTTCAACATACCTCTGGGTGGATGATGGTTGAACGGCGCCCTGGAGAAACCAGTGGTTAGCCTAGGTGATGCTGGAGGTGGCCAGTATTCACGCGGAAAGGTCCACCCAGGCACAAAGGGATGGATGGGTGCTTCAAGACCCAAGGCTTACCTGCACAGCCACAAGTCATTATGGGCTCTGGCTTGGTTGGATATCGTGGTGACCCTGGACAGGCGGTGCTACGAGAGGTAGAAGAACGGTAGGAAAGGATGGGCATCGTCAGAGTCGCAGGGAAACCCTTTGGAAGACCATGTTTTGGTCATCCGTTTCTCAAACACCCTGAAGTGCGAGAAATCAAACGGAGGCGACCAAATCTTGTGGGGAACGTGTGCAAAAACTCTGCAGAGTACTTAAACCTAATCGATTAGCCGTGTCCACGGTTATGGACGACTTGAGCCAAAGGGATTGGAACTTCCGGAACTCTCAACACAAATAATATGATGATGTGGGAATTTAATAATTTTGGGTATGAGAATTGGTTGATGGAACCATCTCATTAATCAACCAACTTAGTAATGCTTTGCTTAGCCCTTTTTCTAGATGTAGGAAAAATTGGCTTTACGCAAAACTTACCACCCCACCTGCCATATAAGCATATAGACTAGCTGATTATTTTCACCCCTCTCTTGTGACTTTGCCGGCATACTCCATATGCTGACCTACACGGCTGCAACGTATCATGTTGCAGAGTATTTTTCCGACCAGGAGTGAGGACACGTTCTATGCTCAGTGAGATGCCCTTGGAGTCGGATGGACTCATCTACCTTCGACGCTTCCGCAAGATTTAGATATTCTCATGAGTTGGCCTTTGGCCACTTTATTGTAATTTTTATCGTAATAAAGAACTCGATATGAGATTTCGATTAATATAATGCTGTGTGATTTACCTTTGATATATACATTGATGTACCGTGTGTGTACCAGCATGATCTTGGGATGGTACGGAAACACCGGAGACTTGACCTTCCGGGTCGGGTCGTTACATTGGTATACTTAGTTTGAGAGATGAAGGTTCCTTCTCTTGATTGCTTGATTTGCAATCCAAGAACAAATTTCGGCTCACACATCATAGACATCTCATACTTCTCGGAAATCAACCTTCCAAATTTTCACTAAATTGAGGGTTAGTGGAACCAAAGATAATATCATCCACATAGATTTGGGACACAAATAATTCTCCATTAACTCTCTTAGTGAACAAGGTTGCATCAATTTTAACAATTTAAAAACCTTTTTTAATGAGAAACTTCGTCAAACATTTATACCAAGCACGAGGGGCTTGCTTAAGACCATAAAAAGCTTTACGAAGCTTGTAAACATGATTAGGTTTCTTAGGATTCACAAAACCAGGCGGTTTCTTAACATAAACCTCTTCTTCAATTTCACCATTTAAAAATTCACTTTTGATGTCCATTTGATAAAGCATGATATCATGGTGATTAGCATAAGCAAGAAAAATACGAATAGCTTGAAGTCTAGCGACGGGGGCATAAGTCTCACCGTAGTCCATACCTTCGACTTGCGTGTATCCTTGGGCAACGAGATGAGCCTTGTTGTGCACGACTTGACCGTCTTCGTCTTGTTTGTTTCGAAACACCCATTTGGTTCCGATGATGTTGTGCTCATCTTCAGGCTTTTCCACGAGTGTCCATACTTCGTTCCTTTCGAAGTTGTGAAGCTCTTCATGCATAGCGTTCACCCAATCCGTGTCTTCAAGAGCTTGTTCTACCTTCAAAGGCTCAATGCTAGAGATGAAAGAATAATGCTCACAAAAGTTAGCTAGCTGGGTTTTAGAGCGAGTCATTCTCCCTGTTTGTATATCACCAAAGATTTGGTTTAGGGGATGGTTCTTGGTCACTTGAGATCGAACTCGGGTCAGCTTCCGGTTGTTGGATGGTGGATCTTCTTCTTCTCCATCCTCATCATCGTTGTTGTTAAAGGTGTCGTTCCCTTGAGGTGGTGGTGAAGGTGGTTGTGGTGGATCTTCATGATGCACTTCCTCCTATTCATCATCCCGTCATGTACTGCTTGTCGATGCCTCCATGTCGTGTTGAGGTTCACCTTGTCTCGAAGTAGGGGCTTCCACTTGAGTTGATGAAGTACTTTCCTTCACTTCCATGGGACGAATCTTGCCGACGGGTAGATCTAGAATAGCTTTCGAAGGGTCCTTAATACCTACATCATTTGGCAATTGTTCGACTTGCGAATCATTAGATTCATCAAACTTCACATCTACCATCTCTTCAACTTTTCGAGTGAAGTTGTTGTAGACACGGTAAGTGTGAGAGTTCGATCTGTAACTAAGTAGGAATCCTTCTTGAGATTTAGGGGCAAATTTAGTACGATGATGCTTATCAAGCATGTAGCACTTTGAGCCAAATACCCAAAAGTATTTGACTTGGGGTTTGTTACCGGTGAGTAGCTCGTATGTCGTTTTACCGAGAAGCTTGTGCAAGTAAAGTCGGTTTGTGGTATGACATGCTGTTTCAACGGCTTCTGCCCAAAAGTGTCTTGGGGTCTTGTATTCGTCAAGCATCATTCTTGCCATCTTAATGAGCGTCCGGTTCTTCCTCTCAACAACTCCATTTTTTTGAGGTGTGTACGTAGCCAAGAACTCATGTGAGAGACCTTCTTCGTCAAGAAAGATATCCACACGGGTGTTGTTGAACTCTGCTCCGTTATCTCTCTGAACCTTCTTGATCTTCACTTCAAACTAATTTTGCACTTTGCGAGTGAAGTTCTTGAAGATCTTTTGAACCTACGACTTATCATCAAGAAATAATACCCATGTAAATCTGAAAAAATCATCAACTATAACTAGACCATAGGAATTTCCACCGAGACTCCTATAAGCATTGGGACCAAAAAGATCCATGTGAAGTAACTCGAGTGGTCTCCTAGTAGTCATGATATTCTTAACGAGATGACTTCCACCTACTTGCTTTCCAGCTTGACAAGGACTACAAAGTCTATCTTTGTCAAACATAACATCTTTAACACCAAGTATATGATCACCTTTGATTAGCTTATCTAGATTGCGCATGCGTACATGTCCATGTTTTCTATGCCAAAACCAACTTTTGAAGATTTTGCAATTAAACAAGTGCGAGGTTTGGATTTCTTGGTGAAATCAACAATTTATAGATCACCTTACGAAAACCGGTAATGACCATTTTATGATTATCTTGACGGAACACTTGGCAATCTACTTTCGTGAATAACACATTGAAACCAAAGTCGACAAGTCTAGATACGGAAAGAAGATTGTAGCCAACAGATTCAACAAGCATGACATTTTGAATAGAGCTATCATGGGATATGGACACCTTACCAAGGCCAAGTACCTTACCCTTAGAGTTGTCTCGAAAGGTCATGTACCTTCGAGGACCTTGATTAGGCTTGATCTCTTGGAAAATGTCTTTATCACCAGTCATATGATCTGTACATCCACTGTCGAGAATCCACCCTTTTCCTCTGAACATGTAATCCTTAAATTTTACCATACAACTCAGATTCTTCATGATATTCTCGATGTCGAACAACTCATCTTCTCCAAGATAGTCATGTTTCACATTGTCATCATCAAGTGGGGAATCCTTGTCAAAGAAAAAGAGATTCGTTAGAATAGTGATCATGACAATGTGAAAGTTTATGAATGTGAATGGCTTCAAAGATAATGTTGTTGATAGTGGTGACATCTCCTTTAGCATGCATAAGATCACGGAGCCCAAATGGGCACTTATCAAGTTTGGATCACTAGGCTTCATTTTGTGAAAAGCAATAGTTTTATGAAGAATTTCATCAAGATTTCCTAATGAAAGATCTTGATATCGTTTCTGTAAATCAGTCCACAAGGTATAGGCACATGCAAAGTTCTTCAATTGAGAAAGCACGAATCTTGGTAAATCTCTAACAATAAGATTGACAGTTCTTAGTTTACTAAGCATGTTAATTTCCTCTTCGTGTGTGGGATGCAATTCATCAATAGGGAGCACATACAGGTTTTCAATATATTTAGTCAAATGGAATTTATCAAATTGATCAATCATGGCATTCTTCCATTGACCATAGTACTCTCCATCAAGAATGGGAACTCTACAACTCAAACTCTGTACTCTAGACACATCCATCTTCCTCCACGGTGATTAAACTGAAGCAATGGAGACCAAAGCTATGATACCACTTGTAGGATCGCTCGAAGCGTGTCTAAAGGGGGGTGAATAGACTACTAGTAGGAATTTAAAACCTAACCTTTTCCCAAGTTAATTGGTTGGCAGATTTTAACAGTTTTTAGCAAGTCTAGTAAGTCTAACAGCCCTACACATGCATGTCTACAAGTATGGCAGCGGAAAGTAAAGACATTGCATATGAAGTAAAGAGATGAGATAGGAAGATCAAATGCAATAGGAGACGCAAGGATTTTTCCCGTGGTTCCGATAGGAGGTGCTATCATACGTCCACGTTTATGGAGTCTTCAACCCATGGATGCTAATGGTCGCAAGTGTCCACGGAGGGCTCCACCCATAAGGGTCCACGAAGTAGCAACCTTGACTATTCCATACATCTTCCATCCACAAAGACTGGCCTCACTATGGGTAGATCTTCTCGAAGTAGGCGATCTCCTTGCCCTTACAAACTTCTTGGTTCACTCGACAACACGAAGTAGGAGGCTCCCAAGTGACACCTAACCAATCTAGGGGGCACCACCCTCCAAAAGGTAATAGGTTCGATAATGACGACGAAATCCTCGCTCTTGTGCTTCAAGATAATAGACTCCTCAACACACAATCACTCTGTCAAAGATTTGGCTTGGTAGAAGAGATGGGATTGGTGGAAAGCAACTTGGGGAGGATACAAATCAAGATCCATATGGTTGGAGTGGAAGATCTTGATCTCAACACAAAGGGTAGGTGGTTCTCTCTCAGAAAATTGAGTAGGATAGGTATGGAATAGTTCTGAGTGCTTCTTCTCCGAGTAAGTGCTGGTGAAGGGGTATTTATGGGCATCCCCAAAAATCCAACTATTACACACAAAATGACCAACTTAGTGACACCGATGTGTTAATCTCGGTGGTCCCGAAGAGACCAAAAGGTGGAAACTTTTGAATCTCGGTGAGACCAGAATAGGAATCTTGGGTGCACAGACAAGGTGACCAACGGTCACAATTGCCAAACTCCGTGACGCCGATTCAATATTCTCGGATGTACCGAAAGTGTGAACTTGCATAATAGAAAGTTGGCAGACCAACTCGGTAGCACCGAAAGAGTGTCGGCTACACCGAAGGGTTAGGGTTTGGTTGAGTTTTCTAGGGTTTGGAATTCGTGGCACCAGAATAGGAATGTTGGTTGCACTGATTTTGAATGTTTGGCTAAAGACAGACTTTGGTGGGAGAGTTTGTGGATGTTTTGGTAACTATCACTTGTGCACGTATGAGCATTTTGTTCACCAACAAAACCTTACCCCCTTTTAATAGTATTGGCTTTCCTGTGTACTCAAAGTGATTTCTCATAGATGTAAAATGTAGAGTCCTCTTGCTTTAAGCTTGGCCAACCTATTTCCTTGCATCTTGGGGTGATTCCACAGTCTCCACAATCCTTTTGCCATCCCTATCATTGAACCTTTCCTTAAATATACTTGGTGGAAACATTAGTTCAATGACTTATATGTTGTTATTAATTATCAAAACCACCAGGGAGCAAATGTTCTTTCACTCGGTCCCCGGTAGGCACTGGGGACGTGACTGGCATGGTTCGGGCCTATCCTGGGCCATTGCATCGACCTTGTCGGTGTTGCTTAGTCAGCGTAGTGGAGTCTTGGTCTTGTATGTTGGTTTTGTCTTCTTACATTGATGTGTTCTTCTACTGCTGCCCATGCATAAGTAAGGGGCACTGGGTATCCCTCTCATAGTGCACTGACACCACCTCTAAGACATTGACATCGAGCTATCTCGCAAGGAAAACCTCGAACACCTAGAGCTACTGTGTTTGAGCATCACCAAACTCGGTCTGTTTTGAGTGAAATGAAGACTTATTACACTTGAAGATTGTGATCTTCCATACGGTTAGGTGTCGTGGTCTAGCGCAAAGAAGAGCCAATGGTGATTGTCGGGTGACCGTGGTGTAGAGCATCCAAGAGTCATTGTGGATTGCCGGGTGACCAAGTTTGTACGGGTTTCGGAAGTCTCCCCTGAAGACTTAACTGAGTGATTGGGCATTGTGTAAGTGACTTGGGCTCAAGTGGAACAAGGTGTAGATGAGGTCTTCTGAGTTCAATCTCGACCTCCCTAATAAAATGTGAAGTTGTCACAACAACTAGAACCGTTTCAACAAATTGTGTGTCTTCGTCAAGCAACTGGTTCTATCTCTCACTCTCATGATTTTGTATTGTATTGTGAAGCCATTGCTTGTTCATCTTTTCTCGAAGACATTCACCAAAGAGATTCCTTCTTACTTTTTATCTTCGTACCGCCTAAGTTCATCTTTGATACACCTTAGCTTGCATGATGATTATGCTGTACCAATATGAATGTCTTTGTTGTATCCCATGCCTTGCCTAAATCGTTGATTCATATCCCTACCTGATCATGTATCACTTCCGCTTACTTTGAATACATTTACTGTTTCAAATCTTTTGATAAAACCGTCTATTCACCCCCCTCTAGTCGATAAATGGCACTTTCAATTGGTATCAGAGCAAGGTGTTCCCTTGTTCTATGTTTCGGTTTAACCACCTGGATTTTTAGTACTGCAGGGATAAACAAGGTGTATGTTGCATGCCCTATCTTTGATGGCACTGAGTACCCCTACTTGAAGAACAAGATGTGCATGCATCTCGAAACCATTAACAACGACCTCTGGTATGTCATCATGGCTCGTATTCCCAAGATTGTTGAAGGTGTCACTGCTACTGATGAGAAGAGATTTGGTCAATTGGACTCGACCGCCAAGAACATCATCAATGGTCATCTGGCCAAGGGACAGTATGGCCGTGTGAGTGCTCTCCACAGTGCAAAGCAAAAATGGGTATGGCTTTCCAAGGTCAATGAAGATATCTCATCTCAGCAAGACTCAAGTGTTCATGTCCTTCACAATCTGTTCAACCGCTTCAAGAGACTTGACAATGAAAATGTCCATCTCGTGTTCAATAGGCTCATAAACATCTCAAATGAGTGGAATGCTATCGGTGCCACTGATATCACAAAACATGAAGTTGTGAAGAAGCTATTGAGATCTCTTAACGGTTCCTTGGACACTCTCTCCCTAATGATCCAAGAATGCCCCGACTTCAAGGATTTGGATCCAACCGATATCCTTGAGAGGTTGAATACCCATGAGTTCCAACAAGCTGAGAAGAGGGAAATCTATGCTTCCAGTTACAGTCGCTCTCATGCCCTGAAGGCAAAAGTTGTCTCCTCATCCGAAGAAGAAGAATCTGAATGTAGTTCCGATCATGTTGAAGACTTTGGCAAAGAACTCACTCTGCTGGTGAGGAAGTTTTAGAAATTTGCCAAGTCCAAGCTCTTTGCAAAATCTTCAAGGCATGACTCCTAGAAGTCTGGAGAAATGTCTTTGCGTGACAACAAGAAGCAAACCTGTCACAAGTGCAAGAAAGATGGTTGCTTCATCGCTGATTCTCCTCGAATGGAGAAGGAATCCAAGAACAGAGCAAAGACTATGATTTTGATGGCAAGAACAAGAAGAAGTTTCACAAGTCTTCGTCCAATTCTTCATCACACAAGAATAGTTTATGTGGCAAGGCACATGCTTCATTGGCAAGGAGATGGACTTTAAAGCTGAATCTGAGTCAGCAGTTGAAGAACAATCTGAGGAGGAGTTTGATTCTGAAGTTGCTAGTGTGTCTATGGCTTATGCATTCGTCGCTTCATCTGTCTTTAACCCCAAATATAATCTGAAGAAGACAATCTTGAACAAGAACCCTAGGAAAGAGGGTGTGGGTTTCGAAAGAAACATCAATGGTGATGAATCTTACTAGAGGCCTGAGCGGTATCGTAGAACCACATCAGTTCCTGCAAAAGGACATTTAGTTGATCCTTCCACATTGTCTATCTTTAACTGTAGGAATCCTATTATTATTGATGAGTCTTTCTATTCCAATTATAAATTGATCAAATACCAAAATAGTGAAGTGTTTGCTTGGTTCATTGGCACTAACTGTCGGAATGGTCCGCCCATGAAGAAGATCTAGGTTCCCAAAAGTCTTCTTGAGAAGCTTCCTATGAATGTCATGATGACATGTCTCAAGAGGAAGAGAAACCGTGTGAAAGTGCGTTATATCGACTAGAGGGGGTGAATAGGCGATTTTTACAAATTCATCATAGAGGAATTTCAACTTGAGGAATTTGAAATGTGATGAATAACTAGTGGTAGAATAAGTACTCAAGTGCATGAGAAACATAGCAATAGCATAGTCATGATGATTAAATAAAGCATACATAGATTACACATAGAGTGATACAGGATAAGCAGGTGAAGAACAAGGTGATTGAAGAATTTGAGATGAGGAAACTGAGAAAGTCTTCAATCAAATTCTTCAAACAGTAATAGTCAATTTCATCAATAAGTATACGAGGAAATAGAAGGGTGGATGAAATGGAACCAGGTAGCTCAATGAAGACAATGGTTTGATGACCCAGTTCCAACTGTTGTGACAGTCGTATGCCTGGTTAGGAGCGGCCTGGTATTTAAACCAAAGGACACACAGTCCTTACCATATTATCCTTGAGCGAAGGTCACAAAGTCCTCGCCCAACATTCATGGTAAGTCTTCAGGGTAGACTTCCAAAACCCTCACAAAATGGTCACCTCGCGATCCACAATTGACTGCTAGATGCACTAGACCATGTTCACTCAGTGATCCCTAATTGACTGCAGGATGCACTAGACCATGACGCATAACCATATGGAAGATACACAGTCTTCAAAGCTAAAAAGCGTCGGTTCCACACAGGAACAATCTCTTTAGTGATGCTCAATAACTTTGGATTTGGTGGTTTGGTTTCAGGGTTTTTCCTCATAGATGATTTTGTCTCAATGTCCTCGGAGGATGGGTTGCTCTCAAATGACAAGTGTCAGTTCTCTTTCGGAGAAGCCAAACAACTAGTGGTCGTGGGGTTGGCTATTTACAGCCAGGGTGCAACCTGAGATGATAAGACATAAATGCCCCCAATGATATGACCGTTATGTGGATAAGACTATTGGGGACAGCTGGACCTAGTCATAGCAATGGTCGGAATATGAACTGTCAAATTCCTCAGGGCTTATCATATTCCTCACTTGTAGGCAATTTGTACTAGTGAAATCCTAACTCCTCAGTCTGATCAATTTCCTTAGAGATCAGAAGAACTTCGTGTGTGTCACTGAAGAACTTGACTGAACCGTAAGAGATTTCCAAAGGCTTCACTCCAAGGATTGGATGGTGTGAGGCTTTTGAATTGAGCATCAGTTGGAAATTTTCCTTAGTATTACCTCGGACCCCTTTAACATTACGGTGTTTCCTATGACTCAAAGAAAGGAAATGAAACTACGAAAAGAGAAGTCTTCATGCTTCATAGTCCTCGTTCATATCTTCAAGGTCACACCAACTTCTACATTTCAAAGTCTTTAGGGAATACCAAAGTCTTCAGCTGAAGACATACATTTTAGGGGTCGATAATCTCCGAATATATCAAACTCCTCATCGAATTATAGAGCCCGTGTACACTCAAAAACACATTAGGTCCTTAACATATAAGTCTTTAATACACCAAAATCACTAAGGGGCACTAGATGCACTTACAATCTCCCTTTTTTTGGTGATTGATGACAAATAGGTTAAGTTTTCAACGGGGATAAACCTATGAAGTGTAAGTGCTAAGTTTTAGGAATTTGATTTCAAGATATAGAAGAACTCCCCCTGAAGATGTGCATATTTGAGAAATTTTCTTTGGACTACAAATTCACATGGCAGGATAAAAACATGGCGAACTCCCCCTATATCTTGTAATTCATACACGCATTTAAAAATATATCATGAGGAATTGAAATGCATGATGAAAAATGGTGTCTGACGAAATTCAGCATGCATGCATTAAAGTACTTTGAGGAAATAGGCATGCGGAAAGCAGTTCAAAAGTGACAGAACACCATCCGACTAAAGTTTACAACTCATCCAACAAACACTTCAGAAGAGCGAGAGTTGTAACTTAAACAAAAAACAACCTATATATAGAGACCCGCTTGAATACTAACTCAAATTTTCTCCCCTTTTTTCATCGAAGACCAAAAGGGACGAAAACTGAGGACTAACGCCCCTTAATAATTTCATACTGAAGGTGCGGTGGAGGAGCGCCAGTGTTGTCGGGGTCGTTTGGCGATGCAGGGCCCACAACAGTGTCGTCAATTTCCTCAGCTTCATCTGTTTCGCGCGATTAAGAATATGAGCCAGTAACCATCTGAGGAACTTGAACGTTATTGAATTTCTTCACAGGCGGATGAGCCCAGTCAAGGTTCTGCTCAAGGTCCATCCCCCCGAGTTCTTCAGGAGTATTGAGGTGAGACAGAATGGCCCAAGTGCGGCTAAAGACTTCATGAAGATAGTATTGATTCTTCCTCACAGTGTTGTGCATGATAGTCATGTCTCGAATAAGTGAACCAAACTAATGCTTGACCCACTTGTGATTGTGATCAACCTTCTGATAAAGACTTAGCAGAAGCTCACGATCGGTCATCACACAAGGGGCAGCAGCTTGAGGATTTTGCGATCAGGTCTTTGCAGCAGAATCTTGTGTGGTAGAGTCATCATTGGTGCAATATGAAGAAGCTTTGCGGAATTGACCATCCAATGGACGAATGCCTTCATCAACAACAGCTTTGCCTTTTCCATCATCTGAGGAAAATGTATTCTTGAGGACTTCAATCGAAGGCAGAAAGCTAAAGTGATTCTGAAAGTCAGCCTTGAAGGGAATTGAAGACCTTCATCTAATGAATTTCAAGATCCAAGGAGCATAAGGCTTCAACTCAAACGGTGATATAGCAGCATTGGCCAAAGTCCTCGTGAAGAAATCGTGATAGTTGATGGGAATCCCATGAATGATGTTGAATAGCATATTCTTCATGATTCCCACCACTTCTTCTTCTTCATAGTTGTGACCCTTGATAGGATTGAGGGTTTTGGTAAATATGCGGTATATGCTCCTAGACACATAGAGGAAATCCTTCAGTAGGAAGGTGGACCTTTGAGGTTTCCCAGGAGAAAAAGGCTTCATCAGCACTTGCATCAAATGGTTGGGCAGTTCAGGTTCATTATAGATGCATCGTGCTCCTTCTGAAGGAATTGCTATTGGCACAGCCCAAAGCAATTCAGTGGATGGGGCAGTGTATTGAGTCGATCTAGTCATCCAGTCCAGAATCCATGAATTGACATGAAAAGCGTCACATGAGATGTGCAAGGCTTCATAGAATTGAAGAATTAGCTCTTCATTCCAGTCGCATATGTCAACGCAGAAGGGGAGAAATCCTCCACCATGAAGGACTGCGAGCATAGGAGTGAAGCACAGAATGGATTCCATATCCACATGAGGAATTTGCTGATGCTCGGAGACTTTCTCTTTGTCAAATAGTACTGATGCATAGAAATTCATCTGCGAATGGTCCAGAATCTTGTGCGTCTAGTCCTTGCTGAGTAATATGGATTGGGCCCTATGAAGAATATGTGTTCATCGAAGAAATTTTGCTTGATGAATTTGGGGCACTTCGAGCCTTTCAATGGCAACTTTGGCTTTGGCTGAATATATGGCTTGAAGAGGCCCACAATTTCCTTTGTCATGGCAGGAACTTCTTCAGATTGAGGATTTTGAACAACAATTTTCTCAGGTGCACTCTGGGCATGAATTTCTTCAGCCGATGCAGCTAGAATATCTTTAGGAATTGATGCTGGTGGTGTGGCCAAACCTTTAGATCTAGTTTGAATTTCCTCAGTCTGAGTAGGTGACTCAGGAATTAGGGTGAGAGGAGTGGTCATTAGTGAATTGGGGTGAGCAGCTTCCCAATATTCATCATTAATCAATGGACTGGTATTGCCAATGTCCACATCCTCTTCAATTTCTTTAACACCGGCCTCTTCAGAAGTTGACTAAGGCTAGGGCAATGATACTAGAGGGGTTGAAGCATTTTCTTCAACCTCTATTTCTTCATCAATCTGCTCTGAGGAAGCAGCAAAATGATTTTCTTCATCTTCTTCATTTGGGATGACATAGTTAACACCAAATGGAACAATCTTATAGGCAGGCATGGAGGAGATTGGAGTAGCATCAATAGGCACAGTTGAAGAACTGTGCATAGTCTTCAACTTCTTCATAGACGAGGAATAGGAAGTTGATGCCTTTATTTTCCGTGCAGCCTTCTTCTCCGCTGCCTTGGTTTTCTTCACTTCTGATGCAGAACGAAGGTTGATTTTCTTCACCCTTGAAGACTTTGTAGTTTCAGCATTGTGTGAAGATCGAGTAGTTTCTTCAGGCACGGCTGATGTAGTCGCCCTCGTTGACTCAATTTCTTTAGGCACAACAAAAGCTTCAGTTGGCCTAGCAATTTCTTCAGGCGCAATAGTGGAGGTTGCCCTGAGAGGTTCTTCAGCAGCCTGAATTTCTTCAGCCGCGCTTGTAGTTTCTTCAGCCGGTTGAGCAGAAGTTGCAGCGTGAGGAATTTTTGGTTGTGATCGAGCTGCAACCCTCTCATTGTGGTCTTTGATGGATCTGTTAGCCACTTTGATAAATCAGACCCTCGCACCTTGCCAATCAGCATAGTAGCGATTGAATTCATCGTTGAGGCCTTTGACCTCAATTTGCACAGACACAAGTTGTTCTGGAGAGAGATTTAGAACAATGCTCTTCAAGAAGTGCTCCTTCTTGTACCGATCCTTTTTAGTTCGTCGTGCATTCTCATACTTCAAATTTTCTTCATCCATGAAAGCAGTGAGGACATGATCGAGACCAGGAGGCAACTTCAAATCATCATGCAGAGTATTGGGGTCCTTGTGCCAAATATCAATGAAGTTCAGCACAGTCATTGCGTTCAACAAGAGAGGAATTTGGGTGCCCTTTCCTTGATCCACTCTCTCTTGCTTGTTCCTGATGATTTGCTCAAGTTCCTCATCATCATCTTCATCATCTAGAGAATTTTATGGTACTTGGAACACAACTCTCTTTGGATGAGGACTTGGCCGAGCACCTCGTCCAATAGTAGCTTTCACCTTCGGCTGAGAAGGACTAGTTGAGGAACGTGCTTGGGCTAATGAACTTGCTAAAGCCCCTGAAGCAATTTAATAACCAGTAGTCCTCTGACATGTTGCAAGATGCACTAGAGTTGAAGACTTTGTGGTTGCGGATGAGGATTGTGCAGCTACATAAGGCATTAGGACAGCCTTCGAAGAAGATGCTTGAGGATTCTTCTTTGATCACTTGGAAGCTCAGGACTTTGGCTTCATAGCAGACTTATTCACCACGGATTTCTTTGGAGTAGTTACACTAGCAGAGGCTCCAGCAGTAGCAACAGCAACAGATTCTTCATTGAATTTCATCACAACCTCTTTTGCCTTCTTCGCGAGCTTGGCTTGTTGTCTTTCCCATTCATGAGGAAAGTGTTCACCAGTTTTCACACTAGTTGGATCAGCATGTTGTCCTGGAGCCTAGGGTGGCCTGTTACAAGGGGTTTTAGTAGCGAATCTCTTCATATATTTAGGAGTGACATATCGATATTCTTTCCATTCTCGTGCCCATCTCCTCTCTATGTTTTGTGTATGGATCTTTCGTTGCTTTTGGGTTTCCTTGCCATGAGTTTCTTCACGAGGTGTGCAATATTACTCATACAATTTATTAGGTATCTCAAATGCAGTTTGCACTTTAGGTTTCTTTCCTCCTTTCTAAGGTCTTTTCCCATCAGCCATTTTCTTTGACTGAGGAATTTGAACATTTGAGAATTCTGAGGAAGTGCGCAAATTTTCTTCAAAGAATGCTGCAAATGAGTTAAGTTGATGAGAATCTAGATATTCATCAGCAGAAATTTTGTACCTATGAACAGAGTATAGGTGTGAAGAATTTGAAGAGGTCATATGCATTCTTAGAATTTTTTGCAAAAGTATCAAGTTTGAGGATTTTGACCACTGATGGCTTGAGGAATTTTACTAAGTGCTCTTGTCTTAGGTTGCAGAGTTGTGCAGATTTTGAGGATCCACACAATTGAGGAATCTTGAAGAAAATCATGACTTAGAGAAACACATCAAGGGAATGAACCATGTAAGGTGTTTAAGAAATGGATTCTTGAGAAATAAACACCTTTTGAGGATTTTGTGAACATTATGAAGATCAATGTAGGGCAGTAAAATTAGATTTTATTTACCCTGATGAAGAACACGACGAACAGAGAGATGAAAACTGACGAGTTCGTCCGTCCAGATCTCCCACACCCTATCTTGGCAAAGGGAGGCAACTATAGCGGCGACAGGATGAAGACTTCCGCAGCCGATGCGAGTACGACGATGGCGAGGTCAAGGCAGTGAAGCTCTTCCTCCCCGACGATGATGATTTTAGTGGCGTCGCTAGGTTTGAGCTCGGGAGAGATGGAGGTGAGGAGTAACTCGAGCAAGGGGCAATGGAATGGGTATTTATAGCCAAAGTGAAAACTTAGTAGTCCGAAGATTTTGGACTAGATTGCCCCTGACCCTTGCTCTCCATGCGACATGTGTCACCCACATACTGTGTAGTTGAGATAGTTGGGGATCATGGGTTATCCATTCTTGGGAATCGGAATGGTTTGAGCGGGAAGCGCCGAAATTTTGAAAGTGAAAATTTTAATGTTTTGTTCGCAAATTCTTCAGCTATCAAGGACATAGTGAAGACTTTGAACGAGTTTCAAAGTAGAACACATATGAAGTATTTGTGAACAGACTGGGTTGAGTTTAGCATAGAGGGGGAATAGGTCCGATCACATTCACTTAAATGAAATTCGAATTGAAGAATTAGCAATAAGTGAATGTTGTTGAGGACATTGAAAACTAAAATATATATGTATGTAGTGCATGAAGAACACTAGTTGCATAGTTCGAAGAATTTGGAAAATTTGCAAACTTTAGGAATTTGAAAAATTGAAGAATTTGCAAAATGACGAACACCTCAACTTTGAAGAATTTCAACCATAGTTGGTGGCGTGACCCATAGTATAAGAATGATGATCTTAAACACCACGTACAATTGTTGTCGGGTTCTAAGAATCAAATTATTCATTAATTTCTTCACACTTAGAGGGTTATTATTCATTGATTAAAGAAAAACATCACTTCGTTTTTCAAAGAACATTCGAAGATACTAAGATATTTAGCTCACGCCCCAACTTGCCAAATCTATTTTCATCCAAGGGCTTAGTGAAGATACCAGTTAGTTGTTCATCAGTGTCCATGTGGTCGATGGAGATGTCGCTGTTCAATACATGATCTCGAAGTAAATGATGACGAATCTGGATGTGCATGGTCCTGGAATGCTAAACTGGGTTGTAAGCAATCTTGATAGCACTCTCGTTGTCGCAGTAGAGAGACACACTCTTCACCTTGATGTTGTAGTCCTTGAGGGTTTGCTTCATCCACAACAACTGAGTGTAAAAGGAACCAGCAGCATTGTAGTCGTCTTCAACAGTAGATAATGACACGCGGTTCTACTCCTTCGAGAACCAACACACTAAGGATTGTCCGTATAAATGACATGTCCGTGAGGTTGACTTGCGATCAACATGATCTCCAACATAGTCAGCATCTGAGTATCCGATGAGGTGAAGATTTGAGCCCTTGGGATACCATAATCCAAGCGTTGGTGTGTGAGCTAAGTATCGAAGAATATGTTTCATAACCTTATGGTGTGATTCCTTCGGTGTTGCTTGGAATCGGGCACACATGTAAACACTAAGCATAATATCTGGCCTAGATGCACATAGATACAATAAAGAGCTAATCATGGAGTGATATACCTTCTGATCGAAATCTTTACCATTTTTGTCAATGCAGAGGTGGCCTTTTGAAGGCATTGGTGTTTTGGCGCCTTTGTAGTCTTGCATGTTGGATTTCCTCATAATATCCTTTAGGTATTTCTCTTGAGAGATGAAGATGACATTGTGTTGCTGACGAATTTGAAGATCCGAGAATAATTTCAACTCCCCTATCATATCATTTGATATTTTTTACTCATCATATAAGCAAATTTGTCTCTGTAAGATTTGTGAGTAAAACCAAAGATAATATCAACTACATATATTTGGCACATGAATAATTCATTGTCATAAGATTTTGTGAAAAAGCTGGGTTGACTGAACCGGGTTTGAAGCCTTTCTTGATGAGGAATTCCTTCCGAGTGTCAGACCATGCACGAAGGGCCTACTTAAGGCCATAGAGGGCCTTGTTGAGTCTGGAGACTTTGTTAGGATGCTTAGGGTTACAAAACCTGGGGGATGAGCAACATGTACTTCTTCCTCAAGCTTACCATTGAGGAATGCACTTTTCACATCCATTTGATATAAGATGATATCATTATGGTTAGCATATGCAAGCAATATGCGAATAGCTTCAAGTCTACCAACAGGTGCAAAAGTTTCATCAAAGTTAATTCCCTCAACCTTTGTGTAGCTCTGAGCTACAAGACGAGCCTGGTACCTCACCACTAGGCCATTTTCGTCTTGCTTGTTGTGGTACATCCACTTGGTACCTATGATGTTATGCTTGCGAGGATCTAGCCGCTTGACAAGTTCCCACACATTGTTGAGTGTGAATTGATGCAATTCCTCTTACATAGCTTGAATCTACTCACGCTCCTTGAATGCTTCATCAAATTTGGTGGGCTCTATGATAGAGACAGAAGAAAAATGCCCACAAAAGTTAGACAAATGTGAACCTTTTGAGCGAGTGAGGGTACCTGGTGAATTGATGTCGTCGAGGATTTTGTCAATCTGCACTTCATTTGCAACTCTTGGATGAGCAGGTTGATGAGGCTAAGGATTTTTCTTCAGCACCATTTTCTTCAGGTGTATTGATAATCCCCAAGTGCAAGGTGTAAGGAATCATCGTAGAAATTGCCAAAGGTGGAAGTGATAAGTATGGAGTGTCGAACCCACAAGGAGCTAAATGTAAGATCAATATTCTCCCAAGTCCTATCTACCACCGATACGACTCTACGTTCACCGTACGTTTGCTTCCATCTAAAAACGAGCAATAAAACAATGTTGTGGGTATGAAGGGTATAGCTTTGCATGATATTGGAGAACCAAAATATAAAAATAGGTGTTGTTAACATAATATTACAATATATTACAAATGGCGAGTGTGGAATAATGATGGGTCGGAAATCATTATTGCAATTCTATATGAGGGAGAGGCATAAGCTAACATACTTTCTCTACTTGCATCATACGCACTTATGATTGGAACTCTAGCAAGCATCCGCAACTACTAAAGATCATTAAGGTAAAACCCAACCATTGGATTAAAGCATCAAGTGTACTTTATCACATAGGCAACAACCCCCTTACTCGGGTTTATGCTTCTGTCACTCAAGCAACCCACTATAAGCGAATCATGAACATATTACAACACCCTACAGCGGTAATCCTTCATGTGTGCATGGCACGGAAGGCACCATAGGACAGAACTAAAATAAACATACAACTCAAACCAATCTAGATCATCAATCAAACCAAAGGACAAAAGAAATCTACTCAAAACATCAAAGGATGTCAACACATCATTGGATCATAATATGTGTCATCAAGCACCATGTTCAAATAGGGGATTACAACGGGGTGCGAGAGTGGACCGCTAAAAGGAGATGAGGATGGTGATGAAGAAGGTGATGTTGATGAAGAAGATCACCGTGGCGATGGTTCCCCCGCTGGCACTCGGGCACCATCGGGATAAAGCGGGAGACAGTCTCCCCCTTGTGCTTCCTCCTGCATGGCCTCCATCTCTATGGGGAGAGGTTCTCCCTCTCGTCCTTGGTCTCCATGGTGTTTATGGATCCTCCGGGACGATGAAGATGGCCTCCGGTGATGGTGACCCATCCGACAGGGTGCCGGAGAGAGCCAAGATTGGTTTTTTGCTTCTCTGGAGGTGTGCAGTGGCGGAACTCCTGATCTAGGTTTCTTTACGGAGGTTTCTGGATTTATACGAATTTTTGGCGTTTATCTAACGTCAAGGGGGGCCACGAGGCGGTGACAAGCCTGCTAGGCGCGGCCACCCCCCTGGCAGGCTTGTCGCCTCCTCGTGGCTCTTCTGGCCCAACTCGAATGCTTTGGGGGTCTCTTCTGGTCCAAAAAATCATATTAAATTTTCATCCCATTCCTAGAACTTTTATTTATGCACAAAAACAACACCATGGTAACTCTATTGAAAACAGCGTCAGTTCGAGTTAGTTCTAATAAAATCATACCAAAATCATATAGAATTATTGTAAACATGGCATGAATACTTCATAAATTATAGATACGTTGGATATGTATCAGCATCCCCAAGCTTAATTCCTACTCGTCCTCGAGTAGGTAAATGATAAGAGAAATAATTTATGAAGTGTGAATGCTGGCAAGTGCACAATTTTGATCAATGATAACTCCAAACACTTTTTCTAGTGTCATTATATATGATAAACAGTAGCTCATCTCATAAAACTTCTCGTGATCAAGTAACAAGCTATTCAAATGTTAAAGTATAGACCATAAAGTTTCTTGAAAACTAACAAACTATGCTTTCAGTCACCAAACAATTGCAATTTATTTTATTTTCAGGAAGGGTCTATGTAAGAGCTTTGATCTAGCAAATTCCACATACTCAACTATGACATAGTCTTCCATGGTTGCTAACTCTCAAAGCATAGTTTTAGAGCAAATGGCATCCATAGAACACAGGGAAATATAGGGGCTTAATGTTTTGCCTCCCAACTTATTTATCATATAGATAATTGTCAACAATAATAATTCATGATCAAATATATTTGAATGGCCATATATGCTTGGATCTTTCCCCACCACATGATTCTTGCCAAGAGAAAAAGGCAAAATATAGGAAGTGTTGAAGATCACCATGACTCTTGTATAAAGGTAAGTACTCGGAAGTAAAAGATAGGCCCTTCGCAGAGGGAGGCAGAGGTTGTCATGCTCTTTTTCTTTTTGGATGTGCATACTCTTAATGCAAAGGGACGTCACGTTGTAATGCCCTTTGTGATAGCAAGCTTTATTATACAATCCGTCACTTTTATTTCTTTACCATCACAAGTTCTACAACACATATTTTACCTTACAATAAAAGATCTTACATATTTAGGAGCAATTTTTATTGCTTTTTGCATCGATGACAACTTACTTGAAGGATCTTATTCAATCCATAGGTAGGTAAAGTGGACTCTCATGGAAAAACTGGTTTAAGGGTGTTTGGATGCACAAGTAGTATTTCTACTTGGTGCGGAAGTTTTGGCTAGTATGAGGTGGAATCAAGCACCACATGTTGGAGGATCCAAAACAATATAACTACTATACAAATATACCCAAGCATAACTCATTACGTTGTCTTGCTTGTCCAACTTCAACTAATTTTCTCAAATGTGAAAATAATTAATGGGTATTCACAATCATGGAAGGTGTCCAAGATAGTATATTTATAAGTGAAATCTCTCTTCCTTCAATATCCTTTCATGAATTGTTCAGGTGACCAATGCGGTGTTTGCTAGCTTTCAATAAATTTTACCACCTATACTTATTGTGTGTCAAATCATTACTCCTCATGGGATAAGTATATGAAGCATTTTTAATTTCATATTTATGATATTAAATTCATTCAACCATTTACTCATAGGATATAAGTGAAGCACGAGAGTGAATGACAAACTAGTCCAAAAAGATATAAGTGAAGATCAATCCATAGTGAATTAGTTAAATAGCCATGTAAGGACTTACTCTTATTAAAAAAAATTCAGATCCAATGATTTTATTGAAAGAGCAAACAAAATAAAAATGGCACTCCAAGAATAGCATGCATCATGTGAACGAATAAAAATTTAGGCTCAACATAGGCTAACCGATAATTGTTGATGAAGAGAGGTGGGATGCGTAGCATTCCCAAGCTTAGATACTTGAGAGTTCTTGAAATATTTCCTTGGGGTGCCTCGGGCATCCCCAAGGTTGAGCTTTTGTATCTTATTCAATCCTCTCATTTCCCGGTTTCACCTATTCTCAAAAAATTTATCCACACAAAACTCAAAAAGAACTCGTGAGATAGGTTAGTACACATAAGAACAAATCAACACTTCATGCACTGCCAAGACAAGTTGCACAATAATTTTCAAACATTAGGTACTTTATACTATCATTTCCACAATTTATATCTACCAATATAGGCTATAAAAACTATAGGATAAGTAGACAACAAAACTAGGGTAGCAATCTGTCCAACCAGAACAGTCTATAGAAATTTATTATGAAAGTGTACCTCCATAACTCAAACAATTATGAAAATTTACTACAATCTAAGGAATGTATGTGAAAATACTTTGTAAAAATTTCAGAAACTTTACACGTTGCAGTAAAATATGAAAATTCAAGCACTACAGCAGAAGTTTCTGATTTTACACAGCACACATCAAACATGCAATTCAAGCATCCTAAAGGCAATTTTTGGAACTTTTTATTGAAAAACAAGATTATAAATAACACCTAACAGATAAAAAAAATTATGCTCCAAGAAAAAATCATATTATTTGACAAATAAAAATATAGCTCCAAGTAAGATATCCCGATAGTGTTGAAGACGAAAGAGGGGATGCCTTCCGGGGCATACCCAAGCTTAGACGCTTTAGTTTTCCTTGAATATTACCTTGGGGGTTCCTTGGGAATACCCAAGCTTGGGTTCTTGTCACTCCTTATTCCCCTTATATCGGTATCTCACCCAAATCTTGAAAACTTCAATCACACAAAACATAACGGAACTTCATGAGAAGGGTTAGTGTAATAAAGATAAATCATTCACTTAGGTACTATTAAGACAAGATTAATAATTGTTAACACATTATACCTACTGTATTTTATCATTCCCATAATTTATATTACTCAATATAAGCTACAGGAACACTTGAAACAAGCAAACTGTGCATGCAAAATAGAATCTGTCAAGTATAGAACAGTCTCTAAAGATATGAATGATCACCAAACTTCCCTAATCGTAAGAATACTGAAAAATAAGGAAATATCACAGAATTTTCATAGAAATGTTGTGTAAAAATTTCAGAATTGTTTGACTCTCTAGTAAAAATCAGATAATTCATATACTGGACGCAAAACTTCCTGTTTTTGCACAGAATCAAACTTGCAAGTATCCACACTATCCCAAAGGATTTACTTGGCACTTTATTGAAATAAAAGGCACATCAAAATAGAAAGTAAAAGTGTTGGGTTGTCTCCCAACAAGCGCTTTTCTTTAATACCTTTTTAGCTAGGCATGATATTTCAATGATACTCTTCCAAGACAAATTCCGATTATCATTATATTCATACTCTATAAGATATAAGTGAAGTTCATAGAGCATTCTACAATTAATATAAATTAACCAGTAACCAAGCTCAAAATATATAAGTGAAGCACATGAAGCATTCTATAAAGCCATACTCAAAAGATTTAAGTGAAAGGCATGAAGCATTCTACAAAGCCATACTCAAAAGATTTAAGTGAAGCACAAAGATCATTCTATAAAGCCATACTCAAAAGATTTAAGTGAAGTGCATGAAGCTTTGTACAAATAAATGAAGGACTAACTCATACTAGAAAGGATCATAAAGGAAAAGACAAACACTAAAGACACATATTATGTGAGCAAAACAAAAATCGAGGTATACCAATAATTGTTGAAGAATAAAGATGGGATGCCTTCCGGGGCATCCCCAAGCTTTTATGCTTGAGTCTCCTTGAAATATTTACTTGGGGTGCCTTGCGCAGCCTCAATCTTATATCGATACCTCCTCGTTCTTCGAACACTTCATTCACACAAAACTTAACAAAACCCTCGTGAGATCCGTTAATATAATAAAGAAAAATACTACTTTAAGTACTATTTTGAACTCATTCCAAATTCATATTAGCATTATATCTACTATAGTCCAACTTCACCATGGTTCATACCCCCCAATACAACCCATAGATTCATCAAAATAAGAGAACAATGCAGAGAAAACATAATACATCAAAAATAGGACAATCTGTAGTAATCCAGAAACTTTGTATACTTCTGTAACTCAAAAAATTCTGAACATTTAGGAAAAATGAAAAAAATTGCATAGAAGTACTGTGTAAACATTTCGGAAACTTTTGAAATTCTAGTAAAGTATGTAAAAATTCACGCACTATAGCCAAAGTTTCTGTTTTTGCACTCCACACACCAAACAAGCAATCTAACCATCCTAAAAGCAAATCTTGGCACATTATTTTATAATACAATGGATATATACAAGAGGATAATTATTTTCGAAAGCTTCCATGTAAAATTCTACATTGTTTCCATGAGCATGAATGCAAGTGTTCAAGGTCGACCCTCACTTCTCCAATGCACAACCTTCCAATCACTTGTTTTTCTGAAAAACTTCTTAGGAAAAAGGGGCAAGTTACTCTTTTTGTATTTTTTGTTATTCAATTATTTTGTGTGTTTCACCCACAACTATAGAAAGTAAAAAGGGAAAAAAATCTATTTAGTGAAGAAAGCAAACAAGCATACACGAGAATATCAACCCCACACTATTGCTCCCCGACAACGGCGCTAGAAAATAGCTTGATAAT
Organism: Hordeum marinum; assembly: GCA_022496015.1. Taxonomy (NCBI): domain Eukaryota; kingdom Viridiplantae; phylum Streptophyta; class Magnoliopsida; order Poales; family Poaceae; genus Hordeum; species Hordeum marinum. The sequence continues at coordinate 179,166,511 of CM039675.1, read as the reverse complement.
CCCCAAGTGCAAGGAATCATCGTAGCAATTTCCAAAGGTGGAAGTGATAAGTATGGAGTGTCGAACCCATAAGGAGCTAAAGGTAAGATCGATATTCTCTCAAGTCCTATCTGCCACCGATACGACTCTATGTTCACCGAACGTTTGCTTCCATCTAGAAACGAGAAATAAAACTATGTTGTGGGTATGAAGAGGATAGCTTTGCATGATATCGGAGAACAAAAATATAAAAATAGGTGTTTTTAACATAGTATTACAATATATTAAAAATAGTGAGTGTAGAATAATGATGGGTCGGTGTGCGGAATTATCCTAGGCAATTGTTAACAAGATCGGAAATCATCATTGCAATTTTATATGAGGGGGAGGCATAAGCTAACATAGTTTCTCTACTTGGATCATATGCACATATGATTGGAACTCTAGCAAGCATCCGAAACTACTTAAGATCATTAAGGTAAAACCCAACTATAGCATTAAAGCATCAAGTCCCCTTTATCCCATACGCAACAACCCCCTTACTCGGGTTTATGCTTCTGTCACTCAAGCAACCCACTATACTCCAATCATGAATGAATTGCAACACCGTACAGCGGGAATCCTTCACGTGTGTGCGGCACGGAAGGCATCATAGCACAGCACGAAAATAAACATACAACTCAAACTAATCTAGGTCATCAATCAACCGAAAGAACAAAAGAAATCTACTCAAAACATCATAGGATGGCAACACATCATTGGATCATAATATGTGGTAGAAAGCACCATGTTCAAGTAGGAGATTACAGCGGGTGCGAGAGAGTCGACCGCTATGAGGATGTTGATGAAGAAGGTGATGTTGATGAAGACGATCACCGCGGCGATGACTCCCCTGGTGGCACTCTGGCACCGCCAGAAGAAAGGGGGAGATGGTCTCCCCCTTGTGCTTCCTCGTCCATGGCCACCCCCTCTATGGGGAGAGGTTCTCCCTCTGGTCCTTGGCCTCCATGGTGTTGATGGCCCCTCCGGGACAACGAAGATGGCCTCCGGTGATGGTGACCCCCTCCTGCAGGGTGCCAGAGAGGGCTAAGATTGGTTTTTCGTGTCTTTGGAGGTGTGCAACGCCGGAACTCCCGATCTAGATTTATTTTTGGAGGTTTCTAGATTTTTAGGATTTTTTGGCGTCGATCTCACGTCAAAGAGGACCACGAGGCGGTGACAAGTCTGCTAGGCGTGACCACCCCCTGGCCACGCCTGGCAGGCTTGTCGCCTCCTTGTGGCTCTTCTAGCCCAGCTCCAATGCTTCGGGGGTCTCTTTTGGTCCAAAAAAATCATACTAAATTTTCAGCCATTCTGAGAACTTTTGTTTCTGCACAAAAACTGACACCATGGTAACTCTGGTGAAAACAGTGTCAGTCCGGGTTAGTTCTAATAAAATCATACCAAAATCATATAGAATTATTGTAAACATGGCATGAATACTTCAGAAATTATAGATACATTAGAGACGTATCATGTATCAACATGAATATATTCATTGGTTGGGATGACGTCTTCAGTAGGTTGAGGTTCTTCAGTGGGTACGATTTCTTCAGTTGCCTTCAACTTAGTGGACTCCTTAGAAGACATTGCATCTAGCACAGGAGGTGGGTGCTTTCTTTGTGAGCCGTTAGTTTCATGGAACCACACATCTATAGTTTCAATAACCTTTTGGTGGTAGGTGTTGAGGACTCTGTAGGTGTGTGAGTCCTTTCTGTAACCAAGCATAAAATCTTCATGTGCTTTTGGTGCAAATTTCGAACTATGGTGAGGATCTCTAATCCCGCATTTAGCACCGAAGAATTTGAAATAACTCACTTTGGGTTTCTTGTTAGTCATGAGTTCATATGAAGTCTTCTCGAAGAATTTGTGAACATATACCATGTTGATGTTGTCATAAGTTGTATCAATTGCCTCATGCCAGAAGCGACGAGGAGTCTTGTATACATCAAGCATAGTGCGAGCCATCTCAACAAGAGTCCTATTCTTGCGCTCCACGACGCCGTTCTACTGAGGAGTATATGGGGCAGATAGCTCATGAGTAATACCAAGTTCATCAATATTAGTGTTTTTAAACTCAGTCCCATTATCACTCCTCATGTTCTTGATCTTGATGCCGAAGTTTGTTGAGGCCCTTGGAGCAAATCTTCTGAAGACATCCTGCACCTCAGACTTGTACAGAATAATATGCACCCAAGTGTAAAGAGAGTAGTCATCAAAAATAACAAAGCCATACAAACTTGAAGAAATTTGTTAATATGGAATAATGAGTGGGGCCAAAGAGGTCCATGTGAAGCAATTGAAAAGGTTGAGTAGTGGTTATGATTGTCTTTGAGGGATGCTTGGATCTGGTCATCTTTCTAGACTCACAAGCACTACAGAGGTGGTCCTTGAGGAATTTAACACCTTCAATGCCAATGACGTGTTTTTGCTTGACGAGCGTGTGCATGTTCCTCATAACGGCGTGTCCAAGTCGTCGATGCCACAACTAGCCTTCTAAAGACTTTGCAAGTAGGCACATGGTAGGCTGAGGACCTGTAGAGATATCAACAATATACAAGTCTTCTCTCCTAAAGCTTTTGAAGAATTTGGATTTGTTAGATACCATGATGACAACACAACAATGTTTTCCAAAGATGATAACCATATCAAGATCACAAAGCATTGAGACAGACATGAGGTTGAACCCGAGGGATTCGACAAGCATCACCTTATCCATGTGTCGATCCTTTGAGATTTCAACCTTACTAGACCCAATACCTTGCTTTTTTCCTTTTTCAATGTCGGTGATATGCTTTAGATCAGATGGCGAAGTGGTATATCCATCAGTATAGACTTATCACTAGTCATGTGGTTTGTGCATCCACTGTCGAGGACCCACTCAGTAGCTTTTGGAGTTTCATCCTGCAGATAAATTAGTGCAACTTACAAACTCATATGCTTCAGAGTAAACAATATGACATCAAATTCATCAGACATAATTTCATCACAAAACATAGTAAGTAAATTAGTGTGAGGACGAGAGAAATGAGGAATTCATGTCTACATGATTAGGTTGCGTCCTTTCATGCATTTCCTCGGGTCTCCAGCAAATTCATTAGACATTCAAGTTCGTTTGGAGACCTGACCCTGCATAAGAGATCGGTTAAATTTCTTCACCACCCACATATGAAGGGGTGGCAAAAAGTTCATCACTTTGCGAGCTCCATATGAGAAAGGAGGCATTGAAGCTAGTGCATTTCGTTTCACAAGGAGATGGTTAGAGTACTCATATGAATAAGCAAAGAAATTCTTCGCGGACTTATGAACATAATGATTTGAAGAATAATGCACATATTCAAAACTCTTAGATTTTCCCTGCGAAACCGATGCATTAGCACAAGAATGATACTTTTGACTATTTGAGGAGTTTGGTCCAAGTGAATACTTTGCTCCATATGAGGAATTTGATCTGGGGTTCCTTTTCTTCATAGGTGGTGTCGTGCGGACATTCACTTGAAGATTTTCCAAGCAGCTCTCGGAAACCCAGATTTTCCTCATAGGTGAACCGTTCCTGCAGTTAGTCCCAACATATCTGGCAAATACTTCACCCTTCTCATTTGTGAAGAATTTGTAGTTGGAGTTAATTGACACATTAGAGGAGTCTGAAGTTTCACAAGTAAAGCCAGATAAAGTGGATGGATCTACAGAAGGTCCTTTTGCAGCAACCCATGAGGTTTTGGGGTACTGCTCAGGTTTCGAGTAGGATCCATCAGCATTGAGTTTCCTCTCAAATGCAATTCCCTCTTTCCAAGGGTTCCTTTTTAGGATTTTCTTTTTGATCACATCACAAAGGATTTGATGCCCTTTGAGACTTTTGTATATGCCTGTCACATACAATTCTTTCAACCATGCATTTTCGTCAGTGATACTTGTGGTATCCTCAGATGAGGAATTTTTCACCACGGGTATAGTTGAAGAATTTCAGCAATAGAAGCATTTGAATATTCAGGTGAAGAATTAGCAATTTCACATTCGATGCATTTCAAACAAGGTGGAACAAATTCTTCTAGAGTATTACTGATCTGTTGATCCAGTAAGGAATTGTTTTCCCTTTGGAGATCCTCATGAGACACTCTTAGTTTCTCAAGATCTTCATGGTACACTCTTAGTTTCTCAAGATCTTGCTTTCTTTGAAGAAATTCATAAGAAAACTTCTCATGATCGACTAAGAGAGCATTATGATGACTCTGATGGTTATCATACTTTGACTGAAGACTTTTGAGATCATCAGTCAGAGTTTGAGTTCGATCCACTTCCTCATTCAACAGATCATCGCTTTTGTCTAACAGATTCTGAAGCTTTTCAAGCGCACTTTGTTGCATAGTGGAACTATTACCAAGTTTTGACTAGCTAGGTTTCACATATTCATCAGATTCACCTTCACTTGATTCATAGGAGGAGTAATGTTTGCGTACCTTGGAACCTTTTGCCATGAGGTAAAGTGAAGAAGATGAACCAGGATCAGTTTCCTGGTTTTTGAGGAATTTCTTGAGTTTGATGAACATGGGATCTTGACGAGTGCAATAGCCTTCATTGATGTCCATGATCCTATCCCAGATGAGCTTTGTGTTTTGGAGATGACAGATGCCCTTGAACATGACGCTTTATAGGCTTGAGCAGATGATGTTCCTCGCCTAAGCATTAAGTTGAGTGTACTTACGAATTTCCTCAGCATTTGCCATCTTGCAGAGGTCAGTCAGTCCAAGTTCAGTAATAGTCCATAACTCACTGTTCGTTGATATGAGATGCTTCTACATCTGAACTTTCCATCTAGGGTATTCAATGTCATCAAGGTTAGGACATTCTGTGAATGCCTTGATGCCTTTTGTCATGAAGCAGTAAGTGCGAGCATAGTCATCATTGCTGACATCGGAGTCGTTGGAGTAGTCATTTTCTTCATCATTAAAGATGGACTTGCTGACGAATGAAGTAGCGAGAGCAAGGCTAGCAACACCAGATTCTGACTCCACCTCAGATTCTTCCTCTTCTTCATATTCTTCAAATTCTTCTTCAGAATCCATTTCCTTGCGAAATAAACCTCGAGCCTTTCTAGAACCATTCTTCTTGTACGATGAAGACTTTGAATATGATAACTTCGAAGATTTCTTATTTTTCTTTGAGTCATCAGAACTATCGTCCTTGTACTTCTTCTTATTTGATTCATTTTCCCACAGAGGACAGTCAGAGATAAAGTGACCAGATTTCTTGCATTTGCGACAAGTTCTCTTCTTGTAGTCATTTGATGAGGAATCTAATTTCTTCATGCCAATTTTTGATGACTTTCCAAAACGGCCTCTCCTTGAGAACTTCTGGAATTTCCTCACGAGCATTGCTAGCTCCTGACTCGGTTCTTCAGGATCACCAAGGCTACTATCAGATTCTTCGCCTTCAGATGAATAAATTGCCTTTGCATTCAGTGCATGAGATATTCCATAGCTTGGTCCATGGAGGTCTCTTTTCTCAGCTTGTTGAATTCATGAGTATTGAGTCTCTCAAGTATATCAGCAGGATCAAGTGACTTGTAGTCTCCACGCTCTTGAATCATCAAAGCCAGAGTATCGAATGAGCAATCAAGAGATCTCAGCAGTTTCTTCACTACCTCGTGGTGAGTGATGTCAGTGGCACTAAGTGCTTGAAGCTCATTAGAGATATCAATGAGACGATCAAAAGTTTGTTGAACATTTTCATTATTGAGTCTTTTGAAGCTATTGAAAAGATTGCGAAGAACATCAACACTTGATTCATGTTGAGTGGAAACATCTCCGTTTACTTTGGATAGCCTATTCTAGACAAGCTTAGCAGACTCCAAAGCACTCACTCTGCCATACTGACCTTTGCTCAGATGGCCAAAGATGATATTCTTTGCTTGTGAGTCAAGTTGCTTGAATGTCTTCACATCAGCAGCATTGACCATGGGAGTAACTGAGGGAACACCATTTCCAAAACGTACTAGAGATCGTTGTCAATTGCCTCAAGATGCATGCACATCTTGTTCTTCAAGTAGGGATAGCCCGATCCATCGAAGGTAGGACAACCTGCAAAAACCTTGATCATACCTTCAGTCGACATAACTAGAACTCCAGGCGGTTAAACAAAAATCACACAAAACAAGGGAGTACCTTGTTCTGATACCAATTAAATGTGTGTTATATTGACTAGAGGGGGTGAATAGGCAATTTTTACAAATTCATCACAAAGGAATTTCAACTTGAGGAATTTGAAATGTGGTGAATAACTATTAGCGGAATAAGTACTCAACTGCATGAGAAACATAGCAATAGCATAGTCATCATGATGAACTAAAGCATGCACAGATTACAGGTAGCGTGATACAGGATAAGCAGGTGAAGAACAAGGTGACTGAAGAATTTGAGATGAGAAAATTGAGAAAGTATTCAGTTAAATTCTTCAAACAGTAACAATCAATTTATTCAACAAGTATACAAGGAAATATATGGGTTGAGGAAATGGAACCAGGTAGCTCGATGAGTACAATGGTTTGATGACCCAGTTCCCACTAATGTGATAGTCGTACGTCTGGTTTGGAGCAGTCTAGTATTTAAACTAGAGGACACACAGTCCCAGGACACACAGTCCTTATCGTATTATCCTTGAGATAAGGTCACACAGTCCTCGCTCAACACTCGTGGTAAGTCTTCAGGGTAGACTTCCAAAACACTCACAAACTGGTCACTTGGCGATCCACAACTGACTGTTGGATGCTCTAGAACACAGTCACTCGGTGATCCCCAATTGACTACAGGATGCAGTAGACAATGAGGCCTAATCGTCTGGAAGATACACATTCTTCAAAGGTAAAAAACCGTCGGTTCCACACATTAACAATCTCTTTAGTGATTCTCAATCACTTTGGGTTTGGTGGTTTCGTTTTGGCGTTTTTCCTCACTGATGATTTTCTCTCAAAGTCCTCGGAGGATGGGTTGCTCTCAAATGACAAGTGTTAGTTCTCTCTCGGAGCAGCCAACCAACTAGTGGTTGTGAGGGGTGGCTATTTATAACCAGGGTGCAACCTAACATGATAAGACATAAATTCCCCCAATGATATGACCATTATGTGGATAAGATGATTGGGGACAGCTGGCGCTAAGCACAACAACGGTCGGAATTTGAATTGTAAAATTCCTCAGGGGTTATCATATTCCTCATTTGTAGGCAATTTGCAATGGCAAAATCCTAACTCCTTAGTCGGACCAATTTCCTCAAAGACTAGAAGAACTTCGTCTCTGTCACTTAAGAACTTTACTGAACTGTAAGAGATTTCCAAATGCTTCACTTGAAGGAATGGATAGGTTGAGGCTTTTGAGTTGAGCATCCGTTGGAAATTTTCCTTGGTATTACCTTGGGCCCCTTTAACAGTATAGTGTTTCCTATGACTCAAAGAAATGAAATGAAACTACGAAAACAAAAGTCTTCACGCTTCATAGTCCTCGTTCATATCTTCAAGGTCACACGAACTTATTCATTTTCAAAGTGTTCAGGGAATACCAAAGTCTTCACCAAATTCTTCACAAATGTCTTCAGCTGAGGCCATACATTTTTAGGGGTCACTAATCTCTGAATATATCAAACTCCTCATCTACTTATAGAGCATGTGTACACTCACAAACACATTAGTTACTTAACCTATAAGTCTTCAATACACAAAAATGAATAAGGGGCACTAGATGCACTTACACCCTAGATTAATGTCTTTGAGAAGACAAAGATCTTCATATGATCGCACTAACAGTTATGTTCCGTAGAAAAGGACTCGAAGGACTCATGAATATGAGCACTATGGCATGAACCGTTATTTTCATCCAACGAAGATTTTTCTGCGTATTAATATGAGTATTCTAACCATACTGTGAAGCAGCTATTAGGATGCCTAAATTCTCTAAAGGTGCTTTACGTCTCATTGATTCTAAGCCACCCCTTCAGATGTGGGTGGTTAATAAGAACTATCATCTTCATGCAACATCGGGTCTCCAAATGAGATGAAGCTTAACTCGAAGATTATCTCGGGAGCAGCGAAAACATTCTTGCGTGGACATAAGATAACTAATGTGAATGGTGTTCACCATTTATATCATCCAGATGACTTACCACTATGTACTGCTACATTCTCATCATGGCATGTTACAATTGCATGCTTTGGTGAATAAGACTAATTCTCAAATGCAAGAAGATAAATCTAGAACCACTAAATGGATCATGGACAGTGGATGCCCTAGTCATATGACTGGTGATCAAATCCTATTGATGGAGTCAACTCTTCGACCTCCAACCAAAGATCACATCATTTTTGCCGACAAAAGTAGCAACAAAGTACTAGGACTAGGTAGAGTTTCTATCACAAGGGATCGACGCATGGACAATGTATGCTTGTCAAATCCCTCGGTTACAACTTAATGTCTATCTCAGAAATAATTGATCTAGACATGCTTGTCATCTTTGGCAAATTTTGATGTGTTGTGCCAATGTCCTCTGACAAAAACAAAGTCTTCGAAGGTTTTCAAAGAGGTGATCTATATATGGTAGACTTCTATGTAGGACCACAGGTTTCCACTTGTCTTCTGGCAAAGGCTTTAGAATGCTAGCTATGGCATCGAGGGCTAGGACATGGTGGTATGAGGACTTGCATACTCTTGCCAAGAAGAGCCTCGTCATTGGCGTCAAAGGAGTCAAGTTAAAGAAAGACCACCTATGTGGTGCCTATGAAGATGAGAAGATGACAAGGGCCAAGCACCCCTCCAAGACAACCATGACGAGGTCATGACCTTTCGATCTGCTCCACATGGATTTATTCAGCCCAACTCATTATTCCACTTTCTCTACCACTTCAAATCTTTATGGCTTCGTAATTGTTGATGATTACTCTAGATATACCTGGGTGCACATCTTGCTCTATAACAATTAAGTGTAGGATGTCTTCAAGCGCTTCGTCAATAGGTGCATGACCAACTATGACGTCAAGTTCAAGCACATCAGGAGCAACAACAACGCATAGTTCAAGAACACTGGTCTTCACACTTATCCTGACACCTTAGGTGTCACACATGTGTTCTCTGCTCCTTATACACCACAACAGAATGATGATGTGGAACGCAAGAATGGGACTGTCATAGAGATGGCTTGCACCATACTTGATGAATACAAGACACCTCGAAGATTTTGGCCTGAAGCCATTGCCACTTCTTGCCACATCATAAACATAGTTTATCTTCACAAGTTCTTCAAGAAAACATCATATGATCTACTTACTAGTAACAAACCCAATGCAAATTGCTGGATTAAGGATCCATATCACAATTCAAAATTTGCACCAAAAGCACATGATGGTTTCATGCTTGTTTATGGAAAGATTCGCACCTCTACACGGTCTCAACACCTTTCACCACAAAATTGTTGAAAATGTAGATGTGTAGTTCGATGAGACTACTGGCTCGCAAAGAGGGCACGTACCTCCTATGATAGATGAACTTACACCTGAAGAAGAAATTAGGCTGATGGTCACTGGTGAGATCATGCCTGAGGAACCAGTGATTGAAGAAGTCATGATTCCTCCATCCACTCATCACGAAGAAAATTCTGCTCCTCAAGATAATGTTGTCGTTGAAGACAATGCTCAGCACCCGGGTCAAAATCTTCGGACTGCTCATCCATGCGTGGCTAATGAAGTTCAAATCGAGAAGATGCTCAGTAGAATCAATGAACCATGTCTCTGAGCTGATCCTCAAGATAACGTTGTCGTCTAAGACAATGCTCAACACCCGGATCAAAATCTTCGGACTGCTCATCCATGAGTGGCTAATGAAGTTCAAATCGAGAAGATACTCAGTGGTATCAATGCACCATGTTCTCTGACTCGCTCAAGAGGTAACCAACTAGCTAAATTTTGTGGAAATTTTACTTTTGTAACTATCTCAGAACCCATCAAAGTAGATGAAGCCTTCAAGGAACCTGAATGGATTCAATCTATGGAAGAAGAACTGCATCAATTCAGGATCAACAATGTATGGGAACTTGTCAAGCGACCAGTTTCACGCAAGCACAACATCATTGGCACAAAGTGGATCTACTGCAACAAACAAGATGCATCTGACCTAGTTGTCAGAAACAAGGCTAAACTTGTAGCTCAAGGCTACATGCAGATTGAGGGTATTGATTTCGATGAGATATTTGTACCCGTTGCTAGACTTGAAGCCATACGTATACTGCATGCTTATGCTTACCACTATGACATTTGCATATATCAAATGGATGTCAAAAGTGCACTCCTAAATGGTAAGATTGAGGAAGAAGTATTTGTTTCTCAACATCTAGGGTTTAAAAATACAAAGCATCCATACATGGTGTACCGTTTCAACAAGGTTTTGTATGGACTCAAGCAAGCACCATGGGCATGGTATGCCACACTCAAGGAATTCCTCAAGGAGAAGGGCTTCAAACCTGGTTCACTCGATCCTACTCTCTCCACTAAGTCATATGATAGCGACTTGTTTATTAGCCAAATCTATGTGGGTGACATTACCTTCGGCTGCACTAACAACAAATATAGTGATGAGTTTAGCTTCATGACGCAAGGGCAATACCAGACGTCCATGGAGGGAGAGTGGAAGTTCTTTCTAGCGCTTTGTTAGTGCATCTAGTGCCCCATGGTGATTTTGGTGTACTAAAGACTCATAGGTTAAGAGACTGATGTGTTTGTGAGTGTAAACATTATCTATAAGCCGCTGAGGATTTTGATATATCCGACGAATGTCGACCCCTAAAAATGTATGTCTTCAGTTTAAAATTTTGAAGATTTTCTTGAAGACTTTGAAAATGAGGAATATGATGTGTCCATGAAGTAATTGATGTGAGGACTTTCAAGCATGAAGACTTTAGTTTTTATTGTTTCATTTGCTTTCTTTTGAGTCATGAGAACACCATACTATTAAAGGGGTCCAGGGAAAACTAAGGAAAATTTTCCAAGTGATGATCAAATCAAAAGCCTCAGTATACCCATTCCTTCGAGTGAAGCCTTTGGAAATCTCTTGCATCTCAGTCAAGTTCTACAGTGATAGAGACGAAGTTCTTCTGGTCTTTGAGGAAATTGTTGTGACTAAGGAGTTAGGATTTCGCCAGTGCGAACTACCTACCATGAGGATCATGATAGCCCTGAGGAATTTGATAGTTCAAACCTCTGACCATTGTTGCACCTTGAGCCAGCTATCCAGATATCATATCCACATAACAGTCATATCATTACGGGCATTTAACACATGTCATGTCGGTTTGCACCCTGGCTATAAATAGTCGCCCCCCACAACCACTAGTTGGTTGGTTTCTCCAAGAGAGAACTTGACAACTGTCATTTCAAAGCAAACCATCCTCGAGGACTTCCAGAGAAAATCATCAGTGAGGAAAACCCAAAACCAAAACAACCAAAACCAGAAGTGATTGAGCATCACTGAAGACAATGTTCCTGTGTGGAACCGGCGCTTGTTACCTTTGAAGACTGTGTATCTTCCACACGATTAGGTTTCATGGTCTAGATCACCCAAGAAGAAATTGTGGATCGCCAGGTGAGCAAGTTTGTGAGGGTTCGAAAGCCTTCACTGAAGACTTACCACAAGTGTTGGGAAAGGTCTATGTGACCTTAGCTCAAGGAGAATATGGTAAGGACTGTGTGTCCTGGAACTGTGTGTCCTTTTATTTCAATACCTAGCCGCTCCAAACCAGTAGTACGACTGTCACAGCAGTTGGAACTGGGTCATCAAAACATTGTCTTCACTGAGATCCTAGTTCCATTTCTTCAACCCTTCCATTTCATCAAGTACTAGTTGATGAATCTGATTGTTATTGTTCGAAGAATTTTAGTGAAGGCTTTCTCAATCTCTTCATCCTAAATTCTGCAGTCTCCTTGTTCTTTGCATGCTTATCCTGATTTCATGCTACTTGTGCTCTGTGTATGTTTTCATTTCATCATGATGAATACGCTACTGCTATGTTTCGTATGCACTTGAGTGCTTATACTGCTGCCTGAATTTCATCACTTGGTAAATTCCTCAAGTAGAAATTCCTAAGTGACGAATTTGTAAAAATCGCCTATTCAACCACCCTGTAGTCGATATAAAGGACTTTCAATTGGTATCAGAGCAAGGTAATCCCTTGTTCTGTGTGATTTTGATTTTTCCACCTGGTGTTCTAGTTATGTTGACTGCACGTATGATCAAGGTTTATGTTGGGTGTCGTACCTTCGATGGGACAGACTACCCCTACTTGAAGAACAAGATGCGCATGCATCTTGAGGCAATTGACAACGATCCGTCATACGTTGTGGAAAATGGTGTTCCCTCCTTCACTCCCACTATTAATGTTGCTGGTATGAAGAGATTTGAGAAACTCGACACTCAAGCAAAAAATATCATATGTGTCCATCTAAGCAAGGGATAGTATGGAAGAGTGAGTTCTTTTGAATTTGCAAAGCTTTTCCGAGATAGGTTGTCCAAAGCTAACGAAAGTGTTTTAACTCACTCTTCAACTACTTCAAAAGACTCGACAACGAAAATGTTCAGCAAGCTTTTGATCCTCTCACTGATATCTCCAACAAGCTTCAAGCACTTGGTGCCACTGTGTAACGACCAAGATGCGGTTCTATCCCGATTAAGGCACGAGGGCCTCTAAGGGGATAGAAGCACATCTAAGCATTACGCAAGTACATAATCATCACATACATTTAATTAAGAGAAGAGTATAATATATTGGCTTACACTTGGCACATGCTAAATTACAATGTCACACAAGATTCATACGTTCATCCATAAGATAAGGTCCGGCTACGGATGAAAACAAACGATAAAAGACACGATGAGACTGCCTCGCTATTCCCAGGAACATGACCATGGTTCCTCTCTACTCACCGGGATACGTAACATACATCTGTCCATGTTCTTCATCGAACTCCCACTGGAGTTGGGGCGCGTCAACATGATAGACATCATCAGTACCTCTACTTGTAGTATTGTAATCTGTGAGCCACGGGTACTCAACAATCATGTAACCCGGGTACCGAAACTATGTAAGCTTTTGGGTGAGGAAGGGTAAGTGATGAGGTTGCAGCAAGCACCAAAGCGTTTATCTGAGTGGCTAACTTACCATGACAAGAGGTAATTATGGTGGCCTACGCATAACGTTTGAGAACTAGCATGATCACTAAGTGATCCTGATCACCTACTTATGTCAATCATAACCCCACCGTGTTCTCTCTTGGTTCGTGTTCACGATTAGAGACAATCATGGTTACGCACATAGTTGGTGTATTTTATTAGAGTTTACTTCAAGTTTGTTATAATCGGATGTTAAAGAAATTTCCAAGTTGCCACGTAACCGCGTGCACGGCTTTCTGAAAGATTAAACCCTGCAGGGGTGCTCCAACTCATCCATCACAAACTAACCACATGCCATGGGAATAACCTTGACCATGAATGCCATGATTTCCTAGGCAATTCCATTTGAAAATTGCCACCTCGAGATAGCCCAAAGTATTATCGGAGTTTCTCGCGCAAGAAAATCGAGAAAGGTAAAACAAGTCCAGCAAGACCGCCCGGCAGGCTAGACCCCAGTAGGAGTCGCATGTATCTCTTTCTCGGGGCACTACCAGATGGGCAAGACGTCAGCTTGGTTGAAACCCCGGGTGACCATGGGCGCGGGACATCGCCCGGTTTGGACCAACACTCATGAGGAGCACTGGCTCGGGTTGCTGATTAATTATCCACGGGGTAGCTAAGCCCTATGCATTTTTATTAAGTTGTTTAGCAAATGGAGTACCAAATTTGGGTTTGCCAGATAAGCTTTAATCTAAAACGAATATTCAAGGTGGTCTGCGTAACAACCCCGAGCATGTTAGGGCGCAAAATATGGAACAAAACACCGATAACCAGTAACTATGGTGGCAAAAGTGGAACAAAACACCAGGCAAAAGGCCAAGCCTTCCACCTTAACCACGATATTAGGTGCATTAAATTAAATAGCAATAATATTGTGATATCTCCAGATATCCATGTTATCACATGGAAAACAACCTGCACCTACAACTAAGAACGCTATAAGAGGGGTTGAGCAGCGCTAACTTAGGCAAACAAGGTTTGGAAGGTAGTGGAGGGGTTAGAGGCTTTCATGGCAATGTAGAAGGCTTGACTTGTAAGTGGTAGCTAAAGTAAACATAACGATAAGAGCGAGAAAATTTTGAAGGCAAAAATAGTGTCGGGATCTAGGTACCATCATCTTTCCTGATGGGTCTTCATCAGGATACAGAGTTGGGTCCTCGTAGACGTTCTCTCCGAGTTCCTCGTACTCAGGCTTGTCATTCGGGTCTACCCAAATATAAATAGCACCAATAAACATACAACCCAATATACAATGCACAATCAAGATGATGCATGTCCAAGTTAGTGCATTTGACATGTCAACAAAAGCTAGTCATGTTCCAGATGCAAATACTAAGTTGTTTAGTATTTTGGACAGAACCACATGTTTAGTTGTATGAAAAAATTTGAACATAAAAATAGTAATATTTCTTAGCATGTTTACAACAAGAAACCCACTAAACCACAAGTTTATCATGGCAAGGAAAAATACCAGGGCCTAGTCCCCACTAAACACTACCACTTCCATGTTGACAAGTTCATCAAAGCATGCCTGAATTAAATCATACAAACATAACAAAAGGCCACTGAGGGAGTCCTGGTTTAAGGGGTCCTCGGTTGGCGGACCTGTTTCTTATGGGTCGGGCTATATGGGCCGTGTACCGAACATTGGATTGACGGAAGGCCCTGCCTCCAGGAAGGAAGCTTCGGGAATCATGGCGGGTCCTCCACGTTTGGAGTAGTAAATAGCCATGTTTATCCCTTCGATGTGTAACGGACCATGTTTAAACCCTAGGTACCCTCGGCGTCCATATAAGCCGGAAGGTTTTAGGTTGTAGGACATAGAACAACTCATCTAGGGTTTAGCGATCTCAAGGTAGATCAACTCTGTAACCTTCATACCATCAATATAATCAAGTAGAACGTAGGGTTTTACCTCCATAGTAGGGCCCGAACCTGGGTAAACATCGTCTCTTATTACCATCGATCGTAGTTCCACAACTCGGGACCCCCTATTCGAGATCTGCCGGTTTTGACATCGAGATTGGCGCTTTCATTGAGAGTTCCGTTGTGATCGCCAAAGGAAGCGATGGCCCACGTTGTCATCAACGAAGAAGTCCGCAACATGGACACTTTTGTCCCGGGACATATCTTCACCTTCGGCAGCATTGTGCTGCACGCTGACCCAACCAGCCAACTAGGGCGGTTCGGGAACTTCGCTCCTCATCAAGAAGTACGATTTGGGAACCTAGAATTATTTGTAGACTCTTAGGGCGATCTTTCGCTAACCGGGCTTGCAGTCTCGCTTGCCACGCCCGAAGACTCTGAGGCTTTAACCTTGGATTCCAATTCCGGTCCCGCCCACAGGATCTACCCCGACAATGATTAGACTTTTAGTCCGGATCCGGACACAGAGCCAGATGTCCAGACAATTGTTCCTGCCGAACACTCCCCTCACGCGGACACATTGGAGGTTAACTCCAAAAGCTCCGAGCAAGTTGACCTGATCGAGCTCTTGATAATCAACGAGGCTTTAGATCATATCTCGTCGATGAAAATTACCAACGACCCAACCCCGATCCATACTCAGATCAGTCTCAAGACGAATTTTTCAACCCACCCATCACCCATTTGATAGCCACTGTCGAGGTTTAACTGACATGTTGGACTATGCTTGCGAGGAGGCACAATACATCGATGAGGAGGATTGCATTCCTACCCTCATTAACACCGAGCGATGGGATGCCACCTCCATGTACGACGTCTACATGGTGGACACTTCAGTACCTAACAGCGAGCACACACAAAAAAAGGAGGCAACAAATCGGGTGAAGCGCCATCAAGGCGTCGGAAGCCACATAAACGGCCAAAAGGAAAAAAAGGAAGAAAAGCTATCATCGGCACCGGGGAAGGAGATACCCCAAAAGACCTCAGTGATCCCGATATCCCGAACACCCGCTAGAGGGTCAGGAGAAGCCAGAAGATTAGTGCAACCCCGATGATCAATACGATTCCAAGGACGACAATTAGCCCCCCCCCCCTGTCGAGGAGGAGGACATCCCAGAAGCCGATGACTTCGCCATCCCCGATAACCTTGAAGATCAGGAATTGTTTAGGCAACAACCTATAGCCACGACCCGCAGCCTGGAAGCAAAAGAATGGCATCTTAAAGCCGAAAAGGATAACCTAAATGATCGATGGACAAGAGACCTCTCAGCTGAGGAAGGACACGGTAACGGTCCATAGGACCAACCTAAAAGCTATCCACGCAGCAGGCTGCTGCCACAATTTGATGGCGAGCTTACAAGCACGCCATCTCCCAAATATACCCCATACGACAAGCCAGACCACCCTCCTCGAGGATGAGATAGGATGGTTGATGACACTGGTTATAGGCCGATGATACCCTGAAGACGGGGAAAAGAGCCAATAGAGCCTGATGACAGGTTTGACCTGCTACACAACCTGGACTACAAAGCAGGTCATACCAGATGCATCTATGGATCTAGAGGGTACTCATCGGATAGACGGGAAGGGTACCGACCTTACCTCGGCTGCAATAACAGAGGTGGGGAACGAAACCAGGCTAGAATAGACGCTGATTACTGGCGCGACATAGCTCGGGTCAGAGGCACTGCCCACCCACTATGCTTCACGGATGAGGTGATGCAGCATGAGTTCCTAGAGGGGTTTAAACCCGTGCACATAGAGCAATACGATGGGACAACTGACCCAACCGTATGGATTGAGGATTTCCTCCTCGACATCCACATGGAGAGAGGAGATGATCTCCAAGCCATCAAGTATCTACCACTAAAACTTAAGGGGCCAGCTTGGCACTGGTTAAACAGCCTCCCTGAAAACTCCATCGGGTTCTAGGAGGATCTAGAGGATGCATTCTGATCTAACTTCCAGGGGACCTTTGTTTGGCCGTCGGACTCCTCCGACCTGAGCAACGTCGTCCCGAATCTAGGAGAGTCCATGTGGCAATTCTGGAATCGGTTTTCGACCAAGAAAAACAGATTGTTGACTGCCCGGACGCCGAGGCAACAGTCCTTCCGGCACAATATTCAGGATGAGTGGTTAGCTTGCCAGCTCGGCCAAGATAAACCTAGGACAATGTCCGGACTTACATCACTCACGACTCGCTTTTGCACGGGTGAAGATAACTAACTAGTAAGATGGTGCCACAACCCCGAAAACCCCGGAACCTATAAAGTTCGGGACAGAAATGGAAAACAAAAGTGCAACAGGAATAAGTGTCGGCACAACCATAGTGATGTCGATGACACAGCCATTAACGCCAGCTTCCGCAATTACCGACCCAGGCAGCGAAAGAAGCCTCCTAAAGGCAATCACGACGGACCCACCCTACTGGGCAAAGTCATGGAGAGGCCTTGCCAGATCCATGGCACCCAAGAGAACCCCGCCAACCACACCAACCGTAACTGTTGGGTATTCAAACAGGCCGGCAAACTAGCATCCGAGGATCAAGGCAAGAGCCCACACAGCAAGGATGAGGATGAGCCTCGAGGACCGATAGGTGGCAGACAAAAGATGTTCTCTTGAGAGGTGAAAACAGTAAATATGATATATGCGACCCATATACCCAAGAAGGAGAGGAAGCACGCCCTTCAAGAGGTCTATGCCGTAGAGCCTTCTGCCCCGAAGTATAACCCATGGTCGGCATACCCGATCACCTTCGATTGACATGACCACCCGACCAGTATCCATCATGGGGGTTCGGCCACCCCTCGTCCTAGACCCCATCATAGATGGATATCACCACACTAATGTCGTAATGGACAGAGGAAGTAGTCTTAACCTGATTTACATAGACACGGTGAAGAAGATGGGTATAGATCCATCAAGGATGAAACCCAAAAATACTACCTTTAAAGGAGTGATCCTAGGCGTCAAAGCCCGGTGCACGGGCTCTGTAAGCCTGGAAGTATTGTTCGGTTCGCCCGATAACTTTCAAAGCGAAGACTTGATCTTCGACATTGTACCTTTCCGCAACGGCTATCACACCCTGCTAGGCCATATAACGTTCGCCCACTTTAACGCCGTCCCACACTATGCATACGTCAAGCTCAAGATGCTCGGCCCCAAGGGGGTCATTACTATCAACGGCAACACAGAGCGCTCCCTCCGAACTAAGGAACATGCGTTGGCCCTAGCGGCCGAATTCCATTACAATGATGATCGGCAAATGCCGACATCTACCGTGAAAGGTACGTAATGTTAGGAAGCGAGCTCGGTTTCAACCCAAACTCCTAGAACCTTCTTCTCCCCATAAATAGGGACTCGCCCCCCATCGCACAGCCCTATGACCAGCAAAGCACATGCCGAGGAGGCACAACTTCGCACTCAAGATTCCATGGGCGGCGGTGGGGAAAACTATCAAAGTGTATGTATTCGGCTGGACCGAACTACTGCCATCAAATGTCTTCTAACACACTGCAGGTACCATCAAGGGCCTACTAAAGGCGTAAAGCTCATCCACACTTCGGCGACCTATCAAGATTTTGTTTGCAAGGTCCGTTTACCGAATAGTACCACCCATTGAGGTACACAACTCACCAGGAGCCGCAGGAGCGGACTAGCAATGTTCGTTCACCCATCGAAGAGCACTGGTACAACCACTCCAGCAAAATTTATATTTCATTTTCAAATACCTGTAAATTGTTGCCTCGACAATTTGAGAAATAAGAGTTGTTAAGCAAAATATAAAACCTTTATACATGGACGCTTTGCTGTCCTTTTTGGCACATACACTATTATCTCCCTTTTCTTGCGAAACTGTTTAGTACACACTATGATGCAACCGGCTAATAGACAGGGGGCTCGAGCTTAAAAAAATCACCCTATGCATAATTGATTATGCGTCTGGCGTCTTGGAATTCGCTTTATATGCATTGGTTCTGAACTATGTCTTTGGTCAATAGTTGGGTTGCCCAGCTCCTGTGCTTACCCCTTTATGTTCCGCTCGTTCGGCTGAAAGGGCAAAGGGAGAACCACTGCGATTGTGTTTCCAGCTAGCCTGGTCAAGCACCTCACGAGAGAAAGCCAAAAACTGACTGGCATAGTATGCAAGAACAGGTCTGTGAATCTGAGCTTAAGTGTTATACTTAAAACCTCATTAGAGGTTATTCTATGTCATACAATGGGTTTGGTATCCATACAAACCATGTGATATCGGCTTTAGACACGGTTCATCCGAGCATCACAACTCACTTGGGCTAGTCATCAGCCCCTGGCTTCCTTTTTCACGCTCCTACTGCTAAGTGAAAGCAATAAAGCATTATGGTCTGATTGTTTGGTCCGTCGCACACTACCGCCTTCGGGTACATATAGCTCGTCTAAGGGTTACAACGTGTAGGTAGAGACACCCCGTGTAGTATCTACACGGGGGCTGAAGTCGACGACTCGTAGCTTTCAGTTTTAATGGCCACACAGGAGTTATAAGGAATGCAAAACATTAAAGACATGATAAACCATGCATCATAACCGTAAAACGTTAAAAGGTCTTCGGACATATTACAATGCATCTACTCATAAATATTTTCTTTCGAACACTAAGCCTCTATTGCCCGAGCACCCTCCATCACTACGGAGAAGTATCGCTTAGGGCACCTATGCTCCATTTCAAGGGGTGGAGTAGCGGTGGCTATCTTCATTGGATCAAGACCTGGCCAATGCACCTTGTCCCTTGCGAACGCCATCCGAGCTCCCTCGATACAGGAGGAATGCCTTAGTGCGTCAATCTGAGGCGAGGCGTTGCTCCGCTTCTACACCAGGCTGAAGTAGCTGCTTGGCAATAGCTCGTTGGGCCATAGCCAGATACAGTGATCCTTCATGGCTGGCTCCACCATCTGGTGTAGCTCCATCATCTACTTCAGCTGCTCGACAAGAAGAGGACAGTGGTCGGAGGCTTCGAATTGCGCCCAAAACAGCCGAGCTTCATCTCCCTCTCCTCGCAAAGCATAGAACTTATTTGCATCCACTATGCTCTTCTGGAGGTCCGAGCAGGCGCCTGAGAAATGACACACTTGGGTGAGCAATGTGAACTTACTATCACCGAAGACACTCTGCAGGAAATACGTCTTACCATCCATGATAGCCTTCACTTGGTGGACTTGCTCTTCGAAGAACCGCCTATTCACCCGCTCCTTTTGGAGATCGGATTTCAGAGTGGATAGGTCGGCGGCCTGCTCCTTGACTTTCTTCTCAAGGTCCTTGCACTTCTGGCCAGCTTCATTGAGCTCCTGCTGGATTTCCTCCACTCGAGCTTCATGCTTGGCACTGGTGTCTTTTAAAGCGGAAAGTGCGGAAGCCGCTTGTTCGGCCACCGCCATATCGTCCGCAGCCTCTTGCTTCGCCTTCTGCAACTTGGCTTGAGCTTCTCAATTTCCTTTGCCGAGGCTGTGTAAGCATCAAACATATAACCATATTGCATCTACAGTACAAATCGCTAATGATGAAAATTCGGATGTTACAATCCGGCTTACCTTGTGCCTCATCAAATCTCTTGTTCAAAGCGTTAAGCTCATGCTCAGAGCTCTTGAGATTCCGATTTAGCTCGTCTAGCTCGGCGGCATTACATGGGTTCAAACTTCCAAACTGTCATAAATATGATCCTATGTTTGGTCCTCTTAAGGGCTGTTATAACTTTCCGAACAAATATCGTTTGTACATTGTCTGGACAATAATTTATGACCGAACCCAGGTGAGTTTTCTAAATCTCAACTAGGGCTCGAGTGCTGCTATATTTATAATGACAACACAAATGTAATAAATCAATATTCTAGAAATAGAACATTATGTGGCTCACCTAGAAGCCTGTTAGGAGACCATTGAAGGCCTCCTTCAGTCCGCTATCAACGGACTGAATGCTATGCAAAACCGTACCCATAAGGGTGCAGTAATCCTTGGAGATGCAGGCGTTTGATAGAGACTCCCCCATGACCGGCCACCCATTGGCCGGTGGTGCCGGTGGTGATCGGTTAGCTCGGTCTCGAACCGGGGATTGAACCTATGGCTCCGGGGATGACCTTGGAGGGGACCGGACACCTCTTGAGCTTGTGTTGGTTTTCCCTTGGAGAGCAAAGGGTGATGCAGTGAAGTAGATAAGTATTTCCCTCAGTTGCTGAGAACCAAGGTATCAATCCAGTAGGAGGAACAAGCAAGTCACCAATGCATGCACCTACACAAACAATCAAACTCTTGCACCCAATGCTATAAAGGGGTTGTCAATCCCTTCAGGGTTATTTGCAAGGATTAGCTCTGATAGAGATAGATGTAAAAGATTGCGGAAATTAGAAGGTAAATAAATTGCAGCAAGGCATTTTTGGTATTTTGGTTTATAGATCTAAAAATATAATATGGAAAGTATACCCGGGGGGCATAGGTTTCACTAGAGGCTTCTCTCTTGAAGGAAAGTATCACGGTGGGTGAACAAATTATTGTCGAGCAATTGATACAAAAGCAAATAATTTTAAAGATATCCAAGGCAATGATTATGCATATATGCGTCACGTCCGTGTTAGGTAGACCGAAACGATTCTACATCTACTACTATTACTCCACACATCGACCGACTCCTACCTGCATCTAGAGTATTAACTTCATGAAGAACAGAGTAACGCATTAGGTAAGATGACATGATGTAGAGGGATAAACTCAAGCAATCTGATGAAAACCCCATCTTGTTACCCTTGATGGCAACAATACAATACGTGCCTTGCTACCCCTACTTTGTCACTGGGTGAGGACACCGCAAGATTGAAGCCGAAACTAAGCACTTCTCCCATTGCAAGAATTACCAATCTAGTTGACCAAACCAAACCAATAACTCGAAGATACTTGCAAAGATATGAAATCATGCATATAAGAATTCAGAAAAGACTCAAATAATATTCATGGATAATCTGAACATAAACCCACAATTCATCGGATCTCGACAAGCACACCGCAAATGAGTATTACATCGGATAGATCTCCATGAAGATCATG
Source organism: Hordeum marinum (assembly GCA_022496015.1). Taxonomy (NCBI): domain Eukaryota; kingdom Viridiplantae; phylum Streptophyta; class Magnoliopsida; order Poales; family Poaceae; genus Hordeum; species Hordeum marinum. The sequence continues at coordinate 179,144,303 of CM039675.1, read as the reverse complement.
GTATCGAAGCACAAAGAGAGAAGAAGCCATCTAGCTAATAGCTATGGACTCGTAGGACTATGGTGCACTACTCACGCATCATCGGAGGAGCAATGGAGTTGATGTAGATGCCCTCTGTGATCGAATCCCCGTCCGGCAGATTACTGGAAAAGGCTCCAAGATAGGATCTCTCACGAATGGAGGCTTCTAGCAGCGAAAAAGTATTTGCGTGGCTCTTTTTGGTATTGGGAGAATATTTGGTTATTTATAGGGCGAAGATTAGGGCTAGGACTCCTGCCAGGGAGTCACAAGCCTGCTAGGCGCGGCCAGGGGGTGGTCGCGCCCCCCTGGCTTTTGACCTCCTCGCAGCTTCCTTGCCTTGCACTCCAAGCCTGGTAGATCTCATTGGTTCCAGAAAAAATCATCGCAAAAATTATATTCTATTTGGACTCCGTTTAATATTCCATATCTCCAATACTCAAAAACAAGGAAAAACAGAAACTGGCACTAGGCTCTAGATTAATAGGTTAGTCCCAAAAATAAAATAAAATAGCATATTAATGCAAATAAAACATCCAAAATAGATAATATAATATCATGACACAATCAAAAATTATAGATACATTGGAGAAGTATCACTCCTCACTATTCGGCCGGGACTGCTCCCCTAGTCTTCGGCGGCCGAGACATTAACCTCGACCATGGCATCGTCGCCCCCGCTGCTGGTGCTCGGCTCCATAGGAGCCTGGTGGGATGACACCTCCATGGCGTCCTTTGTGGCGCCCAAAGGGGTGGGATGCGACGCGGTCCCGCTCTATGCTAGCTCGGCGGGTGGGTTCTCCTCGTCCGAGATTTGGTCGGTGGGGAGAATGCGTGGTGGGTTGCAGATCAATAGGCACTCACACGTTAATAACATTTGAAACTTTGCATTAATAGCTCAAGGAGTCTTCAAGTTCTTACCTTCAAGCTGGGGGCTTGACCCTTAGGTTCCTTCAAGGAACCTTTCCAAAGTCTTTGGAATCGGTATCCGAGTCGAACTGTCAGGCAGAATCAACTGCGGCTCACGCGCCTTCTTCGAGGCGAAAGGAGGTACGTCCTCTATGGTGACCGGTAACGCCGCCGTCTATCTTGTGAGGCGGAATTGCCTTCCCCTCATCCTCATGCTCCTCCTCTTGATTAGAGGAGGCTTGGGCTTCCTCGGACATAGCGTCCGGCTGGTCCTTGATGCGAAGACCTCCTTAGCTTCTCTTCTTCTTCTCCTTCTTTTTTGGCGCCTTGTAAGGCGCCATCACGAGCATCTCCGACAACAGCTTGGACCTGATATCTTCGGGCTGAGGTGCCGACCAGTTGATGCTCGTGGCCTTGCGCAGCCATTTCTATAGAGGTGATCACAAAGTGCTTAGATTTTATTTTGGAAAATGGAGCCGATCACACAAAACTATGTTATACCGGCGAAGGAGGGTTATCGGTGTGTACACCCTGATCCTCCTCCTTGGCTGGCCAGTTCTCGTGAGCCTTAAACAACGCCTTCCATAGCTTCTCCGGGGTGCTGTGGAAGAGCCGACGAATAGTAGGCTCGTCTTCAAGATGATAATCCCACATGGGAGAGGCCCGACGTTGACAGAGGAGGATCTGCCACCGAAGCATGATCCAGACCACATTGGCTAGACCGATCTTGCCTCTGATCATTGAGGCGATGCGCTTCTGCATGTTGTCCACCTCTGTATCCGACCCCCGGTCGAGACCCTTTCGGAGCCATGAGGTCAATCTGGTGGGGGGACCTAATCTGAATTCGACCGGAGTAGCTCAGCCTTCCTCCCTTCGCTTGGTGATATAAAACCACTCTTTTTGCAAAATCTTGATGGTGTCGATGACCGCCCCACCACGGGGAGCTTGCTGATGACCGCCCCACCACAGTCTGCTTGTTCACCTGCGACGCACTTCGGCTTGATATTCAATACCTTGAGCCAATGTCCGAAGTGCGGTTCAACCCGCAAGAAGGCCTCACAGACAATGATGAAGGCCGATATGAGACCCCTCACGAAGGGGTGGAATGGGAAGCTCAGTCCTTAGATGAAGTGAGGAATGAACACCACCCTCTCGCCTGGTTTGGAGGTGGGAACCACATGGTTCTTCTCTGGAGCGCGGTGTTAGATGTTGGCGGGGAGGTAGTCGACGTCCTACAGTTCCCAAATGTCTTGGTTGGTGACCGTGGAGGCCTGCCAGTTGACGTTGGAGCCAGAACCCGCCATGGGCGAGCTCAGAGGAGGAGGAGTGGAAATACTAGATCTGGGCTCTAGAACCTAGGAGATTAGGGAAGTAGAGGACGTGAATGGGAAGCGTGGCTCGGCCTTGGGGTTTTTCTTTCCCTTTTATGGGGCTTGTTGCTGGTTAGCCTCAATTTTACTACGACGTGAATCCCTCTGCTTCCCAAGATGTGTGTACCGTTATACGCACATGATTAATCATATCCCATGTGAAAGGTAACATGATCTATGCATTGATGAATCGTGTTGATAAAAAACAGCCTCGAACCGCGAGTTAAGTTTTTGTAACTAGATTAGTGGTCATGGGGGTCGTGACCTTTCGTCAGAAAGGTTATCATGGAACACTGTTTGCTTCTTGATGCTTGGCCTTCAGTGCTGCGCTATTCGTGGTACTCGAGCAATCCTCTGACCGGGAAAACAACATGCCATCGGAGGTCGAACTAAACTCAGGGAAGAACTCGCCTCTCAAGACGAAGACTCTAATCATACGAAGCATCTGGACCTAACACACTTGGCGTTGGAAGCTAGTTCAGGGGCTACTAAGGGAGTCCTCGTTTAAGGGGTCCTCGGGTGGCCGACTTGTTTCTTATGGTCCGGACTATATGTGTTGTGTAACGAACATTAGATTGATCAATGGCCCTGCCGGTGTGTCCTCCACATTTGGAGTTGTAGATAGGCATGTTTATCCCTTCAATGTGTAACCGACCATGTGTAAACCCTAGGTACCCTCAACACCTATATAAGCCAGAGGGTTTTAGGTTGTAGGACAGAGAACAACTCATCTAGGGTTTAGCTATTCGATCTCGAGGTAGATCAACTCTGTAACCTTCATACAATCAATATAATCAAACGGGACGTAGAGTTTTACCTCCATAGGAGGGCCCGAACATGGGTAAACATCATCCCCTTCGTCTCCTGTTACCATCAATCCTAGTCTGATAGCTTGGGACCCCTACACAAAATCTACTGGTTTTGACACTGACAGCCACCTCATCACAAAAAAAGATTTTTACCAAGTTCCTCAAATGACAGAAACAATTCGACCATTGGATTCCTTGGGAAATTCTACCCCAAAACCATATACCACAATCATATGTTGTTGTAGATAAAATTCTCACAAACCTAAATTACAAATAGCACTAAATCCCAATGGACTTATAAGTCAGAACTTGCCTACTCTAGCCACTGCCAAATATGGCCATGCACCTATTTGAAATATTTCCAAATTGGGGATGTGTTTAAATACAACTAAAACAGCACAAAAAATCATCACACAAAAGAAATAAAATACCCTAGGCCCAACTAGCAGTGACCACCAGAGGCCTAGGACTGACATGTGGGGCTGGGCCAACGGTTAGGGCCTTGCAACAAGAAAATAAAAAGGGGGGCTTAATCTGCCCCCGAGGGGCATCAAACCCATGATCTGCTGGGAGAGGCGCAGGCGCTTGACCACTGCGCTACAAGGGGGACTTGCTAGAAGAGGGGGTTCGGTCCCTCTTAGATATACTGGACGGGGTGAGGGCCACTGGGTGCCAGAACCATGACAACGGACGACGACTACGGTGGCAGCTGCGGCAATGAGGACTACCTGTGGGGGTTGCGGGAAACAGGAGGACCCCATTACTGCAGCTACTTGCACCTATGCGTGGTTGCAGCGGGGAGCTAGAGCTTGGCTCGGGAGGGGTGCAGCTATGGTGGCTACGGCTCCCGAACACGTTGGCGACAACCCTACACAGAAGGAGAGGGGAAAAGGGAACTCGGTGCTCACAGAGGGATGGCGCAGAGACGCAAGCAAGGCGATGAAGGCGAGGAAGAAGAAACCGTAGGTGCGCTCGGTCCACGCCGCCGAAGAGGTTGGTGGCGGCAAAGAGGACGCACATTCCTCCTCCTACCACCGGTAACAGAGCGAGGAGGCCACTGGACAGCAACATGACATGGCAGACTGCGTCAGGGGTGCCATCAAAGGCGATGAGCGCTGACAACGACGAGCGATGGCCCTCTACACTCTCTAAACCTAAACTCTCTCACTCTCTTTGAACCTTACTAGTCGGGGGAGAGGAAGGAGGGATGGAACGAGGGAGAGGGAGGAACGACGGCGGTGAGGGGGGAATAGCGGAAACCTAGGGAGGCATGCCAGCTAAATAGGGGTGCGACGGATGGCCACCTCGACGTCCGTAACGGCCACGACGCCCTAGCACATTGTCTCTGAAGAAAAGGGCAACAGCGTGAGGAGGGAGAAGGTAGCCATCAGGGAAACGATGGGCTAAGGGACGCTCTACTGCTGGGCAGCGGGAGGGAGGGTGAGGCCCAGTCGGGCTGGCCTCTCGCTCTCAAGAAAACAAAAGTTTTCCTATTTATTTAAAACATGAGAACGCAAAAACACAAAGAAAATAGAGGGATATATTGGCACACAATAAAAATATATTTGGACTCACAGAAGTATGCACTAATTTATAAAAATTATCTTGGCATTTTTAGAGCAACAAAAAAACCAAATTTTAATTATAGCAATCTGTTTTTGCAAAGATGCAAAAGCGAAACACTTCAACATGGTTGAGAGCTAAAAAATTAAGAGTGTAATAGAATATTTATGAGAATTGCAACATTTTAACTAGGGATAAATAGCAAGTTTTACCAATAGGTATCAATTAGATGACTAAGAGGGGTTTGTATAGGTTGGAGACACAATGGTTTTGGTTGGGACCGAAACCACACCCACACACTCACACACAACTAGCACTTGATGCTACTATGACAAGATCATAAGATAATAATGATTCCATGATGCAAAGATGAAAGTCAGGAAACAAAAATTTATTAAACAAACACATGAGGGCAAACTTGGAAGGTTCACGCATGGGAATATCACAAATAAGGCAAGGGGGCACTTCGGTTGTTACACACTGACATCACTGACCATGAGGTGGTGAAGAAACTTTTGAGTTATCTTGATTACTCATTCGACACACTGGCTTTGACGATTTAAGAGCGTGGAGACTACAAGTCACTTGATCCTGCTGATATTCTTGAGAGACTCAAACTTATGAATTCCCACAAGCTGAGAAAAGAGAATTCTACGGGCCAAGCTTTGGAAGATATCATGCGCTAAAGGCCAAGGCAATTTCCTCATCTGAAGATGACGAATCTCATAGTAGTCTTCGTGATCCTGATGAACTGAGTCATAATTTGGCAATGCTTGTGTGGAAATTCTATAAGTTCTCTAGGAGACGTCGGTTTGGAAAATTATCAAGAAGTGGCATGAAGAAATCAAAAACTTTATCAAGCGACTACAAGAAGAGAACCTGCCACAAATGCAAGAAGTCTAGCCACTACATCCCTGATTGTCCTCTGTAAGAAAAAGAATCAAAGAAGAAGAAATACAAGGATGACAGTTTTGATGACTCGAAGCAAGAGAAGAAATCATCCAAGTCCTCATATACAAAGTCCTCATCACACAAGAATAATAGTTCTCGAAAGGCTCGGGCTTTCATTGGCAAGGAAATGGATTCTGAAGAAGAGTCTTAAGAATGTGAAAAGAGGAGGAATATGCGTAGGAGTCAGACTCTGATGTGGCGAGCCTTGCTCTCGCTACTGCTTTTGTCAGCAAGGCCATCTTCAACAATGAAGAAAATGACTACATCAACGGCTCTAACGTCAACGACGATGAGTTTACTCCCACCTATTGCTTCATGGAAAAAGGTGCTAAAGTATCCAAAAATCCATCCTTCTCTAAATCAAGTCAAGGTGAATCTGTTGAATATCTGAAACCTAGCTATTCCAGACTTTCTAATATTGCCACAAAACAACAATTTGCTTTGGAAAAGATTCAGAAATTGCTAGACAAAAGTGACGACCTTTTGAATGAGGAAATGGGTCAAACTCAAACTCTCACTGATGTGTAACGCCCAAGATGCGATCATATCCTTATTTTGGCTCGAGGGACTCGACAGGGATAGGAGCGCATCTCCTCATTTCGCAAGAATTGATATAATTACAAGTACATGTAAAGAAGAGATGATTATATTAATTGGCTTACACTCGCCACAAGCTAAATCATGATCACATCAATACAACAAAATATTAAATCAGCATACATAAGAGTAGGGTCCGACTACGGACGGAATCAAACAATAAAAAGGACACCCATCCTTGTTATCCCAGGCTGCCCCATTGGAACCCATCCTAGATCGATGATTAAGAAGAAGAAGAACTCCAAATCAAACAAGCATCACGCTCACGTCAAATCATCGCATTACCTATAGCTGCAACTGTGGATGTAGTAATCGGTGAGCCACATGGACTTAACAATCTCATTTCCAAGGGTATCAAGTCTATCAAAGCTTAATGGGTGAGGTATGATTAAGTGGTGAGGCCACAACAAGCACTAAACATTTATTTGAGTGGCTAACTTACGAGTACAAAACTAAGAAGGGTGATCTACGCATAAAAGAACGTGAACTAGTTATGATCACTAAGTGATCCTGAACACCTACTTATGAGTCAATCATAACCCCACCGTGTTCTGACTCGGTTTAGAACTCACAAGACGAGACAATCACGGTTACGCACACGGTTGGTGTATTTTATCTAAGTTTACTTCAAGTTTTCTATGACCGGATGTTAAACAAATTTCCAAGTTGCGACATAACCATGGGCATGGCTTCTCAAAAAGATAACCCTGTAAGGGTGCTCCAGCTCATCCACCACAAACTAGCCACACGCTGCATGGAAAACCTCAACCACGAGATAGCCCATAGTATCCTCAGAATTCCAGTGGAAAACCTCAACCTCAAGATAGCCCAATATATCGTTGAAATACCATGCACGAGACATTCGAGAAAGGTAAAACAAATCCTGCAAGACCGCCCGACGTGTTGATGAACCCGATAGGATCCGTGTATCTCGTTCTCAAGGCATAACCGGATGGGTCTAGCTACGAGTAAAACCAATCCTCAAGTTTCCTTGCGATGGCCCTGTAGGCAGCACGTTTGGGACCAACACCATTTGCACTGGCCCCCTATATTATGTCCAATTAATCCATGGGTAATGCTAACTCCCTATGCGTTGATAATGGTGTTCAGTATTATTGTGTTGAGCAAATATAGTACCAATGTTAGGCCTTGCCAGAAGAGTTTTATTCCAAAACGAAAATCATGGGGTCCCCATAACAATCCCAAGCATGTTAGGAGCGCTCAATATAAAACATAACACTAGGACACAAGTAACCAGGGCGGCAAAGGTGGAACAAAACACCGAGAAAACGACTAAGTCTTCCACCTTTTACCATATATATATGTGCATTAAATTAAATAGCAATAATATTGTGATATATCGACATCTCCATGTTGTCACATGGAAACAACCTGCACCTGCAATTAACAATGCTATAAGAAGAGTTGAGCAAGCGGTAACATAACTAGACAATGGTTTGTTGGGATGTAGATGGGCTAGAGGATTTTCATGGCAATGTTGGGCGGCTTGACATACAAGTGGAAGGTAGCGAGACATAACGATAGAAGCGAGACAACAATCATAGCAATGATAGTAGTGGTGTTCAGGGTAATGTTCATGTTGGCTGAGATCCTGCTTGAAAGAAGAACAAACTCGTGTAGCAGACAAACCAAAATAATCGAACGAATCCTCACACTCCTAAACGCTTTTGAAATTCTAGTGAGGAGAAGCAAATCCGGAAACAAACAAATGACACAGTAAATGACACAAGATACATGACTGGTGCATAATTAATTATGATGCATGTCTGGTTTAATAGGCATGGAATGGCAAGCACTACAATTTAAGTAAAGATCAATATGCTACGAGTTTCATATTGACGAAACTCCGCATAAAAATTATTTAGTTCACTCTCGTTTAGGTACTCATCAATATTAAATGTTGTTTAACATGGGTGGTCATGACATAGGCTGAAGAAGGAATTATGCAGTTTTAAATAGAGAAGGAGAACAAACATATGACAAAATAATTGTTATCCATATTATGAGAAATGCGGTTTATGTTGTTTCTCATGGCAAAAGGTGAGACATACACAACTACATCACCTAGGAATTTTAAATGAGGCCAAAAGCAACAAGTACCATTTCCGAAATGACCATATGCATATTTTAAGTTTGGTACAGATCTGAACTACACATATTTAATATTTTTTAAACAAAAAACAAAGTGTGCCATAAGATTCTACATGTTTTTCTAGGCAATTTACATATGACGAACATTTTCATCGGAGCTACGGCAATTTAGATATGAAATAAATCATTAGCACATGGCACTTATGCAAATTTAAACAAACAGTAAGTTTAATCATTTTAAACATGGATGAAAATTGCGTATTATTAATCTAGATAATATTTTGAACATTTTACATGTACAAATTATATTCATCCAATGCACGGTTTATGCATTATTAAATGCATGAAGTTGGAGGTTTTTTCTACAAATCTGTAATATCCTGGATAAATAGACACATTTGTTGAGACGAAAAAACATGAGATGTGCCTAATCTGGACCTGGTCCAACAGTGCATAGGTGAGCGCAGCATAGCTATACTACACATAGAATGGCATATAGCAGTACATGGGCGTCAGGAGGTTGAGCTCACCCTCGGCCTAGCCCATTCAGTGAGGAGGCTAATGGAGGCCGGCTCGGCCTTGGGCCTTGATGAGGTTGAGGCTCATCTAGGCGCTGGCTGGGCAGCGAATCCACTGATGGCCAAGCTTGGTGGCGCTGGCTGGGCAGCGACTCCACTGATGGCCAAGCTTGGTGCTGTTGGCAGGCCGGGCGATGCTGGCCGGCCATGGGGGAGGTCGAGGCAGCCCACGCAGGCAACGACCACGCGTGCGGTTGTGTGTCGTCTCCCTGGACAAGCAGGGACATGGTGGCACTACCGGTCAACGGGGGCGGCGGCCGAACCTACGGCGGCTCGGCGGCAGCGAGCGGACACTCATAGTGGAGAGATTAGGGGCGAGGCAACCCGTTTTTCCGATGATGATGGGTCTTGCGGAGGCACGGACGCACGACCTCCATGGTGGCGGCGATGAGAGAGAGCTTAAAGGGAAAGACAGAGAAGAGTATATGGGAGGAGGAGAATGGAGATGGCAGTAGAGAGGGACGCCAAAAGGGGACGGGGTTCCTGCTCGTCTCGTCAGGGCAGTGACGAGAGAATGCGACAGCGCATGCGTTCCCTCGATCTAGATCGAGATCGAGGAGGTTGCAACGATGGGTGGGGAGAGGGGCTATGGGAGGTCCTCTGGACCTTCGGATCTGATATCCGACAGTCGAGAGGAGGGGTGGCTGGCTGGATTTGGAGGGAGGAGGTTGGTTGTGTTGGTCCGGTGGAGAAAATGAGGAAGATGTGTTTGGCGGCAGCAGAGGGAATGGATGGGACAGATAAATTATTTAGGGTTAGGCTAGGGTTTTATTCGTTATATATAGCTGGAACTTAGGTTATGGGTTATTTGGACCCTGCGATATAGATCATACAGTTCACATAAATAGGTTAGGGAGTCCATTCGCAAAACAGATTACGGTTTGGGATATAACAGGGATGATTCGGACCCAACGGTTATGACCGTATGTTTCGGGTTTGGGAGAATTATCGGGCGCACGAGGGTCTGTGCACTATGCAAAGGGGCTAGGTATTTAGAAGCGAGGGAAGACGCGGGCAGCCCGGCAACATGTTATCATAAATGAAAAACGTCTGCAATTTGACTGGCTATAGTGTCGCTATAGATTTAACGCTTCAGGTATCAAATGGACTCCAGTTGCGAGGAATTTTGCAGACTGTCTACCTACACTATAACAAGACTGCACGGCAATTTTTGACCCGAATATTTCTAGCGCACATGAAAAACAATATTTTTAGCGATATCGTGGGCGGGTGCGTATGTGGTTGGTCTCAAAACTATCAACAACAAGAACAGAGAGAACCAGAACTATGAAGCGATACAATTTTTGAATAATGACGGGCATGGAGTGCCGATGCTATGCAAATGATGTGAATGATGCGATGATGAATGCGACAAGCAAATAAAACACATGACTATGACGGAATAAAACAGGAATCTTCTTGAGCCTCAGTCTCGGACTATTTCATCTCTCCTCCACTAACCAGAGATGTCGCCACGAGATCCTAGAATGAGAAGAATAGAGAGAGCACGAGGTAAAACTTAGTTTCTTCTTTGACCAACAAGTGAACCAACATATCTGAAGGTTGCAAAGAGATGAAGAATGACACGAGGAACAAGCAAGAATTTGAAAGCACTCTAGTTTAAAAGAGATAGACAACTAATGAGAAAGAAGGAATTGGGTAGCACTTCGATAGAAAAGAGAAGCAAAACTTGATAAGATGAAAATAACTTGAAGAGGGTTCATGACACTCTGGTTAAATGGATAAGCAAGGGAATATTGATCTTGATAAACCGAGATGATGGTTGAAGAGAGCAACATCACAATGCCACGAGAACAAAAGAGTAGAAGGTAGATCTTTGGAGAGAAAGAATGGATAAAAGAAATGACAACTTCTAGCACAATTGAATTCTAAAAGCATCCTTGGAAGGAAAGATTGAACGGAGCTGTTGGAAAACCAACAACGGTAAGAATAGGCTTGGTGTGGGATTATGGAAAACATCTCGAAATTATGTGATGACCACCCGCCACGAATGGAAACAAGGATTGCTTGATAGGAATAAGAGATGGAAACTTCGTTCACCAAGATGACAATGAGAACTTGGATAATTGGTAAACACCATAATAGCAACAATCATTAGGAAATGTTTTAAGTGAATTACAATCCAAGATAGCTCTAAGAAAGGAATGATGGGTCAAATATCTCATTCTTAATAAATTCTCTTCAACACCCTTCATGAATCAAGAATGATATAACACCATCTCAAACGATGGAGGAGAAAGAATTTCACATTGAAATGCAAGAGGAAGAAAACTTGAGGTACCACCACAAGAATATTGAAGGATACTTCGAGAATGATTTAAATCCTTGAACAACCACCATGAGAACCTTCGTATAAAAAAGAATGATAAAAATAAATGAAGGTTGAAAGGAATAAGATTAATACCTTGAAAACATTTATATGAAGCTTCACGAAGAGATACTTGAGAACACTTGAAACTCTGGAAAAGAAAATATCAGAACACTTGAAATCAAGAATTTGATACCATGAACCACTCCGGGAGAAGGATTGAAATTATCTCCCGGAAACAAGAATAAGAATTATGTTATGCTTGTCCCTCATCAAGTTAAATTAATGACAAGCAAAGGATTTAGCATACCACTTATTCTTAAAAAGATTGAGGATAGCATAAACTTGCAGAAGTCTTCAACAAAACAATGGTAAGAATTTGCAAATGAATGCTCATACTATGAACGAATGAAGATACATCACAACAAAGAGATCATGATCCTCCTAATAGAAAACTTCAACAAGGAACCAGAATAAATCAGATACGAATGAAGAGACAACAATTGGGAAGAATTTCAGAACGAAAGTTGAAAGGTAGAAATCACCACTTACAAAATATAGAAATCATCACTTGACATTGCTTACAAAAGATAGAAATCACCACTTGACATCGAAGCAACTCAGATTACCATACCCCAACAAACAAGGACGAGGCTTACGAAACAAGACAGAAACAAATACATAACCATTATGCATTAGTTGGAAGGATAGCCCTAGGTAACTACTTGAATTCACACCTAAGAACTCCCAAAAAATTTCTAGTTATGCAATCTGCTGCAATGGATACACGGAGTAATTACTGAATAAATCACTCAACTCCTAGCAATAATACTACCCATCCAGTGTATCACATCCGTCAACACATAACCAGAGAAACCTCGGAAACTCATCTACCTTAGACCCTCGTAATCATAACAATACTAAATATGAGTACATCTAGACGCTCTCTCCAGTACTGGGTGACGCCAGACTCCTCTCGCCACAAAGAGTATTGAAGAAATTTCTGACATGTTCGTTCTGAAATACTAAGGAAACTGAATGATCGGGAGTGTGGCAACAATCCTCTAGAGCTCAACTCCACGGGACAGGAGGTACCAAGAACATAATTTTGGTCACATCAACATCATAGAGGTTCCAAAATACCCATGTGATCCTAAAAAAATTGGGTGAGAAGAGGGGTAGAATTAAAATTCCAACGTGAGGATTCCTCAGCAGGGTATAGAAGATGAGTAAAAGAATCCTACTCTTCGATATATAATTAGACTCAAATAGTTTTTTTTTCTAGACTCGACTGGGCCAAGTTCGATCAATCAAGGGGCCTTTGAGGTGGGTACAAGATCTGATACCAACTTATAACGCCCAAGATGCGATCTTATCCTTATTATTGCTCGAGGGCCTCGACAGTGATAGAAGCACATCTCGTCATTTCTCTAGAATGGATATCATTACAAATACATGTAAAGAATAGATGACTATATGGAATTGGCTTACACTCGCCACAAGGTAAATAATGATCGCATCAATACAACAACATATTCAATCAGCATACATAAGAACAGGGTCCGTCTATGAACGTAATGAAATGATAAAAAGGACATCCATCCTTGCTATCCCATGCTGCCATTCTGGAACCTACCCTAGATCAATCATGATGAAGAACTCCAAATCTAACAAGCGTCGCACTCATGTCAAGTCATCGCATCCTTCTACCTGCAACTAGTGTTGTAGTAATTTGTGAGCAACAGGGACTCATCAATCTCATTTCCAAGGTTATCAAGACTAGCAAAGCTTAATGAGTGATGTATGGTTAAGTGGTGGGACTACAGCAAGCACTAAGCATTTATTTGAATGGCTAACTTATGAGTACAAGAATAAGCCGGGTGATCTATGCATAAATGGACGTGAACCAGTGATGATCACTAAGTAATCGTGAACACCTACTTATGAGGCAATCATAACATTGTCGTGTTCTAGCTCGTTTAAGCACTCATGAGACGAGACAGTCACGGTTATACACACGGTTGGTATATTTTATTTAAGTTTACTTCAAGTTTTCTATGACCATATGTTACACAAATTTCCATGTTGCCACATAACCGCGGGCACGGCTTCTTGAAAAGATTTAACCCTGCAGGGGTGCTCCAAGTCATGCATCACAACTAGCCACACTCTGCACGGAAAACCTCAACCACGAGATAACCCGTAGTATCCTCAGAATTTTGGTGGAAAACCTCAACTTCAAGATAGCCCAAAGTATCCTCAAAATCCCGTGCACTAGACATTCGAGAAAGGTAAAACAAATCCAACAAGGCCGCCAGACATGGCATCAATCCCGGTAGGAGTCGCGTATCTCGCTCTCAGGGCACAACCGTATGGGTCTAGCTATGAGTAAAACCAATCCTAGAGACTCCTCGTGGTGGCCCCGCAAGCAGCCCATCTGGGTCCAACACCATCAGCACTACCCCCCTGTATTATGTTGAATTAATCCGCAAGAAGAGCTAACTCCCTATGCGTTAATAACAATATTGAGTATTATTATGTTGATCAAATATAATACCAATTTTGGGCATTGCCAGAAGAATTTTATTACAAAACAAAAATCAAGGGGTCCCAGAACAACCCCAAACATGTTAGCAGCGCTCAATATGGAACATAACACCGGTACATAAGTAACTAGGGCGGCAAAGGTGGAACAAAACATCGAGCAAAAGGCTAAGCCTTCCACCTTTCGCCAAATATATTTGTGCATTAAATTAAATGACAATAATATTGTGGTATCTCAAGATATCCATGTTGTCACATGGAAATAACCCGCATCACCAAAGGACGCTATAAGAAGGGTTGGGAGAGCATAACATAGCCAAACATTTACTGGGATGTGGAGCGGTTAGAGGCTTTTCATGGTAATATTAGGAGGCTTGACATACAAGTGGTAGGTAGCTAGACATAACGATATAAGAGAGACAACTACAATAGCAATGATAGTAGTGGTTTCCAAGGAAATGTTCATCTTGCCTCAGATCCCATCTGGAAGAAGAACGCATCCATGAAGCAGACAAACCAATGTAGTCGAACGCATCATCGCACTTCAAAATGCTTTCGAAACTATAGCGATGAGAAGAAAATTCAAAAACAAACAAATGACATGGTAAATGCCACAACATACATGGAATGATGCAAAATCAAGTATGATGCATGTCTGGATTAATAGGCATGGCATGGCAAGCACAACAATCAAGCACTACAATTTAAGTGAAGTTCAAGATGCAACGAGTTGCATATCGATGAAACTCCATATTCAAATTATTTAGTTCACTCTATTTTAGGTACTCATCATTATTAAATGTTGTTTAACATGGATGGTCATTGCATAGGTTGAATAAAAAATTACACAAGTTTAAATGAAAAAGGATAACATACATATAAAAAAATTCTCCATATTATGAAATTTTTTGTTAATATTGTTCCTCATGGGAAGAGGTGAAACATACACGACTACATCATCTAGGCATTTTAAATGAGACCGAAAGCAACCTATAACATTTCCAAAACAACCTCATATGCATATTTTAAGATTGATATAGATCTGAATTACAGATATTTTATATTTGTTAAATAGCAAAAAAAATGTTGAATATGCACAAGTATGTGTATCATTCATTAAAGGAGGGGGGGTAGACTCCCAAGTTGAAAATATCATGAGTAATTTACAAATATGTACACACTTGGGCTTTGCCCAAGGCCATCTCTGGGTCATGGGTAACTACTCTCCATCTGCCCGCGCTGAGCCCTCTGCTCCTCTCATTAGGCATGCTCTCATCCAACCACGTCCCTCATCTTCGATCCACTCACTGCATTGGCGCAGCGATGGCGTTGCTCCATTGAAGACGATGTCGATTCGGTGTTTCCAAATCATCCATAACCCAAGCAAGCACATGGGGCATGTGGATTTCCGATGCTCCCTACCTTGGTCCTGCCTCACGCACCAAGCCTCCAGAGTTACCGCATTGGCTGGTTCGAAGCCTTACCTACCCGTAATCTTCGCGAATCAGTGCCAGACTTGCCTTGCAAATGCACAGTTGACGAGTAGCTGCTCGTTGGTCTCGTCATGTTGATCGCATAGAGGGCATGTCGCCTGGTGTGCCATTCCGCGTCATGCGAGTCTGTTCGACGTCCAGCATCGGTTCTTTAGGGCCAGCCAGGAAAAAAAATGGCATCTCAAGGGCGCTTTTGACTCCCATGTGAATGATGCGGTTGGCAATGTCTCCAATCCCATGAACTTTGCCGCATAGATAGAACATGTCAAAAACTATCCATTTGTCACCCAACCCCAGCGTTGCTTATCCTCCACGTCCTCAATGATGTTGACGGTATCCACTCACTGCCAAAGTCTCAAGAACTCCTCCAGGTCTCCTCGTGCCAAGATTCGGACCTATGTCCCTTGCCCATGCGCTTCCTTCTAACGCATCCGCGACCATTATTGTATTTTTGGTGCGCTTGAGATCTGCTTGTATATGTTCGAGGCCAGCTCACATATCCTGTATCCGTCGAGCCATTTGTCCTGCCAGAATAAGGTGCTTCTCCCGTTCCCGATAGTTGTGGTCCCCGCCGCTTGGTATAGGGCCAGGGACTCCGCCGTTAAACAGCAAAATAAAATGTGCCGCAAAATTCTACACATTTTTCTATGCAATTTACATATGTGGAACATTTCCATCGGAGCTACGGTTATTTAGATATGAAATACATCATTTTCACATGGAATTTCTACAAATTTAGACAAACAGCAAGTCTAATCATTTTAAACATGGATGAAAGTTGCAGATTAGTAATCTACATATAATTGTAAACATTTTTCATGCATAAATTATTTTCATTCGATGCATGGTTTATGAGTTATTAAATGCATGACGTTGGGTTTTATTCTGCATACCTTCAATTCCCTCGATAAATAGACAAATTCGTCTAGAGAAAAAAAAATGAGATGGGACTAACCGAGATCTGGTCCAACAGTGCATGGGTGAGCACAACATACCTATACTACACACAGAGTGGCATATAGCAGTACATAGGCGTCGAGAGGTTGTGCTCACCGTGGGCCTAGCCCATTCAGTGAGGAGGCTGAGGTAGGCCGGCTCGGCCTTGGGCCTTGATGCGGTTGATGCCTACCTGGGCACTGTCTTGGCTGTGGCTCCACTCATACGCCGGCTTGGCGTTATGGGCAGGCCACGGGGGAGGCCGAGACAACCCACGCGGGCGACGACTACGCATGCGGTTGTGCGTTGTCTCCTTGTATGAGCAGGGACATGGCGGCGATGCAAGTCATTAGGGGCGGCGGCCGGAGCTACCGCGGCTCGTTGGCAGCGAGCGGACGCTCTAAATGGAGAGATCAGGGGCGAGGCAACCCGTTCCCAATGACGAGGGGTCTTGCGGAGGCGCGAACGGGCAACCTCCATGGCCTCAGCGATGTGTTCTTGAGCTCTGTTCAACAAGAGAGATAGAGAGAGAGAGAGCATTAAGAGCATCTCCAACTGTGGCGGTAAAAAGCGCGTGCACGCGGCAAAAGCGCATTTTAGTGCGCGTGCGCGGAAAAAGAGTATTTTAGCGCGCGCCGAGTGGTTTCGCGCGCTCCAGCGGGTGCGGAAAATTCACACGCGCGCGAAAAACGGGCCCCCATGCGCTAGATTTAGCACGCCGTGTCGGGCCCATTCCATAAAATCCTTCGTCCGCGGAGCACTTTCCACCCTACCACGCGCCCGTCTGCCGCTCTGCCTCCACTCTTCCCACCCCTCCATTGAGCCACGCGCCCCACCGTCCCTGAACCACCATGCCACCGCGCCGCCAAGAATCGTCAGGCTTCCGCTGCATCTGGGACCGCCCGTTTGCCGCCTTCTCCATGGAGATACGGTCTAGCGACATGCGCCTCGGTCTCGGCACCTTCGACACTGCCCACGAGGCCGCCTGCGTGTACGACACGGCAGCATGTGCCTCCGGCGGCCTCGTAGGGAAATGAACTTCCCTGAGGTGATGACGCGGGTCTGGGCGGAAGAACTCACACGTCCCCCGCGGCTTATCGCCGATGAGGACCGTCGTGAGAACCGGAGGCTGGAGAGCCGCCTCGGCATCGCCAAGACTGACGAGGTGGCCATAGCAGCATGGCGCGAACGGTTCCCACAGGACGTCATCAACAAGCGCATGTTCTTTACAGAGAGGAGGGCGCAGAGGAGGGAGGAGAGGAGGGAGGAGCGAGCCGCCTATCGTAATGACAAGCATATGCAGAAGGAGGCCGCGGAATTTAACATCAACCTTGGAGAAGCGTCGTCCTGGGACACCAACGACGAACACTTTCTTGATGCCTTCATCGAGATTTCATTGACGGACAGTTCTATTAATGACATTTTTTCATCGGCCTCGTAGGACAACGAGTAGTTTTTTAGTTTGATTATGTTTTTTATCTACTAGCTATGTTTTATCTATGCATGTCTTTTATTTATGTATCATTGAACTATGTATCGGACCTGGATGAATCATGCGTTTTTTAGCAAAATTTTCAATACTGTTTCTATTGTGCGTGCACTTTTGTAGCGCAGCTGCTGTAGCTCCATAGGCATTCATAATTTTGATGCGTCCGCTGCAGCCAGCCCTCGCTGGCGCACTAAAAAACACAAGCCGCGCGCTGCAAATCCGTTTTTTGGGCGCCGAGCAAAGTGCGCCTATTGGAGATGCTCTAAAGGGAGAGAGAGAGAAGAGAATATGGGAGGAGGAGAAGGAAGATGGCAGCAGAGAGGAGCACCGGAGAGGGGACTTGGTTGCTGCTGGCTCGTTAGGGCGGTGACAAGAGAAGGCAACGATGCTTGCAATCCCTCAATCCAGATCAGGATCAAGGAGGCTGCAACAATGAGTGGAGCTGAGGGAGGTGCTCTGGGCCTTCGGATCTGAGATCCGACGGTCCATAGGAGGGGTGGCTTGGCTGATCTAGAGGGAGGAGGTTGGTTGTGGTTCGTCTGGTGGAGAAACGAGGTAGATGTGGTTGGTGGCAGCTGAGGGGATGAATGGGATAGATAAATAATCTAGGCTTAGGCTAGGGTTTCATCCGTTATATATAGTTGTAGGTTATGTTAGGGGATATTTGGACCTTCCGATATAAATTCTATGGTTGACATAAATAGGTTAGGCGGTCCAATCATGAAACGGATGATGGTTTCGGCTATAATGGGAATGGTCCGGACCCAACGGTCATGACCGTATGTTTTGGGTTTGAGGGAGTTATCGAGCACGCGAGGGGTCTGTGCACTGTGCAGAGGGGCTAGGCATTTAGGAGAGGGGAGATGCGGGCATATCGGCAACATGTTTTCACAAACGAAAAATGTATGCAATTTGACCGACTATAGTGTCGCTATAGGTTTAACGGATCGTGTATCAAATGGACTCCAGTTGCGACGAAATTTGACAACGGTGTACCTACACTATAACAAGACCGCACGCCAACTTTCGACCCATTCATATAATATTTCTCACGCACTTTAAAAACAGTTGAAGCGGTGGCAAAGTAGTTGCCCCTCCCATGAAGAAACCCAAGGCTGGACCCGAACCAGAAACTAGGTGCTTTCACTGTAAGGGAACTGGTCACTTAAAGCGGAACTGCCCCAAGTATCTGGCCGACAAGAAGGCGGACAACACCAGACAAGGTATATCTGATATACATGTTATTGATGTGTACCTTACAAACTCTTGTTGTAGTGCCTCGGTATTTGATACCAGTTCGGTTGCTCACATTTGCAACTCATAATAGGATCTACGGAATAGACGAAGGCTGGCTAAGGACTAAGTGATGCTGTGTGTGGGAAATGGTTCCAATGTTAATGTGATCGCCGTCGGCACGCTCACTCTTTGGTTACCATGGGGATTAGTGATGAACATGAATAATTTTTATTTAGTGCCTACGTTAAGCATGAACATTATATCTAGATCTTGTTTATTGCGAGACGGTTACTCATTTAAATCATAGAATGCTTGTTCTATTTATATGAGTAATATCTTTGATGGTCATGCACCTAATGTGAGGGATTTATTCTTATTGAATCTAGATAGTGATGATACACATGTTCAGAACATTGATGCAAAACATGTAGAGTTGATAATGATAGTGCCACTTTCTTGTGGCACTGCTGCTTAGGTCATATTGGTGTAAAACACATGAACAAGCTCCACGTTGATGGACTTTTGGAGTCACTTGATTTTGAATCACTTGACACATGTGAAAAATGCCGCATGGGCAAGATGACTAAAACCCCGTTCTATGGAACAATGGAACGGGCAAGTGACTTGTTGAAAATCATACATACTGATGTGTGTGGTAAGATGAGCATTGAGGCACGCGGTGGATATCATTATTTTCTCACCTTCACTTATGACTTAAGTAGATATTGGTATATTTACTTAATGAAACAGACGTCTGAATTGTTTGAAAAGTTCAAGCAATTTCAGAGTAAAGTTGAGAATCATCATAACAAGAAGATTAAATTCCCACGATCTAATCAAGGAGGAGAATATTTGAGTTATGAGTTTGGTATTTACTTAAGACAGCGTGGAATTGTTTCACAATTGACACCTCCTGGAACACCACAACGTAATGGTGTGTATGAACGTCGTAATCGAACCTTTTTAGATACGGTACGTTCTATGATGTCTCTTGCCGATTTGCCACTATCTTTTTGGGGTTATGCATTAGATACAACTGCATTCACATCTAATAGGGAAGCATCGAAATTCGTTGAGACGATGCCATATGAACTGTGGTTTGGCAACAAGCCAAAGTTGTTGTTTCTTAAAGTTTGGGGATGTGATGCTTATGTCAAAAAGTTTCATCGTGAAAAACTGGAACCCAAAGCGGAGAAATGCGTCTTCATAGTATAACCAAAAGAGACAGTTGGGTATACCTTCTATCTTAGATCCGAAGGCAAAGTGTTTGTCACTAAAAACGGAACATTTCTTGAGAAAGAGTTTCTCTCAAAAGAATTGAGTGGGAGGAAAATAGAAGTAGATGGGGTTATTGAACCTTTACATCAACCAGAGAGTACCGCACCGCAGAAAGATGTCTCTGTGGAGCCTGCATCGGTTGAAGAGGAAGTTAAACATGATTATCATGAAGCTTCAGAGCAAGTTACTATTAAACCTCGTTGAGGGAGACCTATTTCTTATGGGCCGAACTGTATGGGCTGTAAGTAGAACATTGGATCACCAAGCCACCCACGCCAGGATGGAGACCTCAAGGAGCCGTGGCGTACCCTCCCAGTCGTCGATCGTAGATAGGCATGTTTATCTCTTCGGTGTGTAACCGACCATGTGTAAACTCTAGATACCCTCGGCGTCTATATAAGCCAGAGGGTTTTAGGTGGTAGGGTAGGACAACTCATCTAGGGTTAGCTATTCGATCTCGAGGTAGATCAACTCTGTAACCCCCATATCATCAATACATCCAAGCAGGACGTAGGGTATTACCTCCATAGGAGGGCCCGAACCTGGGTAAATCCATGGCCCTTTCATCTCATGTTACCATCGATCCCAGTCTCATAGTTTGGGACCCCCTACCCGAGATCCAACGGTTTTGACACCGACATTGGTGCTTTCATTGAGAGTTCCTTTGTGAGCGCCTAAGGAATCAATGGATCACCTCGTCGTGAGCAGCGATATCGGCATCCAAGGGATACTTTCCCTAATAATAATCTCGCGGGCGGTGACACCTTGTCGCGCGCCAACCCGATCAGCCACCCTCGCCAGATCGGGAACTTTTCCCCCGATCAGAGGATCAAGTTCGGAACCTTAGAGTTCATCGCTGATTTTCGAGGAACACTTGTTTTAATGGAACCCTCGACCCTTGAGGAGAATCCCACAAGTTCAGACGCCTGGATGCCGAAGACATCGGGCCCCACGGCTAAACTAAGAATAGATTTGCTTTGGAGCGGCTCCGGAGCCGTCATGCCAATCGTTGAATCCACTCGCCTTAGCAACACGCATCCCACCATAGCCTCGTTCTTAAATGAGTTGTTCGATTGGATCGAGTCCATGCGGGTATCGGAGAACTAGGTTCCGATTTATGACCGGCTCCGAATCAGGCCGGACGATCACCCCAGTATTGCACCAAAACCCGCATCCTCGGACTTTCAGGATATTAAGCACCTATAGGGGGAGTCAGTCCATCACTTTTGGGAAAGAATCCTACTCGCTAGGAGCAGAGAGAAGGGTCTCAGTGACCAAGAGGGAATGTCAAGTTTCATTCGCAATTGCCATGATGAAGCGATTCTTAACGCACTGGCCCGCACACACATTCGAGACTTCTCAGAGTTGTCCAAGTTTGTACAAAAATACCGTGCCATGGAAAGTTCTTGGTAGTCAGAACGGTTGTTCTCTAAATCAACCTTCCCCAAGCACCCTAGTGGAGATCGGAAAAAGAGGGTACCTCCACAGCGGCCAGCTAGACATGAACCCGCCATAAAAAGAAACAGGCCTCCTCCAGGGGTCGGCACTATCCTCGACGGACTACTGGATAAACCTTGCCCTATACATTCTGTATTGTTAAACACAAGCCCGACTCACGGCCTTAGAGCTTGCTGGGTCGTCAGGCAAGTGGCAAAAAGTGGTGAGGCCATCCTCGAAAGACCTTTGACGAATGGGCACTCCTCATCGTTGTCCGTACACAATGCCGAAGTCGTGACGGTCTACGAAACATTCCGCTCAAGGAACAAGAGAAAAAGGGCCGTTAGAGGTCTCGAACAGGTCTACCATGTGGCAGTAACTAGCGCATGGGCAGACATACTGATTACCTTCAAAGATGCTGACCAGCCGGCCGCACTAGTCTTGAACCCCATTATCGATGGACGACGACAGTGGTTTAAGCCTAGTTTATGAAGGTACCTTGGAAAAATGTAATTCGACCGATCTTGTATCGACCATAGCAATACAACTTTCCGAGGAATAATTCCAGGGAAAGAGGCACGCTGTTTCGGACGTATCGCCATGGACGTAGTGTTCGGCACGCCTGAAAACTACCTATATGAAGAACGTCTCTTCCACATCGTACCATTCCCAAGCGGCTATCACGCCCTATTGGGATGTGACACCTTCGCAAAGTTCCAGGCCATACCCCATTACGGGTACATGAAACATAAAATGCCATGACCAAACGGAGTGATCATAGTCTCCAGTGATCCGAACATAGCCCTTCGGGCTGAAAACAAAACGGCAACAATCGCCCTCAAGGCATTATCCTAGGCTTTCGTTGCTGAAGAACTGACCACATTACGGTCAACAGTTAACAAGGATGACGTGATCCTTAGCAAAAGGACCAAGTCTACTTCCTTTAAAACCGTAGAGGAAATCATCAAGTTTCAAGTACACCCAACGGACCCCAATAAGACAATGTCCATCGGAGCCCAGCTCGATCTCCTAATGGACGAGGCACTGCGGAATTTTCTTCGAGGAAATTGGGACATTTTTGCCTGGCTTCCTGCCGATATTCCCAGAATCCGATGACAGCTTGCCGAACACAGTCTGAATATTATCGCAGTCTCTAAGCCCATTAAGCAGACTCTGTGTCGCTTCTCCAAACCCAAATGACAAGCTATGGGTGAAGAATTGGCTAAACTGCTAGAGGCTGGTTTCATTCGGGAAATCAAGCATCCCAAATGGTTGGGAAACCTTGTGATGGTACCAAAGAAAGACAAGTCCTGGTGGCTGTGTGTCGACTTCAAGGACCTCAACAAAGCCTTCCCTAAGGACACTTTCTCCTTAACACGCATAGACTAGATCATCAACGCCGCAGCCGGACATGATTTGTTGTGTCTCCTCGATGCTTACTCCAGATACCATCAGATTAAAATGAAGGAATCCGATCAAGTGGCAACCACATTCGTCACCCCATACGGCCAATTTTGCTTCAATGTGTTGCCTTTCGGGCTAAAAAACGCTGGGGACACATACCAACGCATGATCCAGACGTGTCTCGTGACACAGGTTGGTAAGATAGTCGAGGCGTATGTGGACGATGTGGTAATCAAAACCAAACATGTTAGCTGATTGATCGATGACTTACATCAAACTTTTGACAATATGCGCAAGTATGATATACAACTCAATCCGAAAAAATGTGTATTTGGAGTTCCTTCTGTTAAGTTGCTTGGATTCATCGTTTCCCATAGAGGAATAGAAGCAAATCCAGCTAATATCAGTGCCTTATCGGAACTTGCAATTCCCAAAGAGTTTAAGCTTGCCCAGAGATTAGCTGGGTGCATGGCAGCGTTAAGCCGCTTTATCTCCCGCCTTGGGGAGAAAGCTTTGCTACTCTATAAATTGCTGAAACAGACCAACAAATTCGAGTGGACCGATGAAGCAGTGGCTGCGCTAGAAGACATGAAAACACTACTGACAACCAATCCCATACTCACAGCACCATGCACTGGTGAGCCCATGTTGTTATACATATCGTCCACCAATCAAGTTGTCAGCGCAGTGCTCGTCGTTGAATGAGATCAGGAGGGACACAAATTCCGGACTCAGAAACCGGTCTATTACATGTCAGAAGTGTTAACGCAGTGCAAGTCAAGATATCCGAACTACCAAAAGATAGCCTACACATTGTTTATGAACAAGGAAACGCCGACATTACTTTCGAGAGTGTGCGGTAACAGTGGCGTCCGAAGTCCACTAAATTGTATAATCAACAATAGGGACGCCACCGGTCGCATAGCCAAGTGGGCCATTGAGCTATTTCCCTTTGAAATAACCTATAAGCCATGCCACACCATAATTCTCAGGTATTGGCAGACTTCCTGTTTGAATGGGCAGAGGCAGAGCTCCCCAAGGAATATAGTGCATACTCCCATTGGACAATGTACTTCGATGGGTCCAAAACTTTGCCTGGACTAGGGCTGGAGTCATCCTCACATCCCCGATAGGAAACAACGTGCGATACGTGTTGCAAATCATGTACGCGGACACCAACAATGCAGCCGAATAAAAACCTCTCCTTCATGGTCTTCGGATGGCAGTCTCAATGGGCATAGGATGACTGGAGGTAAGGGGAGACTCCAACCTGGCCATCTCCCAAATTAACGGCCAATTCGATGCCAAAAATCCGAAGATGGCGGCATACAGAAATGTCGTCCTAAATATATCTGCTCGGTTCGAGGGGTTGGAAATTCACAACGTTGCTCGTGACAACAACCAAGTCGCCGACATACTGGCCAGTATGGGGGCCATGCGCGACCCTTTCCCAAGAAACACCTTTCTGGTATGGTTCTTTAGGCCATCTGTAGTGTGGTAGGATGAGGACAAGGGCGATACTCCGGACATTGCTGACAAGGTTGCCCCCCGGAAATCGAACCAGACAATAAAAACATCGGCAGCTCCTTATTGAGTGAAACGTCTTCGGCTCATGAGGTCATGGCAGTAATGGCGCCATGGACAGAGCCCTTCATCGCCTACCTTCTTCACAAGGAACTCCCCGATGATCAGACAGAGGCATGGCGCATAGTTCGGTGATCCAAGGCCTACAAAGTACACGAGGGAGAGTTATACAGGAAAAGCACCACCGGAATATTACAACAGTGTATATCTGAGGAAGAAGGACGGGAGCTCCTTGCCGAAGTTCACACAAGCATGAGAGGCCATCACGCAGCGGCAAGAGCCTTATTTAGCAAGGCCTTCCGAGCTAGTTTCTTCTGGCCCACAGCTCGGACGGACGCCCAATCACTTGTCAAGCATTGCGTAGGGGTTCAACTCTTCGCAAATCAAAGTCACATGCCCCCAATGGCTCTTCAGACTATTCCGATCAGTTGGCCTTTCGCGGTGTGGGGGCTGGACATGGTTGGACCCCTTAAAGGGGGGACTAAGAAAAAAATATCTACTGGTCATGGTTGACAAATTCACTAAGTGGATAGAAGTAAAGACCGTCAAATCGGCCAAGTCCGAACTAGTTATCGACTTTATCTCCGGCGTGGTACACCATTACGGTGCTCGCACATTATAATAACGCATAACAGATCCAATTTCACGACTCAAGACATCAAGGATTGGTGGGCCAAAATGGGCATTAAGCTAGATTATGCATCAGTCTATCATCCGCAGACCAATGGACAAGTCGAATGTGCAAACTGTCTCATTATGAGCGGCATTAAGCCATGTTTGGTCCGATCTCTTCATGAATCCAACTGCCATTGGGTGGAGGAGCTTGACTCCGTTTTATGGGGCCTATGCACCACCCCGAACAGATCGACTAGTTACACACCGTTCTTCATGGTTTACGGGGATGAGGCAGCCCTCCCCTACGACATTATTCATGACGCACCAGGAGTGCACCTGTACGAAGAAAAGCAGGTCGAGTTAGACCGGCAGGACGACCTAGACACCTTAGAAGGAGAGCGCGACATAGCTCGTGCTCACTCCACATTTTACCAGCAGCAAGCACGACGCTACCACAGCAGGGAGGTTAGGGAAAAATCTTACAACAAAGGCGAACTAGTCCTATGGCTTCCGGAGAAGCAGAATCATAAACTGAACCCCAAATGGGAGGGCCCCTTCATCATCGGCGAAGTACTCATGGGACGAGCATATCATCTTTGGAGACCACTGGAGAATCGCCTTGAATTAAACTCATGGAACACAACTCGTCTTCGGCGCTCCTATAGATAAATCGGTGTCGCCCAATCCTCCAATATTTTTATTTTTTCTCTCGTATTTCCCTTTTCCCTTTATCTTCCTCTCCCACTTTTCTGTATGATAGGATTGGTTTTCTTTTTCTTCTGTTCAGTTAAACCGATCTTATACTACGGTTATCGGCATACACCATAAAGTGTTACAGCCGAATACAACACCTGGGGGCTTCTTCTCAAAGCCAACGTTTTCTACATTGTAATTATCTACTCACACATACCATGTACACATGTTTTCTTTGTCATGCTCAAGCCATCATATGCATCAATTCGAACTAAGACTTTGCCAAGCTGGGTTGCCTCGCTCCCCTGGTTACCCCCTTCATTCCCGATTGTTCGGCTAGGGTGTAAAGGGAGAACCTATGCGATTGTTATGACTGGATCCTTCGGATACGTACCTCAGAAGGGTGATGCCAAAAACTAGCTATCTTCGTAGACAATTGGTCGGCTGTGATGGAAACACCTAATACGGCTATGGTCATTGTTACTATTGCTTGGGTCATTTTTCGCTAAAAAACCATTAGCCGCATACTAAAAGTATGCGGCCTTTTCCCTAAAATTTTCGTAGAGTCCCGGTGAAAGCTATCGATAGAGGTGCTATTTTCCCCGAAAGATGTTTCTTACGCTAGGCAGTAACATAACATACCTCTCTGTGTGCTTTTTGTCTTTTCGCACCATATGGCCGGATTGCGTGGTTCCCCAAACACAAGTTGCCATTTTTGAGTGAAGAATTACGAGGAACACTCCCGAGCTCTTCGCACGGGAGGTAGAAGCCGATGGCCGGTTAAGGCAAAGTTTACGACACGGATTGTTCATACAAAAATGTACATCATTACATATTCGGCTGCTGATCGAGATCATCAATTATGTTAGCCAGGGAGCAGTCCTCTTGTGAAAGACGAACGGTAGGCATCACCTGATCATACACCAGGTGTAGTTGTACTTCTTGTCCATCCGATCCCATAGGACCAACTCGCGCCATATGCTCGGGATTAAGTCCAGTGTAACGGGTCTTGATCATCGCCCATGCCTCCCGTGCTCCCTCTCGGCAAGCCGAAGTCTTCCACAACTTGAACCTCCTCCGAGATCCCTTGAATCGATTGATGAGTTCGGATAGCCCTTCGGGAGGCTGTTCGGCCGGCCACAGTGCCTGCATCATGTTTTCATTACTTTCCGCGCACACCCATGCGGGGCGGTCAGCTCTTTCAGCAAGTCTCCCTGGTATGATCCGATCTCCTCTTCACGACGCCCGGATAGGAGGCCTACTGATGAGGCAAATGCTTACTTTTACTTCCTTCATAAGATAAACTTATGTATAATCAAATCACACTTACCGAACATGCCCATCTGAAGTTTGTGGTTTTCTTCTTGGGACTGGGCCAATTGAATTTTTAAATTCTTAATTTCTTCAGCCTGCTTTTGCACAACAAGACAACCAGTCTAATGCTAGGACTCAGCGTATTGTTGAGAGTCACGGGCCTCCTCCAGTTGCCTTTCCATATGCCCTATTGATTCAGCTACTACATGGCATCCTTGCGTCAAATATGGTGAAATATTAAGATTAGCAGTAAAGGTATACTCACCATGGGCCTCCTGGGTGAAGCTCTTCACTTGTTCGAGTTCGGCCTTCACAGACCGCACTTTCGTGCGGCTATCTTCTAGCTACTTGGCTAGTTGGTCGGTCTATTGCTTTGAAGCCTACATTAGCAGTAACACAGCACGAAGATCCTTAATTCGGTTGTTTCCAACCAATTTAAGGCTTGGTGGCTACTGGTTTTACATGAGTGTTTGGACTCTATAAAAACCGATCACTTACCTACATGCTGGCTGAAATCAACTTCATGGCCTCGCCGAACCCATCTCGGGCAGCACTAACGTGTGCATCCACCGATTGAAGGGCGTCGAACTCTTGTTCGGAAAATATTGGGTGTCGCATAGCCTCCCATCGTAGCCGATGATTCATGGCACTTCCCACTTCCAATTTAGTGACGGATACACCGTCACCAGAATAGGCAGGTACTGGATTGGCCATGGGGGCTCCGGTAGCAGGACCAGCGTGAGTCGCGGCCCTAGAATTTTGGGGCTCACCAGACACCCCGACGACCTCTTCGACAGGAGAAGACTGGGTGTTTTGCCTAAGTATTTCAATGAAATAAATTTTTGTAAGGCTCTCTTGATTATAATGATCAACAAATGACTAAACAATGTACATTTGGGTTGAGTGGGCAGGCTGATTCACCCTCACGGCCGGCTCTTCGATAGAATCCCTATGGGCTTTCAATTCGTCCACGGTCTCGGTTGCCGGAGCATGGCACGCAGACCGACGGCATTTGGGAGTCGAAGCCAGCGCTTTCGGGGAGTTATTGGTGGTCCTCCACTTATGGGATGAGCTCTTCATCTTCTTGTCCGTGGCAAGGATGGAGAATGACCCGGGTAATCGACTATGATAGCCACCGGGGATTTGTCGAGTCTGACCTGGTAATAGGCACCATCTTCAAAATCAATTAGAAGATACGGGTCGTCATGAAAACCCATATCATCATCGTGTGTGTGGCTTTCGAACTGAGGAGTCGGACAGTAGACTATCTCGATGAAGCTCCTCCATTCCTATTCACACAACACTCTGGTCAAAAAAAGTACGGAAGGAAATTCAGAACTATGTTCGTAGATGTGAAAGGGCTTACCCATTCGATAGGATTGTGGGTTGAGTATCCTTATTTGGTCGCCCGCCGAATAAAGTCCTCTTGCTCCCCTTTATATAGGTCGGCAAGGGCGGCTGCTAACGCCGCCTAGTTGGCAGGCCCTAGTCTTCGGGAATCCGTGGTGTCGCTTGTCCCATTGTAGCGCCAAAAGGGGTGCACCTTCTTTTGGCGAGTTGTACACACTGGGATATGGTAGCGTCCATGACGTCGATCATGGTTAGTCGATGGTGGAAAAGCATCCGCACGTGAGCCACCTGGCGTCGCACTTTGGCCCTTTCCTCCTGGGTTGGAATGCTCGCCGCCAGTTGTACCTTTTCTTCAAGGGGGCGACGGATTATTCGGGTAGAATAGAGGGACTTATTCAATATAAAACTATTCTGAAGTCCACTCTTCGGATTCCTTCAGGGTCCCCACAAGATATCCTGTCCCCGCTATGCGACATACTTCGGCTCTGCCAACCTCGAAAATTGACTTGTCCCATGTTCGGGGGCCGAGACAGAAATATTTTCTCCACAATTCGAACTGCACCTTGCAGCCTAAGAACATCTTGCAGAGGGCCACGAAGCCTGAGATGTGCCAAATGGACCCTGGGGTAAGGTGGTGGAGTTGAATACCATAGGATTTCAGCATCCCCCTTAGAAACGGATGGATGGGAAATCCGAGGCCCCACAGGAGAAAGGGGATGAAGCATACATGCTCCCCCTATGAGGATTGGGGAAACGCTCGGCGAAGACCTTGTTGTTGTAAGAAATTGAGCCCGCGCGGGTCACCACCAGATCTTAAGAGGGACGATACCCCTAGGTCTCCAGATTACAGAGCCACAGGGTTGCTATGGAGCAGCTAGTCCAGTCCCCTGGACGTGAGCCGTAGGGGCGCGCAGAAGAGCTAGGGATGCTGGCCATGGTTTTCGAGGATCTTCCGCTGGGAGTTTTTTATGATGGAGCAGAAGAGGATGTGCTCTCAACCGCAATTTTGTTTGATTAAATGGGTGGTCCCTCCGTTGCGGGGGGGGTAGGATTGTAAAAATCACTGACCACTCACCTCCCCATGGCACGCGAAAATTGAGGAACACGGGCGGTTATTATAAACCTAAGCCCATAATGCTTGGGATCTTACCGAATATTGGTCTGTTGGCGAACAAGGAGAAGTGAGGGACTCACCTCGCAAGCCGAAGATGACGATACGAGGAGGTTGACTCGATATACATCAGCATTGAAGGCTAGTCCGGGGGCTACTAAGGGAGTCCCGGATTAGGGGATCCTCGGATGGTCGACCTATTGCTTATGGGCCGAACTGTATTGACTGCAAGGAGAACATTGGATGACCAAGTCACGCACGCCAGGATGGAGACCTCAAGGAGCCGTGATGTATCCTCCAAGTCGTCAACCGTAGATAGGCATGTTTATCTCTTTGGAGTTAAGTCGACCATGTGTAAACCCTAGGTACCATCAGCGTCTATATAAGCCGGAGGGATTTAGGTAGTAGGGTAGGACAACTCATCTAGGTTGGTTATTCAATCTCGAGGTAGATCAACTCTGTAACCCCCATATCATCAATATATCCAAGCAGGACGTAGGGTATTACCTCTATTGGAGGGCCCAAACCAAGGTAAATCCATGTACCCTTCGTCTCCTGTTACGATCAATCCCAGTCTCATAGTTCGGGACCCCCTACTCGAGATCCGCCGGTTTTGACACTGACACTCGAGTACTACTCCTAAGTGGTAGGTTAGTACACTCGAGATACTAAGTAGGATGCATACTACTCCTAAGTGGTACGGCAACCCTGACTAAGAGGTCATGTTGTTGGACAATGATGAACCTACGAGCTATGGAGAAGATGATGGGCTCGAATTCCAAGAAATGGTTAGAGGCCATGTAATCCGAGATGGGATCCATGTATGAAAACAAATTATGGACTTCGGAAGTATTACCTGAAGGGCGAAAGGCCATTCAGAACAAATGGACCTTTAAGAGGAAGACGGACGCGGACGGTAATGTCACCGTCTATAAAGCTCAACTTGTGGCAAAGGGTTTGTCACAAGTTCAAGGAGTTGACCACAATGAGACTTTATCACCTATAGTGATTCTTAAGTCCAACAGAATCATGTTAGCAATAAATGCATTTTTCGATTATGAAATTTGGTAGATGGATCTCAAAACAACGTTCCTTAACAGTTTCCTTAAGGAAGAGTTGTATATGATACAACCAGAAAGTTTTTTCGATCCAGAGAGTGCTAACAAAGTTTAAAAACTCAAGCGATCCATTTATGGACTGGCGCAAGCATCTTAGAGTTGGAATCTGCGCTTTGATGAGGTGATCAAAGTGTTCGGGTTTATACAAGTTTACGGAGAAGCTTGTATTTACAAGAAAGTGAGTGGGAGCTCTATAGCATTTCTAATATTATATGTGGATTACATATTGCTGATTGGGAACAATATAGAAATGTTGGAAAGCGTGAAAGAATATTGGAACAAGAGTTTTTCAATGAAGTACCTAGGAGAAGCTGCTTTCATATTAGGCATCAAGACCTATAGAGATAGATCGAGACGCTTAATAGGAATTTCACAGAACACATACATTGACAAAGGTTTGAAGAAGTTCAAAATGGATTAGTACAAGAAGGGGTTCTTTCCTATGTTGCAATGTGTGAAGTTGAGTAAGACTCAATGCCTAGTGACTGCAGAAGATAGATAAAAGATGAGTGTCATCCCCTATTTTTCAGCCATAGGCTCTATCATGTATGCAATGTTGTGCACAAGACCCAATGTCAGCCTTCCCATAAATATGGCCGGAAGGTTTCAAAGATATCCTGGAATGAAGCACTAGACCAGAGTCAAGAATATCCTTAAGTACCTTAAAAGGACTTAGGAAATGTCTCTCGTTTATGAAGGTGATCAAGAGCTCGTCGTAAAGGGTTACGTCGATGCAAGCTTTGACACTGATCCGGATGACTCTAAGTCTCAAACCGGATACGTATTTATTCTCAATGAGGGAGCGGTAAGCTGACGTTCCAAGCAAAGCATGGTAGCCACTTCTACATGTGAAGCGAAGTACATCGCAGCCTCAGAGGCGGCGAAGGATGGTGTCTATATGAATGAGTTCATGACAAATCTTGGACTAGTGCCTAGTGTACTGAATCCAATGGCTCTGTTCTGTGACAACATTGGTGCCATTGCTCTGGCCAAGGAACCAAGGTTTCACAAGAAGATCAGACATGTAAAGTGACGCTTCAATTCCATCCGCGACTACATCAAGGAGGAGGACATAAATTTTTTTAAAGTGCACATGGATTTGAATGTCGCAGACCCGTTGACTAAACCTCTTCCAAGGGCTAAACATGATCAACACCAGAACTGTATGGGTGTTAGATTCATTACAATGTAAATCACACAGTGATGTGAGATAGATTATTGACTCTAGTGCAAGTGGGACACTGTTGGAAATATGCCTTAGATGAAATTATAAAATGGTTATTATTATATTTCCTTGTTCATGATAATTGTTTATTATCCATGCTCTAATTGTATTGATTGGAAACACACTGCATGTGTGGATACATAGACAACAATGTGTCCCTAGTATGCCTCTAGTAAAGTAGCTCATTGACCAAATATGGTCAAGGTTTCCTAGCCATAGGAAAAAGATGTCATTTGATAATGGGATCACATCATTGGGAGAATGGTGTGATGGACAAGAACCAAACTATAAGAATAGCATATGATCGTATCAGTTTATTGCTATAGCTTTCTGCATTTTAAGTATCGGTTCCTATGACCATGAGATCATGCAACTCACTGACACCGAAGGAATACCTTGTGTGTATCAAACATCGTAACGTAACTGGGTGACTATAAAGATGCTCTACAGGTATCTCCGAGGGTGTCTGTTGAGTGGGCATGGATCAAGACTAAGATTTGTTACTCCGTGTGATGGAGAGGTATCTCAGGGACCACTTGGTAATACAACATCACAACAAGCCTTGCAAGCAAAGTGACTAAAGTGTTAGCCACATGATCTAGTATTACGAAACAAGTAAAGAGACTTGCCGGTAACGAGATTGAACTAGGTATAGAGATACCGACGATCGAATCTCGAGCAAGTAACATACCGAAGAACAAAGGGAACAACATACGAGATTAACTTAATCCTTGACATAAAGGTTCGTCCGATAAAGATCTTCATAGAATATGTAGGAACTATTAGAAATATGCCCTAGAGGCAATAATAAATTAGTCATTATCATATTTCCTTGTCCGTGGAAATCATTTATTATCCATGCTAGAATTGTATTGATCGGAAACTCAGATACATGTGTGGATACATAGACAACACCATGTCCCTAGTATGCCTCTAATAGAGTAACTCGTTGATCAAAGATGGTCAAGGTTTCCTAGACATGGACATGAGATGTCATTTGATAATGGGATCACATCATTAGGAGAAAGATGTGATGGATAAGACCCAGAATAATAAACATAGCATATGATCGTGTCAGTTTATTACTATAGTTTTCTGCATGTCTAGGATCTGTTCCTATGACCATGAGATCATGCAACTCACTGACACCCGAGGAGTACCTTGTGTGTATCAAACGTCACAATGTAACTGGGTGACTATAAAGGTGCTCTATAGGTATCTACGAGGGTGTCTATTGGGTTGGCATGGATTAAGACTAGGATTTGTTACTCCATGTGATGGAGAGTTATCTCAGGGCCCACTCGGTAATACAACATCACAACAAGCCTTGCAAGCAAAGTGACTAAAGTGTTAGCCATGGGATCTTATGTTACGGAACGTGTAAAGAGACTTGCCAGTAACGAGATAGAACTAAGTATGGACATACCGATGATCGAATCTCGATCAAGTAACATACCGAAGAACGAAGGGAACAACATACGAGATTAACTTAATCCTTGACATAGAGGTTTGACTGATAAAGTCTTCATACAATATGTATGAAATATTAGAAATATGCCCTAGAGGCAATAATAAATTAGTTATTATCATATTTCCTTGTCCGTGGCAATTGTTTATTATCAATGCTAGAAGTGTATTGATCGGAAACTCAGATACATGTGTGGATACATAAACAACACCATGTCCCTAGTATGCCTCTAATAGACTAGCTCGTTGATTAAAGATGGTCAAGGTTTCCTAGCCATGGACATGAGATGTCATTTGTTGACTGGATCACATGATTAGGAGAGTGATGTGATGGATAAGACCCAAAACAATATACATAGCATATGATCATGTCAGTTTATTGCTATAGTCTTCTTCATATCAAGTATCTGTTCCTATGACCATGAGATCATGCAACTCACTGACACCGTAGGAGTACCTTATGTGTATCAAACATCGCAATGTAATTGGGTAACTATAAAGGTGCTCTACAGGTATCTCCAAGGGTGTCTGTTGGGTTGGCATGGATCAATTCTGGGATTTGTTACTCCGTGTGACGAAGGGGTATCTCAGGGCCCACTCGGTAATACAACATCACAACAAGCCTTGAAAGCTAAGTGACTAAAGTGTTAGCAACGGGATCTTGTATTACGGAACTTGTAAAGAGACTTGCCAGTAATGAGATTGAAGTAGGTATAGAGATACCGGCGATCGAATCTTGGGCAAGTAACATACCGAAGAACAAAGGGAACAATATACGGGATTAACTGAATCCTTGACACAGAGGTTCGACCGATAAACATCTTCATAGAATATGTAGGAACCAATATGGGCATCCAGGTCCCGCTATGGGTTATTGACCGTAGAGGTGTCTCGGTCATATCTACTTAGTTGTCGAACCCACAGGGTCTGAACCCTTAACGTGTGGTGACGTTTCAGTAGTATAGAGTTATGTATGGTGGTGACCTAAGGTTTTTTGGAGTCCCAGATGAGATCTCGAAAGTCAAGAGGTCCTCCGGAATGGTCTAGAGGTAAAGATTGACATATAGGAATTCCCGTTTTGGTCACTGGAAAAGTTTCGGGCACTTCGGTAGTGTACCGGGAGTGCCGGGAGGGTACCAGGGGAACATCGGGAGGGGCCTCACACCCCAAAGGGCCTCATGGGCTGTGGAAGCAGACAAACCATCCCCTGGTGGGCTGGCCGAAGCCCCGAGTAAGGCGCATGCAGCTAGGGAAGGAAAAACCAAAAGGTGGAAAGGGTTTCCACGAGGATAGGAGGAATCCTAGTCCTAATAGGATTGGAGCAGGACTCCCCACCTCCCACGTTGGCCGCACCAAAGGGGCAGACCTTGGGGCGCCGGCCTCCCTCCCATCCCTATTATATATACTAGAGGATTTGAGGGCATCCCTAACCCTAATTGCCACATGCTACCCTATTCTTCCTCTAGATCATTTCTCCTCTAGAGTAGTTCTGTGGTGCTTAGGAAAAGCCCTGTCGGATTAGTTCATCACCACCGCCACCATACCGTTGTGCTGCCGGAGAACTCATCTACCTCTCCGCGCCCTCTTGCTGGATCAAGAAGGCGGAGATCGTCATCGAGATGTGCGTGTGCCGAACACGGAGGTGTCGTCCGTTCGGCACTAGATCGGAAGGACCATGATTGGATCGCAGGACGGATCGTGATTGGATCGCGGGACGAGTCGTACTTGTCTCGCGGGATGGATCATGATTGGATCACCGGACCGATTGTGATTGGATCGCGGGAAGGCTTGCGATTTGGATCATGAAGACGTTTGACTACATCAACCGCATTTCTTAACGCTTCCCGCTTAGTGATCTACAAGGGTATTGACGAGGATATGTACCTAGGGTAGGGTCCTAGACCTGACCTAGATACCCTACCTAAGGACACTATGTTGGAAAGCTTAAGGACCACAAGGGAAGTTTTGACTAGATTCTCCATGGAGTTCAAGTCACTCGACAATCAATCCACTCGGTAGCTCCTTCATCCACTTGACAGTCACCTGTCACTCCGACGACCCCTCTTCTAGTTGACAACAAAAGACCAGAAGCCACCCTTGAGAAACCAATAGGCAGGCGTTGGGCCAGTCGTCATTAATAGCAATTATGAATACATTACCAGTAACGCTAGTCTTTATACCCACGATCGGACCCTTGGATGCCTGGCAGTTACGGGGGCAGCGAACTCTATATAAGCCGCCCCTCCCCTCTGGCACAAGGGTTCGAAACCTTTGTAATCTCTATTCTCCACATGACAAAGCTCTAGAGCAATGAGACGTAGCGCTATTACCTCCACTAGAGGGGCCTGAACTCATACATCCGTGTGTACATCCTCGCCGTAGCTAGGACTCTGCCCTCTCCTTCCGTACCCCTATCTTCTACTTTGAGGCCCGTTCCCACGACAGTTGGCGCCCACCATGGGGCAGGCGTCTAAGCGACTTCCGGCGAGGTTGCTTTTTTCACCCTTTGTCATGTCTTCCGGCGGTGTTTTTGCTGTGGGCCACAAGATCTGTTTCGGAGTGCTCACCTTCATCGTCGACGATTCGACATGGCTTCAAGAAGCGCCTCTCGACGTCGAGGTGCTACCAGTCCACGGGGTTGCGCACTTCCGCGTGAGCTCCTGCAGCGCGTTGCTACGGCAGCCATCGACTCCGTATTCGTTGTCTTTGCCCATTTTTCGTCGTCACAAGCGATCTGGTCATTCACGACTCCAGTGCTGGGTCAAGCATGCAGTGGCTCACCAATTTCTTCTCCACAGATTGCGGCGATCGAGCCCGCCAAGTCCCTTCATGGCATGTTCGAGTCGGTGACGTTCCTTCCGAGTGCGAGAGCTGCGATCCTGCAATGGAGGTCCTTATGGCTAGTTCTCATCAAAGCCTGCCGCCGGGCTTTGGCCACGACAGGCGGGAAACTGGCGGAACGTTGAGCGAACAACCGCATCACGATGGTGAAGTCCTTCATACTCCCATCATTGGTGCGACCACCGAGGCACAAGCCTTGGAGGCCACACACATACGGCTTGAAGGGCTTCAGAGAGAGCTCGACGAGCGCGCTTGCGAGCGTCCACCAGTTTCCAGTCGACGTCAGCGACAGCTGTTTCCGACTGGATCTCACAAGAATGTTGAGGTATACCGTACTCCTGTGTTAAACGTTGTAGCTGCTACTAGGATAGCAGATTCCATTCACCCGTCATGGTCAGAGGCTGGAAGAGGGTTGATGCAGATTAGAGCATTGTTGGATGCAGCGCAACATCGGAATTCTATTGTTTTGCAGTAGCGCAATTGGATTCATAGTAACTCACCAAGGGTAGAGACTGTTTAGTCAGCACATAGTCCTGGTTCGCCCGTGCGCTGAAGGGGCGGAGGTTTTCTTGAAGATTAGTTTCCCCATGATGACCACTGTCGAGTGCCCACTCCTCCACAGGGTGGTCCGCACGTGCCCCGGCACCAGGATGAAAGGCGCTCGTTCGGTGACGAGCGGAATGTAGGGTTTGATGCTCGTGAGCTCCTCACTTAGAGGCAGATCGATAGAGGCAGAGCCCATAGAGATGGACAGGACAGAAATTTTCTGGGTGGCAGCACAACTGTTATTTTTGGCCCCAAGTGCTTTAGCAGAGCCATATGTTCTGCGGAGATTCCCCCCCAACTTCAGGTTGGCGGCTAGGATCAGGAAGTTTTCTGGCGAGTTAAATCCGGATACTTGGTTGGATGACTACCGAGTGGTAGTTCAGATTGGTGGTGGCAATGATAACGTCACGATGTAACATTTATCCTTGATGTTGGATGGTTTGGCTCGTGCATGGCTGAATCGCTTGGCTCCATCTAGCATATACTGCTGGGAGGATCTCGCCCGAGTGTTCGTCAGAACTTTCGAAGGCACTTGTAAGTGTCCTGCCAAGCTGATTGACTTACAACATTGTGTTCAGAAGCCCAATCAAACCTTGAGGGATTACATTCAGCGCTCGTCCACTCTACATCACACAGTGGAAAATGTTTTTGAACATCAGGCTGTTTGTGCTTTCAAGGCTGGAGTGAAGTACAGAGAGCTCAACTTGAATTTTGGTTGAACAGGCGACATATCACTGAGTACGATGATGAAAATCGCCACTCGGTATGCCAATGGCAAAGAGGAAGACCGCTTTTGCAGTGGCAAAGGAATAGCAGTCGACAACGAGGCCGACAACAATTCCAGTCGGAAGCAAAAGCGGAAGGCTGATGGCCCTGTCCGGGCAGAGGCGACCGCTCTGGTGGCCCAAGGAAAGAATAAGGGGAAGAACAAAGAACAGTTTAACCCCAATAATGAAAAGAATCAGTCGGGGAATAATGTGTTGGATCTACCATGTGCAATCCACGCGGGGAAAGATGAAGAAGGCAACTTGATATTGCCCAAGCATACCACTCAACACTGTCGACTGCTCATTCAGCAGTTTAAGGAGACTCCGTCGAGTGAGAAAACTCCTGAAAAGGATGATGAAGACAAAGAAACGTTCCCTGATGTCACCGCTGCACTGATGATTTTTGCTGACGTTGAAAGCAAGAGTCGATTAAAGGTCATCAACACGGAGGTCAACATGGCCGTTCCTACCACCCCACCGACCTCAAGTGGTCTTAGACTGCCATCACATTTGATCAGTCGGATTATCCCGCTCACGTGGCCACGCCCGGTCAATAGGCTTTGGTGGTTAATCCGGTTGTGGGGGGCACTCGACTCCGCAAGGTCCTCATGGATGGTGGTAGCGGCCTGAACATCCTTTACGCAGATACCCTTAAATGGATGGGCATTCTGATGTCCCGACTCAGTGAGAGCAACATGCAATTCCACGGAGTCATCCCAGGGAAGAAGGCCAAGTCACTCGGCCAGATTGCGTTGGTTGTGACATTCGGAACAGACAGAAATTTCCGAAAGGAAAAACTGACGTTTGAACTCTTGGATTTTCAGAGTGCTTATCGTGCCATTCTGGGTCGACCCGCGTATGCTCATTTTATGGCCCGTCCATGTTATGTGTATCTCAAGTTGAAGATGCCAGGTCTCAAAGGTGCGATCACGGTTAGTGGAAATCGATAGCGGGCTGAAGAGTGCCCCAACAAGGCTCTAAAATCACCAGATGGCCATGGTTGAGTTGGAAGAATACAAGAAGGGTGTTGACCTTGCTGATTTGCTACGCGCTGATAAGCCCACTTCCGAGTTGGCATTTCAGTCGGCAAGGGAAGTGAAGAAAGTGCGCATCCACCTGACAGATTCAACTGCCGCTCCGACAAACATATCATCAACACTCGACAACAACTAGGAAGCCGAGCTCATCCAGTTCCTCCATGGGAACTGGGATATCTTCGCATGGAATCATGCTGACATGCTCGGGGTTCCCAAGGAGCTGGCTGAGCACCAACTGAGAGTTGACCTCAAGGCCAAGCCCGTAAAGGAGCATTTGCATCGATCAGCGGGAGAGAAGCGTAAAGCAGTCAGTGAAGAGGTGGCTCGTCTCTTGCAAGCCAAGTTCATTCGGGAGATTTACCACTCCGAGTGGCTCTCGAATGTTGTCATGGTTCCCAAGAAGGACAAGTCACTACGCATGTGTATTGACTTCAAGCATATCAATCGGGCCTGCCCAAAGGATCATTTCCCATTCCCCCATATAGATCAGATTGTTGACTCGACCGCGAGATGCGAGTGTTTATCGTTTCTAGATGCTTACTCTGGGTACTATCTGATCCGTCTGTTTGGCCTAGATGAAATAAAAACAGCCTTCATCACCCCATTCGTGTGTTTTTGCTAGATCACCATGCCATTGGGTTTGAAAAATGCTGGCGCTACTTCCATGCGCATGATTCATAAGTGTTTACTCGACCATGTCCCTCGGAATGTTAAAGCATACATGGATGATATTGTCATCAATTCCCGCAAAGGTTCCGACCTGCTGGCTGACTTGGCTGAAACTATCGCTAATCTGAGGAGGTATCGTATAAAACTAAATTCGGCTAAATGTACTTTCGGTGTCCCTGGCGGCAAGTTACTCAGTTTTCTTGTTTCTAAACGAGGAATCGACGTCAACCCTGAGAAAATTAGTGCCATTACCCGAATGAAGACTCCTGTGCGAGTGCACGATGTTCAGAAGCTCACAGGTTGCTTAGCAGCATTGAGTCGATTCATTTCTCGTCTCGGTGAGAAGGCATTGCCTTTGTACCGAATGATGAAGAAGTCAGTTACATTCGAGTGAACTCCAGAGGCCGAAGTAGCATTTGTCGAGCTCAAAACCCTGCTCTCCAACCAGCCGGTGCTTGCTGCTCCTCGCAGCAAAGAGCCCTTGCTCCTGTACATCATGGCCACTAATCAGGTCATTAGTATGGTGTTAACCGTCGAGCAGGAAGAGGAGAGCAACACTTACAAAGTCCAACGTCCAGTCTATTATGTGTCTGAAGTATTGACTCCTTCGAAACAAAGATATCCTCACTACCAGAAGTTGGTTTATGGTATTTATCTGTCAGCAAAGAAGGTGGCACATTATTTTCAGGACCACTTGATTTTAGTCGTCAGTGATGCTCCGTTATGTTAGATTCTCAACAATCGGGACGCAACAGGTCGAGTGGCTAAGTGGGCAATCGAGCTCATGTAATTTGACATCAAGTTTGA
The DNA here is from genome assembly GCA_022496015.1 of Hordeum marinum. NCBI lineage: Eukaryota > Viridiplantae > Streptophyta > Magnoliopsida > Poales > Poaceae > Hordeum > Hordeum marinum. Next base: position 179,104,106 of record CM039675.1, on the reverse strand, counting down.
AGCCAAGAAAGTGATCAAGTCTCAGGCACTTGCGGATTTTATGGCAGAGTGGATTGAACAGCAGCAGCCAATCAAGGTTCACTCGACACACTGGACCATGTTCTTCGATGATTCTAAAATGTTGAACGGGTCCGGTGATGGCGTTGTCTTAGTATCTCCGAAGGGCGACAAACTCAGTTATGTCCTACAAATCCACTTCAATTCCTCCAACAATGAAGCAGAATATGAAGCACTTTTATAAGGGTTGCGCATGGCTATCTCACTCGGCATCAAGCGCCTGATGGTTTATGGCGACTCAGATTTGGTGGTCAATCAAGTGATGAAGGAGTGGTACATTCGAAACCCTGCTATGACTAGATATTGTAGTGCCGTTAGAAAGCTTGAGAAGAAATTTGAAGGTCTAGAACTTCATCATGTTCCCCGATTGAAGAATCAAGCAGGTGTTGAGCTGGCAAAGATTGGATACACTCGACGACCTGTCCCCATCAATGTGTTTTTAGAACATCTCCTTACTCCTTCGATACAGGAAGATCCTTTCACAGAAGAGATCCCGCAAACTATGAGTTCCACCGATCCGACTGAAGTCGATGTCCCTGCAGTTATTGATTTATTCATGGAGATTCTGGTCGTCATTCCCGATTGGACGGTGCACTATATTTCATATATCCTTAGACAAAAAATCCCAGAGGACGAGACAGAAGCACGACAGATTGTGCGCAGGTCGATAGCTTTTACTGTGATTGGGGATCAACTGTTCAGAGAAAGCGCGACTGGCGTAACACAGCATTGCATTTCCCCTGAAGAAGGTCGGGTGATTCTGGATGAAATCCACTAGGGAAGTGGCGGCCATCATGCGTCAACATGGACAATCATCACTAAGGCGTACCGAGCTGGTTTCTTCTGGCCATGGGCCAATGAGATGGCCAAAGACATTATCGATCATTGTGAGGGGTGCCAGTTCTATGCAAACTTATCCCACAAGCCGGCGTGTGCTCTGAAGACAACCCCCCTTGCCTGGCCGTTTGTTCTCTGGGGCCTAAACATGGTTGGTCCCTTTCGGACTAGAAAGGGCGGATTAACTCATTTGCTCGTTGCAGTACATAAATTTACAAAGTGGATTGAGGCCAAGCCGATAAAGAAATTGAACTCTCGTATGGCGGTCACATTCATGAGGGAAATAATTTTCCAATATGGCGTTCCCCACATCATCATCACGGATAATGGCACCAACTTTGACTCGGAAGAATTCAGATACTTTCGCACCTCCTAGGGCACTCGGGTGGATTATGCTTCTGTTGAACATCCTCAAACCAATGGACAAGTTGAGTGAGATAACGGCCTCATCCTGCAAAGTTTGAAGCCTCGTCTCATGCACGACTTAGATCATGCCGTCGGAGCCTGGGTGACAGAGCTGCCATCTATTTTATGAGGCCTGAGAACAACGCCTAATTGGTCGACTGGACATAATCCTTTTTTCTTGGTCTATGTAGCTGAAGCTGTCCCATCGAGTGATTTGTTCCACAACTCTCCCCGAGTGAAACTTTATTCTAAAGCCGAAGCTGAACAAGCAAGACAGGATGGCATAGACCTCCTGGAGAAAGAGTGAGAGATGGCACTGATCCAGACCACATCTTATTAGCAAGATCTACGACGCTTTCACACGAAAAATGTTAAGAGTCAATCGCTTCATGAGGGAGATTTGGTACACCGAGTGGATCAGCAGCGACCCCACAAGCTCGCTCCTGCGTGGGAGGGTCCCTTCCTCGTCACCAAGGTGTTGAACAATGGAGCTTATCACTTGTACAATCTCAAGAAGCAGATGGACGAACCGCAAGCCTGGAACACAGATCTACTCAGACGTTTCTATAGTTAGGAACCGAGTGGTTTTGATGTAACAAAAATATTTCAGAGCATGTCATGTATGCAAGTGTGACTTCTGCAGTCTTTTCGTCGACTCCGATCAAGTAATTTCTCGCTTGGGGTCACTCCTTGTGTTGAGCAATCTTCACACTCGGGGGCTTAGCTGCGAACATGCTTTCGCCTAAGTTAAAAACCCTTCCGTGTGGATAGCAGTCCATTCACTCGGAAACTTAGCTGCAAATCGGTCTTTGCCTAAGTTCAAAACTACTCCAAGTGCTGAGCTTTCCTTACACTCGGGGGCTTAGCAACAAACATGCTTTCGCCTAAGTTAAAAACCTTGCCGAGTGGATAGTAGTCCATTCACTCAGACACTTAACTGCGAGTCAGTCTTCGCCTAAGTTCAAAACAATTCTGAGTGTTGAGCAATCCTTACAGTCGAGGGTAAGCTGTGAACATGCTTTCGCACAAGTTAAAAATCCTGCCGAGTGGATAGTAGTCCATCCACTCGACGACCTAGCTACAAACCAGTCTTCACCTAGGTTCGAAAATATTTCGAGTGTTGAGCAAGCCTCACACTCGGAGGCTTAGCTACGAAACTGTTTTCGCCTAAGTCAAAAACAAATTCGGTCGAACAAATGATTGAAATTCAAATATGGATAAATTCAAAAGCTTCGCCACGGATAAGTGTTTCGCACGCAAGCAAACTTGCTCAGGCCCAAGGCCTGAATGAAGTTTTTAGGTCGATACATTTCCACTCGGCATACCGAGGCAAATAAAGATTTTTCATGAATCAAGTTTATCAAGCACCCGACGGGCTTGCTGGCTCGACGAATGTGTCCAAGTCGATTCCATCTGCGATCCTCGTGGCTGCATCAATGAAGGTCTCCATGAAGTTTACAAACTGAAGCTTCTCCGTGTTCATCACTCGGAGGTCCTTCAATTTCTCCTCCCTTGCCTGCTTGCAATGGACTCTTATGAGGGAGAGCGCCACACCGGCTCCACAACGGGCAGCACATTTCTTCCAGACCTGCACTCGACTGGGAAGGTCGTTAAGGAGTGCCATCATGGATGTAATGTCAAGCTGAAGGGTGTCTTCTGGCCATAGTTCCTTATTGATCTTCTCCATCATAGTTTTCAGTCGAAGGACATATGCTTGAACGCCCTAGAGTATGACGTTGAGTCGGAACATGCTCATTGCCACTCCATCACCAATAGGTGACTTGGTGGGATCCAAATTGGGCTCGATTTCTTTAGTCTCCTTTTCAAAGTCTTGGCAGAATTCTGTTTGAAGAAGGACTGAGAGGAGGTTTAATGAAATACAGTCGTCAAGATTTTATGAAGTTCAGTCGACAAGGATAGTTACCATCGAGCATGATGTACATATTTCTCGTGAACTCCTCCAGATGCTTTCCCAAGCCATTGCTCCTATTCGTCAGATTCTCGGTCGTCTTGATGTGTTCCACCCGTTCTTGCTTCAGCTTGGAGTTCTCCACCTCCATCTTCTTGTCAGCGGCCAGTTTCTGCTCAACAACTTCAGTCTTCTCCCTCACTACCCGTTGGGCATCAGCAAGCACTTTGTCCTTGTCCTCCAGCGCCTTCTTCATGGTATCTAAAGAAATAGCATTGTTGAGTCATGCTTGGAGTCGACGATTTTCATCACGTACGTCTGTTCGACTGAAAACACTCGGTTCAAAGCATGGAAAGTGAGGATAAGAATGCATTGGGTTGACAGAAGTTACCTCCCAGAGTCTTCAGTTCAGTCCATACTTGCTCCAAACTGTTGTTGGAGACCTCTAAGTCCACTCACAGCTGGTTCCTTTCATCCTCAAGGTCCTTGTACTACGCGTCAAGTTCGCAAGCTCTCTGAAATCAACAAAGAAACAAATTTAATCGACAAGAAACACATACACTCCCGAGTGCATAAGGTCAAAAATAGTCAACTGGGTGGCGCACCCCGTCCCACCCCACTACCCTGAAGTAGCATCATATCATGGTTGATGAAATGATGTCCATGAAACCTGCGTCCAGCAGAAGAAGAATTCAAGCAAAAGTCCACCTGACATGTCGACTGGCTCTTGTACTCCGCGTATCGTAAACAACCCTGAGTTCAAGATGGTCTCTATCAGACCCCCGTCAGTGCAAGCACTCGACGGAGGTCTCGGGGACTACTAACACTCGATCCGTCGAGTGACCCATCAACCCACTCCGCTCCTTTGAAGTAGCGTCATATCATGGTTGATGAAATGATGTCCATGAAACCTACAAGGTAGATTTTGTGTGGGATGGCTAAGAGAAAAAAAAGTACACTCGACATGTCGAGTGGTAAGAGTACTCCATGTGCAGCAAAAGTCCCGAGTTCAAGTTTTTAAGACTACTGCTCACCGTCTAAGATCAACGGTAGCCTCGGGGACTACACCCAGTGGGTGCACTCAGCGTGCCCCCACTGGTTCCTAAAAATATTCGGCAAGGTCTGCCCTGTCTGAGCATTCGACGATCTCTATCAGACCCCTGCTAGTGCAAGCACTCGACGATGGTCTCGGGGACTACACCTAGTGGGTGCACACAGAGTGCCCCCACTAGATCTGCCAACTCTCGATCTGTTGATTGGCAGAGAATAAAAAAACCGTGCGCAAGCATATGAATATTTTTTTCTTCTAAGACCCCTGCCAGTGCAAGCACTCGACAGCGGTCTCGGGGACAACACCCAATGGGTTCACTCATAGTTCCCTCACTGGACCTACTAACACTTGATCTGTCGAGTGATCCGCCACCCCACCCCACACCTTTGAAGTAGCGTCATATCATGGTTGATGAAATTATATCCATGAAACCTATAAGGAAACTTCAGCGTGGTGTGGTCAAGATAAACTTTGTTCGACATGTGGGTAGCAAACGTATTCCAGATACGACGAACTCTAAGACCCCTGCCAGTGCAAGCACTCGACAGCGGTCTCGGGGACTACACCCAGTGAGTGCACTCAGCGTGCCCCCACTGGACTAAAATCTACTCGATTAAGACCTGATCTATTCGAGTGGAGAACTTTAAAACATCATCCAAGTGGAAAACACCCAGCGGGTGTACAATCAAAGAAGACAGGATTTAATCGGAAATGTACTTACAATCGAACTTACTCGGACATTGATGCGAAGCGTTGTGCTAGCATCGTAAGCCAACTTGCTGGCCTCGTACGCCTCTTTGGTGCGCAACATTATTTGTTCCACCTGGATCATCACCTCCTCTGCGGCTCTGGTTTGATATTCCGGAACGCGGTACAGAGGGAATGGAGTCAACGGCGAGATCGTTGTGGCGGGTGGGGCTGTCGAGGTAGTCTGTGCTGGTTCGGTTGGAGTCGACGTCACGATGGTCGAAATGGATGGTGGAGCACTCGACAACGGTACTGCAGGATCGGTTCTGACCCGTGTCGAGCCACTTATTCACTAGGAAGATCCAGTAGTTGACCGCTGGAGCGTCTGACCCGACTGAGTTCTTCGGGCGCGTACTCGCAGGGCACATAAGGTCTCACCCTCACCCCCGATACCCCGAGGATGTTTGTCGTCATCCTCCAGTTGAACGATTTCTGCAAATACCAATCGGCAATATTGACTTTCGCAATCGACGAACTTCAAGAATCAGAGCTGCGTAAAGAATTACTTACCTCTTTGAGAAGTGGCCGCATCAGCAGTATCCACATCCATTTGCTCCTCTCCGTCGCTTGGAGGCGACGTCATTGAGGTAGCAGCACTGGGAGATCAAATTCCACTCAGTCAACAAAAATTAGAAGTTGCAATCGACAACGAAAGATGAAGGCAAATACTTACGTTGAGACAATGGGCACAACCATCTTCATGCGGGGCAGAGCTTTGCGGGGCTTTCCTTTATTGGGCTTGGGCTGCTTCCAACCATTCGCCTGACTCGACAGTCGAGGGTAGGTCCCGTTTCGGGTTCCTTTCACTCGGAATCGGGGCTTTGTCCACTGCAGTGGTAGGGTCCTGACGTGACTGGGATCGACGTTCGACACGTGGTGGAGATTCGACCTCCTCCTGATTGTCACCCAAGTCCTCATATTCGTCTTCACTATTAGAAACGCAGTCGACGTCCATGCTGCCACCCTCGCTTTCCCCACTGCCGTCAGGTTGGCTCCCGTTGAGCACAGGCCAGTGCATGTGCGTCCACTCCTGCATGTTTCGAATAGTGAAGTCAGTCAACAACTTAATCAATCACTCGACAGAATGGAATGACAATCGACAGGACAAGAATTACCAGCTTGTTTGGCGGATTTGCAGCAGAGTAGGGTTAGATCCTCTTTGCGCCCAGAGAGTTGTCACAAGCTCCGATGATACTGTGAAGCCACTGCTCGATAGTTTTAAACCTCCTCTAGGTGTGTCTGGGTCGAGTCCTCATAACCGGCATAATGCCACATAGTGTGATCCCTTGCTTGGAGAGGTTGGATCCGTCTACTGAGGAATGTCTCCAAGAGATCCATACCAGTGACTCCACCACGGATAAGGGCTCCTATAGCATCCACCAAGATTCCAAACTGGACTTTTCCCCCTCTAACACCTTCAAGGATTTGGGAATGGCTGGACGATCTAATGTGAAGGGGGAAAGGCTAGTTGACATATTTGGAGAAGTTGCTTCCTTGCAATAAAACCAGGTCGACTACCGACCTCTAACCGACTCGGGAAAATTCATGGAAGGAAAAGAACTATGAGATCTCTTTTGAATTCCTAGACCCCCACATAGCTGGACTACATGAGTCTTTCTGTCCTCAGGATGGGCCTTTTTTTACCGTCTGAGATCTAACGGTGAAAATGTGCTTGAACAGTCCCCAGTGGGGAGATCAGCCCAAGAAACACTCACATAGGGTGATGAAGACAGACAAGTAGCAAATCGTATTCGGGGGAAAGTGATGGAGCCGAGCTCCGAAGAAGTTCAAGAATCCTCCAAAAAAGGGGTGGGGGGCATGGAAAAACCTCTTTTCACGTGGGAGAGGAGAAGAACCCACTCTCCAACGTGCGTCTCCGGCTCGCGCTCTCCCTCCGACAGCCTCCAAGCACCGTCCGCCACGAGCCCGTCGATGACGAGGTTCTTGATGTCAGTGAAGGTGACTAACGATGGGAGAAAGTCCCCCTGGATCCACCCCGGTGGCATGGTGAACCTGGCTATCGAGGGCTTCTTGGCCTTGCCCTTCGCAGCTCCCTTCTTGGCACGCTCCAGGTTCTCTGTGGCTCCCTTCGTCATCGCAGTGGCGGAGTTCGCCGAAGTAGAGTAGAGTGGGCGCTGGAGATGAGGGAGGCAGAGGAAGAGAGGAGATTTGGGGAGAAACATTGTACAAGTTGTGGCACTTCGGGATTTATACCCTACCGAGTGCCTCACAGACGTTTGGGCCCGCGAGATCCCCACAAATCCCAACCACAGATGGCTCCTTGTACGTGGCAAAATGAGCAGCACACAAATCGAGGCGTCATGCCCCCACTTGCCCTGATTGTGGCGTCATCTTTGCGGACGCGCGCGCTTCCCACATTTTCGTATCCTCAAGATCCGGACCTGACAGAGCGACCCATCACATCCAGAGATCCCTTCAGACCACTCGGAATTAAATTGGCATTGAACGTTCACTCGGCCACTTTCAAGACAGAATCGATCCAGGCGAATGACAAATAATTTAGTCAAGACAAGTTTCGTTGAAGCCCTGAAAATGATTCGGAAGATTTGGTGCCCTGTGTCGAACTGGCATCGATACACCCCTTCACCACTCGAACCCTGATCCATTTGGGGGCTAATGAAGAGGATATGTACCTAGGTAGGGTCCTAGACCTGACCTAGATACCCTACCTAAGGACACTATGTTGGAAAGCTTATGGACCACAAGGGAAGTTCCGACTAGATTCTCCATGGAGTTCAAGTCAATCAACAAGCAATCCACTCGGTAGCTCCTTCATCCACTCGACAGTCACTTGTCACTCGGACGGCTCTGCTTCTAGTTGACAACAGAAGACCAGAAGCCGCCCTTGATAAATCAACCTGTAGGTGTTGGGCCAGTCGTCATTAATAGCAATTATGAGTATGTTACCAGTAACGCTAGTATTTATACCCATGATCGGACCCTTGGATGCCTGGCAATTATAAGGGGCAACGAACTCTATATAAGCTGCCCCTCCCCTCTGGCACAAGGGTTCGCGACCTTTGTAATCTCTATTCTCCACACGACAAAGCTCCAGAGCACTAAGACGTAGGGTTGTTACCTCCACGAGAGGGGCCTCAACTCATACATCCGTGTGTACATCCTCGCCATCGCTAGGACTCTGCCCTCTCCATTCGTACCCCTACCTTCTACTGGCAGGACCGTTCCCATGACAGGCATGTAGATCCACTCTCCCTCTCGTAGATGCTCATCACCATTGATACATCTTGAGTGTGCATAGGATTTTTTTGTTTCCCATGCAATGTTCCCCAACACTAGCATCATGAGCTAGGTCTATGTGTAGATGAGATCACGAGTAGAACACAAAGGAGTTTGTTGGCGTTGATGCTTAGATTTCTTCCTCCCATGGTCTTGTTTTGATTCAGCGGTATTGTGGGATGAAGTGGCCCGGACCAACCTTACTCATACGCTTACAAGAGAGCGGTTCCATCGACTGACATGTAACTTTGTTGCATAAAGATGGCTGGTGGGTGTATGTCTCTCCTACTCTAGTTGGATCGGATTCGACAAAGGCGGTCCTTGAGAATTGTGTATCACAGTTGTAGTTTTTGCATAGGTGAGAATTGTTCTTGCTGATACCTGTAGCAGCCACGTAAAACATGTAACAACAATTAGAGGATGTCTAACTTGTTTTTGCAGGGTAGGTTGTGATGTGATATGGCCAATTACATGATGAGATATATGTTATGTATGTGATGATAATGTTTTGTATAGAATATCATGACTTGCAAGTCGATGAGTACGACAACCAGCAGGAGCCATCGGGTTGTCTTTAATTATTGTATGATCAGCGTGTCAATCATTAACTGCTACATAATGCTTTAATTTATCGCTAAGTGGTATAAATTGTAGTAGAAGCATGGTGGGAACGACAACCCTGATGGCGATATGTTGATGGAGATCATGGTGTCATGCGGGTGACGATGAAGATCATGTCGGTGTTTGGAGATGGAGATCAAAATCACAAGTTCACGGCCATATCATGTCACTTATGATTTGCATGTGATTTTAATCCTTTTATGCACCTTGTTTTGCTTAGGACGACTGTAGCATTTTAAGGTGATCCCTCACTAAAATTTCAAGACAAAATCGTGTTCTCCTAGAGTGTGCACCATTGTGAAAGTTCGTCGTGTCGAGACACCACGTGATGATCGAGTGTGATAGACTCTACATTCACATATAACGGGTTAAGATAGTGTTGCACGGGCAGAACACTAGGGTTAAACTTGACGAGCCTAGCATGTACAGACATGGCCTCGGAACACATGAGACCGAAAGGTCGAACATGAGTCATATAGTAGATATGATCAACATGATGATGTTCACCATTGAAATCACCTCAACTTACATGATGATCGGACTTTAGTTGGTGAATTTGGATCATGTATCTCTCGAATGACCGGAGGGATGTCATTTTGAGTGGGAGTACTTAAGTAATATTATTAATTGAACTCATTTGTCATGAATATAGTCTAAAGTTGTCTTTGCAAAGTTATGTTGTAGATCAATAGCTCGCGTTGTATCTTCCCTGTTTTAATATGTTGCTAGAGAAAATATAGTTGAAAGATAATGGTAGCAATTATACGGACTAGGTTCAAGATCACAGGGTTGTCGTCAGTTGCTGCAGAGAAGGCTTATGTCCTAGATGCACCATTCGGTGCGCCACCCCCTCTAGCATCGTCCGTGGATGTTGTGAACATCTGACAGGCACGTTTTGATGACTACTTAGTAGTTCAGTGCAGATTAGAATTCAGGCTTCAAATATGTTTTGAATGTCACGGAGCATATGAGATGTTCCAAGATCTGAAAATGGATTTGAGGCCCATGCCCGTGTTAGAGGTATGAGACCCGCAACAAGATTCCATGCCTGCAAGATGAAGGATAATAGCTCAATCGGTGAGCATGTGCTTAGATTGTCTGGGTGCTTCAATCATTTGAATCGAGTGGGAGTTGATCTTCCATATAAGACAGTGATTGATAAGTTTCTCCAAGACACTATCACCAAGCTACTAAAGCTTGGTGATGAACTAGGAACATACCAGGGATGGATTCTGTGGGGACCCCGACTCATAAGTTGTGATCACCGAATGCACGTGTACAGTGATCCTAGAGATCAATGCTCACTGAACACATAGAAGCTGAATAACAAGAGTCTTACATCCACATTTAGCGTCTTACACAAATAAAGACCATGAAGGTCTAGTCTTACATAGATAGGGCCACGAGGGCCAAACACTTAAATAGAATGAGCAGCAGAAATCTTGATCTAAAGCGTGAACCCATGCCATCTGCCTTAACCTACAGGTATTCTGACTGGGAAGCGTCATAGTTTGCATGTTCGTCACGAACAAAATCTTCAACATACTCCTATTCTTCCATGCTTGGCCAATTAAATAACCAATGGCAAGCCAATGAGTACTTTGAATGTACTCGGAAGCAGCCCAAGTTGTGGAACAAGGTAATAATGATGCATGATATAACACTAAGAAGGTAATTTGCAGAAAGCCAACTTTTGAATGCAATGACATGATCAAGTAACTAAGTAACCATGCATCAATAGTTGGCAATTATCCATATGAACAAGTTACAGATATCATCATAAACAGGGATTGAACATCTCATGTTCAATCATTATGCTAAGTCATTGGACTTAGTTCAACGTCATGCTAAGTCTTTGGACTTAGCCCAAGTACCATCTTTGTCACCAACACACGCACACCAGTTTGTGAACACACTTGGACATAGCACAAGAGCGGTCATCCAACTGTCCTTGACCCTGGACATGGCTATTCGAATAGTTTTACACTCTGTAGAGGTTGCTCACTTTACCCACAGGACTCGGCGAGCTTCCGTGTCATCCACGACTCGTGATACATCACATACCCGAGGTAAGCACCCAAACAATGCCTTTGCCATGGTAATACTAAACAAAGAGTCCACTCATTGATGCCATCCCTCATGATATACATCACACGTATCATCCATGAGGGCGCGCAATGGTGTGCCCAGTGCCTATAAAGACATCGCAATGCCTTCAACTTCCGGGACGACACCGTCTGAAGATTGACCACTTCACTCTTGCCACTAGTAATGCGGGCTCCCTGCTAGCACCATGCATAGTAATCAACAAAGCCCCGTCCCATAAGGGGTATTGTGGTCGTATAGGTAAGGTTGGAATAACGGCCGCAACTTACACCAATCCGTTCTCGAAAACCACACACGCTCACTTGTTGCGGTACACCACTTCTTTCTCAAGTGTTCACCCAACTTATCATCATCTCCCTTGGGCATTAGTAGCACCCGATGTTGTTTTCGAAAAATATTTGAAATCATTCCTTCCTTCTCATCACTATGCATAAATCCCATCCCACTTGCGTAGCATCTATTAGCTACATATATACACCCACCCACATAACTCTCATAAGGTGGTAGGGTCATGCACGATGCAAGTGTCAACAATAAAAGTATCAGAGGCAACCCACTAAAGGAGGAACACCACATCATGATCAATCATCCGAACAATAAGTGCTATATGTCATGCATGAAAAGTTTCATAACATGGTCAAATGGCTAATTACCTGGCTCAACCAAGTCTCCGGGGTCTTCGAAGTTTTCCGGTCTAACTTCTTCGTCAATAGCGCAATCTATCATCGCAATAAAAGCGATAAAAATAAGCATCACACAAAAACAGAGCACACAAAACTACTATTAAAAATGCTACCCTACTTTGTTAAATACTAAAGCTATACTAAAAATATTTGTCTAGGGTTTTGAAGTTAAAAAGGTTTTCAAAAATATTTAAAACAGGGGCTGATATTTCCAAATAGGGGTTTCAAAATAAAATAATATATAAAAGATTCTCAAATATTTTTACAAGTGGCACTAATAAATTCTAGGGAGTATCCTAAGAATTTAGGTGGAAAAATAATTGGATTTAGATTTATTTTGTGTCCCGAGGGATTTTTGGAAATCAAACAGAAAAAAGGAAAAGAAAAGGGCACTATGCCCTCCCGGGCCAGAAGCACCCAGCCGAGGCGACCCAAAGAGGGAACCAGCCCAGGGCGAGGCACCGCGCGCGGCAGGTTTACTTGAGAACGAGAGAGGGGGAGGGTGAGGGGATGATAGGTGGGCCCCACCTATCATCCATCTCCTCGTGACAAGGAGCAGGGGAGGCTCACCGGTGGGGTTCCAGGCCGCCGCGGCTCGATTGGAGGGCACCCGCACTCTCAGGGGCCTTCCGCGCGTCGGTGGGCGGCCGAGGGGGCCGCCGGGGCAGAGGGAATCGTCGGCTAGGGAGAACCCGCACGGCGGAAAGGGTTCGGCTCGGGCTCGAGCTCCAGAGCACGGGGGCGAGGGGGCTAGGCACTAGGAGTGGCAGAGGGGAGGAGAGAGCGAGGGGAGAGTAGTGGGAGCTCGGGGAGGGCTTTATATAGGTGGGCGCCGGTTCACCGAGGGTGTGGTGCGTTGGTGAGGACGGGGTGTTCGCTGGAGGGCGTGGGGAAGGGAGAGGGCTTGTCCGGGGCGTTCGTGGAGTCGGTCTAGGTCATGGGGAGAGAGAGAGAGGAGAGGAGCGGGGGAGTGTGCGCGTGTGAGCTCCACGGTTGCTCGGCTTGGGCGGCCGCGACACGTGCGAGGGGCCAGAGGAAGGAGAGAGAGGAGGGAGGACAAGGGACAGCACATTACGGATGCCGAGGCCCCTCAGCAGGTGCACTGGGGAGGCTCGACGTGGTCGGCGGCGCTAGGAAGGGGTAGCTACAGTACGGTAGCGCACCGTAGCACGCTCCAGAGCGCCCATATGGCGATCTCAGGCATAAAATATGCCCACCAGCGTGTCCTCTAGTGTCTTGGGGTTACTGAAGATGCCCATGGGCTCGGAGAAGCTAGGGGAGGCAAGGAAATAAAAGAAATGGGTAGAAGAAGTCCCTGATATGGTAAAATAGAGGGGTAAATGTGGGTTTTACCCCACTTACCCATTGAGCCTTGGCCAGAGAATTTTACTGGGGGTGAAAGGCAACGCCAGATAGCTATGGTAAAATTTTGTGGCAAAGGAAATAGCAGACGTGGAGAAATGATGGTTTCTAGAATTGACCAGAATGGTGGTTAGAAATAGGCTGCATCACCAAGTTTGAGCTCAAATGAGCAAAGTGACAATGGAAACTTTGTGAACCCTAGAAACTAACAAAATTAGGTTTTTGTAGATCTAGTTATGCTAGGCTTTTACCCTTGATGCACCACTTATGTAGCATCATTATTTGGTGCTTAGAGCATGTCCACAAAGTTTGGGGCCAAGGGGAGAAACTTCACAATGTAAAGTTGTTCTAATTTGAATCTGGACAGGAAGGGTTTTGGGATGGTTTGATGAACCGAGTCAACTTACATTGAGCTGAAACATTGCAAGATCATCACTTATGATAGTGTTGACTTGCTGGAATTTTCCTGTAATTTATTTAGAATAATCCTTATAGAAATATTTCAAAAGCAAGATTTGAACACAAAGGGTTTTGAGGGGTTTTGCCCATGATTTGAACATGCCCATGTGTTGAAACTCATATATATAGAAAATACATGTCCACTGAGTTTCCCTAAGTTTTATAAAATATTTTGAAACCATTTAAATAATTTTTCCCTATGAAAAACCATTTCCGGTCTTAAGAAAAAGCCTTTAAATAAAATATTAAAATAATCTTTAAAATTAATATTTGGTGGTTTTCGGAAGTCATATATGTAGTAGGTTTGAAATAAAGCCTTTGGGGAAGAAGGATCGACCCAATTTGAGGACTTGCTGTGCAAACCTCAATTCGGGGGGTTTTGAGGACCTAATTTGGATAAATCCTTTTTGATCAAAACAAAATTTCATAAAAGTAGTTTTGGGCACTATTCACATGGCATGATCATTGGGCAAGAAGTTAGGGTCAAGTAAGATGAGTATGAAGAGGGATAGAACCTAAGAGTTCCAGAAATGACAATCAACAAGCAATCAAGCAACAATTCAAGGAAGCACAATCATTGAAAAAGTTTTAATTGGCTCCAAATTTTATAAATCCAAACATGACAAGGTGATACAAACACAGGGTGTGATAGACCTACCCCCCTTACAAGAATCTCGACCCTGAGATTCCTAGGCTAAGCGCTGCAAAGATAAGGGAACTCTGATCTAAGATAGTCTTCATGCTCCCAGGTTGCTTCAGCTTCAGTGTGGTTGCTCCACTGGACCTTGAAATACTTGATGGTGCGACTTCGGGTGCAGTGCTCGGCTTCATCCAGAATACAAACTGGCTTCTCGCGATAAGTGAGGTTTGGCTGAACATCAATGGCTTGATGGTCGATGTCCTTGAAGAGGTCGGGGCGGTTGGGAACTTGAAGACACTTCCGGAGTTGTGACACGTGAAATACGTTGTGCACATCCGATCACTCGGAAGGTAGCTCTAGCTGATAGGCAACTTCTCCTCACCTGTCGGTGATCTTGAAGGGGCCGATGAACATTGGTGCAAGTTTTCCATTGACGTGGAAACACTTTGTTCCCTTGAGAGGCGTGACACGGAGGTAAACATGGCCTCCAACACGGAAACTCATGTCCTGACAGTGAGAGTCGGTGTAGCTCTTCTGCCTAGTCTTGGCGGTCTCAAGTTGCTCTCGGACGAGTTGAACTTGCTCTTCTGCTTCGCGGAGGATGTCTAGTCCGAAGACTAACCCTTCTCCGGTTTCTGACCAGTTGAGAGGAGTATGACACTTGTGTCGATACAACACCTCAAATGGTGCCATCTGAAGACTCACCTGCTAGCTGTTGTTGTAGGAGAACTCGACGAACATTAGACAATCTTCCCACTTGGATCCATATGCCAAAACACAAGTGCGGAGCATATCTTCGAGTATCTGATTTACTCGTTCGGTTTACCCACCAGTCTCGGGGTGAAAAGCAGTGTCGAAGGAGAGCTTGGTTCCCAAGGCTTCTTGGAACCTATTTCAGAATCTTGAGGTGAACTGGGTTCCTCGATCTGACACGATCTCCTTTGGAACTCCATGAAGACTCACAATCCGGTTGACGTAGAGGTTGGCCAATTGGTTCCCATTGTAGGTTGTCTTAACGGGGATGAAGTGGGCTACTTTGGTCTGGTGATCGACAATGACCCAAATGGAATCATCTCCTTTACTTGACCTTGGTAAACCGGTGATGAAATCCATCCCGACTTTGTCCCATATCCATTCAGGCACTTTGAGAGGTTGCAATAGTCCAACGGGTCGCTGATGCTCAGCTTTGACTCTCTAGCATATGTCACACTTAGCAACGAATGTGCCTATCTCCCGTTTCATGCCGTGCCACCAGAATCTGGACTTGAGGTCTTGATACATCTTGGTTCCTCCTGGATGGATGGAGTATGGAGTGTCATGAGCTTCTTTCAAGATCAGGTTCTTGAGATCCTCTTTGTTGGGCACGCAGATGTGACTCCTGATCCATACAACTCCTTGTTCATCCACTGAGAATCCTGGGGCCTTTCCTGCCTCGATCTTTGTCTTGATGCCTTCAATGCTCTCGTGTCCCTTCTGAGCTTCCATAATTTCATCCATCAGAGTAGACTTTGCTTTGAGGTTGGCGAGGAATCTAGGTGCAACTAGTTGCAAGCTGAAGCTTTCAAGCTCTTCATACAGGGCGGTTAGCCTTTCCTTAATCATAGCATTCAAGGAACAAGCCTTTGTACTTAAGTCGTCTGCTACCACGTTGGCCTTTCCAGGGTGGTATTGAACACTAAGGTCATAATCCTTGATCAACTCCAACCATCTTCGCTGCCGCATGTTCAATTCCCTTTGCATGAAAATATACTTCAAACTCCTATGGTCTGTGTATATCTCACATCGCTTCCCCAGAAGGTAATGTCTCCATATCTTTAAGGCATGAACCACGGCTGCCAACTCGAGATCATGAGTTGCGTAGTTCTCTTCATGAGGATGTAGCTGTCTGGATAGATATGCTACGACTCTGCCTTATTGCATCAGGACACCTCCATGCCCGGTTCTTGATGCATCACAATATATCACAAACTCCTTGTGAATATCAGGGGTGGCCAAAACTAGGGCTGTGTTCAATCTCTTCTTGAGCTCCTGGAAATTTTCCTCTCACTTAGCTGTCCATTCGAACTTCTTGTCCTTCTTCGGAAGCTGGGTCATGGGTCAGGAAATGCTTGAGAACCCTTCCACGAACTTGCGGTAATATCCCGCGTGTCCGAGGAAGCTCCTGACTTCCTTCAAACTGGTAGGGGTTTGTCATTCAGTCGTGGCTTCAATATTGGCAGGATCCACTGATAATCCTTCTGAAGTCAGCACATGACCCAAGAATCCAACGTCATGCAGCCAGAATTCAAACTTGCTGAACTTGGCATAAAGCTGGTTCTCTCGAAGCTTCTCTAGGACCAATCTCAAGTGTTCCTCATGTTCTTCTTTAGACTTGGATAAGACGAGTATGTCATCAATGAAGACGACGACGAACTTGTCCAAGTACTCCATGAAGACTTTATTCCTGAGATACATGAAGTAGGAAGGGGCATTGGTTAATCCAAATGACATGACAGTGTACTCATACAGGCCATACCGGCTTACAAATGCCGTCTTCGAAAGTTCTTGTGGTCTGATCTTCAACAGATAGTACCCAGACCTGGGGTCGATCTTGGAGAACACCTTGGCTCCATTCAACTGATCAAACAGGTCTTCAATCTTGGGGAGTGGGTGCTTGTTCTTTATTGTGACTTCATTGAGAGAATGGTAATCGACACAAGGTCTGATAGTTCCGTCCCTCTTTGACACAAATAAAATAGGTGATCCCCAAGGAGAGGCACTAGGGCGAATGAATCCTTTTCTGAGTTGCTCTGCTAGTTGCTTCTTCAATTCAGCCAACTCTTCGGATCCCATCCTGTAGGCCTTCTTATAGATGGTCCTTGATCTGGGCATAAGCTCGATGATGAACTCAATGCCGTGGTCAGGAGGCATTCCAGGCAGCTCATCAGGAAACACATCTGGGTATTCACATACCACTGGCACTTGATCCAACTCAACTCCCGATAGACAGTTAGCCTGAGGGGCTTGAGTGGAGGTAGGGTTGGGGACATACTTGACCTCCACTCCTTGGCTATTGGTCATGGTAACGATCCTCTTGGCACAGTCTAACATGCCTTGGTGCTTGGTCAACCAATTCAAGCCAAGGATGACGTCCAAGCCTAGTGAATCCAGAACTATAAGGTCTGCTAGGAAGTCTACCGAGTTGATGTCAATCTTCACTCCTTTACACCCTACCCCAGACTTCATAACCAAACCCGGGGTTTGTATCAATATACGACTACCCAGGGGAGTCAGTTTCATGCCACTCTCTAGTGCAAACCGTTGGGTGACAAAGGACTGCGAAGCTCCACAATCAAACAATATTATTGCTAGGATTGAGTTGACGAGGAATGTACCCAGTATGAGGTCCGGGTCTTCCTGGGCTTCCTCTACGGTGACATGATTCACACGACCCTTGTCATTATTGGGCTGGTTGCAGGGTGCGGGGTTCCTTGGTGGTGCTCCACGGCCTTGACCTTGAGTTGGCGCATTGGGGGGCGGTGCATCGGGCTTCTTGTCGGGGCAGAGCTTAGAGATGTGTCCAGACTAACCACATCCAAAGCAAGTGACTTGCCCAGGGTTGTTGTTGTAATTCCTGCCGCCATTGCTGTTATTGGGGTTGTTCTTGTACTCTGGCCTGGGATTGGCATACTGCTGACGTTGGTAGCTCGGACGAGGCGCAGGGGGTCTAGCATGCTCTGGCTGGTAGGTCGGCTTGGCTGGGGTTGGCTACCAGAGTGAGGCTTCTGGTTGCTGGAGCTACCCTTGCTGATCATCTTGCGATTGAGAGGGTCGTCTATGGCACGAAAGTTGTCTTCCAGCATGAGGGCCTTGTTCACCAGGTCGAAGAAGGTACGACAGTCACAGACGATGAGCTGATACTACAGGGTCTCTTGAAGTCCTTCCATGAAGCGTTCCTTCTTGGCAGCCTTCATGTTGACGTCTTAAGGTGCATACCTTGATAGAAGGTTGAGCTTCTATAGGTACTCCTTGACAGAGCCACTTCCTTGCTTCAACGCTCGGAAATCTCTCTTGTTGATAGTCATGATCCCAGAAGGAATGTGGGCAGTGCGGAATCCTTCCTTGAAGTCATTCCAAGTGACCACACGCTCACCTTGGATGACCTTGAATCCATCCCACCAAGCTCGGGCGGTACCTCTGAGGCAGTGAGAGGCACAAAGCACCTTCTCACGGTCCTCATTGCAATTGACCAGTGCAAGGAGGTCCTCGATGGTGCGGATCCAGTTGTCAACATCCAAGGCTTCAGCAGTCTCGGTGAAGGCCAGGCGCAAATTCCTCGTGAACTCAGACAGAGTGGATCGGCCATTGCCGTTCCTGCCTTGATGCTGGTTGTTCACAAGGGCCTGATCCATTTATTGAATAGCAGCATTGTTGGCTTGGCGTTCCTCCCGGAAAACTTGGAGAAACTGAGCTATGGTGATGTTCTCCGATGGAGGTGGTGGCGGGGGAATGTCGCCTTGTGGCTGCTCCTGGTGTCCTCTAGCATGAGCAGCCCCACCAGCTCCCTGTTGCTGGCTTGAGTTGTCGGCTTTAGGGTTGGCGAAGGAGCTGTTGCGGGTAGCAGTCACCATCCTGTTTGGAGGAGCCAAGTCAAACAACTGGGATGGACGAGAGGAAAAGCAACAATGGAATAGCGTGCCTGAGGGGGTCGGCCAAGTGTAAGTGTGGTAAGACAAAGGTCGAAAGACCAGCACATATTAAGATAGACGATGGAGTCACTTACATGTTGCCTAAGGAAAAAGCGCAACTTGCGTCGGAACACAAACGACAAAACAAACAACAAGCACACATGGTTTCATATGAACCATTACACGGACTCGACGTCGCATGAGGGATACATGAATGATCCTACCCTAGGGGTTCTTGGATTTAGGTGGTGGAGTGATCGGTCTCGTAGTCACGCTCCTCTGTATCTTCCTCCTGTTTGTCATCCGAACGGGCACCATTCTCGGTCGAAGGGGTCGGGGAATGAGGAGGTCCATCCCGATGACGCTTTGCTGGCGGGTCGGTGAAGATCTTACGGTACTCCTTCGCACTCATGTGATGACAACGTGTGGGTGCATCACTAGCCGGTCGTCCCTTGGGGGATCCATCCTTCTTGATCTTGTCTGGCTTCGTCTTGGCTTGCCAAAGTAGCTCTCGGGTGTGGTGAAGTTCCTCGCGAAGCTTCACAGACTCCTTCATTAGGTTATGAACCAGACTATCAGCAAAGAGGCTGAAGTAGGTCTGGAACCTGAGTGGTGTGCGGTGTGCCATCCTCCTTGGATGGAATGAACATCCAACTCACGCCAAGATCATCCTTCCTAAAGGGAAGGTAGCGAGTAGCCGGCTCGTCAGCCATCTCCTGAATGATGTCTCGAAGGTGCAGAAGTGCCTTGCATGCAGCTGACTCGACTGCGAGTATCATGGTCTCCATCTGTGGTCCTTCAAAGAACAAACTGGTTGGGGAGTCGTTTGCCTTCACGACCACATCCATGTGGTACTCCTTCGTGATGGCATCCACCCAGTGCTCGTGGTAGAGGAAAATGGGTGGTTGGCAAAACTGGGACTTCTCTAGGCTATACCCAACGAGTAAGGGAAAGCAGGATGTCAGGAAGGCTTCGGGTACGACGGCCATCTACAAAGGTTTGAAGGGAGGAGAGTCAGCAAAGTGTTGTGTGAAGAATAGAAGATATAAATAGTAAAGAATTCCTAAGTATAGGTGCTAGGTGTAGTTCGACAACAGTTTTATCCTAACTAACGCCCATGCTAACTAAGGGCTTCCTACAGTCAGGATGGCTCTGATACCAGCACTGTGGGGACCCCAACTCATAAGTCGTGATCACCAAATGCACGTGTACAGTGATCCCAGAGATCAATGCTCACTTAACACACAGAAGCTGAATAACAAGAGTCTTACATCCACATTTAGCGTCTTATGCAAATAAAGACCATGAAGGTCTAGTATTACATAGACAGGGCCATGAGGGCCAAACACTTAAATAGAACGAGCAGTGGAAATCTTAACCGAAAGCGTGAACCCATGCCATCTGCCTTAACCTACAGGCATTCTGACTAGGAACCGTCCTAGTTCGCATGTTCGTCACCAACGAACTCTTCAACATACTCCTTTTCTTCCATGCGTGGACAATTAAATAACGAGTGGCAAGACAATGAGTACTTTGAATGTACTCGCAAGCAAACCAAGTTTTGTAACAAGGTAATAATGATGCATGATATAACACTAAGTAGGTAATTTGCGGAAAGCCAATTTATGAATGCAATGACATGATCAAGTAACTAAGTAAGCATGCATCAACAGTTGGCAATTATCCATATGAACAAGTTACAGATATCACCATAATCAGGGGTTGAACATCTCATGTTCAATCATTATGCTAAGTCATCGTACTTAGTTCAACGTCATGCTAAGTCTTCGGACTTAGCCCAAGTCATCGGACCAACACGTGCACACCAGTTTGTGAACACACTTGGACGTGGCACAAGAGCGGTCTTCCAACTGTCCTTGACTGTGGACATGGCTATTCGAATATTTGTACACTCTGCAAAGGTTGCACACTTTACCCACAATAATCGGGGAACTTCCATGTCATCCACAACTTGCGGTACATCACATACCTGAGGTAAGCACCCGAACTTTCCCATGGTGATACTAAACAAAGAATCCACTCATTGGCGCCATTCCCCATGATACATCACGCATATAATCCATCAGGGCACGCAACGATGTGCCCGGTGCCTGTAAAGATAGCGCATGGCCTTCCACTTCCAAGACGACCCCGTCTCAAGAGTAACCTCTTCACTCTTGCACTAGTAATGTGGGCTCCCTGCTAGCACCATCCATAGTAATCAACAAAGCCCCATCCCATAAAGGGTATTGTGGTCGTACATGTAAGGTTGGAATAACGGTCGCAACTTACACCAATCCATTTTCGAAAGCCACACACACTCACTTGCTTCGGTACACAACTTCTTTGTCAAGTGGTCACCCAACTTATCATCATCTCCCTCGGGCATTAGTGGCATCCGACGGGGTTTTCGAAAAGTCTTTGAAATCATTCCTTCCTTCCCATCACTATGCATAAATCTCATGCCACTTGCATAGCATCTATTAGCATCCTATCTACACCCACCCGCATAACCCTCATAAGGTGGTAGGGTCATGCACGATGCAAGTGTCAATGGTAAAAGTATCGGAGGCAACCCACCGAAGGGGGAACACCACATCATGATCAATCATCCGAACAACAAGTGCTATATGTCATGCATGAAAAGTTTCTTAACATGGTCAAAGGGCTATTTGCCTGGCTCAACAAAGTCTCCGGGGTCTTCGAAGTCTTTGTGTCCAACTTCTTCGTCAAAAGCGCAATCTATCGTCACGAATAAAAGCGATAAAAATAAGCATCACACAAATACAGATCACACAAAACTACTGTTAAAAATGTGACCCTACTCTGATAAATACTAAAAGCTATACTAAAAATATTTGTCTAGGGTTTTGAAGTTAAAAAGGTTTTCAAAAATATTTAAAACAGGGGCTGATATTGCCAAATAGGTGTTTTAAAATAAAACAATATATAAAAGATTTTCAAATATTTTTACAAGTGGCACTAATAAATTCTAAGGAATATCTAAGAATTTAGGTGGAAAACTAATTGGATTTAGATTTATTTTGTGTCGTGAGGGAGTTTTGGAAATCAAACAGAAAAAAGAAAAAGAAAAGGGCACTGTGTCCTCCTGGGCCAGAAGCACCCAGCCGAGCCAGCCCAAAGAGGGAACCGGCCCAGGGCGAGGCGCCGCGCGCGACAAGTTTATTTTTAATCCTGTCCGCGGGCCCTACTTGACAACTAGAGAGGGGGAGGGTGAGGGGATGATAGGTGGGCCCCACCTGTCATCCCTCTCCTCGTGACAGGGAGCAGGGAGGCTCACCGGCGGGGTTCCAGGCCGTGATGGCTCGAGTGGAGGGCATCGGCATGCTCAGGGGCCTCCCGCGTGTCGGTGGGTGGCCGAGGGGGCCGCCAGGGTAGAGGGAATCGCCGGCACGGGAGAAACCTGCACGACGGCGAGGGTTCAGCTTGGGTTCAAGCTCCCAAGCACGGGGGCGAGGGGGCTGGAGAAGAGAGTGAGGGGTGAGCAGCGGGAGCTCGTGGAGCGCTTTATATAGGCGGGCACCGGTTCACCGAGGGCGTGGTGCGCCGGTGATGATGGCGTGCTTGGTCGAGGGCGCGGGGAAGGGAGAGGGCTTGTCCGGGGCGTTCGTGGAGTCGGTCTAGGCCAGGGGAGAGAGGAGAGGAGCAGGGGAGCACGCACGTGTGACCTCCGTGGTTGGCCGGCTTGGGCGGCCGCGGCGCGTGCGAGAGGGGCCAGAGGAGGGAGAAAGAGGAGGGGGGACAAGGGCGGCGTGTTGCAGATGCCGAGATCCCTTGGTAGGCATGCTAGGGAGGCCCGAGGTGGTCGGGGGGCGCTGGGCAGAGGCGGCTACAGTGCGGGAGCGCACTATAGGACGCTCCATAGCGCCCATATGGCGTGCCCTGGCATAAAATATGCCCACCCGTGTGTCCTCTAGTGTCTTGGGGTTACTGGAGATGCCCATGGGCTCGGAGAAGCTAGGGGAGGCTAGGAAAGAAAATAAATGGGGAGAGGAAGTCCTTGATATGGTAAACCAGAGGGGTAAATGTGGGTTTTACCCCACTTACCCATTAATCCTTGGCCAGAGAATTTTACTGGGGGTGAAAGGCAACACCAGATAGGTTTGGTAAAATTTTGGTGGCAAGGGAAATAGTAGAGGTGGAGAAAATGATGGTGTCTAGAATTGACCAGAAGGTGTTTGATGAGGTTTAGGAGAAGCAAATGGACCTTGCTTACCCTGAGATTTGATAGGATCAAATGGTGGTTAGAAATAGGCTGGATCACTAAGTTTGAGCTCAAATGAGCAAAGTTGACAATGGAAACTTTGTGAACCCTAGAAACTAAAAGAATCAGGTTTCTGTAGATCTAGTTATGCTAGGCTTTTACCCTTGATGCAACACTTAGTGTAGCATCATTATTTGGTGATTAGAGCATGTCCACAAAGTTCGGGGACAAGGGGAGAAACTTCACAATGTAAAGTTGTTCTAATTTGAATCTGGACAGGAAGGGTTTTGGGATGGTTTGATAAACCAAATCAACTTAGATTGAGATGAAACTTTGCAGGATCATCACTTATGATAGTATTGACTTGCTGGACTTTTCCTGTAATTTAATGAGAATATTTATTATAGAAATATTTCAAAAGCTTGATTTGAACAGAAACGGTTTTGAGGGGTTTTGCCCATGATTTGAACATGCCCATGTGTTGAAACTCATATATATGGAAAATATATGTCCACTGAGTTTCCCTAAATTTTCTAAAATATTTTGAAATCATTTACATATTTTTTCCTTGTGAAAAACTATTTCAGGTCTTAAGGAAAAGCCTTTAAATAAAATATTAAAATAATCTTTAAAATTAATATTTGGTGGTTTTGGGAAGTCATATATGTAGTAGGTTTGAAATAAACCCTTTGGGGAAGAAGGATCCACCCAATTTGAGGACTTGCACTGCAAACCTCAATTCACGGGTTTTTCAAGACCTAATTTGGATAAATCCTTTTTGATCAAAATAGTTTTGGGCACTATTCACATGGCATGATCATTGGGCAAGAAGTTTGGGTCAAGGAAGATGAGTATGAAGAGGGATAGAATCTAAGAGTGCGATAAACCACAATCAACAAGCAATCAAGCAAAAATTCAAGCAAGCAGAATCATTGAAAAAGTTTTAATTGGCTCCAAATTTTATAAATCCAAACATGACAAGGTGATACAAACACAGGGTGTGACAGAATTGATGGTCCCTGAGTTATTCATGATGTTCGACACCATGAAGGTAGAAATCAAGAAGGAGCATCAAGTGTTGATGGTTAGTAAAACCACTCGTTTCGAGAAGGGCAAGGGTAGGGAGGGAAACTTCATGGATGCCAAGCCAGTTGCTGCTGCAGTGAAGAAACCCAAAGTTGAACCCAAACCCGAGACTAAGTGCTTCTATTATGAGGAGAACGGTCACTGAAGGGGAATAACCCTACATACGTGGTAGATAAGAAGGCTGACAACGTCAATAGAAGTATATTTGATATACATATTATTGATGTGTACCTTACTACTACACCTAGTAGAACTCGGGTATTAGATACCGGTTCAGTTACTAAATGTTAGTAACTCGAAATAATAGGTAGGGAATAAACGGAGACTAGCTAAGGGTTAGGTGATGATGTGTGTTGGAAGTGTTTTCCAAAGGTTGATGAGATCACCATCACATGCTCCCTTTACCCCCGGGATTAGTGATGAACCTAAATAAATGTTATTTGGTGTTTGCATTGAGCATCAAGGTGATTAGATTGTGTTTATTGCAATACGATTATTCATTTAAGACAGAGAATAATGGTTATTCAGTTTACATGAATAATACCTTCAATGGTCATGCACCCACTGAGAATGGTTTATTGAGTCTTGATCGTAGTAATAGACATGTTCATAACATTGATGCCAAAAGATACAAAGTTAATAATGATAGTACCACATACTTGTGGCACTGCTGCTAAATGTCATAATGGTGTAAAGCGTATGAAGAATCTCCATGCTGATGGATCTTTGGACTCATTTGATGTTGAATCGATTGAGAGATGCGGACCATGCCTCTCGGGCAAGATGACTAAGGACCCTGTTTTCCGGTATGATGGAGCGGGCAAGTTGAGGGAGTCCTCGACTAAGGGGTCCTCGGGCCGACGACCTATCTCTTCATAGGCCGGCTTGGTGGGCCATTCTATGATTGTCGTAGGAAGGGCCGAATACATTGAGAGCCCACATTCCAGAAGGAAGTCCCAAAGGCCCGTCCTGCACTCCAAGTCAAGATAAGGAAATTGGCATCTCCATCCTCGAGAGGAGACCTACCATGTGTAAACCCTAGTACCCTATGGTGTCTATATCAACCGGGAGGGTTGTCACACCCTGTGTTTGTAGCACATTGATATGTTTGGGTTTATAAAATTTGGGGCCAACTAAAACTTTTTCTGAGTGTATGTGCTTGTTTGAAATGATGTTTCCTTGCTTGATGATTGTGTTATATGGCACTCCTAGATTCTATTCCACTTCATATTTATCTTGCTTGACCCAAACCTCTTGCCCAATGATCATGCCATGTGAATAGTGTCCAAAACTATTTTTATCAAATTTTGTTTTAACCAAAAATGATTTATTCAAATTAGGTTTTCAAAACCCCCTGAAATGAGGTTTGCACTGCAAGTCCTCAAATTGGGTGGATTCTTCTTCCCCAAAGACTTTATTTCAATCCTACTATATATAAGACTTTCCAAAACCAACAAATACTAATTTTAAAGATTACTGTTATATTTTATTTAAAGGCTTTTTCATAAGGCTAAAAATCGGTTTTCATAAGGAAAAAATATTTAAAAGCTTTGAAAATATTTGAGAAAATTTAGGGAAACTTAGTGGGCATATATTTTCCATATTTATGAGTTTCAACACAAGGGCATGTTCAAATCATGGGCAAAACCCCTCAAAACCCTTTCTGTTCAAATCAAACTTTTGGAATATTCCTATAATAAATATGCTAAATAAATACCAAGAAAATTCCAACAAGTCAAACCTATCATAATTTATGATCTTGCAAAGTTCCATCTCAATTCAAGTTGATTTGGTTCATCAAACCATCCCAAAACCCTTCCTGTTCAGATTCATATTTGAGCAACTTTACATTGTCAAGTGTCCCCCCGTGACCCCAAACTTTATGGGGATGCTCTAATGACCAAATAGTGATGATACACTAAGTGGTGCATCAAGGATAAAAGCCTAGCATCACTAGATCTATAGAAATATGATTCTGTTAATTTCTAGGGTTTATCAAGTTTCCTTGGTCAACTTTTCCCACTTGAGCTCAAACTTGGTGAATCCTTTCATTTTTACCTAGCCCTTGACCCTGTTGAATATCTCAGTAGTATGGTAAAATTTTCTTGCCGAAACCCGGTCAAACACCTTCTTGTGAAATGGTAAAACCACCATTTCCACCCCTCTCTCTTTTACCCTTACCCCCAACTTTTTACCACAACCTCTTGTGGATGCCTTGTACCTCTAGTAAAACCCTCAGGGGAATAGCTCAATGATTTGAGGGGTAAAACTGACATTTGCCCCCCATTAGCATCTTTTTCTACCCCTCTCCCCCTTTCCTTCTACCCTAAGGCTCCTCTAGAGCCCTCCCTAGCTTCACCTAGCCCTTGGGCATCTCCAATATCCCCAAGACACAACAATACATATGGGTGGGCATATTATATGCCAAGGCTTGCCATATGGGCGCTCTGGAGCGTGCTACAGTGCGCTCCCGCACTGTAGCCAGCCCTGCCCGGCGTCGCCTGATAGCCTCGGGGCTCCCCAGCGTGTCCCCCGTGTCCCCCTTGACGTCCGCAATGCGGGTGCTGCTCGGGCCCCTCCTCTCTCCCCTCCTTCATGCGCACACGGCACCGCCCAAGCTGGCCAATGGCCGCGCTCGCATGTGCACACCTCCGGTCCCCCTCCTGGCTGCCCTTCCCTTCTCCTGGGCACGGACTGAGTCCACGAACCCCCGAGACACAGCCGGGAGCGCCCCCATGGCCTGTGGCGACGACAACATCCTTGCCGGTGCAACGCGCCCCACCTATTTAAGCCCCCCCGCTCCTCCTGCTTCTCTCTCCTTGCTCTCCCCTTCCTCTACAGCTCCCTTGTGCCCAGCCCCTTCGCCCCTGTGGACGGGAACCCGTGGCTAAAGCAAACCCTTGCCTCCGGCGGGCATCCCCCTCGCCGGCATGGCCCTCTCCCCTGGCGACCCCCTCGGCCACCCACCGACGCACGAGGGCCCACTAAGCGTGCCGTTCCAGCCGCCGCGGCCTGGAGCCACTCCGGTGAACCCCCTCCGCTCCTGTCGTGAGGAGAGGGATGACAGGTGGGGCCCACCTGTCATCCCCTTGCGCCCCTCCTCTCTCGCTGGCAAGCAGGGCCTGCGGGCAGGTTTAAAAATAAACCTGCCGCGCGCGGCACCTCGCTTGGGCTGGATTCTCCCTATGGGCTGGTTCGGTTGCTATGCTTTGGCTCGAAGGGCATAGTAGCTCTTTTCCTTTTTCTTTTTCTGCAACTTCCAAAATTCGCACAGAGCCCAAATTAATTCCAAATCCAAATATTCTTCCACCTTAAATCTTGAAATAATCCATAGAATTTATTAGTGCCATTTGTAAAAATGTTTGAAAACATTAAATGTACTATTTTAATTTAAAATCCCTATTTAGCATTCTAGGCTCCTGTTTTAAATAGTTTTGAAAATCTTTTTGATTTGAAAAATCTAGAAAAATATTTTTAGTATAGCTTGTGGTATTTATCAGAATAGGGTAGTATTTTTTATAGTAGTTTGTGTGCTCTGTTTTTGCATGTCGTTTATTTTTATCGCTTTTATTCGTGACGATAGATTGCGCGGTTGACGAAGAAGTTGCACCCGAAGACTTCGAAGACCCCGGAGACTTTGTTGAGCCGGGCAAGCAGCCATTTGACCAGGACTATGAACACTTTTATTGCATGGGATATAGCACTTTATTTTGTGGTATTGATCATGACGGTGTGGTGTCCACCTTAGTGGGATGCTTCCGATACTTTGTCGTTGACACTTGCATCGAGCATGACCCTACCACCTTATGAGGGTTATGTGGGTGGGTGTAGATAGGATGCTAGTAGATGGTACGCAAGTGGGATTGGGAATTATGCATGGTGATGAGACATAAATGATTTCAAAGAATTTTCAAAAACCCCGTCGGGTGCCACTAGTGCCTGAGAAAGTTGTGTGTGTGTGTGTGTGTTTTCGAAAACAGATTAGATTTATGGTCTGCTATCCATCCCAACCTTACATGTGCAACCATGTGTTATCCATCCGCCTGCTCCAACTCCCGTTAATCTTCACAGTGCCGAGTCCTAGGTGGAAACACGAGGATCTTCTTGACCCGCGGCTCGTGCAGGTCCTGGTCAGGCTAGCGGAACTGAAGAAGGCGGGTGTGACAATGGCGATGGTGGTATGGGAGTTCTCCCGCCGGTGAATTGCTCCTGTTCTGCGCCATTCCCACCCGATGTGGTCTTTCGCAGGCCCTCATGACTCCATGAGGCTCCTTCTAGTGTGCTGCGCAAACTCCTTCCTTGCCTGACCGGCGAGGAACCGGATGATCTCCCCCAGGACGACCTCCCCTTGTGCAACCACAAGGATGGGGAAACCCTTACCCGGACGATGTCGTGCTTCGATGAGTGGGGGTTTCTTCCTTCGGAGGGAGCGGGTACCCAAGGCGATCCCCCAAAGAGGGACTGGGATCCTGGGTGTCCTGAGGCCGCGACTTCTCCTTTGGTCAAGGTGGGGCGTCCTGCGTCGCCCATTTCTCGGGCTCCGGCTACGGCCCAGCCCGGGGATGAGGATGACACCCCGTCAGTGAAGGTGGCCGCCGCCTCCGCTGTAGGGTGCCTAGCGTCAGACGCTGAAACGTCGTCCCCAGGCCCCCGCTCTCGCTGGAAGAGGAAGGGGCCCAGGGGCAGTCGCTTCCCAGCATCGTGGGTGCCGATGAAGAGGAAGTGGATCGTCATGGATGAGTAAGCGTTAGTGCCCCCTCAGCCTTCCCTAGGAGTGCTCCTTCTGAATTTCTGTTCCACAGGTTCTCCCTTGACGAAGGGAGAGATGTGTCATTGCCTCCGCCTCCTGAGGCTACCAGGCCCATCGTGGCCCTGCCTTCCGCGGGCTATGGAATTCCGTGCAGAAGGGTGCCCATACTCGAGCTCCTGCGGCCCTCGAGAGGTCCAGAGCGCGAGCTTCCTGCGACCTTCTTCATATGTGGCCTCCAACTTCTTGGGGAGGGGCTATGTCCCCCGCTGACGGTCTTCTTTGCGAATGAGTTGTGTCGTGCCCTTGGGCCCTCCTCGAGTGAAAACGCGGGTCCTAGGGGGTACGGCTTCCTCCTGGGGAGGAATGGGAGGAGTCCCCAGCCTCCGGGCGCATGTCGGGGTCATGCGACCCTCTCATGCCTCCCCTACTAGTCCAGGGGAAGGCGGAGATCCTAGTTGTGCCCTGGAGCTCGCAAGTGATAGAAGCGCTGTGCGGCATGGTTTACTCCAAACCTCAGTGAACGTGCTAGGGTGCCTGGGGGTGGAGCTCGCCAACACCGACACTCGTCTTGAGACAGAGGGCCAGCACCTCACACGGGAATGGCACTTTTTTGGGGACGCCATAAATCTCGGCCACCTACAACGCGAGTGAGGGAGTCCTGGATTAAGGGGTCCTCAGGAAGCCGTCCTATTCTTATGGGCCGGACTATGTGGGCTACTTACCGAACACTGGGAGATTTGAAGGCCCAGTCGCCAAGATAGAAGATTTGATAAGCACGGCTTGCGCTCCACATTTGATGTAGCAAATATTCATGTTTATCTCTTCGGCATATAACCAATCATGTGTAAACCCTAGGCATCCTTGGCGTCTATATAAGCAGGAGGGTATTAGTGTATAGGGACAGAACAATTCATCTAGGGTTAGCTATTCGATCTAGGGTATTACCTCCATAGGAGGGCGCAAACCTAGGTAAATCTGTGTCCCCTTCGTCTTCTGTTACCAATGATTCTAGTCTCATAGTTCGGGACCCCCTACCCGAGTTCCGTCGGTTTTGACACCAACATTGGTGCTTTCCTTGAGAGTTCCTCCGTGAGCAAGATAGAGTCGATGTTTTGCCTTGTCATCAATGAAGAGGTCCGTAACATAGACACTTTCCTCGTCGGACAGATCTTCGCCTTCGCCAGCGTTGTGCTGCATGCTGAACCCACTGGCCATCTAGGCTGTGTTGAGAGCTTCGCCCCTGATCGAGAGGTCAGATTCCAAAACTTAGAGTTCTCCATAGACTCTCGGGGTGACTTGTCGTTAACCGAGATAGCAGCTTCACCTGTAGCCCTCGAGGATTCTAAGGCTTTAATATCGAGCCCCTTCTTCGGACATGCCAATGGGGTCACCCATGGCGACGGGCCGAACTCCTATCCTGGTCCGGCCATTGAGCCAGATGACCAGACACGTGTTCTTGACGAACACTCCCCATGTCCAGATGCCTTGGAGGTTAACTCCGTAAATCCCAAATAGCTGGATCCGATCGGGCCCTCAGCGGTTGATGAGGCCCTAGATCGGATCTCGTCGATGAAGATCACCGACGATCTAGGTCCGACCAATGCTCAGTTCGGTTATGGTGTGGGTCAGGAAGAATTTTTCCTCCCATCCACCATCCACTTGATAGCCACTGTCGAAGATTTAACCGACATGCTAGACTATTTCTCTGAGGAGGCAGAATACATGGACGAAGAAGACCGTGCTCCCACCCCCGATGACACCAGGAGGTGGGCCGCCACTTACACATATGATGTCTACATGGTAGATACTCCTGCCACTAACGGCGACAATCCGCCTAATAACAATGGCGACAAGCCGGGCGACACGGTGTCAAGGCGCCGAAAACCACATAGCAGTCCAAAGGCAAAAAGGGAAGGAAACCTATTATCAGCAATAGGGATGGTAACACCCCTGCTAACCATAGCAATCCCAATATCCCCGAACACCCGTTAGAGGGTCTGGAAGGGCCTAAGGACCAAAACAACACTGATCACTTCAACACTTCCGAAGATGATAACTACCTTCCCCCTGTTGAGGAGGAAGATATACCGGAAGTCAATGACTTGTACATCCTTGATAACCTCGAAGATCAAGAAGAAATCAGGCAATGACTCATAGTAACGGCTCACAGCTTCAAAGCTAAAGAACGACAACTCAAAGCCGAACATGATGACCTCAATGATAATTGGACGAAAGACCTCTCAGCGGAGGAAGTGTACGGCACCAGATGACCTCAATGATAATTGGACGAAAGTCCTCTCAGCGGAGGAAGTATACGACACCAGTCTGTCGAACCAGCCTAAAAGCTACCCATGAAGGAGGCTGCTATCGCAATTCGATGACGATCTCACTGATACTCCGTCTCTGAACTGTACTTCATACCACAAGCATGACCGCCCCCCTCGTGGTCGAGACAGGATGGCGGACGACACTAGTTACATATCGGCAATGCCTCAAAGTTGGGGTAGGGAGCCATTAGAGCCCAATGAAAGGTTCGACCTGCGAGATGACCTGGATCACAAAGCAGGCCATACAAGATCCATCTACGGATCTAGAGAGTACTCACCCGATAGACGGGGTGGGTACATACCATGGTTCAAACAAAACAACAGGGTCCGAGAGCGCAACCGGACCCATACAGACGTCGAATGCAGGCACGACATAGCACTGGTCAGAGGCGCCGCTCGCCCATTGTGCTTCATAGATGAGGTAATGTGACATTAGTTGCCCGAGGGGTTTAAACCTGTGAATATAGAACAGTATGATGGGACTATTGACCCAACCATATGGATTGAGGACTTCCTCCCCTATATCCACATGGCGCAAGGAGACGATCTCCATGCCATCAAATATCTACCTCTTAAGCTTAAGGGGCCAGCTCGGCATTGGTTAAACAGCCTACCTGAAAACTCCATTGGATGCTGGGACGATCTTGAAGATGTGTTCCGCTCTAACTTCCAGGGAACCCATGTCCGCACACTGGACTCTTCCGATCTCAGCAACATCATCCAGAAGCCCAGCGATTCTGCTCGGCAATTCTGGTATCAGTTCTTGACTAATAAGAACCAAATTGTCAACTATATGGATGCTAAGGCCATAGCCTCCTTCTGGCACAATATTCGGGATGAATGGCTGGCCCGCCAGCTAGGCCAGGACAAACCTCGGACCATGTCCACCATTACCTCCCTCATGACCCGCTTTTACATGGGCGAAGACAATTGGCTAGCAAGACGCAACAATTCTGAAGATCCCATGCCATCTGAAGCCCGGGATGGCAACGGAAAACCAAAGCGCAATAAGAATAAGCACCGACACAATAATAGCGATGCTGTTGACACGGTTGTAAATGCCGAATTCCTTAACCCTCGACATGGGCAGCGGAAGAAGCCTCCTAAAGGGAATCACAACGGACCCACTCAACTGGAGAAGATCATGGAAAGGCCTTGCCAGATCCATGGGACTTCGAAGAAGCCCGCAAACCACACATACCGCAACTGTTGGGTGTTTAAACAGGCTAGCAAGATACCACCCAATGACCAAGGCAAAAGCTCTCGCAGCAAGGATGAGGATGAGGCTCGGGGTCCAATTGGTGGCGGACAGAAGAATTTTCCTCCCGAAGTCAAAATGGTGAATATGATATACGCCACCCATATACCTAAGAAGGAGAGGAAGCGCGGCCTTCGGGAGGTCTACGTTGTGGAACCCGTATCCCCGAAGTACAACCCATGGTCGGCATACCCGATCACATTTAATCGGCGCGATCACCTGACCAGTATCCGTCACGGAGGTTCAGCGTCCCTCATCCTAGACCCCATTATAGATGGGTATCATCTCACAAAAGTCCTAATGGATGGAGGAAGTATCCTTAACCTTATTTACTCAGATACGATCAAAAAGATGGGCATAAATCCGTTAAGGATAAACCCAATAGCCCTACCTTCAAAGGAGTGATCCCAAGCGTTGAGGCCTGATGTACGGGTTCCATAACCCTGGAAGATGTGTTCGGCTCGCCCGATAACTCTCGCAGCGAAGACTTGATCTTTGACATTATGCCCTTCTGCAGCGGCTATCACGTGCTGCTAGGTCGGATAAGTTCGCTCGTTTCAACGCGGTCCCACACTACGCATACCTCAAGCTCAAGATGCCGGGCCCCAAGGGATCATTACAGTTAACGGCCATACAGAGCACTCCCTTAGAACTGAGGACTATGCACTGGCCCTAGCGACCGAATTCAGCTACAACAAAGATCGACAAGTTCCCACATCTGCCATAAAGGCAGGCAAGGATGGGAAGCGAGTTCGGCTTCAGACCGAAAACTCAGATCCATCCTCCTACCTTCAATATGGACTCGCCCCCCATCGCACAACCATAAGACCAGTAAAGTATGTGCCGAGGAGGCACAATTTGGCACTTAAGATTCCATGGGTATTGGTGGGGAAAAAAGATGGGTGTTCGGCTGGCCCGAACCTCTACCATCAACATGTCTTCGGAACAAATGCAGGTGCTCCTAAAAGAGCCTGCCTATGGCATGAAGCGCACCTACAATTCGGCAGCCTCTCAAGACTTGTTTGTAAGATCCGTCCGCGGAACACTAAAACCCACCAAGGTGCATCTAAGAGCAGAAGTCAACTAGCAATGGGGCATATCGAGGATGTCAGGTTATCAATTGAAGACCCTTGGTACAACAACTCCTCTATATTTTATTTCTTTCACATACCTGTAAACAGTTGTTTCGGCAATCCGAGCTATAAGAGTTGTTGAGAAAAATGTTAATTGCATGGCACATGTTTGCCTCATCTGTCCTTTTTTCGGCGCATATTTCTTCCTCTCTCCCTCTTCTCGTGGACCTTTTTGGTATGATGCGAGGTAACCGGCTAATAGACTCGGGGCTCGAGTTTAAAAGCAAATCGCCTTATCTCTCATGTGTTTGGTGTCTTGGTGTTCACTTTATATGCATCGGTTCCGAACTACGTCTTTGGTAAATAAGTTGGGTTGCCCGGTTCCTATGCTTGCTTGCCCCCTTTACGTTCCGCTCATTTGGCTAAAATGGCAAAGGGAGCACCCCTGTGATTGTGCTTCCGGATAGTCTGGTCAAGCACCTTAGGGGAGAAAGACGAAAACGACTATCATAGTATGCGAGATCCGGTCTGTGAACCCCGAGTTGGAAGTATTATACTTCAATCCTTGTAAGCAGTTATTCCGTGTTATACGAGGAACTTGCCCTTTGTGCAAAATTTTTGATACCGGCTTTGGCCATAGTTCGTCCGAACATCACAACACTTCGGCGGATAATCATACGCTTCCTGTAGTCCTTTTCGCGCCCCGATGGCTAAGTGAAATAAATAAATCACTATAGTCTGATTGCCTTTTCTGCCTCACTGTACCGCGTTCGAGTTCTGATAATTCGGCTAAGGGACATAGTGCATTGGCATAGACACCCCATGTAATATCTACATGGGGATGAAGCCGACAACTCGCATCTTTTAGTATTAAACAACCACATAGGAGTTATAAAGGAATGCAAAACCATATAAGAACAAATACTAATATCATCAAAAGTTTGGACAAGTCTTCGGACGCGTTACAGTTCATCCAAATAAATGATCGCCCAGACACTGGAACGCTATCACCTAAGCACTCTCCATCACTCCATCAAAGTACATCTCGCAGCGTCTATGCTCTTTCCCGGGAGGCGGCGGGGCGGTGGATACCTTCCAGCCTCGGCCAGTGTGCCTTCACCCTTGTGGGGGCCATCCGGACTCCCTCGATGGAAAAGGAGCGCTTGACGGTGTCGAGACGGGGTGAAGCAGCTATCAACCTCTGCACCAGGCCAAAGTAGCTGCCTGGTAGGGCCTCGCCGGGCCATAAGCGGATACAGAGATCCATAATGGCCGGCTCCACCATCTGGTCTAGCTCCATCAGCTGTTTCAGCTACTCCAAAAGAAGAGGAGGACACTCAGGGGCTCCAAACTTTGCCCAGAACAACCGAGCTTCATCTCCTTCTCCCCACGAGGCGAACAACTGATTGGCGTCCGCCACACTCTTTTGGAGATCCGACGATGCGCCTGAGGATCGCCACACTCGGGTAAGCAATGCGAATTTGCTATCCCCGAATACGCACTTTAGTGAGTACGACTTACCATATGCTATGTCCTTTGCTTGGCGCACTTTCTCCTCGTAGAACCATGTGTCCATCCGCTCCTTCTCGAGTTTGGTTTTCAAAGTGGAAAGTTTGGCCGAGCCCGCCTTATTCTTCTTCTCCAAGGCCTTGCATCTATCACTAGCATCCTTGCGCTCTTGATGGAACTCTGCCACGCGAGCCTCAAGGCTTGCCACTGGTAGCTCGCATGGCAAAAGTGGTAACATTCGTTTCTTTAGCATCCGCCCTCTCGGAGGCCGCTTCATCCTTCACGCGCTGGAGCTCGGCCTTGAGCCTCTCCATCCCCTTCGCCCAGGCTGCGCATATATTATACAAGGTGAAAAAATCTGCATTGACAGTATTCGGACGATAGAGTTCAGACAAAGGCGTTTAGATTCTGTTTTGACATTCCTTGAGCCTCGTCGAATGTTTGGGTAAGGGCCTCAACTTCGTCTTCGGAGCCCTTAAGTTTCTGATTTAGCTCGTCCAGCTCGGCGCCATTTCTCGCCGCCGTCGATGACGAAGCATGCATTACACACACAGTTGATATATTATATGGGTTCTCAATTCCCAAATAATAATCAATCCGATCATATGTTGAGTTATTCTAACATGTCAGACACTTAAAGTGTATCTAGTTCGATATCAGACACATGAGTGACCCCTAGGTGAGGTTTTTCACCTCACCTAGGGATCGGGGGCTGCCATGTATAAATGTGAATAAATAGAAACTTTGCAAATAAGAACATCGGGTGACTTACATGAAAACCCATAAGGAGGCCTTTGAAGGCCTCCTTCAGTCCCTGTCAACGGAGTGGATGCTCTGCAATACCGCACCCATAAGGGTGCGGTGATCCTCGGGCATGGAGGCACTCGATAGAGCCTCCTCCATGACCGACCACCTATTGGTCGGTGGTGCCGGTGATGATCGGATATCCCAATCACCTATCAGGGATTGAACTGTTGCCTTTGGAGGCATAGTGCGCTCCATAGATGTTCTCGGAGGGAACTGAGCACACGCTCGTCCGGCCTCCTCGTTGTCCGGGAGGGGTGTTGCCCCCCGATCTTCAGTGACCGAGGCGTCAGCCTCGGCCATGGTAAGGTCTCCCCCATCGTCACCGTTGTCCTGCTCCATAGGTGCGTGCCAGGACGAAACCTCCATGGCATCCCTCATGGCGCCTGGTGTGGTGGGATGCGAGGCATCCCCGCTCTCCGCCAGTTTGGCAAACGGGTTCTCCCCGTCCGGTCTCACCTTGTTGGGGATGATGTGCAGGGGGTTGCGAAGCCAATAACATGCATGTTAGCAAGCTCTAAATCTATTCGTAATGAATGGGAGGGTCTTCGGATCCTAACCTTTTCGGAGGGGGCTTGACTCATAAGCTCCTTCACGGAACCTCCTCAAGGTCTTCGAACCCGGTGTATGAGTCCAAACTATCGTCGGACAAAATCACCCTCGCGCGACGCGCCCTCTTTAGGACAGGAGGAGGGACCTGCTACGGAGCGTCCGAAGATGCCGCTCTCTTCCTAGCATGGGGGGATTACCTCCCCCATCGCCCTCGACCTCGGCCTCTGCCTCTTCCTCCTCTTCTTCTTCTTCCTTTGCCTCAGCCACCTCCTGATTCGAGGAGGCGGGGGTATCCTCGGATGTGGAGTCAGGCTGATTCCAGAAGCGGATATTAGCCTGGCCTGGCTTCTTCTTCTTCTCTTTTTTCGTGGGATCCTCATAAGGCTTTACCACGGGCATTTTTGCTAACAGCCCGATCCGCTCGTCTTTGGGCTGAGGAGTCGGACTGTTAATGTTGATGCCTTTTTTCAGCCATCTCTCCAAAGGCAGATCGGAAAAGGGGTTATGAAATCTCCTTAGGTAATGAAACCGACCAAGCTAGGATGTATCGTACCTTGGATTCGGGCTTGGTGATGTGCCGACCCTTGTCCTCCGTCCCGGATGGCCAGCTCTTCTGTGATTTAAAGAGCGCCTTCCACAAATTCTCCCACGTAGTGCGGAAGAGATTCCAGACTGTGGGCTCGGTGTCGAGCTCACAAGCCCATAGGGGAGTGTCCCAAAACTGGCAGGGGAGGATGCGTCTTCGGAGCATCACCTGGACCACATCGGTCAACTTGGTGCTCTCCTCGACCATGGAGCAGACGCGCTTCTGCAAGTCGCTTACCTCCTTGCCTGGTCCCCAGACGAGGGCCTTTTGGATCCATGAAGCGAGTCTGGTGGGGGGACCGGATCTGAATGCGGCGGAGGGATGCTGACCTTCTTCTTTTGGTTCGGTGTCAATAAGGGTGCCCGACGGCCACCCAAGGCGGGTGAGCTTGCTGATGATGACCCCGCTGCAATTTGCGTGCTTGCCATCGACACACCTGGGCTTGATGTTGAACACCTGAAGCCAGAGCCCCAAGTATGGCTCGATGCGCAGGAAGGCCTCGCAAACGAGGAAGAACGCTGAGATGTGCATGATGGAGTTTGGCAGGAGGTCATGGAAGTCGAGGCCGTAGAAGAACATCAACCCCCTGACAAAGGGGTGAAGGGGAAAGCTCAACCCCATGATGAAGTTGGGGATGAACACCACCCTTTCGCCTGGCTTGGGGGTGGGGATTACTTGGTCCTCCTCCGCTGCGCGGTGATGGATGTCAGCAGGGAGGTATCCGACTTTCTTGAGGTCCCGAATGTCCTCATCGGTCACCGTGGAGGCTTCCCACTTGCCGTTGGACCCGGAGACCGCCATTGGTGAGCTCGGAAGGGGAGGCGGAAGATTTAGATCTAGGCGTCGGAGGATCAGAGGCATTGGAGGCAGCAGAAGACAAGGGAGAGCGTCAATAGTCGCGGGTGTTTTCTTTCCCGTTTATGAGGTTTATCGTTTGACCACCCTCC
The DNA here is from genome assembly GCA_022496015.1 of Hordeum marinum. NCBI lineage: Eukaryota > Viridiplantae > Streptophyta > Magnoliopsida > Poales > Poaceae > Hordeum > Hordeum marinum. The sequence goes on along the minus strand of CM039675.1, from coordinate 179,066,187 downwards.
ACTACGCCACGAATGCCTCCACTTTCCGAGACATGTGCACAGTTGTGCATGCATGATTAAACATATCCCATGTGAATCGGAGCACAATCTGCGTGTTGATAGATCCTGCTAATGGAATGGCCTCGAACGGTGCATCGAGTCCCTATAACTGGCCTAGTGGTCTTGGTGGGCCGTGAACTTTCGTCGGATAGGTCATCAGGCAATGTTATCTTTTCTTCTCTGACGTTTGGCTTTCAAAGCTAACTTATTTCACAGTATTCGGACGAGCCGCTATTCAGAAGCTATTTGTCATCGGAAGCCAAACTTTGTTCGGCGGAAGGAACTTACCTCGCAAGTCGAAGAATTTGTTCGTGAATCAATTGGAGCTGAAGACCCTTGGCGTTGGAGGCAAGTTTGGGGGCTACTGAGGGAGTCCTGGATTAAAGGGGTCCTCAGGAAGACGACCTATTCATATGGGCTGGACTATATGGGCTACTTACCGAACACAGGGAGATTTGAAGGCCCAGTCACCAAGATAGAGGCTTTGAGAAGCACGGCTTGCACTCCACTTTTGATGTAGCAAATATGCATGTTTATCTCTTCGTCATGTAACCGACGATGTGTAAACCCTAGGCTTCCTCGGCGTCTATATAACCCGGAGGGTTTTAGGGTGTAGGGACAGAACAACTCCTCGAGGGTTAGCTATTCGATCTCGAGGTAGATCAACTCTATAACCCCCATATCATCAATCAAACCAAGCAGGACGTAGAGTATTACCTCCATATGAGGGCCCGAACCTGGGTAAATCCGTGTCCCCTTCGTCTCCTGTTACCATTGATTCTAGTCTCAAAGTTCGGGAGCCCCTACCCGAGATCCACCGATTTTGACACCAACAGCGAGCGCACCCACACAGACGCTGAGGGGTCCCTTGTCGCAGTGATGGAGGCCCAAGTTGCTGACAACCGACACAAGGCCTCGGAGGAGCACTTGGAGGAGCTTCAAGCCTCCAATGCTGCCTTGAAAAGGCGACTCCAGCTGCATAGGGCCACAGTTGACAACTTGATGATCGAGTCTCCCATTGGAGGTGCGCGACCCCACATACCCAAAGACGCGCTGACAATGGAGCCACTGGAGCAGAGCTTGGAGCGCGAGAGACTGGAGGTGAGGGAGCACAAGGTGTGCCTTGCCACTCACGAGGTGAAGGTTCAGAAGGAGATTGGTGACAAGGTGGCAGTGGTTTGGCACTCCCTCCTCCAGAATTATCGTGCAAAGTTGAAGCTGCAGGAGTCTCGTTTCTGGAGGAGACACAACCACATGAAAAGTGAGGCCGACGACCTCAGGAGATGGTTACATCAGGCGGAGCGACGCTAGAAAGCTGCGATGGATGCCTAGGCTGCTGCCGAGACCGAGCTGTATTCCCTCTATAGGCAGGTGAAGGGTGTCACTTCCCTCATTGAGAAGGCTTCGGACGAGGTAGATCGTGCCCGCATCCTTCTGTACACGCGCTCCAAGATGTTCCGATCCCTCAAGAAGAGGGCCCACCAGGCCTTGAGCAACATCTGCGACAAGAGCATCATGATCCCTCTCGTTGCTGACGATACCGAGAACTTGGGCTTCTTTTCCAGGGTTGTGGAGTGCCTTGAGGGGGGTGCAGGAAGACCCAAGAGCTCGTGGAGGAGAAGTGCCGCAAATTCCTCACGTGGGAGGCCTTGTGCACCTTCAACCATCTCCTTCGCCTCGATCCACACTTCGACTTTGAGGCAGCGCTCGCCCCCATGCCCGAAGTGATTCGAGGCACCCTTGTCGAATGGATGGAGGACCATGTGGAGGACTTGATAGAGGAGTTTTCTTCTGAAGAAATGGAGGACTATGATGAAGCCACGGAGCACGAGCCCGGCGGTGGTGGTGATGATCAGAGTGATGATCATGGCATGTCCCCATAAGTAGTGTTCATGTTTACCTGTCAGGGTTATGAGTGTGGCCCTGTGGCGACTTGAATGTTTTTTTGAGAAGACCTTTGAAGATACTCCTATATGACGTGATGCATAGCACCGTACTCTCTTTTCCCAAGAGTTCCTACTGACCCGGACGATTGTGTCGCGCGAGCACCCGAGCGTCTAGACCCGAGCGCCCGAGCGTCTAGACCCTAGCATGTCCCCCGTGTCCAGCCTCCACTTACCGGTCACGTGCAGGACAAGAAGGGGCCGGACATTGTCGAACTTCCCAAAGAAAGCGAGATGCAAAACGGAAATCGTTACCAAAAAGAATGGCGCCCCCTTTTTCCAGAAGAAAATCGCAAGAACTCCAAGTTTCATTCCAAAAGGCGGCAAATTCGAATACAGAATGGGCAAGGAACAACCGCGTTTGGCACCTAGGATAATTTTCGTCTTCGTCTCCCCCCAACGTGGAGAATAGGGCATCCATGTTGTGTGGGCATAGTCATTTGAGGACAATGTTGTCCGCCAGCATGGGGAAGGGGCCTTCCACTTGGGCGTGGGATGAAAACCCTTTGCCTCCTCGAGGGGATTCCGGGAGTATACAACTGTAGGATCAAAAGTAGGTCTAGAGGGGGGTGATTAGACTACTTGACCAAATAAAAGCTATTTTTTCCCAATTTTAATTCTTGGCAGATTTTAGAATTCATAATTTGTCAAGTGCACCCTACACATGCATGTCTAAGAGTATTGCAGCGGAAAGTAAAGACATTGCACATGTAAGTAAAGAGAGGGTAAGGAAAGAAAACACAATTGGTGACACGATGATTTTTCCCGTGGTTCCAATAGGTGCTGCAATCGTACATCCACGTTCATGGATTCGTCAGCCCATGGAGGGTAACGGTCGTGAGAGTCCATGGAGGGTTCTACCCATAGAGGGTTCCACGAAGAAGCAGCCTTGACTATACCATGACGGCCTATGCCCATGGAGGACTAAGCTTACTCGGGGTAGATCTTCATGAAATAGGCGATCTCCTGGCCCTTACAAACTTATTGGTTCACTCCACAACACGAAGTAGGAGGCTACCAAGCTGCACCTAACCAATCTTGGAGGCACCACCCTCCAATAGGTAATAGGCTCGGTAATGTCGATGAACTCCTTGCTCTTGTGCTTCAAGATGATAGACTCCTCAACACACAATCACTCTCTCACAGATATGGCTTGGTATCGGAGATGGGATTGGTGGTAACCAACTTGGGGAGGCTAGAAATCAAGATCCATATGGTTGGAGTGGAAGATCTTGACCTCAACGCAAGGCTAGGTGGTTCTCTCTCACAAAATTGATCGGATAGGTATGGCATGGTTTTGAGTGCTTCTCTTTTGAGTAGGTGGTGGTGAGGGGGTATATATAGCCATCCCCAAAAAGCCAACCATTACACACGAAATGACCAACTCGGTTATAGCTACATGTTAATCTCGGTGGTACCGAAGTGACCAAAAGGTGGCAACTTTTGAATCTCGTGGGGACCGATGTAGGAATCTCGGTTGCACTAATAAGGCGACCAACGATCAGCATGCCCATTCTCGGTGACGCCGATTCAAAAATCTTGGAGGGACCAAAACTGTGAACTTGCGTAGCAGAAAGTTGGCAGCCCAACTCGGTGGCATCGAAAGTAGAACCGGCTGTACCAAAGTGTTAGGGTTTAGCAGAGTCTGTCTCTAGTTTGGAATCGGTGCCACCAAATGTAGAATGTTCATTGCACTGATTTTGAGTGTTTGGCTTTGGACAGGCTTTGGTGGGAGAGATTTTAGGTGTCTTTGGTGACTATCACTTGTGCACATATGAGCATATTGTTCACCAACAAACCTTTACCCCCTTTTAATAGTATTGCCTTTCCTATGGACTCAAGGTGATTTCTCACAAATATAAAATGTAGAGTCCTCTTGCTTGAAACTTTGCCAATCAATTTCCTTGCATCTTGGGGTGTTCCACAATCTCTTTTCCAACCCATCATTGAACTTTTCCTAAAATATACTTGATGGAAGTATTAGTTCAATGACATATATGTTGTTATGAATTACCAAAACCACCAAGGGAGCAAATGTGCTTTCAATCTCCTGCTTTTTTGTAATTGATGACAACATATAGATCAAAGCTTCAACATATGATATAATCAATGAATATAATCGACGCTTTGAGAAGTATGTGATAAGCAAGAGCTCCCCCTAAATTTGTGCATTGTTTTGGATTTGCGTTTGAATGCAAATGCACAATCAATTAGGTACATGGGGCACTTCTTCCATGTCACATACATCTTGGTGGTGTGCGAGAATAATTAGAGTGAACATCATAGCACAACACTTACAAGCAATGTAGACAGATCATCTCATAAAGCATTAAGATGATAGGAAGTAGTAGCATCACATAAAAAGTGTATCACAAGCAACCAAAAGACAATTGTTTTGTTTTTGAAATGTAATAAACACCAAAACACTCTCTCACTCGAAGCCCTAAAGATCTATATACATTTCTCCCCCTTTGGCAACAAGTTACCAAAAAGTTCAAAGGCATATGTCTATGCGTTCTTGGGCTGATCTCCTCCGGTTGTTGATGAAGGAGTCGAGAGAACAGCATCGGCGAAGGTATCTACAGATGTCGTGGACGGAGTTGGAGTAGCGGCTGGAGGAACAGGAGCTGATGGAGCAGGAGCTGAGGTGACAGCAGCAGAAGCTGATGAAGAGGGCCTCAAGTCTAGAGCTGGCACAGTGGCTGCTCTAGCCTGAGTAGGAAACTGTGTGCCTGTCGTGAGAGGTGATCCATCCTCATCATCATCTGAAAAAGTGGTGTGAGGAAGTGGCACGGAGTCAACTTCGTTCTGGAGCTCTGTGACTGTCTTTGCCAACCTGTCCACCTTATAATTAAGGGTCTTGATCCTAGTTTCAAAGATCCTCACAAGACTGTTCTGGTTGTCCAGTATCCCCTTAATGTCCTTCTGCATGCCCTAAACTAATGATATCAACAGATTCATTTGCTCATTTTTGGATCTAGGGACTTGAGCACTAGTGGCTCGAGTTGCCTCTGCCTCTACCTGAGCTATAGCAGATTTGGGATTATCTGGGTCCATCACCACAATGTTATCCTCAAGCTCTGTCTATAGGGGAAAATGGGAACTATCAAGAGAAAATTTGTGCTTCTCAATTTGAGAGTTGATAAGCATCTAGATATAGGGTGCATAGCAGCAAGAGCGCTTCTGATCAGCAGCAACCCTCTGGACTGTCTCAACAATCAAGTCCATGACTCTGATCCTGGTGTGTGTGTCAAGGTGGATCAACATGTTGATGGAGTAGCCTCGGATCATCTTGTCATCTTCTGACTTGGGCATCAAGGTATGCCTCGGAATGGTGTTGATGGTGCGGAGGCCAGCTTGAAGATAGTAGATGTATCCAAGCTTGTGAGATTGCACCTTGTCCGTAAGGATAGGAGTATACATATCCTTCATGGCATTGTGGCTTGCCTTGGATTCCGTGTAGACATCCAAGTCTCCATCCTGAACCTCTAGGACTCCTAGAAGTGCGGCCCATTCCTCAACTGTGGACTCGTATCTTGCACCTTCTGTCATCCATACAATCCTACCATCTCCATAGAAATGTGAAGTGGAGTAGAATTGGATGATCATTTCATCATTCCATGCAGTAAATTCTCTGGCGATAAACTCATCCAAACCAATGAAGTGGAAATTGTCTTGGACACCTAGAAAATAGTCCTCATTCTCCTTAATGAATTTCCAGTCAACATATCTCATGTCGCTCACAGCTGGACTCTTGTCAAATAGCATAGACTCATCGAAATCATGTTGCTGTTTGATATAGAATCTGTAGTCCACAACTATCTTCTTCCTTTGGGCATATGGTTCTATAGCTCTCTATTCCCTCAAACCTGAGTCTTTCCTCTTCTTCATGTCTTCATCAAGTGTATAACTCGCATTATCCACTGTGAGGTGTGGTCTAAGTTTCATCAAGGTTGTCAAATCATCATTATGCTCAACACTGGAAGCAGTTCCCTTGTTCTTTTCAGAAGCTGGAATCTGCCTGGATGTCCTCTTAGGCTTTTGAGCAACAGCCTTCTAGGATTTTGTGCTCTTCGATGTACCAAACTTGGGCATAGCATCAGTTAGAAGTTTCTTGGCCTTCTTCTTGTGAGGAGCCTTTGCAGCTGGATCATCCTCCTCTTCAGCAACAACTGCCTCCTCTCGATCTTCATACATAGATGTAGGCCTGCCAGTCACATGGATTATCCTTTTTCTAGATCTCTTCTCCCCTGCCTTCTTAGGCATATACTTTTTTGGGCGATCAATGGTCATTGTTGCCCTAGCACTTTCATGTGGTTTGATAGTTTCAGCAGGTGCATAAATTTTGCTGACCACCTTCCTGGATGAGGTGGCCTCATTTGCTGACTTCTTGGCAGCTTTGTCTTGCTTCTCAGCAAGAGCCTCTTCTGGCACAAAGTTTGAATCTTCCTTATCTGAATTCAACTTCTTGCTAGCCCTAGTGGTAGCCTTGGGAAACCCATGGGAGATGGGGGTGCCTGGATCTAAAAAAGAACTAGGCTCAGGACTAGTGCCTGAACTCATGTCAACACCCTGCTCTAGAAAATTCTGACTATCTGACTCTGACATGCTGACCCTATGAGTAGTGTAGAGAATAGTGGAATAGGTTGATCCATCACAAAATATTCAGCTGGTTTTGAATGTTTGAACAGAAAAATTATAGATGTAGTTCACAACAAATTGGGTTTCGGTGTCATCAAGCCAAACCTTTCTGTTTTGCCGAGACTCACAAAACCCTTAACAGAAACTTCACATCAGTTTCGGTCAGACCAAAAACTATCGCTCGGTCTCACCGAGTTTTGTCCTCAGTAGCACAAAGAGGCAATCGGTGGAACCGGTTTTTCTCACTCGATCTCACCGAGATGCATTTTCACGGGCAACTAAACCTAAAACTTTCCGATTCATTAGACTATAGAGTTATTCTTGTGGATAGAACAATCTCAAATAGTGGCAAGATAATGGTGAAACCCTCATGCGCAAGATTTGGAGGTTGCAGTGCAAGAGGAGGCTGAATCCGTACCCTAGCTTGGTGACGGATCCTGACGGGGATATACCGCATGGTATGACCCGGCCTGGCGACTCGCAGGAGACCCGGCCGAAGACATGACATCTTATTAATGACCCGGCCAGGCAACTCACAGGAGACCCGTTAAAAACATGATATCTTATTTATGACCCGGCAAGCAGGTCACAGGATGACCAAGTCCAAGACCCGGCGGGTGAGCCGGCGCCATGCGTCCCACAAGAGAAGGCCCATAGGAGAAGGCCCACAAGAGAGAAGGATTCCCTTAAAAGAAATAAGACCCGGAGTAGGATTCGTGAGAGACTAGTCCTAATCCAACTCCTAGTAGGACTCTATTTGTAAACCTACCCTCTCCACTTATATAAGGAGGGGTAGAGCACCCCTAGAGGGACTAGTTCTCAAGAGACACAAGTCTACAAGTGTAGACAACACAAGAGATTAGAGGCACAAGAGATTAGAGGTAGCAATTAGCACCCTTCTAACTGAGAGATCTTCATCATCATCAATACCAGACAAGCAGGACGTAGGCTTTTACCTCCATCGGAGGGGCCGAACCTGGTAAAACTCTGTGTCTTCTTGATTCTGATCAACCCCTTCAAGTCGCCACATAGTTACGTCTCACCCCGAACCTAAGTCTGTTCACCCAGACATCGGCCGTGACAAATCCACGACATATCCGCTACGGCAGCAACGGGGATGAAGACTCCATCAACGGTGGTGATTCCTAGTGGCGGAGGAGTGCGGGAAGACAAGGGCGACTACCAGGGGTCCTTCGGCGGTAGCTTAGGGCTTGGGGTGCGATGGTTTGAAGAGTGAATTTGCGAAACATCGGGAACACCGAATATATACCCTTTACTGTCGGTCACACCGATTCTAAATATTTGATGTCACCGAGTTTCGCAACTATTAGGTGATAGGGAAACTCGGTGTAACCGAGAATATGGAATCGGTAGTACCGAGGCAAGACATGCAGCTCAACCCTAGGCATTCGGTGTGACCAAGATTTTGGTGTTGGTTTCACCGAGATGCACTTGAGAGGTTTTAATGGCCAGTCCTTGTCGATATGGAACTCCGAGTGCTCCGCACACAGAGGGATCGAAAAGCACTTGTTCAAATTTTCTGATGTAGCATGGATAGAGTATGAGGTGAGAAAGCATAGATAGCTAAAGAAGTGGTCCTAGGCATTGTTGTATATCCAATTGGCAAATAAATATGAAAAGCCGAATAGCAACAATTCGATATCCTCGAATGAGTAAGTAAATGCAGACCAACATGCTCATACAATAAGATGTCAAATGAAATCATAGCAAACATGCACAAACACAATAGCATCTAACAATCACTTTGGCGATGACAGAGTCATCTATATATACATATGAGTATATTGACTTAGGATCCAAGTAAGAATACTCAATCATAGGTCATATTCATCGTTTAAGCACAAGTGGGGTTACCACTTTGACATAAAGCATTTATTGTTGGCACATTCTTTTGAGATGCTTTAACTCAAGTCTAAGAGTAAAGCTCCCCATTGATGTGACATCCCTCCATAAGAGGGATAAACTAACCTTGGGTTTTGTCGATGAAGACTTCATTTTGGTGAGGTAGTGGTGGATGCTCAAAGTTGATGAAGATCACCAAGAGTTGGGAGCATCCTTGTTGTTTCATTACTCTTCTCACCTACATGGGTTAGTCCCAACACACAAGAGACAAATACAAGGATATCTATGGACATGGAGTGCAAAGCATATGTGATGATGTCCATTGATCCGTTTATTACCTTGTCCCTTTCTTACCTTTGAGCGAATGTGTGACTCCTTGAACTATTGTATAGAGTTGATGTTGATTGCAAATAGTCCTTGCAAATAATGAATATGGGTGGATTTCATTGGCGGAATCACCCCTTAAGAACTCTCTAGTTCTTTTTATTTGGGACCCACATCAAGTTGATGGGGATCCTTGTTGTTGAAGGAGCACTCGTAGAAGTTGAGATTGTAGTAGCCTTGGGAACCCACTTCACCAAAGCTTAGGATTCATCTGCATATGAGTCATAGTCCTCTTGAAGCTTATTCTTGTCCTTGAGCTTGGTGTCTTGTGGTGGAAGTCATATTGAGCTTTTGTTCCCTTGGTATGACTATTTTCATACTTCTCCTTTTGAGGAACAAACTTGGGATTGGGGTATTGACCTTCTTCCCATTCAACTCCATTAGTGTTGAAGTAGCCAAGAACACGGTTCTTCCTGTATCCTCCATGCATGTCTACAATCTCCTGAAATTGTTTGCATCCTTCAAGACTCTTGTAGATACTTTTCTCTGTAATCCCTTTCAAGAGTTCACTTTCTTGCTTAAGTGTAACTTGGCTAAGAGAAGAGTTAGTGGGATCAAGAGAACTACTAGAAGCAATATCATTGGATTTATCATTTTTATTGCTACTAGTTGAAGAACCTTTCTTTCCTTTGTTACTAGCTTTCTTAGACTTAACTTGAGGCATCAATGTAGATAAGAGACGTCATTTGGCTGGATAATAGCAAGTCTTCTTTCGAAGATCGTCACGGATAGCTTTGAGGAACTCATGCAGTTGCTCTAAATTGAGCCCCTCGAAGTGTAGCTTCTCATGTGTCCTTACAAGCTCTCTATGATCTTCTAGATTTGACTCATGAGCTAACTTAAGAGTTTTTAGTTCGTGAGTTAGTCGTTCTATTTCCAACTTATCATCATCACACGACTTATCTATACTAGAGTGAGTACTAGCAAGTTCATTTTGACTATCATTACTAGTTTTGTCAAATAGCAAGTCATCTTCAATTAACAAGTCATCTTCATCACTATTGAATTCAAGATACTCCGGGTGTGATACTTTGGGGCCTTTAGCCATGAAGCAACTTCCACTCCCTTCATTTCGTGAATCAAATAGATCATAGGAGTTGGTTGTCACTAAAGTAATTCCGGCTACACCTTCATCTTGACTATAGTCGGTGTTGGAGTGATAGCTTCTCTCGGAGTGGTTGTCGGAGTCGGAGCTGGAAACCCATTCACCAACTTGAGCTTGATGTTTTCTTCTTGAGTAGCTCTTGGTGTACCTATCCTTCTTCTCCGAGTCCCTACTTATCCTTAAGGGTATTCATTCATAACGTTCATCTCTACTCCTTTTCTGTCTTCAAGGTGACTCGTCTCTTGAGCTTCGTCTTCTTGGTGACTCTTCTCTTCGTTTGTAAGGAGCCGTGCACTCATTGGAGTAGTGTCTTTGCTTCCCACAATTGGAGCAGTTTCGATCACGACTTGACGAAGGCTTCTCTTCATGTCTTGAGTTGGAGCTACGATGTTTGCTTCTATTATTGTAGAACTTGTTGAACTTCTCGACCATGAGGCTTATCTCTTCATTTGTGACAAGGTTGTGGCCTGAGCTGGCAGGAGCCTCACTTGTGGCTTTATAAGCACCACTAGATTTTTGGTGAAGCTCTTCCTTGTCTTTCAATGTCATCTCATGAGTAACAATTATACCAATCACTTCCGTTGGCTTGAGATCTTTGTAGTTGGGCATCATTTGGATCAATGTGCAAACGGTGTCATATCTATCATCCAAGGCTCAAAGTATCTTCTTGATGATGAATTTGTCTGTCATTTCTTTGCTTCCTAAGCCGGCAATCTCATTTGTGATGAGATGTAGCCTAGAGTACATCTTAGCGAATCCTTCACCATCCTTCATCTTGAACTTGTCAAGCTAACCTTGAAGAACATCTAACTTGGATTCTCTCACGGACTCAGTTCCTTCGTGTATATCAACCAACGTATCACAAATCTCTTTTGCATGCTCGAGACGGATGATTTTGTTGAATTCTTCGAGGCATAGGTAGTTGAAGAGAATGTCACATGCTTTAGCATTGAGTTGCAACATGTTCAATTCATCCACAATCGCTTCACGATCGGGTTCCTTTCCTTCCGCAAAGAATTCACCTTGCAGGCCAACACGAACAACAAGCCAAATGACACGATTATGACCAAGCAAACGCATTTTCATTTTGTGCTTCCAACTAGCAAAATTTGTGCCATCAAAGTAAGGACCTCTATGGTGATAATTTCCCTCACTAGATGCCATACTTATACTAGGTTGTGAAACCAATGGAATGGAGACCAAAGCTCTCATACCACTTGTAGGATCGAAACTAGGTCTAGAGGGGGGGGGCGATTAGACTACTTGACCGAATAAAACCTACTTTTTCCCGATTTTAATTCTTGGAAGATTTTAGCATTCATAATATGTCAAGTAAACCCTACACATGCATGTATAAGGGTATTGCAGCAGAAAGTAAAGACATTGCACATGTAAGTAAAGAGAGGGTAAGGAAAGCAAACACAATTGGTGACACGATGATTTATTCCGTGGTTCCGATAGGTGGTTCTATCGTACATCCATGTCAATGGAGTCTTCAACCCACGGAGGGTAATGGTCACGAGAGTCCACGGAGGGCTCTACCCACGAAGGGTTCCACAAAGAAGCAACCTTGACTATACCATGACGGCCTACATCCATGGAGGACTAGCCTTACTCGGGGTAGATCTTCACGAAGTAGGCGATCACCTTGCCCTTATAAACTTCTTGGTTCACTCCACAACACGAAGTAGGACGCTCCCAAGCGACACCTAACCAATCTAGGAGGCACCACCCTCCAAAAGGTAATAGGCTCGGTAATGTCGATGAACTCCTTGCTCTTGTGCTTCAAGATGATAGACTCCTCAACACACATTGACTCTCTCACAGATATGGCTTGGTAGAAGAGATGGGATTGGTGGAAAGCAACTTGGGGAGCCTAGAAATCAAGATCCATATGGTTGAATTGGAAGATCTTGACCTCAACACAAGGGTAGGTGGTTCTCTCTCCAAAAACAGATAGTATATGTATGGAATGGTTCTGAGTGCTTCTCTTTCGAGTAGGTGGTGGTGAAGGGGTATATATAGGCATCCCCAGAAATCCAACCATTACACACAAAATGATCAACTCAGTGACACCGATGTGTTAATCTCGGTGGTACCGAAGTGACCAAAAGGTGGCAACTTTTGAATCTCGGAGGGACCGTTATAGGAATCTCGGTTGCACCGATAAGGCGACCAAAGGTCAGAATGCCCATTGTCGGTGACACAGATTGAACAATCTTGGAGGGACCAAAACTGTGAACTTGCGTAACAGAAAGTTGGTAGCCCAACTCAGCGGCATCGAAAGCAGTATCGGTTGTACCGAAGGGTTAGGGTTTGGCTGAGTCTATCTAGGGTTTGGAATCGGTGGCACCGAATGTAGAATGTTGGTTGCACCAATTTTGAGTGTTTGGCTTTGGAGAGACTTTGGTGGGAGAGATTTTGGGTGTCTTCGGTGACTATCACTTGTGCACGTATGAGCATATTGTTCACCAACAAAACTTTACCCCCTTTTAATAGTATTGGCTTTGCTACGGACTCAAGGTGATTTCTCACAAATATAAAATGTAGAGTCCTCTTTCTTGAAACTTTGCCAATCCATTTCCTTGCATCTTGGGGTGTTGCACAATCTCTTTGCCAACCCATCACTGAAATTTTCTTGTAATATACTTGATGGAAGTATTAGTTCAGTGACTTATATGTTGTTATGAATTACCAAAACCACCAAGGGAGCAAATGTGCTTTCAACAACCCACTCATTATTACGTGAGAGTGTCACAGGTTGGTCGTGGGGGTGCATAGGGAGCTCCATGCCTCTTGGACATGGATCCCACTTCACGCCCCCAAGCTTGATGCAGAAAAATAGGGTCGGCTCTGGACGGGCCCTCAAGCGTGTGTGTGTCGGGGGGGGAGACGCCCACGCTCCCCATAGGGAAGGCCTGCCTCGGAATAGGGCCTAGTGCGCTCCAAGGCCCGAGGTCTGATGTCGTCGTTGTAGTAACACCGCAGCCCCCTGCGCTGCGGGTGTGGTTTAACGGGGACCTTACACTACGTGCGAGGCTTGCGCCCAAGGCGGTGCCCCAGCGTGCCTCGATGTGGTGCTCGGGATCCTCACACAAGTACACGATTCCTCGTCCCTAGGTTGACCGAGCCGGACACAAAGACATGGACGAGTAGGTAATCCCCCGCTAGTGGTCGAGCAAGGCTTGGCCTAGAGACATGGCATGTGTTCCACCCTCTGTCTCGAGCGAGGCGACGTGTGCCCTGGAGAGATGGGCGTGTGTTACACCCTCCTTCTCCAGGTTGGGAACACCTGGCCTAGGGACACGGGCATGTGTTACACCCTTTGTCTCAAGGCTGGGGGTGCCTGGCCTAGGGACATGGGTGTGTGTTCCACCCTCCGTCTCTAGGCAAGTGACCCCCGGACCATAGACCGAAGAGCCTTCTCACAACAGCTCCCTACGGGAAGGCGCACCTCACGAGGCTGCCAGTGCCAAGTACCCTCGCGAGACCGACCCCGCCAGCCGCCCTCGCGAGGATGTGCATACCTTCCCCGAATGTCACACCCTGTGTTTGTATCACCTTGCTATGCTTGCATTTATAAAATTTTAGAACCAATTAAATTTTTTTGAGTGCACGCTTGTTTGAACTATTGCTTGTTTGATTGTCTGGTGGATCATGTTTGGCACTCTTAGGTTGTACTCCTCTTCATATCATCTTGCTTGATCCAAACTTCTTGCCCAATGATCATGCCATGTGAATAGTACCCAAAACTATTTTTATCAAAATTTATTTTGACCAAAAAGAATTTATTCCAACTAGGTTTTCAAAAACCCCTAAGTGGAGGTTTGCACTTCAACTCCTCAAATTAGGTGGATTCTTTTCCCCCAAAGGCTTTATTTGAAACCTACTATATATATGAATTCCCAAAACCACCACATATTTATTTTAAAGATTGTTTAACTATTTTCTTTTATGCTTTTTTCTTAAGGCCAGAAATGGTTTTTCATAGGGAAAAATTATTTTAACGTTTTGAAAATATTTGCGAAAATTTAGGGAAACTCAGTGGACATATATTTTCCGTATATATGAGTTTCAATACATGGTCATGTTCAAAATCATGGGCAAAACCCCTCAAAACCCTTTCTATCCAAATAAATATTTTGAAATATTTCTATAAGAAATATTCTCAACAAATTGCAAAATAATTCCAGCAAGTCACTCATGTTAGATATGATAATCTTGAAAAGTTTCATCTAAATCCTAATTGATTTGCTTCATCAAAATATTCCAAAACCACACTAGAGAAGATACAAATATGAACAACTTTATGTTGTGAAGTTTCTTCCCTTGACTCCAAACTTTGTGGGCATGTTCCATTAGCCAAATAAGGTTGACACACCAAGTGGTGCGTCAAGGAGAATGGAAAAGCATACTAGATCTATAGGAATCTGATTCTGTTGATTTCTAGGGTTTCACAAAGTTACATTGTGAACTTTCTTCAATTAAGCTCAAACTTGGTGATTAATCCTATTTCTAACCACCGTTTGACCTTGCCAAGTATCAAGTCAAGCAAACCCCATTTTCTTCCCTAAACCTTCATCAAACACTTTTTACCCTAATGGTAAAACCCTTGTTTGATCCCCTTATACTGTTCTCCTTGGGTTAAACTTTTTACCAAAGTTCCTTATTGATATTTTTCACATCCAGTAAAAAACCCAAGGCCATTGATCATTGATTGGTGGGTTAAAACCCTCATTTTATCCCCTGGATAGGAATGGCAGGAGCATCTCTACCCTCTCCCCCACTCTATTTCTTTTCTCCCTAGCTCCAAAGCATCTTATGAGCATCTAAGCAACCCCCAGGAGCTACTGGACAAGGTGGGACACCCCAGAGCGCGCGGGAAACAGCCATGCCGACCATTTGCAGACTTCGAAGCGCGCTACAGAGCGCTCCCGCACTGTAGCAGCCCCCATTCCAAGGCTACCGTCCACGAGGGCCTCCCCCTCGTGTCCCTCGAGATGCCCTTGGCATCCGTGTCATGCCACCTTGTCGGCCCCCTCCTCCGTCTCTCTCCAATGGCCTCCCTCATGCGCGTCGTGGCCACCCGGTTCGGCCAACTAGTGGCGTCACATGCGCGCGCTCCCCTGCTCTCTCTTCTCTCTTGTGGGCCTAGACCAACCCCAAGAACGCCCCCGACCAGCCCCACGAGCTCTCTCTCCATCTGGGCTCAGCCATGACCTTATCGGCGCACGGGTCCACGATGCTCCGTCACCCCCCTCTATTTAAGCCACTCTCGGGCTTCTCTCTCCCCTCCTCTGGCTCACCCTCATTTCCGTCCCGTTGGTCCCCTCGTTGACCCGAGTCTTTCCCCCTCTCGTCGCCATGTTTTGCAACCGGACCAGACGAATGCGACCGCCTCCCGAAGCTCCTCTGCTGCGGCCTCCTCAACGCCAGTGACCCAAGGCGTTCTGGCAACTCCTTTGACCCCCACCAGATCGACGACTCGACCCCGAGCCCATTTCCCGTGCTTGCCTTCCCTCGTCGTGCCTTCCGTCGCCACCGGTGAGCACCGCTGGTTCCTGGTCAGAGGTGGGCGACAACCTGCCAGTGGGGCTAGGTCGTAAGCCCCTTGCACTCATCCTACGTCTCTCTCTCACGGGCCCATGAGGCCCGCCCGTCAAGTTTAAACCTGGCGCAGCGCAGACGCCCGGTTCACCTGGGGCTGGTTTGCTCTCGATCGGCCCAGTTGCGGTGAGATCACAGTGTCCGTTTTCTTTTTTCCTTTATCTGTCAATTTTTCCAAAAATCCCACAGGTCCAAATAAAAATCTTATTCTACATATCTTTCCACCTAAAATCTTAGAATAATGTGTACAATTTAATAGTGCCATTTGTGTAAATTTCTGAAAACCTTTTATGTATTGTTTTATTTTAAAACCTGTTTTAGGCATTTTTAGACACTATTACAAATAATTTTGAAAACCTTTTTGACCCCAAAACCTTAGACAAATTTTCTTATAAGAGTGTTTTGTATTTATCAAAGTAGGTTAGCATTGTATTAGTAGATTTTGTGCTATGTTTTGTGTGATGCTTATTATTATCGTTATTTATCGCGATGATAGTTTGCGTTGTTTACGAGGGAGTTGGACTTGAAGACTTTGAAGACCGCAAAGACTTTGTTGAGCCAGCCAAGCAGCCCTTTGACCATGACTATGAACCCTTGTATTTGCATGGCATATAGCACTAGTTTTCGTGATGCTGATCATGTTGATGTGGTGACTACTTCGATGGGATGCCTCCGATTCTTTCTCGTTTATACTTGCATCGTGCATGACCCTACCTCCTTATGAGGGTTGTGCGGGTGGGAGTAGTTAGGTTGCTAGTAGTTGCTATGCAAGTGGGATGGGAATATGCATGGGGATGGAAACAAATGATTTCAAGGACTTTTCGAAAACCCCGTCGGGTGCCACGAATGCCCAAGGGAGATGATGATGAGTTAGGTAGCTCCTTGATAAAGAAGTGGTGTACCGATGCAAGTGAGTGTATGTGGTTTTTCGAGAACAGATTGGTGTAAGTTGCGACTGTTATTACAACCTTACATGTACAACCATGATACCCCTTATGGGACGGGGCTTTGTTGATTACTTTGATGGGTACTAGCATAGCGCCCGCATTACTAGTGGCGGGAGTGGCGTGATCATTCTCGATACGGGGTCATGCCGGTAAGGACGATCATGCGATGTCTTCACAGGCACTGGGCACATCGTTAGTCCCTGCATGGATGGTACTTGTGATGTGCATCATGTGGGATGGGTACCAATCGAGTGGACTCTTTGCTGGCATTGTCAAGGGAAAGGCAATGCTCGGGTACTTAGCTCGGGTATGGACAATACCGCGAGTCGTGGCTTGACATGGAAGTTTCCCGAGTCTTGTTGGTAAAGTGTGGAACCTCTGCGAGTATTAAACTATCCGAATAGCCGTGTCCATCGTCAAAGACAGTTGGGTGACCGCTCTTGTGCTACGTCCAAATGTGTACGAAACTTGGTATGTGTGTGTGTTGGTGACGAAGGTGATACTTCAGTTAAGTCAGATGACTTGACGACATGACTGGACATGAGATGTTCAACTCCTTGCTATTGATGATATCTATAGCTGGTTCATATGGATACCTGTCAATAGTTGATGCATGCATACTCAAGTTACTTGACCATATCATTGCACTTAAAACTAGCTTTCTGCAAAATTTTCCTACTTAGTGCTATATCATGCATTGTTGTACCTTGTTCCAAAACTTGGGTTGCTTGAGAGTACATTCAAAGTACTCATTGGCTTGCCACTTGTTATTTCATTGGCCAAGCATGTAAGAGGAGGAGTATGGTCAAGAGTTCATTGGTGAAGAACATGCGATCTAGGACAATTCCCAGTCAGAATGCATGTAGGTTTAATGAAGATGGCATGGGTTCACGCTTTCGACCAAGATTTCCGCTACTTGTTATGTTTAAGTGTTCGACCCTTGTGGACCTACCTATGTAAGACTTGTCCTAGGTGGCCTTTATTTGTGTTAGACGTTATGTAAGGATGTAAGACTCTTGTTATTCAGCTTCGGTGTGTTCAGTGAGCATTGATCTCTGGTATCACTATACACGTGCATTCGATGATCACGACTTATGAGTCGGGGTTCCCACAACGACGAAAGCAGCTCACGAAGTCGTGTATGCTCCTCCTGTTGTCGTGGTGGCAAGCGCTACTCCCTTCGCAGTCCGGGCGCTCGTCAACATGGTCGTTGTAGAGTTGCTCGAGCCCCCGGGCGCGGGCACAGACGAGTCGCCGGGCATCCACCCTAGGCTTGACGGGCGTGTTGGGAGGCCCGAGGCGGTGCCCACTCCGCGTGTCCTGCATCTCCGACCGGTCTTCGTTCGCGCCTGGGGCTAACTCCTACACGCCCAATGAACTGGGTCGCACCGCCAACGGGTGCGGGTCACAATGCGCTTCCCAAGGGCATCCACCTGCCCTCAGCGCCATGACGGTTATTTGAGAGACTCTAAGGATGCGAGCCCCAGGCCCGTCCCATAGGGAAGCGCCTGGACTTGGCCAGCGGTGTTGGCACGCCTAGGCACGTGACATACCCAATCGTTGTAGCGACCGCGGGCAGCATGGAAACATTGCAGTTCGTGGGCCATGACGAGCCAGACTCGCCCATGCATTAGGTCGCGGTGGACTCTGGAGGATGATGCTGTCACACGGACACGAGGGTGGCCTGGGGCGACGAGAACGTGTTGCACGGTTGATGAGGGCGGCAACCCCCAGCGTCTGTCGAAGGCCGAGCTGGCGATGGCGTCCGCCCACATGGAGGTGAGGGGGGCAAGGCGACGCGGGATGCCGAGGCCTGCAGGCATCGCCCGAGCAACGCAGCCCAATGATATTAAAACTCAGGGGGGTGCGCGAAGATCCTCACCAACTCCGGTCTTGAGCTCACCTCACAACAACCTAGCCAGACGAACTCACTCAATCAAATGAGGGAGACCAGCACACGGGGATTAACCCAGGTTCGGGCCACTGCGAAGCGTAAAACCGAACTCCAATGTTTGGTGGATTGCCTAACGAGGAGGTTTATGGATTACCTAGTAAAGTGGTGGATAAGCTCGCGAGGGTGCTCGAGTGGTGTTCTGTTTGTCTGTCCCCCCTACAGAGCAGCCTAGGCTCTATTAATAGTGGCCAGGGTCCTATTCCCTTATCGCAATGGTGGGAAGGGATCCCACAATAGCCAAACTAAAATGGGGGACAAGGAGTACCCCCTTATCCTGACGAAAGGTGGTCTTGGCCTGCAAAGTAGCCAGTGATGATGCAGAGGTGGGCTCGGTGCTGACATTTGTCCCGCTCAGCTCGAGGTCGCGGTCTTGTTGCGCCGGAGTGGAAACATTTGGGGGTGCTTTGGGAACCTGCGTACGTCTTTGCCTCCTTTGCACCAAACAGGAAACTGTCCCCTCTACACGCACTGATGCCTACCTGGCCAGGATTGCGTCACCCCTGGCCTCCCGAGGCCGAGCATTGCATAGGGACCTCCGCCCGTCGGGAGGTGACCTAGGGAGATCTCCTGCTGTCACATCCCTAGTTAGCTTTGCTCAGGTTATCATGTGTGCATCATGTTTTCATTTTTCATCAATTTGAAATGGGAATTAACATAAACCCTAGCACCTCACCTGAATAAAACCAATTCAACTGTGGTGAAAAATCAGCAAATCCAAAATGCCCATAAAAATGCCCCCATGTCTGATAAATGCTGACATTAATATATCACGGGACACTCTAATTTTTAGAACATATGTGTCATTTTAAAATAAATAATAAAGCTTCTGAAAATGCCAAATAAAGCATTATAATTATTTTGGACATTCAAAATATTTTGAAACTTTTAGTAGAGGTTTGAAATATTCAAACTAAGCTCTATAAAATAAGAGTATTATTGTGCCTAAATCAAAATAAAAAAATGTCAGAAAAGGCAAAACAGAAAGAAATAAAAAAGCAGAGAGAGAGGGAATCTCACCTTAGGCCCAGGCCAGGACGGCCCATCTGGCCCAGCACCGCCTTCGTCCTCTTGGCATCCAGGAGGCCGAGCGCGTGGTCGCTACGCGCTCGCGCCGGAGCTGCCACACAGCTCCCTATGTGCTTCCCTCCTCATCGCGCTGGCGAGTGGGATGAGGACGCCGCTGCCATCCAGATCGCTCCCTTCTCGCCATTCGCCCCCTATGCCTCTCCTCTCCCCTCTGTCGCCATCGCCGCCGAAGCCCTGCCGTCATGGATCTGCATCTCCAGCCGCTCTCCTCTATTCCCGAGCAGCCTAGAAGCCCTGCCTCGACGTGTTGATCCTCTCCACTGAAGGATTCGAGACCGGAGGCCCCCTAGCGTCGACCCTGACATCTTCTTCCTCCTCGGCCAACGGAGACCACCGCCATCCGTCCATCGAGGGCATAGCCTCCCCGAGCATGCCTCCGATGCCGTCGCAACCATCGTGAGATCTGGTTCCTTTTCCCCCCTTTCTCTTGTTTAGTTGTGCCCTAGATGCCCCGATTCCGCCGAGATCCGAAGAGCGCCGCCGTGCAAAATCGTCGCCGATGACCTTTCGACGACCAGGTGGTTCCTTAGAGGCTACCACTGAGTTCGTAGTGCTGCGTAGGTGTTGTAGGAGCTTAGCCCGAGCCCTTTCGCATGTTGAACCCTCGACCTCAAGCTCGCCCGAGCTCCGACCCCTGCCGAGCTCATCGCCGGCAGCCATTCCGGCGCCCCCTTGATCGTCTGACCCATGAGATAGATGCGGACGTGCGTGAGATCCAACCTGGTGGTCTCTACGCGTCCAGCCGTCGCCATTTGAGTGACTGTGACGTAAAGCCGCCGTCGGTTTGGTCAGCGACGGTGAGATTCTAGCGAGGTCCGACCTGGCTGGTCATTAGCAGCCTAACCCCACCTCTTAATCCCTAAGTAGACGCTGACAGTAGGCTCCACAGGGGGGTCAAAGCCCTATCAGCCTCGGGTTTGACTGGGGAATGGCCCTATGTCACTGACTGGTGGGCCCTGGCTCTCAGGTTTGACCTGGCAACGGCCAGCTGACTACTGACGTCATGCTTATGCAGTGCTGACTCAATAAATGCTTTCATGATTTAATTAATTCCAGAAAATGCTGAAAACTTTAGAAATTCATAGAAAATAATCTGTAACTCAGATCGAAATAATTTATATATGAAAAATTATCAAAAACATCCAAGGAATCCATTGGTGCTATTATGAGGCATGTTAGAGCAACCTATGTAGATGAACATTCACATTTAGCAATACGACAATATATGGAATATTAAATGGAGAACAATTTTGAACCTATTTTCAAATCCACTGATCTAACTTGAGTAATAGTTGCCTTAGCTCATCCATTCATATTTCCATGTCATGATCATGCATCATATTGTTGCACTTGCCATGTATTGATTGTTACCTATCTGCATTGCGGTAGGCCCTGCTTCTGAGGATACCCCCGAGTATCCTAATGAAGGAGAGTACCTTCCCGCTTCCCAGCAAGGAAAGAAACCCCATTGATCATTCCGATATCATCCCATTCTCTCACTCCTCCTCTTGTTTATTGCATTAGGAAAAACGTTCAACTGCCCGTCATATGTTATAGATGAATCCATTCCTCTGCATGACCTGTCATTGTCACTGTAAATAGCTAAACCTTGCAACCTAGCATACTTGGTAGATGCTTGAGCCATGATGTGCTTTACTTACTTGCTTGTTATGCTTACTATGCTTAGAGTTGTGTCAGGTCTGATTCATCTGGGTGATGAACTAGAGTGATACAATATTGTTCTGATATGACAAGCTTAATGTTGAACCCGATTTGGTAAAGGTAGCAATGAGAGGCTATGTAGGAGTACATAGTGGGTTGTCTCATTGGGACCGCTCTGAAGAACTGAGTTCCGTGTATGTGATCCAAGGCTAGTTACTACCACACATTGGGTTCCGGTATCTCGACCCCTCTCGACTTATTAATCGCTTAGTCCTTGCTCCAGGAGTTGAAAGTAATTTTTGGTGTTTATAGTATGCTGGGGGCCGTGCGTAGCGCTGACCCTAGGCGTGTGTTATGACGCGGTAGACAGTGGCACGGTGTACCAAGGGTCAGCCGAATGGTGGGCTTGGGAACCCTACGCACATCGTTTGGGGCCGTAGAGGAAACTTCGGCCAGACTTTCATGCGGGTTTAGTCTCAAAGAGGCGATAGCCTGGACTAGAGGTCTTGTGTGATTGATGGTCGTGGCCAACTCCCTCGCAGGCTTCCGCTTGATGGTTGCTGAGGTGCATTGTTTTATGAGCACACAGTGATTAGTGGCGAGAGCGTGTGTGAAGGAGTACACCCCTACAAGGTATGAATCTGTTAAAGATCCGCGTCCTCGGATATGGACTACTTGGAGAACTTATGTTGTTCCTAGATAACTTGATGGATACTCATAAAAATCTCAAGACAAGTGTGAGTACCATGGATGGCACACTCGTAGGTGACGGAAGTGAATCCATGGTGGTGTATTGATGTGGAGTAAGTGGACTAGTCGGCGATACCTAAAATTTGAACAAAGAATTAATGTGTAGTATAGGTTAGCCAAGAGTCAAAGCTGGCATTGCTGCATAAACTCCACCACTCCCCTTGTTGATACATGAGCATGAATATACTAGGTCTGGTTTAAAGACTTGCTAAGTACGTTCATACTCACCTTTGCTTAATAAATGTTGCAGATGAGACTCAGGACCTATCAGGTGGGTTCTACCTAGATGTCGATGATGCAGAATAGTTGGTGTCCCAACTACGACCTTATGCCCCGTGGCAGGCTATAGATAGTCAGGCCATGTGCCTTTTTACCCTTTCATCTGTCTGTAGTCAGACAAGTTTATGCTTACGCTTGGTTTGTATGAACTTGCTTGTATGACTTGAGTGTCGGGTCATGTGACCCCTACCTGTAAGAACATATTATGCAAGGCTCCTCTAAGCCTCTTAAATAAAAGTTGTGTTGTTGTATGGTTATGTTGTGATGCCATAGTTGTATCTATGCATACCGGGCATGTCGTGCATACCTGTGACATGCAACGGTATATATGGGATCAGACACCTAGACATGTGCCATTAGTAGTAGTCTTTACGGGGAACTGCCTCTTTGTACTTCCGCCGAGCCTTGGTAGCTTGCTACTGCTCCGGACACATTGATTGACTGACATGTATCCTTCTTTGCTGTTGTATCTGTCCCTTCGGGGAAATGTCTAGCAGTGTAATGGAGTCCCTGTAGCCTGCTACGACTCGTCTAAGTGCAGTGATGACATTTATGTCCCACGACGTAATGGATTCGTTGAAGCTTGCTATGACTCGTCTACACACGCTTGAGACGAACACCTACATTGCTGGGTTACGTATGTCTGTTCCCATACGGATGTGCCACTTGGGTTCTATGACTAGTTATGTCGGTCTGGGTTCTCTATCGTTTGAACGCTAGCGACATATTCACATACGTGAGCCAAAAGACGCAAACGGACCCGACTAAGGAAAGGCTGTAGCCGTGGAGTTAATGTGCGTGAGGCCAGAAAGTGATGTGGTGTGTTACAAGCTGGATTCCTATGGCCTAGGATCGGGGTCCAGATAGCGTTGGTATCAGAGCCTGACTGACTGCAGGACTACCAAGCCAAACCGGTCAAAGTTGAGTCTAGAAACACTATAGAAATATAAGGGAATTGATAGTGGAAGGGAACGTAAGGCTCTTCTTATTCCTCTTCCTGAGTTATTCTATTCTGAGTCGCCCTCATCTTTTTTACGGGGTTAAGAGCTAGGCTTCTTATCTATTTCTTAGGATGACGAGTTACTAACCACGGTCTAGTAGCTAGCTCGTTCGCAAGTGGACTCCGGTATTCAATTATTGTTTGGTGTGACAATCAGTTGGATTAGAAAGTTGATTCTAGAAAGTCGAGTGGTTATGCTATCCAATCTTTTACAGTTGTCTCAAAATCTTTTTGAGTAATTACAGCCGTTATGCTCTCCAATTTCTGCTAGGATCTCTAATGCCTTTGCATCATTCTCTGTTTTAGATGCCCCCTCGTCCTTCTCGTTAGGTGGTCCACCTACCTAGGTGCATCGATGTACTGGGTCACACGGCCATGTTGGTTATAGTTATGATGGAGACTGGTTACCGTTGCTACCCAGAGTATACAGTGGAGGAGCAGTATCGAGATTTCAACCAGGGCCAGTATCTTTGTACTGTTAGGATATATCCATCATATCCTGGAGCTGCAGAGCCGCTCCATTGGACATATGGGTTAGGTGTCACCATAGACTTGGCAGTTCAAGAGGCCGCCTATACCATGTTGACTATTATGAGATCTCACCATGGACTGCTAAAGAACACTGAGTCCTGCTATGTTCCTGCTACTCTAGGAGGAGAGGATGGTTATCTTAGTGTAGCCTATTATGATCATTCTCATGAGGACCCTAGGCTTCGGGTGACCGCTCAGTTGTTGGAGAACAAGGATCATGATGCACGTGCCCTTCACATGGAGCTATATGCTACCCGTGCATGTTTTTGGTCATCCCTGGCGCAGCTAGCACCTATCGTGTAGACAGGCTATGGAAATTTGGAGATGCGGGGCCCATCGCGGACTTATCTGCCAGCTCACGTAGACTGGCTCGATGTTGGAGGCATCACTCCTCTTCGAGGACCATTGTTGCCACCAGCCAGGGGACCGAGGCCACATCCGTGTCCTTACGGTTTCCAGGGATCGCAGGCCAGAGTGTTTCCAGATCCTCAGGTTCACCTCCCGGGTCATGGGGGTAACCTATATGAGGTGTTCTATGGCGATGCTTGAGTATGTGTATGATAGTACTAGTATTGTAGTAGTCGTACTGCCACAGTCCTGCGTGTCTTGTGGGATATGACTGAGGTGTGAGTTGAGTTCAAGAGGTGTAGATAGATAATGTATAGGAAGCTTGCAATGCCTTCAATGAGTTGTATAATCTTTCAGTAGTTTGTACTTCAGCTAGGGCCTGTACTGAACTATGTCATGCTGTGTATGAATCATGGTGTTCGTATGGCATTTTGTTTATTACCATGATGATCAGGTGTTTACCCATGCATGCCATGTTGTCCAGTACATTCCTCATCTCATGTCTTAGAGTTGATGTCTTCCTTGTATAAGTTGTTGTTGTTTTCCAAGGATGGTGTCAACTAGGAATAACCACGTGCGTGCCTTCGAGCAGGGTGAGGGAAGCCATCCAAGGCAAGAGAACCTGCCGCAGCCGCCCTCTCTAGAGGAGGTGATGCTCGAAGTTGAGTGGAATAAAAGGGAGACCAACAGGCTATTGGAACGTATTGATCAGAATACAACAAGTCCTCCCCGCAATGAGCGTTACGATGGTGTGTCCCTCAATGACTTTGTCAAGTTGTGCCCACCTAAGTTTCATCACTCGGTCGACCTGCTCGACGCTGATGACTGGCTGACTAGCATGTCCCGCAAAATCCGAGCTGCTAATGTATGTGAGGCCAACAAGGCGACTTTTGCTGCATACTTTTTAGAAGGACCCGCCAACCTGTGGTGGGAAAATTATGAAGCCATGCGTCCCGCAGGCCCCATATCAACTTGGGCAGATTTCAGTGAGGCATTCCGTACCCATCACATCCCGGAAGGGCTGATGGATCGCAAGAGAGAGGAATTCTGTGCCATTACCCAGGGCAGACTGATAGTGGATGCCTATAGCCATGAGTTTGGCAACCTTGCTCGTTATGCACCAAAGGAAGTGTCGACCTACACCAAGAAATAGGCTAGGTTCCATAAGGGGCTTAATCCTGAGCTCCGTCGAGACCTGCGTCTGCATGAATGCACTACATTCCAGGCCCTCGTCAGCAAGGCTATCAACATCGAAACTGGTCAGACTGACTAAGAGGCAACTAAGAAGAACATCCATGACTTCAGCCCTGCATCTGGCTCAGGCTCCAACAAACGCCGGGTGTAGGTGCCCAACACAGCTCTACCACAAAGGTACGCCGCGAGGCCATCCTTCCAGGCACCTTGCCCTGCTCAGCCCAACCCTCTAGCCAGGACATTTGGAGATCCCCCTGCCAATGTTGCTCGTCGTGCCACCATTGTGTGCTACAAATGTGGAGAACTAGGACACTATTCCAGTGAGTGTCCCCAGAACACTGCCAAGCCGGCCGGACGTGGGAAGCCGGGAAAAGCCTTCTATGTGAAGCCAGCTCCTGCTCGTGGGCGAGTGAATTATGTTTCTGCTGAAGAAACCCTTGAGGACCCTAATGTTATCCTAGGTACGCTCCTTGTCAATAGTCATCCAGCATTCGTTCTGTTTGATACTGGAGCATCTCGTTCATTCATCTCAGAAAGTTATGCACAGTTGCATAACATATATTTTTGTGATATGCCTACTCCTTTAGAAGTTCAGACTCCCGGTTCAAAATGGAAAACTTCTAGAGTGAGCCATGACAATGAGATTCTTGTGGATAGGCTAGTCATCCTAGCATCTTTGATATCCCTCAAGTCTTCAGACATCAATATCATCTTAGGCATGGACTGGATGAAAGCCCATTATGCTATGATTGATACTCATACTAGGAATGTTCAGCTTACACATCCATCGGGTGAGATAGTTAATGTCTCCAATTGAGCTGTCAAGCGCCAACTCTATTCTCTTAATGCTAGCCCTCTTCCAAAACTAGAAGATATTTCGGTAGTCCGTGACTTTCTGGATGTCTTCCTAGAAGAACTGCTAGGAATTCCACCTATCAGAGATGTAGAGTTTGTGATAGTGCTCATTCTAGGGACTATCCCAATAGCCAGAAGTCCCTATAAGATGGCACCCTTAGAACTAGCCGAACTTAAGAAACAACTCGATGAGGCTTTGAAGAAAGGTTTCATCCATCCTATTTCTTCTCCTTGGGCTTCCCCGTCCTCTTCGTCAAGAAGAAAGATGGATCGGATCGGATGGTTGTGGATTATCGGCTAGTGAATCTGGTCACCATAAAGAACAAGTATCCGCTCCCTAGGATTAACAATTTGTATGACCAACTCGCTGGATCCTCTGTCTTTTATAAGATTGATTTGAGGTTGGGATACCATCAAATCAGAATTAGAAACAGGGACATTCCAAAAATGGATTTTGTTACTCGTTATGGCCAATACGAGTACACCATCATGTCCTTTGGTTTAACCAATGCCCCATCCACTTTCTCTCGCTTGATGAATTCAATCTTCATGGAGTACCTGGATAAATTTGTTGTGGTTTACCTCGACGATATACTCATCTACTTGAAGAACGAACACGAATATGTCGAGCAATTAAGGCTGGTATTGATAAAACTTCGAGAGCATCGTCTGTATGCCAAATTCTCCAAGTGTGAATTTTGGTTGCCAGAAGTGACCTATCTAAGCCACGTGATCTATGGTAAACGTATCGCTATCAATCCTGAGAGAGTTCAGGCCGTCCTTGATTGGACTCAACCTGAATCGGTTAAGCAAGTTCGGAGTTTCCTTTGCCTAGCGAGCTATTGTTGCCGCTTTGTCGAGAACTTCTCCAAGGTTGCGAAGCCTCTGATTGAACTCCTCAAGAAATATAAATTTTTTGAGTGGACCCCACAATCCGAGTACAATTTGTTGGAACTAAAAATACGCCTAACCTCTGCTCCCGTTCTGGTGCCACCAGAATTCTCAAAGGACTTTGTTATCTATTGCGATGCCTCGCGACAAGGATTATGTTGCATTCTCATGCAAGATTGTCATGTGATTGCATACGCATCTTGAAAGTTGCGTCCACATGAGGATAATTATCCAACACATGATCTTGAGCTTGCAGCTGTAGTCCATGCACTGAAAACTTGGCGACATTACCTTCTGGGTAATCGTTCTGAAATTTACACTGATCACCAATGTCTGAAATATATTTTCACTCAGCCGGATTTGAATCTCAGGCAAAGACGGTGGGTTGAGTTGATTACAGATTACGACTTAGGGATAACTTACACCCTGGGTAAAGCCAATGTCATGGTTGATGCACTAAGTCATAAGTCTTATTGTAACACCCTGATGTTACAACAAAGTCAACCACTTATCTATGACGAATTTCAGAAGTTGAACCTTCACATTGTTCCTCAAGGATTCCTTTGCAACCTAGTGATGAAACCCACTCTTGCGAATCAAATCATAGAAGCCCATAAGCATGATGCTGGGATATCTTGGATCAAGAAAAACATTAGGAAGGGTAATGTTAGATGCTCCTCGGAAGATGATCATGGTGTTGTCTTCTTTCCGAACTGCTTGGTGGTCCCACAGAAGCAACATCTGTGACAACTGATCCTTAAGGAGGCTCATGATTCTTCTCTCACGATTCATCTTGATAGTACCAAGATGTATCAGGACCTACGCTAGAGATTCTGGTGGACTAGGATGAAGAGAGAAATTGCCCAGTCTGTTGCTTACTATGACGTTTGTCGTCGCGTTAAGGTAGAACATCAAAAGCCTGCTAGGACCCTGCAACACTTAGGTATTCTTGAATGGAAATGGGATAAGTTCGGTATGGATTTCATCACCGGATTTCCCAGGACCAAGAGAGGTAATAATGCTATTTTTGTGGTCATTGACCGTCTTTCCAAAGTGGCTCATTTTCTTCCTGTTCGGGGGAGTATAACTGCTAGCTAGCTAGCGGAGTAATACGTTTCTCGAATAGTTTCTATTCATGGTGTTCCCTTGGAGATTAACTCATATCGTGGAAGTATCTTTACTTCCCAATTCGGGGAAAGCTTCCAAAATGCTATGGGGACTCATCTATCCTTTAGCACTTCTTTCCATCTGCAGTCAAGTGGTCAAGTTGAGCGGGTCAGTCAAATTCTCGAAGACATGCTCAGAGCTTGTGTTATATCCTTCGGTATGAATTGGGAGAAATGTCTTCCATTCGCCGAATTTGCTTATAACAATAGTTATCAGTCAAGCTTGGGCAAAGCCCCTTTTGAAGTTCTCTATGGACAAAGGTGTCGAACACCTCTTAACTGGTCAGAAGCCAGAGAGAGGCAACTCTTTGGCCCGGATATGATCCAGGATGCAGAGGAGCAGGATCGCATTTGTCGGGACCCAGATCAAAGTCATATGAATCCAGACTATAACATAACACATCACTTTGCGGCCTCACGCACGGTAAGCTCCACAGTTGCAGCCTTACCTTAGCCGGGACCGTTTGCATCTTTTGGCTCACGTATGTGAACATGTCGTTGGCAATAAAACGACAGAGAACCCGGGCCGACATGACTAGTCATAGAACCCAAGTGGCACATCCGTATGGAAACAGGCATATGTAACCCAGCAATGCAGGTGTCGGCCTCAAGCGTGTGTAGACGAGTCATAGCAAGCTACAAGGACTCCATTACGCCGTGAGACATAAATGCCATCACTGCACATAGACGAGTCATAGCAGGCTACAGGGACTCCATTACATTGCAAGACATTTCCCCAAAGGGACAGACACAGTAGCAAAGAAGGATACATGCCGGTCAATCAATGTGTCCGGAGCAGTAGCAAGCTACCATGGCTCGGTGGAAACACAAAGAGGCAGTTTCCCGTAAACAGTACTACTAAAGGCACACAACTAGGTTTCGGATCCCATACATAGTGTTGCACGTCACACGTACGCACGACATGCCCGGTATGCATAGACACAACCATGGCATCACAACATAACCATACAACAACATGACTTTTATTTAAGAGGCTCAGATGAACCTTACATAATATGTTCTTACAGAAAGGGGTCACATGACCCCACACTCAAGTCATACAAACATGTTCGTACAAACCAAGGGGAAGCATAAAGTTGTCTGAGTATATACAAATGAAAGGGGTAAAAGGCACATGGCCTGACTATCAACAGCCCGCCACAGGGCATAGGTCGTAGCTGGGACACCAGCTATTCGGCATCGTCAACGTCTAGATAGAACCCACCTAATGGGTCCTGGGTCTCATCTGCAACATTTATTAGGCAAACGTGAGTACAAACGTACTCAACAAGTCTTTAAAACAGACCTATTCTATTCATGCTCATGTATCAACAAAGGGGGTTGTGGAGGTTATGCAGCAATGGCAGCTTTGACTCATGGCTAACCTAGACTACTCAATTTTAACTCTTTGTTTACATTTAGATATCGCATAGGAGTCCACTAACTCCATAACAATACACCACCATGGACTCACTTCCCTCCTGGGAGAGTGCCATGCACGGTACTCACACTTGTCTTGGTATTTTTATGAGTATCCACTAGATTATCTATGAACAGCATAAGTTCTCCAAGTGGTCCATATCCGAGGACGCGGCTATTCGAATAGTTTCATACCCTACAGGGGTGTACTTTTGCACACATGCTCTCGCCACTTATCGCTGTGTGCTCATAAACCATGCACCTCGGCAACCTTCAAGCGGATGCCCAGCGAGGGAGTCGGCCACGACCATCAATCACATAAGAACTCTAGTCCAGGCTATCGCCTATTTGAGACTGAACCCGCACGGAAGTCCGGCCAAAGTTTCCGCTACGGCCCCAAGCGATGTGCGCAGGGTTCGTAGGCCCACCATCCGGGTGACCCTTGGTACACCGTGCCACTGCCTACCGTGTCGCAACCCACCACTAGGGTCAGCGCTGTGCACGGCCTCCAGCATGCTATAAACACCAGAAACTACTTGCAACTCCTAGACTAAGGACTAAGCGAATGATAAGTCGAGAGGGTCAATTAAGTATCCCAATGTGTGGTAGTAACTAGTCTTGGATCACAATCACGGAACTCAGTTCCTAAGAACGGTCCCAATGAGACAACCCGCTATGTACTCCTACATAGCCTCTCATCGCTACCTTTACCAAATCGAGTTCATCATAACATCATCACATCAAGCAATATTGTTTCACTCAGTTCATCCCCAAGATGAATCCGACCAGACACAACTCTAAGCATAGCAAGCATAGCAGGCAAAGTAAGCTAAGCACACCATGGCACAAGCATCTACCAAGTACGCTAGGTTGCTAGGTTTAGCTATTTACTGTGATAATGTCAGGATATGCAACAGAATAGGATCATCTACCGACTATGACTGACATGTGATCGGTTGTCCTAATGCAATAAACAAGAGAAGGAGCGAGAGAGTGGGATGTTATTGGAATGATCAAAGGGGTTGCTTGCCTTGCTGGGAAATGGAAAGGTTCTCTCCTTCGTCGGGATACTCGGGGGTATCCTCAGGAGCGGGGCCTACCGCAATGCAGATAAGAAACAATCAACACATGCAAGTGCAATAATATGATGCATGATCATGGCATGATAGCATGTATGGATGAGCTAATGCACTTAGTATTCAGGTTAATTTGAAATGAGTTTGAATATAGGTTCAAAATCGTTCTTTATTTCAAATTACATATACTAACCTATTAGAAAATGTCAATGTTCACCTACTTAGATTGCTCTAACATGCACGACAATAGCACGATTGGATTCATTGGATTTTTCTGATAAATTTTATTATATAAATTATTTTCATCTGATTTACAGATTAATTTATATGAATTTTTGAAGTTTTGAATAATTTCTGGAATTATTTTTAAACTAGAAATTGCTTTTATTGCATCAGCAAGACATCATTATGATGTCAGTTGACCGGGCCAGAGTCAAACCTGACATGTGGGGGCCACATGTGAGTGACTCAAACACTTAACTAACTAATTAAAACTAAATCCTAATTAATTAAGAGAAACTGGGCCCACTGTCAGTGACTAATTAGGTTAATTAAAATAATTAATTAAATTCCTAATGACTCAGAGGACTTCGGGATCTCTCCTCCGGCGACCAAAAGGACGGCGGAGGGCACCAAATGACTCAGCACACACGCGCATGTCCATTCCGACCCCTCCCAGGAGCTGAGATGGTCGGAATCGACGCCGGCAGTGAGCTGGGCGGCGGCTGGAGGTCGGGCCAGAAGGGCGCGGCGTCTACGGGGCATGGGAGAGAAAGGGGAGATGGGGAGGAGCACCAGCGGCTCACCGCGGTTCCAGCAGAGTTGACGCGCAAGGTCGGAGAAGGTCCGGACGGGGCAGAATGTCAGGGCAGAGCTCTGGTGACCGACGGGGAGGAACGGCGATGACGCGGCGTAGATGGGCTCCCGGCATCTTCTAGAACCACGGGGAGGACGAGGGGGAAGCGACGGTTCTTGGGGGCTACCTAGCAAGGCGAGGGGGCGTCTAGCGCGACGGTGGCGAGCTCGAGCAGAGGTCGGCTATGGCGGAGCAGAGAAGGGAGAGGAAGAGAGGCGGGCGAGAGAGAGAGAGGGAGTGATGGGGAAGGCTCTGGGGAGCTTATCCCCATCACGCTTGCGAGGAGGACATAGGCAGGCAGCTGCCGGCATGGAGGCACGGCAGCGCACGCGCTCCGGCCACGCGCTCATCCTCATGGCCGCCAGGAGGACGATGACCTCCTTGGGCCAGGTGGGCTGGCCTGGCCTGGGCCTTTCTCCCTTTTTTTCTTTTTTTCTTCTCTGTTTTCCTCTACTGAAATTTGTTTATTTTCTTTTCAGGTACAAATGACTTTATAAAATATCCCATATATTTTCTATAATGAAGTTTGAATATTTCAAACTTGTCTAAAAAGTTTCAGGATATTTTGAAAACAAAAATAATGATAGTGCTTTATTTAATGATTTCACGAGCCTTATCAATTATTTTTGAATTACTTTGATTGTTCAAATAATTCGAATGGTCCTTGTTATAATCATGCCCAAATTTACTAGACATAGGGAACATTTTTAGTGGGCATCTTGGATTTGTTGAATTTTCACCAAATTTGAATTGTTTTGATTCAAAGTTAGCTTGGGGTTTCTTTTTGTTCCCCATTTCATGTTAATGCAAAAATGAAACATGATGCAAGCACAATACTATTCCTAGGACATCTAGCTAGGGTTGTGACAACTCACCCCCACTCAAAAGAATCTCGTCCCGAGATTTTGACATCGTCAGGAAGAGCACGAGGTACTCTAGTCGAAGACGATCTTCTCTTTACCATGTTGCCTCCTTTTCAGAATGGTGTGACCACTGAACCGTAAGAAACTTGATGTTCTGACGCCGAATGGTACGCTCAGCTTGATCAAGAATACGAACAGGGTATTGTTGATATGTAAGGGTATCTTGGAGATAAAGCGCTACGTGGTCTACCTCACGGACAGGGTCCTTGAAGCAACGCTTGAGTTGCAAGACGTGGAAGACATCATGAACCTTGGAAAGATGCGGCGGAAGTTCCAACTGGTAGGCAACCTTTCCTTTTTTAGCAAGAGTGCGAAAAGGTCCATTGTAACGAGGAGCCAACTTGCCCTTGATACCGAATCGATGGGTACCCTTCAGAGGTGTAACCCGAAGATAAGCCTTCTCGTCAACTTCATAGGTCACAGCCCTATGATGGCGATCATATTGGCTCTTTTGACGAGATTGGGTGGTTTTCAACTTTTCACGAATAATGCCCTCCTCTGCATCCCGGATCATATCCGGACCAAAGAGTTGCCTCTCTCCAGTTTCTGACCAGTTAAGAGGTGTTCGACACCTTCGTCCATAGAGAACTTCAAAAGGGGCTTTGCCCAAGCTTGATTGATAAGTATTGTTATAAGCAAATTCGGCAAATGGATGACATTTCTCCCAGTTCATACCGAAAGATATAACACAAGCTCGGAGCATGTCTTCGAGAATTTGATTGACTCGCTCAACTTGACCACTTGATTGCGGGTGGAAAGCAGTGCTAAGGATAGATGAGTCCCCATAGCGGTTTGAAAACTTTCCCAAAATAGGGAAGTAAAGATACTTCCACGGTCTGAGTTAATCTCCAAAGGAATACCATGAAGAGAGACTATTCGAGAAACATACAACTCCGCTAGCTGGCTAGCAGTTATACTTTCCCGAACAAGAAGAAAATGAGCCACTTTGGAAAGACGGTCGATGACCACAAATATAGCATTATTCCCTCTCTTAGTCCTAGGAAATCCGGTAATGAAATCCATACCGACTTTATCCCATTTCCATTCAGGAATAGCTAAAGGTTGAAGGGTGCCAACAGGCCTTTGATGTTCTGCTTTCACACGACGGCAAATGTCGCGGTTAGCAACGAACTGAGTAATTTCTCTTTTCATCCTAGTCCACTAGAACCTCTAGCGTAGGTCCTGATACATCTTGGTACTATCCGGATGAATTGAGAGAGGAGAATGATGAGCCTCCTGAAGGATCAGCTGTCTTAAGCGTGTTCTCTTGGGAACCACCAACCGGTTCTGGAAGAACACAACACCTTCATCGTTCTTGGAGAAATCTTTAGCGTTTCCGCTAGCAATATTTTCCTTGATCTGGGATATACCCTTATCATATTTCTCGACAACTACTATTTGATCCTTAAGATTAGGTTTCGCCACCAGGTTGGATAGGAATCCTCGAGGAACAATGTGAAGGTTTAACTTCCGAAATTCCTCATGGAGAAGTGGTTGACCTTGTTGTAGCATCAGGTTGTTACAATAAGACTTACGACTTAGTGCATCAGCCATGACATTGGCTTTCCACGGGGTGTAAGTTATCCCTAAGTCGTAATCTGTAATCAACTCTACCCATCGTCTTTGCCTGACATTCAAAAGGTAAATTTCACAACGATTACCCAGAAGGTAATGTCGCCAGGTTTTCAGTGCATGGACTACGGCTGCGAGCTCAAGATCATGTGTTGGATAATTATCCTCATGTGGACACAACTGTCGAGATGCATATGCAATCACATGACAATCTTGCATGAGAATGCAACCTAATCCTTGTCGCGACGCGTCGAAATAGATAACAAAGTCCTTAGAGAAATCAGGTGGCACCAGAACGGGAGCAAATGTCAGTCATCTTTTCAACTCCTGAAAACTATGCTCGCATTGTGGAGTCCACTCGAACTTTTTATCTTTCTTGAGGAGTTCAGTCAGAGGTTTGGCAACTTTGGAAAAATTCTCAACAAAGCGGCGATAATAGCTTGCTAAGCCAAGGAAATTCTGACCTTGGTTAAGCAATTCTGGTTGAGTCCAATCAAGGACGACCTGAACTCTCTCGGAATTGACAGCAATACCTTTACCAGATATCACGTGGCCCAGATAGGTCA
The DNA here is from genome assembly GCA_022496015.1 of Hordeum marinum. NCBI lineage: Eukaryota > Viridiplantae > Streptophyta > Magnoliopsida > Poales > Poaceae > Hordeum > Hordeum marinum. The sequence continues at coordinate 179,031,530 of CM039675.1, read as the reverse complement.
CTTCTGGCAACCAAAATTCACACTTGGAGAATTTGGTGTACAGGCGATGCTCTTGAAGTTTCATCAATACCAGCCTTAGATGCTCGGCATGTTCTTGTTCATTCTTCGAGTAGATGAGTATATCGTCAAGGTAAACCATGACGAATTTATCCAGATACTCCATGAAGATTGAATTCATCAAGCGACAGAAGGTGGCTGGAGCATTGGTTGAACCGAAGGACATGACGGTGTACTCGTATTGGCCATAACGAGTAACAAATGTCGTTTTAGGAATGTCCCCGTTCCTAATTCTGATTTGATGGTATCCCAACCTCAAATCCATTTTGGGAAAGGCAGACGATCCAACGAGTTGATCATACAAATCGTTGATCCTGGGGAGCGGATACTTGTTCTTTATGGTGACCAGGTTCACTAGCCGATAATCCACAACCATCCGATCCGAACCATCCTTGTTCTTGACGAAGTGAACGGGACAAGCCCAAGGAGAAGAACTGGGACAGATGAAACCTTTCTTCAAAGCCTCATCGAGTTGGATCTTAAGTTTGGCTAGTTCTAAGGGTGCGATCTTATAGGGTCTTCTGGCTATTGGGACAGTCCCTGGGATGAGCTCTATCACAAACTCAACATCTCTGACAGGAGGAATTCCTGGCAGTTTTTCTAGAAATACATCCGGAAAGTCATGGACTACTGGAATATCTTCTAACTCTGGAAGAGGGCTAGCATTGAGGGAATAGAGTTGGCGCTTGGTTCTTCGAGTGGAGACATTAACTATCTCACCCGATGGATGTGTAAGTTGAACATTCCTAGAATGAGTATCAATCTTGGCATAGTGGGCTTTCATCCAATCCATGCCTAGAATGATATCAATGTCCGAAGATTTGAGGGCTATCAAAGATGCTAGGAAGACTAATCTATCCACCAAAATCCCATTAACATGGCTCAATCTAGAAGTTTGCCATTTGGAACCCGGAGTTTGCACTACTAGAGGAGTAGGCATATCACAAAAAGACATTGTATGCAATTGTGCATAACTTTCTGAGATGAAGGAATGAGATGCACCAGTATCAAATAAAACAGATGCTGGATGACTATTAACAAGGATCATACCTAGGATAACATCAAGATCCTCAAGGGCTTCCTCAGCAAACACATAGTTCACTCGTCCACGAGCAGGAGCTGGCTTCACAAAGAAGGCTTTTCCTGGTTTTCCACGTCCAGCGGGCTTAACATTATCCTGGGGACACTCACGGGAGTAGTGTCCTGGTTCTCCACACTTATAGCAAACCACAGTGGCATAGGGAGCAACATTTGTAGGCGGTCCTCCAAATGGTCTGACTGGAGGGTTGGGCTGACCTGGGCGAGGCGCCTGGAAAGATGGCCTTGCATTGTATTTTGGCGGCAGAGCTGCGTTGGGCACCCACATTCGGCGTTTATTGGAGCCCGAGCCAGATGCAGGGTTGAAGTCATGGTTGTGCTTTCTCGTGGCCTCATAATCAGTCTGTCCAGTCTCGGCATTGATAGCCTTGTTGACGAGAGCCGGGAAAGTGGCGCACTCATGCAGGCGCAGGTCTCGATGGAGCTTAGGGTTAAGTCCCTTGCGGAACCTAGCCTGCTTCTTGGCATCAGTAGAAACTTCCTCAGGAGCATAGTGAGGAAGGTTTCCAAACTCACGACTATAAGCATCCACTGACAGTCTGCCCTGGGTGAAGGCACATAATTCCTCTCTCTTACGATCCATCAGCCCTTCCTGGATGTGATGGGTACGGAATGTGGCACTGAACTCTGCCCAGTTGGTGCGGGGCCTGCAGGACACATGGCTTCAAAATTTTCCCACCACACATTGGCGGGACCTTCTAGAAAGTAAGTTGCAAAGGTCACCTTGTTGGCCTCAGCCACATTGGCAGCCCGGATCTTGCGATACATGCTAGTCAACCAGTCATCCGCGTCGAGTGGGTCGACCGAATGATGATATTTGGGTGGGCATAGTCTGATGAAATCACCAAGTGATACATCATCATTGAGGTCATTGCGGGGAGCACAAGCTATGTTCTGCTCAATTCTTTCCAATACCCTGTTGGTCTCCCTCTTATTCCTTTCAGCTTCTAGCATTACTTCCGCCAGAGAAGGCGCATGTGGCAGATCCTCTTGCCTTGGCTGGCTTCCGTCGCCCTGCTTGGGGGCAGGCACGGGGTTATCCCTGGTTACCACCATCCTGGGAAAACAAACCCACAACTTAGTCATAGGGAACAACAACTCTAGGACATGAGATAAGGAATGTACTGGACAACATGGCATGCAGGGTAAACACCAATCAACATGGTAAAACAACTTCCATATGAACACCATGATTCATACACACCATGACATAGTTCAGTACAAGCCAAGCTGAAAAACAACTACGACGAGATGACACAACTCATCAGAGGCATTACAAGCTTCCTATAGATTATCTATCTACACCTCCGGAACTCAACTCTCAACGTCATCATATCCCACAAGATACGCAGGACAGTGGCGATACGATTACTACCATACTAGAAATAACATCCACGTACACAAGCATCGCCGTAGAATGCCTCATACAGGTTACCCCCATGATCCGGGAGCTGAACCTGAGGATCTGGAAACACTCTAGCCTGTGATCCCTCGGAGCCATAAGGACACGGGTGTGGCCTTGGTCCCCTTGTCGGTGGCAACAGTGGTCCTCGAAGAGGGGTGATGCCTCCAACATCGGGCCAGTCTACGTGTGCTGGCAAATGAGTCCGCGATGGGGTTAGCATCTCCAAATCTCCATAGCCGGTCTACACGATAGGTGCCAACTGCGCCAGGGCTGTCCAAAGACGTGCGCGGGTGACATAAAGCTCCATGCGAAGGGCGCATGCATCACGATCCCTGTTCTCCAACATTTGAGCGGTCATCTGCAGCCTAGGGTCCTCATGGGAATGATCATAGTAGACTGCACTAAGATAACCATCCTCTCCTCCCATCGAAGCAGGAACATAGCAGAACTCGGTGTTCTGAATCAGACCATGGTGGAAGCTCATGATAGTGAGCATGGTGTAAGCGGCCTCCTGAACTGCCATATCTATGGTGATACCTAATCCATAAGTCCAGTGAGGCGGCTCTGCAGCTCTAGGGTATGAAGTATAAATCTTGATGGTACACAGATACTGGCTCTGGTTGAAATGTCGATACTGTTCCTCCATTGAGTATTCTGGGTACCAACGGTATCCATCCTCCATCATGACTCTAACCAACATGGCCGTGTGACCCGGTACACCGATGCACCTGGTCAGACAGACCACCTGATGGGAAGGACGAGGGGGCATCTGAAACAGAGAAAGATGCAAAGACATAAGAGACTCTAGCAGAAATTGGACAACATAACGGCTGTAATTGCTCAAAAAGGATTTTGAGACAACTGCAAAAGATTGGAAAAGCATAACCACTCGACTTTCTAGACTCAAATCTCATCTCCATCTGTTTGTCACAGCAACAATACTTGAATACCCACATTCACTTACAACAAGCTAGCTAGTGGTCCATGGTTAGTAACTCAGCATCCTAAGCATAGCTAGTTTCTCATCCCCGAAGAAAAGATGAGAATGACTTAGCATAGAATTACTTGGGAAGAGGAGTAAAAAGGGCCTTACGTTCCCTTCCACAATAAATTCCCCTACACTTCTATAGTGTTTCTAGACTCAACTTCGACCGGTTTGGCTTGGTAGTCCTAAAGTCAGTCAGGATCTGATACCAACGTTGTCGGGATCCCGATCCTAAGTCATGTGAATCCAGACTGTAACATAACACATTACTTTGTGGCCTCACGCACGGTAAGCTCCACAGCTGTAGCCTTACCTTAGCCGGGACCGTTTGCGTCTTTTGGCTCACGTATGTGAACATGTCGCTGGCAATCAAACGACAGAGAACCCGAGCCGACATGACTAGTCATAGATCCCAAGTGGCACATCCGTACGGAAACAGGCATACGTAACCCAGCAATGCAGGTGTCGGCCTCAAGCGTGTGTAGACGAGTCACAGCAAGCTACAAGGACTCCATTACGTCGTGAGACATAAATGCCATCACTGCACGTAGATGAGTCATAGCATGCTACAGGGACTCCATTACACTGCGAGACATTTCCCCGAAGGGACAGACACAGTAGCAAAGAAGGATACATGCCGGTCAATCAATGTGTCCCGAGTAGTAGCAAGCTACCATGGATGTTGGAAACACAAAGAGGCAGTTTCCCGTAAAGAGTACTACTAAAGCCACACAACTAGGTGTCGGATCCCATACATACTGTTGCACATCACACGTACGCACGACATGCCTGGTATGCATAGATACAACCATGGCATCACAACATAACCATACAAAGCCATGACTTTTATTTAAGAGGCTCAGATGAGCCTTGCATAATATGTTCTTACAGATAGGGGTCACAGACACTTAAGTCATACAAACATGTTCATACAAACCAAGCGGAAGCATAAAGCTGTCTGAGTACAGACAGATGAAAGGGGTAAATGGCACATGGCCTGATTATCTACAGCCCGCCATAGGGCATAGGTCGTAGCTGGGACACCAGCTATTCGGCATCATCAACGTCTAGATAGAACCCACCTAATGGGTCATGGGTCTCATCTGCAACATTTATTAAGCAAACGTGAGTACAAACGTACTTAGCAAGTCTTTAAAACAGACCTAGTCTATTCATGCTCATGTATCAACAAAGGGGGTGGTGGAGGTTTTGCAGCAATGCCAGCTTTGACTCATGGCTAACCTACACTACTCAATTTTAACTCTTTGTTTACATTTAGATATCGCACACGAGTCCACTAACTCCATAACAATACACCACCATGGACTCACTTCCCTCCTGGGAGAGTGCCATCCACGGTACTCACACTTGTCTTGATATTTTTATGAGTATCCATTAGATTATCTATGAACAGCGTAAGTTCTCCAAGTGGTCCATATCCGAGGACGTGGCTATTCGAATAGTTTCATACCCTGCAGGGGTGTACTTCTTCACACACGCTCTCGCCACTTATTGCTGTGTGCTCATAAACCATGCACCTCGGCAACCTTCAAGCGGATGCCCAGCGAGGGAGTCGGCCACGACCGTCAATCACATAAGACCTCTAGTCTAGGCTATCGCCTATTTGAAACTGAACCCGCACGGAAGTCCGGCCGAAGTTTCCGCTATGGCCCCAAATGTGTGCAGGGTTCCCAAGCCCTCCTTCCGAGTGACCCTTAGTACACCGTGCCACTGCCTACCGTGTCGTAACCCACCCCTAGGGTCAGCGCTACGCAGGGCCTCCAGCATGCTATAAACACAAGAAACTACTTGCAACTCCTGGACTAAGGACAAAGCGAATGATAAGTCGAGTGGGTCAATTAAGTATCCCAATGTGTGGTAGTAACTAGTCTTGGATCACAAACACGGAACTTAGTTCCTAAGAACGGTCCCAATGAGACAACCCGCTATGTACTCCTACATAGCCTCTCATCGCTACCTTTACCAAATCGAGTTCATCATAAGATCATCACATCAGGCAACATTGTTTCACTCAGTTCATCACCCAGATGAATCCGACCTGACACAACTCTAGCATAGCAAGCATAGCAGGCAAAGTAAGCTAAGCACACCATGGCACAAGCATCTACCAGGTATGCCAGGTTGCAAGGTTTAGCTATTTACTGTGACAATGTCTGGTTATGCAACATAATAGGGTCATCTACCATGTATGACTGACATGTGATCGGTTGTCCTAATGCAATAAACAAGAGCAGAGCGAGAGAGTGGGATGTTAACAGAATGATCAAAGGGGTTGCTTGCCTTGCTGGGAAACGGAAAGGTTCTCTCCTTTATCAGGATACTCGGGGGTATCCTCAGGAGCAGGGCCTACTGAAAAGAAGGAAGAAGAAGAAGAAGAATAGAAGAAGAAGAGAAGAAGAAGGAGAAGGAGGACGAGGAAGAAGAAGACGAACAAGGAGGAGAGAAGCTCCTTCTCCTTCTTCTCCTCCTTCTTCTCCTTCTTCTTGTCCTTCTTCTTTTCTTCTTCTTTGCCTCTTCCTTATACTTCTCCTTCTCCTTCTCCTTCTCCCCCTCCTTGTTATTTTACTTCTCCTTCTTCTTCTCTTCTTGCTTCTTGTCTTTCTTCTTCTACGTAGCTTATTTTCCCCAAAAAACACATAGTTAGCTAATTATCCTCCAAAATGACATAATTAGCTTCGTTAGTTAAACATCATAAGAACCCTGGTTAGCTCATTGAAATGACTAATTTAGATCCAAAATGACATAATAAGCTCAAAATGGATTAATAATCATCCAAAATGACATAATTAGCTCCAAAAAGACATAATTAGCTAATTTAGCTCGAACAAGAGGACAAGAGGAGAAGAAAGAGGAAAAATGAAAAGAAGGAAGAAGAAGAAGGAGAAGAGAAGAAGAAGAGAAGAAGAAGGAGGAGGAGGAGGAGGAAGAAGAAGGAGAACAAGGAGGAGAGAAGCTCCTTCTCCATCTTCTCCTCCTTCTTCTCCTTCTTCTTGTCCTTCTTCCTTTCTTCTTCTTTGCCTCTTCCTTCTACTTCTCCTTCTCCTTCTCCTCCTCCTTCTTATTTTACTTCTCCTTCTTCTTCTCTTCTTGCTTCTTGTCTTTCTTCTTCTACGTAGCTTATTTTCCCCAAAAAACACACAGTTAGCTAATTATCCTCCAAAATGACACAATTAGCTTTGTTAGTTAAACATCATAAGAACCCTGGTTAGCTCATTGAAATGACTAATTTAGATCCAAAATGACATAATAAGCTCAAAATGGATTAATAATCATCCAAAATGACATAATTAGCTCCAAAAAGGCATAATTAGATAATTTAGCTCGAAGAAGAGATCAAGAGGAGAAGAAAGAGGAAAACTGAAAAGAAGGAAGAAGAAGATAAAGAAGAGAAGAAGAAGAGAAGAATAAGGAGAAGGAGGTGGAGGAAGAAGAAGGCGAACAAGGAGGAGAGAAGCTCCTTCTCCTTCTTCTCCTCCTTCTTCTCCTTCTTCTTGTCCTTCTTCTTTTCTTCTTCTTCGCCTCTTCCTTATACTTCTCCTTCTCCTTCTCCTTCTCCTCCTCCTTCTTATTTTACTTCTCCTTCTTCTTCTCTTCTTGATTCTTGTCTTTCTTCTTCTACGTAGTTTATTTTCCCCAAAAAACACATAGTTAGCTAATTATCCTCCAAAATGACATAATTAGCTTCGTTAGTTAAACATCATAAGAACCCTGGTTAGCTCATTGAAATGACTAATTTAGATCCAAAATGACATAATAAGCTCAAAATGGATTAATAATCATCCAAAATGATATAATTAGCTCCAAAAAGGAATAATTAGCTAATTTAGCTCGAACAAGAGGACAAGAGGAGAAGAAAGAGGAGAAATGAAAAGAAGAGAAGAAGAAGAGAAGAAGAAGTAGAAGGAGGAGGAGGAAGAAGAAGGAGAAGAAGGAGGAGAGAAGATCCTTCTCCTTCTTCTCCTGCATCTTCTCCTTCTTCTTGTCCTTCTTCTTTTCTTCTTCTTCTCCTCTTCCTTCTCCTTCTCCTTCTCCTTATCCTTCTCCTCCTCCTTCTTCTTTTAGTTCTCCTTCTTCTTCTCTTCTTGCTTCTTGTCTTTCTTCTTCTACGTAGCTTATTTTCCCCAAACAAGACATAGTTAGCTAATTATCCGCCAAAATGACATAGTTAGCTTAGTTAGTTATACATCATAAGAACCCTGGTTAGCTCATTGAAATGACTAATTTAGATCCAAAATGACATAATAAGCTCAAAATGGATTAATAATCATCCAAAATGACATAATTAGCTCCAAAAAGGCATAATTAGCTAATTTAGCTCGAACAAGAGGACAAGAGGAGAAGAAAGAGGAAAAATGAAAAGAAGGAAGAAGAAGAAGAAGAAGGAGAAGGAGGAGGAGGAAGAAGAAGGAGAAGAAGGAGGAGAGAAGATCCTTCTCCTTCTTCTCCTCCTTGTTCTCCTTCTTCTTGTCGTTCTTCTATTCTTCTTCTTCTCCTCTTCCTTCTCCTTCTCCTTCTCCTTCTCCTTCTCCTCCTCCTTCTTCTTTTACTTCTCCTTCTTCTTCTCTTCTTGCTTCTTGTCTTTCTTCTTCTACGTAGCTTATTTTCCCCAAAAAAGACATAGCTAATTATCCTCCAAAATGACATAATTAGCTTAGTTAGTTAAACATCATAAGAATCCTGGTTAGCTCATTGAAATGTCTAATTTAGATCCAAAATGACATAATAAGCTCAAAATGGATTCATAATCATCCAAAATGACATAATTCGCTCCAAAAAGGCATAATTAGCTAATTTAGCTCGAACAAGAGGACAAGAGGAGAAGAAAGAGGAAAAATGAAAAGAAGAGAAGAAGAATAGAACAAGAAGAGAAGAAGAAGTAGAAGGAGGAGGAGGAAGAAGAAGGACAAGAAGGATGAGAGAAGATCCTTCTCCTTCTTCTCCTCCATCTTCTCCTTCTTCTTGTCCTTCTTCTTTTCTTCTTCTTCTCCTCTTCCTTCTCCTCCTTCTCCTTCTCCTTCTCCTCCTCCTTTTTCTTTTACTTCTCCTTCTTCTTCTCTTCTTGCTTCTTGTCTTTCTTCTTCTACGTAGCTTATTTTCCCCAAACAAGACATAGTTAGCTAATTAACCTCCAAAACGACATAATTAGCTTAGTTAGTTAAACATCATAAGAACCCCGGTTAGCTCATTGAAATGACTAATTTAGAGCCAAATGACATAATAAGCTCAAAATGGATTAATAATCATCCAAAATGACATAATTAGCTCCAAAAAGGCATAATTAGCTAATTTAGCTCGAACAAGAGGACAAGAGGAGAAGAAAGAGGAAAAATGAAAAGAAGAGAAGAAGAAGAGAAGAAGAAGTAGAAGGAGGAGGAGGAAGAAGAAGGAGAAGAAGGAGGAGAGAAGATCCTTCTCCTTCTTCTCCTCCATCTTGTACTTCTTCTTGTCCTTCTTCTTTTCTTCTTCTTCTCCTCTTCCTTCTCCTTCTCCTTCTCCTTCTCCTTCTTCTTTTACTTCTCCTTCTTCTTCTCTTCTTGCTTCTTGTCTTTCTTCTTCTACGTAGCTTCTTTTCCCCAAACAAGACATAGTTAGCTAATTATCCTCCAAAATGACATAATTAGCTTAGTTAGTAAAACATCATAAGAACCCTGGTTAGCTCATTGAAATGACTAATTTAGATCCAAAATGACATAATAAGGTCAAAATGGATTAATAATCATCCAAAATGACATAATTAGCTCAAAAAAGGCATAATTAGCTAATTTAGCTCGAACAAGAGGACAATAGGAGAATAAAGAGGAAAAATGAAAATAACGAAGAAGAAGAAGAAGACGGAGAAGGAGGAGGAGGAAGAAGAAGGAGAAGGAGGAGAGAAGATCCTTCTCCTTCTTCTTCTCCTTCTTCTTGTCGTTCTTCTTTTCTTCTTCTTCTCCTCTTCCTTCTCCTTCTACTTCTCCTTCTCCTTCTCCTCCTCCTTCTTCTTTTAATTCTCCTTCTTATTCTCTTCTTGCTTCTTGTCTTTCTTCTTCTACGTAGCTTATTTTCCCCAAAAAAGACATAGTTAGCTAATTATCCTCCAAAATGACATAACTAGCTTAGTTAGTTAAACATCATAAGAATCCTGGTTTGCTCATTGAAATGTCTAATTTAGATCCAAAAAGACATAATAAGCTCAAAATGGATTAATAATCATCCAAAATGACATAATTAGCTCCAAAAAGGCATAATTAGCTAATTTAGCTCGAACAAGAGGACAAGAGGAGAAGAAAGAGGAAAAATGAAAAGAAGGAAGAAGAAGAAGGAGAAGAGAAGAAGAAGAGAAGAAGAAGGAGGAGGAGGAGGAGGAAGAAGAAGGAGAACAAGGAGGAGAGAAGCTCCTTCTCCTTCTTCTCCTTCTTCTTGTGCTTCTTCTTTTCTTCTTCTTCGCCTCTTCCTTCTACTTCTCCTTCTCCTTCTCCTTCTCCTCCTCCTTCTTATTTTACTTCTCCTTCTACTTCTCTTCTTGCTTCTTGTGTTTCTTCTTCTACGTAGCTTATTTTCCCCAAAAAAGACATAGTTAGCTAATTATCCTCCAAAATGACATAATTAGCTTATTTAGTTAAACATCCTAAGAATCCTGGTTAGCTCATTGAAATGTCTAATTTAGATCCAAAATGACATAATAAGCTCAAAATGGATTAATAATCATCCAAAATGACATAATTAGCTCCAAAAAGGCATAATTAGCTAATTTAGCTCGAACAAGAGGACAAGAGGAGAAGAAAGAGGAAAAATGAAAAGAAGGAAGAAGAAGAAGAAGAAGAAGGAGAAGGATGAGGAGGAAGAAGAAGGAGAAGAAGGAGGAGAGAAGATCCTTCTCCTTCTTCTCCTCCTTCTTCTCCTTCTTCTTGTTGTTCTTCTTTTCTTCTTCTCCTCCTCTTCCTTCTCCTTCTACTTCTCCTTCTCCTTCTCCTCCTCCTTCTTCTTTTAATTCTCCTTCTTATTCTCTTATTGCTTCTTGTGTTTCTTCTTCTACGTAGCTTATTTTCCCCAAAAAAGACATAGTTAGCTAATTATCCTCCAAAATGACATAACTAGCTTAGTTAGTTAAACATCATAAGAATCCTAGTTAGCTCATCGAAATGTCTAATTTAGATCCAAAATGACATAATAAGCTCAAAATGGATTAATAATCATCCAAAATGACATAATTAGCTCCAAAAAGGCATAATTAGCTAATTTAGCTCGAACAAGAGGACAAGAGGAGAAGAAAGAGGAAAAATGAAAAGAAGGAAGAAGAAGAAGGAGAAGAGAAGAAGAAGAGAAGAAGAAGGAGGAGGAGGAGGAGGAGGAAGAAGAAGGAGAACAAGGAGGAGAGAAGCTCCTTCTTCTTCTTCTCCTCCTTCTTCTCCTTCTTCTTGTGCTTCTTCTTTTCTTCTTCTTCGCCTCTTCCTTCTACTTCTCCTTCTCCTTCTCCTTCTCCTCCTCCTTATTTTACTTCTCCTTCTACTTCTCTTCTTGCTTCTTGTGTTTCTTCTTCTACGTAGCTTATTTTCCCCAAAAAAGACATAGTTAGCTAATTATCCTCCAAAATGACATAATTAGCTTATTTAGTTAAACATCATAAGAATCCTGGTTAGCTCATTGAAATGTCTAATTTAGATCCAAAATGACATAATAAGCTCAAAATGGATTAATAATCATCCAAAATGACATAATTAGCTCCGAAAAGGCATAATTAGCTAATTTAGCTCGAACAAGAGGACAAGAGGAGAAGAAAGAGGAAAAATGAAAAGAAGGAAGAAGAAGCAAAAGAAGAAGGAGAAGGATGAGGAGGAAGAAGAAGGAGAAGAAGGAGGAGAGAAGATCCTTCTCCTTCTTCTCCTCCTTCTTCTCCTTCTTCTTGTCGTTCTTCTTTTCTTCTTCTCCTCCTCTTCCTTCTCCTTCTACTTCTCCTTCTCCTTCTCCTCCTCCTTCTTCTTTTAATTCTCCTTCTTATTCTCTTATTGCTTCTTGTGTTTCTTCTTCTACGTAGCTTATTTTCCCCAAAAAAGACATAGTTAGCTAATTATCCTCCAAAATGACATAACTAGCTTAGTTAGTTAAACATCATAAGAATCCTGGTTAGCTCATTGAAATGTCTAATTTAGATCCAAAATGACATAATAAGCTCAAAATGGATTAATAATCATCCAAAATGACATAATTAGCTCCAAAAAGGCATAATTAGCTAATTTAGCTCGAACAAGAGGACAAGAGGAGAAGAAAGAGGAAAAATGAAAAGAAGGAAGAAGAAGAAGGAGAAGAGAAGAAGAAGAGAAGAAGAAGGAGGAGGAGGAGGAGGAAGAAGAAGGAGAACAAGGAGGAGAGAAGCTCCTTCTCCTTCTTCTCCTCCTTCTTCTTGTGCTTCTTCTTTTCTTCTTCTTCGCCTCTTCCTTCTACTTCTCCTTCTCCTTCTCCTTCTCCTCCTCCTTCTTATTTTACTTCTCCTTCTTCTTCTCTTCTTGCTTCTTGTGTTTCTTCTTCTACGTAGCTTATTTTCCCCAAAAAAGACATAGTTAGCTAATTATCCTCCAAAATGACATAATTAGCTTATTTAGTTAAACATCATAAGAATCCTGGTTAGCTCATTGAAATGTCTAATTTAGATCCAAAATGACATAATAAGCTCAAAATGGATTAATAATCATCCAAAATGACATAATTAGCTCCAAAAAGGCATAATTAGCTAATTTAGCTCGAACAAGAGGACAAGAGGAGAAGAAAGAGGAAAAATGAAAAGAAGGAAGAAGAAGAAGAAGAAGAAGGAGAAGGAGGAGGAGGAAGAAGAAGGAGAAGAAGGAGGAGAGAAGATCCTTCTCCTTGTTCTCCTCCTTCTTCTCCTTCTTCTTGTCGTTCTTCTTTTCTTCTTCTTCTCCTCTTCCTTCTCCTTCTACTTCTCCTTCTCCTTCTCCTCCTCCTTCTTCTTTTACTTCTCCTTCTTATTCTCTTCTTGCTTCTTGTCTTTCTTCTTCTACGTAGCTTATTTTCCCCAAAAAAGACATAGTTAGCTAATTATCCTACAAAATGACATAATTAGCTTAGTTAGTTAAACATCATAAGAATCCTGGTTAGCTCATTGAAATGTCTAATTTAGATCCAAAATGACATAATAAGCTCAAAATGGATTAATAATCAACCAAAATGACATAATTAGCTCCAAAAAGGCATAATTAGCTAATTTAGCTCGAACAAGAGGAAAAGAGCAGAAGAAAGAGGAAAAATGAAAAGAAGGAAGAAGAAGAAGAAGAAGAAGGAGAAGGAGGAGGAGGAAGAAGAAGGAGAAGGAGGAGAGAAGATCCTTCTCCTTCTTCTCCTCCTTCTTCTCCTTCTTCTTGTCGTTCTTCTTTTCTTCTTCTTCTCCTCTTCCTTCTCCTTCTACTTCTCCTTCTCCTAATCCTCCTCCTTATTCTTTTACTTCTCCTTCTTATTCTCTTCTTGCTTCTTGTCTTTCTTCTTCTACATAGCGTATTTTCCCCAAAAAAGACATAGTTAGCTAATTATCCTCCAAAATGACATAATTAGCTTAGTTAGTTAAACATCATAAGAATCCTGGTTAGTTCATTGAAGTGTCTAATTTAGATCCAAAATGACATAATAAGCTCAAAATGGATTAATAATCATCCAAAATGACATAATTAGCTCCAAAAAGGCATAAGTAGCTAATTTAGCTCGAACAAGAGGACAAGAGGAGAAGAAAGAGGAAAAATGAAAAGAAGGAAGAAGAAGAAGAAGAAGAAGGAGAAGGAGGAGGAGGAAGAAGAAGGAGAAGAAGGAGGAGAGAAGATCCTTCTCCTTCTTCTGCTCCTTCTTCTCCTTCTTCTTGTCGTTCTTCTTTTCTTCTTCTCCTCCTCTTCCTTCTCCTTCTCCTTCTCCTTCTCCTTCTCCTCCTCCTTCTTCTTTTAATTCTCCTTCTTATTCTCTTCTTGCTTCTTGTCTTTCTTCTTCTACGTAGCTTATTTTCCCCAAAAAATACATAGTTAGCTAATTATCCTCCAAAATGACATAACTAGCTTAGTTAGTTAAACATCATAAGAATCCTTGTTAGCTCATTGAAATGTCTAATTTAGATCCAAAATGACATAATAAGCTCAAAATGGATTAATAATCATCCAAAATGACATAATTAGCTCCAAAAAGGCATAATTAGCTAATTTAGCTCGAACAAGAGGACAAGAGGAGAAGAAAGAGGAAAAATGAAAAGAAGGAAGAAGAAGAAGAAGAAGGAGAAGGAGGAGGAGGAAGAAGAAGGAGAAGAAGGAGGAGAGAAGATCCTTCTCCTTCTTCTCCTCCTTCTTCTCCTTCTTCTTGTCGTTCTTCTTTTCTTCTTCTTCTCCTCTTCCTTCTCCTTCTACTTCTCCTTCTCCTTCTCGTCCTCCTTCTTCTTTTACTTCTCCTTCTTATTCTCTTCTTGCTTCTTGTCTTTCTTCTTCTACGTAGCTTATTTTCCCCAAAAAAGACATAGTTAGCTAATTATCCTACAAAATGACATAATTAGCTTAGTTAGTTAAACATCATAAGAATCCTGGTTAGCTCATTGAAATGTCTAATTTAGATCCAAAATGACATAATAAGCTCAAAATGGATTAATAATCAACCAAAATGACATAATTAGCTCCAAAAAGGCATAATTAGCTAATTTAGCTCGAACAAGAGGAAAAGAGCAGAAGAAAGAGGAAAAATGAAAAGAAGGAAGAAGAAGAAGAAGAAGAAGGAGAAGGAGGAGGAGGAAGAAGAAGGAGAAGGAGGAGAGAAGATCCTTCTCCTTCTTCTCCTCCTTCTTCTCCTTCTTCTTGTCGTTCTTCTTTTCTTCTTCTTCTCCTCTTCCTTCTCCTTCTAGTTCTCCTTCTCCTTCTCCTCCTCCTTCTTCTTTTACTTCTCCTTCTTATTCTCTTCTTGCTTCTTGTCTTTCTTCTTCTACGTAGCGTATTTTCCCCAAAAAAGACATAGTTAGCTAATTATCCTCCAAAATGACATAATTAGCTTAGTTAGTTAAACATCATAAGAATCCTGGTTAGTTCATTGAAGTGTCTAATTTAGATCCAAAATGACATAATAAGCTCAAAATGGATTAATAATCATCCAAAATGACATAATTAGCTCCAAAAAGGCATAAGTAGCTAATTTAGCTCGAACGAGAGGACAAGAGGAGAAGAAAGAGGAAAAATGAAAAGAAGGAAGAAGAAGAAGAAGAAGAAGGAGAAGGAGGAGGAGGAAGAAGAAGGAGAAGAAGGAGGAGAGAAGATCCTTCTCCTTCTTCTCCTCCTTCTTCTCCTTCTTCTTGTCGTTCTTCTTTTCTTCTTCTTCTCCTCTTCCTTCTCCTTCTACTTCTCCTTCTCCTTCTCGTCCTCCTTCTTCTTTTACTTCTCCTTCTTATTCTCTTCTTGCTTCTTGTCTTTCTTCTTCTACGTAGCTTATTTTCCCCAAAAAAGACATAGTTAGCTAATTATCCTACAAAATGACATAATTAGCTTAGTTAGTTAAACATCATAAGAATCCTGGTTAGCTCATTGAAATGTCTAATTTAGATCCAAAATGACATAATAAGCTCAAAATGGATTAATAATCAACCAAAATGACATAATTAGCTCCAAAAAGGCATAATTAGCTAATTTAGCTTGAACAAGAGGAAAAGAGCAGAAGAAAGAGGAAAAATGAAAAGAAGGAAGAAGAAGAAGAAGAAGAAGGAGAAGGAGGAGGAGGAAGAAGAAGGAGAAGGAGGAGAGAAGATCCTTCTCCTTCTTCTCCTCCTTCTTCTCCTTCTTCTTGTCGTTCTTCTTTTCTTCTTCTTCTCCTCTTCCTTCTCCTTCTAGTTCTCCTTCTCCTTCTCCTCCTCCTTCTTCTTTTACTTCTCCTTCTTATTCTCTTCTTGCTTCTTGTCTTTCTTCTTCTACGTAGCGTATTTTCCCCAAAAAAGACATAGTTAGCTAATTATCCTCCAAAATGACATAATTAGCTTAGTTAGTTAAACATCATAAGAATCCTGGTTAGTTCATTGAAGTGTCTAATTTAGATCCAAAATGACATAATAAGCTCAAAATGGATTAATAATCATCCAAAATGACATAATTAGCTCCAAAAAGGCATAAGTAGCTAATTTAGCTCGAACGAGAGGACAAGAGGAGAAGAAAGAGGAAAAATGAAAAGAAGGAAGAAGAAGAAGAAGAAGAAGGAGAAGGAGGAGGAGGAAGAAGAAGGAGAAGAAGGAGGAGAGAAGATCCTTCTCCTTCTTCTCCTTCTTCTTGTCGTTCTTCTTTTCTTCTTCTTCTCCTCTTCCTTCTCCTTCTCCTTCTCCTTCTCCTTCCCCTCCTCCTTCTTCTTTTAATTCTCCTTCTTATTCTCTTCTTTCTTCTTGTCTTTCTTCTTCTACGTAGCTTATTTTCCCCAAAAAAGACATAGTTCGCTAATTATCCTCCAAAATGACATAACTAGCTTAGTTAGTTAAACATCATAAGAATCCTGGTTAGCTCATTGAAATGTCTAATTTAGATCCAAAATGACATAATAAGCTCAAAATGGATTAATAATCA
This sequence comes from Hordeum marinum, assembly GCA_022496015.1. Taxonomy (NCBI): domain Eukaryota; kingdom Viridiplantae; phylum Streptophyta; class Magnoliopsida; order Poales; family Poaceae; genus Hordeum; species Hordeum marinum. Next base: position 179,015,416 of record CM039675.1, on the reverse strand, counting down.
TCCAAAATGACATAATTAGCTCCAAAAAGGCATAATTAGCTAATTTAGCTCGAACAAGAGGACAAGAGGAGAAGAAAGAGGAAAATGAAAAGAAGGAAGAAGAAGAAGGAGAAGAGAAGAAGAAGAGAAGAAGAAGGAGGAGGAGGAGGAGGAAGAAGAAGGAGAACAAGGAGGAGAGAAGCTCCTTCTCCTTCTTCTCCTCCTTCTTCTCCTTCTTCTTGTCCTTCTTCTTTTCTTCTTCTTCGCCTCTTCCTTCTACTTCTCCTTCTCCTTCTCCTTCTCCTCCTCCTTCTTATTTTACTTCTCCTTCTTCTTCTCTTCTTGCTTCTTGTGTTTCTTCTTCTACGTAGCTTATTTTCCCCAAAAAAGACATAGTTAGCTAATTATCCTCCAAAATGACATAATCAGCTTATTTAGTTAAACATCATAAGAATCCTGGTTAGCTCATTGAAATGTCTAATTTAGATCCAAAATGACATAATAAGCTCAAAATGGATTATAATCATCCAAAATGACATAATTAGCTCCAAAACGGCATAATTAGCTAATTTAGCTCGAACAAGAGGACAAGAGGAGAAGAAAGAGGAAAAATGAAAAGAAGGAAGAAGAAGAAGAAGAAGAAGGAGAAGGAGGAGGAGGAAGAAGAAGGAGAAGAAGGAGGAGAGAAGATCCTTCTCCTTCTTCTCCTCCTTCTTATCCTTCTTCTTGTCATTCTTCTTTTCTTCTTCTTCTCCTCTTCCTTCTCCTTCTACTTCTCCTTCTCCTTCTCCTCCTCCTTCTTCTTTTACTTCTCCTTCTTATTCTCTTCTTGCTTCTTGTCTTTCTTCTTCTACGTAGCTTATTTTCCCCAAAAAAGACATAGTGAGCTAATTATCCTACAAAATGACATAATTAGCTTAGTTAGTTAAACATCATAAGAATCCTGGTTAGCTCATTGAAATGTCTAATTTAGATCCAAAATGACATAATAAGCTCAAAATGGATTAATGATCAACCAAAATGACATAATTAGCTCCAAAAAGGCATAATTAGCTAATTTGGCTCGAACAAGAGGAAAAGAGCAGAAGAAAGAGGAAAAATGAAAAGAAGGAAGAAGAAGAAGAAGAAGAAGGAGAAGGAGGAGGAGGAAGAAGAAGGAGAAGGAGGAGAGAAGATCCTTCTCCTTCTTCTCCTCCTTCTTCTCCTTCTTCTTGTCGTTCTTCTTTTCTTCTTCTTCTCCTCTTCCTTATCCTTCTCCTTCTCCTTCTCCTTCTCCTCCTCCTTCTTCTTTTACTTCTCCTTCTTATTCTCTTCTTGCTTCTTGTCTTTCTTCTTCTACGTAGCGTATTTTCCCCAAAAAAGACATAGTTAGCTAATTATCCTCCAAAATGACATAATTAGCTTAGTTAGTTAAACATCATAAGAATCCTGGTTAGTTCATTGAAGTGTCTAATTTAGATCCAAAATGACATAATAAGCTCAAAATGGATTAATAATCATCCAAAATGACATAATTAGCTCCAAAAAGGCATAAGTAGCTAATTTAGCTCGAACAAGAGGACAAGAGGAGAAGAAAGAGGAAAAATGAAAAGAAGGAAGAAGAAGAAGGAGAAGAGAATAAGAAGAGAAGAAGAAGGAGAAGGAGGAGGAGGAAGAAGAAGGAGAACAAGGAGGAGAGAAGCTCCTTCTCCTTCTTCTCCTCCTTCTTCTCCTTCTTCTTGTCCTTCTTCTTTTCTTGTTCTTCGCCTCTTCCTTCTACTTCTCCTTCTCCTTCTCCTTCTCCTTCTCCTTCTCCTTCTCCTCCTTCTTCTTATTTTACTTCTCCTTCTTCTTCTATTCTTGCTTCTTGTCTTTCTTCTTCTACGTAGCTTATTTTCCCCCAAAAAAGACACAGTTAGCTAATTATCCTCCAAAATGACATAATTAGCTTATTTAGTTAAACATCATAAGAATCCTGGTTAGCTCATTGAAATGTCTAATTTAGATCCAAAATGACATAATAAGCTCAAAATAGATTCATAATCATCCAAAATGACATAATTAGCTCCAAAAAGGCATAATTAGCTAATTTAGCTCGAACAAGAGGACAAGAGGAGAAGAAAGAGGAAAAATGAAAAGAAGAGAAGAAGAATAGAAGAAGAAGTAGAAGGACGAGGAGGAAGAAGAAGGAGAAGAAGGAGGAGAGAAGATCCTTCTCCTCCATCTTCTCCTTCTTCTTGTCCTTCTTATTATTTCTTCTTCTAGTCTTCCTTCTCCTTATCCTTCTCCTTCTCCTTCTCCTCCTCCTTCTTCTTTTACTTCTCCTTCTTCTTCTCTTCTTGCTTCTTGTCTTTCTTCTTCTACGTAGCTTATTTTCCCCAAACAAGACATAGTTAGCTAATTAACCTCCAAAATGACACAATTACCTTAGTTAGTTAAACATCATAAGAACCCTGGTTAGCTCATTGAAATGACTAATTTAGATCCAAATGACATAATAAGCTCAAAATGGATTAATAATCATCCGAAATGACATAATTAGCTACAAAATGGCATAATTAGCTAATTTAGCTCGAAGAAGAGGACAAGAGGAGAAGAAAGAGGAAAAATGAAAAGAAGAGAAGAAGAAGAGAAGAAGAAGGAGAAGGAGGAGGAGGAAGAAGAAGGAGAAGAAGGAGGAGAGAAGCTCCTTCTCCTTCTTCTCCTCCTTCTTCTCATTCTTCTTGTGCTTCTTCTTTTCTTCTTCTTCTCCTATTCCTTCTACTTCTCCTTCTCCTTCTCCTTCTCCTCCTCCTTCTTATTTTACTTCTCCTTCTTCTTCTCTTCTTGCTTCTTGTATTTCTTCTTCTACGTAGCTTATTTTCCCCAAAAACACATAGTTAGCTAATTATCCTCCAAAATGACATAATTAGCTTAGTTAGTTAAACATCACAAGAACCCTGGTTAGCTCATTGAAATGACTAATTTTGATCCAAAATGACATAATAAGCTCAAAATGGATTAATAATCATCCAAAATGACATAATTAGCTCCAAAAAGGCATAATTAGCTAATTTAGCTAGAACAAGAGGACAAGAGGAGAAGAAAGAGGAAAAATGAAAAGAAGACAAGAAGAAGAGAAGAAGAAGTAGAAGGAGGAGGAGGAAGAAGAAGGAGAAGGAGGAGAGAAGATCCTTCTCCTTCTTCTCCTCCATCTTCTCCTTCTTCTTGTCCTTCTTCTTTTCTTCTTCTTCTCCTCTTCCTTCTTCTTCTCCTTCTCCTTCTCCTTATCCTCCTTCTTCTTCTTTTACTTCTCCTTCTTCTTCGCTTCTTGCTTCTTGTCTTTCTTCTTCTACGTAGCTTATTTTCCCCAAACAAGACATAGTTAGCTAATTATCCACCAAAATGACATAATTAGCTTAGTTAGTTAAACATCATAAGAACCCTGGTTAGCTCATTGAAATGACTAATTTAGATCCAAAATGAGATAATAAGCTCAAAATGGATTAATAATCATCCAAAATGACATAATTAGTTCCAAAACGGCATAATTAGCTAATTTAGCTCGAACAAGAGGACAAGAGGAGAAGAAAGAGGAAAAATTAAAATAAGGAACAAGAAGAAGAAGAAGAAGGAGAAGGAGGAGGAGGAAGAAGAAGGAGAAGAAGGAGGAGAGAAGATCCTTCTCCTTCTTCTCCTCCTTCTTCTCCTTCTTCTTGTCGTTCTTCTTTTCTTCTTCTTCTGTTCTTCCTTCTCCTTCTCCTTCTCCTTATCCTTCTCCTCCTCCTTCTTCTTTTACTTCTCCATCTTCTTCTCTTCTTGCTTCTTGTCTTTCTTCTTCTACGTAGCTTATTTTCCCCAAAAAAGACATAGTTAGCTAATTATCCTCCAAAATGACATAATTAGCTTAGTTAGTTAAACATCATAAGAACCCTAGTTAGCTCAATGAAATGTCTAATTTAGATCCAAAATGACATAATAAGCTCAAAATGGATTAATAATCATCCAAAATGACATAATTAGCTCCAAAAAGGCATAATTAGCTAATTTAGCTCAAACAAGAGGACAAGAGGAGAAGAAAGAGGAAAAATGAAAAGAAGGAAGAAGAAGAAGAAGAAGAAGGTGAAGGAGGAGGAGGAAGAAGAAGGAGAAGAAGGAGGAGAGAAGCTCCTTCTCCTTCTTCTCCTCCTTCTTGTCCTTCTTCTTTTCTTCTTCCTCTCCTATTCCTTCTCCTTCTCCTTCTCCACCTCCTCCTCCTTCTTTTACTTCTCCTTCTTATGCTCTTCTTGCTTCTTCTCTTTCTCTACTTCTACGTAGCTTAGACTCATCCAAAAAAGACTAAATTGGCTAATTATGCAACAAAATGACATAATTAGCTTAGTTAGGTCCAAAATGGCCTATTTAATAAAAAATGACCTATACTTAGCTAATTATCCTCCAAAATGACATAATTAGCTCCAAAAAGGCATAATTAGCTAATTTAGCCCGAAGAAGGGGACAAGAGGAGAAGAAAGAGGAAAACTGAAAAGAAGGAAGAAGTAGAAGAAGAGAAGAAGGAGAAGGAGAAGGAGGAAGAAGAAGGAGAAGAAGGAGAAGGAGGAGAGAAGCTCCTTCTCCTTCTTCTCCTTATTGCTGACCTTCTTCTTTTCTTCTTCTTATCCTCTTCCTTCTCCTTCTCCTTCTTCTTATCTTCCCGCTTCTTCTCTTCTTGCTTCTTCTCTTTCTTCTTCTACGTAGGTTATTTTCCCTCACAAAGACATACTTAGCTAATTATCCTCCAAAATGACATAATTAGCATAGTTAGGTTAAAACATCATAGGAACCTTGGTTAGCTTACTACAGTGACTAATTTAGCTCCAAAATGACATAATAAGGTCAAAATGGATTTAATAATAATAGTTGGCCCCAAAATGACATATTTTACCCAAGTTAGCTCTAGAATGGCCTATACTTAGCTTGGCTTCGACCTAAATGACAGAATTAGCTTAGTTAGCTCCAAAATGGCCTATTTAATAATAAATGACCTATACTTAGCTATATATCCTCCAAAATGAAATAATTAGCTCCAAAAAGGCATAATTAGCTAATTAAGCCCGAAGAAGAGGACAAGAGGAGAAGAAAGAGGAAAAATGAAAAGAAGAGAAGAAGAAGAGAAGAAGAAGTAGAAGGAGGAGGAGGAAGAAGAAGGAGAAGAAGGAGGAGAGAAGATCCTTCTCCTTCTTCTTGTCCTTCTTCTTTTCTTCTTCTTCTCCTCTTCCTTCTCCTTCTCCTTCTCCTCCTCCTCCTCCTTCTTCTTTTACTTCTCCTTCTTCTTCTCTTCTTGATTCTTCTCTTTCTCTACTTCTACGTAGCTTAGACTCATCCAAAAAAGACTAAATTGGCTAATTATGCAACAAAATGACATAGTCAGCTTAGTTAGCTCCAAAATGGCCTATTTAATAAAAAATGACCTATACTTAGCTAATTATCCTCCAAAATGACATAATTAGCTCCAAAAAGGCATAATTAGCTAATTTAGCCCGAAGAAGGGGACAAGAGGAGAAGAAAGAGGAAAAATGGAAAGAATGAAGAAGAAGAAGAAGCAGAGAAGAAGAAGGAGAAGGAGAAGGAGGAAGAAGAAGGAGAAGAAGGAGAAGGAGGAGAGAAGCTCCTTCTCCTTCATCTTCTCCTTCTTCTCCTTATTCTTGACCTTCTTCTTTTCTTCTTCTTCTCCTCTTCCTTCTCCTTCTCCTTCTTCTTCTCTTCTTGCTTCTTCTCTTCTTGCTTCTTCTCTTCTTGCTTACTCTCTTTCTTCTTCTACGTAGGTTATTTTCCCCAACAAAGACATACTTAGCTAATTATCCTCCAAAATGACATAATTAGCATAGTTATGTTAAAACATCATAAGAACCTTGGTTAGCTCACTGAAATAACTAATTTAGCTCCAAAATGACATAATAAGGTCAAAATGGATTTAACAATCATAGTTGGCTACAAAATGACATATTTTATCCAAGTTAGCTCTAGAATGACCTATACCTAGCTAAGTTCTATCCTAAATGACATAATAAGGCGATGTAGCTCCAAGATGACCTATTCCACCTAACTTAGCTAAGTTCTCTATGAAATAACCTATATATACTTCTCTTCTTCATCTATTTTTCTTCTTCTAACTTTCTTATTTGTCATTTGGCAAATTACATTCACTTCACGGGATGCTTGGATTATATTGATGGAATGCTTGAATATGATTTCTTGTACCATGGCTTCACGGAAGCTTGTATTGAAACTATTGTAGTATATGGATATATATGAAACTTTGTATGCATATGGATGAAACTGGTGTAATATATGGTTTGGTATGGATGCAACTTGAATAATATGTATGTACTATGGATGAAAGTTATGTTAATATGGTTATGAGTACGGAAACAAATTTATTCCTATCAAATATATATATATATATATCCTGATTATTGTGAAAATTGGTGGATATAATAGGAAGAAAAATTAAGGGGGGTTGTTTGAGTCTTTGCCGTCCGCCCACCGACGGAAAAGGCCATAGGGCCGACGGCAAAGGCCATAGGGCAGACGACAAAGGCTTAAGCAGCCTGGCTGAGCCACGCTGGGAGCGTCCCTTTGCCGTCGGCCTAGTACATGGGCCGACGGCAAAGTCCATAGGGAAGACGACAAAGGAAAGCCCCATATGGCTGACGGTAAAGGTGGCGGGGGGGGGGGCTGGCAGTGCTCCCTTTGTCGTCGGCCCATATACGGCGGATGGCAAAGGGTGGTACGACAGACGGCAAAGGACCGTTAGCACTTGACGGGACCGTTTGGGGATCTGCCGTCCCAGTGTATTTGCCGTCCGGCCCCTCATGGCAAAGATTATTTGCCGTCCGTCGTAGGAAAGCAGACGGCAAAGAAGCTCTTCACCGGATATTTTTTTGCTATCCAGTTTGCCGTCAGCTGACTGACGGCAAAGCCTTTGCCGTCCGGGGTTTCCCCCGTCAGCCATAGCAGACGGCAAATTATCAGATTCCTGTAGTGAATGCCAATGTTCACCTATTTAGATTGCTATAACATGCATGGCAATAGCACCATTGGATTCATTGGATTTTTCTGATAAATTTTCATATATAAATTATTTCATATGATTTACAGATTAATTTATATGAATTTTTGAACTTTTGAATAATTTCTGGAATTATTTTTAAACTAGAAATTGCTTTTATTGCATCAGCATGATATCATTATGACGTCAGCTGGTCAGCTGACCGGGCCAGAGTCAAACCTAACATGTGGGGGCCACATGTCAGTGACTCAGACACTTAACTAACTAATTAAAACTAAATTCTAATTCGTTAACAGAAACTGGGCCCACGGTCAGTGACTAATTAGGTTAATAAAAATAATAATTAAATTCCTAATTAACTTTCACTTGTCAGGGCATGGCCCCACCTGCCTGTGACTCAAGGGGTCAAACCCCGTGGTCAACTCCGGCAATACCCACCGGCGTTGAGCCGCCGGTGGCTCCAGAGACGGCGAAGGGCTTCGGGATCCCTCCTCTGGCGACCAAAAGGACGACAGAGGGCACCAAACGACTTAGCACACACGTGCGCGTCCATTCCGACCCCTCCCAGGAGCTGAGATGGTCGGAATCGACGTTGGCGGTGAGCTGGGCTGCGGCCGGAGCTCGGGCCAGAAGGGCACGACGTCTATGGGGCACGAGAGAGAAAGGGGAGAAAGGGAAGAGCACCAGCAACTCACCACGGTCCAGCGAAGGCGACAGCGAGGTCGGAGAATGTCCGGACGGGTCAGAATGTCAGGGCGAAGCTCCGGTAACCGGCGGGGAGGAATGGCGATGGCGCGGCGTAGAGGGCCTCCCGGTGTCTTCTAGGACCACGAGGAGGATGAGGGGGAAGAGGCGGTTCTCAGGGGCTACCTAGCGAGGCGAGAGGGTGGCTAGCACGACAACGTCTAGCTCGAGCAGAGCTCGGCTATGGCGGAGCAGAGAGGGGTGAGGAAGAGAGGCGGGAGAGAGAGAGAGGGAGCGATGGGGACGGCTCTGGGGAGCTTATCCCCGTCGCGCTGGCGAGGAGGACACATGCAGGCAGCTGTTGGCGTGGAGGCACAGCGGCGCGCGCGCTCCGGCCACGCGCTCGTCCTCCTGGCCGCCAGGAGGATGATGACCTCCCTAGGCAAGGTGGGCTGGCCTGGCCTGGGCCTTTCTCCGTTTTTTTCTTTTTTTCTTCTCTGTTCTCCTTTACTAACATTTGTTTATTTTCTTTTCAGGTACAAATGACTTTATAAAATATCCCATATATTTTCTCTAATGAAGTTTGAATATTTCAAACTTGTCTAAAAAGTTTCAGGATATTTTGAAAACAAAAATAATGATAGTGCTTTATTTAATGATTTCAGGAGCCTTATCAATTATTTTTGAATTACTTTGATTGTTCAAATAATTAGAATGCTCCCTGTTATAATCATGCCCAAATTTACCAGACATAGGGAACATGTTTTGTGGGCATTTTGGATTTGTAGAATTTTCACCAAATTTGAACTGTTTTGATTCAAAGTTAGCTTCGGGTTTCTTTTTGTCACCCATTTCATGTTAATGCAAAAATGAAACATGATGCAAACACAATACTATTCCTAGGACATCTAGCTAGGGTTGTGATAGCATTATTCGTGAAAAGTTGAAAACAGCCCAATCTCGTCAAAAGAGCGAATATGATCGCCATCATAAGGTTGTGACCTCTGAAGTTGACAAGAAGACTTATCTTCAATTTACACCTCTGAAGGGTACCCAACGATTCGTTATCAAGGGCAAGTTGGCTCCTCGTTACATTGGACCTTTCACATTCCTGCTAAATGAGGAGAAGTTACCTACCAATTGGAACTCCCGCCGCATCTTTCCAAGGTTCATGATGTCTTCCACGTCTTGAAACTCAGGCGTTGTTTCTCGGACCCTGTCTAGGAAGTAGACCACGAAGCGCTTGATCTCCAAGATAACCTTACATATCGAGAATACCCTATTCGTATTCTTGATCAAGCTGTGCGTACCACTCAACGTCACCACATCAAGTTTCTCAAGGTTCAGTGGTCACACCATTCCGAGAAGGAAGCCACATGGGAAAGAGAGGATCGTCTTCGACTAGAGTACCCCGCGCTCTTCCAGACGACTTCCAAATCTCGAGACGAGATTCTTTTGAGTGGGGGTGAGTTGTCACATCCCTAGTTAGCTTTGCTCAGGTCAGCATGTGTGTGCATCATGTTTTCATTTTGCATCAATTTTAAATGGGGATTAACATAAACCCTAGCACTGCACGTGAATAAAACTAATTCAACTGTGGTGAAAAATCAACAAATCCAAAATTCCCATAAAAAATGCCCCCCTTGTGTGATAAATGCTGACATTAATATATCAGGGGCCACTCTAATTTTTAGAACATATGTATCATTTTAAAATAAATAATAGAGCTTTTGAAAATGCCAAATAAAGCATTATAATTCTTTTAGACATTCAAAATATTTTGAAACTTTTTGTAGAGGTTTGAAATATTCAAACTAAGTTGTATAAAATATCTGAGTATTATTGTGCCTAGCATTTGTGCCTAAATCAAAATAAAAAAATGTCAGAAAAGGCAAAATAGAAAGAAAAAAAGCAGAGAGAGGGGGAATATCACCTTAGGCCCAGGCTAGGCTGGCCCATCTGGCGCAGCACCGCCTTCGTCCTCCTGGCGTCCAGGAGGCCGAGTGCGTGGCCGCTGCGGGGCTCGCGCCTGAGCTACCATGCAGCTCCCTGTGCGCCTACCTCCCCGTTGTGCTGGCGAGTGGGATGAGGATGCCGCTGCTATCCAGATCTCTCCCTTCTCGGCATTCACCCCCTCTGCCTCTCCTCTCCCCTCTGTCGCCATGGCTGCCGAAGCCCTTCCGCCGTAGAGCCGCACCTGTAGCCGCTCCCCTCTATTCCCAAGCAGCCTAGAAGCCCTGCCTCGACATGCTGATCCTCTAGGCTGAAGGATTCTAGCCCGGAGGCATACCAACGTCGACCCCAACATCCTCTTCCTCCTCGGGCACCGGAGACCGCCGTCGTCAATACGCCACAAGCAGAGCCTCCCCGAGCATGCCTCCGACGCCGTTGCAACCATCGTGAGCCTTGGTTCCTTTTCCCCTTTCTCCTTTCAGTTGCGCCCTGGATGCCCCGATTCCGCCAGGACCCGAAGAGCGCCGCCACGCAAACTCATCGCCGATGACCTTCCGGTGACCAGGTGGTTCCTTAGAGGCCACCATTGAGTTCATACTGCTGCGTAGGTGCTATAGAAGCTTAGGCCGAGCCCTTTTTCGTGCAGAACCCTCGACCCCGAGCTCGCCCAAGCTCTGGCCACCACTGAGCTCATCGCTGGTAGCGATTCCGGCGCCCCCACGATCGTATGACCAATGAGATGGATGCAGACGTGCATCAGCTCCATCCTGGTGGTCTCCACGCGTGCACCCGTCGCCGTTTGCGTGACTCCAACACAAAGCCGCCGTTAGTTTGGTCATCGCCGGCAAGATTCCGGCGACGTCCGACGTGGCCGGTCCTTAGCAACCTAACCCCACCACTTAATCGCAAGGTAGACGTTAACAGTAGGCCCCATAGGGGGTCAAAGCCCAATCAGCCTCGTGTTTGACCAAGGATTAGCCTTGTGTCACCAATTGGTGGGCCCTAGCTCTCTGGTTTGACTTGGCAAAGGCCAGCTGACCGCTGACATCATGTTGATGCAGTGCCGATGCAATAAATGCTTTTCTGATTTAACTAATTCCAGAAAATGCTGAAAACTTTAGAAATTTATCAAAAATAATCTGTAACTCAGATTGAAATAATTTATATATGAAAAAGTATCAGAAAAAATCAAGGAATCCATTGATGAACTTTGACATTTAGAAATAGGACAATATATGGAATATTAAATGGGAAAAGATTTTGAACCTATATTCAAATCCACTCCATCTAACTTGATTAATAGTTGCATTAGCTCATCCATTCATGTTGCCATGTCATGATCATGCCTCATATTGTTGCACTTGTCGTGTATTGATTGTTACCTATCTGCAATGTGGTAGGCCCTTCTTTGGAGGATACCCCCGAGTATCCTAATGAAGGAGAGTACCTTCCCGCTTCCCAACAAGGCAAGCAACGCATTGATCATTCCGATATCACCCCATTCTCTCGCTCCTGCTCTTGGTTATTGCATTAGGACAAACATTCATTTTCCTATCATATGCGGTAGATGAACCCATTCCTCTGCAGGACCTATCATTGTCATAGTAAATAGCTAAACCTTACAACCTAGCATACCTGGTAGATTCTTGAGCCATGATGTAATTTACTTACTTGCTTGCTATGCTTAGAGTTGTGTTAGGTACGATTCATTTGGGTGATGAACTGGAGTGAAACAGTATTGTTATGATGTGATAAGTTTAATGATGAACCCAATTTGGTAAGGTAGCAATGAGAGGCTATGTAGGAGTACATAGCGGGTTGTCTCGTTGGGACCGTTCTTAGGAACTGAGTTTCGTGTACATGATCCAAGGCTAGTTACTACCACACATTGGGTTCCGGTATCTCGACCCCTCTTGACTTATTAATAGCTTAGTCCTTGGTCTAGGAGTTGCAAGTAGTTTCTAGTGTTTATAGTATGCTAGAGGCGGTGCGTATAGCTGACCCTAGGGGTGGGTTACTACAACGTGGTAGGCAGTGGCACGGTGTACAAAGGGTCACCCGAATGGTGGGCTTGGGAACCCTCCACACATCGTTTGGGGCCACAGCGGAAACTTCATCCGGACTTTCGTGCAGGTTCAGTCTCAAATAGGCAATAGCCTGGACTAGAGGTCTTGTGTGATTGACGGTCGTGGCCGACTCCCTCGCTGGGCTTCCGCTTGAAGGTTGTTGAGGTGCATGGTTTTATGAGCACATAGCGATAAGTGGCAAGAGTGTGTGTGAAGGAGTACACCCCTACAGGGTATGAATCTGTTTGAATAGTCGCATCCTCGGATATGGACTACTTGGAGAACTTATGTTGTTCATAGATAACTTGATGGATACTCATAAAATCTCAAGACAAGTGTGAGTACCATGGATGGCACTCTTGTAGGTGACAGAAGTGAATCTATGGTGGTGTATTGATGTGGAGTTAGTGGACTCGTGTGTGATATCTAAAATTTGAACAAAGAATTAATATGTGTAGTATAGGTTAGCCAAGAGTCAAAGCTGGCATTGTTGCATAAACTCCACCACTCCCCTTGTTGATACATGAGCATGAATAGACTAGGTCAGCTTTAAAGACTTGCTGAGTACGTTCGTACTCACGTTTGCTTAATAAATGTTGCAGATGAGACTCAGGACCCATCAGGTGGGTTCTACCTAGATGTCGATGACGCCGAATAGTTGGTGTCCCAGCTACGACCTTATGCCCTATGGCGGGCTATAGATAGTCAGGCCATGTGCCTTCTTACCCTTTCATTTGTTTGTAGTCAGACAGCTTTATGCTTCCGCTTGGTTTGTATGAACTTGCTTGTATGACTTGAGTGTCGGGTCATGTGACCCCTACCTGTAAGAACATATTATGCAAGGCTCCTCTGAGCCTCTTAAATAAAAGTTGTGTTGTTGTATGGTTATGTTGTGATGCCATAGTTGTATCTATGGATACCAGGCATATCGTGCATACGTGTGACGTGCAATGGTATGTATGGAATCCAACACCTAGCCATGCGCCTTTAGTAGTACTCATTACAGGGAACTGCCTCTTTGTGCTTCCACCGAGCCTTGGTAGCTTGCTACTGCTCCGGACACATTGATTGACCGGCATGTATCCTTCTTTGTTGTTGTGTCTGTCCCTTTGGGGAAATGTCTCATAGTGTAACAGAGTCCCTGTAGCCTACTACGACTCGTCTACGTGCAGTGATGACATTTATGTCCCATGATGTAATGGAGTCCTTGTAGCTTGCTATGACTTGTCTACACACGCTTGAGACCAACACCTGCATTGCTGGGTTATGTATGCCTGTTCCTGTATGGATGTGTCACTTGGGTTCTATGACTAGTCATGTTGGCTCGGGTTCTCTGTCGTTTGAATGCTAACGACATATTCACATAAGTGAGGGAAAATACGCAAACGGTCCCAGCTAAGGTAAGGCTGCAGCCATGGTGTTACCATGCGTGAGGCCGCAAAGTGATGTGATGTGTTATAGGCTGGATTCCTATGACTTAGGATCGGGGTGCCAACACCTGCCATCGAGGGTCTTGGCGCCGCCCACCTCACAAGCGCGGGGCTCTCTCGAGGGCCTTGTCTTGCGTGTGGCCCCTCTTGGCCGTGCTTGGCTGTTGAAGTGGGCCACGCCCTGGGCCGCAAGCTGGCAGGTCTAGGTACCCCCATTCCCAGAATGCCGACAGGTATAACCCCCACTATAGGGGCCACCACCAACGCCAGATCTCCTGGATTATCTACACGGGAGGGGTGATCCTTCCTGCTCCAGGTGATCGGCTCTTATAACCAATTGAGATACCTAGGAACGGCCGGTTCTACTATGTTGAGGGCCCTCTGTTTGATATTTTTGTCTCCTTTGTAGGTATTGGTGGTAAAAACATGGTATTGACCACCATTTAACTGTTTAGGATTTTTTTCAAATCCTACTTGGCAATTATCATGTTGACTGCCCTGACCAGAACGCTGCCCATTGACAATTTTTCCTTGGTGTTGAAACCCTGATCCTGGAAATCCACCTGTTGAGCTTCCTTGTGAGCTACCCTCACAATTCTTAACCAGATGTCCTCTACCATTGCCTCCTTCATGATTCTGAGATGCCTAGTTGCGGAACTCCTGCATGATATAATAGTTTTCCCATGTGTGGGTAGGTGGTTTGTCCTGAGTACTATGCTTGGGACAAGACCCCTTGAGTGCCTCTTTATAATTACTCGGCTTATTCCCATTATAAAGCCCCTAGGACGACCATTCCGGCGCTGGTTTTTGAAACTAGTGTTTGTATGGGCCACAAGCTCAGACCCACTATTGGGCTGCTTTCGTTTGTTGCCTTGACCTCCAGGGTTTCCACCTTGCTGATGACTCTTGCCACCATCACTTTCTTCCCTTTGCCAGTTTCATCCTCGTCTGAGCCGGGATACTTCGTGCTATCTGACTCAGCATACCTGGTAAGTACATCCACCAATTCGCCCATGTCTTGAACATTACCCTTTAATCGTCTAACCTTTTACAGCAGACGCTGAAAATGGCAATTCTTTTCCAAGATGGGGATGACCTAAGACACCGTGATGCTGCCTAATGAGTAGATAATTTTGGCAACCCGACGAGTCCAATGATGCGCTGACTCATCCGTGCGCTGGATGCAATGCTGAAGATCTACAATTTTCATTGGTCGTTTGCATGTTCCTTGGAATTTTTTGGTAAAACGCTCTTTCAACTTTGTCTAAGTATTGATGGAGTTGTGCGATAGTTTTCCAACTATGTGCGAGCCGGTCCTTCCAACATCATCATCGAATACTTCACGCATACCGCATCACTGACATCGAGCATGTCCATAGCTAACTCATAACTTTTGATCCATGCCATCGGCTCAAGATCTGTTGTGTAATTTGGCACCTTACGACGCCCTTTGAAGTCCTTACGTAATAGCCAAAGTTCACCCCTTGCCATTTTTTAATGTATCTTATGTGGACCTTCCATGTTTGCCTTCATGTTTGTGATGAATATATTTTGCTCCATGTCATTCTTGCATCATGGCATCATAAGCATCCATCATCATATTGTTTTGTGTGCACAAGGTTGTGGTGATGTGATTGTGGTGTGGTTGAAGCATGATGTGTGTTCTAGGGTCATGGGAGTGTTGTGTGTGCATGCGTAGTATATCCTTCATCACTTTTGCAAACTATGCTTAAACCCCTTTTGGTCTTCAAATATTATTGTGGCATGAGTCTAAACTTGCCTGTTAAATCCTTTAAAATGTTCTAATGATCAAGTGAATTATTTAAAGTGGAGTATGTGAGCTCTTTCAATTTTCCTACTTTTGTCATTAATGTCTATTAAAAACAGTAGTATTTTCTTATTAAAAGTAATTAATTTACCATGTCTTAAATGGCTAGTTCATTTTTAAGAAATAGCTTCCTTTTTAGTGAACCTAAGTATGTATTTCTTTTCTTCCAACTTCTTCTCTCTGATCTTGATTTTTATTTTGTTCTCTGATATTTTATTAAAAAACAAAGCTATTATTTTGGTGAGAGAGAGGGAGAAAGAGAGAGAGAAAGGAGCAAAGCCCACCTGGAACGTCAGCTCCCTTAGGCCCAGTAAGGGCGCTCCCGCAGCCCAGCCTCCCTCCCACACGCATCGTCGTCGTCAACCTGTATGACAGGGCATCCAGAGCGCCATGTCCCCGGCATCATTCATTTGACGACCGTCGGTGACCCCTAGCCCCTTTATATTGCATCCCTGCGTAGCCCTAGCTCCCCGCATGCCATTCCCCCTCCTCTCGCATCGCCGCCGCTCAGGTAGGCCGCCCCATGCAAGCCGTCGCTCTGCCCATCATGCTCCGGGCGACCGTGAGCTCATGCTCGGGGTAGTCTTTCCGTGTCATCTCCGGCCCCCTGCCCGCGTAGATCGAAGCCCCAGTGGTAGTTGCGTCTTCTTCCTCTACGCACGTGATGGCAGCGACGCTAAAGCTTTGTCCCCATCGCCGTCATCTTCCCTATGCGCGGACCCGACACTGTCAAGGTTCAGAGCCTCCTCGTGATGACCTCGGCTTGACCCTGACCTCCTTTCTGTGTCCTAGGTGCGGTATGGCCCTCCACCTGCTCACCCCACTCCTTTGCACTCTCGTGCCTTGGACGCGTAGATCCGTGCATGCCGCCATCATGATCCCCATGCTCTGCAAAGTTGTAGTTTTTCCTTGCTATCAGGTGTGGTTGTTGTGGAGCAGCATGACCACACGCCCAGCCGACCGCACCCCGACATCCTGGCGCTCCCGCATCGCCGCCTCGCGTGCTCCCACATGCCCGTGCATCCTCTCCTGGCTCGTGCGGCACTGCCGCCACAGCGCCATGGGCGACCTGAAGCTTCAGCTCAGGCGGCTCACTTTCCTCGCATTGCTGTCGTTCCCCTACGCCAGGGATAGGTTCCCCATGGAATTCCCGAGCCCCGCTATCGCTCGTCCCCTCCGGTGATCGTCATAGTTGCGCTAGTGACGGGTTTTACCCTCGTCTACTAGGAGGAGGAAGTTCCCCCTTTTTTGGGTATATGTCACGCAAGATCTTTCTTCTGTCAGACGACTGAGCATGGCGTAGTGGTATCGACCCGGGGCAGTGACCAGCAGGTCGTGGGATCGAATCCCCCTCGCCCCCTATTAATTTTTGAGTGTGGTGTGTGTTGTGTGAGTGTGTGAGTGGATCTAGTGTGGCCACGGGCGGGATCCCGTGTGCCTTTGTTGTGCTTCTTGTGTGGCCCTGCGTGTGTGCTGTGTGTATGTGTGTGAGTGTACGACAGTGGGCCCTAGCCCCACCTGTCATACCCACAGAGGGGGCCTGGCTCACTGCCAAGTGGGTCCCTCCTGTTTTTTTGTTTTATTTCTTGTTTTTCTTGTTTTATTTTTGTTAATAGGAATATTCCATTTCTGGTATATGTACATTTGTGGGTATGACCATTTTTGGTAGTGTTCAAATAAAGTAGGTTTTGACTTATAAGTATTGGATGCTAGTTTTCGAGCTAGGTTTTGTGCAGTTTTGAAATGCAAACATAGGGGTATGATATATGGATTTGGGTTAGAAAAATGGCAGGAATCCATTGGTGTAATTTGTTTTAGCTTTTGAGTGAGTTTTGCAAAATGTCATTTTGTTCCAATATTCCATTTTGTCATTTTTGTATGAATAAATCCATGCATGATATGATGTTTGTGTCAACATGTAAGTGGTAAAGTTTTGTGAGTATTCTGCCCTGGTATTTTCTTTTGACATGATATGCTTGTATGTAAGTGGGTTTCTTGCTCCAAAATAGCTAAGAAGATATGGTTGTCTTCAACATGCTAAATATTTCTAAGTCTGAGAATCTATAGTTATTTTATGCCATGTTTAGTGGGTGCTACCAAGTGTTCTGTTGTGTTTTAGCTCAATCTCTGTGCTAGTGTTTTGTAGTAGATATTGTCCTCTACGTATCTGTTAATTTTCATGCCATGAGGTTGTCTCTAGCATCATTGTTTACTTCTGTCAAATTGCTATCAAGATAACTCAGATTCCAGAAAACAGTGATTTTCTCGAAGTCCCTAGAATCTGTTTCACCATGACATCATGTGAGCTTCATTGCTAGTGTTCCTTAGCTCCTTTCAAGTTTGTGTTGTGGGATGATTTGTTAAGCATGTTATATAGTTTCTGTTCATACTTTGTTTGTGGTTGGAAACATCTTGTAGCTCTAAATAATTGTTGTGCAAGTTGCTATGTTGCTGTTTGGATAGGGTGTGTGTGGTTTTGTGTTGTGGCTTGTGGGAGCTATGATCCATTGTTTTGCTTGATATTTGGACCTATTGTGGTTAGTTTCTCATTTCCTAACTAGTGGCTACCTTGGAATACCAAGGGATAGCCCATGGCCTTCCTTGTCTTGTATTTTGTCTTCGTACCTTGACATGAGCGTAGCGTGAGAACCGTTAGTCCATTTCCTACATTTTACATATACACTTGCATCGATTTTGAATGAAGCATCCATATTTGCCATGATCATGCATGTACAAACAACTTAACATGAGGTTCTATCCAGAATTCTCCTAAATTAACTATTGCATGAGAAACATGACTAGCCTAGGATTGCCATGTTAAATACTTCGAATGAATCATACATCATCTTGTTTGTGCATTGCACGTTGGTTGTTTGTTTATTTGGTGGTGTTTCTCTTTGGGTAGAGGCGAGTGTTGAATCTGAGTATGAGGATCTAGGAGAGTACAACTACAAGGACCCAGCTCTTTGTCCCTCGGAAGAATCAACATGCAAGGTGATCATACCCGAATCCCGACACTATTTTTTTCTTTGCTAGATGTCTTGCTCTTATCGTTACACTTCCATTACCTACCACTTGAATGTCAAGCCTCGTACATTGCCATAATAGCCTCTAACCCCTCCAGTACCTAGCAAACCTTGTTTGGCTAAGTTACCGCTGCTCACCCCCTCTTATAGCATTCTTAGATGCAGGTGCAGGTTGTTTCCATGCGATAACATGGATATCTGGAGATATCACAATATTTTCTGCTATTTAATTTAATGCAGATATATATCTTGGTAACGTGAAAGGCTTGGCCTTTTACTCGGTGTTTTATTCCACTTTTACCGCCATAGTTACTTGTTACCGGTGTTATTTTCCATATTTTGTGCTCCTAACATGCTCGGGGTTGTTATGGGACCCCCTTGGTTATTCGTTTGAGATTAAAGCTTGTATGTCAAGAACCAATATTGGTACTATTTGCTTAACAACTTAATAAAAACGCATAGGGCTTAGCTACCCCATGGATAATTAATAAACATCCCGTGCAAGTGCTCCTCATGAGTATTGGTCCAAACTGAACGATGTCCGGCACCCCCTGGTCACCCGGGGTTTCAGCCAACCCGATGTCTTGCTCATCTTGTAGTTCCCTGAGATAGAGATACGCGCGGCTCCTATTGGAATCTGGCCTGCTGGGCAGTCTTGATGGACTTGTTTTACCTTTCTTGAATGTCTTGTGTGAGGAACTCTGATCTCCTTCGGGCTATCTTGAGGTGTCGGATTTCCTTTGGAATTGCCTAGGATGATCACGAGATCCGTGGTCGAGGTATTTCCTACGGCGTGTGATTAATTTGTGATGGATTAGTTGGAGCGCCCCTAAAGGGTTAAATCTTTCGGAAAGTCATGCCCGCGGTTATGTGGAAACTTGCATATTTTGTTTAACACCCGGCTATAGCCAACTTGAAGTAAACTCTAATAAAATACAACAACTGTGTGTCTAACCGTGCTGGTCTCTGCTCGTGAACATGAACTAAGAGAGAACACGGTGGGGTTATGTTTGACGTAAGTAGGTGTTCCGATCACTTAGTGATCATGGTAGTTCTCGATCGTCTTCTGTAGACCACCATATTTACAATCATGTTCTTGTGAGATAGCCACCAAATACATTCTTAGTGCTTGCTGCAACCTCAACACTTACCCCTTCCAAACCCAAAAGCTTACATAGTTTCGGTACCTGAGTTACATGATTGCTGAGTCCCTATGGCTCACAGATTACAACAATACAGGTGCAGGTGTGGATGAGTATGTGCCAGAAGATGTGACTCAGCTCTAGTGGGAGTACGATGAAGAACGTGGCCGGATGTATGTCACGTACCCCGATGAGTAGAGAGGCCATGGTCGTGATCCTTGGGATAGCAAGGAAGCTTTACATTGCTTCTTTTCTTCAGTTGATTTCGTCTGTAGATGGACCCTATATTCTGTATGATGATTCAATAATTGTGTGGCTTGTAATTTAGCTTGTGGCGAGTGTAAGCCAATTCATATACTCATCTCTCCATACATGTATGCTATGTTTACTACACTTGCAAAACAACAAGATGCGCCTCTATCCCTGTCGAGGCCCCCGTGCCTAAATAAGGATAGGAGCACATCTTGGCGTTACAAGTTGGTATTCAGAGCCATACGACCATAGGGGCCCTTTGCTTGATCGAACTTGGTCGAATCGAGTCTAGTAAAAACTATTTTGAGTGTATTTATATCGGAGAGTATGTTTCTTTTGCTCCTCTTCTATACTCTGGTGAGGTATTTGACTTAGGATTTTTTTATTCTACTCCTCTTCTCGCTCAATAAAAAATTAGGATCACACAGATATTTTGGAAACTGTATGATGCTAATTTGATGGAGTTCTATCTTGGTGCCTCCTGTCTGACTTGATTTCTTCTGGGAGTTGAGCTCCAGGGGATTCTTTGCACATTGTTATCATTCAGTTTCCTTAGTATCTTAGGTCGTAGGATGTTTGAATTGCTTCAATACTTATTGTGGCAAGATAAGATCGGAGTCACCCAGTATTGGGGAGGCATCCGGGGTGCTCCCATGTTTAGTATCGTTGTGTTTTCGAGGATCCGAGATAGATGGAGTTCGGAAGCCTCTGGTTATGTGTTAATGGATGGATACAGTTGGAGTGTAGGGCTTCTTAGCTATGTGAGATATTTTGCCTCCCTGTATCCCTAACACGCGATTGCATAAACAAATATGTCGAAAGTTCTTAGGTGGGGATTCAAGTAGTTTCCTAGGATTATCCTTCTTCACATGTATGAGGTTTATACATTTGTTCCGAGCATATCTCAGCTCAATACCTTGTTGTGTATATTCAAGTGGCTTCTAATATCTGTTGATGTTATCACAAACCTAAAGAAGGCGTTCTTACTAATTTTCCAGTATGAAGGCTATTTATGTTATTCCGTTCAATTTCTTTCAAGTCATCTGATTCAGCTTATTGCAATCATCCTTGTCAATGTTGTGCTCATGTTCTTGTCCATCTCTAGGATGGCTCCACCAACTCGCGGGAATCCTGGTCATGATGGGGAGCAGTCTAACCCTCCACCTCCTCCTCCATAAGCTTGGCAAGCCATGATAGCCGCGACCAACGCGAATACTCAGATATTGCTCAGGTTGTTGCAAGAGAGATCAAGGACATAAAGGTTATCAAGGGAATTTTCAGCATCAGCCTCAGTTTGCGACACTCAACCAGTTCCATGCAACCAGCCCAAGTCTTTCACCTGTTGTGAGAAGCCTTTTGATGCGAATGATTGGATCCGCGACATGAGCAAGGACTTCAATGGCCAGGCAGCTGATTGGTGGCGGCAATACAAGGACTCTAGGGGTGATCGTGTTATCAGCTAGGATGACTTCTATCGTGACTTCAGGGCCCATTACATTCTGACGAGCTTTGTCGAGGAGATGCGTGAGAAGTTCAGGAACCTAAAGCAGGGGAGCAAGTTTGTCTATTAGTACAACATCGAGTTCCACAATCTGGCCCGCTATGCTAAACAAGATGTTCCTGACGACAAATCCATGATTTATCAGTTCAGATGTGGTCTCAAGGATGAACTTCTACCGGGTCTAGTCTTGCAAGAGCCTCCTGAGTTTGATAAGTTCCACAACATGGCTTGAAGGTCGAGGCAACTCAGCTCAAGTTGGAGAACTCAAGGAAGTGTTCTAGGGAATCCTACTTTTCTTGTTCCAGCTCTCAGATGGTTCCTAAGCAGCATAAGTATTTGGTTTCTCCTCCTCCTCCATTTTGTTCCCCTCAGCAACAGAGGCAGTTCGTTGGTCGTGGTTCTTCCCACCCACCCAACCCAGGTTATCAGCAGAGGCCCCAAGCACCCAAGTTAACAAATGATCCTTGTCCAGGCAACTTCCGTCCGCTCTCAGAGGTTACTTGTCACAAGTGTGGTCAGAAGGGTCACTACTCAAACAAGTGCAACAACCAGCGATGTCTTCCACCTCCTACTCCAGTCAGACCTCCAAGCAATGCTATGGTGAGGCATAATGCCAAGTCAGTAAGAGTGAACATGGTGAATGTAGTTGAAGCAGAGGGGTATCATGAAGTGATTATGGGTAATCTCTCAGTCAATTATATTCCTATAAAAGTTTTGTTTGACACTGGTGCATCGCATTCATTCATTTCAAGGCCTTTTGTCGCTAAGCATGAGTTACTCACGGAACATTTGGCAAGTCCTTTTCGTGTGGTCTCTCCAGGCATGCATATGAGTTCGCATATGATTGTGTCGGATGTTTTTGTCGGTTTGGACAATTATTCCTTGCTTTCATCTCCAATTGTTCTCGGTAATTCCGATATTGATCTCATTCTTGGCATGGATTTTCTGGCTATGAACAAGGAGTATATTGATTGTCAAGCCAAAGAAGTCAAATTGACTCATCCTTCGAAAGATGTAATAATTTTCATAGCTCGCGATGACACGATTTGTCTCTTAGCTCTTAACGAGAAGGGTGAAATCTCAGCTATTTCTCAAATTCTGGTGGTTTGTGAGTATGAAGATGTCTTTCCCGAAGAATTGCCAAGAATGCCTCCGCACCGGCCAGTTGAGTTTGTGATTGATCATGAACCTGGAACTGAAACGGTTTGCAAGCGTCCTTATAAGCTTGGCCTCGAAGATTTGAAAGAATTGAAAAAGCAACTAGTTGAACAAGAAAGTCTGTGTCTGATCAGACCAAGTTCTTCTCCATGGGGTTATGGTGTTCTGTTTGTCAAGAAGAAGGATGGCACGGAATGACTTTGTGTCGATTATCGTCCACTGAATAAGAAGACAATCAGTAACAAGTACCCACTTCCCAACATCAATGAGTTGTTTGAACAACTAAAAGGTGCCAAGGTTTTCTCAGAGCTTGATCTTTGCATGGGCTATCATCATATTCGCATTCGTGAAGAAGATATTCGAAAGACTGCTTTCAGGACGAGTTTTGGCTCTTATGAGTACACCGTAATGTCCTTTGGTCTTGCCAATGCTCCTCCAACCTTGTCATAAATGATGAACTTCATATTCTCTCCTTTCCAGAATGAGTTCGTCTTGGTGAATTTGGATGATATTCTTGTGTTCTCGTAGACTGAAGAAGAACATGCAGAGCATCTCCGGCTTGTGTTGGACAAGCTACGAGAGAATCAGTTCTATGCTAAGTTTTCCAAGTGTGAGTTTTGGCTCAATGAAGTGGTATACCTTGGGCATGTGATCTCTGTCGAGGGCATTAAAGTGCACCCTGAGAAAGTTGAGGCAATCTTGAAGTGGGAGCCTCCTCAGAATGTCAAGCAGCTTCGTAGCTTCCTCGAGCTTGCATCTTACTGTAGAAGATTCGTGGAGAACCTCTCTCAAATTGCTGAGCCTCTGTCCAACCTCCTCTAGAAGAATGTCAAGTAAGCTTGGTCTCCTAAGTGTGATGTGGCGTCCAATATGCTCAAGAAGAAACTGACTTCAGCTCTAGCTCTTGTTCCTCCCGAGCAATCAAAGCCTTTCCAAGTGTGTTGTGATGCTTCCCTCCAAGGTCTTGGTGGTGTTCTCATGCAAGATAAGAAGATTGTTTCTTATACCTCGTGACGGCTGAATCCTAGAGACAAGAACTTGAAGTACATTTTCACTCAACCCCACTCATGATCTTGAGCTGGCGGCAGTTGTGCCTGCTCTAATGACTTGTAGACATTTGTTCTTGGGTAGGCCAGTTAAGGTGTACACCGATCACAAGAACTTGAAGTACATTTTCACTCAACCCAATCTCAATCTTCGGCAGTCTCGTTGGATGGAAATGATGGAGGACTTCAATGCAAGCATTGAGTATACTCTTGGGAAAGCAAATGTCATTCCAAACGTGCTCATCCGAAAGGCGTAATGCAACAGTCTTATCTTGAACCCTCTTCAACCAGAGCTTTGTGAAGCCTTCCGCAAGCTCAATCTCCAAATGATTCCGTAGGGATTTCTTGCAAATCTTCAACTCTCTCCGACTCTGGAAGATCAGGTTCACCAAGCTCAACTTCTTGATGCTATGGTGAAGAAAGTGAAGAAAGGTGTGGCTAAGGGCATTCCCAAGTATAAGTGCTTTCGCGTTGATGACAAATATACCTTGTTCTTTGAGGACCGTCTGGTGATTCCAAAAGGTGATCTCAGGAAGGTTATCATGGATGAAGTGCACAATTCTCTCCTCTCAATTCATCCAAGCAGTTCCAAGATGTATCAGGACCTGAAGCAAACCTTCTAGTGCATGCGCGTGAAGCGTGAAATTGCCCAGTTCATGAACGAGTGTGATGTCTGCCGCAGAGTGAAGGCGGAACATCAACATCCAACAGGTCACCTTCAGCCTTTGCCTATTCCAGAGTGGAAATTCGATCATGTGGATATGGATTTCGTCACTAGATTTCCTAAGTCTAAGAAGGGCAACGATGCCATCTTTGTGGTTATCGACAAGCTAAACAAAGTTGCCCATTTTCTTCCGATCAAGGAGTCTATCTCGGTAGCTCAGCTGGCAAAGCTGTATATGTCAAGGATAGTTTCTTTCCATGGTATTCCTCAGCTCATATCCTCAGATCGTGCAAGCCTCTTCACTTCGAAGTTTTGGGAGTCCTTCCAGACTACGATGGGTACCGAGATCCGTTTCAGCACGACCTTTCACCCGCAGACAAGTGGCCAAGTTGAGAGAGTCAATCAAATGCTCAAAGACATGCTTAGAGCCTGTGTGATTTCTTTCGGCATGAAATGGGAATACTGCATTCCAGACACCGAATTTTCATACAACAACAACTTCCAGGCTAGATCAGGCAAGGCCCCATTAAAGATTCTCTACGGCAAGTAGTGTCGTATCCCACTCAATTGGTCTGAAATCGGTGAGTGTCAAATTCTGGCCAATGACATGATGACTGAAGCAAAAGAGATGTGTCATGTCATTCGTGAGAATCTCAAAGCAGCTCAATCCCACCAGAAGAGCTACCATGATAACAAACATCGCGATGTCTCCTTCCAAATCGATGATTTTGTCTATCTCGGAGTCTCTACCATGAAGGGCACTCAGCGTTTTGGAATCAAAGGGAAGCTAGCACCTCACTTTGTAGGTCCTTTCAGAATTGTGGACAAGAGAGGTGACCTTGCCTACCAACTCGAGCTTCCTCCAAATTTCGCAAATGTGCATGATCTCTTCAACATCTCTCATCTTCGGAGGTGCTTCAAGACTCCCGAGCATACCATTGATCTCCAAGAAGACTTATCCTATCGTGAACATGAACTGAGAGAGAATACGGTGGGGTTATGTTTGACGTAAGTAGGTGTTCAGGATCACTTAGTGATCATGGTAGTTCTCAATCGTCTTCCGTAGACCACCATATTTCCATTCATGTTCTCGTAAGATAGCCACCAAATACATGCTTAGTGTTTGCTGCAACCTCAACACTTACCCTTTCCAAACCCAAAAGCTTACATAGTTTCGGTACCCGGGTTACATGATTGCTGAGTCCTCGTGGCTCATAGATTACAATGATACATGTGTAGGTGTTGATGAGTATGTGCCAGAAGATGTGACTTAGCTCCAATGGGAGTACGATGAAGAACGTGACCAGATGTATGTCAAGTACCCCGATGAGTAGATAGGCCGTGGTCGTGATCCTCGGGATAGCAAGGCAGGTTTACATTGCTTCTTTTCTTCGTTTGCTTTCATCTGTAGACGGACCCTGTCTTCTGTATCATGCTTGAATAATTGTGTGGCTTGTAATTTAGCTTGTGGCAAGTGTAAGCCAACTCAAATACTCATCTCTTCATACATGTATGCAATGTTTACTGCACTTGCGAAACGACGAGATGCGCCTCTATCTCTGTCGAGTCCCCTATGCCTAAATAAGGGTAGGAGCGCATCTTGGGCGTTACAACTTAGGCATCGGCTCGACATGGAGAGCCAGTCATAAGCAAGGGACGCCAATCATCCTGTTGTTTCCTCTAACCCAGTGTTGTTGGCCATGGTTTCATCATGACTTGGTGACTCGCCCGTAGCATAGCTGCCTCTGCCACCGCCTGCCAGTTTGCTATTGCCGCGTCAACAACCACTTGAGTGTTGGGTAACATAGGCCAGGTCAGAGAAACCCGAGTCTGTTGTTGATGTCTGCTACTTGTGTTGGGGAACGTTGCGTGGGAAACAAAAAATTTCCTATGCTTCACCAAGTGTAGATCGCTAAGCGGAAGCGTCTAAGAAACGCGGTTGATGTTGTCAAACGTCTTCGTGATCCAAATCGCAAGCCGTCCCATGAACTCCCGATCAAGTGCCGAATGGACGTCACCTTCGTGTTCAACACACGTGCAGCTTGAAGAAGCCTTCACCACCTTGAT
Source organism: Hordeum marinum (assembly GCA_022496015.1). Taxonomy (NCBI): domain Eukaryota; kingdom Viridiplantae; phylum Streptophyta; class Magnoliopsida; order Poales; family Poaceae; genus Hordeum; species Hordeum marinum. The sequence continues at coordinate 178,989,611 of CM039675.1, read as the reverse complement.
CCAACAAGCGACGGTGTAGTAGCTCGAGTCCTTTCGGCAGCACGACGACGTGGTGGTGATCGAGGGACTGATCCGGTAGGGCTTCACCATGCACATCCTAATCAATCTAGAGAAGAAGAACGAGCTTTGAGGGAGGGAGAGGCTGTGCCATGGCTTAAGGTGTCAGCAGCCCACCCTACCCTCACATATATATAGGGGGAGAGGAGGAGGGGGCCAGCGACCTAGGGTTCCCACCCCTAGGGGCGGCAGCCGAGGGGGTGCCTTGGCCCCCAAGGCAAGTGGTAGGGCCCTACTCCCTTGTGCCAGCCCTAGCCAGTAGCCCCATGGGCCTTGGGTAGTAGGTGCAGACAGCACACCAGGGGCTGGTGCCACCCCTCTCACAGCCCATGGGGCCCTCCGGGGTAGCTGGACCTCCCCGGTGCAGTCCCGGATCCCTTTCGGCATTTCTGTCACAAAACCGGCAAGTCCAGGAACCTTTCTGGACTCCAATTCTCTGCATCCTATATATCATTCTTCACCTCTATACAATTCTGGAGTTCCTCTTCACATACGGGATCCCATCCGAGACTCTAAACAACCTCCGGTCACCAACATAAAACTTGAATATACTTATATCATCATCAAGATTAAGTGTGTAGACCCTACGGGCTCGAGAAGTATGCAGACATGACCGAAACTCCTCTACGGTCAATAACCAATAACGGGTCCTGGATGCCCATATTGGTTCCTACATATTCTACGAAGATCTTTATCGGTTGAACCTCTATGTCAAGGATTCAGTTAATACCGAATGTTGTTCCCTTTGTTCGTTGGTATGTTACTTGCCCGACATTCGATCATCGGTATTTCTATACCTAGTTCAATATCGTTACAAGCAAGTCTGTTTACTCGTTCCATAATAAATGATTTCGTGGATAACACTTTAGTCGCATTGCTTGCAAGGCTTGTTGGGATGTTGTATTACCGAATGGGCCCTAAGATACCTCTCCGTCACATGGAGTAACAAATCCCAGTCTTGATCCATGCCCACTCAACAGACACCCTCAAAGATACATATAGAGCATCTTTATAGTCACCCAGTTACGTTGTGACGTTTGATACACACAACTTACTCCTCTGGTGTCAGTGAGTTGCATAATCTCATGGTCATAGGAACAAATACTTAACATGCATAAAAGTATATAAACTGACATGATCATATGCTATGTTTATAGTTTGGGTCTTGTCAATCACATCATTCTACTAATGATGTGATCCCTTTATCAAATGAAATATTATGTCTATGGCTAGGAAACCTTGACCATCATTGATCCACGAGCTAGTCTATTAGAGGCATACTAGGGACATCGCGTTATCTATATATCCACACAAGTATCTGAGTTTCCGATCAACACAATTCTAGCATGGATAATAAATGATTATCATGAACAAGGAAATATGATAATAACTAATTCATTATTGCCTCTAGGGCATATTTTGAACAGTCTCCCACTTTCGCTAGAGTCAATAATCTAGCTCACATTGCTATGTGATTTACATTGTTATGAATCTCACACCCAATAAGTTCTAGGGCTTGATCATGTTTTCCATGTGAGAGAGGTCTTAGTTAATGGTTTCCAACATTCAGATCCGTGTGTACTTTGCAAATTTCTATGTCATACTATAGATGCTGCTACCACGCTCCACTTGGTGCTATTCCAAATGACTGCTCCACTATACGTATCCGGATTGGTGTCAAAGCTTGCCTCGACGTGACCATTTATGAAGAACTCTTTATCACCTCCATAATCGAGAAATATTTCCTTAATCCTCTAGTTACTAAGGATAATTTTGACCGCTGTCCAGTGATCCACTCCTAGACCACTCTTGTACGCCTCGATAGACTCATGGCCACACACACACACCAGGTGTGATACACAGCATGGCATAATATACAGAGCATATGGATAAGGCATAGGAGATGACATTCGTCCTTTCTCTTTCTTCTTCCGTAGTCGAGCTTTGAGTCTCACTCAACTCCACACCTTACAAATCAGGAAAGAACTCTTTCTTCGACTGATCCATTTTGAACCCTTTTAAAATCTTGTTAAGGTATGTAATGATTAGAAGTCTTATCAAGTGTCTTGATCTATCTCTATAGATCTCGATGCCCAACAATTAAGTAGCTTTATCCAGGTCTTCCTTTTAAAGAATCCTTTCAAACAATCGTTTAAGCTTTCCAGAAATTCTACATCATTTCCAATCAACAATATGTCATCCACATATGCTTATCAGAAATTCTATAGTGCTCCCTCTAACTTTCTTGTAAATACAAGTTTTTCATAAACTTTGTATAAACCCAAAAGCTTTGATCACCTCATCAGAGCATAAATTCCAACTCCAAGAAGCTTGTTACTTTCCATAGAAGGATCGCTGGAGCTTGCATACCTTTTATCATCCTTAGGACTGACAAAACCTTCTGGTTGTATCACATACAACCTTTCCTCAAGTAAACCATTAAGGAAACAATGTTTTGACATCCATGTGCCAGATTTCATGATTGAAACATGTAGCAACTACTAACATAATTCCAACCAACTTTAGCATCACTACGGGTGAGAAAGTCTCATCATAGTTAACTCCTTGAACTTTTTGGAAACTTCTTTGCGACAAATCGAGCTTTATAAATGGTGACATTCACCATTAGCGTCTGCCTTCTTCTCAAAGGTACATTTTTACTCAACGACCTACCGTTCAATGGGAAATTCAACCAAAATCCATACTCGGTTTTCATACATGGATCCTTTCTTGGATTTCATGGCTCCTATCCATTTGTTGGAATCCGGGCCCATCATCGCTTCTCCATAGCTCGTAGGTTCATTGTTGTCCAACAACAATACCTCTAAGACAGGGTTGTCGTACCACTCAGGAACAATACACGTCCTTGTCGACCTACGAGGTTCAAGAGTAACATTATCCAAAGCTTCATGATCACCATCATCAACTTCCTCTTCAACTGACGTAGGCTCCACAGAAACATGTTTCTGTGCTACGCTACTCTCTAGTTGAAACAAAGGTTCAACAACCTCATCAAGTTCTATCTTCCTCCCACTCAATTCTTTCAAGAGAACCTCTTTCTCAAGAAATGTTCCGTTTTTAGCGACAAAAACTTTGCCTTCGGATATGAGATAGAAGGTATAGCCAACTGTCTCTCTTGGGTATCCTATGAAGACACATTTCTCCACTTTGGGTTCCAGCTTTTCACGCTGAAGCTTTTTGACATAAGCATCACATTCCCAAGCTTTAAGAAACGACAGTTTTGGCTTCTTACCATAACACAATTCATACGGCATCGTCTCCATGGATTTCGATGGTGCCCTATTTAAAGTGAATGCAGCTATCTCTAATGCATAACCCCAAAACGATAGTGGCAAATTGACAAGAGACATCATAGAATGCACCATATACAATAAGGTTCGATTACGACGTTCGGACACACCATTACATTGTGGGCTTCTAGGCGATGTCAATTGTGAAACAATTCCACAGCGTCTTGAGTGACTGCCAAACTCATAACTCAGAAATTGTGAAACAATTCCACATCCTCCTTGATTAGATCATAGGAATTTAATCTTCTTGTTACGATGATTCTCAACTTCACTCTGAAATTACTTGAACTTTTCAAAGTTTTCAGACTTGGGTTTCATTAAGTAAATATACCCAGATCTACTTAAGTCATCAGTGAAGGTGAGAAAACAATGATATCCACCGCGCGCTACAATGCTCATTGGACCGAACACATCAGTATGTATGATTTCCAACAAGTCACTTGCATGTTCCATTGTTCCAGAGAACGGGGTCTTAGTCATCTTTCCCAAGAGGCATGGTTCACATGTGTCAAGTGATTCGAAATCAAGTGACTCCAAAGGTCCATCAACATGGATCTTCTTCATATGTTTCACAGTAGTATGACCTAAGAGGCAGTGCCACAAGAAAGTGGTACTATCATTATCAATTCTACATCTTTTGGCATCAATATGAACACGTGTGTCATCACTATCGAGATTCAATAAGAATAAGCCCCTCACATTGGGTGCACGACCATAAAAGATATTCTCATATAAATAGAACAACCATTATTATCTAATTTAAATGAGTAATCGTCTCACAATAAACAAGATCCAAATATAATGTTCATGCTTAACACTGGCACTAAATAACAATTATTCAGGTTCATAACTAATCCCGATGGTAATCGAAGAGCGAGCGTGCTGACAGCTATCATATCAACCTTGGAACCATTTCCCACGCACATCGTCATGTCGTCCTTTGCCAGCCTTCTTCCATTCCATAGCTCCTTGTTTGAGTTGCAAATGTGTGCAACCAAACCTGTATCAAATACCCAGGCACTACAATGAGAGTTGGGAAGGTACACATAAATAACATGTATATCATATATACCTTGTTTGGTGTTGGCCACCTTATTGTCGTCCAGATACTTGGGGCGGTTCCGCTTCCAATGACCACTTCCTTTGCAATGAAAGCACTCAGTTTGTGGCTTGGGTCCAGCCTTGGGTTTTTTCACAGGAGGGGCAACTGCTTTGCCACTCTTCTTGGAGTTACCCTTCTTTCCCTTGCCATTCTTCTTGAAAGTAATGGTTTTATTGACCATCAGCACTTGATGCTCTTTCTGAATTTTAAACTCAACGACTTTCAGCATTGCAAATAGCTCGGTGACTGACTTGCTCATCCCGTGCAAGTTATAATTCAACACGAAGATCTTGTAGCTAGGTGGCAATGATTGAAGAACTCTGTCAGTGATCGCCTCCAATGGAAGGGGCATCCCCAATTCAGCCAGACGATTCGAATACCCAAACATTCTGAGTATATGTTCACTGACAGGCCCATTCTCCTCCATCTTGCAAGCATAGAACTTATCGGAGGTCTCATACCACTCGATCCAGGCATTCTTCTCAAAGATAAACTTCAACTCCTGGAACATTCAAAACTTCTTTGAAGTCTCGGTTCTAAGACATACAACATTGCACATTGAACTATTAAGTACTCTCTAGAACGTGTGTCACGCCCAAGATGCGATCCTATCCTTATTTTGCCACGAGGGCCTCGACAGGGTAGAAGCGCATCTCGTCGTGGTTCAAGAATGGATATCATTACAAGTACATGTAGAAAAGGGATGAGTATATCAAATTGGCTTACACTCGCCACAAGATACATCAAAGTCACATAAATTCAAAAACTTATCCAAACATCATACAGAAGAGCAGGGTCCGACTACGGACGAAAACAAACAACAAAATGACATCCATCCTTGCTATACCAGGCTGCCGCCTGGAACCCATCCTAGATTGATGAAGAAATAAGTAGAAGAACTCCAAATCAAACAAGCATCGTGCTCATGTTAAATCATCACATTACCTATACCTGCAACTGTTGTTGTAGTAATCTATGAGCCACGGGGACTCAGCAATCCCATTTCCAAGGGTATGAAGAATATTAAAGCTTAATGGGTGAGGTATGGTTAAGTGGTGAGGCTGCAGCAAGCGGCTAAGCATTTATTTGAGTGGCTAACTTACGAAGACAGAAAGTAAAGTATGGTGGCCTACGCATAACGGACGTGAACTAGTAATGGTCACTAACTAATCCTGAACACCTACTTATGTCAAACATAACCCCACCGTCTACTCTGTCGGATAATGTCCTAGCCCTAGAATTTGCTTGAAATTGTTTGCATCAGCATCAGCATGTGCTTCATGTCATCATGTTTAAATTCAATTGAATTTGAAATGGGGATGTCAAACCCTAGCACCTCATTGAATAAACAAAATTCCAACAATTGAATTTTCAATGATTCAAAATGCTCTCTAAAAATGTTCCCCCTCTCTGATAAATGTTGGCAACAACATGCTAGGGGTGAACTATATTTTCACAAAAAAATTGGAAAATTTAATAAGTCAGGAAAGTTTTGAAAATGACCAACATAAAATTTCCTCAAATAACTCCAAGAAAATGTTCCTGTTCATTTGTGAAAATATTCGCAAGAGGGGAAACCTAAACCTATATTTTTTTAGAATGATAGAAACATTTTATATTGGGCTTATGAATCAATCAAACAATTATTTGCATTGGATTATATTTACTAATTATAGAAATATTGATCCAACAATTCTAAAAATTGGTAAGTGGTTCTGAATATATTCTAACAGACCACATGAATATTTTCAGAAGGGTTTATAAAGTTGTTAGATGTTGAAATCAAATCAAAAGAAAATGAAACAAAATAGAAAAAACCAAAAAGGGGGAAATAGTTACCTGGGCTTTACCTTGTGAGAAGAGGCCCAGCCCAGGGGCGAGGAGGTCATCTTCCTCCTCTACTAGGAGGATGGGGGCATGGCGCACACACAGGAGGTGCGACCACCTCCTGCTTCGCGCTGCCCCACGACTACCGCACCCTCCAGCCTGTTTAGGAGATGCGTGGAGCTCCCTCTCTTCCCGCTCGAGCTCTTTCTCCCTCTCCCTCTGCTTCCTCTTCCCCCGGACCCGATCTCCGGCTCCGTCGACCGCCGTCGTCGATTTGCCCCGTCCTGACAGGCCCCGAGCTTGCCGGCCGCACCAAGCGAACCATCGTGAGCCTCTCCCTCCCCCCTTCCCCATGTCCGTTCCATGCTCTAACCCAATTCCACCGGACCAAAAACCTCCGGCCACTGCGGATGCCGTCGCCGCCATTGTTGTAGTGCACCCTAGCTGCTGCCGCTTGCAGCACTAGAAGCGCGCGAGCGCGTGCTTTCTGTAGAGTCAAACCGCGCCCAAAACCATGGCCTGTAGCCCATTTCCGAGCACCTTTGTCGTTCTTGGCCTCGCTGGTGGCTAAACACCGATGGGTTTGACCCCCACCGGCTAGATTTGACCTCACTTAGGTCACTGGCAGGTAGGGCCAACCCCTGTTTAATTTTTGGTTAAGATTATATATGAACTAATTTGATTAATTAAACTAATTAGCCACTGACAGTGGGCCCCAGGGACTGTTAGTTAAATAATTAGGTTAATTAACCCCGGTTCAATATCCAGTGTCACTGACATGTGGACTCCACACGTCCGGTTTGACCTGGACCGGGTCAGCCGACCTGCTGACATCACGATGACGTCAGGTGGATGCAGTAGTTCATTTTTATAATAAAAATAATTCAGAAACTCCAGAAATTATTATAAACTTCAAAAATTCATAGAAAATATAATCTATAACTCAAATGAACGTAATTTATATATGAAAAATGATCATAAAATCCAATGAATCTCTTTATGCCATTATCATGCATGTTTGAACAAGTTAACATTAGCAAGTAGGACATTTTATGATTAGGGCAATATAGGAAATATCATTTGGAGTTGGAATTCAAACTTGTTTTTATTCCACTTCAATTAAACTAGCTAATTATTCCTCTAGGTTAATTCAGTATCCTAACTTGTCACATCATGCATCATGATTTTGCATTGCATTGAATGTTGTTCCGTTGTGTTTGCTGGTGATTGCTCCCTCTCGGTAGACGATGGTTCCGACGATGTGAACGTTGACATTGATGAAGAGAAATGATATCTTCAAGACTGTCAGGCAAGCAAACCCCCCTTGAGCATACTGATATGAACCCACTCTCTCGCTCCTGCTCTCCTTTATTGCATTAGGACAACAACGATTCAATTGTTACCTATTCTCGGTAGTTGAACCCATTCCTTTGCATGACCTGTCTTTGCCACAGTAAATAGTTGAAACCACTTAGCATGAGTAGAAATTGCTTGAGCCTTTTTGTGCTTACTCATCCATGCTTATTTACCTACTGTGCCTGCTATGCTTAGAGTCGTGTCGTGTTGGGTCTGATACATCTGGGTGATGGATCGGAATGGCAATATTCATGTCCTACTGTGTGAGAGCTAAGTGTGTGAACACGATTTGGTAAAGGTAGCAATGAGAGGTCATGTAGGAGTACATGACGGGTTGTCTCATTGGGACCGACCTTAAGAACCGAGTTCTGTGTTTGTGATCCAAGATAGTTACTACCATACATTGGGCTCCGGTAACTCGATCCCTCTCGGTTTATTAATCGCCTAGAACTCTGTCCAGGAGTTGCAACTAGTTTCTGGTTTTTGTAGGAAAAGTGATGGCGGTCATGCATAGCGCTCCCCGACGGGGTGGGCTATGATGCGGTAGATGGACAGTGGCACAGTGTACCAAGTGGCACATCGTTGGAGGCCGTACCGGAAACTTCGGTCGGACATCCGTGCGGGTTCAGTCTCAAATAGGAGATAAACCTGCAGAAGTGTCTTGTGTGGTTGACGGTCATCACCGACTATCACACCCTGTATTTTCGCACATTGTTGTGTTTGGTTTTATAAAAAATTGGAGCCAACTAAAACTTTTTGAGTCAATGCTTGTTTGATGTGATGCTTGTTTGAATTGCTTGAGTGTTCAAGTTTGGCACTATTAGGTTCTACTCCACTCCACCTTCATCTTCCTTGATCCAAATTCCTTGCCCTATGATCATGCCATGTGAATATAGCTCAAAAATATTTTTATCAAAATTTATTTTCACCAAAAACGATTTATTCAATTTAAGTTCACTAAAACCCCTGAATTGAGGTTTGAACTACAAGTCCTCAATTTATGTGGATCTTTTCTTTCCAAATGCTTTATTTGAAACCTACTATATATATGACTTCTCAAAACCACCAAATATTATTTTTAAAAATTATTTTCATATTTTATTTAAAGGCTTTTTCTTTAGAACAGAAATGGCTTTTCCTAAGGGAAAATTATTTAAATGCTTTGCAAATATTTGAGAAAATTTAGAGAGACTCAGTGGACATATATTTTCCATATATATGACTTTCAACACAAGGGCTTGATCATAACATGGGCAAAACCCCTCAAAACCCTTCCTGATCAGATCAAACTTTTGGAATGTTTCTGCAAGAAATATTCTCAATAAATTCCAAGAAAACTCTAGCAAGTCAAAACTATCATAGGTGATATTGCAAAGTTTCATCTCAATCCAAGTTGGTTTGCTTCATCAAACCAACCCAAATCCATTTCTGTCCAGATTCAAATTTTAACAACTTTACAATGTGAAGTCTCTTCCCTTGGCCTCAAACTTTGCGAGCATGCTCTAATGACCAATTAGTGATGATACACTAAGTGGTGCATCAAGGGTTAATGCCTAACCCCTTTGAATCTATAGAAAACAGATTCTCTCTATTTCTAGGTTTTCCCTAAGGCCCGTTATGAACTTTCCTCAAACCCTCTCAAACTTGGTGATCTCACTTGCCTTTCATCACCTCTTGACTCTATCAAATCTCAAGATAATATAGGTTCATTTGATCACCCAAATCAACATCAAACACCTTCTGCCAGAAATGTAAAAATGGCATTTCCATCCTTTCACCTTTTACCCTTGGACTCCCCTTTTTACCACAACCTCTGGTAGGTGCCTTGCACCTCCAGTAAAATTCCTGAGCCCTCTATCCATGGTGAGATGGGGTAAAAACCCCTATTTTCTACCTGACAGCATCCTTTCTGACCTCTCCTCTCCATTTCTTCTACCCTAGGTCTACCCCATAGACCCCCTAGCCTCTCCTAGCCATTGGGGCATCTACTAATGCCTCTGGACACAAGAAGACACGCAGGGGGGCTGAAAGAATGCCCCTGCACTGTAGCCGCCCCTGCCCGGCACCGCCAGGCGGCATTGGGCCGCCCCTGCCTATCCGTGTGGTCGGCCTCGACGTCTGTAGCCCTGTAGGCGGTCGGCCCCCTCCTCCCTCTCTCTCCTTCTCCCTCCTCCGCGTGTGCCCGCCACCGCCCGGCTCGGCCAATCCTCGAGCCTGAGCACGCGACTTCCCCTGCCTCCCTCCTCTCTTCCCCTGGCCTGGACTAACCCCAGGAATGCCCCTGGCTCCCTTTCTCCCTCTCTTGTGGCCCCAGGCGATGGCCACGTCCCCACCGGCGCACCCGGATCCGGTGGATTCGCCCCCGCCTATATAAAGGGCCCCCCGAGCCCCTCTCTCCCCTCTAGTCTCTCTCTCCTCCCCAGAATCCTTCCCGAACCCACAATTTGAGCCTCCCGAGCACCAGTGCTCGAGATCGACCGAGGCTCCGTCGATCTCGGGACACAGGCCCGCTCAGGCGCACCCCTCGCCTCCTTTGGGCCTGTAGCCGTCCCGAGGTCATTTCCCCTCCCTCCCCGCTTGTTTCAAGGCCTAAAACCCCTTCGTCGACCGCCTCCCGAACCTCCCTCCGCCGTAGGTTCTCGCCGCCGGCGACTCCGTCCACCGCCGGCCCTCCTTCCACCACCAGAGGACCGGCGGGTCGACCCTGAGCCCATTCCTGCCTCCAGACCACCTCGCCGTGCTCCCCTCCGCCACCGGTGAGCTTCCCCTCCTCCCTATCGCGAGGAGGAAGAAATACCTGACAGGTGGGGCCCAACTATCGGCCTCTCTTTCCCCTCCCGCGCTCTCTCCCCTCTCGTCTAAGCCGCTGGCTGCCGGGCCCCACGCGTCAGATTTGAATCTGAACCCGCGCGCGGCTGGCTGGCTAGCCAGATGGGCCGGCCCAGCTCCTGGCCGCCCTTGGCACAGGATCTGGAGCCCTTTTTTTTTAATTTTTGTGGGATTTGTAAAAATTCCACAGGGCTGAATATTTGCCCCATGCAATTATTTTCTCCACCATAAATCTTAGAATACTCTTTAGGATTTAATAGTATTATTTATAAAAAATGTTTGCAAAGGTTTTTATCACCTTTTTTTAAACCTGTTAAATGCACCTTTTTAGCCTTTGTTATTTTGTTTCTAAAATGGTTTTCACAGAGAAATTTATTGTAGAGATTTTTAATATAACTTTAGGTATTTAATAGAGTAGGTGAACATTTTAGTAGAGGCTTTTGTGCTCTGTTTTCATTGTGTTTCTTATTATTATCGTTTATTCTGCGATTATAGATTGCGCCATAGACGAAGAAGTTGGACTTGAAGACCTCGAAGACCCCAGAGACTTTGTTGAGCCAGGCAAGCAGCCCTTTGACCTTATCAAGAACTATTTTAACTTGCATGTCATATAGCACTTTACTTCTGGCATTATCGATCATATGATGTGGTGGTTTCCCCTTCGGTGGGATGCCTCCAGTGCTATCCATTGATACTTGCATCAAACACGACCCTACCACCTTATGATGGGACTTATGCATGGTGACACCGAAAGGTGTGTGTTTTCAATACTCTTTCAAAAAACCCGTCGGGTGTCACTAATGCCCGAGGGAGATGATGATGAGTTGGGTTACCACTTGAGAAAGAAGTGGTGTATCGGAACAAGTGGGTGTGTGTTTTCGAAAACGGATTAGATTTAAGGTCTGCTGACCATCCCAACATTACATGCGCAACCACGATACCCCTTATGGGACGGGGCTTTGTTGATTACCTTGGTGGGTACTAGCAAGGAGCCCGCATTACTTGTGGCGGGAGTGGAGTGGTCACTCTCGATACGGGGTTGTACCAGATGTACGATCATGCATTGTATTTACATGCACCAGGCACACCGTTGGTCCCCTCATGGATGGTACGGTTTGAGCAAGGCTCGTGTGATGTACGTCATCAGGGCTGGGTACCAATCAAGTGGACTCTTTGTTTAGTATCGCTGGGGGAAAGGCATTGTCCTGGTGCTTACCTCGGGTATGTATATACCGTGAGTCGTGTATGGCACGGAAGTACCCCGAGTCTTGGGGGTAAAGTGTGCAACCTCTGCAGAGTGTAAAACTATACGAATAGCCGCGTTCGCGATCATGGACAGTTGGAGGTCCTTCTTAGACTACGTCTGAATGTTTTTGTGAAATATTGGTGTGAGTATGGGTGTGTTAGTAACAAGAGGTCACCTAAGTCAAGTCTGATGACTAGGCATGAGAAATGAACTATGTCCGATGACTTAGCATGAACATGATGTGTTCAACTGGTACCGTGATGGTATCGACAATGTGTTATCATGAATACTTGGTTAGTTGTTGATGCATACTTACTATTACTTGATCATGTCGCTTGCATACAAAATCAGCTTTCCGCAAATTACCTATAGTGCTATATCATGCACCATTATTGCCTCATTCCACTCTTGGGTTGCTTGCGAGTACATTCAAAGTACTCATTTGCTTGCCACTGGTTATTTAATTGGCCCTGCATGGAAGAACAGGAATATGTCGAAGATTTCATTGGAGACGAACATGCGAACTAGGACGCTTCCCAGTCAGAGTGCCTGTAGCTTAAGGCAGATGGCATGGGTTCATGCTTTCGATGAAGATTTCCGCTGCTTGTTCTAGACTTAGTGTTTTTCCCGAGTGGCCCTATCTTTGTAAGACTGAGAACTTCGTGGTCATCATATGTGTAAGACGTTAAGTGTGGATGTAAGATTCTTTTATTCAGCTTCTTTGTGTTCAGTGAGCATTGATCTCTGGGATCACTGTACACGTGCATTCGGTGAACTTGACTTATGAGTCGGGGTCCCCACACCGACGCCCACACTAGTGCTTCCGCTTGAAGGTTGCCGAGATGTATGATGTGCATATGGTGATAAGTGGCAAGAGCGTGTGTGAAGAAGTATACCCCTGCAGGGTGAAATAATCTGTTCGAATAGCCGCATCCTCGTATATGGACTTCTTGGATAACTTATGTGGTTCATAGAAAACTTGAAGTGGATACTCTAAAATGCGCAAGATAAGGGTGAGTGCTATGGATGGCCTTCTCGTAGGGGGACGGAAGTGGATCCATAGTGGTGTATGGATTAGTGAATATGTGGACTCGTGTGCGCTATCCCACCTCAGAGAAATCACTTGTAGTCATAGTATAGGTTAGCCAAGAGTCAAAGATGGCTTGCTGCATTAAACACCACAACCCCACTTCATTGATACTAATGTATATGTAGTTAGTACTAATGTATGTCTTACTGAGTACTCTTGTACTCACATTTGCTTAATTTATGTTTTTTGCATAAGAGACGTGAGTCTCATTAGTGGTATTTTCAACGTGAAGTTCGATGTTGACCGGATTAGCTTGGGAATCCCAGACAGAGGTCTGGTTCCTGTGGTAGGGTCGTTGTAGCTCTTCAGGCTCCTCCAGCCACTTTTGTAGATGTCTGTACCCGGACATGTTTAACTTCCGCTTGCTTGTTTGAATGCTCTGAATGTTGGGTCTTGAGACCCCTGTTTGTAACATCTTATTGTATTGGCTCTTCTAAGCCTTTTAATTAAATGTTGTAATGTTGTATGGTTATGTTGTGATGCCATAGTTGTACCTATGCATATCGGGCATGTCGTGCGTACGTGTGATGTGCAACGGTATGTATGGGATCCGACACCTAGTTGTGTGCCTTTAGTATTACTCCTTACGGGGAACTGTCTCTTTGTGCTTCCACCGAGCCTTGGTAGCTTGCTACTGCTCCGGACACATTGATTGACCGACATGTATCCTCCTTCGGGGAAATGTTTCGTAGTTTAATGGAGTCCCTGTAGCCTGATACGACTCCTCCACATGCAGTGATGACATTCATGTCCCACGGCGTAATGGAGTCCTTATAGCTTGCTATGACTCGTCTACACACGCTAGAGATCGACACCTGCATTGTTGGGTTACGTATGCCTGTCCCTGTACGGATGTGCCACTTTGGTTCTACGACTAGTCATGTCAGCCCGGGTTCTTTGACATTTGAATGCTAGCGACACATTCACATACGTGAGTCAAAAGACGCAAATGGTCTGGCCCAGGTAAGGTGGCAGCCATGGAGATAACCGTGCATGAGACCGCAAAGTGATTTGATGTGTTGCAGGATGGATTCTTATGTCTTAGGATCGGGCTCCCGATAGCTTTGGTATCAGAGCTTGAGTGCCTATAGGATTACCAAGCCAAACTGGTCGATGTTAAGTCTAGAACTGCTTTAGTTATATAAGGGAATTGATTGTGGAAGGGAACGAAGGCTCTTTTTACTCCTTTCCTTGTGTCATTCTAATTCCAGGTCACCCTCTTCTTTTCTACGGGGATTAAGAACTAGGCCTTCTCATCTATCTGTTAGGAGGACGAGTTACTATGCTGGAGACTTATAGGAAAGTTGTTGTCTTCCTGGATCAGTGTCTCCGTATGAATTCATTGTCATGTTGTCAGTTTTCTTGTGCAGGTTGCCTCATATTTCAAGCTCGTATAGTCGTTATGCTGTCCTAGTTATGCAAGGTTTCTAAATTATCTGATACAATTGCTAAACTCTTTCATCTTGAGTCAATGTCTTCAGGCCAGATAAAGCACACTAATTGTGGTGTTGGGGTATTCCATTACCTCGACGTGTTTGATGAAGGTGTTTAGGAAACCATGTTGTTTCAGTGAAGCACCCAATAGTCTAGTTTTGTCTTTTGTTTCCAGTGTGATAATTCTGGCCATCATTATCAAAAGCATGTTGTGATGCTATTTAGTTAATAGCTATTCTGTATCTGGGTTCTTGAACCCAAGGATCATTCTACTCATTCCCGTTGATAGTATTTGCTTGTTCCTTTAGGATATTATTAACCTTGTTATAGTCCTCAAGGTTTGTGGTATATCATTCTTCCAATACCATGAATCAGTTATGGCAGAAGTTCTTTGTGAACATAATATCACAACAAGAGTGCTCGTGATGAGTCCTCCATTTCATAGTTGTGAGTCTGCCAATTCTTTCATTTCTGCATGGATTATCTGGAAGAGACATGTTGAACTTCGTTTAATATATTCAATCCATGCATCTACAACTCAGGAAAAATCAGGTGCTCTTGAGTTGCCCTCCTTCAATTGTATTCTGACCTTCAGTTATTAGTGGATAGTCAAGGGTATGTCATGCATTGTCTTATCGATGTCGACTATTCTTGTGGTCTGTCAAGCCATTCTATTCTAGAATGACTAGGAGAAGCAAACTCCCGTACCTCATCCATTTCTCGGATTGGGTCAAAGCAGTTGTATTCCGCAGATCAAAATGCCAATTCAGCTTTTGCTCTATTCTACCTTGAGGTATTACCCTCTTCGTGTCAAGATTATCATGAGAACTCCCTCTTATGAAATCTTCATGTAGCGATAGTTCTCGCCATCATCATTCATTCCTCGGTCTTTGTGCTGTCTTTGACTAGAACACCGACGAGTGAATCATGATGTGTGAAATCGATACTCCTAGCAACTTTGTTGCTTGGTAGTTAATGGACAATAATCTCACTCTTTGTGTGAGTATGATTGAATTGTCATACTAAGGATGATCGTGCTACCTAGTCCATTTTCCATGGTGCACTTTTCGGTCAATGAGTAGGATTGTGTCAATCCTTCGCTCTGCTGATCATATCATCTTGCCTTGAAAAGCAAGATTCTTCTCGAGCTTGATAACATATTGGTGGATCGTGATTTTCCAAATATCTTCTCGGAAGTTTTACCAAGGTGTTCCTTGACCGTTATGTTGAGCTCGTGATCAAGATGGATTTTCTATAAATCACCCCTTCTCCAAGACTCTTTGTTGGATAACCCTGAACTAGTTGGTTAAGCTAAACAACAACTTGGAGAGTTGGAAGACAGAATCTTGATCTAACTTAGCTCATGTTAAAGGGATATCTTGTGCTTTTGTGCTTGTATGTGTAGAAGAAAGGTGATATCTTCATCGATTGATCCTTCTGACCAATTGATGCCCCTATCATCTTGTAAAACCATTGATTTTAGTATGGGCTATCGTCAAATCAAAATCAGAACCAAAGATTAATCTAATGTTGTTTTACTCGTGGATGTATCCTCGAGCATACACCGTTATGTCTTTCGGTCTGACCAATGCTATCACCTTGTTCTCATAAGTTGTGGAATTCCATCTACATGGATATCTCGATGAATTGTTGTTAAGCCCATTGACAACCTTTTCATCTCTTCCATGATACATGATGAACATGAGGCTAGTATTGGAAACTTTGTAGGCATATCTTCATGTTCCGTTCATGAATATATGTTAGGTGTACGAAGTGACTACCTCGGAGTACACGTGCAGTTAATGCAAGTAGTCGCCGTGAATTCGAGAAAGTTCATTTTGCTTCCTTTGGAATCATCCCAAGTAAGTCATGCATGTGCGAAGTGTCCTATGGGTTGGTAGACTTGCAAGCTCCAATCCACATGTAACTCTTAGCCCACCAAGTCACTAAATGATTTGTTTAAGGAAAAGAAGTTAAGTGTTACTCCTGAAGGGCCCTGACGTACGTGCACAATACTTTGCTACCTCCAATGATGATTCCATCCAGAACTTGGAAGTGTTTTGTTGTAAGTCCATGTAGTCATGCATGTCCTGGACATTGTGTTCACATGTGTCTTGCAACCCAGCTCACGTTTTGGAGTTGCATTCCGCAGTTCATTTCCCGAGAATCTCGCAACGTCATCTCTTCGATTTGTGTTGCAACCTTTCACTTTCAGACATGCTGAGTCTGGAATATCCTAACACCAACCATATCTGAATCTCAGGCAGATATGATGGTTGGGACGTTTCCTCAAGAATTATAATATTGGTCTCTCTGTAACCTGGCAAAGGGATGTTGTGGATAACATACCTATCCGGAATACCTACTATTATAATATCCTATTTCAGCAACTTCGCCACCTCCCCATGAGGACCTTGTATGAGTTGCTCTAGAGGTTATTCCTCATGGACCCCTTTGAGAGGCCGAAGTCTGACCTTTGCTTGATGTTCTATATAGAAACCTGACGTATGATTGGGGTTATACTAGTACATCAAGGAGAACATTAGAAGCGGAGTGCTAAATGTCTCTCAGTCGATCATCCAGATTTCACTCCCTTGGCCTAGCCGAGGTGAAATCTGAGAAAGTGTTGTCTCCCTTTGCATATGCATTCCCCGTCATTATTCATCATTGTAGTATGATGTGTTGCCAAAATCCTTGGCATTGATGTTGGTAAAACTTTGATGAATATGGAGATGCTCAAGTTCTTGAGAGCACGCTCAGACACTGGGTTATATCTCGGTATGAATTGAATGTGCCTTCCGTTGCCGAGTTGTTTTATAACTCTAGTTTTCCCCCGACCTGAGTATGCCATTATTTCGAATTACTTCAAATGATCGTTGTGATTTGCGTTAGGCTGGTATGAAGAGTTTCAATGACCTCTGTATCAAAAGTAATTCTTTTTGCCACTTAAGGGATAATCCTAGGAGTCACCTCCCCTAAGGTGCCCCGTAATGGTATTATGGCAATTAACTCCTCGCTATTTTGAAACCTCATCACCATCTGTTTTAGCATGGAATTGTTGCCGACCAATTGAACCTCCATCATCTATCTCACTCCATCGTTCAATGTGTGTTTTGTGACTCGGCTCGAGAGATGTTATCGGGTCTCATTCCATGAGCAGTTCATGAGTCGCTCGATCTTCATAAAGATCGATTCCTGTAGAGCTTGCTATCCTTGTTGTCCTTCTATTGGATGCAGATCCCGAAGACAAAGATGTCAAAACCAACATGATGCAATGAATCAACATCTTCAAGAAGGGCAATTGGATCATGAAGATTGTGTTAGTATTGTGTTCCCTCCTATTCTCTTACCCTACGCTTGAATCTCGGGGCGAGATTCTTGTTTAGTGGGGGTGGGTTGTCACAGCCCTAGAATTTTCTTGAAACTGTTAGCATCTAGTTCAGCATGTGCTTCATGTCATCATGTTTAAATTCAATTGAATTTGAAATGGGGATGTCAAACCCTAGTACCTCATTGATTAAACAAAATTCCAACAATTGAATTTTCAATGATTCAAAATGCTCTCTAAAAATGTTCCCCCCTCTCTGATAAATGTTGGCAACAACATGCCAGGGGTGAACTATATTTTCACAAACATTTTGGAAAATTTAATAAATCAGCAAAGTTCTGAAAATGACCAACATAAAATTTCCTCAAATAACTCCACGAAAATGTGCCTGTTGTTTTGTGAAAATATTGGCAAGAGGGGAAACCTAAACCAATATTTTTTAGAATCATAGAAACATTTTATATTGGGCTTATGAATCAATCAAACAATTATTTGCATTGGATTATATTTAATATTTATAGAAATATTGATCCAACAATTCTGAAAATTGGTATGTGGTTCTGAAGATATTCTAACAGACCACATAAATATTTTTAGAAGGGTTTATAAAATTGTTAGATGTTGAAATTGAATCAAAACAAAATGAAACAAAATAGAAAAAAGGGGGAAATAGTTACCTAGGCTTTACCTAGTGAGAAGAGGCCCAGCCCAGGGGCGATGAGGTCATCTTCCTCCTCTCCCACGAGGACGAGGGCGTGGCACACACACAAGATGTGCGGCCACCTCCTGCTTCGCGCTGTCCTGCGACTTTCGCGCCCTCCAGCCTGCCTAGGAGACGCGTGGATCTCCCTCTCTTCCCCCCTCGAGCTGTTTATCCCTCTCCCTCTGCTTCCTCTTCCCCCGGACCCGACCTCCAGCTCCGTCGACCGCCGCTGTCGATTTGCCCCGTCCTGACGGCCCCGAGCTTGCCGGCTGCACCAAGTGAACCATCGTGAGGCTCTCTCTCTTCCCCCTTCCCCATGGCCGTTTCATGCTCTAACCCGATTCCATCGGACCCAAAACCTCCGGCCGCTGCGGATGTCGTCGCCACTATCGTTGTAGTGCACCCCAGCTGCTACCGCTTGCTGCACTGGATGCGCGCGAGCGCGTGCTTTCTGTAGAGCCAAACCGAGCCCAAAACCATGTCCTATAGCCCATTTCCGAGCATCTCCGCCGTGCTTGGCCTCGTCGGCGGCTGAACGCCGGCGGGTTTGAACCCCACCGTCTAGATTTGACCTCCATTGGGTCACTAGCAGGTGGGGCCAACCCCTGTTTAATTTTTGGTTAAGATTATATATTAACTAATTTGATTAATTAAACTAATTAGCCACTGACAGTGGGCCCCAGTGCCTGTTAGTTAAATAATTAGGTTAATTAACCCGGGTTAAATATCCAGTGTCACTGACGTGTGGACCCCACACGTCAGGTTTGACCTCGACCGGGTTAGCCGACCTGCTGACGGCATGATGACGTCAGGCTGACGCAGCAGTTAATTTTTGTAATAAAAATAATTTAGAAATTCCAGAAATTATTATAAACATCAAAAATTCATAGAAAATAATCTATAACTCAAATGAAAATAATTTATATATGAAAAATGATCAGAAAAATCCAATGAATCTGTTTATGACATTATCATGAATGTTTGAACAAGTTAACATCAGAAAGTAGGACATTTTATGATTAGGGCAATAAAGGAAATATCATTTGGAGCTAGAATTCAAACATGTTTGAATTCCACTTCAATTAACCTGGCTGATTGTTCCTCTAGGTTAATTCAGTATCCTAACTTGTCACATCATGCATCATGATTTTGCATTGCATTGAATGTTCTTCCTTTGTGTTTTCTGGTGATTGCTCCCTCTCGGTAGATGATGGTTCCGACGATGTGAACGTTGACACTGATGAAGTGAAATGATATCTTCAGGACTGTCAGGCAAGCAGACCCCCCTTGAGCATACTGATATGAACCCACTCTCTCGCTCCTACTCTCTTTTATTGCATTAGGACAACAACAATTCAATTGTTACCTATTCTCGGTAATTGAACCCATTCCTTTGCATGACCTATCTTTTCCACAGTAAATAGTTGAAACCACTTAGCATGAGTAGCAACTGCTTGAGCCTAGTTGTGCTTACTCGTCCATGGTTATTTACCTACTGTGCCTGCTATGCTTGGAGTCGTGTGGTGTCGGGTCTGATACATTGGGTGATGGATCGGAATGGCAGTATTCATGTCCTACCGTGTGAGAGCTAAGTGTGTGAACACGATTTGGTAAAGGTAGCGATGAGAGGTCATGTAGGAGTACATGATGGGTTGTCTCATTGGGACCAACCATAAGAACTATGTTCTGTGTTGGTGATCCAAGACTGTTACTACCACACATTGGGCTCCTCTAACTCGATCCCTCTCGGCTTATTAATCGCCTAGACCTCTATCCAGGAGTTGCAACTAGTTTCTGGTTTTTGTAGGAAAAGTGATGGCGGTCGTGCATAGAGCTGCCCGACGGGGTGGGTAGTGATGTGGTAGATGCACAGTGCAACGATGTACCAAGTGGCACCCGAACGGTGGGCTTGGGAACCCTGCACACATTGTTTGAGGCCATACAGGAAACTTCGGCCGGACTTCCGTGCGGGTTTAGTCTCAAATAGGCGATAAACCTGGAGTAGCGTCTTGTGTGGTTGACGGTCATGGCCGACGCCCACGCTAGTGCTTCCGCTTCAAGGTTGTCGAGATGCATGACGTGCATATGGTGATAAGTCGAGATCGTGTGTGAAGAAGTACACCCCTATAGGGTGAAATAATCTGTTCGAATGGGCGCCTCCTCGGATATGGACTACTTCGAGAACTTATGTGGTTCATAGAAAACTTGAAGTGGATACTCTAAAATGCACAAGATAAGCGTGAGTTCTATGGATGGCCTTCTCATAGGGAGACGGAAGTGGATCCATAGTGGTGTATTGGTTAGTGAATATGTGGACTCGTGTGTGCTATCCCACCTCAAGGAAATCACTTATAGTCGTAGTATAGGTTAGCCAAGAGTCAAAGCTGGCTTGCTGCATTAAACTCCACAACCCCCCTTCATTGATACTGATGTATATGTAGTTAGTACTGATGTAAGTCTTGTTGAGTACTCTTGTACTCACGTTTTCTTAATTTAAGTTTTTTGCAGAAGAGACGTTAGTCTCATTAGTCGTATTTTTGACATGAAGTTCGATGTTGACCGGATTAGCTTGGGAATCCCAGACAGAGGTCTGGTTCCTTTGTAGGGTCGTTGTAGCTTTTGAGGCTCCTCCAGCCACTTTTGTAGATGTCTGTACCCAGACATGTTTAACTTCTGCTTGCTTGTTTGAATGCTCTGAATGTTTAACTTCCGAGCCTTTTAATTAAATGTTGTAATGTTGTATGGTTATGTTGTGATGCCATAGTTGTATCTATGCATATCGGGCATGTCGTGCGTATGTGTGATGTGCAACGGTATGTATGGGATTCGACACCTAGTTGTGTGCCTTTAGTAGTACTCTTTACGGGGAACTGCCTCTTTGTGCTTCCATCGAGCCTTGGTAGCTTGCTACTGCTCCGGACACATTGATTGACTGGCATGTATCCTTCTTTGCTACTATGTCTATCCCTTCGGGGAAATGTCTCGTAGTGTAATGGAGTCCCTGTAGCCTGCTACGACTCGTCTACATGCAGTGATGACATTCATGTCCCACGGCGTAATGGAGTCCTTGTAGCTTGCTATGACTCGTCTACACGCGCTAGAAATCGACACCTACATTGCTGGGTTACGTATGCCAGTCCCTGTACGGATGTGCCACTTTGGTTCTATGACTAGTCATGTCGGCCCAGCTTCTTTAACATTTGAATGCTAGCGACACATTCACATACGTGAGTCAAAAGACGCAAACGGTCCTGCCCCAAGTAAGGTGGCAGCCATGGAGATAACCGTGCGTGAGACCGTAAAGTGATGTGATGTGTTAAAGGCTGGATTCTTATGGCTTAGGATCAGGGTCCCGACAGATAAGGACTCATGAGAAGAGACAGTCACGTTTACGCACATAGTTGGTGTATTTTATTTGAGTTTACTTCAAGTTTGCTATGATCGGGTGTAAACAAAGTCTCCAAGTTTGCCAGATAACCGCGGGCATGGCTTTCCGAAAGATTTAACCCTGCAGGGGTGCTCCAACTCATCCATCACAAATTAACCACACGCCACAGGAATAACCTTGACCATGGATCTCTTGATCATCCTAGGCAATTCCAAAGGAATTCCGACACCTCGAGATAGCCCAAAGAAGATCAGAGTTCCTCACGCAAGACATTCGAGAAAGGTAAAACAAGTCCAGCAAGGCCTCCCGGCATGTTGACGATCCCGATAGGAGCCGCATATCTCGTTCTCAGGACACGGAGGATAAGCTACACGTACTGTCGCCTGATAGAAATCACCGAAGTTGCCCTAGGGTGGCCCCGCATGTTGCTCTAGTCTGGACCAAAACTGATGAGGAGAACTGGCCCGGGTTGTTGATTAATCCGTGGGGTGATCATGCACTATGCAAATTTTAGTTGTTATTAAGCAAACAGTACCAATGTTGGGCCTTGCCAGACAAGCTATATCCTAAAACAAAGATCAAGGGGGTACACATAACAACCCCAAGCATGTTAGGAGCGCTCAATTATGGAACATAACACCGATTCACAAGTAACTAGGGTGGCAAGAGTGGAACAAAACACCAATAAAAAGGCCAAGCCTTCCACCCTTTACCAAGTTTATAAGTGCATTAAATTAAGTAGCAATAATATTGTGATAACAAAAGAATATCCCTGTTGTGAGATGGAAGCAATTGCACCTGCAGCTAGAAACGCTATAAGAAGGCTGAGCAAGCGGTAACATAGTCAAACAAAGGTTTGCTATGAGATGGAGGGGTTAGAGGCTTATCATGGCAATGTTGGGATGCTTGAGAAACAAGTGGTAGGTAGGATGACATAGCAATAAAAGCAAGACAACTGACATAGCAATGATTGTAGTGGTATCCAGGGAAATGTGTCATCTTGCTTGAGATCCCGCTTGGAAGAAGATCAAGTCCATGAAGAAGACGAGCCAACGTAGTCAAACAAATCCTCACACTCCGAACGCTTTCGAAACTCTATCGAGAAGGAACAATCCGAAAACAAAAATCAACACAAGATACACCACAACATATGCATCACACGATGTGCAAACAAATATGATGCATGTCCAGTTAAAATATGCAAGGCAAGAAAAACAAACAACTACTACACATTAAGTGAAGTTCAATATGCAACAAGTTGCATATTGATGAAACTCCACGTTCAAATTATTTAGTTCACTCTCGTTTAGGTACTCCTCAATATTCAATGTTGTTTAACATGGCAAATGGTGAAGCACAAACAACTACAACATCTAGTCATTTTAAATGAGGCCGGAAGCAAGATATATCATTTCCAAAACATCCCCATAAGCATAATATGAATTCGGTCTAGATCTATACTAACCATATTTTAGAGTTGTTAAACAGCAAAATGAATGTCACCATGAGATTCTACACATTATTCTAGTGAGGTACATATATAAAACTTTTAATCGGAGCTATGATCAAAGGTTATTAAACAATCATAACGACATGGCATTAATGTAAATTATAATAACCAACAGTTTAAACATGGTTGAAAGTTGCAAATTATTAATCTATGCAAAATTCTAGTCAAGTTTCATATATGAAGCATTTCGATCTGAGGCATGGTTAGGTTGCTAAGAATTAATTCATTTTTAAAAAGGGCATCACTCCAATGCATGCAAACAGCGTGTTTAAATATTTTTAACATGCATGAAAGTCGAAATTAGTAAACTAAACGAAATTCTAAAATCTTACATATCTACATTATTTTCATACGATGCACGGACAATTAGTTATTAGAAATTTTAAACCATGGGGTTTTCTACAAATCTGTTTTGCACTTGTTATTAGCAAATTCGCAGAGACTGGAAAAAAATGACCATGGGCTGAATCTGGACAGGGCCCAAACTGGATATGGGCGGAACATAACTACCAAGCACACAGGGCGCTGGATAGCAGGCAAGAGGCGGACGTGCTATCTCACCTAGCGGGCCACGCCCATGGTGCAGAGGAGGCCGAGGCATGCTGAGCCACAGGGGTGTTGGCTACAGCCCACACGCTGGTGCGCGGTCGTCGTGCTCCTCATTGCCCGGGAGGCCATGGCGGCGGGGTCAATGCAAGGGTCAGGGGATCCAGTGAGGCGGGATGAGGGCGGCAAGGCCCGGGCGGCGCTCACCAGTGACACGGCAACGGGGTTGGGGCGGAACAATGACGGGATCGAGAGGAGGCTTGGGAGGAGCTCCTGGCTCGCGGGCGGCGGCGCTTGGGCCCAGGCAGGCCTCAGATCTGGGTTGTGGGCCCTGCGCGAGGTGGGAGGTGGCTGGCTGGCTCGAGGAAGCTGGTCGGTTGGCACGCCGGATCCCTGGCCTTCGGATCTAGCCACGAGCGGCCTAGATCGTAGCTCGCGAGCCCATCAGGCGACTCGGCTAAGAGCTGGCAGCTCAGGCAGCAGCTCCCCAATGGAGGGGCGACATGTGGTGGTGGGGCAGAGGTAGGGGAAGGCTCCTACTAGGGTTTGACCATTTTCGGCAGGGGGAGGTGTTTATATAGGGAAGGGGCTAGGGTTAGAGGTTTTTGCATCGTTTATGGACCATTCGATCTCAATCAGACGGCCCGGAAGCGGAGGGGGCTAGATAGGTGGTAGTGGGTTGTGTAGAGGGCCTTGGGTTGAGATGGGAGGGAATGAATTGTAGCCCGATACAAAGTTATAAAACACCAAAAAACGTCCGACGAATAACCGATGACCACACTGCTATGGTTGACCGACGGGGTATCAAACGAACTTGGAATGTGACAAAATTCGGCAGGCAGTCTACCTACAATAGAATAACACCGCATGCTAACTTTCAACCCAATCCGACAATATTTTAAAGGCACTTTTAAAAACAATATTTTCAATGTCGCGGGCACGTGCGTGTGTGATTGGTCTCGAAACGAGCAACGACAAGAACGGAGAGAACCGGCAACTACGAACGGATGCAAGTTTTCGAAAACGAGTGATGATGCTATGCAGATGAAGCGAATGATGCAATGATGAATGCAACAACCAACAAAACACAAACGAGAATGGAAATAAAAGGGGAATCTTCTGGAGTGTCAGTCCTGGGCTGTTACAACGTGTCTCCCAAGCGTTCTTAATGTCTTCGGACAACACAAGAGCGGGTGGATCACCAAGCGGTGCATCCAGGACATAAGCCTTCTGGGAAGCCGTGAGGATAATCCTCAGATTACGGGCCCAGTCCACAAAGTTACTTCCATCATCTTTCAACTTGGCTTTCTCTAGGAACACATTAAATTTCAGGGGATGTACTGCGCGACCCATTGATCTACAACATAAATGTGCAAAGGTTACTAAGACTATTGTTCAATATAATGAGTTTACTTAATAAAATTACTTAAAAAATCCCAATCAAATTGACATCCTCCGGTCATCTGAGTGTCACATGATCCAAATTCACCAACTCAAGTCCGATCATCACATGAGTTGAGGTGGTTTCAATGGTGAACATCGTCATGTTGATCATATCTACTATATGACTCATGTTCAACCTTTTGGTCTCTTGTGTTCCGAGGCCATGTCTTTACATGCTAGGCTCGTCCAGTTTAACCCGAGTGTTCTGCACGTGCAACATTGGCTTGCACCCGTTGTATGTGAACATAGAGTCCATCACACCCGATCATCACGTGGTGTCCCGACATGACGAGCTTTCACAACGGTGCACACTTGGGGAGAACACAATTTTATCTTGAAATTTTAGTGAGGGGTAACCTTATAATGCTACCGTTGTCCTAAGAAAAACAAGGTGCATTGAAGGATTAACATCACATGCAAATCATAAGTGACATGATATGGCCATGATCTTGTGCTTTTGATCTCCATATTTAAATCACCGACATGAACTCCATCGTCACCGGCATGACACCATGATCTCCATCAATGTGTCTCCATCGGGGTTATCGCACCCACCATGCTTCTACTTCTATTGCTATGTCTTAACAAAGATCTTGCAGTTAGGTTGTCGTACTAATTGACATGCAAGTCGTGATATTCAATACAAAACATGATCATCTCATACATCACATATATCTCATCATGTAATTGGCCATATCATATCACAACATACCCTGCAAAAACAAGTTAGACGTCCTCTAATTGATGTTGCATGTTTTACATGGCTGCTACGAGTATCTAGCAAGAACAATTCTCACCTACACAAAAACCACAATGGTGATACACAAATTGTTATTCAACCTTCTCAAGGACCGCCTTTGTTGAATCCGATCCTACTAGAGTAGGAGAGATAGACACCCACCAGCCATATTTGTGCAACAAAGTCACATGTCAGTCTATGGAACTGATCTCTCGTAAGCATACGAGTAAGGCTGGTCCAGACCGCTTCATCCCACAATACAGCTAAATCAAAAAAAGACCATGGGAGGAAGCAATTTGAGCATCAACACCCACAAACTCCTTTTAGTTCTACTCGTGATCTCATCTACACATAAACCTAGCTCATGATGCCACTGTTGGGGAATGTTGCAAGGGAAACAAAAAAATTCCTTTGCTTCACCAAGATCAAACTAGGAGATGAGCATCTACGAGAGGAGAGATCGTATCCACACACCCTTGCAGATGTCATATCCCTAGCTAGATGTCCTAGGACAGCATGTGTTTGCATCATGTTTCATCTTATTGCATCAACATGAAATGGGGAACAAAAGAAACCCCAAGCTCACTTTGAATCCAAACAATTCAAACTTGGTGAAAATTCAACAAATCCAAAATGCCCACTAAACTTTTTCCCTATGTTTGGTAAATTTGGACATGATTATAACAGGGATCATTTTAATTATTTGAACACCTAAAGCAATTTAGAAATAAATGATAAAGCCTCTGAAAATATTAAATAAAGCATTTATCATTATTTTAGTTTCCAAATATACTGAAACTTTAGAGAAAAGTTTGAAATATTCAAACTTCTGTAGATAAAATATTTGGGATATTTTAAATAGCTTATGTGCCTGAAATTAAAATAACACAAATGATAGGAAATAGAAAACGGAAAAGAAAAAGAAAAGAAAAAGGGGGAAAGCCTACCTGGGCCAGGGAAGATCCGGCCCAGCCCATCAGGGGCGAACCGGTCTTCTTCCACCTCTGGCCAGAAGGACGCCCGGCGCGTGGTCGCCACACGCCGGCCACCTCCTCCCTGCCTGGCTACTGGCCTGGAGGGCTGGGAGGGCGCCAGCGCGAGGCCCCCTCGCCGTGGCCTCCTTCTCCTCTCCTTCTCCCCCTGCGAGCTCTTGCTCTCGCCCTCTTTCTCCCCCCTACTCCGCCATAGACGAGCTCTGCTCGAGCTTGCCGCCGTTGCGCTAGCCGCCCCCTCGCCTCGCTAGGTAGCCCCCGAGAACCGCTGCTACCCCCTTGTCCCCCCCGTGACCCTAGAAGACGTCAGGAGCCCCTCTACGCTATGCCATCGCCGTTCCTTCCCGCCGGTCACCAAAGCTCCGCCCCGACATTCTGCCCCGTCTGGACCTCCTCCGACCTCGCCGTCGCCCCTGCTGGAACCGCGGTGAGCCGCTGCTGCTCCTCCCCTTCTCCCCCTTCTCTTCCGTGCCCCGTAGACGCCGCGCCCTTCTTGCCCGAGCTCCGGCCGCCGCTGCCCTTGACGCCGGCGTCAATCCCGACCACCCCAGCCTCTAGTTTGGGGCTACATCTACGCGCTCTCCGCCATCCATTTGGTCACAGGAGGAGGGATTCCGACCCCCTCCGCCATCCCTGACATCGCTGGCGGCTCAACGCCGGCGAGTCAACCTTTCTGACGTCATGGGTTGGACCCCTAGGTCGCTGGCAGGTGGGGCCGGGCCCCTGTAGTCAAATCCTAATTAAGAAAATTAATTATTTAGTTTAATTAACCTAATCTTTCACTGACATGTGGACCCAGAACTGTTAATTATTTAGGATTACTTTTAATTCTTTAATTAGGTGATTGAGTCACTGACATGTAGTCCCCACATGTCAGGTTTGACTGTGGCCCGGTCCGTTGTCGAGCTGATGTCATAGTGATGTCATGCTGATGCAATAAAAGCAATTTCTAGTTTAAAAATAATTCCAGAAATTAATGAAAACTTCAAAAATTCATATAAATTAATCTGTAAATCAGATGAATATAATCATAGATGAAAATTTATCAGAAAAATCCAATAGTGCTATTGTCATGCAAGTTAGAACAATCTAAGTAGGCGGACATGGACAATTACTAATAGGTTAATATATGGAATTTGAAATGAAGAACAATTTTGAACCTATATTCAAACTCATTTCAAATTAACTTGAACACTTGTGGCATTAGCTCATCCATACATGCTATCATGCCATGATCATGCATCATATTGTTGCACTTGCGTGTGTTGATCGTTTCTTATCTGCATTGTGGTAGGCCCTGCTTCTAAGGATACCCCCGAGTATGACGGCGAAGGAGAGAACCTTTCCGCTACCCAGCAAGGCAAGCAACCCATTTGATCATTCCGATAACATCCTACTCTCTCGCTCCTGCTCTCGTTTATTGCATTAGGACAGTCGATCACATGTGTGTCATACACGGTAGATGATCCTATTCTGCTGCATAACCTGACATTATCACAGTAAATAGTCAAACCTTGAAACCTAGCATACCTGGTAGATGCTTGTGCCATGATGTGCTTAGTTTACTTTGCCTGCTATGCTTTCTATGCTTAGAGTTGGGTCAAGTCTGATTCATTTGGGTGATGAACTAAGTGAAACGATGTTGTTCTGATGTGGTAATATAAGGATGAACCCGATTTGGTAAAGGTAGCGATGAGAGGCTATGTAGGAGTACATAGCGGGTTGTCTCATTGGGACCATTCTTAGGAACTGAGTTCCGTGTTTGTGATCCAAGACTAGTTACTACCACACGTTGGGATACTTAATTGACCCTCTCGACTTATCATTCACGTAGTCCTTAGTCCAGGAGTTGCAAGTAGTTTCTGGTGTTTATAGCATGCTGGAGGCCGTGCGTAGCGTTCACCCTAGGGGTGTGTTACGACGCGGTAGGCAGTGGCACAGTGTACCAAGGGTCACCCGAATGGTGGGCTTGGGAACCCTGCGCACATCGTTTGGGGCCCTAGCGGAAACTTCGGCCGGACTTCCATGCGGGTTCAGTCTCAAATAGGCAATAGCCTGGACTAGAGGTATTATGCGACTCACGGTCATGGCCGACTCCCTCGCTAGGCATTCGCTTGAAGGTTGCCGAGGTGCATGGTTTTATTAGCACACAGCGATAAGTGGCGGGAGTGTGTGTGAAGAAGAACACCCCTGCCGGGTATGAAACTGTTCGAATAGCCGCATCCTCGGATATGGACTACTTGGAGAACTTATATTGTTCATAGTGAATCAAATGGATACTCATAAAAATATCAAGATAAGTGTGAGTACCGTGGATGGCACTCTCCCAGGAGAGGGAAGTGAATCCATGGTGGTGTATTGCAATGGAGTTAGTGGACTCGTGTGCGATATTTAACATGTAAACAAAGAGTTAAAATTGAGTAGTGTACGTTAGCCATGAGTCAAAGCTGGCATTGCTGCATAAACTCCACCTCGCCCTCTGCTGATACATGAGCATGAATAGACTAGGTCTGTTTTAAAGACTTGCTGAGTACGTTTGTACTCACGTTTGCTTAGTAAATGTTGCAGATGAGACCCAAGACCCATCAGATGGGTTCTTTCTAGATGTCGACGATGCCGAATAGCTGGTGTCCCAGCTACAACCTTTGCCCTGTGGCGGGCTGTAGATAGTCATGCCATGTGCCTTTTTACCCCTGTCATCTATCTGTACTCAGACAGCTTAAGCTTCTGCTTGGTTTGTATGAACTTGTTTGTATGACTTTAGTGTCGGGTTATGTGACCCCTATCTGTAAGAACATATTATGCAAGGCTCGTCTGAGCCTCTTAAATAAAAGTCATGTTGTTGTATGGTTATGTTGTGATGCCATGGTTGTATCTATGCATATCGGGCATGTCGTCCGTACGTGTGACGTGCAACGGTATGTATGGGATCCGGCACCTAGGCGTGTGCCTTTAGTAGCACTCTTTACGGGAAACTGCCTCTTTGTGCTTCCACCGAGCCATGGTAGCTTGCTACTGCTCCGGACACATTGATTGACCGGCATGTATCCTTCTTTGCTGTTGTGTCTATTCCTTCACGGAAATGTCTCGCAGTGTAATGGTGTCCCTGTAGCCTGCTACAACTCGTCTACGTGCAGTGATGGCATTCGTGTCTCATGACGTAATGGAGTCCCTGTAGCTTGCTATGACTCGTCTACACACGCTTGAGGCCGACACCTGCATTGCTAGGTTACGTATGCCTGTTTCCGTACGGATGTGCCGCTTGGGTTCTATGACTAGTTTTGTCGGCCCGGGTTCTCTATCGTTTGATTGCCAGCGACATGTTCACATACGTGAGCCAAAAGACGCAAACGGTCCCGGCTAAGGTAAGGCTCTAGCCGTGCAACTTACCGCGCGTGAGGCCGCAAAGTGATGTGATATGTTACTGTCTGGATTCTTATGACTTAGGATTGGGGTCCCAACAGTAGATCGCTATGCGGAAGCATTTAAGAAACATAGTTATGTAGTTTGACGTCTTTGCGATTCAAATCGGAAGCCGTCCCACAAACTCCCTATCAAGTGTCGAAGGATGGCACCTCCACGTTCAACACATGTTCAGCTTGATGACTCCTTCACCTCCTCGATCCAGCGAACGATGGTGAAGTAGTAGCTCGAGTCCTGCTGGCAGCATAACACCGTGGCGGTGGTGGTGGAGGGACTGATCCGGCAGGGCTTCGCCGTGCACAGCCGAATCAATCTATAGAACAAGAATGAGCTTTGATGGAGGTAGAGGCTGTGTCATGGCTTAAGGTGTCAGCAGCCCTCCCTCCCCTCACATAAATATAGGGGGAGAGGAGCAGGGGCCCGGCGCCCTAGGGTTCCCACCCCTAGGGGTAGTGTCCAAGATGGGTGCGGCGACCGGGGGCGGTGCCTTGGCCCCCAAGGCAAGTGGTGCGCCCCCTCCCTTGCACCAAACCTAGCCCAGCCATATGGTCCTTGGGTTGGAGGTGCGGTCAGCCCACTAGGGGCTGGTGTCACCCCTCTCACAGCCCATGGTGCCCTACGGGGTAGGTGGACCCCCCTGGTGGACTCCCAGAACCCTTCCGGCATTTCTATCACAAAATTGACACGTCCCGGAACCTTTCCACACTCCGATTCTCTCCATCCTATATATCATTCTTCACCTCCGGACCATTCCGGAGTTCCTTTTCATGTCCGGGATCCCATCCAAGACTCCAAACCACATACGGTCACAAACATAAAACTTGACTATACTGATATCGTCATCAAGTGTTAAGTGTGTAGACCCTGCAGGTTCGAGAACTATGGAGACATGACCAAGACACCTCTAGGGTCAATAACCAATAGCGGGACCGGGATGCCCATATTGTTTCCTACATATTCCATGAAGCTCTTTATCGGTTGAACCTCTATGTCAAGGATTCAGTTAACCCCGTATGTTGTTCCCTTTGCTGTTCGGTATGTTACTTGCCCGAGATACGATCGTTTGTATATCTATACCTAGTTCAATCTCGTTACTAGAAAGTCTCTTTACTCGTTTCGTAATACAAGATCCCGTGGCTAACACTTTAGTCACATTGCTTGCAAGGCTTGTGTGTTATTGAATTACCGAGTGGGCCCTGAGATACCTCTGCGTCACACAGAGTAACAAATCCCAGTCTTGATCCATGCCCACTTAACAGACACCCTTGGAGATACCTTTAGATCATCGTTATAGTAAACCAGTTATGTTGCGACGTCTGATACACACAAGGTACTCCTCCGGTGTCAGTGAGTTGCATAATCTCATGGTCACCGGAACAGATACTTGACATGCAGAAAGATATAGCAATAAACTGACACGACCATATGCTATGTTTATAGTTTGGGTCTTGTTCATCACATCATTCTCCTAATGATGTGATCCCATTAAAAAATGAAATATCATGTCTGTGGCTAGGAAACCTTGGCCATGTTTGATGAACGAGCTAGTCTATTAGAGGCATACTAGGGACATGGTGGTGTCTATGTATCCACACATGTATCTGAGTTTCTGATCAATACAATTCTAGCATGGATAATAAACGACTATAATGAACAAGAAAATATGTTTATAACTAATTTATTATTGCCTCTAGGGCATATTTCCAACAACTACAAATAGTCGGAGACTCCTCATGGTGGGTCTTACTAGCGTACAACATGGAGTGCATCCGATCACAGCTATAAGAATACTATGCTCATTGTACCACTGCCGTTTTTCGCATCTTGATGGTGTTCGTTGCCTCGATCTCACTGGGCATTCCCATGAATCGGGAGTGCCTTTAAATTACACGCTCCTGCCAAGATGTTATCAACAGGGTGGGCTAAGTGGCCCTGTGGTGTTTGAAAATGCTGAGTTAGCGACATAAAAGGTGGTTGCTGAACCGGCTCTACCTGTCTCTCTTCATGACGAGGAGGATCTTGTCGTTTCATTGGTGTTGTTGAACTAGCGAATAATTGAGTTGGCTCGAGGCTCATCGGCAGCCGGCTCAGGTGTCTCCTTTGGTGTATTGCCTCTGAAGCATCATGGCGAAGCCCTAGAAGCCAAGCCTCAATCCTCAAACGTTTCAACTCGTGATGGAGACGAGCCTGCACTTCAGCCAAACGGGTGTTTTCAGCGTCAATCTCCTCTTGAACCTTGGTCATCTCAGCATGAAGTTTGACTAGTTCTGTGTTACGAGCTTCCTGATTCTCTGTAGTGATAGGACTGTCCATGAGTTTGGCCATCTCAGCCATCAAGTTGCTCATGGCCTGAGCCAGCGACTTGCCTGATCCTCCTGGACCGCTTGCAGCAGCTGCCGTAGATGGATCTTGAGCCGCCGTGGTCCCTACCATGTATATGGTGACCTGGCGAGACGACTCATATGACTCGTTGTCGGGTTGCACTCCCGAGTAGCTCCCAAGTATCCCATCATATAAAGGACAAATTGATTCGGTGTCTCCCATGGTTGACTCACAATCGGAGATGATAGAACTACCTTCGCCATTTGTTGGCTTGTCCAGATGGCTGACTCCTTGGATGAAACCTACGAAGATGTGATGACGGCCGGCTAGAAGCTGGCCGGGTCAGCCATATAGAACCGGCTCGATGATGTTTGTGCAGATGTCCGTCTCGGGCACTGACACACCGATCTTGTCGATGAATACGTCGATCTTGCAAAAGTGGACCCGGTACACAAACTCGACCTACTCGGCATTGGGGCCCTAGCTTGAATTGTCAATGTAGAGCTTGTTGCAATGTCTCTTGTGCATCTGAGCTACCGCAAAGCTCCTGAACCCTGGAAGAGATCCCTTCGAGAACTCAAATCTTCCATGCAAAGGCCCCATGGTTGGCACCAACTATCATTGTTT
Source organism: Hordeum marinum (assembly GCA_022496015.1). Taxonomy (NCBI): domain Eukaryota; kingdom Viridiplantae; phylum Streptophyta; class Magnoliopsida; order Poales; family Poaceae; genus Hordeum; species Hordeum marinum. Next base: position 178,956,338 of record CM039675.1, on the reverse strand, counting down.
TGTCATGACAGATTTCCTCATAGGAGAACTTAGGTGTGAGGCCATCGCCACTTTGTGGTGACTCGAAGGGGTTGATCAGGAACGAGAGACGGATTTATCTAGGTTCGGCCCCTCCTATGGAGGTAAAAGCCTACGTCCTGCTTCAGTGTCTATATTGATGGTAATCTCGTTTACAAGGGTGCGGAATCGCTGACCTAGCTTTTGATTGTTTCTAACCTAGCTTATTGGCCTCTCGGGATCGCCTTGATATACACATCGAGCCCCCCTAGTTTACAAGAGTCCGAGCTATGTTATGACTCATGACCTATTACAATTTTACCTTATCTTTTCTTTCAAGTAAGGAAAACTTCTGTCGTCTTCTGCTTCATGGGCCTTGAGTTATTGTCTTCATGCACTGGGCCGCCGGGCGGCTTAGTTTGTAAGTCTCCTTTTTTCCTTAGTGTCCCCTTCACGCCCAACGAGAATATGTTCCTTAAGCCGCCCATGGTCTAACCTAGTCCAAATGGAAGGTTATGCCGTGGGGTCAAATCCCCGACACACTCGGTTGGCAAAGAAGCAACTACGTTTTACCTCTTCCTTCACTCTTCCTCTTTCTCTTCCTCTTCTCATTCTAAGATCTTGGGTTGAGATCTCTTGTAAGTGGAGGAGAGATTTAACAACCCGAGACTGATGCTCCAGAAGATTCCCCTTTCACTTTGTTGTCATCGTGTGATTCATTTTGTTGTTGCATTTATCATTGCCTCATTCACATCATTCGCATTGCATCGGCACTCCGTTCCCGTCATTTTTCAAAACTGCATCTGTTCATAGTTACCGGTTCCCTGTGTCCGTGACCTCGACCGTTTCAAGACCAACCACACACGCACATGCCCGTGGCATCGTATAATATTGTTTTAAAAAGTGTGTATAAAACATCACTGGATTGGCTCGAAACATGGCCTGCCATCTTCTTATATTGTAGGTAGAACGCCTACAAAATTTCGTCGCAATCGGAGGTCGTTTCATACCCGAAGCATTAAACCTGTAGAGGTATAGCCGGTTTATTCCTCAGACTTTTTGGTATTTAAAAATATTTTGCCGGGCCGCAATTCCCCCTCTCATCTCAGCCTGACACCCCTGTACATAGCCCACTACCCAGCCTAGCCCCCCCTCCTATTCCAGACCGTCCGATCGGGATCGAACGGTCCGAAAACGGGCTAAAACCCTCATCCCTAGACTTCCCTACTATAAATAGACACGCAACCAGTCCATTTTGGGCAAAACTACGAAAACCCTAGCCCCTAGCCCTCCTCTCACCTCAGAACCGCCGCTGCATCCAGGCCTGCTCCCGAGCTTCGCTCGAGCCCGGGCCTTGCCCAGCATTGCCCCGCGTTGACCCCACCGCTAGCTACATCCCACCGCACTTCAGTGCCTCGCTCTGCCCTACCGCCGAGCGTGCCTTGCCCCGCAGCCGATGACCAAGTCCACCGCTGGAGAAGCCCCACTAGCACCACACATGGCCCTTGGCCCGAGCACGGATGCCGCGACCCACCAGCATCATCTGCTAGCCGTCACCGTTGCCCTTTCCACCCTGTGTCTAATGGAATCAATGTCGGCGCCTCCCTGATCCGTCTCCCCTCGTTGCCACAGGCCTCCTCTATCGAAGCCCCCGCATGCCGACGCCTCCCTCCGACTCCGGCAGGTATTATTGCAAGATCCATCGCACCAAGGGCCACGATCTCCAAGACTAGCGGCAAGTTGAACAACTTGCCGAGAAGTAGAAGGCCGAGTACGAGAGGCGAGACAAGGAGAAGGACCAAGACGGTGCCGAGGGGTGCGGCCAGAAGCGTGCTAGCCGAGTGTCAGGACCCCGATCCTAAGTCATATGAATCCATACTGTAACATATCACATCACTTTGCGGCCTCACGCACGGTAAGCTCCACGGCTGCAGCCTTGCCTTAGCCGGGACCGTTTGCGTCTTTTGGCTCACGTGTGTGAACATGTCGCTGGCAATCAAATGATAGAGAACCCGGGCGGACATGACTAACCATAGGACCGAAGTGGCACATCCGTACGGAAACAGGCATACGTAACCCAACAATGCAGGTGTCGGCCTCAAGTGTGTGTAGACGAGTCATAGCAAGATACAAGGACTCCATTACACCATGAGACATAAATGCCATCACTGCACGTAGACGAGTCGTACCAGGCTACAGGGACTCCATTACATTGCGAGACATTTCCTCGAAGGGACAGACACAGCAGCAAAGAAGGATACATGCCGGTCAATCAATGTGTTCGGAGCAGTAGCAAGCTAACATGGCTCGGTGGAAGCACAAAGAGGCAGTTTCCGGTAAAGAGTACTACTAAAGGCACACGACTAGGTGTTGGATCCCATACATACCATTGCACGTCACAGGTACGCACGACATGCCCGATATGTATAGATACAACCATGGTATCACAACGTAACCATACAACAACTTTTATTTAAAGGGCTCAGACGAGCCTTGCATAACATGTTCTTACAAATAGGGGTCACATGACCCGACACTCAAGTCATAAAACAAGTTCATACAAACCAAGCGGAAGCATAAGCTGTCTGAGTATAGATAGATGAAAGGGTAAAAAGGCACATGGCCTGACTATCTACAGCTCGCCACAGGGCATAGGGTCATAGCTGGGACACCAACTATTCAGCATCATCGACATCTAGAAAGAACCCACTTGATGGGTCCTTGGTCTCATCTGCAACATTTATTAAGAAAACATGAGAACAAACATACTCAGCAAGTCTTTAAAGCGGACCCAGACTATTCATGCTCATGTATCAACAAGGGGGGGTGGAGTTTATGCAGCAATGCCAACTTTGACTCATGGCTAACCTAGACTACACAGTTTTAACTCTTTGTTTACATTTTAGATATCACACACGAGTCCACTAACTCCATGACAATACACCACCATGGATTCACTTCCCTCTCCTAGGAGAGTTCCACCCACGATACCCACACTTGTCTTGATATTTTTATGAGTATCCATTTGATTATCTATGAACAACATAAGTTATCCAAGTAGTCCATATCTGAGGACGCGGCTATTCGAATAGTTTCATACCCTGCAGGGGTGTACCTCTTCACTCACACTCTCGCCACTTATCATTGTGTGCTCACTAAACCATGCACCTCGGCAACCTTCAAGCGGAAGCCTAGCGAGGGAGTCGGCCACGACCGTTAATCACATAAGACCTCTAGTCCAGGCTATTGTCTATTTGAGACTGAACTCACACGAAAGTCCGACCGAAGTTTCCGCTACGGCCCCAAACGATGTGCGCACGGTTCCCAAGCCCACCATTCGGGTGACCCTTGGTACACCGTGCCACTGCCTACCGCGTCGTAACCCACCCCTAGGGTCAGCGCTACGCATGGCCTCCAGGATACTATAAACACTAGAAACTACTTGCAACTCCTGCACCAAGGACTAAACGATTGATAAGTCGATAGGGTCAATTAAGTATCCAAATGTGTGGTAGTAACTAGTCTTGGATCACAAACACGAAACTTAGTTCCTAAGAACGGTCCCAATGAGACAACCCGCTATGTACTCCTACATAGCCTCTCAGCGCTACCTTTACCAAATCGGGTTCATCATAAGCTTCTCACATCGGAACATCATGGTTTCACTCAAGTTCATCACCCAGATGAAATAGACCTGACATAACTCTAAGCATAGCAAGCATAGCAGGCATCGTAAGCTAAGCACATCATGGCACAATCATTTACCAGTTATGCTAGGTTGCAAGGTTTAGCTATTTACTGTGACAATGGCAGGTCATGCAAAGGAATAGGTTCACCTACCGTGTATGATAGACAAGTGAATGTCTGTCCTAATGCAATAAATAAGAGCAGGAGCGAGAGAGTGGGATGTTACCGAAATGATCAAGGGGGGTTGCTTGCCTTGCTGGGTAGTAGGAAGGTTCTCTCCTTCGTTGGAATACTCGAGGGTATCCTCAGAAGTAGGGCCTAACGCAATGCAGATAAATAGCAATCAATACACGCAAGTGCAACAATATGATGCATGATCATGACATGGCAGCATGTATGGATGAGCTAATGCAGCTATTGTCCAAATTAATGTGAAGTGAGTTTGAATACAGGTTCAAAATCGTTCTTCATTTCAAATTCAATATTTTAACCTATTAGCAAATGTTAGTGTTCTTCTACATAGGTTGCTCTAACATGCATGATAATAGCACCATTTGATTCATTGGATTTTTCTGATAAATTTTCAGCTATAAATTATTTTCATCTGAGTTAGAGATTAATTTATATGAATTTTTGAAGTTTTAAACATCTTCTGGAATTATTTAAAAAACTAGAAATTCCTTTTATTGCATCAGCCTGACGTCACTACGACGTTAGCTGGACGACTGACCAGGCCAGTTCAAACCTGACATGCGGGGCCCGCATGTTAGTGACACAGGCTTAATCCCCGCGTCGACCAGGGTTTGACCCGCATCTGGGGCCCACTTGTTAGTGACTGGGGGGCTAATTAACAGGGGGATTAGCCCCTGATGGTCGGCCACGTCGGCGCCCAACGGAGCGGGGCCGGCGGCAACCAAAAACACGGCGGTGACTTGCCGAAGTTGCGCATCCAGCGGCCATTTGGCACGTGTAGGGCACCAGAAGGTGGCCCGCACACGCACGCATCTAGCGAAGCAGCAAAGGGGGATTGGGGTCGCCGGAGACGACGGCTACCTCGAGCTTGGTAGCGGCGGCGGCTCGAGCAGGACCGACTACTACGCTAGAGGGCATGGGGAAGGAGGGGAGAGTAGGAGGAGCACCAGCAGCTCACCACGGTTCCAGCCGAGGCGACGGCGAGGTCGGGGGAGGTCCGGACGGGGCGAATCGTCGAAGCGGAGCTCCTGTGTCCAGTAGGGAAGAAATGGCGGTGGCATGTCATGGAGGGCTCCTGGTGTCTTCTAGCATCACGGAGAGGACGAGGGGGTCGCTGCGGGGCTGCTGGTGGGTTCAGAAGGGCGCAGGGGCAGCTAGAACTATGGCGACGCGGCGGCGACGAGCTCGGCCATGGCGGAGCAGAGGAGGAAAGAGAGCGAGAAGAGAGCGCGCGAGGGAGAGAGGGAGAGGAGAAGGAGGCCACGGCAAGGAGGCCTCACGCTGGCGCTCTCCTAGCCCTCCAGGCCGGCAGCCAGGCAGGGAGGAGGTAGCCGACGTGTGCCCGCGTGTGGCGAACGCATGCCCCTGTCCTCCTGGCGAGAGGACAGGGATGACTAGCCATGGGCCAGATGGGCCGGTTCCTCTGGGCCTCTGCTTTTTTTTCTATTCTGGTTTCTATTTCTGACATTTTTTTTATTTTCTTTTCAGCTACAATTGCTTTGATAAAATATCCCAATTATTTTATAATATCAAGTTTGGATATTTCAAGCTCCAATAAAAAATTTCAGGATATTTTGAAATATAAAGTAATGATAATGCTTTATTTAGCATTTTCAGAGGCTTTATCATTTATTTTTAAATTGCTATAGTTGTCCAAATATTTAAAATGGCCCCTGTTATAATCATGTCCATATTTATCAGACATAGGGAACATTTTGTAAAGGCATATTGGATGAGTTTTCACAACTTTGAATTAATTTGATTCAAATATGAGCTTGGGGTTTCTTTTAGTCCCCATTTCATGTTGATGCAAAATTGTAACATGATGCACACACATGCTATCCTATGACATCTAGATAGGGATGTGACAACTCACCCCCACTCAAAAGAATCTCGTCCCGAGATTTTGAAGTCGTCGGGAAGAGCGCGGGGTACTCTAGTCGAAGACGATCTTTTCTTTCCCATGTGGCCTCCTTTTCAGAATGGTGTGACCACTGAACCTTGAGAAACTTGATGTTCCGATGCTGAGTGGTACACTCAGCTTGATCAAGAATACGAACATGGTATTCTCGATATGTAAGGTTATCTTGGAGATCAAGCGCTTTGTGGTCTACTTCACGGATAGGGTCCGAGAAGCAACGCCTGAGTTGCGAGACGTGGAAGACATCATGAACCTTGGAAAGATGCGGCGGAAGTTCCTTTTGGTAGGCAACCTCCCCTCGTTTAGCAAGAATGCGAAAAGGTCCAATGTAACGAGGAGCCAACTTGCCCTTGATATCGAATCGATGGGTACCCTTCAGATGCGTAACCCGAAGGTAAGCCTTCTCGTCAACTTCATAGGTCACAGCCTTATGATGGTGATCATATTGGCTCTTTTGACGAGATTGGGTTGTTTTCAACTTTTCACGAATAATGCGAACTTGCTCCTCTGCATACTAGATCATATCCGGGCCAAAGAGTTGCCTCTCTCCGGTTTCTGACTAGTTAAGAGGTGTTCGACACCTTCGTCCATAGAGAACTTCAAAAGGGGCTTTGCCCAAGCTTGATTGATAACTATTGTTATGTGGAAATTCGGCAAATGGAAGACATTTCTCCCGATTCATACCGAAGGATATAACACAAGATCGTAGCATGTCTTCGAGAATCTGATTGACTCGCTCAACTTGACCACTTGATTGCGGGTGGAAAGCAGTGCTAAAGGATAGATGAGTCCCCATAGCGGTTTGGAAACATTCCCAGAATAGGGAAGTAAAGATACTTCCGCGGTCTAAGTTAATATCCAAAGGAACACCATGAAGAGAAACAATTCGAGAAACATATAACTCCGCTAGCTTGCTAGCAGTTCTACTCTCCCGAACAGGAAGAAAATGCGCCACTTTGGAAAGGCGGTCAATGACCACAAAGATAGCATTATTCCCTCTCTTGGTCCTGGGAAATCCGGTGATGAAATCCATACCGACCTTATCCTATTTCCATTTAGGAATATCTAAAGGTTGAAGGGTGCCAGCAGGCCTTTGATGTTTTTCTCTCATGCGACGACAAACGTCGCAATTAGCAACGAACTGGGAAATTTCTCTGTTCATCCTAGTCCACCAGAACCTCTGGCGTAGGTCCTGATACATCTTGGTACTACCTGGATGAATTGTGAGAGGAGAACCATGAGCCTCCTTAAGGATCAGTTGTCTTAAGCGTGTGCTCTTGGGAACCACCAACTGGTTCTGGAAGAACACAACACCCTCATCATCCTTGGAGAAATCTTTAGCGTTTCTGCTAGCAATATTCCCCTTAATCCAGGATATACCCTTATCATACTTCTGGACAGCTACTATTTGATCCTTAAGATTAGGTTTCTCCACCAAGTTGGATCGGAATCCTTGAGGAACAATGTGAAGGTTTAACTTCCTAAATTCGTCATGGAGAAGTGGTTGACCTTGTTGTAACATCAGGTTGTTACACTAAGACTTACGACTTAGTGCATCAGCCATGACATTGCCTTTTCCCGGGGTGTAAGTTATCCCTAAGTCGTAGTCTGTAATCAACTCAACCCACCGTCTTTGCCTGAGATTCAAATCCGGCTAGGTGAAAATATATTTTAGACTATGGTGATGAGTGTAAATTTTGCAACGATTACCCAGAAGGTAATGTCGCCAGGTTTTTAGTGCATGGACCACAGCTGAAAGCTCAAGATCATGTGTTGGATCATTATCCTCATGTGGACGCAACTGTCGGGATGCGTATGCAATCACATGACGATCCTGCATGATAATGCAACCTAATCCTTGTCGCGAGGCATCGCAATAGATAACAAAGTCCATAGTGAAGTCTGGTGGCACCAAAACGGGAGAAGAGGTCAGTCCTCTTTTCAACTCCTAAAAAATGTGCTCGCATTGTGGAGTACACTCGAACCTTTTATCTTTCTTTAGGAGTTCATTCAGAGGTTTCTCAACCTTGGAGAAATTCTCAACAAAGCAGCGACAATAGCGCGCTAAGCCAAGGAAACTCCGAACTTGCTTAACCGATTCAGGTTGAGTCCAATCAAGGACGGCCTGAACTCTCTCGGGATTGACAGCAATACCTTTACCAGAGATCACGTGGCCTAGATAGGTCACTTCTGGCAACGAAAATTCACACTTGGAGAATTTGGCGTACAGACGGTGCTCTCGAAGTTTCATCAATACCAGCCTTAGATGCTCAGCATGTTCCTGTTCGTTCTTCGAGTAGATGAGTATGTCGTCGAGGTAAACCACGGCGAATTTATCCAAATACTCCATGAAGATCGAATTCATCAAGCGAGAGAAGGTGGCTGGGGCATTGGTTAAACCGAAGGACATGATGGTGTACTCGTATTGGCCATAACGAGTAACAAAAGCCGTTTTTGGAATGTCCCCGTTCCTTATTCTGATTTGATGGTATCCCAACGTCAAATCCATTTTGGAGAAGACAGAGGATCCAAGGAGTTGATCATACAAATCGTTGATCCTGGGGAGCGGATACTTGTTCTTTATGGTGACCAGATTCACTGGCCGCTAATCCACAACCATCCGATCCGATCCATCCTTCTTCTTGACGAAGAGAACGGGACAAGCCCAAGGAGAAGAACTAGGACGGATGAAACCATTCTTCAAAGCCTCATCGAGTTGGATCTTAAGTTCGGCTAGTTCTAAGGGTGCCATCTTATAGGATCTTATGGCTATTGGGACAGTCCCTAGAATGAGCTCTATCACAAACTCAACATCTCTTACAGGAGGAATTCCTGGCAGTTCTTCTGGAAAGACATCCGGAAAGTCACGGACTACAGGAATATCGTCTAGTTCTGGAATAGGGCTAGCATTGAGGGAATAGAGTTTGTGCTTGGCTGTTCGAGTAGAGACATTAACTATCTCACCCGATGGATGTGTAAGTTGAACATTCCTAGTATGAGTATCAATCTTAGCATATTTGGATTTCATCCAATCCATGCCTAAGATGATATTGATGTCCGAAGTCTTGAGGGCTATCAACGATGCTAGGAAGACTAGCCTATCCACCAGAATCTCATTATCATGGCTCACTCTAGAAGTTTGCTACTTTGAACCAGGAGTCTGAACTACTAAAGGGGTAGGCATATCACAAAAAGACATGTTATACAACTATGCATAACTTTCTGAGATGAAAGAGTGAGATGCCCCAGTATCAAATAGAAGAGATGCTAGATGACTATTGACAAGGAGTGTACCTTGGATAACATCAGGATCCTCAATGGCTTCCTCAACAGAGACATAATTCACTCGTCCACGAGCAGGAGCTGGCTTCACATAGAAGGCTTTTCCTGGCTTCCCACGTCCAGCGGGCTTAGCATTGTTCTGAGGACACTCATGGGAGTAGTGTCCTAGTTCCCCACATTTGTACCAAACCACGGTGGCACGGGGAGCAACATTGGCAGGCGGACCTCCAAATGGCCTGGCTGTAGTGTTGGGTTGAGCTGGGCCAGGCGCCTGGAAGGATGGTCTCGCAGTGTATCTTGGTGGCAGAGCTGCGTTGAGCACCCACACCCGGCGTTTGTTGGACCCCGAGCCAGATGCGGGGCTGAAGTCTCGGTTGTGCTTTCTCGTGGCCTCATAGTTACTCTGTCCAGACTCGGCATTGATAGCCTTGTTAACAAGAGCCTGGAAGGTTGTGCACTCGTTTAGGCGCAGATCTCGACGAAGCTCGGGATTGAGTCCCTTGCAGAACCTAGCCTACGGTTGAAACTTCCTCTAGAGCATAGCGAGCAAGATTGCCAAACTCACGGCTATAGACATGTAACATCCCAAATCTTGGAATGTTATAATAAATATTAGAATGAGTGTTTGTTTGCTTGAGTGATTGATTGTGTGAAATTGAGTGGAATTTTGAAACTTCTCAAATTTTAATGAGAGGGAATAAAATTACTCTCCCAAAATTTTCTATTTCGAATCCCTGTTCAATTTTGAGTTCGAGTATTTTCAGAACCCTCTTATAAAAAAAATCAAACGAGATGAGGTAAATGACACTCAAAAATCAGATACAATGTTTGATTCAAATTTTAAAATAAAAAATATTTGCCATTTATTGGAAATTCAAGTTCTTTTTCATTTTGGAGTTAGTGCAAAAAAATATTTTTTTGAAGTATTTTATTCGGCCTTGAAAATATCTTCATGTTTTAGCAAATATTTTTCTGAAAATTTTGATGTATAATATGCCTATATAAAATGTTTTTTCTATTTTTTTTTCTTTTATTTGTTGTATCTTTGAAAAAAACGAAAACACTATTCACATCGAAACACTGTTCATCCGAAAAAAAACTGGGTAGCGCCCATGTGTGCTGCCCGAACCAGCCCAAGCGATGCCCTCCCTCTTTTCTTTCAATTTTAATCCACTTCTAGTCTATTCATTTAGTCCCACCTCGCTTAGCTTTAGACGTTTGAACCTCCCTTCTACCTATAAATATAGACCCATAGGTGCACTCAAAAAAATCATCCAACTCGGGTTAAACCAATCTTTTGGTTTGACTGGGTTTATAAAAAAAACATATTTTCTTCTCTCCAGCGGGATTTTCTTGAACTCATCTCCTTTTTGAATTAATATCTTCTCTACATTCTAAAGGTATTCTCTTCGTATTTTCATTTATACTCCTGTAGTTTAATATCCCTAGACTAGTATTTCTATACTAGTATATAGTAGAGTAATTAGATTATTAGTTAGTCTCCGTATTTACTCATTACTATTAGAATTCTTTTAGACATAGCACTTTTTCTTCCGTAAAACATCTTGGCTCTGATTTTTCAAATGGCCATAACTTTTAACTCCTTCACTCAAATTAGATGAGACCAACGCCTAGATTTTCATCTTGACCTCACCTATCCAATCAACCTATCACGTCAACTTTTTCAAATTTTCAAATTTCGAAATTTATTCAGATTTATATTCAAACTTCTTCTCATCATATCTTTTTATCCGTAGCTCCGTTTCCGATGAATCCAATTGCGTCGGATTGGTATCGAAATAATATTTCCGTTCACATCATTAGTGTTATCGTTTCACCATATAATTTTGATCTTGCTCATCCTTCTGTATTAGTCCCCAAAATGTGTTCACACATCGTACTAAGCTAATTCAATGCCATATTGTATTGCTTATAACTTTTGATCCGTCATTTTGAACCTAGTAGTTCTTTTTTATACATGTTCATATTGACTTCCCATATATAGTAACATCATTAGTTTCAATCTTTGAACCTTTCAAATTTGAGCTATTCAATTTGAATTTGAACCTTCATTTGATCATATCTTGCAAACTGTAATACCTTTTCAATTGATTCCGTTTGCCCCTAAATACTCGTGTCATATATTTCTATTCATAAACATCATACTTTGGTTCAACTTCTTTTGACCTTTGTGAATTAAGATTCAATTCATACTTGAATTTAAAGTTCAACTTATTTTGATCTTTTCAATTAAATTCTTTCTACAAATAAATTCTTCTGTCTTATACTATTTGTCAAACAACGTTCATGTTGTTCTCCCATACTTTGGATCATCTTTCGTAGTCTCTCCAACCTAAGCTTATATAGCAATAGTTCATCATCCATTAACTCTTTTGAGTTGATTCCTCCACTTTCACTTTACAACACAGCTAGAACCTATCTTTTCTTATTTAACCTTAGTATGTTGTTATTTTCGCACCAAGACATGTTTTCTTCTTGCGTTTTTAAGTTCTTTCTTTTGGCATGAATGTTTATTGAATGTTATTTGCTTACGATAGATTTCTAGGAGTGTGACGAGTTGAATTATCTAGATTGTGAGAGCGACTATGTTCATCAACTAATAACAAGCAAGTTCACATTGACCATCTTATTACCTATGTTTTTCAAGTTGCATTAGTTCAACCTTCCACCCATTACACGCAAAGTAGGTACTTGGAAACTTGGTTACTTGAGTAGTATCATGTGGTAGACCACCCAACTATCCTTGTTACTTTGGCCGGGACATTATTTTATTTTGCTATGCTTTTCCGTAGACGGGGTTTTGGTTGAGTGTCTACCTTGAGAGTTGTGAGACTTAATTGATGATGAAGACCTCAAGACTCCAAGTAATATTTTTTTCAAGACCTCATGATCCAATATACCTCTGGGTGGATGATGGTTGAACGGTGCCCTGGAGAAACCAGTGGTTAGCCTAGGTGTTGCTGGAGAAGTGCCAGTATTCATGCGGAAAGGTCCACCCAGGCACAAAGAGATGGATGGATACTTCAAGACCCAAAGCTTACCTGCACAGCCACAAGCCATTATGGGCTCTGGCTTGGTTGGATATTGTGGTGACCCTGGACAGGCGGTACTACGAGATGTAGAAGAACGGTAGGAAAGGATGGGCACCGACAGTGTCTCAGAGGAACCCCTTAGAAGACCATGTTTTGATCATCCGTTCCTCAAACACCCTGAAGTGCGAGGAATCCAACGAAGGCGATCAAATATTGTGGGGAACATGTGCAAAACTCTACAGAGTACTCAAACCTAATCGATTAGGCGTGTCCACGGTCATGGACAACTTGAGCCAAAGGAACTGAAACTATCTGGAACTCTCAACACAAAGAATTATAATGATGTGGGTATTAATGACAACTTGGGTATGAGAATTAGTTGGTGGAACCATCTCATTAATCAACCAACATTGTAGTAATAACTTCTGTTTTTCCCCTCTCTTGTTGTAGGAAAAATTTGCTTTATGCAAAACTTGAACTTATAGCCCAACCTGCCATCTATGCATATAGTATAGATGATTATTTTCACCCCTCTTTTGTGACTTGCCGGCATATTCAAAATGCTGACCTACACGGCTGCAACGTCTCATGTTGTAGATACTCTTCTTCGATGAGTAAGAGTACGATTCAGGGTTATGGTCTACACTCAACCTGTCGTTGGTGTTTATTGGGACTCCTCTCCCGTTGACTATTTCCGCTAAGATTATAAGGTATATATAAGTTTTATGTTAATTACATGTGATTGCACTTTGATATATACATTGATGTACTGTGTGTGCCAGCATACTGATCCAGGGATGGCACAGAACACATAGATGTTTGACCTTTCCAAGTCGGGTCGCTACAGAAATGGTATCAGAGCACATGTTGACTGTAGGACGTGACCCTAGACAACTGGAAACCCCATAGGACAGGATATCTCTCCAACCTTATTCTCAAAAAAACTTTTACTTCTTATTTCTTCTAGGTTTTATCAAGTAGTTAGATAATACCCTTGTCCCTTTTACCACTATGGAAAGAGCTACAAAAGATTGAAGACTATGAGGACGTGAAGAAATTGAAGACCATGAAGAGTTTCAAAGATTTTATGCCCCCTAGAAGACCAGACACCTATTGCATACTCACATTAGATACGATGATTTGTGAGCTGTCATTTGTGCGTATTTTTTCGATAACCACGAAAAAATCTATTTTTCAAACCATTGTTTGTATTGTGTGCATCCCATCCTTTTTCTCTCTCGTATCTCATTCCAAAACCATGAACCCAATAGATGAAGAATGAAGCTGGACTCGTGTATTCTGGATCAATGACTCGGTTAGAGACAGAAGAATGGAATTAGAACATGGAGATTCATCTAAGGAGTAACCATGTTGCAAGGAACGAGATGGTCCAGTATGATCTTCCGTACTTTGCAAAAGGTGCTGCAAATTGGTGGAAGATGCATGAAGCTATCCATGATACGCAAGCATCAACCACTTGGGAAGAATTCAAGATGACTCTGCAAAGATCTCATGTTGTTAGCAACACCCAGAAGCCTCGTTGCAAAGATGTGAAGAAGATTTGCGCATGCAAGATATGTGAAGAGATAGGACACACCCAGGAAGAACACAAGGAATGATGCCCTCATTGTGAAGAAAATCACCCTGCTGAGGAATGCCCAACTAGGCAGGTGACATGTTTCTTGTGTGAAGGAACCACTCACTATCCGACACAATGTCAAATCTACCCCAAGGTACAAGAAGTCATGAAGCAGTAGAAGGAAGCAATGACAGAATTCCTTGGGAAAAAGTTAGAAGAACCGATGATGATGAGAGATATACCAGACCCAAACATTGATACCAAGTCATGTTATTCGTGTGGAGAAGAAGGACATATCTCTCAGGATTGTACGAACGAGTATCTGGGAGACTTCCCGATAGAAGAAGTGCAATATGATCCTCAGGAGATAGAAGAAATGATCAACCTGGACAAGAAGAAAGGCCAAGTAAGCGGAGGCATCAGATGTTTGCATTGTAGCTTCGAGAGGACACAATATTTCTGCAAGAGTTATGAGACAAGCATCAGGAAAGGAACCCAACCCAAGAAGAAGAAGACTCCATGGTTTTCTACATGGAAGGATCTGAGCCACATCACTTGTCATCGGTGCAACAAGACAGGACACTACTCCTATACCTGCCCGGAAGGCTAAACACGAGTAGTTTGAGTTTTGGATTTTGGAAGTAATAAATGTAATAGGTAGCACTCGTATCAGTTTGAAGTTATGTAACAGTAGTCTCAGAGTTTGTAATAAATTCATGAGTCAATGGAATTTATGGTGTCATGATTCTCCTATGTTGAATTATATGAGTTGTTACTCTATGAACGAAGATCTCTGACCATTTTCGAGGATATGAGAAAAGATGGTCTATGCAGGCATGTGTACATTTCATTTTAAGTGTGGTAGTAAGCACATCGACGAATGAATAAAGAAAGTACCATTCCTGTTAAGGAGTTTGGATAAGTGACTGCAGGTGAAGAGAATGTGGAACCATATCCAACTATGTGGATGACAACACCTAAAATAAAATACCTTGGATTTTGAATATGATGAACCAAAACTGTTATTGGTAAAAAGAGCAATGGACAGGAAAAACATATTCAAGGAATAGAACGTGTATCAAGGATGGATCTCATGGTTTCATGAAGGTTTCCCAAAGATCATGAAGCAAGAAGTTGTGACTGGATCAGCAAACGTTTCCTTAGGAGTATCCGAGAGCCTGAGAGATGTGAACAAACGATAGATGTTTTTGCTTAGCTTGCAGAATCAATGGATTTATCCGAACTTCGTTCGTTGACAAGAGAAATTTTTGCAACGCTTGTGAGGAAGCCCAAGTGTTATAATACGAGATTCACTAAACCTTATACAAGGTAATGATTTCAGTGCGGCATGGATTGATCACCATGACGACTTACTCTTATCATTTCTCTTGTTATTCAGAATGGTAAAACTGAGTGACTTACCCATAGTAAAGATACGACGTTCTTTTTAAGCTTTTCTTTAAGCCTTAGAATGGTATGAAGCAAACCCCTTGTACATGTCAGTTGTTGCCACACGTAGGAATTTTACAGTGAGGAATGAAGCCAAGACCCATTTCACTACAAGATAAGCACAAATGGTAGACCACCATGAGATCATCGATAGGTTACTTAGAATCAACGCAAGACTTATCAGTTGAGAAGACCCAGTATCGGAGGAAATACAATTTGTTATGAGAACACAAGATATTTTGATTTAAACAGAAGAGCATCACCGAACAATCTATCGTGAAGAATGTGAACAGACAGATGCACCCACAGGATCGACATGACTTTTGAAGGACCAGTAACTCTCATTTTAAGTGTGGTAGCCCCACACTTCCAGGTCAATGGATTTGCTAGAAGAACCCCATACCCTAACTTTTTCTTTCTAGCCTCTTCGAATCTCGACGACGACATTCATTTTAAGTGTGGTAGTTTGTAACATCCCAAATCTTGGAATGTTATAATAAATATTAGAATTAGTGTTTGTTTGATTGAGTGATTGATTGTGTGAAATTGAGTGGAATTTTGAAACTTCTGAAATTTTAATGAGATGGAATAAAATTACTTTCCCAAAATTTTCTATTTTGAATCCCTATTCAATTTTGAGTTCGAATATTTTCAAAACCGTCTTATAAAAAAATCAAATGAGAGGAGGTAAATGACAATCAAAAATCAGATACAATGTTTGACTCAAATTTTAAAATAAAAACTATTTCCCATTTATTTGAAATTCAAGTTCTTTTTCATTTTGGAGTTATTGCAAAAAAATAATTTTTTTAAGTATTTTATTCGGCCTTGAAAATATATTCATGTTTTAGGAAATATTTTTCTCAAAATTTTGATATATAACATCCTATATAAAATGTTTTTTTATTTTTGTTTATTTTCTTTTATTTGTTGTATCTTTGAAAAAAACACAAAACACTATTCACATCGAAACACTGTTCATCCAAAAAAAAAACTGGGTATCGCCCATGTGTGCTACCGGAACCAGCCCAAGCGGTGCCCTCCCTCTTTTCTTTCAATTTTAATCCACTTCTAGTCTATTCATTTAGTCCCACCTCGCTTAGCTTTAGACCTTTGAACCTCCCTTCTACCTATAAATATAGACCCATAGGTGCATTCAAAAAAATCATCCAACTTGGTTAAACCAATCTTTTGGTTTGACTAGGTTTATTAAATAAAAATATTTTCTTCTCTCCGGCGGGATTTCCGGAAGTCGTCTCCGTTTTGGATTTATATCTTCTCTACATTCTAAAGATATTCTCTTCGTAGTTTCTTTTATACTCCTGTAGTTTAATATCTCTAGACTAGTATTTCTATACTAGTATACAGTAGAGTAATTAGATTATTAGTTAGTCTCCGTATTTACACATTACTATTATAATTCTTTTAGACATAGCACTTTTTCTTCCGTAAAACATCTTGGCTCTGATTTTTCAAATGGCCATAACTTTTAACTCATTCACTCAAATTAGATGAAACCAACGCCTAGATTTTCATCTTGACCTCACCTATCCAATCAACCTATCACGTCAAATTTTTCAAATTTTCAAATTTCGAAATTTATTCAGATTTATATTCAAACTTCTTCTCATCATATCTTTTTATCCATAGCTTCGTTTCCGATGAATCCAATTGCGTCGGATTCGTATCGAAATAATATTTCCGTTCACATCATTAGTGTTATCGTTTCACCATATAATTTTGATCTTGCTCATAGTTCTCTGTTAGTCCCCAAAATGTGTTCACACATCGTACTAAGCTAATTCATTGCCATATTGTATTGCTTATAACTTTTGATCCGTCATTTTGAACCTAGTAATTCTTTTTTATACACGTTCATATTGACTTCCCATATATGGTAACATCATTAGTTTCAATCTTTGAACCTTTCAAATTTGAGCGATTCAATTTGAATCCGAACCTTCATTTGATCATATCTTGCAAACTGTAACACCTTTTCAATTATTTTCTTTTGCCCCTAAATACTCGTGTCATATATTTCTATTCATAAACATCATACTTCGGTTCAACTTCTTTTGACCTTTGTGAATTCATATTCAATTCATACTTATGTCTTATACTATTTGTTAAACAACGTTCATGTTGTTCTCCCATACTTTGGATCGTCTTACGTAGTCTCTCCAACCTAAGCTTATATAGCAATAGTTCATCATCCATTAGCTCTTTTGAGTTGATTCCTCCACTTTCACTTTACAACACACCTACAACCTATCCTTTCTTATTTAACCTTAGTATGTTGTTATTTTCGCACCAAGACATGTTTTGTTCCTACGTTTTTCAGTTCTTTGTTTTGGCATGAATGTTTATTGAATGTTATTTGCTTACGATAGATTTCTAGGAGTGTGACGAGTAGTATTATCCAGATTGTGAGAGCGACTATCTTCATCAAGTAATACCAAGCAAGTTCACATTGACCATCTTATTACCTATGTTATTCAAGTTGCATTAGTTCAACCTTCCACCCATTGCAAGCAAAGTAGGTACTTGGAAACTTGGTTACTTGAGTAGTATCATGTGGTAGGCCACCCAAATATCTTTGTTACTTTGGCCGGGACGTTATTTTATTTTGCTATGGTTTTTAGTACATGGGGTTTTGGTTGAGTGTCTACCATGAGAGTTGTGAGACTTAATTGATGATGAAGACCTCAAGACTCCAAGTAATGTTTTTTTCAAGACCTCATGATGCAATATACCTCTGGGTGGATGATGGTTGAACGGCGCCTTGGAGAAACCAGTGGTTAGCCTAGGTGTTGCTGGTGAAGTGCCATGGCACGCGGAAAGGTCCACCCATGAACAAAGAGATGGATGGATACTTCAGGACCCAAGGCTTACCTAGACAGCCACAAGCCATTATGGGCTCTGGCTTGGTTGGATATTGTGGTGAGCCTGGACAGGCAGTGCTACAAGATGTAGAAGAACGGTAGGAAAGGATGGGCACCGGCAGAGTCTCAGAGGAACCCCTTAGAAGACCATGTTTTGATCATCCGTTCGTCAAACACCCTGAAGTGCGAGGAATCCAAAGGAGGCGATCAAATCTTGTGGGGAACGTGTGCAAAACTCTGCAGAGTACTCAAACCTAATCGATTAGCCGTGTCCACCGTCATCTACAACTTGAGCCAAAGGAACTGAAACTATCTGGAACTCTCAACACAAAGAATTATAATGATGTGGGTATTAATGACAACTTGGGTATGAGAATTGGTTGGTGGAACCATCTCATTAATCAACCAACATTGTAGTTATAACTTCTGTTTTGCCCCTCTCTTGTTGTAGGAAAAATTTGCTTTACGCAAAACTTGAACTTATAGCCCCACCTGCCATATATGCATATCGTATAGATGATTATTTTTCACCCCTCTTTTGTGACTTGCCGGCATATTCAAAATGCTGACCTACACGGCTGCAACATCTCATGTTGCAGATACTCTTCTTCGACGCGTAAGAGTACGATTCAGGGTTAGGGTCTACACTCAACCTACCATTGGTGTTTATTGGGACTCCACTCCCATTGGCTGTTTCCGCTGAGATTATAAGGTATATATCAGTTTTACGTTAATTACAAGTGATTGCACTTTGATAGATACATTGATGGACAGTCTGCCCTGGGTGAAAGCATAGAATTCCTCTCTCTTGCGATCCATCAGGCCTTCCGGGATGTGATGGGTATAGAATATCGCGCAGAATTCTGCCCAAGTTGGTGCGGGGCCTGCGGGACGCATGGCTTCATAATTTTCCCACCATAGATTGCCGGGTCCTTGCAGAAAGTAGGTAGTAAAGGTCACCTTGCTGGCCTCGGATACATTAGCATCCAGGATCTTGCGGAACATGCTGGTCAGCCAATCATCCACATCGAGTGGGTCGATCGAATGATGATACTTGGGTGGGCACAGCTTGACGAAGTCACCGAGTGACACGCCATCATTGTGATCATTGCGGGGAGCACGTGCTGTGTTCTACTCTATTCATTCCAACAGCCTATTGGTCTCTCTCTTTTTCCTTTTAGCTTCAAGCACCACTTCCGCCAAAGAAGGCGCATGTGGCAGATCCTCTAGCCTTGGCTGGCTTCCCTCGCCCTGCTCAGGGGCAGGCACGGGGTTATTCCTAGTTGCCACGATGCTGGGAAAACAAACCCACAACTTAGCCATAGAGGACATCAACTCAAAGACATGAGATAAGGTATGTACTGGACAACATGGCCTGCAGGGTAAACACCCAAACAACATGGTAATAACAACTGCCATACGAACACCACGATTCATACACACCATGACAAAGTTTAGTACAAGCCCAAGCTGAAAACAAACTACAGAGAGATGCCACAACTCATCGGAGGCATTACAAGCTTCCTATACATTATCGATCTACACCTCCGGAACTCAACTCTCAACCTCGGTTATATCCCAGAAGACATGCAGGACTGTGGCGATACGAATACTACCATACTAGTACTACCATCCACGTACTCAAGTATCACCGTAGAATGCCTCATACAGGTTACCCCCATGACCCTGGAGCTTAACCTAAGGATCTGGAAACACTCTAGCCTGTGATCCCTGGAAACCATAAGGACATGGATGTGGCCTTGGTCCCCTTGTTGGCGGCAACAGCGGTCCTCGAAGAGGGGTGATGCCTCCAACATCGGGCCAGTCTACGTGTGCTGGCAGATGAGTCCGTGATGGGGTCAGCATCTCCAAATCTCCATAGCCTGTCTCCACGACAGGTGCCAATTGCGTCAGGGCTGTCCAAAGCCGTGCACGGGTAGCATAAAGCTCCATGCAAAGGGCACGTGCGTCACAATCTCTGTTCTCCAACATCTTAGCGGTCACCTGCAGCCTGGGATCCTCATGGGAATGATCACAGTAGGCTGCGCTAAGATAACCATCATCTCCTCCCATGGAAGCAGGAACATATCAGAACTTTGTGTTCTGAAGCAGACCAAGGTGAAACCTCATGATAGTCAGCATGGTGTAGGCGGCCTCCTAAACTGCCATATCTATGGTGACACCTAATCCATAAGTCCAGGGAAGCCACTCTACAGCTCCAGGATATGAAGGATACATCTTAACAGTACACAAATACTGACTCTGGTTGAAATCTTGATGTTGTTCCTCCACTGTGTACTCTGGGTACCAATGGTAGCCAGTCTCCATCATAAATCTAACCAACATGGCCGTGTGACCCAGTACATTGATGCACCTGGTCAGACGGACCACCTGACAGGAAGGATTAGGGGGCATCTGAAACAGAGAATGATGCAAAGACATTAGAGCCTCTAGCAGAAATTGGATAGCTTAATGGCTGTAATTGCTCAAAGAGGATTCTGAGACAACTGCAAAAGATTGGAAAAGCATAACCACTCGACTTTCTAGACTCAAATCTCTTCTCCATTTGCTTGTCACACGAACAATACTCTAGTACCGACATTCACTTGCAAACAAGCTAGCTAGTGGTCCATGGTTAGTAACTCGTCATCCTAAGCAATAGATGAGAAGAGTAGTTCTTATCCCCATAGAAAAGATGAGAAAGACTCAGCATAAAATAACTTGGAAAGAGGAGTAAACAACAGCCTTACGTTTCCTTTCCACAATCAATTCCCCTACTTTTCTATAGTGTTTCTAGACTCAACTTCGACCGGTTTGGCTTGGTAGTCCTCTAGTCAGTTAGGCTCTGATACCAACGCTGTCGAGACCCCGATCCTAAGTCATATGAATCCAGACTGTAACATATCACATCACTTTGCGGCCTCACGCACGGTAACCTCCACGGCTGCAGCCTTGCCTTAGCAGGGACCGTTTGCGTCTTTTGGCTCACGTATGTGAACATGTCGCTAGCAATC
This sequence comes from Hordeum marinum, assembly GCA_022496015.1. NCBI lineage: Eukaryota > Viridiplantae > Streptophyta > Magnoliopsida > Poales > Poaceae > Hordeum > Hordeum marinum. Next base: position 178,935,282 of record CM039675.1, on the reverse strand, counting down.
AAACGACAGAGAACCCGGGCTGATATGACAAGTCATAGGACTCAAGTGGCACATCCGTACGGAAACAAGAATACGTAACCCAACAATGCAGGTGTTGGCCTAAAGCGTGTGTAGATGAGTCATATCAAGCTACAAGGCCTCCATTACGCCGTGAGACATAAATTCCATGACTACACGTAGATGAGTCGTAGAAGGCTACAGGGACTCCATTACATTGCGAGACATTTACCCGAAGGGACAGACACATCAGCAAAGAAGGATACATGCAGATCAATCAATGTGTCCGGAGCAGTAGCAAGCTACCTGGCTCGGTGGAAGCACAAAGAGGCAGTTTCCCATAAACAGTACTACTAAAGGCACACGACTAAGTTGTCGGGACCCCGATCCTAAGTCATATGAATCCAGACTGTAACATATCACATCACTTTGCAGCCTCACGCACGGTAAGTTCCACGGCTGCTGACTTACCTTAGCCAGGATCGTTTGCGTCTTTTGGCTCATGTATGTGAACATGTCACTGGAAATCAAACGACAAAGAATCCGGGCCGACATGACTTGTCTAGAACCCAAGTGGCACATCCGTACGGAAACAGGCATACGTAACCCAGCAATGCAGGTGTCGGCCTAAAGCGTGTGTAGACGAGTCATAACAAGCTACGAGGACTCCATTACGCCATGATACATGAACGCCATCACTTCACGTAGATGAGTCGTAGAAGGCTACAGGGACTCCATTACACCGCGAGACATTGCCCCGAAGGGACAGACACAACAATAAAGATGATACATGCCCATTAATCAATGTGTCCGGAGCAGTAGCAAGCTACCATGGCTTGGTGGAAGCACAAAGAGGCAGTTTCCCATAAAGAGTACTACTAAAGGGACACAACTAGGTGTTGGATCCCATACATACCGTTGCACATCACACGTACGCACGACATGACCAATATGCATAGATACAACCATGGCATCACAACATAACCATACAACAACTTTTATTTAAGAGGCTCAGACGATCCTTGCATAATATGTTCTTATAGATAGGGGTCACATGACCCGACACTCAAGTCATACAAACAAGTTCTTACAAACCAAGAGGAAGCATAAAGCTATCTGAGTATAGACAGATGAAAGAGGAAGAGACATATGGCTTGACTATCTAAAGCCTGCCACAGGCATAAGGTCGTAGATGGGACACCAGCTATTCGGCATCGTCGACATCTAGAAAGAACCCACCTGATGGGTCCTGGGTCTCATCTGCAACATTTATTAAGCAAACATGAGTACAAACATACTCAGCAAGTCTTTAAAGCAGACCTAGTCTATTCATGCTCATGTATCAACAAGGAGGGGTGTGGAATTTATGCAGCAATGCCAGCTTTGACTCATGGCTAACCTACACTACACAATTTTAACTCTTTGTTTACATTTGTGATATCGCACATGAGTCCACTAACTCCATGACAATACACCACCATGGATTCTCTTCCCTCTCCTGGGAGAGTGCCATCCACGGTACTCACACTTGTCTTGATATTTTTATGAGTATCCATTTGATTGTCTATGAACAACATAAGTTATCCAAGTAGTTCATATCCGAGGACGCGACTATCCAAATAGTTTCATACCCTGCAGGGGTGTACTTCTACACACACGCTCTCGCCACTTATCGCTGTGTGCTCATAAAACCATGCACCTCGGCAACCTTCAAGCGGAAGCCTAGCGAGGGAGTCGGCCAGGAACGTCAATCACATAAGACCTCTAGTCCAGGCTATCACCTATTTGAGACTGAACCCGCACGGAAGTCCGGCCGATGTTTCCGCTACAGCCCCAAACGATGTGCGCAGGGTTCCCAAGCCCACCATTCGGGTGACCCTTGGTACACCGTGCCACTGCCTACCGCGTCGTAACCCACCCCTAGGGTCAGCCATACGCATGGCCCACAGCATGCTATAAACACCAGAAACTACTTGCAACTCCTGGACCAGGAACTAAGCGATTGATAAGTCGAGAGGGTCAATTAAGTATCCCAACGTGTGGTAATAACTAGTCTTGGATCACAAACACGGAACTCAGTTCCTAAGAACGGTCCCAATGAGACAACCCGCTATGTACTCCTACATAGCCTCTCATCGCTACCTTTACCAAATCGGGTTCATCATAAGCTTATCACATCGGAACAACAATGTTTCACTCTAGTTCATCACCTAGATGAATCAGACCTGACACAACTCTAAGCATAGCAAGCATAGTAGGCAAAGTAAGCTAAGCACATCAAGGCACAATCATCTACCAGGTATGCTAGGTTGCAAGGTTTAGCTATTTACCGTGACAATGACAGGTCATGCATAAGAATAGGTTCATGTATCGTGTATGACAGGCAAGTGAACGTTTGTCCTAATGCAATAAATAAGAGCAGGAGTGAGATGTTATCAAAATGATCAAAGGGGTTTCTTGCCTTGCTGGGTAGCGGTAAGGTTTTCTCCTTCGTTGGAATACTCGGGGGTATCCTCAGAAGCAGGGCCTACCGCAATGGAGATAAAAAGCAATCAATACACGCAAGTGCAACAATATGATGCATGATCATGGCATGGTAGCATGTTTGGGATAAGCTGATGCAACTAATGTTCAAGTTAAGTTGAAATGAGTTTGAACATAGGTTCAAAATTGTTCTTCATTTCAAATTCCATGAACTAACCTATTAGCAAATGTGAATGTTCTTCTACATAGGTTTCTCTAACATGCATGATCATAGCACCTTTGGATTCATTGGATTTTTCTGATAAATTTTCATATATAAATTATTTTCATCTGATTTAAAGATTAATTTATATGAATTTTTTAAGTTTTAAATAATTTCTGGAATTATTTTTAAATTGGAAAAGGGATTAATGGCGTCAGCCTGACGTCACTATGACGTCAGCTAGTCGGCTGACCAGGCCAGGTCAAACCTGACAGGGTGGGACTCTCATGTCAGTGACTCAATCACTAACAGGTTATTTATTTAACTAATTACTAATTAGATTAGGGTAGGGCCCACTAGTCAGTGTCTAATTAGGTTCGTTAAATTAATTAATTAAATCACTAATTGAGATTTGACTAACAGGGCCCGGCCCCACTTGCCAGTGACCTAGGTGTCAAACCCCTGGTGGTCGAACTGGTTGACTCACCGGCGTTGAGCCGCCGGCGACGTTAGGGATGGCGGAGGGGGTCGGAAATCCTCCGACGACGACCAAATGGACGGCGGAGGGCACCAAACTCCTCTGCTTGCTCCCGCGCGTCAAGCCCGACACTTCCCAAGTGCTGGGATGGCCGGAGTCAGCACCGGCGGTGAGCACGGTGGCTGCCGGAGCTTGGACAAGCACGGGCTTGTCGAACGAGAGCGAGACACGGCCGGAACTAAGCACCTACAAGAACTATGCGGCCCCACGAGCTCGAGGGTGGCCTCTGATGGACCAACTAATCACCGGAGCATCGCAGGCGATGAGCTCGTGCGGCAGGTCATTTGGGAGTCGGCGCAATCGGGGCCTACGGAGGGGGAAAAGACCGGAAAGGAGAGGGGAAAGAGTCGGGAGCTCACAGCGGACTCGAAGCCATCGAGAGCTTGCTCGGGGAGGGCTCAGAGATGGCGATCAATGGCGGGGAAGCTTCGGGTCCGAGGAGGAAGACGAGCTCGGGGACATCACTTCGGGGCTCCTAGCGATGCGTGGCTCAGCGAGGAGGGAGAAGGCGACGAGGCGGAGGGATTGGAGGGCTTAGAAGCGAGGGGGAGCGGCTAGAACTACGGCGGCGAAGCTAAGGCACCGGCGGCCATGGCGGGGTAGTGGAGGAGAAGAGTAGAGAGGCGAGAGAGGGCCAGAGGGAGAGTGTGATGGGGACGGCTCTCTGAGCTTATCCCCATCATGCTGGCGAGGGGAAGTAGGCAGGCAGCTACCGGCATGAAGGCATGCCCGCGCGTGCGCTCTGGCCACACGCCCGTCCTCCTGGCTACCAGGAGGATGACGATGGATCTGGGCCAGCTGGGCCGGCCGAGGTTCATCCTCCTTTTCTTTCTACTTTATTTTCTTTTCTAATTTCCTATTTCTGACATTGGTTTTATTTTCTTTTCATGTACAATTGCTTTGATAAAATATTCCAAATATTTTATATATTGAAGTTTGAATATCTCAAACTTATCTAAAAAGTTTCAGGATATTCTGAAAACTAAAATAATGATAATGCTTTATTTGATATTTTCAGAAGCTTTATCATTTATTTTTAAATTGCTTCAATTGTTCAAATATTTAAAATGACTCCTGTTATAACCATGTCCATATTTATCAGACATAGGGAACATTTTTAAAGGGCATTTTGGATTTATTGAATTTTCACCAACTTTGAATTATTTTGATTCAATGTGATCTTGGGGTTTCTTTCAGTCCCCATTTCATGTTGATGCAAAATTGAAACATGATGCAACACCAATGCTGCCCTATGATACCTAGCTAGGGATGTGACATAGGTGTCGGATCCCATACATACCGTTGCATGTCACACGTGCGCATGACATGCCCGATATGCATTGATACAACCATGGCATCACAACGTAACCATACAACAACTTTTATTTAAGGGGCTCAGACGAGCCTTGCATAACATGTTCTTACAGATAGGGGTCACATGACCCGACACTCAAGTCATACAAATAAGTTAATACAAACCAAGCGGAAGCATAAGCTGTCTGAGTATAGGAAGATGAAAGGGTAAAAAGGCACATGGCCTGAATATCTACAGCCCGCTATAGGGCATAGGGTCGTAGCTGGGACACCAGCTATTCGACATCGTCGACATCTAGAAAGAACCCACCTGATGGGTCTTGGGTCTCATCTGCAAAATTTATTAAGAAAACATGAGTACAAACGTACTCAGCAAGTCTTTAAAGCGGACCTAGACTATTCATGCTCATGTATCAACAAGGGGTGGTGGTGGAGTTTATGCAGCAATGCCAGCTTTGACTCATGGCTAACCTACACTACACAGATTTAACTGTTTGTGTACATTTTAGATATCGCACACAAGTCCACTAACTCCATGACAATACACCACCATGGATTCACTTCCCTCTCCTGGGAAAGTGCCATCCACGATACCCACACTTGTCTTCATATTTTTATGAGTATCCATTTGATTATCTATGAACAACATAAGTTATCCAAGTAGTCCATATCCGAGGACACGACTATTCGCATAGTTTCATACCCTGCAGGGGTGTACCTCTTCACACACGCTCTCGCCACTTATCGTTGTGTGCTCATAAAACCATGCACCTCGGCAACCTTCAAGCGGAAGCCCAACGAGGGAGTCGGCCACGACCGTCAATCACATAAGACCTCTAGTCTAGGCTATCGCCTATTTGAGAATGAACCTGCACGAAAGTCCGACCGATGTTTCCTCTACGGCACCAAACAATGTGCGCAGGGTTCCCAAGCCCACCATTCGGGTGACCCTTGGTACACCATGCCACTGCCTACCGCGTCGTAACCGACCCCTAGGGTCAGCGCTACGCACAGCCTCTAGCATACTATAAACAACTTGCAACTCTTGGACCAAGGACTAAGCGATTGATAAGTCGAGAGGGTCAATTAAGTATCCCAACGTGTGGTAGTAACTAGTCTTGGATCACAAACACGGAACTCAGTTCCTAAGACCGATCCCAATGAGACAACCCGCTATGTACTCCTACATAGCCTCTCATCGCTACCTTTACCAAATCGGGTTCATCATAAGCTTATCACATCGGAACATCATGGTTTCACTCCAGTCCATCACCCAGATGAAATAAACCTGACAGAACTCTAAGCATAGCAAGCATAGCAGGCATGGTAAGCTAAGCACATCATGGCACAACCATCTACCAGTTATGCTAGGTTGCAAGGTTTAGCTATTTACTATGACAATGACACGTCATGCAAAGGAATAGGTTCACCTACCATGTATGACAGACAAGTGAACGTTTGTCCTAATGAAATAAACAAGAGTAGGAGCGAGAGAGTGGGAAGTTATCCGAATGATCAACGGGGTTGCTTGCCTTGCTGGGTAGCGGGAAGGTTCTCTCCTTCGTTGGAATACTCGGGGGTATCCTCAGAAGTTGGGCCTACCGCAATGCAGATAAATAGCAATCAATACACGCAAGTGCAACAATATGATGCATGATCCTAACATGGCAGCATGTATGGATGAGTTAATGTAGCTATTGTCCAAGTTAATTTGAAGTGAGTTTGAATATAGGTTCAAAATCGTTCTTCATTTCAAATTCCATATTTTATCCTATTAGCAAATGTCAATGTTCTTCTACATAGGTTGCTCTTACATGCATGATAATAGCACCATTAGATTCATTGGATTTTTCTGATAAATTTTCGTATAAAAATTATTTTCATCTAAGTTACAGATTAATTTAGATTAATTTTTGAAGTTTTAAACATTTTCTGGAATTTTTTAAAAAACTAGAAATTCCTTTTATTGCATCAGCCTGACGTCACTACGACATCAACTGGTCGGCTGACCAGGCCAGGTCAAACCTGACATGCGAGGCCTGCACGTTAGTGACACATGCTTAATCCCCGCACTGACCTGGGTTTGACCCACATCTGGGGCCCACTTCTGAGTGACTAGGGGGCTAATTAACAGGGGCATTAGCCCCTGATGGTCGTCCACGTCGGCGCCCACCGGAGGGGGGCTGGTGGCGACCAAAAACACGGCAGCGACTTGCCGGAGTTGTGCATACGACGACCATTTGGCACGCGGAGGGCACCAGAAGGTGGCCCGTGCACTCGCGCATCTAGCGAAGCAGCAAAGGGGGCTCCGGGTACCTGGAGACGACGGCCACATCGAGCTTGGCGTCGGCGGCGGCTCGGGCAGGACCGGCTACTGCGCTAGAGGGCATAGGGAAGGAGGGGGAGAGGAGGAGGAGCACCAGAAGCTCACCACGGTTCCAGCAGAGGCGACGGCGAGGGCGGGGGAGGTACGGACGGGGCGAATCGTCGGAGCGGAGCTCCAGTGGCCGGCAGGGAAGAAACAGCGGTGGCACGTCGTGGAGGGCTCCGAGCGTCTTCTAGCATCACGGAGAGGATGAGGAGGTTGCTGCGGGGCTGCTGGTGGGCTCAGAAGGGCGTGGGGGCGGCTAGAACTACGGCGACGCGGTGGCAAAGAGCTCGGCCATGGCGTAGCAGAGGAGGAAAGAGAGCGAGAGAGATAGAGCGCGCGCGAGGGAGAGAGGGAGAGGAGAAGGAGGCCACAGCAAGGAGGCCTCGCGCTGGCACTCTCCCAGCCCTCCAGGCCGACAGCCAGGGAGGGAGGAGGTGGCCGGCGTGTGCCCGCGCGCGGCGAACGCGCGCCCCTGTCCTCCTGGCGAGAGGACAGGGATGACTAGCCATGGGCCAGATGGGCCGGTTCCCCCTCGGCCTCTGCTTTTTTCTCTTCTGCTTTTCTATTTCTAACATTTGTTTTATTTTCTTTTCACGTACAATTTCTTTGATAAAATATCCCAATTATTTTATAATATCAAGTTTGGATATTTACCACTCCAATAAAAGTTTCAGGATATTTTGAAATATAAAATAATGTTAATGCTTTATTTAGCATTTTCAGAGGCTTTATCATTTATTTTTAAATTGCTATAGTTGTCCAAATATTTAAAATGGCCCCTATTATAATCATGTCCATATTTATCAGACATAGGGTACATTTTGTAAGGGCATTTTGGATTTGTTGAGTTTTCACAACTTTGAATTAATTTGATTCAAATATGAGCTTGGGGTTTCTTTTAGTACCCATTTCATGTTGATGAAAATTGTAACATGATGCACACACATGCTATCCTATGACATGTAGCTAGGGATGTGACACCGAGGAGGCCGCCGCGGCAAGCCCAAGAAACAAAAAGACCGTCCAGCCCATGGCCGTGACAAGATAGAGGGAGATGATGATGATATCGAAGAGGACGGCGAGTCCAGTGAGCATGAGTTTCAGAAGGCTATAGTGATGATGTGCATAGAAGGAGGAACCTCATCACATTCCTCTCATTGCCAGCTGAAACAGTGGGCACACGAGGTTAATGCGGCGGAGCCCTCTATCGGTGTGCAAAGAATTTTAGAACGGAGAAGATCGTTTTTGACGCTGCCAAGATCTCATTGCCATACAGTGGCATTCTTGGGTGCCCGACACTAGCAAAGTTCATGGCGGCCACTAATTTCGCTTACAACGTGCTGAAGATGCCCAGGCCAATGAGCGTCATCACCATTAACTCTGACAAGAAAAGTGCACTTATCTGCCCCGACCAACTCTACCGGGGGAAGCTGCAACACCTACCACAAAGGAACTTGCTGCTGCCGCTGAAGCTCCCAGGGGAAAGAAGACCAGCAATGCCTCTGGCGCACATTCCGACAAGCGCACCCCCTTGGGGTGCTGCACTCCCGTCGACGATGTGCCAACGATCTCCATTGGCAACAGCAAGAAGTCCAAGGCAGCTCCACCGGAGACCAAGAAGGTGCGTGCCAAGGAGGATGGCACGGGGGGAACTTTCACCATAAGTTCCACCCTCGACAACAAATATGAAAGTGCACTCATCGCCTTCCTGCAGGCGAATGTCGATGTGTTTGCATGGCAAACATTTGATATCCCCAGTGTTCCCAGGGAGGTGATTGAGCACCACCTCGCCATCTGTCTGCATGCACGACCCATCAAACAGAAGGTTAGGAAGCAAGCTTTGGAGCAGCAAAAGTTTATTGCCGAAGAAATCAAGAAGTTAGAAGTGGCTGGCCTAATTAGAGGAGTACTCCATCCAACGTGGTTGGCTAATCCATGCGTAGTGCACAATACGAATGGGAAGTGGAGGCTATCAATTGATTTCACGGATGTCAGGACCCCGATCCTAAGTCATATGAATCCAGACAGTAACATATCAAATCACTTTGCGGCCTCACGCATGGTAAGCTCCACGCCTGCAACCTTACCTTACCCGAGACCGTTTGCATCTTTTGGCTCACGTATGTGAACATGTTGTTGGCAATCAAACGACAGAGAACCCAGGTCGACAAGATTAGTGATAGAACCCAAGTGGCACATCCGTATGGAAATAGGCATACGTAACCCAGCAATGTAGGTGTCGGTCCCATGCGTGTGTAGACGAGTCATAGCAAGCTACAAGGACTCCATTACGTCGTGGGACATAAATGTCATCGCTGCACGTAGCCAATTCGTAGCAGGCTATAGGGACTCCATTACACTGCGAGACATTTCCCTGAAGGGACAGACACAGCAGCAAAGAAGGATACATGCCGGTCAATCATTGTGTCCGGAGCAGTAGCAAGCTACCCAGGCATGGTGGAAGCACAAAGAGGCAGTTTCTCGTAAAGAGTACTACTAAAAGCACATGACTAGGTGTCGGATCCCATACATACCGTTGCACGTCACACGTACGCACGACATGCATAGATACAACTATGGCATCACAACATAACCATAAGACAACACAAATTTTATTTTAGAGGCTCATACGAGCCTTGCATAATATGTTCTTACCGGCAGGGGTCACATGACCCGACACTCAAGTCATACAAACAAGTTCACACAGACCAAGCGGAAGCATAAAGTTGTCTGAGTACAGACAAATGAAAGGGTAAAAAGGCACATGGCCTGACTATCTACAACCCGCCACAGGGCATAAGGTCGTACCTGGGACACCAGCTATTCGGCATTGTCGACATCTAGATAGAACCCACCTGATGGGTCCTAAGTCTCATCTGCAACATTTATTAAGCAAACGTGAGTAAAATCATACTCAGCAAGACTTTAAAACAAACCTAGACTATTCATGCTCATGTATCAACAAGGGGAGTGGTGGAGTTTATGCAGCAATGCCAGCTTTGACTCATGGCTAACCTACACTACACCATTTTAACTCTTGTTTAATTTTTAGATATCGAATACGAGTCCACTAAATCCATAAAAATACACCACCATGGATTCACTTCCGTCTCCTACGAGAGTGCCATCCACGGTACTCACACTTGTCTTGATATTTTTATGAGTATCCATTTGATTATCTATGAACAACATAAGTTATCCAAGTAGTCCATATTCGAGGACGCGGCTATTCGAATAGTTTCATACCCTACAGGGGTGTACTTCTTCACACACACTTTCGCCACTTATCGTCGTGTGCTCATAAAACCATGTACCTAGGTAAACTTCAAGTGGAAGCCCAGCGAGGGATTCGGCCACGACCATCAATCACATAAGACCTCTAGTCCAGGCTATCGCCTATCTGAGACTGAACCTGCACGTAAGTCTGGCCGAAGTTTCCGTTATGGCCCCAAACGATGTGCGCAAGGTTCCCAAGCCGACCATTCAGGTGACCCTTGGTACACCGTGCCACTGCCTACCGCGTCGTAACCCACCCCTAGGGTCAGCGCTACGCACGGCCTCCAGCATGCTTTAAACACCAAAAACTACCTGCAACTCGTAGACGAAGGACTAAGCGATTTATAAGTCGAGAGGGTAATTAAGTATCCCAACGTGTGGTAGTAACTAGTCTTGGATTACAAACACGGAACTCAGTTCCTAAGAACGGTCCCAATGACACAACCCGCTATGTACTCCTACATAGCCTCTCATCGCTTCCTTTACCAAATCGGGTTCACATAAGCTTATCACATCAGAACAACATTGTTTCACTCCAGTTCATCACCCAAATGAATCAGACCTAACACAACTCTAAGCATAGGAAGCATAACAGGCAAAGTAAGCAAATCACATCATGGCACAAGCATCTACCAAGTATGCTAGGTTGCAAGGTTTAGCTATTTACTGTGACAATGACATGTCATGTAAAAGAATAGGTTCATCTAGCATGTTTCACAGATAAGTGAACGTTTGGCCTAATGCAATAAACAAGAGCAGGAGCGAGAGAGTGGGATGTTATTAGAATGATCAAAGGGGTTGCTTGCCTTGCTGGGTAGCGGAAAGGTTTTCTCCTTCGTTGGAATACTCGAAGGTATCCTCAGAAGCAGGGCCTACCGCAATGCAGATAAATAGCAATCAATACACGCAAGTGCAACAAAATGATGCATGATCATGACCCGGCAGCATGTATGGATGAGCTAATGCAACTATTGTCCAAGTTAATTTGAAGTAAGTTTGAATATAGGTTCAAAGTCATTCTCCATTTCATATTCCATATATTAACCTATTAGTAAATGTCAATGTTCAACTACATAGGTTGCTCTAACATGCTTGACAATAGCACCATTGGATTCATTGGATTTTTCTGATAATTTTTCATATATAAATTATTCTCATCTGATTTACACATTAATTTATATGAATTTTAGATTTTTTTAACATTTTGTGGAACTTCCTGATTTATTTCTATACTAATAAACTCATTCAATACGTCACCCTGACGTCATTGTGACGTCAGCAGGTCAACAGACCTGGCCAGGTCAAACCTGACAGGGTGGGGCCCTCATGTCAGCATGAGGGGCTAATTCCCCATGCTGACTAGAGGTTTGACCCTCTGCAGGGCCTGCTATCAGCTGTTTATGGCTTGATTAGCCGGACTGATTAGCACTAATCAGCCGGCCACGTCGGCGCCGACCGGAGAGGAGCCGGCGGCGACCAAACCCGTGGCGGAGGTCCGCCGGAGTTTGTCAGAAATGTGCCACAGGGCACGGATTCGCGTGCCAAAAGCACTGGGACGGAGCCCATGCTCGACCACATCAAGTGGGGCTGGTCTGGGGGCTCGGTGTCGCCGGAGATGACGGCCATGACGAGCTCGGCGGCGGCGGCGTCTCAGGACAGTCCGGCTACGGCGCTAGAGGGCACGGGAAGACCAAGGGGAGAAGGGGGAGCAACGGGGGCTGCAGGGGAGGCTCAGTGGGCTCGGGGACGATCGGCAGTCGGCGAATCAACGGCGAGGAGAGGCGGACGGAGACGGGGAAGAACGGCGATGGCGCGGCGTTGATGGCTCCCGGCGTCTTCTAGCTTCACGGGGAGGACGAGAGGGTCGTGGCAGAGCTCGGAGGCTACTCTGCGAAGCGAGGGGGTGGCTGGAGCGACGGTGCTATGGTGGCGATGGGATCAGCCATGGCGTCAGAGGGGGGAGAGGGAGAGGAGGAGAGAGCCACGGCGAGGGGCCTCGCGCTGGCGCTTCCGGAGGCCTCCAAGGCAGCAGCCAGGCAGGAGGTGGTCGCGCGCGTGCCCGCATGCGGCGAGCGCGTGCTCCTGTCCTCCTAGTGAGAGGACAGGGATGACTGGCATGGGCCAGTTGGGCCGGCTCCTCCTGGGCCTCTTTCCCTTTTTTTATTTCTTTTACTTTCTGTTTTCTAATTCTGACATTTGTTTTATATGTTTTTCAGGTACAAATGCTAGAATTAAATATCCCAAATATTTATAGAATTAAGTTTGAATATTTCTAACTCCTATGAAAAGTTTCAGGATAGTTTGAAATCTAAAATAATGATAATGCTTTATTTGGCATGTTCAGATGCTTTATTATATATTTTTAAAATGCTATAAATGTTCAAATATTTAAGATGGCCCCTGATATATTCATGTCCATATTTATCAGACATAGGTGACATTTTAGATGGGCATTTTGAATTTATTGGTTTTTCACATTAATTGAGTTGGTTTGATTCAAATTAATTGTTTGAGGTTTCTTTTGATCCCCATTTCAAATTGATGCAAAAATATAAATATGATGCACACACATGCTGTCCTAGGACAACTAGCTAGGGATTTGACAACAGACATCAACAAGACCTGCCCCAAAGATCATTTTCCCTTGCCGCACATCGACCAGTTTGTGGACTCCACTATCGGCTGCGACTTATTGTCTTTCCTTGACGCTTATTCAAGCTATCATCAGATTTTCATGGCCAAGGAAGATGAGGAGAAGACCGCATTTATCACCCCATGTGGTACGTATTGCTTTCTGCGTATGCCTTTCGGGTTGAAAAGTGCTGGTTCTATCTTTGCAATAGTGGTCCAGATTGGTTTTGAGACCCAGCTACATAGAAATACGGAAGCTTACGTGGACGATATAGTGGTCAAAACCAAGGATAAGGCCATGCTCATATCAGACCTAGAAGAAACATTTCCAAATCCGCACAAGATCAACATGAAGATCAACCCAGAGAAATGTGTGTTCGGCATCCCATCCGGCAAGCTTCTCGGGTTCTTTGTATCTCAATGAGGAATCGAAGCAAATTTTGACAAGATCAAAGCAATTGAACAAATTGAAGCAGCAAGACGAGTCAAGTATGTGCAACGCCTTGCCGGCTGTGTTGCTTCTCTGAGTAGGTTCATCTCAAAATCTGCTAAGCGCGCCTTGCACTTTTTCAAAATCTTGAAGAAGGCAGGTCCAATGAAATGGACTCTAGAAGCAGAGGCAGCGCTACAGGATTTGAAGAAGTACCTTTCCTCTCCACCATTCCTAGTCGCGCCGAAACCATAAGAGCCATTACTGTTGTATCTGGCGGCAACATATCAAGTGGTTAGTGTTGCACTAGTGGTTGAAAGGGAGCTTGACGAAGAAGCGGCAACAATGGCAGGACCGCCATGTGACAAATCAGGACAGTCCCCGGTAGGGTCTGGTGCCAGCCAAGAGGGATCTGTGTAGTTGAAGGATATAGTCCAGCAGAAGAAAGTGGTGCAGTGAACAGTTTATTTTGTCAGTTCGTTGTTAGAGGGGCTCGGTCGAGATATTCTAGTGTACAAAAATTGCTCTTCGGCCTTCTTATGGCCTCGAGGAAGCTGCGCCATTACTTCCAAGCACATGAGATAACCGTTGTCACTCGCTTCCCGCTACAGCAGATATTGTGGAACCCAGAAGCTACCGACATGATTGTGGAGCGGTTTTTGGAACTATAAAGCTTTGGTTTTAGATTTGAGAGCTTTTCGACCATTTAGAGCAGGGCCCTGGCGGAGTTCATTGCAGAATGGACCCCAACGCCCGACGAAGAGATTCCAGAGTCAACTCTCCCCGGCAAGGAAACTGATCGAGAATGGATCATCTATTTTGATGGAGCTTTCTCGCTGCGAGGCGCTGGTGCCGGAGTGCTGCTTGTCGCACACACCGTAGAGCACCTCAGATATGTGGTCCAGATGTACTTTCCCTAGGAGAGATCAACGAACAATACTGCTGAGTACGAAGGGCTGCTTGCCGGTCTCAGGATTGCGGCAGGCCTTGGGATCAAGAAACTTATTGTCAGGGGTGACTCTCAACTTGTCGCCAGGCTAGTGAACAAAGATGACCATATCCCGTTGATGGAAGCTTATCTAGACGAAGTGAGGAAGTTGGAAGAGTGTTTTGACGGCCTACAAATGGAGCACGTTCCACGTGTAGAGAACAGCGTTGCCGATGGCCTATCGAAGTGTGCTGCCCTTAAGTTGCCTGTGGAACCAGGAACTTTCGTTCTCCAACTAACCCAACCCTCCGTGACACCATCATTTGGACAAGAGAAGAGAACAAAGTTGAGTTCCTGTAAGTATTTCCTGGTAGAGCTTCTCGAAGCCGCTGGCGGGATGGTTGCCAGAGGGAATGGCAGGCTTGTCGGTGAGTACTATGCTCCGGCAGGGCCCCAGGCTCTTGCCATAGAAGCATACGCTCCAGCCAGGCTTGCCAGGGCGCGGCAGACTCCGGCAGGCCCTCAGGCCCTTGCCATCAAGACAGATGCTACACCAACGGAGGATAGGCCTTTGGTCCTTGTTGTTGAGCCACAGGCTCCGGCATGGACGCAACACATAGTCGATTTCCTTCAGACAGGAGAACTTCCCAGGGAACAAGAAGAAGTAGAGAGAGTAGCCCACCGGTCTAATATGTACCAGTTCATAGACAACGTCCTATATAGGAAAAAGACCGAATGGTGTGAAACTCAAATGCATTTCCCGGGAAGATGGACTTGGGCTGTTGGCAGAGATACATGGAGGCATATGTGGCTCCCATATAGGGTCAAGAGCCCTTGCCGGGAAAGCATTCCGGCAAGGCTTCTTTTGGCCCATGGCCCTCCAGGATGCAACGGCATTGGTAACCGAGTGTGAGGCATGCCAGTTTCATTTGAAGATGCTACATCAACTAGCTCAAATACTTCATATGATCCCTCTCTCCTGGCCATTTTCGGGCCAGGGCTTGACATCTTGGGCCCCTTTCCTCGCGCTGCCAGGGGCTTTGAGTACTTGTACGTTGCAATCGACAAGTTCACAATGTGGCCGGAAGTGGAAGCATGAAGAAAGGTGACAACACAGTCAGCCGTCAAGTTCTTTAAGGGACTAGTTTGCCGCTTTGGTGTTCCCAACAAGATCATCACTAACAACGACACACAGTTCACGAGCCGCACATTCATGCAGTTTGTCTAAGACCTTGGTAGCAAAATCTTTTTCGCTTTCGTTGCCCACTCGAGGAGCAATAGCCAAGTGGAGAGGGCTAATGCTCAAGTGCTGCGAGGTCTCAAGACAAGAACTTTTGATTGGCTGCACAAGTGCAAAAAGTACTGGATTGATGAGTTGCCGATGGTTCTTTGGTCAATCAGGACGACACCAAATCAAGCTAATGGCCAGACACCCTTATGCCTTGTCTATGGGGCGTAGTCAGTTCTCCCCATGGAAATCATGTACAAATCGTCTCTCGTGCTCGCTTATGATGAGCCTGACGCAAGACGACGCGACGCTCCTTGAGGAAGACCATCTTTAGGCTGTTGTGAGAGTTGCACACTACCAGCAAGCTTTGTGCCGCTACCACAGCCACAAAGTTAATGCCAGAAGTCTTGAGGAAGGCGGCCTTGTTCTTCGGCGAGTTCAGTCCGCCAAGAATTCCAACAAGTTGACGCCAAAGTGGGAAGGACCTTGTCGGGTAGTACGAGTCACCAGGCCTGGCGTAGTATGCCTGGAGACCGATGAGTGCATTCCAGTGAGCAACTTCTGGAATATCGAACATCTTCGCAAGTTCTACCCATGAGGTGCGGTTGCCAGGCCCCCCGGCAACCACCTTTTGTACAAGTCTTGCTGATAAAGGATGTAATCCTTGATACAAAGCCAGGCTCAGACCTTGTGCATAGTTAAATAAAGATAAGTGTTCGGCAATCCTATTCAAATGTCATGTTCACTTATGTGCATGTTTATCTTAGGTATTTTATTGCACTTAATCCCGGCAAGGACTAACGGACTGCCAAGGTTCCCCTTTCTTTTTCTCAAGGTATAGAAGGACCCCTCGGTTGCAGCTTTGATGGGGGCAATGATGGTACGGATACCTATGTGGGACATCCCAAAAAAACTTGCCGGAGGGAAGACGACAACAAAAGATAAGTTGCAAAAACCCCAAGTAAATTCTTGCCATAAGATTATTTTCCTTGGGCGATCTCGACTTTTGTATGGAAAACCTGCATGCACGGGAACCTTGCCATGATTGGCTATGCCCTCATCGTGTTTGGGACCACGCAACAGCCGAAGTGGCCGCGCCCATGCTCCTTGTTTCATTTCGAGTCCGCTCAATGACTCAAGTTACAGCGCTTGCGCCCTTATTATGTTTCGAGAGACACCGGCACCTTTGAATGGCTATGCCAAGGACGCCGAGGTATCTTGCCGGCAATAGCACCGCCAGCAGGCTGCGAAGGACCCACTCCTCAAAGGGCTCACGGTAGGGTTACGCACGCTGGCAAGATTTTCCCTAAGAAAGCATAGGGAAAGTTCCATATATAGAAAAGGGTCTAACAAGGAAGATAATACGCTTTCATTCAAAATGGGGTGAAATTTACATGAGATATCGCTTTTTTCTAAGTACATATTTATTTGACTTTCTTCCCTAGGGGGGATTACAAGAAGAAAAAGATGGAAAGGAGAGGCGGGATACATGAAGAAAAAGACGACGAGGGGCCCCCGGTAGGAGCCCAGCCTAACCCCTCTAGACCAGCACTGCACGGATGAGCAGGGCTGCCAGATGGGTAGGCGAGAGCTTGGTCTCCTCCGGACTAGCATTACATTGAGGAGGGGGCAGAGTAGGCAGAAAGGGGGATAGACCCCAGAAGCCGAAGTCCACAGGCCTGCTGGAAGACCCAGCTGGAAGATGAGGCAGCGCCCGAGACTAAAGCAACTGGCAAGGACATCTTGCCGGGAGGGGGAGAGGCGTGAGGCTGACGATGATGGTGTGGCCAGTAGTCAGCCTGAGCTCGAATCCTCGGGCTCCAACTTGACTGCTCGAAGACCAGACTCATCGTTGTTGTCTTCGCAGTTGTCCTCCCCATCACTCTCTCCCAAGGACAAGCTTTCGGTGTTGCTCGAGCTCTCTTCGCAGCAGCTTGGACGGATGCTGGAGCACCCATAAATCTTGACGTAGAGCATATTGGCCTCCGTCATTTTGAAGCGAAGGACATGCCCCACCTACACGTTGTGGGCGCGGGCGAATTTCTTCCAGCTACGCCTGAGGAACATGATGCGATTCGCTGGGTAATCAACGTTTTCCCATGTCGTGCCGTTACAGCAACCAGCCACCCATAGCCATAGGACGGGCGGCCCATCACCCTCCATTGCCCTAGTGAAGGAGCGAGGAAGGCGCAGATGGATCCAGAGAGGACCGGCCAGCTCGAGGTCGAAGTCCAACGTTGTCCCCTCGGTGTGGGTCTCCTCAATGGAGAGGCCTGGCATCGGAGGAGGAGGTGGAGCGACACTCCGCCTCCCCCGGCCTTGACTACCACGGGGGCCGCGGCCCCTCGCGCCTCTGCCACCACGCGCGCTCGGGCCGCCCTCCGCCTTTGCGGCTGAAACGGTGGCATGATCTAGACGAGAACTTCTTCTTGAAGCTGAAGACGATGGTCGCCCGCGCCCCCTTTTCATGGCTAGGGGCGGGCGCCACTAGAAGATTATGGGGACGGGGAGAGCGAATGCTGGAGGTTTGCACTTGGGAAGGCAAGTATGGAAGAAGGATGGATGAGCACTGCCCCTGCTGCCCCTCTCTTTATAGGGGGAAGTGCAAGGGCCGGCTCTCCCCCACTCCAAAAGACGCTGCCCACCTCCTCCAATAGCAGCGCCCTCGATCACAGGGTGAACAACAACCGCCCCGTCGCTCCAATCCACGGCATTGCAGTTGCTACATTTCCCACGGACTTTAAGTCACGGGCACCCATTGATGGCTCCTCGCCATGCATGTGGCGCACGTGGCGAAAACGAACTGAGGCCGTAGTTAATAACTTCAATGCTACGCCACACACATTTCCCATGTCCCGCATTCAATGGGCTTCATTGGGAAGCGCAACAAGCGCAATGATCACAGCCGCAAGGTCCTGCCACGCGTGCCCATGCACTAATTGGGCCTAGCCCAACAATGTCTCACGACGGGTGTGGCCTAGGCCCAGGGGCTCCTGTCAGTGCCCTGGAGTTTTTGGGCTCTCCAGTGCCCCTTACTCGTGCACGTGTAGTAGTAGCCATCCAGGCGGCCAGTATCGGCATGGACTTGCTAGATACCAGCGCAAGAAAATGAAGATCACCGGCAAGGCCTTGCCGGGAGGGCTATCGACCCACCAGAGACGGATCCCAGCCCCGGCAAGGTAAGGCCCCGGCAAGGCGGAGCCTCGGCAAGGCGAAGCCCCGACAAGACCCTGCCAAAGCACAGGGCAGCTGTCAGTCCACCTGGATGCGTGTCGTGGCATCAACGTTGGAAGGAGCTAAGGCCTGGCCTTCATCTTCCAGCCCACTTGTAGGATCTTGATTATTAGCCGCCAGGTATGACCCGGCACCTCCTGGGCGGGTCTTACCACGGGGTTATATCCCCAACAGCTACCATGACCATTGAGCCGCCAAGGAAGTCATAGCCTAAGAAGACGGGAGAGAAGAAAACCCAGGAAGAGGATCATATGTGTTGTTGGCAGGCCTACCTCAATGTTTGAGGACCCTGAGGAGGCTGCGGGTGGTGCTAAGGAGGAGGAGGAGGAGGAAGAGCATGTTGTCAAGGACCCTCCCAAGAAGAAGCAGATGAAGCTTTTGGCATATGCTATTCCAAAGCAAGGTCCCTCCAAGAGCACCAAGTGTGTACCTAAGAAGGCTACTATAGAGAAGTCCAAGAGGACTACCAGAGACATCCCAGCTTCTTAAAAGAACAAGGGATCTACTTTTAGAGAAGCTGATGAGGATCCATATATGCCATTCATGTCCCACAAGCTAGGATCCATATAACACCTCCAGGTAGGTCTCGACACCATTAACACTATACCGAGGCATACTTTGATGCCCAAGTCAGGTGACGAGAAGATGATCCGAGGCTACTCCATCAACCTACTGATTGATATTGACCAAAACCAGAGTGATGGATCTGATAGTGGACAGTGTGAAGAGGGTTGTTGTTGATGAGAAGCGCTCATACTGCTATGTACCCTACATTCAGATGCTCATCAACTCCAAGCTAGAGAAGCACGTCTTTGCTCTGGACAAACCCCATTTGCCCCTACAGCCAGACTTAGAGGGCAATGTTGTGGTGATGGACCCAGACCATCCCACATCATCTACAGCTCAGGCACATATAGAGGCCGAGGCAGCTAGAGCCACTAGTGCTCAAGTCCCTAGATCCAGGTGTTGGGGAATGTTGCATGGGAAACAAAAAAATTCCTATGCACATGCAAGATCTATCCATGGTGATGAGCATCTACGAGAGGGAGAGTGGATTTATGTACCCTTGTAGATCGCTAAGCAGGAATCGTTAAGAAACGCGGTTGATGTAGTCAAACGTCTTCGCGATCCAAATCGCCGAGCGTCCCGCGATCCAATCAAGATCTGTCCCGATCTAGCGCTGAACGGACGACACCTCCGCGTTCAGCACACGGACGGCTTGATGACGATCTCCACCTTCTTGATCCAAGAAGAGGGAGCAGAGAGGTAGACAAGTTCTCCGTGCGACGGTGTTGCGGCGATGGTGGTTGTCATGCCCAAGATGCGGTCTTATCCTTATTTTGGCACGAGGGCCTCGACAGGGATAGAAGCGCATCTCGTCATGTTGCAAGAATGGATATCATTACACGTACATGTACAGAAGAGATGAGTATATGGAATTGGCTTACACTCGCCACAAGCTACATCAATATCATATCAATACAACAACATACTCAAACATCATACATAAGAGCAGGGTCCAACTACGGACGAAAACAAACAACAAAATGACATCCATCCTTACTATCCCAGGCTGCCGCCTAGAACCCATCCTAAATTGATGAAGAAGAAAAACTCGAAATCAAACAAGCATCTCTCTCACATCAATTCATCGCATTACCTGTATCTGCAACTGTTGTTGTAGTAATCTGTGAGCCATAGGGACTCAATAATCTCATTTCCAAGGGTATCAAGACTATTAAAGCTTAATAGGTAAGGTATGGTTAAGTGGTGAGGCCGCAGCAAGCGACTAAGCCTTTATTTGAGTGGCTAACTTACGAATACAGAAAATAAAGTATGGTGGTCTACACATAACAGACATGAACAAGTAATGATCACAAACTGATCCTGAACACCTACTTACGTTAAACCTAACCCCACCGTGTTCTCTCTCGGATGAGGACTACGAGAAAAGATAGTCACGGTTACACACACAGTTGGTGTATTTTATTTGAGTTTACTTCAAGTTTGCTATGACCAGGTGTTAAACAAAGTATCCAAGTTTGCCACATAACCGAAAGATTTAATCCTGCAAGGGTGCTCCAACTCATCCATCACAAATTAACCACACGCCGCGGGAATAACCTCGACCATGGATCTCATGATCATCCTAGGCAATAACAAAGGAAATCCGACACCTCGGGATACACCGAAGAAGATCAGAGTTCCTCACGCAAGATGTTCGAGAAAGGTAAAACAAATCCAGCAAGGCCGCCTGACGTGTCGACGAACCCGATAAGAGCCATGTATCTCGTTCTTAGGACACGACCGAATTGGCTAAGTTTCGGGCTAACACACCCATTGGTGGCCCCGGCTACTCCCATTTTGGACCAACAATCACGAGGAGCACTGGCCCGGGTTGTTGATTAATTATCCTCAGCGTCCGGAAAATCCCTATGCAAGTTTTATTAGGTTGGAGAATGGTGAAACAAAAGTTGGGCCTTGCCAGAAGAGTTTTATCCCAAAATGAAAATCAAGGGGGTCCCCATAACAACCACGAACATGTTAGGAGCGCTCAATTATGGAACATAACACTGGTTCACAAGTAACTAGGGGCGGCAAGAGTGGAACAAAACACCGAGCAAAAGGTCAAACCCTCCACCCTTTACCAAGTATATATGTGCGTTAAATCGATTAGCAAATAATATTGTGATAACAAAAGAATGTCCATGTTGTCACATGAAAGCAATTGCACCTGCAGCTAGAAATGCTGTAAGAAGGGCTGAGCAAACGGTAACATAGCCAAACAAAGGTTGCTGGGATGTGGAGGGGTTTGAGGCTTACATGGCAGTGTTGGGAGGCTTTACAAACAAGTGGCAGGTAGTGAGACATAAAGATAAAAACGTGACAACTAGCATAGCAATGATAGTAGTGGTATCCAGGAAAATGTTTCATCTTGCCTGAGATCCCGCTCGGAAGAAGATCGAGTCCATGAAGCAGACGGGCCAACGTAGTCAAATGGATCCGCACACTCCAAATGCTTTTGGAACTCTATTGAGAAGGAATAATTCGAAACAACAATCAAAACATGGGAAACACCACAGCATATTCATGGCATGATGCGCAACCAAATATGATGCATGTCCGGTTTAATATGCAACGCATGGCATGGCATGGAAAGCACACCAAACAACTACTACAAATTAAGTGAAGTTCAATATGCAACGGGTTGCATATTGACGAAACTCCATGTTCAAATTATTTAGTTCACTCTCGTTAGGTACTCATCAATATTAAATGTTGTTTAACATGCCAATCGATGAAGCATGAACAACTATATCATCTAGGCATTTTAAATGGGGCCGGAAGCAACATATAGCATTTCCGAAACATCCCCATAAGCATAATATGAATTAGGTCCAGATCTGTCCTAACATAATTTTAGAGTTGTTAAACAGTAAAATAAATGTCACCATGAGATTCTACATGATATTCTAGTCAAGTTACATACGTGGAACATTTTTAACGGACCTACAGTTTAGTAGTTATGAAATAAATCATTTAACATGGCATTTACGCTAATTGCATGAAGACAGCAACTTAATCATTTTAAACACATGTGAGAGTTGGGTATTGTGAATCTTCACGAAATTCTACACATTTTACATATATAAAATATTTTCATCGAGTGCACGGTTAATTAATTATGAACATTTTAAAAACATGACTTTTTTATATAATATGCAAAACTTGGACAAAAGCTAAATCACATGGGACAAACAAAACATGTGGGCCGAATGCAGCGCACTGGGCAAACCCAGCCGCAGACCCGGCCCAAACAGCTGAATGAGTGAGTGCGCAAAAGAAAGAGAAACATGGCAAAAATATTGGTTTCTAGGACTTGAACCGAGGACCTCCTAGATGGATACATGCACGGATGACCACTAGCCTGCATTCTGAACTTCACTAACTCATTGATCTTGCGCTAGATGAATCTGAATAACAAAATGGACAAAAGAAAATGGGGCACCAGGGATTCAAACCCCAGACCCCCCCTAGATACATGCATGCAAAAATGACCAGCTCGGCTAGCAAGGTCTTTGTGACAAAACACAACGACACAGCTACATAATATATTAGCCAGAACGGATCTAGGAAAATGCTGAAGTTTCAGATACGGAGCTCACAAAGAAATATAGATGGCCATGGAATAGCGATGGCTTGCCAGCCCGACGCTGGGTAGGTGAGGCCGGCGATAGCTGGGATGGCCGGATACGGAGCAAGGGACTCCATTCTCAGCGGATCTGGTGAGTGGTGGAGGAGCTGCTTGAACGTTGGCACAGGAGAGCTCCGGGCCATGGCGTAGCTCCTGATTCAGAGAGAGATGGTTAGGGAGAGAGATCAAGGGAGGGAAGCAGGAGGAAGGAGAAGGGAAGGGCGAGGCTTGACGCTGGACCTGCGGCTCCGATGCTTACGGACGAAGGCCCTTGCAGGGCTATGGGCACGCTGGACCTCGGCATCCATGGCGGCTGTAGCTTGACTAAAGAAAGAGAGGACAGAGAGAGAAAATTCAGAGAGGAACAGGGAAAGGAAGAAAAGTGGGATGAACGTGCAGGGCTCCTACCGGTGGTGGCGTCGACGGATGCTGGCCGGGGACGAGCTTCGCCGGACAATCGATCAACCTCGGGGATGGCCATGGGGTTTGTTCCCTGCACTCAAGAAGAGAGGTTGAGAGAAAGAGGTGAGGAGCAGCAGGGAAGGTAAAAAGGAAGGAGAGGGCGAGCATAGGAGGGAGGTCCTGGCTTGACGATCGCCAGCAGAGGGGGGAGTTCCTGATCCTACACGAGGTGGTTGGGGAGCCTCTAGTGGCTGCGATCAACAGGAGAGATGGACGGATGGGTTAGCCGATGCAAAATTTGCGGGAGGTGGTCGGAGGCTGCTGGTTGGGGGATGGAATTGGAGACTCGGTGGTTGGCTGGCGGCGGAGAGGGACAAAGCTTAAATTTTAGGGTTGGCCTCTATTTATATAGGAGTGGAAAGATAGTAGGGTTTTTGCTCCGTTTTCGGACCTTCGGATCTCGATCCGACGGTCAGGAAGTGGAAGGGGGGCTTGCAGGGCTGTGTTGGGCCATGTAGAGGGTGTTTGTGGGGATGAGAGGGAATGGTGGCCCGTGACACGAGTTTAATAAACCGAAATCGTTCGACAAATAAACCGATGACCGCAGTACTACGGTTGACCGATGGGGTATCAAACGATCTTGGAATGCGATCAAATTTGGCAAGCGGTCTACCTACACTATAATAAGACCGCACGCCAAGTCTCGACCCAATCCAAGAATATTTTTCGCGCGCTTTTAAAACGGTTTGTTAATGATGCCGCGGGCGCGGGCGTGTGTGTGGTTGGTCTCGAAATGGTCGACGACAAGAATGGAGGGAACCGGCGACTATGAATGGATGCAAGTTTTCTAAAACGAGTGATGATGCTATGCAGATGATGCGAATGATGCGATGATGAATACAACAACCAAATGAATCACAAACGAGAATGGAAAAAAGGGGAATCTTCTGGAGCATCGGTCCCGGCTGTTACAACTCTCCTCCACTACACGAGGATCTTATCTCGAGATCTAGAATGAACAGGGGAAGAGAAAGAGCAAGAGGTAAAACTTAGTTGCTTCTGTGACAAACAAGTGAAACAATAGATCATTAAAGGTTGGAAAGATTAAGAATGGGATGAGGAACAAGCAAGAATTCACAAGAAATTTCAGCAGCACTTTGGTAGGGTAGAGGGACAAAATTGATATGATGGAAAGAAATTAAAAGAGAGACACCAAACTTCGGTTGGATTAGAATCAAAACTTCATAAGACGGGAGGATCATGAAAAGATTTCACAGCACTCCAGTTAAATGAATAAGCGAAAAAGAACATGATCTTGATAAAACAAGATGATTATTCGAAGAGAGCATCAACACCACACCTCCGGAATAAACAATAGAAGCTAGATCTTTGGAGATAAGAGAAAGGAGAAGAAAATGACACTTCTACCACGATTGAATTTGAAAATCATGGTTGAACGGAGTTGATGGAGAATCAACAACGAAAAGACTAGCTTGTTATGGAGTTAAGGAAAACATCTCAAAATTATGAGGTGATAACCAGCCACAACAGAAACAATTGATTGCTTGAGAGCAACAAGATATGGAAAACTTCTTTCATCAAGAGATGGAGGAGACACTTGAATCATTTATGACACCATGATATCAACAATCCTTAGGAATTGCTTTAGGTGATATTCAACCGAAGACAACTCAAACAAAGACGGGATGGGTTTACTTATCTCATTCTTGACAATTTCCTTCGAGACTCTTCATAACCAACAATTTAATAACATCATGTCAGAAGACAATGGAGAAGGAATTGAACTTAGAAATCCAAGATAAGGAACACTTGAGCACCTACAACAAGAATCTTGAAGAACACTTTGAGAAATAATTAACTCCTTGAAGAACCACCATGAGGAACCTCCGGAAATGAGAGGATGATAAAAAGAATTGAAGGTTAAAAAGAACAAGATTGGGGCCTTCCAATGATTTAGATGATGCTTCAAGACAAGATACCTGAGAAAAACTAGGAACTCTAGAAAAGAAAGATGACCACTTGGGATAAGGAATTTGATATCATGAACAACTCCGGAAGAAGGATTGAAATCACTTGGATAAAACAAGAATAAGAATTATGATATGTGTGTCCTTCATCCAGTTAAATTGATGACAACCAACGGATTTGGCATACCACTTAT
This sequence comes from Hordeum marinum, assembly GCA_022496015.1. Classification (NCBI taxonomy): domain Eukaryota; kingdom Viridiplantae; phylum Streptophyta; class Magnoliopsida; order Poales; family Poaceae; genus Hordeum; species Hordeum marinum. The sequence goes on along the minus strand of CM039675.1, from coordinate 178,909,870 downwards.
CCTTTTGGAAAAGATAGGCCAGATAGATAGAGCACAAACTTGAATATGTCTTGAATGAGACACCAGTAGGAATTCACAACGAATGAGGACACTACGGTTGAACAAAGATACATGGGAACGAAGAGATCACTATCCACCTAATGGAAAACTTTAGAAGGCATCGAAATAATTGAGAGACGAACGAAGAGACAACAACTAGGAAGAATTTGAGACGAAAGCTGAAAGCTGAGAACGAAGAAATCTTTTGAAATGATGGCCTTCGGGAGGATCGAGAAATGAAAACAACTCTGAATGCACCGGATAGATATGGGAGAAATTACTCATGATCAAACACAATTTGAGATGATAGCAACAAGCTGAAACCATGAATCTTTAAGAGAGTGAGCAAAGATTTAAGAGAACCACTCCTTCGGTCTTCAATGCTGAGAATGATGAAGAGAAACAGCACCATGAATATTTAGATACTCCGAAATAATGAATAAATAAGGTTGAGCCAACGATGAAAAATATTTAGACGCGATCTTGGAGAAGGAATATGACTGATGAAAATCATTATTATGGCATATTTAAAAAGAACTTGAGGACATCTCCGGAAAGATTAGAAGAGCCAGGTAAGATCCTGGGAAAAACACCTGTGGGTTATGGGCCCACTCAAAGAGATCATCCTTGAAACAATTGCTTAGGAACAGAGATTGCACCGGTAGAAATGAAAACTTGATGAGGTGAGAACCCTCGAAATAATTTGAAAGGAATTGAATGCAAACACAAATCTTCTGAGATATCTTTGACACTCCGGATGGAATAGATAGAGTTGGATAAACAAGAGATGCTTTGATGAGAATTCGAACAGGGAAAGCATCTTGCGATTGAAAAGGATATGAAGAACACCAAGATCTTGAATCAAATTCACCACAGAAGAATAACAACAAGAACAAGGAATTTGAGGATAGATTTTGAAAATGAAACTCTTTAGAATCTCCACAAGAAATCATCAGATACAAATCGAAAGAAAAGATAGCGGAAGCATCACATGAAAAGAAAGGCATTTGAATGAGATTTTTAAACATTGAAGAAAAAGGGCGAAGGGTGGGTTAAAACAAAGACAACTTGGAACGGATGAAAAGAACTCCGGAAAGAAATATGAGGATTGATCTTGCAATTATTGGAGAGGATTGAATTGCCTTGAAGAGAAGCACATCGGATAAAAAGAACTGATATGACAACTCCGGTTGAGAAAAAGAATTAACAATCACACAGACATATGAGAACACTTAGGAAAGATATGAAATCATCACTTGACATCGAAGCAACTCGAATTACCATATCCAAAACAAAACAAAGGATGAGGCTTATGAAACAAGCCAAAACAAATTCATGACAGAGATTCCGCTCGATATTTTAGTGGTAAGGTTCACACGGGATTGATCGTACATTGGATTGTCATATTGAAATGACGCTCGAATATGCTCCCTAGGCGTAGTGAACTACAAGGCTTGACGAAGCATAAATCGATACTATCCTCTATAAGAAAGACCGTGAACAAATGAATCCACTAGATGTTGAACCCCAACCTCACATCATGATCTATTGGAAGATAGCCTAGGTAGCTACTTGAAATCCCACCTAAGAACTTCCGAAGACTTTCTGGTTATGCAATCCGGTGTTGGGGATACAAGGAGGAAATATCTCACACAACTAACAAACCTACACCCCAACTGTATCCATCCTTCAACACATAACCAGAGGCTTTCTCAAGTCCATCTAACTCGGATCCTCGAAAGCAGAACGATACTAACCATGGTGGTACACTGGACGCCTCCCCAGTACTAGGTGACTCCGACCTTATCTCACCACAACAAGTATTGAAGCAATTCCGAACACCCTCCATCCTGAGATACTAAGGAAGCGAAATGATAACGATGTGCCAAGAATTCCCCAGAGCTCAACTCCCCGGAAGAAATCAAGTCAGACAGGAGGCACCAAGATAGAACTCCGTCACATCGACATCATATAGTTTCCAAAATACCCGGGTGATCCTAAAAATAATTAAGCGAGAAGGGGAGTAGAATCAAAATTCCTAAGTCGTAATTCCTCACTAGAGCATAGAAGAGTAGTAAAAAGAAACATACTCTCCGATATAACTAGACACAAAATAGTTTTTTTAACTAGAATCGACTCGACCAAGTTCGAGAAATCAAGGTGGCTCCTAGGTCGATACAGGCGCTGATACCAGCTTGTCACGCCCAAGATGCGGTCCTATCCTTATTTTGGCATGAGGACCTCGACAGGGATAGAAGCGCATCTCATCGTGTTGCAAGAATGGCTATCATTACAAGTACATGTACAAAAGAGATGAGTATATGGAATTGGCTTACACTCGCCACAAGCTACATCAATATCACATAAATACAACAACATACTCAAACATCATACATAAGAGCAGGGTCCGACTACGGACGAAAATAAACGACAAAATGACATCCATCCTTGCTATCCCAGGCTGCCGCCTGGAACCCATCCTAAATTGATGAAGAAGAACTTGAAATCAAACAAGCATCGCTCTCATGTCAATTCATCGCATTACCTATACCTATAATTGTTGCTATAGTAATCTCTGAGCCACAGGGACCCAGCAATCTCATTTCCAAGGGTATCAAGACAATTAAAGCATAATAGGTGAGGTATGGTTAAGTGCTGAGGCTGCAGCAAGCAACTAAGCATTTATTTGAGTGGCTAACTTACGAATACAGAAAATAAAGTATGGTGGTCTACACATAATGGACGTGAACTAGTAATGATCACTAACTAATTCTGAACACCTACTTACGTGAAACATAACCCCACCGTGTTCTCCCTCGGATGAGGACTATGAGAAGAGACAGTCACGGTTACGCACACAGTTGGTGTATTTTATTTGAGTTTACTTCAAGTTTGCTATGACCGGGTGTTAAACAAAGTATCCAAGTTTGCCACATAACGGCGGGCACGGCTTTTCAAAAGATTTAACCCTGCAGGGGTGCTCCAACTCATCCATCACAAATTAACCACACGCCATGAGAATAACCTCGACAACTGATCTCGTGATCATCCTAGGCTATTCCAAAGGAAATCCGACACCTCGGGATAGCCCGAAGAAGATCAGAGTTCCTCACGCAAGATGCTCGAGAAAGGTAAAGAAAACCAGCAAGGCCGCCCGATGTGTCAACAAACCCGATAAGAGCCGCATATCTTGTTCTCAGGACACGACCAAATTGGCTAAGTTTCCGGCTAGCATACCCGTTGGTGGCCCCGGCTACTGCCATTTTGGACCAACACTCATGAGGAGCACTGGCCCGGGTTGTTGATTAATTATCCACGGTGTCCGGAAAATCCTTTTGCAAGTTTTATTAGGTTGGATAATGGTAAAACCAAAGTTCGGGCTTGCCAGAAGAGTTTTATCCCAAAACGAAAATCAAGGGGTCCCCATAACAACCCCGAGCATGTTAGGAGTGCTCAACTATGGAACATAACACCGGTTCACAAGTAACTAGGGGCTGCAAGAGTGGAACAATACACCAAGCAAAAGGCCAAGCCTTCCACCCTTTACCAAGTATATATGTGCATTAAATTAAATAGCAATAATATTGAGATAACAAAAGAGTATCCATGTTTTCACATGTAAGCAATTACACCTGCAGCTAGAAACGCTATAAAAAGGGCTGAGCAAGCAGTAACATAGCCAAACAAAGGTTTGCTGGGATGTGGAGGGGTGAGAGGCTTTTCATGGCAGTGTTCGGAGGCTTGACAAACAAGTGGTAGGTAGCGATACATAATGATAAAAGCGTGACAACTTGCATAGCAATGATAGTAGTGGTATCCAGTGAAATGTTTCATCTTGCCTGAGATCCTGCTCGGAAGAAGATCGAGTCCATGAAGAAGACGGGCTAGCATAGTCGAATGGATCCTCACACTCCGAACGCTTTTTGAACTCTATCGAGAAGGAACAATTCGAAACAACAATCAACACACGGGAAACACCACAGCATATTCATGGCATGATGCACCACCAAATATGATGCATGTCCGTTTTAATATGCAACGAATGGCACGGCACGGAAAGCACAACAAGCAACTACTACAAATTAAGTGAAGTTCAATATGCAATGAGTTGCATATTGACAAAACTCCACGTTCGAATTATTTAGTTTAGTCTCGTTAGATACTCATCAATATTAAATGTTGTTTAACATGCCAATCGATGAAGCATGAACAACTATATCATCTAGGCATTTTAAATGGGGCCGGAAGCAACATATAGCATTTCCGAAACATCCCCATAAGCATAATATGAATTAGGTCCAGATCTGTCCTAACATAATTTTAGAGTTGTTAAACAGTAAAATAAATGTCACCATGAGATTCTACATGATATTCTAGTCAAGTTACATACGTGGAACATTTTTAACGGAGCTACAGTTTAGTAGTTATGAAATAAATCATTTAACATGGCATTTACGCTAATTGCATGAAGACAGCAACTTAATCATTTTAAACACATGTGAGAGTTGGGTATTGTGAATCTTCACAAAATTCTACACATTTTACATATATAAAATATTTTCATCGAGTGCACGGTTAATTAATTATGAACATTTTAAAAACATGACTTTTTTTATATAGTATGCAAAACTTGGACAAAAGCTAAATCACACGGGACAAACAAAACATGTGGGCCGAATGCAGCACACTGGGCAAACCCAGCCGCAGACCCGGCCCAAACAGCTTAATGAATGAGTGCGCAAAAGAAAGAGAAACATGGCAAAAATATTGGTTTCTGGGACTTGAACCGAGGACCTCCTAGATGGATACATGCATGGATGACCACTAGCCTGCGTTCTGAACTTCGCTAACTCATTGATCTTGCGCTAGATGTGTCTGAATAACAAAATGGCCAAAAGAAAACAGGGCACCTGGATTTCGAACCCCAGACCCCCCAGATACATGCACACAACAATGACCAGCTCAGCTAGCACGGTCTTTGTGACAAAACACAACGACACAGCTAGACAATATATCAGCTAGAACGGATCTAGGAAAATGCTGAAGTTTGAGATACGGAGCTCACAAAGAAATAGAGATGGCCATGGCAGGGGAACAGCTACGGCTTGCCAGCCCGACGCTAGGTAGGAGAGGCCGGCGATGGTTGGGATTCAGTCTGTGCATTCGTTTTTTTGGTTTTATTCGGTTCCGTTTATACGGGTTTTGGTTTATACGGTTTTTATACTTCAGTTTATACGGTTTTATACATAGATACGGTTCGGTTTCGGTAATAACCGTTTGTTTACGGTTCGGTTTCGGTAATAACCGTATTAACCAAAGTTGACGCGAATTTTTAGTCAAGACATGTTTTGGTGACATAAAGAGTACATGAACTTTCGATAAGACATTGTTTGGGCACATGAAAAAACAAATTTAGTACAGGGTTACACATGAAAGTCTTGAACAACTGAACATGTCCCGTGTAGGGCTACACTAGCCACTACACATGAAAGTCTGGAACTGAACAAGTAAGCATGTCCAGTACAACTATACAAGGCTACACATGAAAGTCTTGAACAACATGCCCGGTACAAGCTCTCAAAACAAGCTTAGCTCAGTACAAGCAGTAGCACACATGAAAGTCTGAAACAAGTGAACAAGTAATTAAGCATGCCCAGTATAAGCAGTTAAGCACACATAAAATTCTGAACACAAAAGTTAACAAACTTCAATATAATTGCAAATTCTGGAACCGTCAAAGTTCAACATAGTACAATACGTGTTGAACACATGACACACAAACAAAAGGTGCAAATCGAGATTAGATGGCATTGGTTTCATCACTTCAGGCAACAATTTTCCACTCCAACTCCACGCATGAAGACCAATCAATCGATATAACATTATTATCATCCAACTGAAGGGCTCCCACTCCTACAAAAATAACAGAAATATTTCATGACCAATTAAATAACACTAATCTTGAATGATCATTGAAATAACCGAAATGCACATCCATTTAAATACCTTCCTCCAGCCTAGTCAACTCGGCAAGATCAGCTTCAACATTGATACACTTATAACGCAACCAATCTTGTGTACATATCAACGATTGGAGTGTCACTGGCGTCAAAGAGCTTCTGAAGTCATCGAGAATACGACCACTAGTGATAAAGCTGATTCCGAAGATAAAGTTGAGATGGGGATTGCTAGTATATCATGGGCCATTTTTGAAAGGACAGGAAAGCGAGGAGCGTTGCACTTCCACCATTCAAGAAGGTCAAATTCAGCAGTGAACTCTTCAGTATCCTCAGCTAGGTACTTGTCTAATTCAGTTCTGGTATTTGTGCATAGCTACCCTATCTACAAGCTCTCATTCTCTTATTGTATCATGACCTCATAAGAGAATTTTCAGAAGCATATTCGCTGCCATGACCTTGTGTTACTGATTCACTAGTACCAATACCATATAATTCTTTGTATTATCCAAAAAGAGAGACACATTCGTTGTGGGAAGATGTCAAGATTCTATTACCGATTATACTGCCATAGGTGTCTTGAATCATGTCCTTGAAGAAATGAGACTCCTTGGTCCTTGCATAAAGAATTAAGACAAGATAAGAAAAGTTAGAAGGGCATTAAGAAGGACAGACATATATTTGATAAAAGAACAAAAAACAATAAACCATATACCTAGGATCAAGGATGGCAGCAATGAATATATACTTGTTCATGTTTTCGGGATCACCCCAGTACTTCTCATATTTAGATTTCATCTTGGTAGCCATGCATTTAAATGTTTCATCAACACCACATATCACATGATCACTCCATTCACCCAACATAAAATGTACATCAACAATCTCTTCCAAGAAGGTGTTGGCTGTAATGTACTTCGTGCCAGAAACCTTATTAGTGAGTTCATAGAAGTGTTGGAGGAATTGTTTGAACTCACGGACATACACCCAATCACTTTGAGTTGGAGGACCACATTGGTTAGGAGTATCAGGCTTAGCTTATAGACTAGTTCTTTCTAACTCAGTCTTGTAGTTGGGATCATGAAGTGCATATTGCTCAAATGCCCTCTCAAATTTCTCAGCAGTGTCTAGCATTATAAATGTAGAGTTCCATCTAGTAACCACATCAATATTAATCAAACCTTTACTCGCTACCTTGCTGAGCTGAACACACTTTTTAAATACATCCAATCTTGTTGGGGAGGCTCTCACAAACTTGATAGCATTTCCAATTCTGTTTACAGGATGGCACATTATCTTTTACCCATCTTGGACCACGAGATTAACAATATGTGCTACACACCTCATATGAAGATATTGACTTCTTGCATGTTTACAACCCCTATTAGCCAAAGATCTCTTCATGTAGTCCAAGCATGTGTAATTTTTCCAATGATTTCCCAATTTCATCCCCTTTGTGTCCATCTACCATGACAAAGCTAATAATTTTTTTCTAAACTTCCACCCAGAATCAATGAAATGTGCAGTAAGAACCATGTAGCTTTGTTGTCTTTTTGATGTCCATGTATTAGTGGTGAGGCAAACAGTTTGACGTGAATCAATGAAATATTTTCTAAGCTTAGCTTTCCAAACTTCATAAAGAGCAATGATATCTCTATACATAGTTGTCCTTGATGGTACAGTGAACCTAGGGCAAGCTTTAGACATGAAGAATCTAAAACCTTCATTCTCTGCGAATATGAATGGAAGCTCATCTACCACTATCATGTGAGCAAGTGCTTCTCTAACTTCTTTCTCATTATATTGCCAAGGAACCAGAGAATTACCATCAGCTCAAAGTTGGTAGGTAAGCTCGCTCTGAGTGCTACATATGTGGGCAGGATTCTTTTTGCAAATCTTTAGATGGTTGACTAACGAAGCAGTACCTGCTGATGTGGATTTGCAACCCAGTACAGCATCACAGTAGTTGCAATTAGCATGATCTAGATCATCTTTCTGAACTATGAAGTGCATCCATACCTTTGACCTCTTCCTTCTCTTGCCAACACTATTAGGGGTAACATCAGGATCTACTGAGAGAGGTTGACCAGTAGCAGATCCAGCAACAAGGTTCACACTCTCAGACATCTAAAAAAATATGTGGGGTACTTTTCCATTCAGTATGAGTGACCAACATGAGATCATGGAGATGCTTACCATCTGGTCACGGTGGCTCGTGTCTTCCTTGAGCTCCGACGATGGTCGTGGCACAGAGCTTCTCCGGTGCGGCAGCTCTTGTCTTCCTCGGTCCCCGACACCGGATGTGGGGCGGAGCTTCCGCGCTGTGGAGGTTCTGGCAGGACGGAGCTTCACCTGCGACGAGAGGAGCAAGGACCGATGGATGTGCCAGAACCTGCGGTGGGGAGGAACTAGCAAGCTAGGTCGCCGCTGCCGCCACCATGCTCTGCTTTGCGGTGGGTGGGTGGGGAGGTGTGACCGTGTAAGTTGTGTGCCTGTGAGGGGTTCCGTGACTAGGTCTAGGGTTCAACTGGATGCCTGGATGAATAGAAAGGCCTAAAATGTATTAATTGGGTTGGGCCTGAACCTGAGGGGGGGTGGGAATGTGGTGTTCCTGAGTCTTTTCGGTTTTCTTCGATTTAACCGAATTATTTCAGTTTTAAAGCGAAAAAAGCATATTGAGTACGGTTTGCTATTTCAAAAACTGTAACCATAACCAAAACCTGAAAAAACCATAATTTCGGTTTGGTTTTGTTTTTTTGGTTCGGTTTTTGGTTTTCGGTTCGGTTTTGCACAGGGTGAGTTGGGATGGCCGGATCTGGGGCAAGGGACTCCATTCTCAGCGGATCTGGCGAGTGGTGGAGGAGTTGCTTGAACGTCGGCGCGGGAGAGCTTTGGGGGCATGGCGTAGCTCCTGATTCAGAGAGAAATGGTGAGGAAGAGAGAGCAGGGGAGGGAAGCAGGAGGAAGGAGAAGGGAAGGGCGAGGCATGACGCTGGACCTGCGGCTCCGGTGCTCACGGACGAAGGCCCTTGCAGGGCTACGGGCACGCTGGACCTCGGCATCCATGGCGGCTGCAGCATTCCTGAAGAAAGAGAGGACAGAGAGAGAAAATTCAGAGAGGAACAGGGAAAGGAAGACAAGAGGGATGAAGGTGCAGGGCTCCTACCAGTGGTGGCGTCACCGGATGTTGGCCGGGGACGAGCTTTGCCGGACCATCGATCGACCTTGGGCATGGCCATGGGGTTTGTTTCCTGCACACAAGTAGAGAGAGCAAGAGAAAGAGGTGAGAAGCAGCAGGGAAGGGAAAACGGAAGGAGAGGGAGATCATAGCAGGGAGGTCCTGGCTTGATGATCACCGACAGCGGGGCGAGCTCCTGCTCCTACACGAGGTGGTTGGGGAGCCTCGAGTGGCTGCGATCAACAGGAGAGATGGAGGGATGGGTTGGCCGGTGCAAAATTTGCGGGAGGTGGTCGGAGGCTGCTAGTCGGGGATGGATCCCGAGGGGGGTTGGAGACTCGGTGGTTGGCTGATGGCGGAGAGGGGCAAAATTCCTTAATTTTAGGGTTGGCCTCTATTTATATAGGAGTGGACATATAGGATGGTTTTTGTTCCGTTTTCGGACCTTCGGATCTCGATCCGACGGTCTGGAAGTGGAAGGGGGCCTAGCAGGGCTGTGTTGGGCCGTGTAGAGGTGGTTTGTGCAGATGAGAGGGAATGGTGGCCCGTGACACGAGTTTAATAATCCAAAATCGTTCGACAAATAAACCGATGACCGCACTACTACGGCTGACCGATAGGGTATCAAACGATCTCGGAATGCAATCAAATTTGGCAATCGGTCTACCTACACTATAATAAGACCGCACACCAAGTCTCCACCCAATCCGAGATTACTTTTCGCGTTCTTTTAAAATGGTTTTTTAAAGAATCCGCGGGCACGGGCGTGTGTGTGGTTGGTGTTGGGGAACGTTGCATGGGAAACAAAAAATTTCCTATGCGCATGCAAACCTATCCATGGTGATTAGCATCTACGAGAGGGAGAGTGGATCTACGTACCCTTGTAGATCGCTAAGAGGAAAGTGTTAAGAAACGCGGTTGGTGTAGTCGTACTTCTTCGCGATCCAAATCACCGAGCGTCCCGCGATCTAATCACGGACCGTCCCGCGATCTTGTCACGATCCGTCCCGCGATCCGATCATGAACGTCCCGTGGCCTTGATCACGATCCTTCTGATCTAGTACCTAACAGACGGCACCTCCGCGTTCAGCACACGTGCAGCTTGATCCAGCAAGAGGAGGCGGAGAGGAGGAAGAGTTCACCAGCAGCATGACGGTGCTCCGGTGATGGTGCTGGAGTTATTCCTGCAGGGCTTCGCCTAAGCACCGCAGAAAACTGATCTAGAGGAGAAACTATGCACTGGAGGTTAGGGTTGCACGTGGAAGAAAGAACTTGTGCCAAAACCCTCAAACCCCTCTAGTATATATATAGGAGGAGAGGAGGAGGAGGAGGGGCTGGCGCAAGGGCCAAAGCCCACCTGGTTTGGCCTGCTAGGGAGGAGTCCTCCTCTTCCCACTCCTAGTGGGATTAGGACTCCTTCCATATATAGCCCTCTTTTGCCTTTTTCCACCTTTCTCCTTTTGGTATTTTCTTCCCAGCCTCATGGGCCTTGTGTAGGACTTCCACCATCCCACCAAGGGCTGGTATTCATCTTCCCACAGCCCATAAAACCTCTTGGGTCGAAATACCCCTCCCGGTGGTCTCCCGGTACACTACCGGCACTCCCGGTACACTACCGATGAGCCCGAAACTTTTCTGGCGACCAAACTGGGACTTCCTATATATGAATCTTTACCTCTGGACCATTCCGGAGCTCCTCGTGATGTCCGGGATCTCATCTGGGACTCTGAACAATCTTCGGTCACCACCATACATAACTCTACACTACCGAAACGTCACCGAACCTTAAGTGTGCAGACCCTGCGGGTTCGAGAACTATGTAGACATGACCGAGACACCTCTCCGCCCAATAACCAATGGCGGGACCTGGATGTCCACATTGGTTCCTACATATTCTACGAAGATCTTCATCGGTCGAACCTCTATGTCAAGGATTCAGTGAATCCCGTATAATGTTCCCTTTGTTCTTCGGTATGTTACTTGCCCGAGATTCGATCGTGGGTATCTCCATACCTAATTCAACCTCGTTACCGGCAAGTCTCTTTAGTCGTTCCGTAATGCAAGATCCTGTGGCTAACATATTAGTCACATTGCTTGCAAATCTTGTTGTGATGTTGCACTACCGAGTGGGCCCTGAGATACCTCTCCGTCACACGGAGTAACAAATCCCAGTCTCGATCCATGCCAACTCAACAGACACCATCGGAGATACCTGTAGAGCACCTTTATAGTCACCCAGTTACATTGTGACGTTTGATACACACAAGGCACTCCTCCGATATCCGTGAGTTGCATGATCTCATGGTGATAGGAACATATACATTGACATGCAGAAAACAGTAGCAATAAACTGACACGATCATACGCTACGTTTGTAGTTTGGGTCTTGTCCATCACATCATTCTCCTAATGATGTGATCCAGTTATCAAATGACATCACATGTTAATGGTAGGAAACCCTGACCATCTTTGATCAACGAGCTAGTTCACTAGAGGCATACTAGGGACACAGTGTTGTCTATTTACCCACACATGCAATGTGTTTCCAGTCAATACAATTATACCATGGATAATAAACGATTATCATGAACAAGGAAATATAATAATAAACACTTTATTTATTGCCTCTAGGGCATATTTCCAACAGTCTCCCACTTGCACTAGAGTCAATAATCTAGTTCACATCACTATGTGATTTACATGGTAATGAATCGAACACCCATACAGTTCTGGTGTTGATCATGTTTAGCCCTTGGAAGAGGTTTAGTCAATGGGTCTGCAACATTCAGATCCATGTGCACTTTGCAAATATTTATGTCCTTCTTCTCGATGTAGAACCGGATGGAGTTGAAGCGTCGCTTTATGTGTCTGGTCCTCTTGTGAAACCTTGGTTCCTTGGCTAGAGCAATAGCACCAGTGTTGTCACAGAACAGGTTTATTGGATTCAGTGCACTAGGCACTACTCCAAGATTTGTCATGAACTGCTTCATCCAGACACCTTCCTTCGCTGCCTCCGAGGCTGCGATGTACTCTACTTTGCACGTAGAATCAGCTACCACGCTCTGCTTGGAACTGCACCAGCTTACCGCTCCCCTGTTAAGAATAAATACGTATCTGGTTTGCGACTTAGAGTCGTCCGGATCAATGTCAAAGCTTGCATCGACGTAACCCTTTACGACGAGCTCTTCATCACCTCCATAAATGAGAAACATATCCTTTGTCCTTTTTAGGTACTTGAGGATATTCTTGACCGCTTGCCAGTGCTCCACTCCAGGATCATGTTGAAACCTTCCGGCCATACTTATGGCAAGGCTGACATCGGGTCTTGTGCACAGCATTGCATACATGATAGAGCCTATGGCTGAAGCATAGGGGATGAAACTCATCTTTTCTTTATCTTCTGTAGTCACTAGGCATTGAGTCTTACTCAACTTCACACCTTGTAACACAGGCAAGAACCCTTTCTTGGACTGCTCCATTTTGAACTTCTTCAAAACTTTATCAAGGTATGTGCTCTGTGAAAGTGCTATTAAGCGTCTCGATGTATCTCTATAGATCTTAATGCCTAATATGAAAGCAACTTCTCCTAGGTCCTTCATTGAAAAATTCTTATTCAAATATTCCTTCACGCTTTCCAGCATTTCTATATTGTTTCCAATCAGCAATATGTCATCCACATATAACACTAGAAACCCTATAGAGCTCCAACTCACTTTCTTGTAAATACAAGCTTCTCCATAAACTTGTACAAACCCAAACGCTTTGATCACTTCATGAAAGCGCTTATTCCAGCTCTGAGATGCTTGCACCAGTCCATAAATGGATCGCTGGAGTTTGCAAACTTTGTCAGCATTCTCTGGATCGACAAAACCTTCGGGTTGCATCATATACAACTCTTCCTCAAGGAAACCATTGAGGAATGCCGTTTTGACATCCATCTGCCAAATTTCATAGTCGAAATAAGCAGCTATTGCCAACATGATTCTGACAGACTTAAGCATCGCTACGGGTGAGAAAGTCTCATCGTAGTCAACTCCTTGAACTTGTGAAAAGCCCTTTGCCACAAGTCGAGCTTTATAGACGGTGACATTACCGTCCGCGTCCGTCTTCTTCTTAAAGATCCATTTGTTCTGAATGGCCTTTCGCCCTTCAGGTAGTACTTCCAAAGTCCATACTTTGTTTTCATACATGGATCCCATCTCGGATTTCATGGCCTCTAACCATTTCTCGGAATCCGCGCCCATCACTTCTCCTCCATAGCTCGTAGGTTCATTGTTGTCTAACAACATGACCTCCAAGACAGGGTTGCCGTACCACTCGGGTGTAGTATGTGCCCTTGTCGACCTACGAGGTTCAATAGTAGCTTGAACCGAAGCTTCATGATCATCATCATTAACTTCCTCTTCTATCATTGTAGATTCCACAGAAACATCTTTCTGTGCTGCGCTACTTTCTGGTTGAAGTAAAGGTTCAATAACCTCATCAAGCTCTATTTTCCTCCCACTCAATTCTTTCGAGAGAAACTCTTTCTCAAGAAATGTTCCATTCTTTGCGACAAACACTTTGCCTTCGGATCTGAGATAGAAGGTATACCTGACTGTCTCTTTCGGGTATCCTATGAAGACACATTTCTTCGCTTTGGGTTCCAGCTTTTCAGGCTGAAGCTTTTTGACATAAGCATCACATCCCCAAACTTTGAGAAACGACAACTTTGGCCTTTTGCCAAACCACGGTTCATATGGAGTCATCTCAACGGATTTTGATGGTGCCCTATTTAATGTGAATGCAGCTGTCTCTAATGCATAACCCCAAAACAATAGTGGCAAATTGGCAAGAGACATCATAGAACGCACCATATCTAATAAGGTTCGATTACAACGTTCAGACACACCATTACGCTGTGGTGTTCCGGGCGGTGTCAACTGTGAAACAATTCCACATTGTCTTAAGTGACTGCCAAACTCATAACTCAGATATTCACCTCCTTGATCAGATCGCAGAAATTTAATCTTCTTGTTACGATGATTCTCAACTTCACCCTGAAATTGCTTGAATTTTTCAAACGTTTTAGACTTGTGTTTCATCAAGTAAATATACCCATATCTACTCAAGTCGTCACTGAAGGTGAGAAAGTAACGATATCCACTGCGCGCTGCAACATTCATTGGACCGCACACATCAGTATGTATGATTTCCAATAAGTCACTTGCCCGTTCCATTGTTCCAGGGAACGGCGTTTTAGTCATCTTGCCCATGAGGCATGGTTCACATGTGTCAAGTGATTCAACATCAAGTGACTCCAAAAGTCCACTAGTATGGAGCTTCCTCATGCGTTTTACACCAATATGACCTAAACGGCAGTGCCACAAGAAAGTGGTACTATCATTATCAACTCTAAATCTTTTGGCATCAATGTTATGAACATGTGTGTCATCACTATCAAGATTCAATATGAATAAACCCCTAAAATTGGGTGCATGACCATAAAAGATATCACTCATATAAATAGAACAACTTTTATTCTCTGATTTAAATGAGTAACCGTCTCGCAATAAACAAGATCCAGATATAATGCTCATGCTTAACACAAGCACTAAATAACAATTATTCAGGTTCATCACTAATCCCAATGGTAATCGAAGAGAGAGCATGCCGACGGCGATCACATCAACCTTGGAACCATTTCCCATGCGCATCGTCACTTCGTCCTTTGCCAGTCTTCGTTTATTCCGTAGTTCCTGTTTTGAGTTGCAAATGTGAGCAACCAAACCGGTATCAAATACCCAGGCACTACTACGAGAACTAGTAAGGTACACATCAATAACATGTATATCATATATACCTTGTTTGTCTTTGGCCGCCTTCTTGTCAGCCAGGTACTTGGGGCAGTTCCACTTCCAGTGACCAGTTCCTTTGCAATGAAAGCACTCAGTTTCTGGCTTAGGTCCATGCTTAGGCTTCTTTGTAGGAGTAGCAACTGCTTTGCCATCCTTCTTGGTTCTACCCTTCTTGCCTTTGCCCTTGCCATTTTTCTTGAAACTAGTGGTTTTATTGACCATCAACACTTGATGTTCTTTCTGTATTTCAGACTCAGCGACTTTCAGCATCGCAAACAGCTTGGATGATGACTTGTTCATCCCGTGCATGTTATAGTTCATCACAAAGCTCTTGTAACTAGGTGGAAGTGATTGAAGAACTCAATCAATGATCACCTATTGCGGAAGGGTAATTCCCAGCTCAGCTAGACGGTTTGAATACCCAGACATTCTGAGTATATGCTCACTGATAGACCCATTCTCCTCCATCTTGCAAGCAGGGAACTTATCGGAGGTCTCATACCTCTCGATCCGGGCATTCTTTTGAAAAATAAATTTCAACTCCTGGAACATCTCATATGCTCCATGACGTTGAAAACGTCTTTGAAGTCCCGGTTCTAAGCCATACAATATTGCACACTGAACTATTGAGTAGTCTCCAGCACGAGCCTCCCAAGCGTTCTTAACGTCTTCGGAGGTCATGTCTTCTGGTTGGTCACCAAGCGGTGCATCAAGGACATATTGTTTCTGGGAAGTCGTGAGGATAATCCTCAGATTACGGGCCCAATCAACAAAGTTACTTCCATCATCTTTCAACTTAACTTTCTCTAGGAATGCATTAAAATTCAGGGGTGCTACTGCGCGAACCATTGATCTACAACATAAATATGCAAAGGTTACTTAGACTATTGTTCAAGAGAATGAGTTTAGTTAATCAAATTACTAAAGCTCCCACTCAAATTGACATCCCTCAGGTCATCTGAGTGTCACATGATCCAAATTCACCAACTCAAGTCCGATCATCACGTGAGTTAAGGTGGCTTCAATGGTGAACATCATTATGTTGATCATATCTACTATATGACTCATGTTCGACCTTTCGGTCTCTTGTGTTCCGAGGCCATGTCTGTACATGCTAGGATCGTCAAGTTTAACCCAAGTGTTCTACACGTGCAAATCTGGCTTGCACGTGTTGTATGTGAACGTAGAGTCTATCACACCCGATCATCACGTGGTGTTTCGACACGATGAACTTTCGCAATGGTGCACACTCGGGGAGAACACAATTTATCTTGAAATTTAAGTGAGGGATCACCTTATAATGCTACCGTCGTACTATGCAAAACAAGGTGCACAAAAGGATTAACATCTCATGCAATTCATAAGTGACATGATATGGCCATGAACTTGTGTTTAAGATCTCCATCTTCAAAACATCGGCATGATCTCCATCGTCACCGGCACGACACCTTGATCTCCATCATCTTGATCTCCATCAACGTATCGCCATCGGGGTTGTCACGCCCAACATGCTTCTACTACTATTGCTACCATAGTGATAAAGTAAAGCATTACATAGCGCTTAATGATTGACACGCAGGTCATACAATAATTAAAGACAACCCTATGGCTCCTGCCGGTTGTCGTACTCATCGACATGCAAGTCGTGAAATTCTATACATCACATGATCATCTCATACATCACATATATCTCATCATGTAATTGGCCATATCACATCACAACATACCCTGCAAAAACAAGTTAGACGTCCTCTAATTGTTGTTGCAAGTTTTACGTGGCTGCTACGGGTATCTTGCAAGAACGATTCTCACCTACGCATAAACCACAACGGTGATAAATAAGTTGCTTTTCAACCTTCTCAAGAACCGCCTTTGTCGAATCCGATCCAACTAAAGTAGGAGAAACTGACACCCGCTAGGCATCTGTTGCAACAAGTGCAGTTGAGGGAACCGGTCTCTCGTAAGCGTACGAGTAAGGTTGGTCCGGGCCACTTCATCCCACAATACCGCTGAACCAAAACATGACCAAGGGAGGAAGCAATCTAAGCATCAACGCCCACAAACCTTTTGTGTTCTACTCGAGATCTCATCGAACCATCAACCTAGCTCATGATGCCACTGTTGGAGGACGTCGCATGGGAAACAAAAATACGTGCACGCAAACCTATACATGGTGATGAGCATCTACGAGAGGGAGAGTGGAGCTACGTACCCTTGTAGATCGCTAAGCGGGAAGCGTTAAGAAACACGGTTGGTGTAGTCATACTTCTTTGCGATCCAAATCGCCGAGCGTCCCGCGATCTAATCACAGACCGTCCAACGATCTCGTCATGATCCGTCCCGCGATCCGATCGCGAACGTCCCGTGGCCTTGATCACAATCCTTCCAATCTAGTACCGAACAGACGGCACCTCCGCGTTCAGCACACGTGCAGCTTGATGACGATCTCCACCGTCTTGCTCCAACAAGAGGTGGAGAGGAGGAAGAGTTCACCGGCAGCGTGACGGCGCTCCGGTGATGGTGGTGGAGTTATTCCTGCAAGGCTTCACCTAAGCACCGCAGAAAACTGATCTAGAGGAGAAACTATGCACTGGAGGTTAGGGTTGCACGTGGAAGAAAGAACTTGTGACAAAACCCTCAAACCCCTCTAGTATATATAGGAGGAGAGGAGGAGGAGGAGGGTCTGGCGCAAGGGCCAAAGCCCACCTGATTCGGCCGGCTAGGGAGGAGTCCTCCTCTTCCCACTCCTAGTGGGATTAGGACTAATTCCATATATAGCCCTTTTTTGCCTTTTCCCACCTTTTTCCTTTTGGTATTTTCTTCCCAGCCTCATGGGCCTTGTGTAGGACTTCCACCAGCCCACCAAGGGCTGGTATTCATATTCCCACAGCCCATAAAACCTCTTGGGTCGAAATACCCCTCCCGGTGGTCTCCCGGTACACTACCGGCACTCTCGGTACACTACCGATGAGCCCGAAACTTTTCCGGCGACCAAACTGGGACTTCCTATATATGAATCTTTACCTACGGACCATTCCGGAGCTCCTCATGACGTCCGGGATCTCATCCGGGACTCCGAACAATCTTCGGTCACCACCATACATAACTCTACACTACCGAAATGTCACCGAACCTTAAGTGTGCAGACCTTGCGGGTTCGAGAACTATGTAGACATGACCGAGATACCTCTCCGGCCAATAACCAATGGCGGGACCTAGATGTCCACATTGGTTCCTACATATTCAACGAAGATCTTCATCGGTCGAACCTCTATGTCAAGGATTCAGTCAATCCCGTATAACGTTCCCTTTGTTCTTCGATATGTTACTTGCTCGAGATTCGATCGTCGGTATCTCCATACCTAGTTCAACCTCGTTACCGGCAAGTCTCTTTACTCATTCTGTAATGCAAGATCCTGTGGCTAACATATTAGTCACATTGGTTGCAAGGCTTGTTGTGATGTTGCATTACCGAGTGGGCCCTAAGATACCTTTCCGTCACACGGAGTAACAAATCCCAGTCTCGATACATGCCAACTCAACAGACACCATCGGAGATACCTGTAGAGCACCTTTATAGTCACCCAGTTACATTGTGACGTTTGATACACACAAGGCACTCCTCCGATATCCGTGAGTTGCATGATCTCATGGTGATAGGAACATATACATTGACATGCAGAAAACAGTAGCAATAAACTGACACGATCATACGCTACGTTTGTAGTTTGGGTCTTGTCCATCACATCATTCTCCTAATGATGTGATCCCATTATCAAATGACATCACATGTTAATGGTAGGAAACCCTGACCATCTTTGATCAACGAGCTAGTTCACTAGAGGCATACTAGGGACACAGTGTTGTCTATTTACCCACACATGCAATGTGTTTCCAATCAATACAATTATAGCATGGATAATAAACGATTATCATGAACAAGGAAATATAATAATAAACACTTATTTATTGCCTCTAGGGCATATTTCCAACAGTTGGTCTCGAAATGGTCGACGACAAGAATGGAGAGAACCGGCAACTACGAACGCATGCAAGTTTTCTAAAACGAGTGACGATGCTATGCAGATGATGTGAATCATGCGATGATGAATGCAAGAACCAAGGGAATCAGAAACGAGAAACGAAAAAAGTGTGCACACGCTGACCATCTTCTGGAGTGTCGGTCCCGGGCTATTACAGTGGTGGAGTAATTCCAGCCGGGCTTCACCTAAGCACTGCTGAAACCGATCTAGAGGAGAAACTATGGACTAGAGGGTAGGGTTGCACGTGGCTGAAAATCTATTGCAAAACCCTAAAACGTCTAGTATATATAGGAGGTGGAGAGGAGGAGTCTTGGCGCAAGGTCCAACCCCTCTTTGGTTTGGCCGAAGTGGAGAGGAGGAATCCTCCGCCTCCACTCCTAGTAGGATTAGGACTCCTTCCTTATTTTCACCTTTTTGCCTTTTTCCACCGTTTCCTCTTTAGGAATTTCTTCCTAGCCACATGGACCTTCCGTAGGACTTTGTCCAGCCCGCTAAGGTCTGGTATACCTTCTACAAACAGCCCGTGTAGCCTCTTGGGTCGAAATACCCTCTCCCGATGGTTCCCGGTACCCTCCTGACACAACTGGTACACTACCGATGAGCTCGGAACTTTTCCGGTGACTAAAATAGGACTTCCTATATATAAATCTTTACCTCCGGACCATTACGGAGCTCCTCATGACGTCCGGGATCTCATCCGGGACTCTGAACAACCTTCGGTTACCATCATACATAACTCTATACTACCGAAATGTCACCGAACCCTTCGGGTTCGAGAACTATGTAGACATGACTGAGACACCTCTACGGTCAATAACCAATAGCGGGACCTAGATGCCCATCTTTGTTCCTAAATATTCTATGAAAATCTTTATCGGTGGAACCTCTATGTCAAGGATTCAGTTAATCCCGTATGATGTTTCCTTTGTTCTTCGGTATGTTACTTGCCCGAGATTAGATCATCGGTATCTCCATACCTAGTTGAACCTCATTACCGGCAAGTCTCTTTACTCGTTCCGTAATACAAGATCCCATATATAACACTTAGTCACATTGCTTGCAAGGCTTGTTGTGATGTTGTATTACCGAGTGGGCCCTGAGATGCCTCTCCGTCACACGGAATAACAAATCCCAGTGTT
The DNA here is from genome assembly GCA_022496015.1 of Hordeum marinum. Lineage (NCBI taxonomy): Eukaryota > Viridiplantae > Streptophyta > Magnoliopsida > Poales > Poaceae > Hordeum > Hordeum marinum. The sequence goes on along the minus strand of CM039675.1, from coordinate 178,889,677 downwards.
GATTCATGCCAAATCAATAGACACCCTCGAAGATACCTGTAGAGTACCTTTATAGTCACCCCGTTAAATTGCGACGTTTGATACACACAAGGCATTCCTCCGGTGTCCGTGAGTTGCATGATCTCATGGTCATAGGAACATATACTTGACATGCAGAAAACTATAGCAATAAACTGACACGATCATATTCTATGTTTATAGTTTGGGTCTTGTCCATCCCATCATTCTCCTAATGATGTGATCCCGTTATGAAATGACATCACATGTCAATGGCTAGGAAACCTTGACCATGTTTGATCAACGAGCTAGTTCACTAGAGGCATACTAGGGACAACGTATTGTCTATTCATCCACACATGCGTTGTGTTTCCAATCAATACAACTATAGCATGGATAATAAACAATTATCATGAACAAGGAAATATGATAATAAACACTGTATTTATTGCCTCTAGGGCATATTTCCAACACCAGGAACGAGCAGATTGATCTCTTGATCTCTACAGTCATGGACATGTAGAAGGATATCAAAAGCATACTGGAAGATCAGAAGAGCCTTGTGAACATCTTTGAGAAGAGAGTGAAGACCCTCAAAGACAAGGTGGATGGGCTGAGCAAGACCTTCAAAAAGATCAAGTAGGAAGTAGATGAATCTCCCATCCATTGCACCTCTTCAAAATCTGATTCTTCTAATGATGATGAGGATAGTCCAGCTGTGAGGATGACTGCCTAGTTTAGGACTAAATCCAGGACACCTATAGTGCTAGCTCCGGAGACAAGACCTTCATCGTCTACACCAGCCATAGTGACTTCAGCTCCATCAGCTCCTCCGGTGCCACCAGTTACTACTCCAACTCCATCTAGGAAATCCGTAGAGGTCTTCACCGATGCAGTTCTCTCGACTCCGACATCGACCACCGGAGGAGATAAGCCCCAGAAGGACGATCAGCGATATCTCTTTGAATTTTTTTAAACTTGTTTCCAAAGGGGGGAGAAGTTGTATGTAGATGTTTAGGCTTCGAGTGAGAGAACGTTTGGTTTTAATGCTATTTTGAAAACATTTGGTCTTTTGGTTTGGATGTGTTACACTTTTGTTTGTGTTTGATCATATGCTTTAATGTGTGTTGCTACTATTTCCAATCCTTTTGATGGATATGAGATGATCATTCACTTTGATTGATGTGTTTTGCTATGATATTAACTCTCATTTACTCTTGCACACCACCAAGATGTATGTGACATGGAAGAAGTACCCCATGTACCTAATAGATTCTGCATTTGCATTCAAATGCAAATTTAAAAATAATGCACAAATTTAGGGGGAGCTCTTGCTTATCACATACTTCTCAAAGAGAACATTATATTCATTGATTATGTCATATGTCAAAGCTTTGATATGTATGTTTTCATCAATTATGAAAAAGGATGAGATTGAAAGCACATGTGCTCCCTTGGTGGTTTCGGTAATTAATAACAACATATATGTCATTGAACTAATGTTTCCACTAAGCATGTTTCATGAAAAGTTCAATGATGGGTTGGAAAAAGGATTGTGGAATACCCCAAGATGCAAGGAAATAGATTGGAAAAGCTTCCAGCAAGAGGATGCTACAATTTAGTGTTTAGAGAAATCATTTTGAGTCCATAGGAAAGCCAATACTATCAAAAGGGGGTAAGGTACAGTTGGTGAACAAAATGCTCATACGTGCACAAGTGATAGTCACCATATACACCCACAAGATCTACTACAAAAAGTCTGTCCAAAGCCAAAATATCCAAAATCAGTGCAACCAAAACTTTCCACTCGGTGCCACCGATTCTCAGCCTTAGACACACTCAACCAAACCCTAGCCATTCGGTGCAACCGATTCTGTTTCGTTGCCACCGAGTTTGGGTTGCCAACTTTCTGTTACGCAAATTCACAAAATTGGTACCACCGAGGTCGTTGAATGGGCGTCACCCAGTTTGGCAATCTGACCATTGGTCACCTTATCGATGCAACCGCGTTTTATGTATCAGTCTAACCGAGATTCAAAAGTTGTTACCTTTGAGGCAACTCGGTAACATCGATATTAAAACATCAGTGTCACCGAGTCTAACTTATTAGGTGTAACGGTTGGATTTTTGGAGCTGCCTGTATATGCCTCTCCACCACCACCTACTCACAAGAGAAGCACTCAGAACATATCCCCACTCATACCAACTGATTTTCTGACAGAGAGCCACCTACTCATGTGTTGAGATCGTGCCATTCCATTCCAACCATATGAATATTGATCTCTAGCCTCCCTAAGTTGCTCTCTACCAAATCAATCTCTTTCACCATAGCCAAATTTGTGAGAGAGTGATTGTGTGTTGACTCTATCATCTTGAAGCACAAGAGCAAGGAGTTCATCGACATTATCGAGCCTATTACCTTTTGGAGGGTGGTGCATCCTAGATTGGTTAGGTGTCGCGTGGGAGCCTCCTACTTCGTGTTGTGGAGTGAACCAAGAAGTTTGTAAGGTGAAGGAGATCGCCTACTTTGTGAACATCTACCCATAGTGAGGCTAGTCCTTCGTGGACAGAAACCGTTATGGAGTGGTCAAGGTTGCTACTTCATGGACCCTTATGGGTGGAGCCCTCCGTGGACTCTCGCGGCTATTACCCTCCGTGGGTTGAAGACTTCATAAACGTGGACGTACGATAGCACCACATATAAGAGCTACGGAAAAAATCTTCGTGTCCTTCATGTGTTTGATCTCTCTATCTCTACTCCTTACTTACATGTGCAATGTCTTTACTTTCCGCTACTATACATCATGACTTGCATGTGTAGGGTGTGCTAGACTTGCTATATATGCTAAAATCTTCCAACACTTAACTTTTCACCTTGTGTAGATTTTAAATTCCTGCTAGTAGTCTATTCACCCCCCCTCTACACATACTCTTCCAGTGATCCCGCAATTGGTATCAGATCATTGGTCCCCATTGCTTCGGTTTTATCACCGTGGAGGAAGACGGATGCGTCTAGTGTGGAGAGTTTGTATTGTAGAGTGCCCATTCTTGATGGAGAATACTATAGTCGATGGAAGGATGCCATGATTGATCTATTTCACAAATTCCATTTGAGAAAACATATTGAAAATCCCTATGTGCTCCCCATTGATGAATTGCATCCCACACACGAAGAGGCAATTGACATGTTTGGTAACCTTAGAACTATCTGTCCTATTATTAGAGGTTTACCAAGATTAATGCTTGCTCAATTCACGAACTTTGCATGTGCTTATACTTTGTGGACTGATTCGGAGAAATGATATCCAAATCTTACATTAAGTAATCCTGATGAAATTCTTCATAAAACTGTTGCCTTTCACAAAATGAAGCCTAGTGATCCAAGCTGTGATAAATGCTTATTTGAGCTTTGTGATCTTATGTGCGCTAAAGGAGATGTCACAACTATCAAAAGCATTCTTATTGAATCCATTCACATTCATGAACTTGAACATTATCATGGTTATGATTCTAACAAGTCTCTTGGTTTCTATGACGAGGAGATTCGACCAAATGATGACAATGAAGAACATGGCTACTATAATGAAGATGAGTTGTTCGACATCGAGCATGAAAAGATCATTTAGAACCTATGTCTAATGGAAAACTTGAAGGATTACATGTCCATAGGAAAAGAGTGGATTCTCGACAGTGGATGCACGGATCACATGACTGGTGACAAAGACATTTCCCAAGAGATCACGCCTAATCAAGGACCTCAAAGGTACGTGACCTTTCGAGACAACTCTAAGGGTAAGGTACTTGGCCTTGATAAGCTGGCCATATCTCATGATAGCTACATTCAAAATGGGGTGCTTGTTGAATACCTTGTCTACAATCTTCTTTCCGTATCTAGACTAGCAGACTTTGGTTTCAATGTACTATTTACTAAAGTAGATTGCCAAGTGTTTTGATTTGATAATCATAAAATTGTCTTTACCGTTATTAGTAGAGGTGATCTATACATTGTCAATTTCAATGAAAAGGCCCAACCTCGTACTTATCTTATTGCAAAACGATATAAAGGTTGGCTATGGCACAGAAGGCTTGGACATGTAGGCATGCGCAATCTAGATAAGCTTATCTAGGGAGATCACATTCCTGGTGTTAAAGATGTCATCTTTGACAAAGATACGCTTTGTAGCACTTGTCAAGAAAGAAAGCAAGTAGGTGGAAGTCATTCGGTCAAGAACATCATGACCACTAGGAGGCCACTCGAGTAACTTGATATGGATCTTTTTGGTCCTAATGCTTACAAGAGTCTCAGGGGAAACTCTTATGGTCTAGTTATAGTTGATGATTTTTTCTAGATTTACGTAGGTATTCTTTCTTGATGATAAGTCGTGGGTACAAAAGATCTTCAAGCAGTTCACACGCAAAGTGCAAAATCATTTTGAAGTGAAGATCAAGAACATTGGAAGCGACAATGGATCAAGTTCAAGAAGACCCATGTGGATACCTTTCTTGAAAAAGAGGGTATTTCACATGACTTCTCGGCTACGTACACACCTCAACAAAATGGAGTTGTTAAGAGAAAAAACCGGACCCTCATTTATATGGCTAGAACGATGCTTGACGAATACAAGAGGCCAAGACACTTTTGGGAAGAAACCATGAAAACAGCATGTCATGCCACAAACCGACTCTACTTGCGCAAACTTCTCGGTAAAAAGCATACGAGGTGCTCACCGGTAACAAACCCCAAGTTGGATACTTTCAAGTATTCTGCTCTAAGTGTTATTTTCTTGATAAGCATCGCCATGATTAATTTTCTCCCAAATCTCATGAACGTTTCCTACTTGGTTATGGATCGAACTCTCACATCTACCGTGTCTACAACAATTTCACTCGAAAAGTTCAAGAGACAGTAGATGTGAAGTTTGATGAGTCTAATGGTTCGCAAGTCGAACAATTGCCAAATGATGTAGGTGATAAAGATCCTTCGGAAGTTATCCAAGACATCCCATCGGCAAGATTCATCCCATAGAGGTGAAGGAAAGTACTTCATCAACCCAAGTGGAAGCTCCTACATCGAATCAAGGCTACCAACAAAATGACATGGAAGCATCCACAAGTGGTATACGACAAGATGAAGAGGAGGAGGAAGTACATCATGAAGATCCACCACAACCTCCTTCACCACCATCTCAAAGAGATGACCACTTCGACAACAATGGAGATGAGGGAGCTGATGATGAAGTAGAAGATCCACCAACCAACAAGCCAAAGCTACCCCGTGTTCGAGCACAAGTGACCAAGAACTATACCCTAAACCAAATCTTTAGTGACATACAAACAGGTAGCATCACTCGCTCTAAAACTCGCCTAGCTAACTTTATTGACCATTATTATTTCATCTCTAGCATTGAACCCTTGAAGGTTGAACAAGCTCTTGAACAAGCGGATTGGGTGAACGCTATGCATGAAGAGCTTCGCAACTTTGAGAGGAACGAAGTGTGGACACACGTGGAGAAGCCCAAGGATGAGCAAAACATCATCGACATGAAATGGGTATTTGGAAACAAGCAAGATTAAGACGGTCAAGCCGATCACAACAAGGCTCGCCTCGTAGAGCAAGGATATACGCAAGCCGAAGGTCTGGACTACGGTGAGACCTACGCCCCCGTTGCTAGACTAGAGGCCATTCGAATTCTTCTTGCTTATGCTAATCACCATGATATCATGCTTTACCATATGGATATTAAAAGTGCATTTTTAAATGGTCAGATTGAAGAAGAGGTCTTTGTTAAGAAACCACCTGGTTTTGTAAATCCTAAGAAACCTGACCACATTTACAAGCTTCGTAGAGCTTTATATCGTCTTAAGACAGCTCCTCGTGCTTGGTATGAATGCCTAACAAAGTTTCTTATTGTAAAAAGGATTTGAAATTGGTAAAATTGACGCAACCTTATTCACAAAGAGAGTTAATGGTGAATTATTTGTGTGCCAAATTTTGTGGGTGGTATTATCTTTGGATCTACTAACCCACAATTTAGTGAGAAATTTGGAAGGTTGATGTCAGAGAAGTATGAGATGTCTATGATGTGCGAGCTGAAATTCTTCCTTGGTATACAAATAAAGCAAACAAGAGAAGGTACATTCATATCTCAAACCAAGTATACCAAGGACTTGATCAAGAAGTTGAACATCCAAGAGTGCAAAGGTATGAAAACTCGCATGCCCACTAGCGGACACGATGACCTTTGTAGGACCGAAAGTATGTCTAGAGGGGGTGATTAGACTACTTGACCAAATAAAAGTTTTGCCTATACCAAGTTTTAGGGTTGACTGTTTTTAGCCTTTCATGGAAAGTCAAGTACACCCTACACATGCATATCTAAGAGTATATAGCAGCGGAAAGTAACAACAAGCATGTATAGAAGGGATAGGGTAGGAAGATCAAACGCAGTTGTAGACATGATGATTTTTCCTATGGTTCCGATAGGTGGCGGTATTGTACATCCACGTTTATGGAGTCTTCAACCCACGAAGGGTAACGGTCGCGAGAGTCCACGGAGGGCTCCACCCAAAAGGGTCCACGAAGTAGTAACCTTGACTATTCCATAACGGCTTCCGTCCAAGAAGGACTAGCCTCACTATGGGTAGATCTTCACGAAGTAGGCGATCTCCTTGCCCTTACGAACTTCTTGGTTCACTCCACAACACAAAGTAGGAGGCTCCCAAGCGACACCTAACCAATCTAGGAGGCACCACCCTCCAAAAGGTAATAGGCTCGGTAATGACGATGAACTCCTTGCTCTTGTGCTTCAAGATGATAGACTCCTCAGCACCCAATCACTCTCTTACAGATTTGGCATGGTGGAAGAGATGGAATTGGTGGAAAGCTACTTGGGGAGGCTAGAGATCAAGATCCATATGATTCGAGTGGAAGATCTTGACCTCAACACAAGGGTAGGTGGTTCTCTCTCAGAAAATCTGATAGGATAGGTATGGAATAATTTTGAGTGCTTCTCTCTCGAGTAGGTGGCGGTGAATGGGTATATATAGGCATCCCCAAAAATCCAACCGTTACACACAAAATGACCAACTCGGTGACACCAATGTGTTAACCTCGGTGGTACCGAAATGACCAAACGGTGGAAACTTTTGAATCTCGGTGAGGCCGATATAGGAAACTCGGTTGCACCGATAAGGTGACCAACAGTCAGATTTCCAATCTCGGTGACGTCGATCCAACATTCTCGGTGGGACCTAAAATGTGAATTTTCGTAACAGAAAGTTGGCAACCTAAACTCGATGGCACTGGTATGGAATCGGTTGCACCGAAGTGGCTAGGGTTTGGTTGAGTCTGTCTTGGTTCTGGAATCGGTGGCACCGGTATGGGAAAGTTGGTTGCATTGATTTTGAGTGTTAGGTATAGAACAAACTTCGGTGACAGAGTTTGTGGATGTTTTTGGCAACTATCACTTGTGCACGTTTGAGCACATTGTTCACCAACAAAACCTTACCCCTTTTTAACAGTATTGGCTTTCCTATGGACTCAAAGTGATTTCTCACAAATGTAAAATGTAGAGTCCTCTTGATTGAAGCTTGGCCAATCTATTTCCTTGCATCTTGGGGTATGTCCACAATCTCCTTTTTCCAATCCTATCATTAAACATTTCTTGAAATATACATGGTGGAAACATTAGTTCAATGACTTATATGTTGTTATTAATTACCAAAACCACCAAGGGAGCAAATGTTCTTTCAATTCCCTCTATTTGGTAATTGATGACAACATATAGATCAAAGCTTCCACATATGATAAAATCAATGAATATAATCGTCGCTTTGAGAGGTATGTGATAGGCAAGAGCTCCCCCTAAATTTGTGCATTATTTTGAATTTGCATTTGAATGCAAATGCAAAATCGATTAGGTATATGGGGCACTTCTTCCATGTCACATACAACTAGGTGGTGTGCGAGAATAATTAGAATGAACAACAACGCACAACACAATCAAGCAAAGGTGAATGATCATCTCATAAGCATTAAGATGATAGGAAATAGTAGCATCACACATAACAACGTATGATCACACATAAACACAAAAGTATCTCACGTCAAACCAAAAGAACCAAATGTTTTGAAACACAACAAACACAAAAAGGCTCTCTCGGTCGAAGCCTAAAAAATCTATATACACTTCTCCCCCTTTGGCAACGAGTTACCAAAAAGTTCAAAGGCATTCATCTAAACGTTCTTCGGCTGATCTCCTCCGGTTGTTGATGAAGTAGTCGAGAGAACAACGTCAGCAAAGATCTCATCAGATGTCATGGATGGAGTTGGAGTGGCATCTGGAGGAACTGGAACAGATGGAGTAGGAGCTGAGGTGACAGCAGCAGGAGTTGATGAAGAGGGCCTCAAGTGTGAAGCTGGCACAATGGCTGATCTATCCTGGGTAGGAAACTCTGTGCCTGTCCTGAGAGGTGATTGATCCTCCTCATCATCATCATCATCTAAAGAAGTGGTGTGAGGAAGTGGCACTGAGTCAACTTCCTTCTGGAGCTTTGTGACTGTCTTAGTCAACCTGTCCACCTTATCACTAAGGGTCTTGATCCTAGTTTCAAAGATCCTGACAAGACTGTTCTGGTTGTCTAGAATCCCCTTAATGTCCTTTTGCATACCCTGAACTGATGCTATCAACAAATCCATTTGCTCATTCCTGGATCTAGGGACTTGAACACTAGTGGCTCTAACTACCTCTGCTTCTGCCTGAGCTGCAGTTGAACTGGGATGATCAACATCCATCACCACAACATTGTCCTCAAGATCTGGCTATAGGGGTAAATGTCGATGATCTAGAGCAAAAATGTGCTTCTCCAACCTCGAATTGATAAGCATCTGGATGTAGGGTGCATAACAGCAAGAGCGCTTCTGGTCAGCAGGAACCCTCTTGATTGTCTCAACAATCAAATCCATGACTATGATCCTGGTGTGTCTGTCAAGGTGGATCAACATATTGATGGAGTGGCGCCGGATCATCTTGTCATCTCCTGACTTGGGATGGTGTGTCTGTCATCAAATCCATGACTATGATCCTAGTGTGTCTGTCAAAGTATGCCTTAGAATGGTGTTCATCGTGCGGAGGCCAGCCGAAAGAAAGTAGATAGATCCTAGCCTGTGAGACTTCACATTAGTAGTAGGGATATCCTTGTACATATTTGCCATAGCATTGTGGCTCGCCTTGGATTATGAGTATACATCCAAGTCACCATCCTATGCTTCAGGAACTTCTACGATAGCAGCCCATTCTTCAACAGTTGATTCATACCTTGCACCTTCAGTCATCCATACAATTCTACCATCTCCATAGAAATGTGTAGTGGAGTAGAATTGCATGATCATCTCGTCATTCCAAGCAGTGAATTATCTGCCAATAAACTCATCTAAACCTATGCAATGGAAATTGTCTTGGACAGTTGGAAAGTAGTCCTCATTCTCCTTAATGAATTTCCAGTCAACATACTGCATGTCACTGACAGATGGAATCTTGTCAAAAAGCACAGTCTCATAGAAGTCATGTTGCTCCTTGGTATAAAATCTATAGTCCACAGCCGTCTTCTTCCTTTGAGCATATGGATCTATAGCTCTCCAAGCTCTCAATCCTGAATCCTTCCTCTTCTTCATATCTTCAGCTAGTGGGTAGCTGGCATTGTGTACCGGAAGGTGTGGTCTGAGCTTCATCAAAGTTGTCAAGTCATCATCAACATAAACTCTAGAGGCAGTCCCTTTGTTTTTCTCAGAAGCTGGAATCTGCCTGGATGTCCTCTTAGGCGTCTCAGCAGCAGGCTTCTTGGATGTGCCAATCTTTAGCATAGCATCAGCCATATGCTTCTTGGCCTTCTTCTTGAGAGGAGCCTTTGTAGCTAGCTCATCCTCCTCTTCCTTAGCAGAAGCACCAATTGCTTCCTCTGGATCTTCATACATGGAAGTAGGCCTGCCAGTCACATGAATAATCCTCTTCCTAGACTTTTTCTCCCCTGCCTTCTTAGGCATAGCTTTATTGGGGACCTCAACTGAAATAGTTGCTCTGGCAGTCCCATGAGCCTTGAAGGTTGAAGCAGGTACATAAATCTTGCTGACAACTCTCCTGGAAGAAGTGGCTTCAGTAGCAGACTTCTTAACAGCTTTCTCTTGCTTCTTAGCAAGAATCTCCTCAGGAATGAAATCTGGGTCTTCTTCATCTGAGTTCAGCTTCTTCCTGGTTTCTAGGCTTGTTCCAGAACTCATATCAACTCCCTGCTCCGGCAAATTCTGACTGTCTTCTGAGCTTGACATATTGACCCTTTGAATAGAGTATAGGAGAGCAGAAGAAGATGAGTCATCACAAAATGAGGCTGGTTATTGAAATTTGAGCAATGAATTTTCAAAAAGTTTTGCAATCTGTCAAATAGATATCTGTGCAGCCGAAAAGAATTTTTTGGTGGGGCCAAGACAAACTAACTCTTTAACAGGGGCAGCCTTTGCGGTCAGACTGAAAAGAGGTACTCGGTTCCACCGAGTCAGTTCTCAACCTCACTGAAAAGCATATCGGTGAGACCGATATTTTCGTTTCAGTTCCATCAAGATTTATCGGGCGGATGGCAAAACCCTAGAAAATCCATCTAACATGAGATTTTGGAGTTTTGAGTGGATGGATATATGAGCAAAGGGTGCAAATATGATTAACAACTATCTAATGCGCAAGAATCGGACGGGGAGTGTACTAGAGATCGAATACATACCCTAGCTTGGCGTGGATCCTCTACGGCGGCAACGAGGGAGCAAGTTTCGTCGACGGCGGCGACTCCCAGCAACGGAGGAGCACAGGAAGACAAGGGCGGCAACCAGGGGTGTCAAGGCGGCAGCTTAGGGTTCTGAGGTGCGACGTTCGAAGATAGAATTTCAAAGCGTTGGGGTCCACAACATATATACCCTCCACTGTCAGTGATACCGATTTTATGTTTTCGGTGTCACCGAGTTCCACAACTATCAGCTGACGGGGAAACTCAGTGTAACCGAGAATATGAAATTGGCAGTACCGAGATTGAAAGACAGATGAACCCTAGGCATTCGGTGAGACAGAGATTGTGGGGTTGGTTCCACCGAGATGCACTTGGGAGGTTTTAATGGTCAGTCCTTGTCGATACAGAACTCCGAGTGCTCCACACAGAGGGATCGAAAAGCAGTTGTTCAAATTTTATGATGCAACATGAATGGAATATGTGGTGAGAAAGTATAGATATCTAAAGAGTGGTCCTAGGCATTCTTGTCCATCCAATTGGCAAAAGAGAAAATCAATAACCAAATAGCAACAATTGGATGTCCTCGAATGAGAAAATAAATGTAGACCAGCATGCTCACACAATAAGATGTCAAAATAAATCATGACAAACATGCACAATCACACTAGCATCTAACAAGCACTTGGGTGATGACGAAGTCATCTATATATGAGTATTTGACTTAGGAGCCAAGTAAGAGTACTTGATCATAGGTCATACTCATCGTTTCAGCACAAGTGGGGTTACCACTTTTACATAAAGAATTTAATGTTGTCACATACTAAGAGATGTTTTGATTCAAGTCTTAGAGTAAAGCTCCCCCTTGATGTGACATCCCCCATAAGAGGGATAAACTAACCTTGGGTTTTGTCTATGAAGACTTCATGTTGGTGAGGTAGTTGTGGATGCTCAATGTTGATCAAGATCACCAAGAATTGGGAGCATCCTTGTTGTTTCCTTACTCCTCTCACCTACATGGGTTAGTCCCAACTCAAAAGAGACAAAGACAAGGATATCTATGGACATGGAGTGCAAAGCATATGTTAAGATGTCCATTGATTACCTTGTCCCTTGCTTACCTTTGAGGGAATGTGTGACTCCTTGAACTATTGCATTGAGTTGATGTTGTGTGCAAAAAGTCCTTGCCAATAATGAATGTGAGTGAATTTGATTGGCGAAGTCACCCCTCAAGAACTTACTAGTTCTTCTTCTTGGGGACCCACATCAAGTTGATGGGGATCCTTGGTGTTGAAGTAGACTTTGAAGTAGTTGATCTTGAAGTAGCCTTGGGAACCCACTCCACCAAAGCTAGGGGTTCATCTTCATATGAGTCAGTGTCATCTTGAAGCTTGTTCTTGCCCTTGAGCTTGTGGTCTTGTGGTGGAAGGTTGTCGGGACCCTTATCCTAAGTCATATGAATCTAGAATATAACATATCACATCACTTTGCGGCCTCACGCACGGTAAGCTCCACGGCTGCAGCCTTACCATAGTCGGGACCGTTTGCGTCTTTTGGCTCACGTATGTGAACATGTCGCTGGCAATCAAACGATAGAGAACCCTGGCCGACATGACTAGTCATAGAACCCAAGTGGCACATCCGTACGGAAATAGGCATACGTAACCCAGCAATGCAGGTGTCGGTCTCAAGCGTGTGTAGACGATTCATAGCCAGCTACAAGGACTCCATTATGATGTGGGACATAAATGTCATCACCGCACATTGACGAGTCGTAGTAGGCTACATGGACTCCATTATACTGCGAGACATTTCCCAGAAGGGACAGACACAGCAGCAAAGAAGGATACATGTCGATCAATCAATGTGTCCGGAGCAGTAGCAAGCTACCAGAGCTCGGTGGAAGCACAAAGAGGCAGTTTCCCGTAAAGAGTACTACTAAAGGCACATGACTAGGTGTCGGATCCCATACATACTATTGCACGTCACACGTACGCACGACATGACCGATGTGCATAGATACAACTATGGCATCACAACACAACCATACAACAACACAACTTTTATTTAAGAGGCTCAGAAGAGCCTTGCGTAATATGTTCTTATAGATAGGGGTCATATGACCGGACACTCAAGTCATACAAACAAGTTCATACAAACCAAGCGGAAGCATAAAGCTGTCTGGGTACAAACAGATGAAAGGGTAAAAAGGCACATGGCCTGACTATCTACAGCCCACCACAGGGCATAAGGTCATAGCTGGGACACCAGCTATTCGGCATCGTCAACATCTAGAAAGAACCCACCTGATGGGTCCTGGGTCTCATCTACAACATTTATTAAGCAAACGTGAGTACAAACATACTCAGCAAGTCTTTAAAGCAGACCTAGACTATTCATGCTCATGCTCATGCTCATGTCTCCCAATTCATACAGACATTTCTCCCACCGTCTTTGCCTGAGATTCAAATCCAGCTGGGTGAAAATATATTTTAGACTTCGGTGATCAGTGTAAATTTCGCAACGATTAACCAAAAGGTAATGTCGCCAGGTTTTTAGTGCATGGACCACAACTGCAAGTTCAAGATCATGTGTTGGATCATTATCCTCGTGTGGACGCAACTGTCGAGATGCGTATGCAATCACATGATGATCTTGCATGAGAATGCAACCTAATCCTTGTCGCGAGGCGCCGCAATAGATAACAAAGTCCTTAGAGAATTCTGGTGGCACCAGAACAGGAGCAGAGGTCAGTCATCTTTTCAACTCCTGAAAACTATGCTCACATTGTGGAGTCCACTCGAACTTTTTATCTTTCTTGAGGAGTCCAGTCAGAGGTTTTGCAACATTGGAGAAGTTCTCGACAAAGAGGCGACAATAGCTCGCTAAGCCAAGGAAACTCCGAACTTGCTTAACCGATTCAGGTTGAGTCCAATCAAGGACGGCCTGAACTCTCCCGGGATTGACAGAAATACCATTACCAGAGATCACGTGGCCCAGATAGGTCACTTCTGGCAATCAAAATTCAAACTTGGAGATTTTGGCATACAAACAACGCTCTCGAAGTTTCATCAACACCAGCCTTAGATGCTCGGCATGTTCCTGGTCATTCTTTGAGTAGACGAGTATGTCGTCAAGGTAAACCACGATGAATTTATCCAAATACTCCATAAAGATCGAATTTATCAAGCCAGAGAAGGTGGCTGGGGCATTGGTTAAACCGAAGGACATGACGGTGTACTCGTATTGGCCATAACGAGTAACAAAAGCCTTTTTGGATTGTCCCCATTTCTAATTCGGATTTGATGGTATCCCAACTTCAAATCCATTTTGGAGAAGATAGAGGATCCAGCGAGTTGGTCATACAAATCGTTGATCCTGGGGAGTGGATACTTGTTCTTTATGGTGACCATATTCACTGGCCGTAACCATCCGATCCGATCCATCCTTCTTCTTGACGAAGAGGACGGGACAAGCCCAAGGAGAAGAACTTGGACGGATGAAACCTTTCTTAAAAGCCTCATCGAGTTGAATTTTAAGTTCGGCTAGCTCTAAGGGTGCCATCTTATAGGGTCTTCTGGCTATTGGGACCGTCCCGGGGATGAGCTCTATCACAAACTCAACATCTCTGACAGGTGGAATTCCTAGCAGTTCTTCTAGAAAGACATCCGGAAAGTTAGGGACTACCGGAATATCTTCTAATTCTGGAAGAGGGCTAGCATTGAGGGAATAGAGTTGGAACTTGGCTGCTCGAGTGGAGACATTAACTATCTCACCTGATGGATGTGCAAGTTGAACATTCCTAGTATGAGTATCGATCATAGCATAGTGGGCTTTCATCCATTCCATGCCTAAGATGATATTGATGTCCGAAGACTTGAGGGCTATCAAAGATGCAAGGAAGACTAGCCTATCCACAAGAATCTCATTGTCATGGCTCACCCTAGAGGTTTGCCATTTTGAACCAGGAGTCTGAACTACTAAAGGAGTAGGCATATCACAAAAAGACATGTTATGCAATTGTGCATAACTTTCTGAGATGAAATAATGAGATGCCCCAGTATTAAATACAACAAATGCTGGATGACTATTGACAAGGAGCGTACCTAGGATAACATCAGGATCCTCAAGAGCTTCCTCAGTAGAAACATAGTTCACTCGTCCACGAGCAGGAGCTGGCTTCACATAGAAGGCTTTTCCCGGCTTCCCACGTCCATCCGGCTTAGCATTGTTCTAAGGACACTCACGGGAGTAGTGTCCTGGTTCCCCACATTTATAGCAGACCAAGGTGGCATGGGGAGCAACATTCGTGGGAGGACCTCCAAATGGCCTGGCTGGAGGGTTGGGCTGAGTTGGGTGAGGCGCCTGGAAGGATGGCCTTGTGGTGTACCTTGGTGGCAAAGCTGCGTTTGGCACCCACACCCGGTGTTTGTTGGAGCCCGAGCCAAATGCAGGGCTGAAGTCATGGTTGTGCTTCCTGGTTGCCTCGTAGTCAGTCTGCCCAGTCTCGGCATTGATAGCCTTGTTGACAAGAGCCTGGAAGGTTGTGCACTCATGCAAGCGCAGATCTCTACGGAGCTTAGGACTAAGTCCCTTGTAGAACCTAGCCTGCTTTTTGGCATCAGTTGAAACTTCCTTCGGAGCATAGCGAGCAACAGTGCCGAACTCACGGCTATAGGCATCCACTAACAGTCGGCCCTGGGTGAAAGCACAGAACTCCTCTCTCTTGCGATCCATCAGCCCTTCCGAGATGTGATGCATACGGAATGTCGTGCTGAATTCCCCCCAAATTGGTGCAGGGCTTGCGGGACGCATGGCTTCATAATTTTCACACCATAGATTGGCGGGTCCTTCTAGAAAGTAAGTAGCAAAGGTCACCTTACTGGCCTCGGATACGTTGGTAGCTTGGATCTTGCGAGACATGCTGGTCATCCAGTCATCCACGTCGAGTGGGTCGACCGAATGATGATACTTAGGTGGGCACAGCTTGACGAAATCACCGAGAGACACGCCATCATTGTGATCATTGTGGGGAGCACGCGCTGTGTTCTGCTCAATTCATTCCAATAGCCTGTAGGTCTCCCTTCTGTTCCGTTCGGCTTCAAGCATTACTTCTGCAAAAGAGGGCGTGTGTGGCAGGTTCTCTTGCCTTGGCTGGCTTCCTTCGCCCTACTCAGGGGCAGGCATGGGGTTATTCCTAGTTGCCACCATCATGGGAAAACAAACCCACAGCTTAGACAAGGAAGACACCAACTCTATGACATGAGATAAGGAATGTACTGGGCAACACCCGATTAACATGGTAAAAACAACTGCCACATGAACACCATGATTCATACACACCATGACATAGTTCAGTAAAAGCCCAAGCTGAAATACAAACTACAAATAGATGAAACAACTCATCGGAGGCATTACAAGCTTCCTATACATTATCTATCTACACCTCTGGAACTTAACTCTCAACCACAGTCATATCCCACAAGACACGTAGGACTATGGAAATACAACTACTACCATACTAGTACTAACATCCACGTACTCAAGCATCACCATAGAATGCCTCATATAGGTTACCCCCGTGACCCGGGAGCTAAACCTGAGGATCTAGAAACACCCTAGCCTGTGATCCTTGGAAACCATAAGGACATGGATGTGGCCTTGGTCCCCTTGTTGGCGGCAACAGCGGTCCTCGAAGAGGGGTGATGCCTCCAACATCAGGCCAGTCTACGCGTGCTGGCAGATGAGTCCGCGATGGGGTCACCATCTCCAAATCTCCATAGCGTGTCTACATGACAGGTGCCAACTGCGTCAGGGCTATCAAAAGACGTGTATGGGTAGCATAAAGCTCCATGCAAAGGGCACATGCATCACGATCCCTGTTCTCCAACATCTGAGCGGTTACCTGCAGCCTAGGGTCCTCATGAGAATGATCATAGTAGGATGCGCTAAGATAGCTATCCTCTCCTCCTGATAGTCAGCATTGTGTAGGCGGCTTTGTGTTCTGAAGCAGACCATGGTGAAACCTCATGATAGTCAGCATTGTGTAGGCGGCTTCCTGAACTGCCATGTCTATGATGACACCTAATCCATAAGTCCAGTGGAGTGGCTCTGCAGCTCCAGGATATGAAGGATATATCTTCACAGTACATAGATACTGGCTCTGGTTGAAATCTTATACTATTCCTCCACTGTGTACTCTGGGTAGCAACGGTAACCAGCCTCCATCATAAGTCTAACCAACATGGGTGTGTGACCTGGTACATCAATGCACCTGGTCAGACGGACCACCTGACGAGAAGGACGAGGGGGCATTTGAAACAGAGAATGATGCAAAGACATTAGAGAGCCTAGCAGAAATTGGACAACATATCAGTTGTAATTGCCCAAAAAGGATTTTGAGACAACTACAAAAGATTGGAAAAGCATAACCACTTGACTTTCTAGACTCAAATCTCTTGTCCAACTGTTTGTCGCACCAACAATACTCAAATGCCGACATTCCCTTGTAAACAAGCTAGCTAATAGCCCATGCTTATTAAATTGTCATCCTAAGAAAAAGGTGAGAAGCCTAGCTCTAATCCCCGTAGAAAAGATGAGAATGACTAAACATAGAATAACTTGGGAAGAGGAGTAAAAAGAGCCTTACATTCCCTTCCACAATCAATTCCCCTACTTTTCTATAGTGTTTCTAGACTCAACTTCGACCGGTTTGGCTTGGTAGTCCTACAGTCAGTCAGGCTCTGATACCAACATTGTCGGGACCCCGATCCTAAGTCATACGAATCCAGACTGTAACATATCACATCACTTTGCAGCCTCACGCACAGTAAGCTCCACGGCTGCAGCTTCACCTTAGTCAGGACCGTTTGCGTCTTTGGCTCACGTATGTGAACATATCGCTGGCAATCAAACGATAGAGAACCCGGGCCGACATGACTAGTCATAAAACCCAAGTGGCACATCCGTACGGAAACAGGCATACGTAACCCAGCAATGTAGGTGTCGGTCTCAAGCGTGTGTAGACGAGTCATAGCAACCTACAAGGACTCCATTAGGCCATGGGACATAAATGTCATCACTGCACGTAGACGAGTCGTAGCAGGCTACAAGGACTCCATTACACTGCGAGACATTTCCCCGAAGGGACAGACACAGCAGCAAACAAGGATACATGCCGGTCAATCAATGTGTCTGGAGCAGTAGCAAGCTACCAGGGCTCGGTGGAAGCACAAAGAGGAAGTTTCCCGTAAAGAGTACTACTAAAGGCACGCGACTAGGTGTCGGATCCCATACATACCGTTGCAGGTCACACATACGCACGAGATGCCCGATATGCATAGATACAACTATGGCATCACAACATAACCATACAACAACACAACTTTTATTTAAGAGGCTCAGAAGAGCCTTGCATAATATGTTCTTACAGATAGGGGTCACATGACCCGACACTCAAGTCATACAAACAAGTTCATACAAACCAAGCGAAAGCATAAAGCTGTCTGGGTATAGACAGATGAAAGGGTAAAAAGTCACATGGCCTGACTATCTACAGCCCACCACAGGTCATAAGGTCATAGCTGGGACACCAGCTATTCGACATCGTCGACATCTAGAAAGAACCCACCTGATGGGTCATGGGTCTCATCTGCAACATTAATTAAGCAAACATGAGTACAAACGTACTCAGCAAGTCTTTAAAGCAGACCTAGACAATTCATGCTCATGTATCAACAAGGGGAATGGTGGAGTTTATGCAGCAATGCCAGCTTTGACTCATGGCTAACCTACACTACACAATGTTAACTCTTTGTTTAGATTTTAGATATCGCACATGAGTCCACTAACTCCATAACAGTACACCACCATGGATTCCCTTCCCTCTCCCGGGAGAGTGCCATCCACGATACTCACACTTGTCTTGATATTTCTATGAGTATCCATTTGATTATCTATGAACAACATAAGTTCTCCAAGTAGTTTTATACCCTGCAGGGGTGTACTTTGTCACACCTGCTCTCGCCACTTATCACTATGTACTCATAAAACCATGCACCACGGCAACCTTCAAGTAGAAGCCTAGCGCGGGAGTCGGCCACGACCGTCAATCACATAAGACCTCTAGTCCAATCTATCGCCTATTTGAGACTGAACCCGCGCGGAAGTACAGCCGAAGTTTAAGCTACGGCCCCAAACGATGTGCATAGGGTTCCCAAGCCCACCATCTGGGTGACCCTTGGTACATCCTGCCACTGTCTACCGCGTCGTAACCCACCCCAAGGGTCAGCGCTACGCACGGCCTCCAACATGCTATAAACACCAGAAACTACTTGCAACTCCTGGACTAAGGACTAAGCAATCGATAAGTCGAGAGGGTCAATTAAGTATCCCAACGTGTGGTAGTAACTAGTATTGGATCAGAAACATGAAGCTCAGTTCCTTAGAACAGTCCCAATGAAACAACTCGCTATCTACTCCTACATAGCCTCTCGTCGCTACCTTTACCAACTCGGGTTCATCATAAGCTTATCACATCAGAACATCATTATTTCACTCTAGTTAATCACCCAGATGAATCAGACCTAACGCAACTCTAAGCATAGCAAGCATAGCAGGTAAAGTAAGCTAAGCACATCATGGCACAAGCATCTACCAGGTATGCTAGGTTACAAGGTTTAGCTATTTACTGTGACAATGACAGGTCATGCAAAAGAATAGGTTCATCTACCGTGTATGACAGACAAGTGAATGTTTGTCCTAATCCAATAAGCAAGAGCAGGAGCGAGAGAGTGGGATTTTATCGGAATGATCAAAACGGTTGCTTGCCTTACTAGGTAGCGGGAGGGTTTTCTACTTCGTTCGAATACTCGGAGGTATCCTCAGAAGTAGGTCCTACCGCAATGCAGATAAATAACAATCAATAAACGCAAGTGCAAAAATATGATGCATGATTATGACATGGCAGCATGTATGGATGAGCTAATGCAACTATTGTCCATGTTAAATGAAGGAAGTTCGAATATAGGTTCGAAATCATTTTCCATTTCCTATTTCATATATTAACCTATTAGTAAATGTCAATGTTCATCTACATAGGTTGCTCTAACATGCATGATAATAGCACCATTGGATTCATTGGATTTTTCTGATTAATTTTCAGATATAAATTATTTTCATCTGATCAATAGATTAATTTATATGAATTTTAGAAGTTTTAAGCATTTTCTGGAATTATTTTAATTCGGAAAAGTCATTACTGCATCAGCATGACATCAATATGACGTCAGCTAGTGAACAGAACGTTGACAGGTGAAACCTGACCAGTGGGGCCCACTGGTCAGGGACCCGGTCTCTAACAAAATAATTTAAACTCTAATTACTAATTAGTTAGGACAGGGGCCCACTGGTCAGTGGGTCATTAACATAATTAGTTTATTTAATGATTTTTAATCTAATTCTAATTAAAAGGGTCGGGCCCACTTGACAGTTGACTTGGGGTCAAACCCCATGGTCAACACCGGTTGACTCGCCGGTGACGTCAGAGACGGCAGAGGGGGTCGGAACCCCTCCTCTGGCGAGCAAATGGACGGCGGAGGGCACTGGGAGGGCCTATGCTCGAGCACGTGTCGATCTAGCTCCAAGCCAGAGGCTGGGCTGGTCGGAATCGACGCTGGTGACGAGCTCGGCGGCGCCGGAACTCGGGCAAGCATGAGCTCGACGAACCAGGGCACGACACGGCTGGAACTTAGTACCTACAAGCACTACGTGACCCCACAAGCTCAATGGTGGCCTCTGATGGACCAACTGGTCACAGGAGCATCGTCGGCGGGTCATTCGGGAGTCGTCGCAATCAGGGCCTACAGAGGGGAAAAGTCCGAGGAAGAGAGGGGAAAGAGCCGGGAGCTCACTGCGGGCTCAAAGCCGTCGAAAACTTGCTCTAGGAGGGCTCGGAGACGATGAATCAACGGCGGCGTGGTTTGGGTCCGAGGAGGAAGACGATCTCGAGGACGGCAATTCGAGGCTCCTAGCGATGCGTGGCTCGGTGCAGAGGACGGGGACGACGTGGCGGAGCCTTTGGCGGTCTTAGGGGGCACGGGGGCAGCTGGAAATATGGCGGCGAGCTAGCAGTGCCGTCGGCCATGGCGGAGCAGAGGAGGAAAGAGGGCAGGGGGCGAATGTGTGTGAGAGAGAGGGATGGGGACGGCAGCGGCGTCCTCATCCTCTCGCCAGCGTGACACGGGGACACAGGCACGCAGAGAGCTGCGTGGCAGCTCCGACGTGCACACGTGGCGAGCACACGCTCGTCCTCCTGGCCGCTAGGAAGATGACGACGATGCTGGGCCAGCTGGGCCGGCCAGGTTCTGCCTCCTTTGCTTCCTGTTTTATTTTCTTCTTTATACTAATTTCTGACATTTGTTGTTTGGGCCAAATGCTATTATAGAATATCCCCAAATATTTTATAGGATTAAGTTTGAATATTTCAGACTCCTATAAAAAGTTTCAGGGTATTTTGAAATCTGAAATATTAATATTGTTTTATTTCGCATTTTTAGCAGCTTTGCTATTTATTTTCAAATTTTTATAAATGTTCAAATATTTAAGATGGCCCCTGATATATTCATGTCCATAATTATCAGACATAGGGGACATTTTAGATGACCATTTTGAATTAGTTGTTTTTTCACAAGCTTTGAATTGGTTTGATTCAAATGAGGGTTTGGGGTTTCTTTTAATCCCCACTTCATGTTAATGCAAAAATGAAATATGATGCACTCACATGCTGTCCTATGACGTCTAGCTAGGGATGTGACAAAGGTCATCTTGAGTGTTTGTCCCCTTGGGAAGAGTATTTTCATACTTCTCCTTTTGAGGAACAAACTTGGGCTTGGGATATTGACCTTCTTCCCACTCAACTCCATTTGCGTTGAAATAGCCAACACCATGATTCTTCCGATATCCTCCATGCTTGCGTACAATTTCCTCAAATTGCTTACATCTGGCAAGACTCTTGTAGATACCTTTTTCTATAATTGCTTTCAATAATGCATTTTCTTGCTCAAGTGTAACTTGGATAAGAGAATCATCATTAGTGGAATCAATAGAACTACTAGAAGCAACATCATTGGGTTTAGCATTTTTATTTCTTCTACTAAATGAAGAACCTTTCTTGCCTTTGTTACTAGATTGCTTTGTTTTAACTTGAGGCATGAAAGTAGACAAGAGTAGTCGTTTGGCTAGATAATATGAAGTCTTCTTGCGGAGATTGTCATTGATAGCTTTGAGAAACTCATGCTCTTGCTCCAAGTTGAGCTTCTCGAAGCATAGCTTCTCATGAGTTCTCACAAGCTCTCTATGATCTTCGAGATTATATTCCTGAGCTAACTTAAGAGTGTTTAGTTCTTTAGTTAGTTGTCCTATTTCATCTTATCATCATAAAATGACTCATCTTGACTAGCATGAGAATTATCATGTTCATTTTGATCAACATCACTAGTTTTATCCCAAAGCAAGTTATCATCACAAAGCAAATCATCTTCATCACTATAAAAATCAAGAGACTCGGTGTGTGATACCTTGGGGCCTTTAGCCATGAAGCAACTTCCACTCCCTTCGTTTGGTGAATCAAATAGATCGTAGGAGTTGGTAGTCACTAGAGCAATTCCGGCAACACCATCATCTTGACTATAGTCAGAGTCGGAGTGATAGCTTCTCTCAGAGTTGTTGTCGGAGTCAGAGCCGGAAACCCATTCACTAACATGAGCTTGACGTTTTCTTCTTGTGTAGCTCTTAGTGTACTTGTCCTTCTTCTCCGAATCTCTACTTCTCCTTGAGTGTCTTCGTTCATAACGATCATCCCTACTCATTCTCTCTCTTTGTGGTGATTTATTCCTTGAGCTTCATCTTCCAGGTGACTCTTCTCTTCTTTTGTAGGGAGTCGTGCACTCATTTGAGCAGTGTCCGGGCTTCCCACAATTGTAGAAATTGCGGTGACGACTTGAAGAACGCTTATCTTCATATCTTGAGTTGGAGTTTCTTTCTTTGCCTCTATTCTTGTAGAACTTGTTGAATTTATTGACCACGAGGCTTATCTCTTCATTGGTGACAAGGTTGTTGCTTGAAGTTGCGGGTGCGTCACTTGTGGCTTTGAAAGCGCTGCTAGACTTGTGATGAAGTTCGTCCTTATCTTTGAGTGTCATCTCATGAGCAACAATCCTTCCAATGACTTTCGTAGGCTTGAGATCTTTGTAGTTTGACATCATTTGGATCAATGTGCACACGGTGTTGTATCTCTCATCCAAAGCTCTAAGTATCTTCTTGATGATGAATTTGTCGGTCATTTCTTTGCTTCCTAAGTTGATAATCTCATTTGTGATGAGAGCTAGCCTAGAGTACATCTCTGCGACTCCTTCACCATCCTTCATCTTGAACTTGTCAAGCTGACCTTGAAGAACATCTAACTTGGACTCTCTCACGGACTCAGTTCCTTCCTCCATATCAACCAAAGTATCCCAAATCTCTTTTGCATTCTCAAGACGGCTGATTTTGTTGAATTCTTCGGGGCATACGCAGTCGAAGAGAATGTCGCATGCTTGAGAATTGAGTTGCAACATCTTTAACTCATCTGTGGTCGCTTCACGATCCGGTTCCCGTCCATCCACAAAGAACTCACCTTGCAAGCCAACACGAACAACAGCCCAAACGGCGGTGTTATGACAAAGAATATGCATTTTCATTCTGTGCTTCCAACTAGCAAAATTAGTGCCATCAAAGTATAGACCTCTACAGTAATAACTTCCCTCACTAGACGCCATACTCTCCTAGGTTGTGAGACCTAAGCAATGGAGACCAAAGCTCTGATACCACTTGTAGGACCGAAAGTATGTCTAGAGGGGGGTGATTAGACTACTTGACCAAATAAAAAGTTTTGCCTATACCAAGTTTTAGGGTTGACATTTTTTAGCATTTGATGGCAAGTAAAGTACACCCTACACATGCAAGTCTAAGAGTATATAGTAGCGGAAAGTAACAACAAGCATGTATAGAACGGATAGGGTAGGAAGACCAAACGCAGTTGTAGACACGATGATTTTTCCCGTGGTTCCGATAGGTGTTGCTATTGTACATCCATGTTTATGGAGTCTTTAACCCATGAAGGGTAACGGTCGCGAGAGTCCACGGAGGGCTCCACCCAAAAGGGTCGACAAAGTAGCAACCTTGACTATTCCATAATGGCTTGCGTCCACGAAGGACTAGCCTCACTATGGGTAGATCTTCACAAAGTTGGCGATATCCTTGCCCTTACAAACTTCTTGGTTCACTCCACAACACGAAGTAGGAGGCTCCCAAGCAACACCTAACCAATCTAGGAGGCACCACCCTCCAAAAGGTAATAGGCTCTGTAATGACGATGAACTCCTTGCTCTTGTGCTTCAAGATGATAGACTCCTGAGCACCCAATCACTCTCTCATAGATTTGGCATGGTGGAAGAGATGGGATCGGTGGAAAGCTACTTGGGGAGGCTAGAGATCAAGATCCATATGATTGGAGTGTAAGATCTTGACCTCAACACAAGGGTAGGTGGTTCTCTCTCAAAAAATCTGATAGGATAGGTATGGAATAGTTCTGAGTGCTTTCTCTCTTGAGTAGTTGTTGGTGAAGGGGTATATATAGGCATCCCCGAAAATCCAACCGTTACACACAAAATGACCAACTCGGTGACACCGATGTGTTAATCTCGGTGGTACCGAAATGACCAAAAGGTGGCAACTTTTGAATCTCGGCGAGACCTATATAGGAAACTCGGTTGCACCGATAAGGTGACAAACGGTCAAATTTCCAATCTCAATGACGTCGATCCAACATTCTCGGTAGGACCAAAAATGTTAATTTGCGTAGCAGAAAGTTGGCAACCTAAACTCGGTGGCACCTGTATGGAATCGGTTGCACCGAAGTGTCTAGGGTTTGGCTGAGTCTGTCTAGGTTCTAGAATCGGTGGCACCGGTATGGGAAAGTTGGTTGCACCGATTTTGAGTATTAGGTATAGAACAGACTTTGGTGGGAGGGTTTGTGGATGTTTTTGGTGACTATCACTTGTGCACGGTTGGGCATATTGTTCACCAACAAAACCTTACCCCCTTTCAATAGTATTGGCTTTCCTATGGACTCAAAGTGATTTCTCACAAATGTAAAATGTAGAGTCCTCTTGCTTGAAACTTGGCCAATCTATTTCCTTGCATCTTGGGGTATGTCCACAATCTCCTTTTGCCAATCCTATCATTGAATTTTCCTGAAATATACTCAGTGGAAACGTTAGTTCAATGACTTATATGTTGTTATTAATTACCAAAACCACCAAGGGACCAATTGTGCTTTTAACCTTACTAAGTAGGGAGAACTTGTTGATCAAAAGGTTTATCGATCAATGATTGGTTCATTGCTATATCTATGTGCCTCCTGTCCTGATATTATGCTTATTGTTTGCATGTGTACCCGATATCAAGCTACACCTAAAGAATGTCATCTTAAGGCTGTGAAACGCGTTATGAGATACTTGATACATAAACCAAACTTTGGCATTTGGTATCCCAAGGGATCTTATTTTAATCTTGTTGGCTACTCTGACTCGGACTATGCCGGTGACAAGGTTGATAGAAAATCCACCATGGGTACATGTCAATTTCTTGGTAGATCTCTTGTGTCTTGGTTCTCCAAGAAACAAAATTCGGTATCTCTATCTACCGCTGAAGCTGAATATATTGCTGCTGGATCATGTTGTGCGCAGTTCTTATGGATGACTCAAACGCTTAAAGATGATGGAATCTATGTTTAAAATGTGCCATTACCGTGTGACAATGAAAGTGCTATTAAGATTGGTCATAATCCTATGGAACATTCTCGAACCAAGCATATACAAGTTCGACATCATTTCATTCATGATCATGTTGCCAAAGGACATATCAATCTTAAGCATGTTCGTACTAACAAGCAATTGGTCGACATCTTTACTAAGCCACTTGATAAAAAAGTGTTTTGTCATTTGAGGAGTGAGTTGAACATCATTGATGCTTCAAACTTGAGCTAAGATCACTTGGATTCATGCAAGGGGATGAGCCTCAATGTCTATTCCATGCTATTACCATGAATATCATATCTTGGAATTTTATGCTCCCTTGTCTTGCATCTAACCATTTTGTAGGTACTTGGAAGAACAACACTCCACAAGATTGCCATAAACTCATATCCTAAGTAATCTTGTCATGTCCAAGTATCCACAACCTCGCTTTGATGAACAAAGGAAAAAAGACAACAAAACATATCCTTGACATATATTTTTCAATTCATATCAACTTAAAACTGGTATGATGTCATTTGGATATATCATGTTTTCCTAGCGTGACTAACCCATGTAGGTGAAAAGTGAACGAAAACAAAAAGGATTTCTCCCAACTCAAGATGAAATTCATCAACTTCAAGCATCCTCATCAAGTTCACCTACAAGCTACGTCATCAACATCACTCCAAGGTATGTACTCATATACTTGATATAGCTTTACTCCAACTCAATAGATATGAAGACATTAAAATGGTTAATCGAAAAATGGTAACCCCATTTTGAGCTTAACAATGACTATGACCTGTGATCAAGTATTCTTGCTTGGATCCTACGTAAATATACTCTAATATAGGTGACCTAGTCACCGCCCATCATCTAGTTAAGAATATTGGTTGGTTCATTCTGTATTGCGAAATTTTCTTGGAACCAATCAAATCTTCTCTAGTTGATATTCTTTGTACAAACAATTTTCACAGATCTGCAATTTTCTCAAACTTTTCAAAAATTTTGTTTTATACCTTGGAGCCTCCGATACAAATGACTCGGTTCAACCGATTTAGCAGATGAGCTCCATAACATCATATCGGTATCACCGACAAATATGTCTCGGAGCCACCGACTTTCTATCATAATTCAGTATGAGTTTGCAGGTGTAAACCTTTGAATTTTCTTTTGTGTTTTCGAAATTCTTGGATGATCCCTTTTATTTAAAAAAACTTTGAAAGAGAGAGAAATACATTTAGGGATCCCTAACTCAAAGGAGGAGAAGTTCTACAAATTTTCTGTTTAGCCAAAGGGAAAGAAATTATTTTCAATGATTCCCTCATTTTTTCTCATGATTTTCATATTATGGGTCCTACATTCTATGACCCTTGTTGTCAAGGACCCGTTCTTAATAAATAATCCCTGTATCTGACCCTATATCTGACCTTTTTGGAAATTAATGCCAAAGGGGGAGAAATATACAAAGCTTCAAAGCTAAAGAGGGACATACATGCTTATACAAAGGGGGAAATATAATCTAGAGGGAGAGGAGAATATCAATGTTTATACTTATATAGACAAGGCGAGAATAAGTAGGGGAGAAAATATGTTTTGGAAGACGATGTGTTCATTGTGTGTTTATTGCATATGATTTCTCATGTTAGAATTTTCTCACCCTATCCAATCCCAATATCTACATGCTAAGATTCAGGGGGAGAGGATGTCCTACCATTTTCATATCTAAAGGGGATAAACTTCTAAATGATCTTGGAGACATGTCAATCTTAAGGAATACTACCTTCTATATGTTCTACCTATCTTGGTACTTTTGAGTTCTATTTCTTTTAATTGGTAGAGTACTCTTGTGTTTCCTAACATTGTTTTCTCAAGTGTATCTCTACTACTAGAATGCTCAAGAACTCAAGGTAAGTATATGCATCATATCTTTGATCAAGATGATCTCTTTCTTCTTGGACATATTGTTTGCAAGAGTGAAGTCTTGAACAAGTATACACCTCATTCATATCCATTTGATGCATATTGCGAAGATACACATGACTTATCATGTCCTTCCTACCATGCGTGTGTCCATGCATTCCAAAGCAACTAACCTTTAAAGGAATTGCACACATTTAGGGGGAGCAAGTATAAGTCATGTGTCTCTCAAAGTCTTCATTATATGCATGCATATCTTTATTTGAAGATTTGATTGTATGTTGTCATCAATTACCAAAAAGGGGGAGACTGAAAGCATAATACACTGCCTTGGTGGTTTTGATAATTCATGACAACATACATTGTCTCTTGGACTAATATTTTCATTTAGTGTTTTTAGATAAAGTCCATAGAGAGAGATGGGTTGGTAAAAAGGAGTGTGGAGAGTATCCCCATGAAGAAGAAGGAGAAGAAATAACATTGGCAAAGCTTCAAGCAAGAGGACTCTAATTTTACCTTTGTGAGAAATCACTTTGAGTCCATAGGAAAGCCAATACTATCAAAAGGGGGTAAGGTACTGTTGGTGAACCTAACGCTCATACGTGCACAATGATAGTCACAACATACACCCACAAGCTGTTCCGCAAAAGTTTGTCCAAAGCCAAATTCACAAAATCGATGCAACCAACACTTTCCACTCGGTGCCACCAATTCTTAGTCTGAGATAGACTCTGTCAAACCCTAGCCATTTTCTGCAACCGATTCTACTTTGGTGCCACCAAGTTTGTGTTTCCAACTTTATGTTAAGAAAATTCACAAAATCGGTCCCATCGAGTTTGGTGAATCGGCGTCACCGAGTTTGGCAATCTGACCATTGGTCACCTTATCGGTGCAACCGAGTTTTATGTATCGGTCTCACTGAGATTCAAAAGTTGCTACCTTTCAGGCAACACGGTACCACCAAGATTAACACATCGGTGTCACCGAGTCTGACTTTTTAGGTGTAACGGTTCGATTTTTGGAGATGCCTATATATACCTCTCCACCACCACTCACTCACAAGAGAAGCACTCATAACAGTTCCCCACTCACACCTACTGATTTTCTGAGAGAGATACACCTACTCATGTGTTCAGATCATGCCATTCCATTCCAACCATATGAATCTTGATCTCTAGCCTCTCAAGTTGCTTTCCACCCAATCAATCTCTTTCACCAAGCCAAATCTCTGAGAGAGTGATTATGTGTTGAGGAGTCTATCATCTTGAAGCACAAGAGCAAGGAGTTCATCAACATTATCGATCCTATTACCTTTTGGAGGGTGGTGCCTCCTAGATTGGTTAGGTGTCGCTTGGGAGCCTCCTACTTCGTGTTGTGGATTGAACCAAGAAGTTTGTAAGGGCAAGGAGATCGCCTACTTTGTGATATACCCATAGTGAGGCTAGTCCTTCGTGGACGGAAGCCGTTATGGAATAGTCAAGGTTGCTATTTCATGGACCCTTATGGGTGGAGCCTTCCGTGGACTCTCGCGACTGTTACCCTCCGTGGGTTGAAGAATCCATAAACGCGGACGTACAATAGCACCACCTATCAGAACCATGGGAAATATCTTCGTGTCCTTCATGCATTTTATCTCCGTGTCTCAACTCCTTACTTCCATCTGCAATGTCTTTACTTTTCGCTGCTATACTTGATGACTTGCATGTGTAGAGTGTGCTAGACTTGCTATATATGCTAAAATCTTCCAACACTTAACTTTGCACCTTGGGTAGATTTTAAATTCCTGCTAGTAGTATATTCACCCCCTCTAGACATACTCTTCTAATGATCCCACAGGAAAAGAAAACCGGTAATCGGAACTAGGGAGGCCAGAGTGGAACAAAACACCAAGCAAAAGGCCAAGCCTTCCACCCTTTACCAACTTTGTAGATGCATTAAATTAAGTACCAAGAATAATATGTGATATCCCAAGATATCCATCTTATCACATGGAAAAAGAATGATTTGCTAGGATGTTACCTAGTGTATAGCAACTAGCCACACTATAAGAGGGGTTGAGCAAGTGGTAACTTAACAAAACAATGATTTGCTAGGATGTGGAGGTTAGAGGACTATCATGGAATTTGGGAGGCTTGTCAAACAAGTGGTAGATAGCGAGACATAGCGATAGAATCGAGATAACTAGCATATCAATGATAGTAGTGGCGTCTAGGGTAATGATAATCTTGCCTGTAATCCCATTTTGAAGAAGAGCGAATCCATGAACTATATGAATGAGCGTAGTTGAACAAATCCTCACTCTCTGAAACCTTTTGGAACTTGTTAGAATCGGGGCTCCGGGGATCCAAGAGAGGTTTGAACTCTGGGGTGCGTCGGCATTCCAACTTTGCTCTCTCTCTCTCTCTAACCTACGGTCATGCTCCGGTGTGCTTGAGCTTGGTGGGGAAGAACAATGGACACCATGATCTACCCAGGTTCGGCCCACCTTGCTGTGTAAAACACTACTCTTGCTTGTCTGAATTGCTTAGTGGAAGAATTGGAGAATACAATGCCCTTGGGTCCCGATGCCACCTACTCCTTCTTTTATTGGACTTGGTCTTTTTGCACCAGAAAACACCAGGTAGGAAGGGTTGCAACAATGGCTAGTTTGATGGGGGACAGGCCTGCGGCTTATCCTGGTGAAAGTAGTCTTCCCCTACAAAAAGCTTCCTGCCATGACACACTGGTGGGATCGTGGATGACTTCCGTCCTATCGAGCCCCTAGCCTCGGCTGCCTAGCACTAGACTGGAAACCTTTGTGAGTTGCTTTGGGAAATGGTGGGGTGGCCACGCTCCCTTAGCACCAAAGAGGAATGTCCCCCTACTGTAGCCCCCTGCTGCAGTTTTGGATGGCGATGGGACGTGTGGGCACCACCATCCAAACGGGACAGGCTTCGTGACCCCATGAGCCTCCTTTGGCTTGTGCACCCCGCGAGGCCCACCGGGCGCCCCCAAGAACCGCCCTCTTGCGGGTGGCTCCGTAGGCTGGCAGGGGGTGTGCCTCCAACCCTTACCTCATGACGCAGGGGGGCCATGAGGGCCCTCTTAGTGGCGTCCTCCAGGCGGGTTCTACCAGGTACATGTAAATGCATCTAGTGCCCCTTAGTTATTTTGGTGTATTAAAGACTTATAGTTAATATACTTATGTGTTTGAAAGTGTACACAGGCTCTATCTGTCGCTGAGGAGTTTGATATATTCAGAGATTATTGACACCTAAAAATGAATGTCTTCAACTGAAGACTTTGGTCAAGACTTTGTTAAATACTTTGGTATTCCCTGAAGACATGGAAAAATGAAGAAGTTGGTGTGATCTTGAAGATATGAACGAGGACTATGAAGCATGAAGACTTTTGTTTTCATAGTTGCATTTCCTTTCCTCGAGTCATAGGAAACACCGTACTGTTAAAGGGGGCTGAGGTAATACTAGTGAAAATTTCCAACTGATGTGCAACTCAAAAGCCTCAACATATCCAATCCTTCGAGTGAAGCCTTTGGGAATCTCTTAAGGTTTAGTCAAGCTCTTAAGTGACAGAGACGATGTTCTTCTGGTCTCCATGGAAATTGGTCTGATTGAGGAGTTAGGATTTCGCCAGTGCGAATTGCCTACAAGTGAGGAATATGATAAGCCCTAAGGTATTTGACAGTTCATATTCCAAACATATCTGTGCTTAGTGCGAGTTGTCCCCAATCATCTTATCCACATAACGGTCATATCACTTGGGGGCATTTATGTCTTATCATGTATGGTTTCACCCCAGCTATAAATAGCCACCCCCACACAACCACTAGTTGGTTGTCTGCTCCGAGAGAGAACTGACACTTGTCATTTGTGAGCAATCCATCCTCCGAGGACTTTGAGAGAAAATCATCAGTGAGAAAAAACCCCAAAACCAAACCACCAAACCCAAACTGATTAAGCATCACTAAAGAGATTTTTCCTATGTGGATCTAACACTTGTTACCTTTGAAGATTGTGTATCTTCCAGACGGTTAGGCGTCATGGTCTAGTGCATCCTGCAGTCAATTGGGGATCACTGAGTGACCTTGCTCTAGAGCAACCAACAGTCAATTGTGGACCTTGGTCGGTTCATCGCATGTTTATGGCGCGTAAGGGCCTTGCACGATTGCATGTATCCTCGGGCGATCGCGGGTGCCCGTATTCGGTCGCCACGTCAGGAAGCTTTTCCGCCAGGCGGGCGCAGCTCAGTCGCGACCCGAGGCCCTGTGGGGCAGGGAAAGATGGGAGACCGAAATCACCTTTAACTCCAGGGACCATCCCAGGATTACGACCACTGCTGGTGCACTCCCCATTCTGTGCACGCCCACCATCACAAACATTGTGGTCACCAAGACCATCATCGACGGTGCCACGGGGCTCAATGTCCTCTCTGTCGAGGCATTTGAGATGCTTCAGGTGCCCTATGATCAACTCATGTCGACCAAGTCCTTCACAGGGGGTGGCCAGAGGCTCCACTACCCCTTTGAGGCAGGTACGCCTCCCCGTCACTTTCAGCACTCGCGACAATTACCTCACCGAGCTAATCGACTTTGACGTGGCCCACATAGGCCTCCCGTACAACGCCATCCTAGGGTATTCAGCCCTCACCAAGTTCATGGCGGCAACACTCCCGGGTTACAACATCTTCAAGATGCCTGGGAGAAGCGGTATCCTCATTGTAGCCGGAGACACCAAGGACACGGTTCGAGCCCTCAAGCTTGCCTACAAGGCCGTAGCAACCTCACGCCCCGACGCCAAGGGCGCCACGCAGTCTCTGGAGGCTGCACCCACAAAAAAGAAACAACTGTTCTTTCAGGACCGGTTTGAGACGAAGCAGGTTCCTATTGACGAAGGGAGCCTGATCTCACCTTCACATTGGCGTCGGCCTTGCCGCGGAGAAGGAGAATGCACTGGTCGACTTCCTCCATGCAAACAAGGACGTGTTTGCACGCGAAGCGTCTGATCTGGTGGGCGTCCCGAGGGAGGTGGTCGAACACAACTTGATGGTGTGACCCAATGCGTGCCAGGTGAAGCAAAAGGCAAGGTGGGAAGCACAAGAGAAGCAGGTGATCATCGTCCAAGAGGTCCATTGAAGGAAGCCGGAGTCATCCGGGAAGCGCGACACCCAATGTGGCTGGTTGACCCAATGATTATCCCCAAAAAGTGTGGGAAGGAGCACATGTGCGTCGACTTCATGGGTCTCAACAAGGCTTGTCCTCCGGACCCGTTCTCGCTCCCTCGCATCGACCAGATCGTGGACTACACTGCCGAGTGTGATTTTCCATGCTTGTTGGATGCTTTCTCAGGTTACAACCAAATCAAGATGGGAAGGGAGGATGTCGAAAAGACAGCCTTCCTCTCCCTGTGCGACGTGTATTGCTAAACCTGCATGCCCTTCGGTCTGTGGAATGTTGGGCACGACCTTCCAGCGGTTGATGCACTTCACCCTGGGCCAGCAGTTTGGGAGAAATGTAGAGGCATACAGTGACAACATTATGGTCAAGTTGCAAGAGGCGAGGGCCCTGATCGAGGACTTGTAAGACAAATTCGCCAGCCTGCGTTCGTTTTCGGGGTCCCATCCGGCAAGCTCCTTGGCTTGGTGTCGCACTGGAAGATCGAGGCGAACCCAAAGAAGATCAAGGCAATTGAAAAGATACACCCGCCTGAGACCCTCTAGGAAATGCAGAAACTGGCGGGTTGCGCGACCTCTTTGGGACGCTTCATCTCCAAGCTTGGCAAGCACTCCCTCCCCTTCTTCAAGCTTATGAAGAGGAAGGGCCCCTTCGAGTGGACTCCTAAAGCAGAGGCTGCTTTCGAGAACCTCAAGCGGTACCTCATGATCCCACCTATTATGGTGGCGCCTCGTACTCGTGATCCCTTAGTGCTCAACTTGGCAGCCACCCCCACTCAGCTAGCGCGGCTCTCATAGCGGTCCGGGAGGAGCGCACCAGTGCAGGCGCGGAGCAAGATGGCCCACAAGGGGCTGCACACTGTTTGACACCTCCGGATGGTGCTCCTGAGGCCCTCGCCACATGATCAAACCATGGGGCAGTAGAGTCCCTCGCAATCCCTGCGAAGCAAGGCGGCGCCCACATCACGAACCTCGTCGAGCATCAAGTGTACTTTGTCAACATCGTGTTGTGGGATGTGTGCTATCCTATGTAGCTAAAGCTCCTACTCGCACTCCTCGTCTCCTCAAGGAAGTTGCGCCATTACTTCCAGGGCCACCCCATCAAGGTCGTCTCTGCACACCCTTTTATAGAAAGTATTATGTAGCCCCAATGCTCCCGGAATGGTTGCAGAATGGAAAATCGAGTTGTAGGCCCTCCAGCTAGAATTCAGCACAACCAGTGTTATCAAGGGTGCGGCCCTCGCTGACTTTGTGGTGGAGTGGACGGACGCTCCTGACAAGAGTCTGGATGAGGGCCAGTTGCTCGCGCCTAGCAATGAGGCGCCTAATAGCTGGGTCATGCACTTCGACGGTGCCTTTGCACGGCAGGGCGCGGGGGCTGGAGTTGTACTCACCTTACCGACCAAGGACAAGCTTTACTACACCATGCAACTTTGCTTCTAGCATGGTGAGAAGGTCTCCAACGACATCGTGGAGTATGAGGGCTTGATCTCTGGCCTCATGGCCGCTGCCCCCTGGGGGTGAAGCACCTCACCATCAAGGGCGACTCCTAGCTCCTCGTCAACTTCTCCAACAAGGAGTACAAGACGAAGGATGAGCACAACGAGGCATACTTGGAAGAGGGACGTAAATTCAAAAGCACTCCTAGGCTTGGAATTGCAGCACGTCTGTAGGATTCAAAGTAGTGCTAGAGGGGGGTGATTAGACCACTTGACCAATTAAAACTCTACTTTTTCCCAATTTTAAGCCTTGGCAGATTTTAGAATTCATAGCAAGTCAAGTACACCCTACACATCCATGTCTATGAGTATTACAGCGGAAAGTAAAGACAAGCATGTAAGTAGGGGAAGGGTAGGAAGATCAAACGCCATTTGAAAACACGATGATTTTTCCCGTGCTTTTGTAGGTGGTGCTATCGTACGTCCACGTTTATGGAATGTTCAACCCATGGAGGGTAACGGTCGTGAGAGTCCATGGAGGGCTCTACCCACGGAGGGTTCCATGAAGAAGCAACCTTGACTATTCCATAATGGCTTCAATCCATGAAGGACTAGCCTCACTATGGGTAGATCTTCATGAAGTAGGCAATCTCCTTGCCCTTACAAACTTCTTGGTTCACTCCACAACACGAAGTAGGAGGTTCCCAAGCGACACCTAACCAATCTAGGAGGCACCACCCTCCAAAAGGTAATAGCCTCGATAATGTTTATGAAATCCTTGCTCTAGTGCTTCAAGATTGTAGACTCCTCAACACACAATCAATCTCTCATAGATTTGGCTTGGTAGAAGAGATTGATTCAGTGGAAAGCAACTTGGGGAGGCTAGAGATCAAGATTCATATGGTAGGAATGGAATGGCATGATGTCAACACATGAGTAGGTGGCTCTCTCTCAGAAAATCAGTAGGCATGAGTGGGGAACTATTCTGAGTGCTTCCCTTTCGAGTGAGTGGTGGTGGACGGGTATATATAGGAATCTCCAAAAATCCAACCGTTACACCTAATAAGTCAGACTCGGTGACACCGATGTGTTAATCTTAGTGGTACCGAGTTGCCTCAAAGGTAGCAACTTTTGAATCTCGTTCAGACCGATAGATAAAAGTCGGTTGCACCGATCAGGTGACCAACGGTCAGATTGCCAGACTCGGTGACGCCAATTAAACAAACTCGGGCGGACCGATTTTGTGAATTTGCATAATAGGAAGTTGGCAAACCAAATTCGGTGGCACCGAAATAGAATCGGTTGCACTGAAGGGCTAGGGTTTGGCTGAGTCTGTGTGAGGCTGAGAATCAGTGGCACAGAGTGGAAAGTGTTGGTGGCACTGATTTTAGATCTTGGCTTTGGACAGACTTTTGTGGAAAAGCTTGTGGGTGTCTGAGGTGACTATCACTTGTCCACATATGAGCATTTTGTTCAATAACAGTACCTTACCCCCATTTTAATAGTATGGGCTTTCCTATGGACTCAAGGTGATTTCTCAGAAAGGTAAAATGTAGAGTCCTCTTCCTTGAAGCTTTACCAATCTAGGTCCTTGCATCTTGGGGTATTCCACCATCCTTTTTCCAACCCATCATTAAACTTTTCCTGAAACGTGCTTAGTGGAAACATTAGTTCAATGATATATATGTTGTTATGAATTAGCAAAACCACCAACGGAGCAAATCTGCTTTCAATCTCCCCCTTTTTGGTAATTGATGACAACATATGGATCAAAGCTTCGACATATGATATGATCAATGAATATAATCTTCGCTTTGAGCAGTACGTGATAAGCAAGAGCTCCCCCTAAATTTGTGCATTATTTTTAAATTTGCGTTTGAATGCAAATGCACAATCAATTAGGTACATGGGGCACTTCTTCCATGTCACATACATCTTGGTGGTGTGTGATGGTAATGAGAGTTAACAACATAGCACCACACATCAAGCAAAGTGAATGATCATCTCGTAACCATCAAAAGTATAGTAGCAAAACACATTAAAGCATATGATGAAACACAACCAAAAGTATATCACATGCAAACCAAAATACCAAATGTTTTGAAAACAAGACGCTCTCTCGCTCGGAGCCTATAGATCTATATACAACTTCTCCCCCTTTGGCAATAAGTTGCCAAAAAGTTCAAAGAGATATAGCGAATTGTCCTTCTGCGGTTGATCTGCTCCACTGGTCGATGTCGGAGTAGAGCTAACTGCATCGGCGAAGACCTCTGCTGATGTCCTGGATGGAGTTGGAGTAGCAACAGGAGGCACTGAAGGAGCTGATGGAGCTCAACTCAATATAACTGGCGCAAAAGATGAAGGTCTTGTCTCCGAAGCTAACACTGTAGGTGTCCTGGCCTGTGTCTTGAATTGGCCAGTCGTCCTGACAGGTGCACTATCCTCATCATCATCAGAAGAATCATAATCTGAAGAGGTGCGACGGATAGGAGCTTCATCTACTTCCTTCCTGAGCTCGGTGATGGTCTTGGTCAGCCCATCCACCTTGTCATTTAGAGTTTTCACTCTATCCTCAAATATGATCACAAGGATCTCCTGAGTATCCAGAATGCTTTTGATGTGCTTCTTCATGTCCATGAAAGTAGAGATCGAGAGATACATCTGCTCGTTCCTGGATCTGGGGACCCTGGCACTAGTGGCTCTAGCTGCCTCTACCTCTGCCTGGGCTTGAGCTACAGCTGATGTGGAATGGTCTGGGTCCATCACCACAACATTGTCCTAAAGATCTGGCTGTAGGGGCAAGTGGTGTCAATCCAGAGCAAATATGTGCTTCTCAGGTTTAGAGTTCCTGAGCATCTGAATGTATGGTGCATAGCGGCATGAGCACTTCTGATAAGCAGTAACCCTCTTCACAGTTTCTACAATCAAGTCCATCACTCGAATCCTAGTATGATTATCAAGATGGATCAGCATGTTGATGGAGTGTTCTCAGATAATCTTCTCATCTCTAGACTTGGGCATCAGTGTATGCCTCGAAATGGTGTTCATGGTATGGAGGCCAGCCTAGAGCAAGTAAATGGATCCTAACTTGTGTGATTGCAAGTTAGCAGCAGGGATAACATTGTACATATCCTTCATAGCATTATGGCTCTCCTTGGATTCAGAGTAGACATTCAAGTCACCATCTTGCACTTCTGGGACCCCTAAGATGGTATCCCATTCATCAACTAAAGACTCGTATCTTGCTCCTTCAATCATCCACACTATCCCGCCATCTCCATAGAAGTGAGCAGTGGAGTAGAATTGCATTATTCTCTCATCATTCCAAGCAGTATTTTCTTTGCCAACACACTTATCTAGGCAATGTAGTGAAAGTTCTCTTGAACACATGGGAAGTAGTTCTCATTAGCATTGATGTACTTCTAGTCAACGTATCTCATATCACTGACAGCTGGACTTTTGTCAAGCAAAATTGTCTCGTAGAAATGTTGTTGTTACTTGGTGTAGAACCTATAGTCCACAACAGTTTTTCTCCTTTGGGAGGATCAATAGCTCTCCATGACCTCAAACCAGAATCCTTCCTCTTCTTCATATCCTCAGCAATTGGATGGCTAGCATTGTGTTCAGGAAGGTGAGGTATAAACTTTGTCAAAGTTGTCATAGCATCATTATCATCAGCTTCTTTGAAAGTAGATTATTTGTTCTTCTCAGTAGTTGGAATATCTCTAGTAGTCCCCTTGGACTTCCCTACAACAACCTTCTTAGGTACAGCCTTGGTGCTATTTGTGGGACCTAGCTTTGGCATTGCATCTTCCAACAGCTTCTTCTATTTCTTCTTGGGAGGGGCCTTGACAACATGCTCTTCCTCCTCCTTCTCCTCCGCAGCAGCACCAATAGCATCCTATGGATCCTCATGCATTGAGGTAGGCTTGCATGTCACACGAATGATCCTCTTCTCAGCCTTCTTCTCACCTGCCTTCTTAGGCAAATATTTCCTTGGGGGCTCAATAGTCATGGTAGCCCTAGCACTCTCAGGTGCTCTCACAGTCTCTTAGGTGCATAAGTTTTGCTGACCACCCTCCTGGATGAGGTGGCCTCATTGGCTGACTTCTTCTCTTGCTTATTAGGAAGTACCTCCTCTGGCACAAAATCGGAATCATGTTCATCAGAATTCAGTCTCTTCCTGGTCCTTGTAGCAGCTTTCGGCAGCCCATGATAGCTATGTGTGTGTCGATCTGAGAAAGAACTAGACTCAGGGCTAGTGCCTAGACTTATGTCAACATTCTACTCCTGCAAGTTCTGGCTATCCTCTGATCCTGACATCATTGACCCTTTGAATAGAGTTGAGAAGAGTGGACTAGGATAAGTCATTACAAAATGCAATGTTTTTGAAGGTTTGAACAAACGATTTCTCAATTTTTGCATTCTACCAAATGTTTGTCGGTGCAGCTGAGACAAATTTTTTGGTCACACCGAGACTTACAACCTGCTTTCCAGGAACATGGCACCATTCTTGGTTACACCAAAAATAGGTACTCA
The DNA here is from genome assembly GCA_022496015.1 of Hordeum marinum. Taxonomy (NCBI): domain Eukaryota; kingdom Viridiplantae; phylum Streptophyta; class Magnoliopsida; order Poales; family Poaceae; genus Hordeum; species Hordeum marinum. The sequence goes on along the minus strand of CM039675.1, from coordinate 178,851,009 downwards.
GTTCCACCGAGGTTTTCTCAGTGTGCTAGAAAACTAAATCGGTGATACCGACTATTTTTCATCGGTTCTACCAAGATACATGAGGTGGACGGCAAAACCTAAAAAATCCATCATTCACTATACTATTGAGTTTTCTTGTGGATAGATAGATGTGCAATCGATGGCTTATAGAGAAATATAACTTCATTGGGCAATAATCGGACGGGAGCGCAAGAAGAATCTGATACATACACTAGCGTGGTGACGGTTCCGCTACAGCGAGGACGATGGCAAAGATGCCCGTTGGCGGTGAAGATCCCTGCGACGGAGGAGTGCAGGGAGACAAGGGTGACGACCAGGGGTCCTTTTCGATAGCTTAGGGTTCTGGGGAACGACAGTTTCAGATTGAATTTCAAAGCGCCAGGGTCCATAGCTTATATACCCTCCACTGTCGGTGATACCGATTCTACATTTTCGGTGTCACAGAGTCTCTCAACTGTCAGCTCACAGAGAAACTCGGTGTAACCGAGAATATGGAATTGGCAGTATGGCAATTGAAAAATCAGATCAACCGTAGGCATTCGGTGAGACCGAGTTTTGGAGTTGGTTCCATCGAGATGCAATTGGGCGGTTTAATGGTTAGTCCTTTGTCGATATGGAACTCTGAGTGCTCCTCACACAAAGATATCGAAAAGTACTTGTTCAAATTTTGTGATGCATCATGAATAGAATATGAGATGAGAAAGCATAGATACCTAGAAGAGTGGTCCTAGGCATTCTTGCATATCCAATTGGAAAATGAAAGATCAAAAGCCAAATAGTAACAATTGGATATCCTCAAATGAGTAAATAAATGTGCACCAACATGCTCACACAATAAGATGCAGGGCCGTTGAGGTGCCTGTGCAAGCTGTGCGCTCGCACAGAGGCCCCAAAATCCTAGGGCCCCCAAGTAGGGTCCATATGTACATGTATACTCTAAAAAAAATCAGTTTTATCCCAAACGAATATACAGTTTGCCTGAAGCTGCTTGAACGCTGAAAACTAGTTCAGCCTTGGGCCTGGTGGCCTGGTCCACTTGAGGCTTTGGTTTTGCCCAGCGTACTAGTATGGATCGATCTAGGCATCTAGTGTTGGTAAAGAAAAATCTGGATCGATCTAGCAACCATATATACGAAAGGAAAGCCTCGGACATTCAGTAACTTGTGCTTCCTATTCTCTTCAGGCTGAATCGGCAGCGATAGATGCTTGACAGGTTGACTGGTTGATGCACAGCGAGGCGATGAGCAAAAGCAGTCGTCGGCCGCCGCCGCGCCGGCGGCCGACCGTCACTGCCGTCGTGCCGCCCAACAGGAAGAGACGCGATGTGGTGGCCTCCCTACGCTCTTATCCTTTCTCTAATTTTGATACAAATTACAAAGTTGTGTCACTAATTTGTTTTGGAATGATCTTTTGTCTAGCCATCGAAGTTTAGAAGGTGTCACAGAATCAAGAATTTCTGTAGTAGCTCGTCCTATCGTCCAAGTCAAAAATCAAGGTTCTATCTAATTCAAGGTTTTTTGAACTACTGATACAAGTGTGAACCCTATATTTCATGTGAGCTCATCAGCTCAGATAAACTAAAAGAGTATATATTTCATTGAAACAGAAATAAGCATGCATTTTAGTTCTGGAAGAAAGTATGATTCGGACGCCTTCAATCATAAGAAGAAACAAAACTTATAAGAAGATGCTCAAATTCAATGGGGTGCTCTAGATAAATTTGTTGTGAAAAGACCCCAAAAAAATTCTGAAAATCAAACTCCACATGCTAATATTGATGATGGTCAAGATGTTGATGCAATAGAGGTTGAGATTGTCGCTGCAGAAATTCATGAAGGTGATCATGGTCATGGCGATAATGTCGTGGAAAAGGTTGAGGCTACCGCTGCAGAAATTGATGAAGGTAATGATGTTAATATTTCCGATGAAAATCGTGACCCTAGTATTTCGGATGAGAGTAATAATTCTATTCAGCCTGATATATTTGACGCTAGAAATTTGGATGGGCTTGATCCTAAAAAGATTGATATATTGCCGCAAAAGGGTCCTAAAAGGGAAGATATTGAGTATAGTCCTTATACAGCAGCGACCTTATACATGTTCTCTAGAAGGTTTTCTGCATTAACGTTTCGTAGAATTCTCTCAAATGGAGAAAAGTTTGACAGAGAGTGGCCTGTATACAGCAGCGACCTTGATAAAGCATTTTGTTTTTGTAGCAAATTATTAAATAGGGGAAATGTGAGAGGACAACTAGCAAATGAGGGTTTAAGTGACTGGATTCATCTTGGGGCTAGACTTAAAGAGCATGAATGAGGTAGAGAGCATAACACAAATATGACCGCATGGTATGACTTCCATCTTAGGATGTAGAACAATCAAACAATTGATAAAGTTGCTCAGTGAGAACTTGAAAAGGAAAATGAGCATTGGAGAAAAGTTATGCTCAGGATTCTTTTGATTGTAAAATTTCTTGCAGAACATAATATAGCATTTCGTGGCAGTAATAGCAAGTTGTACCAAGAGAGCTATGGGAATTTCCTAGGACTGATTGAAATGTTGGCTGAATTTGACCCAGTTATTAAAGAGCATGTTAACCGCATCACCAATGATAAGATTCGTGATCACTACCTTGGCCCTTCTATCCAAAATGAGTTAATAAATATGCTTGCTACTGCCATAGGGTCTAGAATATTTGAAAAGGTAAAGGAAGCAAAATATTTCTCAGTTATTCTTGATTGTAGTCCGGATGCAAGCCACCAAGAACAGATGTCTTTGGTAATTAGGTATGTTGATACATCTTCTGCTTCTATTTGCGTTGAAGAATCTTTCTTAGGCTTTTTGGAGGTGAATGATACCAACGGGCAAGGTCTGTTCAATGTTCTAGAAGAGGAGTTGGATAATCTTAGCCTTGATGTGGACAATGAGAGGGGACAGGGTTAGGATAATGGGTCAAATATGAAAGGAAACAATAAGGGGGTACAAAAGAAATTTCTAGAAAAAAAATCCAAGGGCAATTTATTCAGCTTCACTACTGGAAACAGAAAATTTGCCATCTGCCAGTTCTTTGCTGTCAGCTAGCGGACGGCAAAGAAGCTCTTTGCCCTCCGTTTACAGAAAACAGACAACGAAGAACTAGCTGACGGCAAAGAACTCTTTGCCATTAGCCGTTTCTTTGCTGTCTGCTGGCAGACGACAAAGAGGAAGGGTGGCTCACTAACGGGTATCAGCTAACAGACACTTTCTTTGTCGTCTGCTACCAGACCATACGACAAAGAAGTAACGTACGATCCCCCCGGGCCCACCCCACTAGCTAGTCTCTTTGCCGTCTGCTAGGAGACGACAAAGAGATTGAACCTACCTAACCCCCCGCGCTACCCCCCGGAGCCCCGCCGCCGCCGGCCAGCCCTGCCCCGTCGCCCCACCCCTCTCTCTCCCCTTACCTCACCCGCGCGTGCCGCCTCGTGCCCGAGCCGCCTCCCTCACACCACCCCCCGGAGCCCCCGCCGCCACCAGCCAGCCCTGCCCACCGGAGCCCGCCCGGTCACCGCCGGCCCGCCCGCGCCGCCCCGACCGCCCCTCCTAGAGGACGCAGGCCGCGGTGGCCGCGCTGCCCCACCCCACCGCCGGAGCTATGCCGCGCCGCCTCGCCCCATGGTCGGAGCCACGCCGTGCCACCCCACCCCGCCATCGGGGCCCCATCCCGCCGCCCCGCCCCGCCGCCGGAGCCGCACCATTGCCTAAACCCTAAGGTGAGTTATTCTGTTTTTTTTTGTTTTTTTGTTTTTTTACATTTAGTTTAAGTTTATTTAGATTGTCAGGGGTGAGGGATCGAGGGGAAAATGAGTCGAGGGTTGACCCCGGCACGACACCCCTGACACCCCGACCCCCGACATGACACCCCGACACCCCGACACGGCACCCCCGACCCCGACACAGCACCCCTACCCTGACACGACACCCCCAACACCCGACCCCGACATGACACCCCCGACCCCGACACGACACCTCGACCCCCGACACGACACCCCGACACCCCGACACGGCACTCCCGACCCCGACACAGCACCCCTACCCCGACACGACACCCCCGACATCCCGACCCCGACACGACACCCCCGACAACGCCGACACCCCCGACACCCCAACACCCCTAGATTTAGTTTGGTTTAGTTAAGGTCTTTTTTCTGTTTTTTAAGAATAAACAAGAAAGATGAAAAAAGAAGTAAAAGAATAAGGCGAAGAAGAAGAAGAAGAAGAAGAGGAAGAAGAAGAAGAAGATGAAAAATAAAGAACAATAAGTAGTAGAAGAAGAAGATGATGAAAAAAAGAAGTAGAAGTAGAAGATGAAAAAAAGAAGTGGGAAAAGTAGAAAAAGAGGGTGGCCAATGGTAGAGGGTCGCCGAGGGAAAAGAGGATCGCCGAGTGGTCGAGGGGTTGAGGATTGATGGGAAAAGGAGTCAATGGTCGAGCCCTACACGACACTACCGACATCCTGACCCCAACATGACATGCCGACACCCCGAACCTTTGTCGTCTGCTGGCAAACGGCAAAGACCTAAGCATCTTTGTCATCCGCCAGTAGATGGCAAAACACCCTTTATCGTATCTTATTCGGCCAGACGGTTGGCCGTCTGCTGGCAGACGGCAAAGCCTTTGCCATGCATGCCTTTGTCGTCCGCTATGGCGGACGACAAAGTTGCTGATTCCTGCAGTGCTTGTGGCTGTCATAGTCTAAATCTTGCACTATGTGATATGGCAAAGTCTTGTCGTAAAGCAACAGACTTTTTTGGAGTTATACAATGCATATATATGATATTTGCTAATTCTACTAAATGATGGAAAACTCTCAAAGATAATTTAAAGAAGTTGACTGTCAAGTCATTATCATCTATTCGTTGGGAGAGTCATGTTGAGAGTGTTAAGGCTATACGTATTCAAATGCCAGAAATAAGGGAGGCTTTACTACAAGTAGTGAAGCTCAATCATTGGCAGAAAATAAACTTGGTTGTTTTGAATTTCTAGTGTCGATAATTATCTGGTATGATATATTGTCTGCTATTAATTTGATCAGCAAGCAGCTACAATCAAAGGACATGCTCGTTGATATTGCAATTGAGTCTATATAGGGCCTGCTTTCCTTTTTTAGTAAGTATAGAGAAAATGGCATTTCAAAAGCCTTGGAAGCTGCAAAAGAAATTGCACTTGAGATGGATATTCATCCAGAGTTCCGCACCAAGCGTAAAATCAAAAGAAAAAGACAATTTGATGAGGGCGCAGATGTTGGATCTATTGCTTCACAATCTGCAGAGGAGTCATTTAGGGTCAATTATTTTCTGCAAGTGGTTGATCGAGCTATAGTTTCACATACCAAGAGGTTTGAGCAATACCAGGGGTATGAAAAAACTTTTGGTTTCTTATTTACTTTAGATACGCTGAGATCTTTGGATGATAATAGTTTGCTTGCTGCTTGTATTAATCTTGAGGATGCACTTAAGAGTGAAGAACACAAAGACATTGATGGAACTGAATTATTTTACGAGTTAATGTTCATCCAGGATTTAGTTAAGAAATCTATTGTCCCTGTTGATATTCTTGAGATTTTGATGAAGCGTCCCTTCTATCCTAATGCTATTATTACATACAGGATTTTGTTCACCATTCCTATAAATGTTGCAAAGAAGCTTCTCTAAACTCAAGTTGTTGATATCCTACTTGCATTCTAGTATGACACAAGAAAGGCTCACTGGTTTGGCGATGATAGCACATGAAAATGATGTCCTCGAGAAGATTAACTATGAAGATCTAATTGAAGATTTCATTTCAAGGAACACAAGAAGGATGACACTTTTCAATAGAGCATAGAGCATGAGGTTAGTTTATTGGTTTTAGTACTTTGCATTGATACTTGAGAATTTTCTAAGCATTGTATGAAAGAACATAAATTTCAATTACATAATTATGTGATTATGCCAACTTTGTTGTACATTTTTTAAATTTTAGGGCCCCATTTTGCTCTTCGCACCGGGGCCTCGAATTCCTGAAGATGGCCCTGATAAGATGTCAAATAAAAACATGACAAACATGCACAAACATACTAGAATCTAACAAGCACTTTGGCGATGACAGAGTCATCTATATATGAGTATATTGACTTACGAGCCAAGTAAGAATACTTGATCATAGGACATACTCATTGTTTAATCACAAGTGGGGTTACCACTTTTACATAAAGCATTTAATATCATCACATACTATGAGATGCTTTGACTCTAGTCTTAGAGTAAAGCTCCCCCTTGATGTGACATCCCCTCATAGGAGGGATAAACTAACCTTGGGTTTTGTCGATGAAGACTTCATGTAGGTGAACTAGTGGTGGATGCTCAAAGTTGATGAAGATCGCCAAGAGTTGGGAGCATCATTGTTGTTACATTAATCTTCTCACCTACATGGGCTAGTCGCAACAGACAAGAGATAAATACAAGGATATCTATGGAAATGGAATGCAAAGCATATATGATGATGTCCATTGATTTGCTTATTAGCTTGTCCCTTGCTTACCTTTGAGGGAATGTGTGACTCCTTGAACTATTGCATGATGTTGATGTTGATTGCAACTAGTTCTTGCCAATAATGAATATGAGTGGATTTCATTGGCGGAGTCACCCCTCAAGAACGTCTCTAGTTATTCTTCTTGGGGACCCACATCAAGTTGATGGGGATCCTTGCTATTGAAATAGCACTTGTACAAGTTGAGCTTGTAGTTGCCTTAAAAGCCCACTTCACCAAAGCTTGGGATTCATCTTCATATGAGTCAATCTCCTCTTGAAGCTTGTTCTTCCCCTTGAGCTTCGGGTCTTGTAGTAGAAGTTCATCTTGTGCATTTGTTCCCTTGGGGAGAGTATTTTCATACTTCTCCTTTTGAGGAACAAACTTGGGATTGGGGTATTGACCATCTTTCCATTCAACTCCATTAGCGTTGAAGTAGCCAACACCACGATTCTTCTGGTATCCACCGTGCATGCATACAATCTGTTATGTTATGCTCCAAATTCTAATATAAAGAGGAAGGCCAACTTTTGACGAGCGAGCGGAGCGAGGCCCGTCGCCGGTAGGCTTGGGCAGGGTTGACCTAGGACACCTCTGTTATATATACCTCTTGTAAGCCGCCATATGGGATATGTTGATCAGTTGTAAATCCCTGGCGTTTGTAACCTCTCCCGGTCATAGTGAAGTTTGGCTGGCTGGCGCCCATGGTTTTTTCCCCTTTATCTTGGAGGGGTTTTCCACGTTAAAATCTCGTGTCCCTTTGCTTGATTCCGTTCTTCATCGTATCGATTGCGTGTCGTATCTCTAACACAATCTCCTCAAATTGTTTGCACCCTTCAAGACTCTTGTAGATACCTTTCTCTATAATCCCTTTCAAAAGTTCATTTTCTTGCTCAAGTGTAACTTGGATAAGTGAAGACTTAGTGGGATCAATAGAGCTACTAGAAGCAATATCATTGCATTTATATTTTTTATTGCTACTAGTTGAAGAACCTTTCTTTCCTTTGTTACTATCTTGCTTAGTCTTAACTTGTGGCATGAACGTAGACAAGAGAAGTCAATTGTCTAGATAAGAGGAAGTCTTCTTTCGAAGATCATCAGTGTTAGCTTTAAGGAACTCATGCTCTTGCTCTAAATTGAGCTTCTCAAAGTGAAGCTTCACATGTGTCCTTACAAGCTCTCTATGATCTTTTAGAGTAGACTCATGAGCTAACTTATGAGTGAATAGTTCTTCAGTTAGTCATTCTCTTTCCAACTTATCATCATCACACGACTTATATAGACTAGAGTGATTACTAGCAAGTTCAGTTTGACTAACATCACTAGATTTGTCAAATAGCAAGTTATCTTGAATTAACAAGTCATCTTCATCACTATTGAAATCAAGATACTCAGGGTCTGATACCTTGGGGCCTTTAGCTATGAAGCAACATCCACACCCTTCATTTGGTGAATCAAATATGTCGTAGGAGTTGGTTCTCACTAGTGCAAGTCTGGCAACACCTTTATCTTGACTATAGTCGGAGTTGGAGTGGTAGCTTCTCTCGGAGTGATTGTCGGATTCGGAGCTGGAACCCGTTCACCAACATGAGCTTGATGTTTTCTTCTTGAGTAGCTCTTGGTGTGCTTTTCCTTTTCCGAGTCCCTACTTGTCCTTGAGGTACTTCGTTCATAACGATCATCCCTACTCCTTCTCTCTCTTCGAGGTGACTCGTTTCTTCAGCTTCGTCTTGTTGGTGACTCTTCTTTCCTTTCGTAAGGAGCCATGCACTCATTGGAGTAGTGTCTTGGCTTCCCACAATTATAGAAATTTCGGTCATGACTTGACGAACGCTTCTCTTCATATCTTGAGTGGGAGCTTCGTTCTTTGCTTCTATTCTTGTAGAACTTGTTCAATTTCTTAACCCTGAGGCTTATCTCTTCATTTGTGAGAAGGTTGTCACTTGAAGTTGCAGGAGCATCACTTATGGCTTAGTAAGCACCGGTAGATTTTGTGGTGAAGATCTTCCTTGTCCTTGAGTGTCATCTCATGAATGACAATCCTTCCAATCAGTTCCGTTGGCTTGAGATCTTTGTAGTTGGGCATCATTTGGATCAATGTGCATATGGTGTCATATCGATCATCCAAAGCTCGATGTATCTTCTTGATGATGAATTTGACGGTCATTTCTTCACATCCAACTTGGATTCTCTAGAAGATTCGGTACCTTCATGCATATCAACCAAAGTATCCCAAATCTCTTTAGCATTCTCAAGACAGGCTGATTTTGTTGAGTAGGCAGTTGAAGAGAATGTCACATGCTTGAGAATTGAGTTGCAACATCTTCAATTCATCTGTAGTCGCTTCGCGATCCGGTTCCCTTCCATCCGCAAAGAATTCACCATGCAATCCAACACAAACAACAGCCCAAACGGCGGGGTTATGACCAAGTAGGTGCATTTTCATTTTGTGCTTCCAACTAGCAAAATTAGTGCCATCAAAGTACAGACCTCTATGAGGATAATTTCCCTCACTAGACGCCATACTCTCCTAGGTTGTGAAACCAATGCAATGGAGACCAATGCTCAGATACCACTTGTAGGATCGGAAGTAGTGCTAGAGGGGGGTAATTAGACTACTTGACCAATTAAAAATCTAGTTTTTCCCAATTTTAAGTCTTGGCAGATTTTAGCATTCATAGCAAGTCAAGTACACCCTGCACATGCATGTCTACGAGTATTGCAGCGAAACGGAAAGACAAGCATGTAGGTAGAGGAAGGGCAGGAAGATCAAACACAATTTGAAGACACGATGATTTTTCCCATGGTTCCGATAGATGGTGCTATCATACATCCACGTTTAAGGAGTCTTCAATCCTTGGAGCGTAATAGTTGCGAGAGTACACGGAGGGTTTCATGAAGAAGCAACCTTGACTATTCCATAACAACTTCTATCCATGAAGGACTAGCCTCACTATGGGTAGATCTTCACGAAGTAGGCGATCTCCTTGCCCTTACAAACTTCTTGGTTCACTACACAACACGAACTAGGTGGCTCCCAAGCGACATCTAACCAATCTAGGAGGCACCACCCTCCAAAAGGTAATAGGCTCGATAATGTCGATGAACTCCTTGCTATTGTGCTTCAAGATGATAGACTCCTCAACACACAATCAATGTCTCACAGATTTGGCTTGGTAGAAGAGACTGATTGGGTAGAAAGCAACTTGGGGAGTCTGGAGATCAATATTCATATGGTAGGAATGGAATGGCATGGTCTCAACACTTGACTAGGTGGCTCTCTCAAAGAAAATCAATAGGTATGAGTGGGGAACTGTTCTGAGTGCTTCTCTTTCGCGAGAGGGGTGGTGGAGGGGTATATATAGGCATCTCCAAAAATCCAACCGTTACACCTAATAAGTCAGATTCGGTGACATCAATGTGTTAATCTTGATGGTACTAAGTTGCCTCAAAGGTAGCAACGTTTGAATCTCGGTGAGACCAATACATAAAACTTGGTTGCACCGATCAGGTGACTAACGGGCAGATTGCCAAACTCGGCGATGCTGATTCAATAAACTCGGTCGAAACGATTTTGTGAATTTGCGTAACAGGAAGTTGGCAAACCAAACTTGGTGGGAATGAAAAGGAATCGATTGCACTGAAGGGCTATAGTTTGGCTGAGTTTGTGTGAGGCTAAGGATCGGTTGCACCGAGTGGAAAGTGTTGGTTGCATCGATTTTAGATATTTGGTTTTGGACAGACTTTTGTCGAAGAGCTTGTGGGTATATGTGGTGACTATCAGTTGTGCACATATGAAAATTTTGTTCACTAATAGTACCTTGCCCCCTTTTAATAGTATTGGCTTTCCTATGGACTCAAGGTGATTTCTCACAAAAGTAAAATGTAGAATCCTCTTGCTCAAAGCTTTTCCAATCTATTTTCTTGCATCTTCGGGTATTCCACAATCCTTTTGCCAACCCATCGTTGAACTTTTCGTGAAACATGCTTAGTGGAAACATTAGTTCAATGATATATATGTTGTTATTAATTACCAAAACCACCAAGCGACCAAATGTGCTTTCAACATCCCCCGCGGCGCGAACAAGAAAGCAGACGACATCGCTAAAAGGGCATCGCGCCACGAGCCTCAGGAGCCTAGCATCTTCGAGGAGAGGCTCTTCAAGCCATCAGCGACGCCCCTGGCCAGAGGCCTGGCATTGTTCCAGGAAGATCTACCACCGGCCCCACCCGCACGCGCCCCGTCCTATGGTTCGGCCTTAGTATCCCGCCTGCTTCTGGCTCTAGAACCTCAGGTGAGCGACTGGACCGAGGAGCTCAGGGTGTACCTACACCGTGGCGCCTTACCAGAGAAGGAGGAGGACGCGGAACGCGTTGCTCGCCGGAACACTGCTTACTATTTGTAGGATGGCGAGCTATACCGTAGGCGCTCCAACAACGTATCGTCAAGGTGCATATCGGAGGAGCAGGCGCGCAGGCTGTTGGCTGACATCCACGGTGACGATTACAAGCACAACTCCTCGTCTCGCACCTCGTGGGGAATGTGTTCCACAGCGGATTCTACTGGCCCATGATGCTCCATGAAGCCATCGAGATGGTCGGATCCCATGAGGCCTACCAATTTCATGCGAAGCAGATTCATCAGCCCACGCAGGGTCTCCAGACCGTCTCACTCTCTGAGACTTTCGTGGTCTGGGGGCTGGACATACTGGCTCCTTTCCCTCGGGAGTCGGAGCTTAGCGCTACCTCTTCGTCATCGTCGACTAGTTCACCAAGTGGGTGGAGGTGGAGCCCATGTGCGCCATCCCCGTCGGCTCGGCCGTCAAGTTCATCAAGGGTCGCTGTAAGTGCATCTAGTGCCCCTTAGTGATTTTGGTGTATTGAAAACTTATAGGTTAAGAGACTGATGCGTTTGTAAGTGTGGATATGCTCTCTAAGTCGCTAAGGAGTTTGATATATTAGGAGATTATCGACCCCTAAAAATGGATGTCTTCAACTCAAGACTTTACGGAAGACGTTGGTATTCCCTGAAGACTTTGAAAATGAATTAGTTGGTGTAACCTTAAAGATATGAACGAGGACTATGAAGTGTGAAGCCTTTTGTTTTCATAGCTTCATTTCCTGTCTTGGAGTCATAGGAAACACCGTACTGTTAAAGGGTGCCGAGGTAATACTATGGAAAATTTCCAACTGATGCTCAACTCAAAAGACTCAACCTATCAAATCCTTCGAGTGAAGCCTTTGGAAATCTCCTACAGTTCAATCAAGTTCTTCAGTCACAGAGACGGCGATCTTCTGGTCCCTAAGGAAATTGGTCTGACTGAGGAGTTAGGATTTCGCAAGTGCGAATTGCCTACAAGTGAGGAATATGATAATCCTGAGCACTTTCATAGTTCGAAATTCTGACCATTGATGTGCTTAGCGCCAGCTGTCCCCAACCATCCTATCCACATAACTGTCATATCATTGAGGGAATTTATGTCGTATCATGTCAGGCTGTGCCCTGGCTATAAATAGCCACCCCCACAACCACTAGTTGGTTGGATGCTCTGAGAGAGAACTGACACTTGTGATTTGAGAGCAACCCATCCTCTGGTGACTCTGAGAGGAAATGATCACTGGGGAAAAACCCAAATCCAAACCACCAAACCCAAAGTGATTGAGTATCACTGAAGAGATTGTTCCTGTGTGGAACCAACGCTTGTTACCTTTGAAGACTATGTATCTTCCAGACGGTTAGGTGTCATGGTCTAGTGCATCCTACAGTGAATTGGGGATCATGGAGTGACCTTGGTCTAGAGCATCCAGTAGTCAATTGTGGATCTCCGGGTGACCAGTTTGTGAGGGTTTTCGAAGTCTACCCTGAAGACTTACCATGAGTCTTGGGAGAAGACTTTGTGACCTTAGCTCAAGGAGAATACTGTAAGGATTGTGTGTCCACTGGTTTAAATACCTGGCCGCTCCAAACCAGACGTGTGACTTTCACAACAGTTGGAACTGGGTCATCAAACCATTGTCTTCCTCGAGCTACCTGGTTCTATTTCCTCAACCCTTTCATTTCCTCATATACTTGTTGAGGAAATTGATTGTTACTATTTGAAGAATTTGACTGAAGACTTTCTCAATTTCCTCACCTCAAATTCTTCAAGTTACCTTGTTCCTCACCTGCTTATCCTGTATCACGCTGCCTGTAATCTGTGCATGTTTTATTTCATCATGATGGCTATGCTATTTCTATGTTTCTCATGCACTTGAGTACGTATTCCGCTGCTAGTTATTGATCACATATCAAATTCATCAAGCTGAAATTCCTCAAGTGATGAATTTGTAAAACTCACCTATTCACCCCCCTCTAGTCGATATAACGCACTTTCAATTGGTTTCAGAGCAAGGTACCCCCTTGTCCTGTGTGATTTTTGATTATCCACCTAGAGTCCTAGTTATGTCGACTGCAGGTATGCTCAAGGTTCCGCAGTTTGTCCTACCTTTGATGGGTCGGACTATCCCTACTGGACGAACAAGATGTGCATGCATCTTGAGGCAATTGACAATGATCTCTGGTACATTATGGAAAATGGTGTTCCCATTGTTACTCCCATGATCAATGTTGCTGATGTGAAAGGATTCAAGCAACTTCATTCACAAGCGAAGAATATCATCTGTGGCCGTCAGAGTACTTAGTGAGTGCTTTGGAGTCTGCCAAGCTTATTTGGGATAGGCTGTCCAAAGTCGACGAAGGTGTTTCCACTCAACGTGACTCCCGTGTTGATGTTCTTTGCAATCTCTTCAACCGCTTCAAAAGACTTAACAATGAAAATTTTGAGCAAACTTTTGATCGTCTCATTGATATCTCCAACGAGCTTCAAGCATTTGGTGCCACTGACATCACCGATCATTAAGTGGTGAAGAAACTTCTAAGATCTCTTGATTCCTCATTCAACACACTGGCTTTGATGATTCAAGAGTGTGGAGACTACAAGTCACTTGATCCTGCTGATATACTTGAGAGATTCAATACTTATGAATTCCAACAAGCTGAGAAGAGAGACCTCTACGGTCCAAGCTATGGAAGATCTCATGCTGTGAAGGCAAAAGCAATTTCCTCATCCAAGGGTGAAGATTTTCATAGTAGTCTTGGTGATCCTAAAGAACTGATTCAGGTGCTGGCAATGCTCGTGAGGAAATTCCAGAAGTTCTCAAGGAGAGGCCGATTTTGAAAGTCATCAAAAAGTGGTTTGAGGAAATCAGATTCCTTAAGCGACTACAATAAGAGAACTTGTCACAAATGCAAGAAATCTAGTCACTTTATCTCTGACTGTCCTCTTTGGGAAAAAGAATCAAATAAGAAGAAGTACAAGGATGACAGTTCTGATAACTCGAAGAAGAATATGAAATCTTCAAAGTCCTCATCTACAAAGTCCTCATATTCAAAGTCCTCAACGCACAAGCAGAATAGTTCCCGAAAGGCTAGGGCTTTCATTGGCAAGGAAATGGATTCTGAAGAAGAATATGAAGAATATGAAGAATATGAAGAAGAGGAAGAATCTGAGGTGAAGTCTGAATCTAGTGTTGCTAGCGTTGATCTCGCTACTGCCTTCGTTAGCAAGTCCATCTTCAATGATGAAGAAAACGACTACTCCAACGACTCTGAGGGCAGCAATGATGAATATTCTCCTACTTACTACTCCAACGACTCTAAAGGCATCAAGTCAATCATAGAATGTCCCAATCTCAATGACATTGCATATCCTAGGTGGAAAGTTCTAATGAGGAAGCATCTCATATCAATGAACAGTGAGCTATGGACTGTTCTTGAACTTGGACTGACTGAACTCTGCAAGATGGCAAATGCTGAGGAAATTTGTAAGTACACGCAACTTGATGCTCAGGCGAGGAACATAATCTTCTCAAGCCTATCGAGTGTCATGTTTAGAGGCATCAATTGTCTCCAAAATGCCAAGCTCATGTGGGATAGGATCATGGACATCAATGAAGGCTATCGCACACGTCAAGACCCCTTGTTCATCGAACTCAAGAAATTCCTCAAAACCTAGGAAGTAGATCCCGCTTCATCTTCTTCACTTTGTCTGATGGCAAAAGGTTCCAAGGTACACAAGCATCACTCCTCTTCTAAATCAAGTGAAGGTGAATCTGATGAATATGTGAAACCTAGTTATGCCAAGCTTGTTAACATTGCCACTAAGCAACAAAGTGCACTTGAAAATCTTCAGAAATTGTTATAAAAAAGTGATGATTTGTTGAATGAGGAAGTGGATCAGACTCAAACTTTGTGTGACGATCTCAAAAGTCTTCAAACAAAGTATGATAATGTTCAGAGTCATCACAATTCTCTCTTAGCTAATCATGCGAAGCTTTCTTATGAATTTCTTCAAAGCAAGCAAGATCTTGAGAAACTAAGAGTGTACCATGAGGATCTCCAAAGGGAAAACGGCTCCTTATTGGCTCAATAGATCAGTACCGCTTAGGAAGAATTTGTTCCATCTTGTTTGAAATGCATCGAACGTGAAACTACTAATTCTTCACCTGAATGTTCAAATTCTTGTATTGCTGCAAATTCTTCAACTATCTCCGTGGTAACAAATTCCTCATGTGAGGATACCACAAGTATTTCTGATGAAAATGCAGGTTTGAAGAAATTGTATGTGACAGGCATGTACAAAAGTCTCAAAGGGAATCAAACCCTTTGCGATGTGCTCAAAAAGTAGATTCTGAACAGGAACCCTAGGAAATAGGGTATTGCATTTGAGAGGAAAATCAATGCTGATGGATCTTACTGGACACCTGAGCAGTACCCCAAAACCTCATGGGTTGCTGCAAAATGACCTCCTGTAGATCCATCCACTTTATCTGGATTTACTTGTGAAACTTCATATTCCTCTGATGAGTCGCTTGACTCCAACTACAAATTCTTGAAAAATCAGAAAGGTGAAGTATTTGCCAGATTTGTTGGAACTATCTATAGGAACGATTCACGTATGAAGAAAATTTGGGTTCCCAAGAGCTCCTTACAAAATCATCAAGTGAATGTCCTCACAACACCACTCATGAAGAAAAGGAACCCAGATCAAATTGCTCATATGGACCAAAGTCTTCACTTGGACCAAATTCCTCAAATGGTCAAAAATATCATTCTCGTGATAATGCATCTGTTTCACAGGGAAAGTCTAACAGTTCTGAATATGTGGATTATTCCTCAAATCATTATGTTCATAAGTCCTCGAAGAATTTCTCTGCTTATTCATATGATTACTCTAACCCTCGTCCTGTGAAACGAAGCGCACTAGCTTCAATGCCTCCCTTCTCATATGGTGCTCACAGAATGATGAATTCTTTGCCATCCCTCCAGATGTGGGTAGTGAAGAAATTGAACTAATCTCTTATGGAGGATCAGGTCTCCAGATGAATTTGAACATCTGATGATTTTGCTGGAGACCTAAGGAAATGCTTGGAAGGGCGCAAGCTAATCTGGTAGAAATGAATTCCTCATTTCTCACATCCTCACACTACTTTACTTACCATATTGTGTGATGTAGTTATGCCTGATGAATTTGATGTCATATTCTTCACTTTAAAGCATATGAGTTCGTAAGTTGTACTTATTCATCTACAGGTTGAACCTCCAAAAGCTACTCAGTGGGTCCTCGAAAGTGGATGCACCAACCACATGAGTGGTGACAAGAATCTACTGATGAATTTGCCACTTGCCCCATCTCATGTGAAGCATATCACCTACGCTGACAAAGGAAAAAACATGGTATTGGGTCTAGGTAAGGTTGCAATCTCAAAGGACCAACACATGGATAAGGTGATGTTTGTCGAATCCCTAGGGTTCAACCTCATGTCTGTCTCAATGCTTTGTGATCTTGATATCATTGTCATCTTCAGAAAATATCGTTGTGTTGTCATCATGGAATCAGACCATCCCAAAGTCTTCGAACACTTTAGGAGAGGAGGCTTGTATATTGTTGATTTCCCTATAGGTCCTCAGCCTGCCACCTACCTACTTGCAAAGTCCTCAAAAGGCTGGTTGTGGCATCGACGACTTGGACACGCTGGTATGAGGAACTTGCACCGGCTCGTGAAGAAAAAGCACGTCATTGGCATTGAAGGTGTCACATTCCCCAAGGACCATCTCTGTTGTGCATGTGAGTCTGGGAAGATGACCAGATCCAAGCATCCCTCGAAGACAATCATGACCACGACTTGGCCTTTTGAATTGCTTCATATGGACCTCTTTGGCCCCACTCATTATTCCACACCAACAAATTCTTCAAGTTTGTATGGATTTGTCATTGTTGATGATTACTCTCATTACTCTTGGGTGCATATTATTCTGTACAAGTCTGAAGTGCAGGATATCTTCAGACGATTTGCTTCAAGGGACTCAACTAACTTCGGCGTCAAGATCAAGCATATCAGGAGTGATAATGGGACTGAGTTCAAGAACACCAATCTTGATGAATATCTTGATGAACTTGGTATTACTCATGAGCCATCTGCCCCATATACTCCTCAGCTAAACGGCATCATGGAGCGCAAGAACAGGACTCTTCATGAGATGGCTCGCACAATTCTTGATGAATACAAGACTCCTCGTCGCTTCTGGCCCGAGGCAATTGATATAGCTTGCCACATAATCAACATGGTATATCTTCACAAATTCTTCAAGAATACCTCATATGAACTCATGACTGGCAAGAAACCCAATGTAAGTTATCTCAAAGTCTTTAGTGCAAAATGTTGGATTAAGATCCTCACCATAGTTCTAAATTTGCACCGAACGCACATGAAGGTTTTATGCTTGGTTATGGAAAGGACTCGCAAAGAGAGCACCTGCCTTCTGTGCTAGATGTCATACCCACTGAAGAACCTAAACCTACCGATGAAGTCATTCCAACCAATGAAGACATTCATGCTGATACACCTGAAGAAAATGGTGCTGAAGAAAATCCTCAGCCACGTCAACCTGCTCATCCAAGAGTTACAAATGAAGTGTAGATTGACAAAATCATCGACGACATCAATCCACCAGGTCCCGTCACTCATTCAAGAGCTTCACATTTGACTAACTTTTGTTGGCACTTTGCTTTTGTCTCTATCATAGAGCCCACCAAAGTTGATGAAGTGTTCAAGGAGCCTAAGTTGATTCAAGCTATGCAAGAGGAATTACATCAATTCAGGCTAAACAACCTGTGGGAACTTGTCAAGCGGCCAGATCCTCGCAAGAACAACATCATAGGTGCCAAGTGGATCTACCCCCAACAAGCAAGATCAAAATGGCCTTGTGGTAAGAAATAAGTCTCGTCTTGTAGCTCAAGGCTACACATAGGTTGAAGGAATTGACTTTGATGAAACTGTTGCACCTCTTGCTAGAGTTCAGGTTATTCGTGTATTGCTTGCTTATGCTAACCATCATGATATCATCTTATATCAAATGGATGTGAAAAATGCATTCCTCAATGGTAAGCTTGAGGAAGAAGTATATATTTCTCAACCCCCAGGTTTTGAAGAGGCTAATCATCCTGACAAAGTCTACAGACTCAACAAGGCCCTCTATGGCCTCAAGCAGGCCCCTAGGGCATGGTACAACAATCTGAAGGAATTCCTCATGAAGAAAGGCTTCCAACCCGGTTCACTCGACCCAACTCTTTTCACTAAATCCTATGAGAATGAACTTTTCATAGGCCAAATATACGTAGACGATATTATCTTTGGCTATGCTGACAAACGTTATAGTGATGAATTTGCCTATATGATGAGTGAAGAATATCAAATGTCTATGATGGGAGAGTTTAATTTCTTCTTAGGTCTTCAATGGCATCTTCATCTCTCAAGATAAATACATCAAGGATGTTATGAGGAAATTCAACATGCAAGACTTCAAAGGCATCAAAACTCCAATGCCTTCAAAAGGCCACCTCTACACTAATGAAAGTGGTAAAGATTTCGATCAGAAGATATATCGCTCCATGATTGGCTCTTTATTGTATCTATGTGCATCTATGCCAGATATTATGTTGAGTGTTTGCATGTATGCCCGATTCCAAGCAACACCGAAGGAATCAGACCATAAGGCTGTGAAACATAGTTTTCGATACTTAGCTCACACACCAACGCTTGGATTATGGTATTGCAAGTCAACCTCAGGCACATGTCATTTCCTCGGATGATCCTTAGTTTGTCGGTCCTCGAAGAAGAAGAACTATGTGTCACTATCTACTGCTGAAGCTGAGTACATTGTTGTTGGTTCATGTTGCGCCTAGTTGCTGTGGCTGAAGCAAATACCTTAAGGAGTATGGCATCAAGGTGAAGAATGTGCCTCTCTACTACGACAAGGAGAGCGCAATCAAGATTACTTACAACCCAGTTCAACATTCCAAGACCAAGCACATCTAGATTTGTCATCATTTTCTTTGAGATCATGTACTCAAGGGCGACATCTCCATTGACAAAATTCCCACTGAAGAACAACTGGATGATATCTTCACAAAGCCCTTGGATGAAAAGAGATTTTGCATGTTGCGGTGCGAGCTAAATATCTTAGAATGTTTGAATGTTCTTTGAAAATACACACATCCTAAAACCTATGCAAAATTGATGACTTAGATGTGCAACACACGAAGTAACATTTTTCTTCAATCAATGAATAATAAACCTCTAAGTGTGAAGAAAATAATGAATAATTTGATTCTCAGAAGCCTACGACAATTGTACATGGTGTCTGAAATCATCATTCTTATACGACGGGTCACGCGACCAACCAAAGTTGAAATTCTTCAAGTTGAGTTTTTTGTCATTTTACAAATTCTTCAATTTATCAAATTCCTCAAGTTTGCAAATTCCTCAACTTGTCAAATTATTCAAACTATGAAACTGATGTTCTTCATTGACTATATATATGAGTTTTTCAATGTCCTCAACAGCATTCACTTATTGCTAATTCTTCATGTTGATTTTCATCTAAATGTATGTGATTCGACCCGTTACCCCTCTATGCCAGACTCAACCTAGTTTGTTCTCAAATTCTTCATATCCATTCTACTTTGAAACTCGTTCAAAGTCTTCACTGTGTCCTTCGCAACTGAAGAATTTGCGAAAGGAAACTTTAAGTTTTTACTATAAAAAATTTCGGTGCTTCCCGCTCAAACCCTTCCGATTCCCATGACTGGATAACCCACGATCCCCCACTATATCCACTACTCGGAACATGGGTGACACATGTCGCATGGAGAGCAAGGGTCAGGGGCAATCTAGTCCAAAACCTTCGAACCGATTAATTTTCACCTCCACTATAAATCCCCCTTCCCTTTTACTGTGCTCGGGTTACTCCTCACTCCCACTCTCTCGTGAGCTCAAACCTAGCGCCGCCGCTAAAATCATCGCCGCCGATGTGGAACAACTTCACTGCGTCGACCTCGCCATCACCGTACTCGCATCAGCCACGGAAATCTTCACTTCATCGCCGCTGTAGCTGTCTCCCTCAGCCAAGCTAGGGCGTGGGACATCTGGATGGACAAACTTCCCCGATCTCATCTCACTATTCGTCGTGTTCTTCATCGGGGTAAATAAAATCTAATTTTACTACCCTTGTTTGATCTTCATGTTTTCCACAAAATCCTCAAAGGTGTTTATTCTTCAAGAATCATATTCTTAAGCACCTTACATGTTCATTACCTTGATGTTTTTCCTAAGTTATGATTTTCTTCAAGATTCCTCAATTGTGTGGATCCTCAAAATTTGCACAGCTCTGGAACATAAGAGAAGAACACTTAGTGAAATTCCTCAAGACATCTATGGTCAAAATTCCTCAACTTGATGTATTTTGAAAATTTCTGAAAACGCATATGACCTCTTAAAATTCCTCGCACCTATACACTATTCACAGGTACAAAATGTCTGCTGATGAATCACTAGGTTCTCATCAAATTAACTCATTTGCAACATTTCTTAAGGAAAAATTGTGTACATCTTCAGAATCTTCAAGAGTTCAAAGTCAGTGAATAAAATGGCTGATGGCAAAGACCTCGGAAGGGTGGAAAGAAGGCTGAACAGAACACTGCCTTTGATATACTTGAATCTTTGTATGTTGGTTACTGTACTCCCGATGAAGCCATTCATGGCAAAGAAACAAAGGAGCAGAGAAAATCAGAATTCACAGGATTAACCAGAGATGGGTGAAGGAATGGAGAGACTATCATTATGTCACTCCTAATGTGGGGACCCCGACTCATAAGTCATGGTCACCGAATGCACGTGTCGAGTGATCCCAGAGATCAATGCTCACTGAACACACAGAAGCTAAATAACAAGAGTCTTACATCCTTACATAGAGTCTTACACAAATAAATACCATTATGGTCAAGTCTTACATAGATAGGGCCACAAGGGCCAAACACTTAAACATAACAAACAGAGGCAATCTTGGTCGAAATCGTGAACCCTTGCCATCTGCTTTAAACCTATAGGCATTCTGACTGGGAAGCGTCCTAGTTTGCATGTTCATCACCAACGAACTCTTCACCATACTCATGCTCTTCCATGCCTGGCCAATTGAATAACCAGTGGCAAGCCAATGAGTACTTTGAATCTACTCACAAGCAACCCATGTTGGAACAAGGCAATAACATTGCATGATGTAACACTGGGTAGGTATTTTGCAGAAAGCTAATTTTGTATGCAATGACATGATCAAGTAACTTATGTAAGAATGCATCAACAGTTGGCCTATATCCATATCAACAAGTTCCAGATATAATCATAACGAGGGGGTTGAACATCTCATGTTCATTCACCAAGTCAAGCCATCTGACTTATCTCAAGTATCATCTCTGTGTCATCCACACACGCACACCAAGTTTGTGAAATACATCGGACGCAGTTTAAGCAGGACCTCCAACTGTCCATGACTGTGGACATGGCTATTAGAATAGTTTCACGCTCTACAGAGGTTGCACACTTTACCCACAAGACTCGGGGAACTTCTGTGTCGTCCATGACTCGCAGTATTCAACATACCCGAGGTAAGCACCCGAATAATGCCTTTCCCCTAGCGATACTAAACAAAGAGTCCACTCGATTGGTACACAACCCACATGATGTACATCACAAGTACCATCCATTTAGGGACCAACGGCGTGCCCGGTGCCTATGAAAACAGCGCATGATCGTCCATACCGGCACGACCCCGTATCGAGAGTGACCACGCCACTACCACCACTAGTAATGCGGGCTTCATACTAGTACCCACCAAAGTAATCAACAAAGCCCTGTCCTGTAAGGGGTATCGTGGTTGTGCATGTAAGGTTGGGATGGTTAGCAAATCTTAAAACTCTCTGTTTTCGAAAACACACCCTCAACTTGTTCCAGTACACCACTTCTTTCTCAAGTGGTTACCCAACTCCTCATCATCTCCCTTGGGCATTAGTGGCACCTGATGGGGGTTTTCAAAGGTTTTTGAAATCACTTCTTTGTTCCATCTCCATGCATAATCCCGATCCCACTTGCGTAGCATCTATTAGCAACCTAACTACTCCCACACACACAACCCTCATAAGAATGATAGGGTCATGCACGATGCAAGTATCACCGGTAGAATATCGAAGGCATCCCACCAAATGGGGGAACAACACATCATGATCAAATCATCGAAACAACAAGTGCTATATGTCATGCATGAAAAAGTTTGTTAATATGGTCAAAGGGCTGCCTGCCTGGCTCAACAAAGTCTTCGGGGTCTTCAAATTCTTCGGGTCCAACTCCCTTGTGAACAACGCAATCTTTCTTTGTGATAAATAACGATAATAATAAGCATCACACGAAAATAGAGCACAAAAACTACTACTAAAATGCTACCCTACTCTGATAAATAGAAAAAACTATTCTAAGATTATTTGCCTAAGGTTTTTGGGTGAAAAATGTTTTCAAAACTATTTATAACACAGGCTAAATATGCCAAAAGGGTTTTTTAAAATAAAACAGTACATAAAGTATTTTCAAAAATTTATACAAATGGCATTGTAGAATTCTACATGATATTTTAAGATTTATGGCGGAAAGATATTTGGCATAAGATTTATATTTGTATCTGTGGGATTTTTGGAAAACTGAATAGAAAAAGAAAAAGAGAAGGGCTATGTGCCCTGGGCCAGAGCCAGCCAGCTGCTGGGCCAGCCCAGTGGCTAGAGAGGCCAGGCGCGCTGGCACACCCGTGCGCGTCAGGTTTCAAACCCGACGGGCGGGCCCAGTGGCCACAGAGAGAGAGAGAGAGCTGCGGGAGGGAGAGGTGAGAGGCTGACAGGTGGGGCTCACTTGTTCGGTCCGTCTCCCACCTCAGGACTGAGGGTGGAGGAGCTCACCGACGGCGAAGCATGGCATGGCGAGGGGAGTAGGGAGTGGCAAGGGGCTTAGGAGGTTGTCGCCGTTTGGGTGGTGCCGGAGATGGTCGACGGGGAGGCGTAGGTTGGCGGTGACGAGGTCCCGCGGCAGAGAAGCTTAGGGAGGAGGTCGCCGGGGCCGTCCCATGTTGCAAAATGGACGGGGAAGAGGGGGGACGCATAAGTGGGGTAAGGGAAGAGCAACTCGAGAAGAAAGACGGCTGGAGGGACTTGCCACATGGAGATCGATGGTGGCATTGTCGTGGCAACATTCGGCACGATCCCAAGCGCAGGGACTTCACGAGGTCGTTGGGGTGGCACAGGGCTTGATTGGAACGAGGAGAAGAGACCGGAGGGGAGAGAGAGGTCCGGAAGGGGCTATTTATAGCCTCCCCACGGTCCACTGCTCGGGTGTATGCCGGTGAGGTCCTAGCCCATGGCACAGAGCATGGGCGAGCTTGGGCTTATTTGGGGCATTCCTGGGAGGGGTCCAGGCGCGAGGGAAGGGAGAGATGGAGCAAAGGCGCGCACACGTGTGAGTCCCATGGTTGGCCGAGATGAGCGGCGTCGGCATGCGCGGGAGGAGGGAGAAGGAGGGGAGAGAGGAGGGGGCCGACCACCTGTCGTGCTGCGGACATCGAGGCCGACCAGGGGGACAAGCTCCCGTCTCCCTAGGCTGTCGGGATGGGGGATTGGACGGCGGCTACAGTGCGTGAGCACACTGTAGCACGCTCCAGAGTGCCTTTTTGGCATGCCATGGCATGCAATTGGCGGCTTCTGCATGGCCCCCCGTGTCTACGGTATCTAGGGGGAATAAACAAGCAGGGTCAGGCATTGGATGCCCTGGAGAGTCAAGGGAGAAGGAGAGAGACCAAGGAAGAGAGACAAAGGGGTTGTTAGAAGTAAAAATGGAAGTTTTCACACACACCCTATCATGGACTTGTGGCCAAACAAAGTTTACTGGAGGTGAAATACCATTGCAAGATGATGTTGTGACAATTTAGACTCAAGTAGAGTAGGAGAAAGGGGGCAAACAAGGTTTTTACCACTTTGGCAGAAGGTGTTTGATGGATATTAGGGCAAGCAAATAGGCTTTGTTTACCATAAGATTTCACGGGATTAAATGGTGACTAGAATTAGTCTTAATCACCAAGTTTGAGCTTGATTGAATAAAGTTCACAATGTAACTTTTTGAAACCCTAGAAATCAACAGAATCTGGTTTTTGTAGATCTAGTCATGCTAAGCTAATATCCTGGATGCACCACTAGTGTAACATCATTATTTAGTGATTAGAACATGTCCACAAAGTTTGGATTCAAGGGAAAAACTTCACAATATAGAGTTGTTTAAATTTGAATCTAGACAGGGAGAGTTTTGGGATATTTTTATGAAACAAACAATTTGGATTGAGATGAAACTTTGCAAGATCAGCACCTATGACAATGTTGACTTGCTGGATTTTTCTTGCAATTTATTGAGAAAATTTCTTATAGAAATATTTCAAAAGCTTGATTTGGACAGAAAGGATTTTGAGGGGTTTTGCCCATGCTTTTGAACATGACCATGTGTTGAAACTCATATATATGGAAAATATATGTCCACTGAGTTTCCCTAAAGTTTCTCAAATATTTTTAAAGCATTTAAATAATTTTTCCCTATAAAAGACCATTTTTTGCCTTAACAAAAAGCCTTTTAAATAAATAGTAAAATAATCTTTAAAATCAATATTTGGTAGTGTTGGAAAGTCATGTATATGGTAGGTTTGAAATAAAGCCTTTGGGGAAAAAGGATCCACCCAATTTGTGGACTTGCAGTGCAAACCTCAACTCAAGGGGTTTTGAAAACCTAATTTGAATAAATCCTTTTTGGTGAAAATAATATTTGATAAAAATAGTTTTGGGCACTATCCACATCACATGATCATTGGGCAAGAAGTTTGGTTCAAGGAAGATGGATATGGAGAGGAGTAGAACCTAAGAGTGCCAAACAAGCTCAACAAAATAATCCAAAAAGCAATAATTCAAACAAGCATGCACTCAAAAAAATTAATTAGTTTTAACATTTGTAAATCCCAGCATAACAAAGTGATACAAACACAGGGTGTGACAGACCTACCCCCCTTACAAGAATTTCGTCCCCGAGATTCCTAGGGTAAGCACTAAATAAATAAGGGAACTCGGATCTAAAATAGTCTTCACGCTCCCAGGTTGCTTCTGGTTCAATGTGGTTGCCCCATTGGACCTTGAAGTAATTGATGGTGTGGCTCCGGGTGCAGCGCTCTGCTTCGTACAAAATGTGAACTGGCCTTTCACGATAAGTGAGGTCTGGCTGAAGGTCGATGGCTTTATGGTGGATGTCCTTGTAGAAGTTGGGGCGGTTGGGAACTTGAAGACACTTCTGAAGTTGTGACACGTGAAAGACGTTCTGCACATCTGATAACTCGGAAGGTAGCTCTAGCTGGTAGGGAACTTCTCCTCGCATAGCGGTGATCTTGAAGGGACCGATGTATCTCGATGCAAGCTTTCCCTTGACATGGAAACTCTTGGTTCCTTTGAGAGGTGTGACTTGGAGGTAAACATGGACGCCGACACAAAAGTTCACTTCTTGGCAG
This sequence comes from Hordeum marinum, assembly GCA_022496015.1. Lineage (NCBI taxonomy): Eukaryota > Viridiplantae > Streptophyta > Magnoliopsida > Poales > Poaceae > Hordeum > Hordeum marinum. The sequence goes on along the minus strand of CM039675.1, from coordinate 178,825,436 downwards.
TGGGAGTCAGCGCAACTCTTCTGACTTGACTTGGCGGTCTCAAGGTGCTCTTCGACGAGTTGAACTTTCCCTTCTGCTTCACTAAGGATGTCTGGTCCAGACACTAATACTTCTCCGGTTTCTGACCAGTTGAGGGGAGTACGACACTTGCGTCCATACAACACCTCAAATGGTGCCATCTGAAGACTTGACTGGTAGCTGTTGTTGTAGGAGAACTCAGCAAACGACAGGTAATCTTCCCACTTGGCTCCATATGCCAAAACACAAGTGCGGATCATATCTTCGAGTATCTAATTTACTCGTTATGTTTGCCCACCTCTCTGGGGGTGAAAAGCAATGCTGAAGGAGAGCTTAGTTCCCATGGCTCCTTGAAACATCTTCCAGAACCTCAACGTGAACTGGGTGCCTCGGTCTGACACGATCTCCTTAGCAATTCTATGAAGACTCACGATACGCTCGATGTAAAGGCTAGCTGGCTTTTTACCATCATAGGTGGTCTTGACGGGAATAAAATGGGCTACCTTGGTCAGGTGATCGACAATGACCCAAAGGGAATCGTTTCCCTTGCTTGACCTTGGTAATCCGATGATGAAGTCCATCCTGACTTTATCCCACTTCCATTCAGGCACTTTAAGGGGTTGTAGTAGTCCAGCGGGTCGCTGATCCTCAGCTTTGACTCTCTGGCATATGTCACACTTAGCAACAAAGGTGCTTATTTCCTGTTTCATGTCATGCCACTAGAATCTTGCCTTGAGGTCTTGGTACATCTTGGTTCCTCCAGGATGGATGGAATATGGAGTGTCATGAGCTTCTTGCAAGATCAAATTCTTGAGCTCTTCCTTGTTGGGTATGCAGATGCGATTCCCGAACCATATAACTCCCTGTCCATCCACTGAGAATCCTGGGGCTTTGCTGGCCTTGATCTTCCTATTGATGCCTTCAATGCTCTCGTGTCCCTTCTGAGCTTCCTTGATATCATCCATCAAGAGGCTTTGCTACGAGGTTGGCTAGGAATCCAGGTGCAACTAGTTCCAACCTGAAGCTTTCAAGCTCTTCATACAGGGCGGGTAGCCTTTCATAATCATAGCATTCAAGGAAAAATCCTTTTTGCTTAAGGCGTCTGCTACCATGTTAGCCTTTCTGGGGTGGTATTAAACATTCAGGCCATAATCCTTGATCAACTCCAACCATCTTCGCTATCTCATGTTCCATTACCTTTGGGTGAAAATATACTTCAAACTCTTGTGGTCTGTATACATATATCACATCGCTTCCCTAGAAGGTAATGTCGCCATGTCTTCAAGGCATGAACCATGACTGCTAACTCAAGATCATGAGTAGCGTAGTTCTCTTCATGAGGACGTAGTTGTCTAGATAGATATGCAACGACTCTGCCTTCTTGCATCAGAACACCTCCAAGCCCGGTTCTCGATGCATCACAATATATCACAAATTCCTTGTGAATATCAGGGGTGGCCAAAACTGCGGATGTGGTCAATCTCTTCTTGAGCTCCTCTAAGCTTTCCTCGCACTTAGCTGTCCATTCAAATTTCTTGTCCTTCTTCAAAAGCTGAGTCATGGGTCAGGCAATGCTCAAGAATCCTTCCACGAACTTGCGGTAATACCCTGTGAGTCCGAGGAAGCACCTAACTTCCTTCATGGTGGTTGGGGATTGCCATTCAGTCACGGCATCAATCTTGGCAGGATCCACTAACAATCCTTCTACAGTCAACACATGACCCAAGAATCCAACTTCATGTAGCCATAATTCACACTTGCTAAATTTATCATAAAGCTGGTTCTCACGAACCTTCCCTAGAACCAATCTCAAGTGTTGCTCATGCTCTTCTTCAGACTTGGAGAAGACGAGTATGTCATCAATGAAGACGACAATAAACTTGTCCATGTACTCCATGAATACCTTGTTCATGAGGTACATGAAGTAGGTAGGGGCATTGGTTAACCCAAATGACATGATCGTGTATTCATACAGGCCATACCGGGTTACAAATGCCATCTTCGGAATGTCTTGGGGTCTGATCTTCAGCTGGTAGTAACCAGACCTAAGGTCTATCTTGGAAAACACCTTGGCTCTGTTCAACTGATCGAATAGGTCTTCAATCTTGGGGAGTGGGTACTTGTTCTTTATTGTGACTTCATTGAGAGAACGGTAATCGACACATAGTCTGATAGTTTCGTCCCTCCTTGACACAAATAGAACAGGTGTTCTCCAAGGAGAGGCACTAGGGCGAATGAATCTTTTTCTGGGCTGCTTTGCCAGTTGCTTCTTCAATTCAGCCAACTCTTCGTATCCCATCCTATAGGGCTTCTTATAGATGGGACTTGACCCGGGCATTAGTTCAATGATGAATTCAATGTCGCGGTCAGGAGGCATCCGGGCAGCTCATCAGGAAATACATCTGGGTATTCACATACCACTGGCACTTGATCCAACTCAATTCCTGATAGACAATTGGTCTGAGGGGCTTGAGTGGAGGCAGGGTTGGGAACATACTTGACTTCCACTCCTTTTCTATTGGTCATGGTCAAAATCCTCTTGGCACAGTCTAGCAAGCCTTGGTGCTTGGTTAACAAGTCCATGCGTAGGATCACATCCAAGCCTTCTGACTTCAAGATGATAAGGTCTGCTAGGAAATCTACCCCGTTGATGTTAATCTCAACACCCTTACAACCTATCCCAGACTTCATAACTGATCCCGGGGTTTGTATCAACATATGACTACCAGGGGTCTAGGCTTCAGGCCACTCTCTAGTGCAAATTTTGGGTGACAAAAGAATATGGAGCTACAAAATCAAACAATAATGTTGCTGGGGTTGAGTTGGCGAGGAATGTACCCAGTATAACGCCAGGGTCATCTTGGGCTTCCTCAGCGATGACGTGATTCACACGAACCTTTCCATTGTTGGGCTGGTTGCGAGGAGTAGGGTTCCTTGGTGGTGATCCACGGCCTTGACCTTGGTTCGGCGCATTTGGGTGCGGTGCATCTGGCTTCTTGTTGGGACACAACCTAGAGATGTGTCCTGGCTGACCACACCCAAAGCAAGCGACTTGCCTAGTGTTATTGTCGTAGTTCCTGCCGCCGTTGTTGTTATTGGGGTTGTTGTAAGCTGGCCTGGGATTGGCGTACTACTACGGCTGGTAGCTCGGACGAGGTGCAGGAGGTCTAGCCTGCTGTGGCTGATATGTCGGCTTGGCTGGGGTTGGCTGCCAGGGGCGAGGCTTCTGGTTGCTGTAGCTACCCTTGCTGATTATCTTGCGCTTGTGAGTGTCATCTATGGCAAGACTCCTGTCTTCCAGCATGAGGGCCTTGTTCACCAGGTCGAAGAAGGTTCGAAAGTCGCAGATGATGAGCTGATACTGCAGGGTCTACTGAAGTCCTTCCATGAAGCATTCCTTCTTGGCAACCTCTGTGTTGACATCTTCAGGTGCATACCTTGACAGTAGGTTGAACTTCTGCAGGTACTCCTTGACAAAGCCACTTGCTTGCTTTAGCCCTCGGAATTCTCTCTTCTTGATAGCCATGATTCCAGAAGGAATATGGGCGGTGCAGAATCCTACCTTGAAGTCATCCCAAGTGATCACACGATCACCTTGCATGACCTTGAATCCATCCCACCATGCTTTGGCGGTACCTTCGAGGCAGTGAGAGTCATAAAGCACCTTCTCACGATCCTCATTGCAATTGACGAGTGCAAGGAGGTCCTCGATGGTGCGGATCCAGTCGTCAGCATGCAAGGGTTCAGCAGTCTCAGTGCAGGTTGGTTCGAATTCCTCATGAATTCAGATGGAGTGGTGTGGCCATTGCCGTTCCTGCCTTGCTGCTGGTTGTTAACAAGGACTTGAGCCATCTGCTGAATAGCAGCATTTTTGGCTTGGCGTTCCTCCCGGAGAACTTGGAGAAATTGAGCTATGGTCATGTTCTCCGGTGGAGGTGGTGGTGGGGGAATGCCGCCTTGTGGCTGCTCCTGGTGTCCTCCAGCCTGAGCAGTCCCACCAGCACCCTGTTGCTCGGCTTGAGTTGTTGGATTCAGAGTTGGTGAAGGAGCTACTGCGGGTAGCAGTCACCATCCTGTTTGGAACAGCCAAGTCAAACAACTAGGATAAACGAGAGGAAAAGCAACAACGGAAAAGTGCGCTAAGGGGGTTGGTCGAGTGTGAGTGTGGTAAAACAAATGTCGAAAGACCGATACATATATTAAGATAAGATAGATGATGGAGTCACTTACATGTTGTCTAAGGAAAAAGTGCGACTTGCATCGGAACACAAACAACAAAACAATCAACAAGCACACATGGTTTCATATGAACCATTACACGGACTCAACTTCGCATGAGGGGTACTTGACTGATCCTACCCTAGGGGTTTTTGGACTCGGGTGGTGGAGTGCTCGGTCTTGTAGTCATGCTCCTCTGGGTCTTCCTCATGTTCGTCACCCGAATGGGCATCGTTCCCAGTCGAAGGGGTCAGGGAATGAGGAGGTCCATCTCGACGACACTTCGTCGGCGGGTCTGTGAAGAGCTCATGGTACACCTTCGCACTCATGCGTCGATGACGTGTGGCTACATCTCTAACTAAGGGTGCTCCTCCTCTATAAGCGACAGCTGGTCGTCCCTCAGGGGATCCATCCTTCTTGATCCTGTCTGGCTTCGTCTTGTCTTGTCGAAGCAGCTCCCGAGTGTGGTGAAGTTCCTCGCGGAGCTTCACGGACTCCTTAATCAAGTGGTGAGCCAGACTGTTGGCGGAGAGGCTGAAGTAGGTCTGGAATCTGAGTGGTGTCCCATCCTCCTTGGATGGAACCAACGTCCAACTCTCGCCGATAAAATCCCTCCTGAAGGGTAGATAGCGAGTAGTTGGTTCGTCAACCATCTCTGGGATGATCCCTCGAAGGTGGATGAGTGCCTTCCATGCAGCTATCTCGACTGCGAGTGCCAGGGTCTCAATCTATGGTCCTTCAAAGAACCAACTAGTCGGGGAGCCATTTGACTTCATGACCACATCAACGTGGTACTCTTCCGTGACGGCATCGACCCAGTGCTCGTGATAGAGGAAAACGGGTGGTCGGCGAAACTAGCTCTTCTCCAGGCTATCCCCAAGGAGTAAGGGAAAGCCGTATGCTAGGAAGGCTTCGGGTACAACGGCCATCTACAATGTTTTGAAGGGAGAAGAGTCAGCAGAGTGTTGTGTGAAGAATAGAAGAGGTAAACAGTGCAGAACTCCTAAGTATAGGTGCTGGGTGTAGTTTTGAAAATGGTTTTATCCTAACTAACGTCCATGCTAACTAACGGCTTCCTACAGTCAGGATGGCTTTGATACCAGCTCTGTGGAGACGTCGACTCATAAGTCGTGGTCACCGAATGCACGTGTACAATGATCCCAAAGATCAATGCTCACTGAACACACACAAGCTAAATAACAAGAGTTTTACATCCTTACATACCGTCTTACACAAATAAAGACCTTGATGGTCAAGTCTTACATAGATTGGGCCACAAGGGCCAAACACTTAAACATAACAACAAACGGAAACCTTGGTCGAAAGCGTGAACCCATGCCATCTGCCTTAAACCTACCGACATACTGACTGGGAAGCATCCTAGTTTTCATGTTCGTCACCAACGAACTCTTCACTATACTCATGCACTTCCATGCCTGGCCAATTAAATAACCAATGGTAAGCCAATGAGTACATGGAATGTACTCGCAAGCAACCCATGTTGGAACAAGGCAATAACAATGCATGATGTAACACTAGGTAGGTATTTTGCAGAAAGCTAATTTTGTATGCAATGACATGATCAAGTAACTTATGTAAGCATGCATCAACAGTTGGCCGATATCCGTATGAAGAAGTTCCATCTATCATCATAACGAGGGGGTTGAACATCTCATGGTCAGTCATCAAGTCTAGCCATCTGACTTATCTGAAGTATGATCTCTGTGTCAGCCACACACACACACCAAGTTTGTCAAAAACATCAGACGCAGTTTAAGAAGGACCACCAATTGTTCATGACCATGGACATGGCTATTCTAATAGTTTTACACTCTCCAGAGGTTGCACACTTTACCCATAAGACTCGGGGAACTTCCATGTCATCCACGACTCGCGGTATTCAACATACCCGAGGTAAGCACCCAAACAATGCCTTTCTCCTGGAGAAACTAAACAAAGTGTCCACTCGTTCGGTACATATCCCACATGATGTACACCACATGTAGCATCCATGCAGGGACCAACGCTGTGCCCCGTGCCTATGAAAATAGCCCATGATCGTCCATACCGGCACGACCCCGTATCGAGAGTGACCACGCCACTCCCGCCACTAGTAATGCGGGCTTCTTGCTAGTACCCACCAAAGTAATCAACAAGTCCCTGTCCCATAAGGCATATCGTGGTTGTGCATGTAAGGTTGGGACGGTCAGCAAATCTTAAAACTCTCTGTTTTCAACAACACACCCTCAAGTTGTTCCAGTACACCACTTCTTTCTCAAGTGGTTACCCAACTCATCATCATATCCCTCGGGCATTAGTGGCACCCGACAGGGTTTTTGAAAGGTTTTTTAAATCACTTGTTTGTTCCATCTCCATGCATAATCCTCATCCCACTTGCATAGCATCTATTAGCAACCTAACTACTCCCACCCGCACAACCCTCATAAGAATGATATGGTCATGCACGATGCAAGTATCACTGGTAGAGTATCGAAGGCATTCCACCAAAGGGGGGAACACCACATCATGATCAAATCATCAAAACAACAAGTGCTATATGTCATGCATGAAAAAGTTTCTTAACATAGTCAAAGGGTTGCTTCCCTAGCTCAACAAAGTCTTCGGGGTCTTCAAAGTCTTCGGTCCAACTCCCTCGTCACGATAAATAACGATAAAAATTACCATCACACAAAAACAGAGCACAAAATCTACTAGTAAAATGTTGCCCTACTCTGATAAATAGTAAAATCTATTCTAAGATTATTTTCCTACGGTTTTCGGGTGAAAATGGTTTTTTTAAATATTTATAACAGACACAAAAAATGCCAATAAGGGTTTTTATAATAAAACAGTACATAAAGTATTTTCAAAAATTTATACAAATGGCACTTTAAAATTCTACATAATATTTTAAGATTTATGGTGGAAAGATATTTGGCACATGATTTATATTTGTATCTATGGAATTTTGGAAAACAGAAAAGAAAAAGAAAAAGAGAATGTTCGTGTGCCTGGGGTAGAGCTAGCCAGCTGCTGGGCCGGCCCAGTGGCCAGCTAGGCCGGGCACGCTGGCGCCCCGGCGCGTGTCATGTTTCAAACCTCATGGGTGGGGCCCAGTTGCCAGAGAGAGAGCTGCAAGAGGGAGAGGTGAGAGGCCGACAAGTGGGGCCCACCAGTCGGATACGTCTCCCACCTCAGGACTAAGGGTGGAGGAGCTCACCGGTGGTGAAGCATGACACGACGAGGGGAGCAGGAAGCGGCAATGGGCTTAGGAGGTTGCCACCGTTCGGGAGCTCACGAAGACGGTCAACGGGGACGTGCAGGTCGCCGGCGATGAGGTCCCGCGGCGGAGAAGCTATGGGAGGAGTTTGCCGGGGCTGTCTGGTGCTGCAAAATGGATGGGGAAGAGGGGGAACTCATCAGTGGGGTGAGGGAAGATCAATTGAAGAAGGAAGGTCGGAGGGGTTGGCCACCTGGAGATCGACAATGGCATTGCCGCGGGGAGGTTCGGATCGATCCCAAGTGCAAGGGCTTCGGGAACTCGCCGAGGTGGCACAGGGGCTTGATTGGAATGAGGAGAAGGGGTCCGGAGGGGAGAGAGAGGTCCGGGAGGGGCTATTTATATCCTCCCTGCGGTCCATCGCTCGGGGGTGCGTCGGTGAGGTCTTAGCCCACAACACAGAGCACGGGCAAGCTTGGGCTTGTCTGGGGCATTCTAGGGAGGGGTCCCAGTGCGAGGGAAGGGAGAGATGGTGCGACGGCACGCGCGCGAGTCCCACTATTGGCCAAGCTGGGTGGCGTCGGCACGCGCAGGAGGAGGGAGAAGGAGGGGAGAGAGGAGGGGGCCGACCACCTGCCGTGCTAGGACGTCGAGGCCGACCAAGGGGACAAGATCTCGCCTCCCCAGGCTGTCGGTATAGGGGATTGGGTGGTGGCTACTGTGCGTGAGCGCACTGTAGCACGCTCTAGAGCGCCTTTTTGGCATGCCATGGCATGCCTTTGGTGGCTTCTATGTGGCCTCCAGTGTCTAGGGGATCTAGGGGGAATAAACAAGCAGGGTTGAGGCATTGGAAGCCCTTGAGAGTAAAGGGAGAAGGAGAGAGACCAAGAGAGAGAAAGGGGCTGTCCAAAAGTAAAAAATGGAGGTTTTCACCCCCCCAATCATGGATTTGTGGCCAAACAAAGTTTACTGGAGGTGAAATACTATTGCACTATGATGTGGTAAAAATTTAGACTCAGGGAGAATGGAGAAAGGGGGTCAAACAGGGTTTTTACCACTCTAGCAGAAGGTGTTTGATGGATATGAGGGAAAGTAAATGGTCTTTGCTTGCCATAAGATTTGACGGGACTACATGGTGATAATAATTAGGCTCGATCACCAAGTTTCAGCTTCATTGAAGAAAGTTCACAATGTAACTTTGTGAAACCCTATAAATCAACAGAATCTAGTCATGTGAAGCTAATCTCCTTGATGCACCACTTAGTGTAGCATAATTATTTGGTGATTACAACATGTCCACAAAGTTTGATCAAGGGAACAAACTTCACAATGTAGAGTTGTTTAAATTTGAATCTGGACAGGGAGGGTTTTGGAATATTTTGATGAATCAAAACAATTTAGATTGAGATGAAACTTTGCAAGATCATCACCTATGACAATGTTGACTTGCTGGATTTTTCTTGGAATTTATTGAGAATATTTCTTAGAGAAATATTTCAAAAGCTTGATTTGGACAGAAAGGGTTTTGAGGGGTTTTGCCCATGATTTGGAACATGACCATGTGTTGAAACTCATATATGTCGAAAATATATGTCCACTAAGTTTCCCTAAATTTTCTCAAATATTTTGAAAGCATTTAAATAAATTTTCCCTATAAAAGACAATTTCTAGCCTTAAGAAAAAGCCTTTTAAATAAATAGTAAAATAATCTTTAAAATCAATATTTGGTGGTTTTGGAAAGTCATATATATAGTAGGTTTGAAATAAAACCTTTGGGGAAAAAGGATCCAAACAATTTGTGGACTTGCAACACAAACCTCAACTCAGGGTTTTTTGAAATAGTTATGGGCACTATTCACATAGCATGAACATTGGGCAAGAAGTTTGGTTCAAGGAAGATGAATATAGAGATGATTAGAACCTAAGAGTGTCAAACAAACTCAATAAAACAATCAAACAATCAATAATTCAAACAAGCATGCACTCAATAAAAAATAATTGGTTCCAAATTTTGTAAATCCCAGCATAACACAGTGATGAAACAAAGGGTGTGACACCTAAGTACATGAAGAAATTCGCACTCAAACCCCCTTGCAGAAGGGCTCCTCCTTCTGATGATCAAAAGGTTGATCCCACAAGTGTTGCTCGTGGTGAAGACTTTCCAGCCGAATGGGCAAAGCATCAACGCAAACTTGAGAGAACTACCGAAGTTGCTGTGAAGCAAATTAATGAAGATTCTGCTATTGTTGCCTCTGCCGGAGCCTCTGTTGGTGCTCCGAAGAAATCAATGGTGAAGAAATCTGCAGTGAAGCCAAAATCTCAACTTCAAAGTCCTCACTGCAGAATCCACAAGCAAAGTCTTGAAAGGCCTCTACAATGCCTTTAGTAGTTGCACAATCATCATCTGCTGCGACAAAGTCCTCAACACCTATACATCCTGCAACATGTCAGAGGACTACAAGCTTCTCAATTGCTTTAGGGGTCTCTGCAAGTTCCTCTGCCCAAGCATAGTCCTCAAATAGTCCTTCTGTGCTGAATATGAAAGCTACAGCTGGACGAGGCTCTCGACCAAGTCCTCAACCAAAGAAGGTGGTGTTCAAAGTACCATCAGATTCTTCAGATAATGAAGCTGATGATGAGGAACTTGAGGCAATCATCAGAAACAAGCAAGAGCGAGTTGCTCTAGCTAAGGGCACTCCAATTCCTCTAATGATGACCCAAAGACTGTGCTCAACTTCATCTACATTTGGCACCAGGACCCAAACACATCGATTGATGATTTGAATCTGCCTCCTGGTCCAAGCCATGTCCTCATTGCCTTCATAGCTGAGGAAAAGTGGAAGTATGAGAAGGCTCGACAAACTAAGAAGGATCAGCACAAGAAGGAACCTTTCTTGAAGAACAACGTTCTGAAGCTTTCTCCAGAACAACTTGTGACCATGAAATCTGAGATCAAAGGCATGAGTGATCAATCCAATCGATACTATGTTGATTGGCAAGGCACCAAGGTTGGTTTCATCAATGTGGCTACAAGATCCATCAAGCACCGTAACGTGAGGGTTGCAGCTCGATCGAAACCTCAAATTCCTTAGGCTGAAGAATTTGCTCAGCCTGCTGAAGAAACTGCTCGTGTAGATGAAGAAATTCAAGCTGCTGAAGAACCTTTTAGGGAAACCGCCACTGTTGGGCCTGAAGAAATTGCCATACCTACTGAAGCTTTTGTTGCGCCTGATGAAATTGAGACCACAAGGATGACTGCACCAGTCACGCCTAAAGAGAATGCACCTCCTTCACCCTTTGCAGAAACTGCAAAAACATCAAGGGTGAAGAATATCAACGTTTTCCTTCTGCATCAGAACTGAAGAAAAGTAAGGCTGCGGAGAAGAAGGCTACACAAAAGAGAAAGACATCCACTTCAGATTCATCAACAGTGACGAAATTGAAGACACTGCCAAGTTCTTCAACTAAGTCGATTGATGCAACTCCCATTATCTCTATGCCAGCCTATGAATTGGTACCATTTGGTGTTAACAATGTCATCCGAAATGATAAACAAGAAGAAATGGATCATTCTGCTGCTTCCTCAGAGCAGATTGATGAAGAAATTGAAGTGGAAAAAAATGTTGCAACTCCATTGGTATCATCGCCCCAACCTCAGTTGACTGCTGAAGAGGCGGCGTTGAAGAAATGGAAGAGGATGTGGAAATTGGAAACACAACTCCACTTATCAATGATGAATATTGGGAAGCTGCACACCCAAATTCTCCAATGACCACTCCTCTGTCACAAATTCCTCATTCTCCAGCCCAGACTGAAGAAATTCACAGAGGACCTGATGATTTGACTGCACCTGTCCCTGAAGATATTCTAGCTGCATCAGCTAAAGAAGTTGTTGCTCCAACTACAACTGAGGAAACAGCCATTCAAATTCCTCAGTCTGAAGAAGTTCCTCCCATGCCTAAGGAAATTGTGGGCCGCTTCAAACAAAACCTTTAGCTGAAGTCTGAAATGCCATTCAAAGGCTCAAAGCGCCCCAAGTTCCTCAAGACCAATTTCTTCAACGCACACATCTTCTTCATTGGGCCAAATCATTATGACTCAGAAAGGGCTGGTCGCACCAGATTCTAGACTCCCACGCAGATGAACTACTATGTATCAATACTGTTTGACAAGGAGAAAGTCCTCGAGCATCAGCAAATTCCTCATGCGGACATGGAAACTATCTCATCCTTCACACCGGTGCTCGCAGTTCTTCATGAGGAGGAATTCTTCCCTTCTGCATGGACATCTGCGATTGGCATGAAGAGCCGATTCTTCAATTCTATGCCACCTTGCACATCAGAGGTGATGCCTCTCATATCAACTCTTGGGTCTTGGACTAGATGACTGGATCAACTCACTACACTGCTCCAGCCTGTGAACTGCTTCGATCAGTCCCAATTCCAATTCCCTCAAGAGGTGCAAGATGCCTAATTGATGAACCTGCTCTTCCCAACCACATGATGCAAGTGCTGATGAGGCCTTTGTCTCCTGGAAAACCTCAAAGGACTACCTTTCTTGTGAAGGATTTCCTCTATGTGCCCAGGACAGTCTATCGCATTCTGACCAAAACCCTCAGTCCTTCGAAGGGTCACAACTCTGAATAAGAAGTGGTGGGAATCATGAAGAACATGCTATTCAATATCATTCATGGGATTCCCATCAACTACCATGATTTCTTCCTGAGGACTTTGGTAAATGCAGCTTCAGCCCCATTTGAATTGAAGCCTTACGCTCCCTGGATCATGAAATTCATCAGATCATGGTCTTCATTTCCTTTCAAGGTTGATTTTTAGAATCACTTTGGTTTTCTGCCTCCTATTGAATGGCCAGTTTATTATTCCACCAATGATGACACTGATACCCAAGACTCTGTTGCAAAAGCCTCGAGAGTCTGCTTCTCGTGTGATGATTGATCGTGAGCTTCTTATAAGTCTTCATCAGAAGGTTGGTCACAATCACAAGTGGGTCAAGCGTTAGTTTAGTTCACTTCTTCGAGACATCACTATCACGCACAACACTCTGAGGAAGAACCAATACTACCTCCATGAAGTCTTCAACCGCACTTGGTCCATTCTGTCTCACCTCAAGACTCCTGAAGAACTAAAGGAGATGAACCTTGAGCGGAACCTTGACTAGGCTCGTCCTCCTCTGAAGAAATTCAAGAAATTTCAAGTTCCTCCGCTAGTTACAAGTTCATATGTTTCATCACGCGAGGCGGATAAAGTTGAGGATAATGACGACACTGCGGTGGACCCTACATCAACAAACGACCCTGACAACGCTGGCGCTCCTCCATTGCCTACAACATGAATTTTTTCAAGGGGCATTAGTCCTCAATTTTCGTCTCTTTTGGTCTTCGATGACAAAGGGGAAAAAAATTTGAGTTAGCCTTCAAGCGGGTCTCTATATATTGGCTATTTTTTTGTTTAAGTTACAACTCTCTCTCTTCTGAATCTTTTATTGGTTGAGTTGTAAACTTAAGTCCGATGGTGGTCTAACACTTTTGAACTACTTTCTGCATGCTATTTCCTCAAATTACCTTAATGCATGCATGCTGAATTTCATCAGACTCCATTTTCATCATGCATTTAAAATTCTTCATATCATATGTTAAATGCATGTATGAATTACAACATATAGGTTGAGTTCTCCATGTTTTCAACATGTCAGGTGCATTTGCAGTCCAAAGCAAATTCCTCAAATATGCACATCTTTAGGGGGAGTTCTTCTATATCTTGCAATAAAATTCCTCAAACTCAGTACCTACACTTCATATTTTTATCCCCGTTGAAAACTTAAACTATTTTTCATCAATCACCAAAAAGGGGGAGATTGTAAGTGCATCTAGTGCCCCTTAGTGATATTGGTGTATTGAGGACTTATAGGTTAAGAGGCTGATGCGTTTGTAAGTGTACACACGCTCTATAAGTCGCTGAGGATTTTGATATATTCAGAGATTATCGACCCCTAAAAATGTATGTCTTCAACTGAAGACTTTCTTTGAAGACGTTGGTATTCCCTGAAGACTTTGAAAATGAAGAAGTTGGTGTGACCTTGAAGATATGAACGAGAACTATGAAGCATGAAGACTTTTGTTTCCATAGTTTCATTTCCTTTCTTTCATTCATATGCAACATTGTACTATTAAACGGGGCCGAGGTAATACTAAGGAAAAATTCCAACTAATGCACAACTCAAAAGCGTCAACCTATCCAATCCTTTGAGTGAAGCCTTTCGAAATCTCTTGCGGTTCATTCAAGTTCCTTAGTGGCAGAGACGATGATCTTCTAGTCTCCGGGGAAATTGGTCTGACTAAGGAGTTAGGATTTTGCTAGTGCAAATTGCCTACAAGTGAGGAATATGATAAGCCTGAGGACTTTCATAGTTCGAAATTCCGTCTGTTGTTGTGTTTAGCCCCAACCATCCCCAATCATCCTATTCACATAACGGTCATATCATTCGGGAGATTTATGTCTTATCATGTCAGGTTGCACCCTAGTTGTAAATAGCCACCCCCACAACCACTAGTTGGCTGGCTTCTCCAAGAGGGAACTGAAACTTGTCATTTGAGAGCAACCCATCCTCCAAGGACATTGAGCTAAAATCATCAGTGAGGAAAAAACCCAAATCCAAACCACCAAACCCAAAGTGATTGAGCATCACTGAAGATATCGTTCCAGTGTGGAACCGACTCTTGTTACCTTTGCAGATTGTGTATCTTCCAGACGGTTAGGCGTCATGGTCTAGTGCATCCTGCAGTCAATTGGGGATCACGGTGTGACCTTGGTCTAGAGCATCCTGCAGTCAATTGTGGATTGCCGAGTGACCAGTTTGTGAGGATTTTGGAAGTCTACCTTGAAGACTTACCACGATTTTTGGGCGAGGACTTTGTGACCTTAGCTCAAGGAGAATACGGTAAGGACCGTGTGTCCTGGGACTGTGTGTCCTCTGGTTTAAATACTAGGCCGCTCCAAACCAGACGTACGAGTATCATAGTAGTTGGAACTGGGTCATCAAACCATTGTCCTCATCGAGCTACCTGGTTCTATTTCCTCAATCCTTTCATTTTCTCATATAGTTGTTGATTAAATTGATCGTTACTGTTTGAAGAATTTGACTGAAGACTTTCTCAATTTCCTCACCTCAAATTCTTCAAGTTACCTTGTCACTCAGCTGCTTATCGTCTTTTATGCTACCTGTAATTTGTGCATGTTTTATTTCATCATGATAATTATGCTATTGCTATATTTCTCACGCACTTGAGTATTTATTCCGTTCCTAGTTATTCATCACATTTCAAATTCCTCAAGTGATGAATTTGTAAAAATCGCCTATTCACCCCCCCTCTAGTCAATATAATGCACTTTTAGCCGCTTCAGTGTCCCCAACAGTATCATTACAGACAATGGCTCAAAGTTCACAAGCAACCTGTTTAGGACATATTGTGCTAACCTTGGACCGCAGATATGTTACGCTTTCTTGGCACACCCACGGAGCAACGGCCAGGCTGAGCACGCGAATGCGGAGGTCCTCAGGGGCCTCAATACGAGGAGCTTCAAGAAGAAGCTTGAGGCCTGCGGCAGGTGTTGGCTGGGTGAGCTTCAATCCATGTTGTGGTCCATCCACACCATCACGACTAAGCCCACCGGTGAGACCCCATTCTTCCTTGTCTACGGGGCTGAGGCGGTCCTCCCACACAAGGTTAAGCATTGCTCCCCACGAGTCTTGGCATTCGACGAGGAGCGTCATGATACCTTGCGGGGAACAGATCTCGTGCTTGGGGAGAAGGCCCACTGCCAAGCCTCGCTCCATGCAGCGATGTACCAGCAGGCGCTGCGGTGCTACCATTGCCGCAGCATCCGCTCTAGGACCCTTGAAGTTGGAGACCTCGTACTGAGGCAGGTCCTCTCTAGGGAGGGCCTACAAAAAGGTCTCCCCATGTGGGAGGGCCCGTTCAGGATCGCCCACGTCTCTAGGCCTGGCATCGTATGCCTGGAGATGCAAGACGGTGTCCCCATCCAAAATGTCTGGAACATCCAGCATCTCCGCAAGTTCTATCCATGACACTCTCACGTAATAATGAGTGGGGATGTACACGGCCCGGAGTCTCCCAGTGCACCGCCCCTCGGCCCCAAGGGGCTTCCACCCATGCCCAAGTGGAAGCCCCATGCTCCGTGCTGGCCGACGACACGGTCTTTCAACGACTATGCCTAGTGGAGGCCCCATGCACTGTGCTAGGGGAAAACTAGCTTTTGTGACGGATGTTGCTGTTCTTTGATCTCTTTTGTAACCATATTTGCCATTTTTTGGAATGAAGTTGGAAGTTTTCGTGTGCTTATTCGATAAAAGGGGTGGGAATTTTTCTCCTTGCAGTTTTACCATTTTTGAGTCTCACTTTTAAGAGGTTTGGCACCTGCCAGCTCTCTCTCTCTCTCCCTGTCGCGTCTCGCGAGCGGGGACTGGACATGGTTTGCATGCTTACCCCCCACCCCCACCCCCTCCTCGAGGGCCCAGGCCATGTGCACACCTCACCAAAACATTGGTGTTCTAATCCTTGCGCGACGCTCTTGAGCGAGCCGGTACTTCCTCCATCCCCCGGCCTCAGGAGCGCTCGTTCTCTGGCCTTGCCATGCATCACAATCCGTCATACCAATGATGATCGACTCTCGCTCGGGGGCGCTAACCCAAAATGATCGCCAGGAGAAGGATGACAGAAGAAAGGGCTACCATGGTTTGGCTCGTTATGAAGGAACCCTACGCGAAGCGCGTTTTAGCGCCTTCACGGGACGCGGTGCTTTGTGGAGGCACCTCGGGAGGCCGTGAATCCTCATGAACGATAGGCACCTCTCTAGGCTCCGGAGTTGTCTGGTCTGCAAGGAAGAAGCCACCCCCCGACGGGATTTCTATGCTGCCTCGGCGCCCCACCTGCATCACTGCAGGAATGAGAGGCGCACATAGGACAAGGACCATGCCCTAACGATGCAGGAACCCGCCACGAGCACACCAAGCTAAGTATCCTAATCACGACAGGAAGGAACATTTCAATTAGTAGCAATATGGATGCTAGATTATGAGGCAAAAAATGCTAACATAGAGGCGCAAGCGCCATAATTCATTACACGCCCCAGTGGGGCTCTCCATGGTTCTTAATGTAGGAAATAAAAAACAAAAGGCGGCCTCCCGAAGGCTGCCACTCCTGAGGCCTAGCTCCGGCACCGCCCACGCTCAATCCGAGTCCTCCTCCTCCTTGACGAAGCCCCGTGGCGTGGTAGCTCGACGTCCTCCTAGGCAGGGGCACGCTGCCGCAGTGGTTTGCCGTCCTCCTTGGTCTGGGTGCGGCGACATGGCGGCTCGTCATAGCCGTCGTCACTCGATCTTCCCCCAGAGGAGGCATCGCTACTGCTAGACTTGCTACGGCTATCGCCAACGGCAAGTCCAACGAGATGGTTGCTGTCGGCACCATCGCCCTCAGGACAACACCCTAAGTGCCTGTCGTCTTCCCCGAAGATCTTGACGAAGAGCGCTCCGCCCCGTCATACTTGAAGTGGAGGGTACATGTCCCCTGCAGGACGCAAGCGCGGCAGAACATCTACCACCCACGGTTCATGAACACGTAACCCGCGGGGGTGACCTTGACATCCACCCATGAGGCCTTGCTACAGCAGTCGTCGGCTTGCAGCCATATGTCTGTAGGCCCTCCGGCCAGCAGTGCCTCCGTAAAGAAGCCTATAAGCAAGATCCATGCAGTCGCTGGCCTCTCTGCCCACACCACAAACTCTTGGGCCACGTTTGCCTAGTGGGTTCATGGGTGGACAGGCCAGGTGGCCTACGTAAGCTTCTCCCCACTATCGTGGCCGCCACAGCTACTATAGCCGCATGCATGAGAGTGAACCTTCCCACGGGTGCTAGATGTAGCCAGCCCTCATAGGAGTGCGCTCGCGCCCTCGGGGGCTCACCTTCGGTGCCACGGTGTACTTGCAGGGATGGCCATGGCCCCTCTTGGGCGGCAGCGAGCCCGGTCCCTCCGTGGGGGCTTTCCCTTTCTGGGCGGCAGAGAACCTCCTCACAGGCGGCATGGCTTTGGAAGCGTAAGCTTGGAGTGGGGAGGCAAGAAGATGAAGACGGGCTGGGGGCTTTGTCTCCCTCACCCATTTGTGGGTACTTGGTAGGATTGATGTGTATGCTCCCCGGCAATGGCACCAGAAATCCTTCTTGCTACCTCTTGAGCATGCATTGGTTTTCCCTAGAAGAGGAAAGGGTGATACAGCGAAGTAGATAAGTATTTCCTTAGTTGTTGAGAACCAAGGTATCAATCCCATAGGAGCAACAAGCAAGTCACCAATGGATGCACCAACACAAACAATCAAACTCTTGCACCCAATGCTATAAAGGGGTTGTCAATCCCTTCACGGTTATTTGCAAGGATTGGATCTAATAGAAATAGATGTAAAAGATTGCGGAAAATAAAAGGTAAATAAATTATAGCAAGTTACTTTTGGTAATTTTGGTTTATAGATCTGAAAATATATTATGAAAAGTAGACCCGGTGGGCATAGGTTTCACTACAGGCCTCTCTCTTGAAGGAAAGTATTACGGTGGGTGAACAAATTACTGTCGAGGAATTGATAGAAAAGAGAATAATCATGAAGATATCCAAAGGAATGATTATGCATATAGGTATCACGTTTGTGTCAAGTAGACCGAAATGATCATGCATCTACTACTATTACTCCACACATCGACCGACTCCTGCGTGCATCTAGAGTATTAAGTTCATGAACAATAGAGTAACGCATTAGGTAAGATGACATGATGTAGAGGGATAAACTCAAGCAATATGATGAAAATCCCATCTTTTTACTGTCACCCCCTGTGTTTTGCGTCATGACTAAGTTAAAATGACAATTAAAACTTTTTGAGTGCATATGAATGCTTGACTTGTGTATTATTTGCTTGCTTGTTTGATTGCTTGCTGGTCCTCTATAATTCATAAAACATCCTCCTACCCTCAAGAAATCTTTTCCTTGATCCCAACTCTTGTCCAATGATCATGCCATGTTAATAGGAATTTAGGGAAACTCAGTGGACAAATATTTCCCATATATGTGAGTTTCAACACATGGTCATGTTCAAAATCATGGGCAAAACCCCACAAAACCCTTTTTGTCGAAATCAAGCTTTTGAAATATTTCTATAAGAAATGTTCTCAATAGATTCCAAGAAAATTCCATCAAGTCACACATGTCATATGTGATGACCTTGCAAAGTTTCATCTCAATCCCAATTGATTTGCTTCATCAAAATATTCCAAAATCATCTCTCTCCAGATCCACATTTGAGAAACTCTACATTGCCAACTGTCTCCATTTATGCTCAAACTTTGTGTACATGTTCTAGTCCTCCAATAATGCATCCACACCAAGTGGTGCATTAAGGAGAACAGATACACTTGTCCAAATCTCCCCAAACCCCTTTTTGCCGATTTCAAGAATTGGGGACTTATGCATTATAAATTTTCTCCTATTGATACCAAACTTTGTGAGCATGTTCTGTTACCCAAATGATGATGCTACACTAAGTGGTTCATCAAGGAGAATAGTTTTGTAGGCCTAGATCTACAAAAACCTGATTCTATTGATTTCTAGCGATTACAAAGTATACATTATCAACTTTCTTCAAATAAGTTCAAAAGTGGTGATCAAGCCTAATTCCATCCCTCCTTTCTTCCTGATAAGTTTCATCTCCAGAAGAGGAGCTTAGCTATCCCAAACACTGACCAAACACCTTCTGGTACATTATTGGGATCAATAATTGAGGCACCATAGGTGCTCTCCTTGAGCCCAAATTTTTACCACACCTCCATCATACCTCTCCCCCACTCCAGTAACAAACCAAGCACCAGCTCCATGATTGAGGGGGGGTAAAACCCAAAGATTCCCTCTTTGGGACAGCAATGGCATGCCTCTCTTCCTCTCTCCTATTATTCCATGAAGTCTACTGCCCCCATGTTTGACCACAACACCTCTAGCATGCCAATGCATCATCACACGTCCAAAGATGGCATGATTATGTGGAAAATATGAGCAAACCATCTGAAACAAGATTATGACCATAGATACAGCTTTGTACTTCAAGTGCTAATTATACTCATCTCCTTGAGCTGAAAATTTGTGGGCATTTAGTCCTTCAATGCCTATGATCACTAGACAAGGTTTTGTCCAAAGTGCCCTCTAGTAAAAACTCCCTTTATAAGTCCCAAGTTTGCTTCTGCAAACTTACCCATAGTGAAAACCACACACACTCAGCCCCATTCTCTCCGAGACTTAACCAGTGCAATGCAGCACGCATGCCTTGCATGCCAGAAAACTTTAGCAGGCCAAAATGATGACCGGGGCACCAAGTGGCATGGTGAACACACCACTGACCTGCAAAAGTGGTGCTCTAGCACTTGAGGTCGTCCTGCAGTTTGCGTCCGGCGGCAAAGTACCATAGCGTGCCTTGGATCCCCCCTCAATCTCCCACACCCATCCTAGACGCCATGATGCCTCTAGACCCGCTCTGCCATGTGTGCTCTCCATGGCCAGAGCATCCTAGGTGAGTTTCCCCCTCGTTCGCATCTTGCATATACCCCTCCCCGAGCCTCCTGAAGTGCCCATTTTCTCCCTCTCGCTCCCACGGAGCTCCTGGACCGATCTATCGGAGCTCTCGTGCCCTCCTCCTGCTTCCACGGCCGCCATGGCATCACCTCAGTGTCTACTTGAATTCAGCCCCTTTCGTCTCTCCCTTCCACTACGAGCCTCACCGGAGAACCCCTGCGTTCCCACGGTCCCCTCCCGCTCTTCATGGCCTCCTCCCCATGGCCGAGACGTCGTGTCCATCGCCGCCGTCGGCACCCTCCGCCATAGCCAATGGTGCGCCTGGCCTCCACCTCCCTCGAGGTCAAGGGCCTCCCAGGCGGATGCGACAGGCCGCCCTGAGGCCATCGGTGGCCGGAGCACCGTCGGGGGTGGCTGGAGCCACCAGGATGAGTGCCGGCTCCGCCCGGTCTCACCATGTTTGCCTCTCCCCGCTCGAGCAGGAGGTGGGGGATGGACCCGATAGGAGGGACCCGCCTATCGGCTACCGACCGGCGGGGCCCCCACATCTAAGTGGACGTGCCTTCTGTGAAGTACGCCTCCCCCGCGGCTGAAACGACTTCGGGCAAGTGCGCCTTTGATGTGGCCTTGCGGGTGCATGGCTGAGCAGATGGGCCGGTCGAGTTGCTATCCAGCGCCCCGAGCGTATTATAGCCCGTTCGGTATAACCCCTTTCCTGCTTTTATTTTCTTCAGAAATTAAATAATTTATAGTAAATTCATTTGAACTCCAAATCAGTTGATTCAAATTCCTACTGATTTCTAAAATTATTTACTAACCAAATATGTGCATTGCACATTTTTATAGGAAACTTTTACATTAAGTTCTAATTCAAATTTCAATTTGAATCATGTAGAACCCCACTTTGTAAAATCCTAGGGAATTCTTGTGAACTCGAAATGGAGTTATTCAAGTTCCCAGGTGTATCTAAATTTATTCAATGAGTTGTGAACATTTTTCCTTACACTTATTATACTATGAAAAATATTGGACCATTTCTTCATGTATGATCCAATTTGAAAATCCCTAGGAAAATCATGCCAACTCCAAATCCAGTAAAACCACTTCCTAAAACCTTCTAAAATCATTCCCTATTTGTTGGGTCCATCCACTACTTTTTACAAAAATATTTTTTGTGGACATCTTATAACATCATCTTTTCCTTCATTTCCTCCATTCAAAACTCCCCCTTGGCCCACATCCATCAAAACCTCCTTGGTTATTTGTATCATGACCAGAGGTGTCGTAGAAAATAAAACTCCTATTTATAAAGTAGTTTTATTTTCTGCTTGTTGTGTTGCTTATTCTGGTTATTTCCGGAGGTAGTTGACAAAATATACGGAGTGCTCGGAGTGGACAGCGTGTGAAGACCTTGAAGACATGGATAAGCCAAGCAAGCAACCCTTTGACCATGACTATGAAAAAATTTATTGCATGGCATATAGCACTTTATTTCGTTGTATTGATCATGATGATGTAGTTTTCCATTTGGTGGGGTGCCTCCGATACTTTCTCATTGATACTTGCGTCGTGCATGACCCTACCTCCTTATCAGGGTTATGCGGGTGGGAGTAGTTAGGATGCTAGTAGTTTCTACACAAGTGGGATGGGAATATGCATGGTGATGGAAACAAACTGTTTTCAAAGACTTTTCGAAAAACCCGTCGGGTGCCACTAATGCCCGAGGGAGATGATGTGGAGTTGGGTAACCCCTTTAGAAAGAAGTGGTGTACCGGAGCAAGTGAGTGTGTGTAGTTTTGAAAAATGGATTGGTGTAAGTTGCGACCGTTACTCCAACCTTACATGCAAAACCACTCTACCCCTATTGGGGAAGGGGTTTGTTGATTGCTAGGGTTGGTGCTAGCAGGGAGCCCACATTACCAGTGGCGAGAGTGAAGTGGTCACTCTCGAGGCGGTGTCGTCCCAGATTGGAAGGCCATACCATGTCTTTACAAGCACCGGGCACACCGTTGCGTGCCCTCACGGATGATACATGTGATGTATATAATGAGGGATGGCACCAACGAGTGGACTCTTTGTTTAGTATCAGCATGGGAAAGGCATTGTTCGGGTGCTTACCTCGGGTATGTAATATAGTTCGAGTCGTGGATGACGCGGAAGTTCACCGAGTCTTGTGGGTTAAGTGTGCAAACTCTACAAAGTGTAAAACAACTCGAATAGAGGTGTCCACGGTCAAGGACAGTTGGATGACCGTTCTTGTGCTACGTCCATGGTTTCTAAACTTGGTGTGTGTGTGTGTGGATGACTCGGAGATGACACTTGAGATAAGTCAGATGACTTGATGACATGACTGAACACGATATGTTCAACCCCCTGTTTATGATGATATATGTACCTTGTTCACATGGATATCTGCCAACTGCTGATGCATGCTTACATAGTTGCTTGATCATGACATTGCATTCAAAATTTAGCTTTATGCAAAATACCTACTTAGTGCTATATCATGCATTGTTATTGCCTTGTTCCAAACATGGGTTGCTTGCGAGTACATTCAAAGTAGTCATTGGCTTGCCACTGGTTATTTTATTGGACAAGCATGAAACATCAGGTTATGATGAAGATTACCATGGTGACGTACGTGTGATCTAGGATGCTTCCCGGTCAGAATGTGTGTAGGGATAAGGCAGATGGCATGGGTTCACGCTAACGTTGAAGATTTCCGTTGCAATCATATGAATACTTGGCCATAAAGGCCATATTTGAGTAAACCGGTATGTAATGGATGTAAGACTCTTGTTATTCAGTTTATGTGTGTTCAGTGAGCATTGGTCTCTGGGATCACTATGCACGTACATTCAGTGATCACGACTTATGAGTCGGGGTCCCCACAGAGCTGGTATGAGAGCCATCCTAACTATTGGAAGCCCTCAGTTAGCATGGATGTTAGTTAGGACAAAACTATTTTTCCAGACCCATCAAAATCACTTACAAAACCTCTTTATTTCTCACCTCTCCTAAATTTTCAAAGGAAGCAAAGGTTTTCGCCTTAGCATTTCCACCATCTTTCTCTTAACTCTCCTTGTCTACTTTTTCAAAACTTTGCAAATGGTCGCTACTACCCTAGTGCCCCTGACCACGGTATTCCTTGTAACCCTCGTGGGTAACCTGGAAGCAAGCCACCTTGTAGACGATTGCTGTCATATCTTGGACCCAACTTGGCGGCACTAGACAAGGAGCTACCAACAGAAGATACCTTCTTGAAGGATGAGGATGTCAAGACTTAGAGGATAGTGACACCCTTGACATAGCCCCAGGATGATGCCACCCTGGCCTTTGATAACCAGGGCACAAGACATGCAATGTCATGATATGCATCGCTAATAGAGAAATCCTATCCTTTTCATTATTATATCGGTAACCACCGGTGGATGAGAACCTAGCCATTTGGTTCGCCTCACTATAGTGAGTAGGAAAAACGTATCTCATCATCCCCTGCTCTTGGTGCCAATGATATCATCAACGTGACTGGCAGGATACAACTCTAACATGCCTTGTTAATATCATTCCATAAAAGATTGCCTACCTAGAAAGCTCGACGTCTCACAAGACAAGAAGGGATTGTCATGATTACGAGGACACCAGAAGACCCTTTCAATAACAGCCATGAAGAGTCACCTTTGTTCGTCAACTCAACAGACTCATAGTCGTCAAGGACTCTTTAGGCGCCACCAAGATTGTTTTGATGAACAAAACCCAGAGACATGGCAACACCTGAAGAAGACCCGGAAAGCTAAGCGGTCTCCTCTACAAGACACGAAGCAAGCACGACTACTGAGTCTGAGAACCCCTAGGGTAGGATAGGTCGTGTGTCCCCTATGCGAAGTCGAGTCCCTATGATGGTTCGAATGGAAACATGATGTGTGTTTCTTGTTTTTCATGTTTGTGCTTTGGTCTAAGTCACACTTTTTCCCTAGGCAACAAGTGCACGAATTTACACCTACCTTACCTTGATGTATGTGTTTGGCCTTTTTGGCACTTGCTTGATTGCACTTGCACTATACCACCCCGTTAGGCACTCCTCTCGATGCTACTTTCTCGCCCCAATCTCGTCAACTGAAGACCGGAAAGACAAGATGCACCAAGGATCCACCTCGACGGACAGCTAGCGTTGAAAACTATGATCGAAACATACTCAACCAGACGCAACCCAGTAGGGTTAGGCTCTTCCCTCAAGATTGGAAACCACTCCCCAGACCAGCCTATACCTCATGATTTCCCTAGAACAAGCCTTTGATCACATGTTTAATACACGGATTTGCCAGAGCACTTATTGAGCTTCTATAACCCCTGCTTAGCACTGGGTTCATTATGGAGCTAGTGATCATAGTGAACAAGCATCCTTAATTCCTACGCTAGCACTAGAACCTTGATGCCATAGGAAGGATCATTCTAAGGATATAATATTTGTGGACAATTATTTGATTTACCCATAATAGATGTCTTGAGGAAGGAGTTGAGACCCTTTGGTGGCTTACGAGGCTTAATGTTGGAAGACGAACTTGGTGGATCAAGATTGATAGTGTAGCATAACTTACTTATCCCTTGAGTACATTGGATTAGTAGGGAAAATATGGCCACAAGCTGAAATTCTTGGTGGATACATGACTTGACTTTGGCAAGTAATTATTCAAAGTGGATTGATGGTGATATGTTAGTGACTGGAGTAACTAGTAGGGAATTCTTACTAGATGTAAACCTTGGATTTAAATAGGTGATTCCAATAGGTGCTCGAGATCAATCAAACCGAATGGTTCGGAGTAATTTGGATTTAGTCCAATGATCTTGATAATGATACCATGTTTCTCGGTAGATGATGGTAGAAGGAATCAGATGATGTTAGAGACAATTTAGGGATCTATATAAGCTCGACCTTTTAGTGTAGTTGTCCATGAGATTGGAAGTTCATGATAATAGTCCTTGCAATGATATGTGGATTATATGAACTCGAGGAGATTATGTTGGACACCATCAATGCTGGATTTGTAGCAGCAATGGATCATGTAATGTTGGATGGTATTTGTGGATCGATTAAGTTGGATTCGTAGGAAGGAAACAAGATCTTGGATTCGTATATCACAGGTTTCCTTAGCATAGAGATGCAACACTTTAGACCTTGGATATATTAGTTGAATACTTGGATTTGTAGTGTCATGATCAAGCTTAGCGGCTTGTGATCCCAAGGATTTTTACATAGGGATATAGGTGACTAACATGCATAATATTGCTGTTGACTTATATAAGATGATACCTTCAAGGATATAGGGCGATTTTGTTTGGAGTAAGAGGCAGTACTATTGGCATCTAAGAATTTTGCTCAAGGATAAGATGGTAGACGTTCACTCACATCCTAAGCTCCTTGAAATCCCTAAGCTTTAGTGAGTCACAATATGATCAGGTTATGACCATTGGTCTTGGTTCTAAATCATTTGACTATGGCCGGTACTCCACCCCGACCTCCACCAGACATGTTCATATGGAAGGTGGCCACAAGAACCTGTTTTAGGCTGGACCACAAACCCATGGACAAGAGACCACCCGGAACAAACGACCGCTTCTCTCGCACATCCCATGAGCAATGTGTTTATGTGGTATTTGGAGGAATATGTTGTTACCCTGACAGATGACATACTTATTTGCCCAATAAGGAAGGAACACCTTGGTCCTGTTTGGACAAGCCCCAGGAACACCAATTACCATGCCGCTCGAGTGTAAGATTTCACCTTGAAAGAGTTGGACTAGTTGAAGCACCCTCCCTTCACCAAAAGACATTCTTGCCCAAGCAAGATGAAGGACCACTACGGTTAAGGAACCCAACGAACAAGATGAAGCAAGAGAAGTCAACCACCACTCCTCTGCCAGCTACCTCAACTAGACTATACCAAGAAGCACCAACGTCCAAGCACGATGAAGTCCTTGCACAACAAGAAGACTAAGGAACCCCTTGTTATGACTGGTTATCCATCAGTTCTTGACTAGGAAGGAACCGAGAAGTTCATAACACCTCTCACTCCACCACCTTGACGGTGTACGGTGGGCATGACGTCCCCCCTCCTTTCAGATGGCTGGAATGAAGTGGGACGACTATCATGACTTCATTATTAGCCCCTTTATGGTCCCATCTAAGGCGTAAACCCTGACTGGATCATGGTGAAACACCCGTCAAAGGTAGTTCACCCCGCTTGCCAAGCCTCAGACCCTAGGGGATTGGATGGGTTGTCCATACTCTCGGGTAGCCAGCTCATCCACGACCCGTTAAAAACTTTCCGAGAGGGTAGAAACAGTTTTGCCTCTCTGAGCTTAGTATTAGGGACGAGATTCTGCCCAGACCTTCCCACAATGGCTACAGAGAGACGACTAGACGAAACACTCAAGGACCCTCCAGAAAAGTGCATCCATGACGATGAAGACAAACTACCAAATAAGAATGAAGAATCTACTTGGGCAACCTACTCAAGCAGAAGGTCTCGATGAGAAGCCCATGATGACGCGCCTCAACACTCTCAAGGATGAATACCACCTGCAACTGAAGATCTCTTGCCTTAAGGAAGATAAATACTTCCCTGTCAATGAGAAACTACACCAAGGCTCGACCCTGCTATTCTAATTTGAGACATCTTGATGTCACTAACCAACATGAGCAACCTCAGGACCAGCACACAAACACATTACTAGGCCATGTATTCCGACTTTGGAATACACACGCAAGCCAGGCCCTTGCCAAAACCCCATTCACCCTTAGACCAAGTCAACGATGCACTCGAAGACATGTTAGCAGGCACTTCAAGACCCATAAGGATAACCATGCCGAAGCATAAGCAACATGGAACGTGAAGACTACCTCACCTCTGAATTTCTGCATCTCTTCTACGCCTAGCCTAGGAATCTTGGGGGCGAGATTCTTGTAAGGGGGGTAAGTCCGTCACACCCTGTGTTTTGCCTCATGACTAAGTTAACATGACTCAAAAATTAGGGCCAATTAAAACTTTTTGAGTGGATATGAATGCTTGACTTGTGTATTATTTGCTTACTTGTTTGATTGCTTGTTGGTGCTCTATAACTCATAAAACATCCTCCTACCCTCAAGAACTCTTTTCCTTGATCCCAACTCTTGTACAATGATCATGCCATGTGAATAGGACTTAAAACTAGTTTTGCAAAATATTATTCTAGCCAAAAAGCATTTATTTAAATTAGGTTTTCAAAAACCCCTGATTTGAGATTTGCACTACAAGTCCCCAAATTTGGTGGATCCTCTTTCCCCAAATGATTTATTTGAAACCTACTATGTATAAGACATTCCAAAACCACCAAATATTAATTTTAAAGATTATATTGGTATTTTATTTAAAGGCTTTTTCTTAAGTTCAAAAATGGTCTTTTATAGGGAAAAATTATTTAAATACTTTAAAAATATATGAGTGAATTTAGGGAAAATCAATGGACATATATTTTCCATATATGTGAGTTTAAACACATAGTCATATTCAAAATCATGGGCAAAACCCCTCAAAACACTTCTTGTCCAAATCAACCTTTTGAAATATTTCTATAATAAATATTCTCAATAAATTCGAAGAAAATTTCAGCAAGTCACACATGTCATATGTGATGATTTTGCAAAGTTTCAACTCAATCCCAGTTGATTTGCTTCATCAAAATATTCCAAAACCCTCTTTGTACAAATCCAAATTTGAGCAACTCTACATTGCCAACTGTCTCTGTTTATGCTCAAACTTTGTGTACTTGTTCTAGTACTCAAATAATGCATCCACACCAAGTGGTGCATCAAGGAGAACAGATACACTTGTCCAAATCCCCCCAAACCCCTTTCTGCTTATTTCAAGAATTGGGGACTTATGCATTATCAAGTTTCTCCTATTGATCCCAGACTTTGTGAGGATGTTCTATTACCCAAATGATGATTCTACACTAAGTGGTTCATCAAGGAGAATAGTTTTGCAGGCCTAGATCTATAGAAACCTGTTTGAGTTTATTTCTAGGGATTATAAAGTTTACATTATCAACTTTCTTCAAATGAGTTCAAAACTGGCGATCAAGCCTAATTCCATCCCTCATTTCTTCATGTTAAGTTTCATCTCCAAAAGAGGAGGTTAGCTAGCCCAAACACTAACCAGACACCTTCTGGTGCATTATCGGGATCAATAATTGAGGCACCACATTTGCTCTCCTTGAGCAAAAGTTTTTACCACACATCCATCATACCTCTCCCCCACTCCAGTAACAAACCCAGCACCAGCTCCATGATTAAGGGGGGTAAAACCCAAAGATTCCCTCTTTTGGACAGCATTGGCATGCCTCTCTTCCTTTCTCCTATTATTCCATGCATGCTACTGCCCCCAAGTTTGACCACAACACCTCTGGCATGCCAATGCATCATCACACGTCCAAATATGGCATGCTCATCTGGAAAATATGAGCAAACCATCTAAAACTAGATTATGACAGCAGATACAGCTTTGTACTACAAGTACTAATTATACTCATCTCCTTGAGTTGAAAATTTGTGGGCATATAGTCCTTCAATGCCTATGATCACTGGACAGGGTATTGTCCAAAGTCCCCTCTAGTAACAACTCCCTTTCTAAGTCCTAAGTTTTCTGCTGCAAACTTACCCACAGTGAAAACCACACACACTCAGCCCCATTCTCTCCGAGACTTCACCAGTGCACTCCAGCACGCATGCCTTGCATGCTAGACAACTTTAGCGGGACAAAATGATGATCGGGACACCAAGAGGCGTGGTGACCACACCACTGACCTGCAAAAGTGGTGCTCTTCCACATGAGGTCGTCCTGCTACTTGCGTCCGGCTTCGGCAAAGCACCCTAGCGCGCCTAGGATCCCCCACAGTCTCCCACGCCCACCCCCGACGGCATGATGCCTCCAGGACCGCTCTGCCACTCGTGCTCTCCACGGACAGAGCATCCGATGCGGATTCGAGCTTCCCCCTCGTTCCCCTCTTGCATATACCACTCCCCGAGCCCCCTGAAGTGCCCATTTTCTCCCTCTCGCTCCCACGAAGCTCCTGGACCGATCTATCGGAGCTCTTGTGCCCTCCTCCTACTTCCAAGGCCGCCATGCCATCACCTCGGTCTACACTTGAATTCGCCCCCTTTCGTATCTCCCTTCCACTACGATCCTCATCGGAGAACCCCTGCATTCCCATGGCCCACTCCCGCTCTTCATGGCCTCCTCCCCGTGGCTGAGACGTTGTGTCCATCGCTGCTGTTGGCACCCTTTCCCAAGCCGATGGTGCGCCTGGCCTCGACCTCTGCTGGGGTCAAGGGCCTCCCAACTAGTGGACTCTTTGTTTAGTATCACCATGGGATATGCATTGTTTGGGTGCTTACCTCGGGTATGTAATATACCGCGAGTCATGGATGACACAGAAGTTCCCCGAGTCTTGTGGGTAAGGTGTGCAACCTCAGCAGAGTGTAAAACTATTCGAATAGTCGTGTCCATGGTCATGGACAATTGGATGACCGCTCTTGTG
Organism: Hordeum marinum; assembly: GCA_022496015.1. Lineage (NCBI taxonomy): Eukaryota > Viridiplantae > Streptophyta > Magnoliopsida > Poales > Poaceae > Hordeum > Hordeum marinum. The sequence goes on along the minus strand of CM039675.1, from coordinate 178,795,766 downwards.
CTACGTCCATAGTTTCTAAACTTGGTGTGTGTGTGTGTGTGGATGACACGGAAATGACACTTGAGATAAGTCAGATGACTTGATGACATGACTGAACATGAGATGTTTAACCCCATGTTTATGATGATATCTGGAACTTGTTCAAATGGATATCTGCCAACTGTTGATGCATGCTTACATAGTTGCTTGATCATGAGATTGCATTCAAAATTTAGCTTTCTGCAAAATACCTACTTAGTACTATATCATGCATTGTTATTGCCTTTTTCCAAACATGGGTTGCTTGCGAGTACATTCAAAGTACTCATTGGCTTGCCACTAGTTATTTTATTGGCCAGGCATGAATGATCAGGTTATGATGAAGATTACCATGGTGACGTACGTGCGAGCTAGGACGCTTCATAGTCAGAATGCCTCTAGGGTTAAGGTAGCTAGCAAGGGTTCATGCTATCGTTGAGGATTTCCGCTGCAATCATATGAAGACTTGGCCATAAAGGCCACACATGAGTAAGTCGCTATGTAATGGATGTAAGACTCTTGTTATTCAGTTTTTGTGTGTTTAGTGAGCATTGATCTCTGGGATCACTGTGCACGTAAATTCAGTGATCACGACCTATGAGTCGGGGTCCCCACATTTACCCTTGATGGCAACAATTTAATACGTGCCTTGCTACCCCTACTTCGTCACTGGGTGAGGACACCTCAAGATTGAACCCAAAACCAAACACTTCTCCCATTGCAAGAATTACCAATCTAGTTGGCCAAACCAAACCAATAAATCGACGAGACTTGCAAAGATATGAAATCATGCATATAAGAATTCAGAAAAGACTCAAATAATATTCATGGATAATCTGAAGATAAAATCACAATTTATCGGATCTCAACAAACACACCGCAAAAAAGTATTACATCGGATAGATCTCCATGAAGATCATCAAGAACATGGTATTGAAGTACAAGGAGAGAGACGACGCCATCTAGCTACTAGATATGGTCCTATAGGTCTATGGTGGACTACTCACGCCTCATCAGAGGGGCAAGGGAGTTGATGTAGGTGCCCTCCGTGATCAAATCCCCCTCCGACATATTACTGGAAAAGTGTCACATCCCTAGCTAGATATCATAGGAACAACATATGTTTACATCATGTTTCAATTTCGCATCAACTTGAAATGGGAAGTTGAAGAGACCCCCAGCTCACATTGAATCAAAACAATTCAAAGTTGGTGAAAATTCAACAAATCCAAAATGCTCTTTAAAAATGTTCCCTATGTCTGATAAATTTGGACATGATTATAACAGGAACCATTTTACATATTTGAACATCCAAAACAATTTAAAAATAAATGTTAAAGCTCCTGAAAATGCCAAATAAAGCATTATCATTACTTTTGTTTTCAAAATATCCTGAAACTTTTTAGATAAGTTTGAAATATTCAAACTCCATTATAGAAAATACTTGGGATATTTTGCAAAGTCATTTTGTACCTGAAAAAGAATTAAACAAATGTCAGAAATTAGAAAAGAAATGAAAAAAACAAAAAAAGGAGAAAGAAGCCAAGGTCAGGCCGGCCCACCTGGCCCAGGGAGGTCATCATCCTCCTGGCGGCCAGGAGGACGGGAGTGTGGCCGGTGTGCGCGTGCTGCCGTGCCTCCACGCCGGCAGCTGCCTGCCTGCTTCCTCCTCGCCAGCGCGACGGGGATAAGCTCCCAGAGCCGTCCCCATCGCTCCCTCTCTCTGTCTCTCGCCCGCCTCTCTTTCTCCCCTACTCTGCTATGCCATGGCGGAGCTGCTCGCCGCCGTTTTAGCCGCCCCCGCGCCCTTCTGAGCCACCAAAGGCTCCGCCCAGATCCCCTCTCCCTTCTCGCCGAGCCACACACTGCCGGGAGCTCCCTACCGCTGCATCGCCGTCGTCTTCAACCTCCAGCCGCTGGCAAGCAAGTGAAGCTCGCGACTGCTCGAGGCCCTCCCAAAACCCGCTCTTGACGTCTCTGCAACCATCGTGAGCCCCTGGATCTTTTCCCCCTCTTTACCCCTTCGTTTGCGTGCCCTAGCACCGGATTCCATCGAGGTCTAAGGTGCTCCGCCGCTCGAGCTCGACGCCGGCCATGCTCCGATGACCAGCTAGTCCATCAGAGGCCACCGTTGTGTTCGTGAGGCTGCATAGAGGCCGTAGGTGCCAAGTAGAGGTCGTGTTGCACCCTGGTTCGATGGGCTCGTGCTCGCCAGAGCTCTGGCAGCCGCCAAGCTCACCGCCGGTGTTGATTCCGACCATCTCAGCTCCTAGGAGGTGTCGGGATGGACGCATGCGTGAGCATAGGTCCGTTTGGTGCCCTCCGCCGTCCATTTGGTCGACGGAGGAGGGATCCCGAGACCCTCCACCATCTCTGGAGCCACCGGTGGCTCAACACTAGTGGGTCTTGCCAGAGTTGACCATGGTGGTTTGACCCCAGGTCAACTGGCAAGTGGGCCTGACCCTCTAATTAAGTTAGATTAAGAAAAATTAATTAATTAAGTTAATTAACCTAATTAATTAATTAAGTCCCCAGAAAGTTATGCACAGTTGCATAACATGTCTTTTTGTGATATGCCTACTCCTTTAGTAGTTCAAACTCCTGGTTCATAGTGGAAAACTTCTAGAGTGAGCCATGATAATGAGATTCTGGTGGATAGGCAAGTCTTCCTAGCATCTTTGATAGCCCTCAAGTCTTCGGACATCAATATCATTCTAGGCATGGATTGGATGAAAGCCCACTATGCTAAGATTGATACTCACACTAGGAATGTTCAACTTACACATCCATTGGGTGAGATAGTTAATGTCTCCACTCGAACAACCAAGCACCAACTCTACTCCCTCAATGCTAGCCCCCTTCCAGAGTTAGAAGATATTTCGGTAGTCTGTGACTTTCTGGATGTCTTTCCAGAAGAACTGCCAGGAATTCCTCCTGTCAGAGATGTTGAGTTTGTGATAGAGCTCCTTCAAGGGATTGTCCCAATAGCCAGAAGACCCTATAAGATGGCACCCTTAGAACTAGCCGAACTTAAGATCCAACTCGATGAGGCTTTGAAGAAAGGTTTCATCCGTCCCAGCTCTTCTCCTTGGGCTTGTCCCGTTCTCTTCGTCAAGAAGAAGGATGGATCGGATCAGATGGTTGTGGATTATCGGCCAATGAATCTGGTCACCATAAAGAACAAGGATCCGCTCCCCAGGATCAACGATTTGTATGATCAACTCGCTGGATCCTCTGTCTTTTCCAAAATGGATTTGAGGTTGGGATACCATCAAATTAGAATTAGGACCGAGGACATTCCAAAAACGGCTTTTGTGACTCGTTATGGCTAATACGAGTACACCGTCATGTCCTTCGGTTTAACCAATGCCCCAGCCACCTTCTCTCGTTTGATGAATTTGATCTTCATGGAGTATTTAGATAAATTTGTCATGGTTTACCTCGACGATATACTCATCTACTTGAGGAATGAACAAGAACATGCCGAGCATCTAAGGCTGGTATTGCTGAAACTTCGAGAGCACCGTCTGTACGCCAAATTCTCCAAGTGTGAATTTTGGTTGCCATAAGTGACCTATCTGGGCCACATGATATCTGGTAAAGGTAGTGCTGTCAATCCTGAGAGAGTTCAAGCCGTCCTTGATTGGACTCAACCTGAATCGGTTAAGCAAGTTTGGAGTTTCCTTGGCTTAGCGAGCTATTGTCGCCACTTTCTCGAGAACTTCTCCAAGGTTGCGAAACCTCTGACTGAACTCCTCAAGAAAGATAAATAGTTCGAGTGGACCCCACAATGTGGGCATAGTTTTCAGGAGTTGAAAAGTCGATAGACCTTTGCTCCCGTTCTGGTGCCACCAGACTTCTCTAAGGACTTCGTTATCTACTGCGACGCCTCGTGACAAGGATTAGGTTGCATTCTCATGCAAGATCGTCATGTGATTGCATATGCTTCTCGACAGTTGCGTCCACATGAGGATAATTATCCAACACATGATCTTGAGCTTGCAGCTGTAGTCCATGCACCGAAAACATGGCGACATTACCTTCTGGGTAATCATTGCGAAATTTACACTGATCACCAAAGTCTAAAACATATATTCACCCATCCGGATTTGAATCTCAGGCAAAGACGGTGGGTTGAGTTGATTGTAGATTAGGACTTAGGGATAACTTACACCCTGGGGAAAGCCAATATTATGGCTGATGCACTAAGTCGTAAGTCTTATTGTAACAACCTGATGTTACAACAAGGTCAACCACTTCTACATGAGGAATTTCGGAAGTTGAACCTTCACATTGTTCCTTAAGGATTCCTATCCAACTTGGTGGCGAAACCTATACTTACGGATCAAATTATAGAAGCTCAGAAGCATGATGCCGGTATATCTTGGATCAAGAAAAACATTAAGAAGGTTAATGTTAGATGCATCTCAGAAGATGATCGGGGTGTTGTCTTCTTTGAGAACCGTTTGGTGATCCCGAAGAAGCAACATCTACGATACTTGATCCTTAAGGAGGCTCATGATTCTCCCCTCTCAATTCATCCGGGAAGTACCAAGATGTATCAGGACCTACGCTAGAGGTTCTGGTGGACTAGGATGAAGGGAGAAATTGCTCAGTTCGTGGCTAACTGAGACGTTTGTCGTCACGTGAAAGCAGAACATCAAAGGCCTGCTGGCACCCTTCAACGTTTAGCTATTTCTGAATGGAAATGGGATAAAGTAGGTATGGATTTTATTACCGGAGTTCCCAATACTAAGAGAGGGAATAATGCTATCTTTGTGGTCATCGACCGCCTTTCCAAAGTGGCTCATTTTCTTCCTATTCAGGAGAGTATAACTGCTAGTCAGCTAGCGGAGTTGTATGTTTCTCGAATAGTTTCTCTTCATGGTGTTCCTTTGGAGATTAACTCAGACCGTGGAAGTATCTTTACTTCCCAATTTGGGAAAGTTTTCAAACCGCTATGGGGACTCATCTATCCTTTAGCACTGCTTTCCACCCGCAATCAAGTGGTCAAGTTGAGCTAGTCAATCAAATCCTCGAAGACATGCTCCAAGCTTGTGTTATATCTTTCGGTATGAACTTGGAGAACTGTCTTCCATTTGCCGAATTTGCTTATAACAATAGTTATCAATAAAGCTTGGGCAAAGCCCCTTTTGAAGTTCTCTATGGACGAAGGTGTCGAACACCTCTTAACTGGTCGGAAACCGGAGAGGGGCAACTCTTTGGCCCGGATATGATCCAGGATGCAGAGGAGCAAGTTCATATTATTCGTGAAAAGTTTAAAATAGCCCAATCTCGTCAAAAGAGCCAATATGATCACCATCATAAAGTTGTGACCTATGAAGTTGACGAGAAGGCTTACCTTTGGGTTACACCTCTCAAGGGTACCCATCGATTCGGTATCAAGGGCAAGGTGGCTCCTCGTTACATTGAAACTTTTTGCATTCTTGCTAAACGAGGATAGGTTGCCTACCAATTGGAACTTCCGCCGCATCTTTCCAAGGTTCATGATGTCTTCCACATCTCGCAACTCAAGCGTTGCTTCTCGGACCCTGTCCGTGAAGTAGACCACGAAGCGCTTGATCTCCAAGATAACCTTACATATCGAGAATACCCTATTTGTATTCTTGATCAAGCTGAGCGTACCACTCGGCATCGAAACATCAAGTTTCTCAAGGTTCAGTGGTCACACCATTCTGAAATGGAGGCCACATGGGAAAGAGAAGATCGTCTTCAACTAGATTACCCACGCTCTTCCCGACGACATCAAAATCTCGGGACGAGATTCTTTTGAGTGGGGGTGAGTTGTCACATCCCTAGCTAGAAGTCATAGGAACAACATATGTTTGCATCATGTTTCAATTTGGCATCAACGTGAAATGGGAAGTTGAAGAAACCCCAAGCTCACATTGAATCAAAACAATTCAAAGTTGGTGAAAATTCAACAAATCCAAAATGCTCTTTAAAAATGTTCCCTATGTGTGATAAATTTGGACATGATAATAACATGGACCATTTTACATATTTGAACATCCAAAACAATTTAAAAATAAATGTTAAAGCTCCTGAAAATGCCAAATAAAGCATTATCATTACTTTTGTTTTCAATATATCCTGAAAGTTTTTAGATAAGTTTGAAATATTCAAACTCCATTATAGAAAATACTTGGGATATTTTGCAAAGTCATTTTGTACCTGAAAAAGAATTAAACAAATGTCAGACATTAGAAAAGAAATGAAATAAAGAAAAAAGGAGAAAGAAGCCCACGCCAGGCCGGGCCACCTGGCCCAGGGAGGTCATCATCCTCTTGGCGGCCAGGAGGACAGGAGTGTGGCCGGCGTGCGCACGCTACCGTGCCGCCACGTCGGCAGCCGCCTGCCTGCTTCCTCCTCGCCAGCGCGACGGGGATAAGCTCCCAGACCCGTCCCCATCGCTCCCTCTCTCTCTCTCTCTCGCCCACCTCTCTTTCTCCCCTCCTCTGCTCCGCCATGGCCAAGCTGCTCGCCACCGTAGCGCCGCCGTATTAGCCGCCCCCGCGCCCTTCTGAGCCCACCAAAGGCTCCACCTAGATACTCTCTTCCTTATCACCGAGCCACGCATCGCCGGGAGCTCCCTACCGCTGCATCACCGTCATCTTCAACCTCCGGCCACCGGCAAGCAAGTGAAGCTCGCTGCTGCTCCAAGCCCTCCCCGAGCCCGCTCTCGATGTCTCTGCAACTGTTGTGAGCCCCTCGATCTTTCCCCCCTCTTTTCCCCTTCGTTTGCGTGCCCTAGCACCGGATTCCATCGAGGTCCGAGGTGCCCCGCCGCTCGAGATCGACGCCGTCCATGCTCCGGTGACCAGCTGGTCCATCAGAGGCCACTGTCGTGTTCGTGAGGCTATGTAGAGGCCGTACGTGCCAAGTAGAGGTTGTGTTGCGCCCTGGTTCGACGGGCTCGTGCTCGCCCGAGCTCCGTCAGCCGCCAAGCACGTCGCCGGTGTTGATTCCGACCATCTCAGCTCCTAGGAGGTGTCGGGATGGACGCATGCGTGAGCATAGGTCCGTTTGGTGCCCTCCGCCGTCCATTTGGTCGACGGAGGAGGGATCCCGAGACCCTCCACCGTCTCTGGAGCCACCGGTCGCTCAACACCAGTGGGTCTTGCCAGAGTTGACCATGGGGGTTTGACCCCAGGTCAACTGGCAAGTGGGCCTGACCCTCTAATTAAGTTAGATTAAGAAAAAATAATTAATTAAGTTAATTAACCTAATTAGTCACTAACCGATGGGCCCAGAAATACTAATTAACTAGGATTAGTTTTAATTAGTCAGTTAAGTGATTGAGTCACTAACATGTGGTCCCCACATGTCAGGTTTGACTCTGGCCTCGTCAGCCGACCAGCTGACGTCATTGTGATGTCAGGCTGATGTCATAATTCTATTTTCTAGTTTAAAAATAATTCCAGAAATTAATTAAAACTTGAAAAATTCATATAAATTAATCTGTAAATCAGATGAAAATAATTTATATATGAAAATTTATCAGAATAATCCAATGAATCCAATGGTGCTATTACCATGCATGTTAGAGCAACCTATGTAGATGAACATGCACAATTATTAACAGGTTAATATATGGAATTTGAAATGAAGAATGATTTTGAACCTATATTCAAATTCATTTCAAATCAACATGAACACTAGTTGCATTAGCTCATCCACACATGCTGTCATGCCATGATCATCCATCATATTGTTGCACTTGCATGTATTGATTGTTTGTTATCTGCACTGCGGTAGGCCCTGCTTCCGAGGATACCTCTGAGTATTCCAACGAAGGAGAGAACCTTCCCGCTACCCAGCAAGGCAAGCAACCCCATTGATCATTTCGATAACATCCCACTCTCTCGCTCATGCTCTTGTTTACTGCATTAGGACAAACGATCACATGTCAGTCATACACGGTAGGTGAACCTATTCTTATGCATGACCTTTCATTCTCACAATAAATAGCTAAACCTTGCAACCTAGCATACCTGGTAGATGCTTCTGCCATGATGTGCTTAGCTTACTTTGCCTGCTATGCTTGCTATGCTTAGAGTTGTGTTAGGTCTGATTCATCTGGGTGATGAACTGAGTGAAACAATGTTATTCTAATGTGATGACTTATGATGAACCCGATTTGGTAAAGGTAGCGATGAGAGGCTATGTAGGAGTACATAGCGGGTTGTCTCATTGGGACCGTTCTTAGGAACTGAGTTCCATGTTTGTGATCCAAGACTAGTTACTACCACACATTGGGTTCCGGTAACTCGACTCCTCTCGACTTATCAGTCGCTTAGTCCTTGGTCTAGGAGTTGCAAGTAGTTTCTGGTGTTGTAGCATGCTGGAGGCCATGCATTGCGCTGACCCTAGGGGTGGGTTACGACGCGATGGGCAATGGCACGGTGTACCAAGGGTCACCCGAATGGTGGGCTTGGGAACCGTGCGCACATCGTTTGGGGCCGTAGCGGAAACTTCGGACGGACTTCCGTGCGGGTTCAGTCTCAAATAGGCGATAGCCTGGACTAGAGGTCTTATGTGATTGACGGTCGTGGCCGACTCCCTCGTTGGGCATCCGCTTGAAGGTTGCCGAGGTGCATGGTTTTATGAGCACACAGCGATAAGTGGCGAGAGCGTGTGTGAATAAGTACACCCCTGCAGGGTATGAAACAATTCGAATAGCCACGTCCTCGGATATGGACTAGTTGGAGAACTATGTTGTTCATAGATAATCAAATGGATACTCATAAAAATATCAAGAAAAGTGTGAGTACCGTGGATGACACTCTCCCAGGAGAGGGAAGTGAATCCATGGTGGTGTATTACTATGAAGTTAGTGGACTCGTGTGCGATATATAAAATTGTAACAAAGAGTTAAAATTTGAGTAGTGCAGGTTAGCCATGAGTCAAAGCTGGCATTGCTGCATAGACTCCACCACTTCCCTTGTTGATACATGAGCATGATTAGATTAGGTCTGTTTTAAAGACTTACTGAGTACGTTTGTACTCATGTTTGCTTAATAAATGTTGCAGATGAGACCCAGGACCCATCAGGTGGGTTCTTTCTAGATGTCGACGATGCCGAATAGCTGGTGTCCCAGCTACGACCTTATGCCCTGCGGCGGGCTGTAGATAGTCAGGCCATGTGCGTTTTTACCCCTTTCGTCTGTCTGTACTCAAACAGCTTAAGCTTCCACTTGGTTTGTATGAACTTGTTTATATGAGTTGAGTGTCAGGTTATGTGACCCCTATCTGTAAGAACATATTATGCAAGGCTCGTCTGAGCCTCTTAAATAAAAGTCATGTTGTTGTATGGTTATGTTGTGATGCCATGGTTGTATCTATGCATATCGGGCATGTCGTGCGTACATGTGACATGCAACGTATGTATGGGATCCGACACCTAGTCGTGTGCCTTTAGTAGTACTCTTTACGGGAAACTGCCTCTTTGTGCTTCCACCGAGCCATGGTAGCTTGCTACTGCTCCGGACACATTGATTGACCGGCATGTATGCTTCTTTGCTGTTGTGTTTGTCCCTTCGGGGAAATGTCTCATGATGTAATCGAGTCCCTGTATCCTATTACGACTCGTCTATGTGCAGTGAAGGCATTTATGTCTCACGGCATAATGGAGTCCTTGTAACTTGGTATGACTTGTCTACACACGCTTGAGGCCGACACCTGCATTGATGGGTTACATATGCCTATTTGCGTACGGATGTGCCACTTGGGTTCTATGACTAGTAATGTCGGCCCGGGTTCTCTGTCGTGTGATTGCCAGCGACATGTTCACATACGTGTGCCAAAAGACGCAAACGGTCCCGGCTAAGGTAAGGCTGCAGCCGTGGAACTTACCGTGCGTGAGGCCGCAAAGTGATGTGATATGTTACAGTCTGGATTCATATGACTTAGGATCGGGGTCGCGACAAAAGGCTCCAAGATTGGATTGGATCTATAGGGAATGGAGGCTTCTGGCGGCGGAAAAGTATTTTCGTGGCTCCCTTTGGTATTGGGAGAATATTTGGGTATTTATAGGACAAAGATTAGGGCTAGGAGACCTGTCAGGAGGTGGCAAGCCTGCCCGACGCAGCCAGGGGTTGGTCATGCCTCCCTGGCTTGTCACCTCCTGGCAGATGTCATGACGTGCACTCCAATTCTCGTAGATCTCTTTCCTTCCACAAAAAATCATCCTGAAGACTTTATTCCTTTTGGACTCCATTTAATATTCCATATCTGCGAAACTCAAAAACAAGGAAAAAACATAAACTCGCACTAGCCTCTAGATTAATAAGTTAGTCCCAAAAATAATAAAAAATAGCATATTAATGCATATAAAACATCCAAAACAGATTATATAATAGCATGACATCATCAAAAATTATAGATACATTGGACATGTATCAGCATCCCCAAGCTTAATTCCTGCTCGTCCTCGAGTAGGTAAATGATAAAAACAGAATTTTTGATGTGGAGTGCTACCTATCATATTTATGCATGTTATATTCATTATTGTGGCATGAATATTGATCCGTAAGATTCAAAACAAAATGTTAATATTGACATAAAAAAATAGTACTTCAAGCATACTAACAAGGCAATCGTGTCCTTCTGAATAACATGTTCGAAGAAACTTATCCCTACAAAATCATATGGTCTGGCTATGCTCCATCTTCCCCACAGAAAGTATTTAAATCATGCACAACCCCAGTGACAAGCCAAGCAATTGTTTCACACTTTTTATGTTCTCGAACATTTTCAACTCTCATGCAATACATCGATGTGAGCCATGGATATAGGACTATTGGTGGAATAGAAATATGGTAGAGGTTGGGAAGAAAAGGAGAAGATAGTCTCACATCAACTAGGCATATCAACGGGCTATGGAGATGCCCATCAATAGATATCAATGTGAGTGAGTAGGGATTGCCATGCAACGGGTGCACTAGAGCTTTAAGTGTATGAGAGCTCAAAAAGAAACTAAGTGGGTGTGCACTACAAAAAATTCCACTAGTTATATGAAAGTGACAAAATAGTAGACTCTTTATCATGAAGACCAAGGTGCTACTTTGAAGCACAAGTGTGGAAAAATATAGTAGCATTGGCCCTTATCTCTTTCTCTCATATTTTTTTGGTGGGCATCTAAGGCCTCTTTTTTTTATTTGGGCTTCGATGGCCTCTTTTATTTTTAGTAAAGTCCGTAGTCTCATGACAACTTGCGAGGGAATCATAGCTTCCATCATCCTTTTCTCTCACGGGACAATGATCTAATAATGATGATCATCCCACTTTTATTTACTTACAACTAAAAAATTACAACTCGAAACCTAGAACAAAATATGACTCGATATGAAAAAGCAATATGAAAATGATGGCGTGTGTCATAAAAAATGGAACGGTGGAAGTTACATGGAAATATATCTCAAAATGGCCATGGAAATGCCATAATAGGTAGGTATGGTGGCTGTTTGAGGAAGGGAATATGGTGGCTGTTTTGAGGAAGGTCGGTTTAATGCACTGGCGAAAGTTGCACGGTACTATAGAGGCTAGCAAAGGTGGAAGGCTGAGAGTGCGTATAATCCATGGACTCACACTAGGCATAAATAACTCACATACTTATTGCAAAAGTCTATTAGTTCTCGAAGCAAAGTATTAGACGCATGCTCCTAGGGGAGAGGTTGGTAGGAGTTAACCATCATGCGCTCCCAACCCTCACACAAAGGATGAAAATCAATAAACAAATCATGCTTCGACTTAGTTACATAACGGTTCACCATACATGCATGCTATGAGAATCACAAACTTCAACACAAGTATTTCTACCATTCCACAATTACTCACTAGCATGACTCTAATATCACCATCCTTATATCTCAAAACTATATGCAAGGAATCAAACTTCTCATAGTATTCAATGCACTTCATATGAAAGTTTTTTTATATCCCTCTTGGATGCCTATTATATTACGACTAAATTCATAACCTAACAAACTACCATGTTTTTTATAGACTCTCAAACTAATATAAGTGAGGTACGAGAGTTCAATTATTTCTTATAAAACCAAACACCGTCGTGCTCTAAAAAGGTATAAGTGAAGCACTAGAGCAAAATTGCCTATCTCAAAAGACATAAGTGAAGCACATAGAGTATTCTAATAAATTCACAATTCAGCGTGTCCCTCTAAAAGGATGTGCGCGTCAAGGATGATTGTGGAAAACTAAAAAGCAAATACTCATATCATACAAGAAGCTCCAAGGAAAACACATATCATGTGAATAAAAATATAGCCTCAAGTAAATTTACCGATGGATTGAAGAGGAAAGAGTGGATGCCTTCTGGGGCATCCCAAAGCTTAGGATCTTTGGCATCCTTGCATATGACTCAGGGTGCCTTACCCAAGCATAGGGTCTTGCCACTCCTTATTCCATAGTCCATCAAATCTTTACCCAAAACATGAAAACTTCACAACACAAAACTCAACAGAAAACTCATGAGATCCGTTGGTATAAGAAAATAAATCACCACTTTAGGTACTATTGTGAACTAATTCTTTATTTATATTGGGGTAATACCTTCTGTATTCTTATGTCTCCATGGTTCATACCCCCCGATACAACCCATAGATACATCAAAGTAGGTAAACAACTCAAAGAAAATAGAATCTGTCAAAAAGAGAATAGTCTGTAGCAATCTGAACACTTACTATAATTCTATAACTAAAAACATTCTCAACAATTAGGAAAACCTGGGAAATTTGTATACCAATCTTTTATAAAAAAATCAGACTCATTCGACGCTCTGAAAAATTTATAAAATTCCTGGATTGAGCGCAAAAGTTTCTGTTTTTTAGCAAGATCAGTCAACAACCACCATCGAATATCCCAAAGGTCTTACTTGGCTCATACACTAATTAAAACACCAAAACACAATTACTACAGAAGTAATAATGTGGGAAACACTCAAAAACAGAAGCAAAAATAGAACATGGAAATAAACTTGGGTTGCCTCCCAACAAGTCCTGTTGTTTAACGCCCCTAGCTAGGCAAAACACAATAGATCTAGGTGTTGTCATCTTTGGTATTCAACTCCTTAATTGCACACTTATGATCCCTATGAGGTCCATTGTTCTTATCAATAGTAATGCTCCTAGGAAAGAAGTCAAGATATTCAATTATAGCAATTGGTTCCTTAACAATATTGAAAATGTTAGGGTGAACACTTATCATCTTAAGATCTTCATCTCCTTTACTAGAAGATTCACCCTTAGTTTTAGCAACATAAACAAACTTGGCAGCTTTAGGAGGAGAAGGATTTGTAGTTGTTTGAACCAAGGCAAAAGATGATCCCAAGTTGGTAACAATGTCCTCTAGCTTGCCAATCCTAAAGGAATCCTGGTCCAATTTTTCATTAACTATCGGTTATTTTTCCCTTAGGTTTTTTAAAGTAACTCCTACCTTAGATACATATTGAGTAATGTGATTATGAATCTTCTTATCTAATTTTCCAATAAGCTCAACAGTAGCAACCTTTTTTCAATAATATCAAGCCTTCGCATCACATGTTCCAAAGTCAAGATTATTCCATTAACCATGATTGGAGGTGAACCTACCAAATTTATCATACTATCATAAGAATCAAAGGTATGACTTCCCAAGAAATTTCCTCCCATAATGGTATCGAGTTCATATCTATTCCAAGGAGAAATACCCACATAGAAATTGCACAAGGAGAACAGTAGTAGATTGCTTACAAATAAATCTATTTTGAGCATTGCAAATTCTATACCAAGCATCTTTTAAGTTTTTTCCCTCCCTTTGCTTAAAATTAAGAACTTCATTCTCGGGAGTACTAGCTATAGTGGAGAGGCTAGCCATGAGTTCAAGCAATCCAACACATGGGCAAACAAAAAGGGAAATAGAAGAAGGACGAATAAAAAGGCAAATCTTTTTAGTATTTTCTGAAAATTGTTTTAGAAGTGGGGGAGAGGAAAGCGAGAGGCAAATGGGAAATAAAGTAAATGCAAACGATGAGTTTGTGATGGGTACTTGGTAGGCTTGATGTGTATCTTCCCCGGCAACGGTGCCATAAATCCTTCTTGCTACCTCTTGAGCATGTGTTGGTTTCCCTTGAAGAGGAAAGGGTGATGCAACAAAGTAGATAAGTATTTCCCTTAGTTGTTGAGAACTAAGGAATCAATCCAGTAGGAGCAACAAGCAAGTCACCAATGGATGCACCTACACAAACAATCAAACACTTGCACCCAACGGTATAAAGGGGTTCTCAATCCCTTCACGGTTATTTGCAAGGATTAGATCTGATAGAGATAGATGTAAAAGATTACGGAAGTTAAAAGGTAAATAAATTGCAGCAATGTATTTTTGGTATTTTTGGTTTATAGATCTGAAAATATATTATGGAAAGTAGACCCGGGGGCCATAGGTTGCACTAGAGGCTTCTCTCTTGAAGGAAAGTATCACGGTGGGTGAGAAAATTACTGTCGAGAAAATATCCAAGGCAATGATTATGCATATAGGCATCACACCCGTGTCAAGTAGACCGAAACGATCCTGCATCTACTACTATTACTTCACACATCGACCGACTCCTGTCTGCATCTAGAGTATGAAGTTCATGAAGAACGGAGTAACGCATTAGGTAACACCGTTCTTAGGAACTGAGTTCCGTGTTTGTGATCCAAGATTAGTTACTACCACGCATTGGGTTCCGGTAACTCGAACCCTCTCGACTTATCAGTCGCTTAGTCCTTAGTCCAGGAGTTTCAAGTAGTTTCTGGTGTTTATAGCATGCTGGAGGCCGTGTGTACAGCTGACCCTAGGGGTGGGTTACGACGCGGTAGGCAGTGGCACGGTGCACCAAGGGTCACCCGAATGGTGGGCTTGGGAACCCTGCACACATCGTTTGGGGCTGTAGCGGAAACTTCGGCCGGACTTCCGTGCGGGTTCAATCTCAAATAGGCGATAGCCTGGACTAGAGGTCTTATGTGATTGACGGTCGTGGCCAACTCCCTCGTTGGGCTTCCGCTTGAAGGTTGCCGAGGTACATGGTTTTATGACCACACAGCGATAAGTGGCGAGAGCGTGTGTGAAGAAGTACACCCCTGCAGGGTATGAAAGTATTCGAATGGCCGCATCCTCGGATATGGACTACTTGGATAACTTATGTTGTTCATAGATAATCAAATGGATACTCGTAAAAATATCAAGGCAAGTGTGAGTATCGTGGATGGCACTCTCCCAAAAGAGGGAAGTGAATCCATGGTGGTGTATTGTCATGGAGTTAGTTTACTCGTGTGTGATATCTAAAACTTAAACAAAGAGTTAAAATTGTGTAGTGTAGGTTAGCCATGAGTCAAAGCTGGCATTGCTGCATAAACTCCACCACCACCACCACCCCCTTGTTGATACATGAGCATGAATAGACTAGGTCTGCTTTAAAGACTTGCTGAGTACGTATGTACTCATGTTTGCTTAATAAATGTTGCAGATGAGACCCAGGACCCAACAGGTGGGTTCTTTCTAGATGTCGACAATGCCGAATAGCTGGTGTCCCAGCTATGACCTTATGCCCCGTGGCGGGCTATAGATAGTCAGGCCATGTGCCTTTTATCCTTTCATCTGTCTGTACTCAGACAACTTATGCTTCCTCTTGGTTGTTATGAACTTGTTTGTATGACTTGAGTGTCGGGTCATGTGACCCCTATCTGTAAGAACATATTATGCAAGGCTCGTTTGAGACTCTTAGATAAAATTTGTTGAATGGTTATGTTGTGATGCCATGGTTGTATCTATGCATATCGGGCATGTGGTGCGTACGTGTGACATGCAACGTTATGTATGGGATCCGACACCTAGTTGTGTGCCTTTAGTAGTACTCTTTATGGGAAACTACATCTTTATGCTTCCACCGAGCCATGGTAGCTTGCTACTTCTCCGGACACCTTGATTGACTGGCATGTATCGTTCTTTGCTGTTGTGTCTGTCCCTTCGGGGAAATGTCTCGCAGTGTATTGGAGTCCCTGTAGCCTGCTATGACTCGTCTACATGCAATGATGGCATTTATATCTCACGGCGTAATGGAGTCCTTGTAGCTTGCTATGACTCATCTACACACGCTTGAGGCCGACACCTGCATTGCTGGGTTATGTATGCCTATTTCTGTAAGGATGTGCCACTTGGGTTCTATGACTAGTAATGTCGGCCCTGATTCTCTGTCATTTGATTGCCAGCGAAATGTTCACATAAGCGAGCCAAAAGATGCAAACGGTCCCGGCTAAGGTAAGGCTGCAGCCGTGGAGCTTACCGTGCGTGAGGCAGCAAAGTGATGTGATATGTTACAGTCTCGATGCATATGACTTGAGATTGGGGTCCTGACAGCGTTGGTATCAGAGCTTGATTGACTGTAGGACTACCAAGCCAAATCGGTCGAAGTTGAGTCTAGAAACACTATAGAAAAGTAGGGGAATTGATTGTGGAAGGGAGCGTAAGGCTCTTTTTACTCCTCTTCCCAAGTTATTCTATTCTGGGTCTTTCTCATCTTTTCCACGGGGATAAGAACTAGACTTCTCATCTATTGCTTAGGATGACGAGTTACCAACCATGGACTAATAGCTAGCTTATTTGCAAGATAATATCGGTACTCAAGTATTGTTGGTGTGACAAACAAACGGAGAAAAGATTTGAGTCTAGAAAGTCGAGTGGTTATGATTTTTCCAATCTTTTGTAGTTGTCTCAAAATCCTTTTTGAGCAATTACAGTCGTTATGTTGTCCAATTTCTGCTAGAGTCTCTAATGTCTTTCCATCATTCTCTGTTTCATATGCCCCCTCATCCTTCCCGTCAGGTGGTCCGTCTGACCTGGTGCATCGATGTACCGGGTCACATGGCCATGTTGGCTAGAGTTATGATGGAGGCTGGCTACCGTTGGTACCCAGAGTACACAGTGGAGAAACAACATCGAGATTTCAACTAGAGTCAGTATCTGTGTACTGTTAAGATATATCCTTCATATCCTGGAGCTGCAGAACAGCTTCACTGGACCTATGGATTAGGTGTCACCAAAGACATGGCAGTTCAGGGGGCCGCCTACACCATGTTGACTATCATGAGGTTTCACCATGGTCTGCTTCAGAACACGGAGTTCTGTTATATTCCTGCTTCCATGGGAGGAGAGGATGGTTATCTTAGCGCAGCCTACTATGATCATTCCCATGAGGACCCTAGGCTGGAGGTGACCGCTCAGATGTTGGAGAACAGGGATCATGATGCACGTGCCCTTCGCATGGAGCTTTATGCTACCCGTGCATGTCTTTGGACAGCCCTAATGCAGTTGGCACTTGTCGTGTAGACAGGCTATGGAGATTTGGAGATGTTGAACCCATCGCGGACTCATCTGCCAGCATGCGTAGATTGGCCCGATGTTGGAGGCATCACCCCTCTTCGAGGACCACTGTTGCCTCCAGCAAGGAGACTAAGGCCACATCCGTGTCCTTACGATTTCCAGGGATCATAGGCTAGAGTTTTTCCAGATCCTCAGGTTCAGCTCCCGGGTCATGGGGGTAACCTATATGAGGCATTCTATGGCGATGCTTGAGTACGTGGATGTTAGTACTAGTATGGTAGTAGTCGTATCGCCACAGTCCTGCGTGTCTTGTGGGATATGACCAAGGTTGAGAGTTGAGTTCCGGAGGTGTAGATAGATAATGTATAGGAAGCTTGTAATGCCTCCGATGAGTTGTGTCATCTCTCTGTAGTTTGTTTTCAGCTTGGGCTTGTACTAAACTATGTGATGGTGTGTATGAATCATGGTGTTCATAGGGCAATTGATGTTTCCATGTTGTTGGATGTTTACCCTGCATGCCATGTTGTCCAGTACATTCCTTATCTCATGTCTTAGAGTTGATGTCCTCTATGTTTAAGCTATGGGTTTTGTTTTCCCAGGATGGTGGCAACTAGGAATAACCCCGTGCCTGCCCCCGAGCAGGGTGAGGGAAGCCATCCAAGGCAAGAGGATTTGCCACATGCTCCTTCTTTGGCAGAAGTGATGCTTGAAGCCGAAAGGAACAAGAGAGAGACCAACAGGCTACTGGAACGATTGAGCAGAACACAGCGTGTGCTCCCCGCAATGATCTCAATGATGGCATGTCACTCGGTGATTTCGTCAGGCTATGCCCACCTTAGTATCATCATTCGGTCGACCCGCTCGACGCGGATGACTGGCTGACCAGCATGTTCCGCAAGATCCGGTCTGCCAATGTGTCTGAGGCCAATAAGGTGACCTTTGCAACCTACTTCCTGGAAGGACCCGCCAATCCGTGGTGCGAAAATTATGAAGCCACGCATCCCGCAGGCCCCACACCAACCTGGGCAGAATTCAGTGCAGCATTTCATACCCATCACATCCTGGAAGGGATGATGGATCGCAAGAGAGAGGAATTCTGTGCTTTCACCCAGGGCAGATTGTCAGTGGATGCCTATAGCCGTGAGTTCAGCAATCTTGCTTGCTATGCCCCGAAGGAAGTTTCAACTGATACCAAGAAACAGGATAGGTTCCGCAAGGGACTTAACCCTAAGCTCCGTCGGGATTTGCGCCTACATCAGTGCACAACCGTCCAGGCTCTCGTCAACAAGGCTATCAATGCCGAGACTGGACAAACAGACTATGAGGCCACGAAAGCACAACCGTGACTTCAGCTCCGCATCTGGCTCGGGCTCCAACAAACGCCGGCTCTGGGTGCCCAACGCAGTTGTGCCGCCAAGATACACCGCGAGGCCATCCTTCCAGGCGCCTCGCCCAGCTCAGCCCAACCCTCCAGCCAGGCCATTTGGAGGTCCGCCTGCCAATGTTGCTCCCCATGCCACCGTGGTCTGCTACAAATGTGGAGAACCAAGACATTAATCTCGTGATTGCCCTCAGGCTAATGCCAAGCCCGCTGGACGTGGGAAGCCGGGAAAAGCCTTCTATGTGAAGCCAGCTCCTGCTCGTGGACGAGTGAATTATGTCTCTGCTGAGGAAGCCATTGAGGATCCTAATGTTATCCTAGGTATGCTCCTTGTCAATAGTCATCTAGCATCTGTTCTATTTGATACTGGGGCATCTCATTCTTTCATCTCAGAAAGTTATGCACATTTGCATATCATGTCTTTTTGTGATATGCCTACTCCTTTAGTAGTTCAGACTCCCAGTTCAAAGTGGCAAACTTCTAGAGTGAGCCATGATAATGAGATTCTGGTGGATAGGTTAGTCTTCCTAGCATCTTTGATATCCCTCGAGTCTTTGGACATCAACATCATCTTAGGCATGGACTGGATGAAAGCCCACTATGCTAAGATTGATACTCATATTAGGAATGTTCAACTTACACATCCATCGGGAGAGATAGTTAATGTCTCCACTCGAACATCCAAGCGCCAACTCCATTCCCTCAATGCTAGCAATCTTCCAGAGTTAGAAGATATTCCGGTAGTCCGTGACTTTCCGGATGTCTTTCCAGAAGAACAGCCAGGAATCCCTCTTGTCAGAGATGTTGACTTTGTGATAGAGCTTATTCCAGGGATTGTCGCAATAGCCAGAAGACCCTATAAGATGGCACCCTTAGAGCTAGCCGAACTTAAGATCCAACTCGATGAGGCTTTGAAGAAAGGTTTCATCCAACCTAGTTCTTCTCCTTGGGCTTGTCCCGTCCTCTTCGTCAAGAAGAAGGATGGATCAGATCAGATGGTTGTGGATTATCGACCAGTGAATCTGGTCACCATTAAGAACAAGTATCCGCTCCCCAGGATCAACGATTTGTATGATCAACTCGCTAGATCCTCTGTCTTCTCCAAAATGGATTTGAGGTTGGGATACCATCAAATCAGAATTAGAAACAGGGACATGCCAAAAACGGCTTTTGTTACTCGTTATGGCCAATACGAGTACACCGTCATGTCCTTCGGTTTAACCAATGCCCCAGCCACTTTCTCTCGCTTGATGAATTCGATCTTCATGGAGTATTTAGATAAATTCGTCATGGTTTACCTCGACGACATTCTCATCTACTCGAAGAACGAACAGGAACATGCCGAGCATCTAAGCCTGGTATTGATGAAACTTCGAGAGCACCGTCTGTATGCCAAATTCTCCAAGTGTGAATTTTGGTTGCCAGAAGTGACCTATCTAGGCCACGTGATCTCTGGTAAAGGTATTGCTGTCAATCTCAAGAGAGTTTGGGCCGTCCTTGATTGGACTCAACCTGAATCGGTTAAGAAAGTTCGGAGTTTCCTTGGCTTAGCGAGCTATTGTCGCCGCTTTGTCGAGAATTTCTCCAAGGTTGCGAAACCTCTGACTGAACTCCTCAAGAAATATAAAAAGTTCAAGTGGACCCCACGATGTGAGCACAGTTTTTAGGAGTAGAAAAGAAGACTGGCCTCTGCTCCCGTTCTAGTCCCACCACACATCTCTAAGGACTTTGTTATCTATTGCGACGCCTCGTCACAAGGATTAGATTGCATTCTCATGCAAGATCGTCAAGTGATTGCATATGAGGCTAATTATCCAACACATGATCTTGAGGTTGAAGCTGTGGTCCATGCACTAAAAACCTGGCAACATTACCTTCTGGGTAATCGTTGCAAAATTTACACTGATCACCAAAGTCTGAAATATATTTTCACCTAGCCGGATTTGAATCTCAGGCAAAGACGGTGGGTTGAGTTGATTACAGATTACGACTTAGGGATAACTTACACCCCGAGGAAAGCCAATGTCATGGCTGATGCACTAAGTCGTAAATCTTATTGTAACAACCTGATGTTACAACAAGGTCAACCACTTCTCCATGAGGAATTTCGGAAGTTAAACCTCCACATTGTTCCTCAAGGATTCCTATCCAACCTGGTGGAGAAACCTACTCTTACAAATCAAATTATAGAAGCCCAGAAGCACGATGCCGCAATATCTCGGATCAAGAAAAACATTAAGAAGGGTAATGTTAGGTGCTTCTCGGTAGATGATCGAGGTGTTGTATCCTTTGAGAACCACTTGGTGATCCCAAAGAAGCAACACCAACGACAATTGATCCTTAGGGAGGATCATGATTCTCCTCTGACAATTCATCCGGGTAGTACCAAGATGTATCAGGACCTACGCCAGAGGTTCTGGTAGACTAGGATGAAGAGAGATATTGCCTAGTTCATTGCTAATTGCGACGTTTTTTGTCGCGTGAAAGCAAAACATCAAAGGCCTGCTGGCACCCTTCAACCTTTAGCTATTCCCGAATGGAAATGGGATAAGGTCGGTATGGATTTCATTACCGGATTTCCTAGGACCAAGAGAGGGAATAATGCTATCTTTGTGGTCATTGACTGCCTTTCCAAAGTGGCTCATTTTCTTCCTGTTCGGGAGAGTATAACTGCTAGCCAGCTAGCGGAGTTATATGTTTCTTGAATAGTCTCTCTTCATAGTGTTCCATTGGAGATTAACTCAAACCGCGGAAGTATCTTTACTTCCCGATTTTGGGAAAGTTTTCAACCCGCTATGGGGACTCATCTATCTTTTAGCACTGCTTTCCACCCGCAATCAAGTGGTCAAGTTGAGCGAGTCAATCAAATCCTCGAAGACATGCTCCGAGCTTGTGTTATATCTTTCGGTATGAACTGGGAGAAATGTCTTCCATTTGTCGAATTTGCATATAACAATAGTTATCAATCAAGCCTGGGCAAAGCCCCTTTTGAAGTTCTCTATGGACGAAGGTGTCGAACACCTCTTAACTGGTCACAAATAGGAGAGAGGCAAATCTCTGGCCCGGATATGATCCAAGATGCAGAGGAGCAAGTTCGCATTATTCGTGAACAGTTGAAAACAAGCCAATCTCATCAAAAGAGCCAATATGATCGCCATCATAAGGCTGTGACCTATGAAGTTGACGAGAAGGCTTATCTTCGGGTTACACCTCTAATGGGTACCCATTGATTCAATATCAAGGGCAAGTTGGCTCCTCGTTACATTGGACCCTTTCGCATTCTTGCTAAACGAGGAGAGGTTGCCTACCAATTGGAACTTCCGCCGCATCTTTCCAAGGTTCATGATGTCTTCCATGTCTCGCAACTCAGGCATTGCTTCTCAGACCCTGTCCATGAGGTATACCACGAAGCGCTTGATCTCCAAGATAACCTTACATATCGAGAATACCCTCTTTGTATTCTTGATCAAGCTGAGCGTACCACTCAGCGATGGAACATCAAGTTTCTCAAGGTTTAGTGGTCACACCATTCTGAAAAGGAGGCCACATGGGAAAGAGAAGAGCGTCCTCGACTAGAGTACCCCACGCTCTTCTCGACGACTTCAAAATCTCGGGACAAGATTCTTTTGAGTGGGGGTGAGTTGTCACATCCCTAGCTAGATGTCATAGGACAACATGGGTGTTGCATCATGTTTCAATTTTGCATCAACATGAAATGGGGAGTAAAGGAAACCCAAGCTCACATTGAATCAAACTAATTCAAAGTTGGTGAAAATTCAACAAATCCAAAATGCTCTTGCAAAATATTTCCTATGTCTGATAAATATGGACATGATTATAACAGGGGTCATTTTAAATATTTGAACAACTGAAGGAATTTAAAAATAAATGATAAAGCTACTAAAAATATCAAATATAGCATTATCATTATTTAAGTTTTTAAAATATCCTGAAACTTTTCCGATGAGTTTGAAATATTCAAACTTCAATATATAAAATATTTGGGGTATTTTAAAATAGCATATGTGCCTGAAATTAAAATAAAATAAATGATAGAAGTTAGAAAAGAGTTGAAATAAAAAAGTGAAGAAAGCCCACCTGGGCCAGGGAAGAAGTCGGCCCAGCCCACCAGGGGGGAATCGGTCTTCTTCCACCTCCGATCAGAAGGACGCCGGGCGCGTGGTCGCCGCGTGCCGGCCACCTCCTGCCTGTGTGCCCGCCTGGATGGAGGGATAGACTCCAGGGAGAGGTCCAAATCGAGCCCTCCCTCCATTTCTCCTCCTCCTAGTCGCCACAGCTCTCTCTCCCCCTTTCTTCCTCCCTGCCGCCATGGCCGAGCCCTGCTCGAGATCGCCGCCGTCGTTTCAGCCGCCCCCGCGCCCTTGTGAGCCCACCAGCAGCCCCACAGCGACCCCCTGGTCCCCCTCGTGGCGCTAGAAGAAGCCGGGAGCCCTCCACGATGCGCCGTCACCGTTTCTTCCCCGCCGGCCGCCGAAGCTTTCCTTCAGTGATTTGAGGTCATCTGCACGTCCCCGAGCTCGCCGTCTCCTCCAGCAACCCCGTCGTGAGCTCCTGCTCCGTTTCCCCCTCTTCTCGCGGCCTGTCCCTCGCCGTAGGTGCCGTTCCCTTGCTACCCGAAGCTCGCCGCCGCTCAGGTCGTCGTCGGCCGTAGCTCCGGTGGCCCCCGAGCCCCCTCTGCCGCAACGCTAGATGCGCGCGTGCACGGGCTTCCTCCGGGTGCCCTCCGCGCGTCAAATGGTCGCCGGAGGCGCAACTTCGGCGGATCGCCACCATGTAGATGGTCGCGGCCGGCCCCGCTCCAGTGGGCGCCGACGTGGCCAAGATGATGGAGATTGCAACTCGATATGCCAATGGCAAAGAGGAAGACCGCCTCATCAGCGGCAAAGGAAAAGCAGTCGACAATGATGCCGGCAGCAATTCTAGTCGGAAAAAAAAGTGCAAAGCTGATGGCCCTGCTCAGGAAGAGGCAGTCGTTCTAGCAGCGCAACGAAAGAACAAGGGGAAGTCCAAAGGGCAGTTTACCCCTAAGAAAGTAAAGAATCAGTCGGGAATTGATGTTATGGATTTACCGTGTGCAGTCCACATGAAGAAAGATGAGGAAGGCAATTGGATATTGCCAAAACATACCACTCGACAATGCAGATTGCTGATCCAACAGTTCAAAGAAGGTCAGTCGAGTGAGAAATCTCCTAGAAAGGAGGAGGATGAAGACAAAGAGGACTTCCCTGAGGTCAATGCCACTTTGATGATTTTTGCTGATGTAGAAAGCAAGAGTCGATTGAAAGTTATCAGCAGATAAGTCAACATGGCTGTTCCTGCCACCCCCACGTACCTCAAATGGTCTCAGACCGCTATCACATTTGAACAGTCGGACCACCCTGCTCACGTCGCTACCCCCGGTCGACAAGCTCTGGTGTTGTATCCAGTTGTGGGAGGCACTCGACTCCGCAAGGTTCTCATGGACGAAGGGAGTGGTTTGAACATCCTGTATGCGGATACCCTGAAGGGGATGGGCATCCCGATGTCTCGTCTTAGGGAAAGCAACATGCAATTCCACGGAGTCATTCCCAAGAAGAAAGCCAGGTCACTCGGCCAGATTGCATTGGATGTGGTGTATGGCACAGACAAGAATTTTCACAAGAAAAAACTAACATTTCAAGTTGTGGATTTGCAGAGCGCATATCACGCCATCCTTGGTCGCCTGGCCTACGCACGTTTCCTGGCCTGACCATGTTACGTGTACCTTAAGTTGAAGATGCCCGGGCCCAAGGGCGTGATCACAGTTATGGGGAATAGACAGAGGGATGAGGACTGCCTTTAGCACGGCTCCAAAATCGCCGACCATCAGATTGATGTGGTTGAATTGGAAGAGTACAAGAAGACTTTTGATCCTGCCAACGTGCTGCATGCCAAGAAGCCTGCCTCAGATTCTGCTTTTCAGTCGGCACGCGAAGTGAAGAAAGTACAAATCCAGCCGACAGATCCTAATGCTGCCCCGACCAACATTGCGACGACACTCAACAGCAAATAGGAAGCCGAGCTCATCCAGTTCCTCCGTGAGAACCGAGACATCTTCGCATGGAAGCATGCTGACATGTCGGGTGTATCCAGGGAACTGGTTGAGCACCGATTGAGAGTTGACCTGAAAGCCAAGCCTGTGAAAGAGCACTTGCGTTGGTCGGCAGCAGAGAAGAGGAAGGAAATCGGGAAGGAGGTGGCCCGACTCTTGGCAGCCAAGTTCATTTGAGAGACTTACCTCTCTGAGTGGCTCTCGAACATCGTCATGGTCCCCAAGAAAGATAAGTCACTTCGTATGTGTATTGACTTCAAACATATCAATCGGGTCTTCCCAGAAGATCATTTCATGCTCCCCCGCATCGATCAGGTGTTCAGTCGACTGCTGGATGCTAGCGTTTATGCTCTCTCGATGCTTACTCTAGTTACCATCAGATTCGTTTATTTAGCCCAGATGAAATAAAGATAGCCTTCATCACCCCTTCCTGGTGTTTTTGTTATATCATCATGCCTTTTGGTTTGAAGAATGCAGGTGCTACTTTCATGTGTATGATTTAGAAATGCAGGTGCTACTTTCATATCAGTGGGTGTGTCTGTAGCATTACCAAGTTGGTATCAGATCCAGGTTAACTTGGTAACTCCCCGGACACACCCGCCAGTAGTCGTTACTCCTGGAGGGATCTAGACTAGCCTCATAGATCAATACTAGTCTTTTCTGCGCACTTTGTCCTCACTCATGCGCACCCGGGACCAACATCCTGGTTGGTCACCCATCCTAGTACTACTCCAATCCTAGTACTACTCCAAGCCAAGCACACTTAACCTAGGAGTTATGTTCGAATGGGCTCCTGAAAAAGAAGGAATTCCTTATTGATATGAGTAGTCTATCATCCCTAATATGCCAGGCTATCACATCGGGTGAGTTGACGTTGTGGCTGGACTAGCTGAAGTTGCTTGAGGATGTCCAATTGGCGTTGAGGCCATAATGGTCGAAGTGGCTGGCTGGGCACTCCATAGCGGAGCCGCAAGCTCGGTTCTAACTCGGGACCACTCGTCAAGCCCTTTAGACGACGTGGCATTCAACATACGAGGCGTCTGCCCTGATGACGTTCTCTGAGCGCGTATGCGTGGAGTGCCTCAGGTCACACCTTCACCTCCCATACCCCGTTGTGGCTCTTCATCGTCCTCCAGCTGGATGACTTCTGCAACTACCAGTCAACAACATTAGTTTATTCAATCGGTGAATCATACCCAAAAAACAGAACAGATTGAAGGTTTGTTATACCTCGCTAAGAGGAGGCCGCGTCAGCAGTATCCATGTCCATGTGCCCCCCTTCATCTCTTGGAGGTGACGTCACCGAAGTAGCATCTCTAACAGACAAATTCCACTCAGTCAGCAAAGATATGAAGTTCTACACCAGCAAAAGGAAAATAAAAAAGTATACTCATGTTGAAACAATAGGTACAACAATCTTCATGCGAGGCACAGCCTTCCGAGGTTTTGGCGTGTCAGACTTGGGCTGTTTTGTGGCCTGCTCACTCGGCTCAAATGTCGAAGCTCGGTCACGCTTCGAGTTCCTCCTGCTCGACGCTAAGGTTTTTCTTGGGTCAGCCACTGGGTCTTGATGCTGCTTAGAATGATGCTCGGTGCATGGAGGAAACTTGGCCTCTTCTTCATTCTCACCCGAGTCCTCGTGATTCTCTTTGCTATCCTCAGCATAATCAACATCTACGATGCCACCCTCGCTCTCCCCTCCGTCATCGGGCTGATCTCCATCCGGCACGGGTGAGTACATGTTCGTAAACTCCTACGAGATATGAACAGTAAAGTCACTCAATGGATGACCCAATCACTCGACAAACATGAAAGCATTCGACAAAGATCTAACTTACCACATTCGGCGGCAGATTCTCAGCAGAGAAAGGCAAGATTCTCTTGGCTCCCAAAGAGTTGTCACGGGCTCCAGTGATGCTCCTAAGCCACTGAGCAATAGTCTCCTCAGAGACTTCCTCTGGATGTGTCCGAGTGGTGTCCTCATGGCCTGAGTAGTACCACATAGCATGGTCCCTCACTTGAAGGGGTTGGATTCGTCGACTGAGAAATGTCTCCAACAGATACATGCCTGTCACTCCACCGTGAACCAGATTTACTACGACATTTACTAAGATTCCCACTTGGACTTTCTCTCCTTCTATCACTGACAGTGATTTGGGAGTAGTGGGTGGCTCTTGCGTAAAAGGGGGAAGGCCAGCCAACATGTTGGGAGATGCAACATCGTTACAATAGAACCAAGTCGACTGCCAACCCCGAACAGATTCAGGGAAAGTCATCGACGGAAAGGAGCTTCTAGATATCTTTTGGAGTCCCAAGGCCCCACATAACTGAATGACATGGGTCTTATCATCGTCTGGGTTGGCCTTTTTGACCGACTGGGATTGGACAGTGAAGATGTGTTTAAACAAACCCCAATGGGTAGGACAGCCCAGGAAGGACTCGCACAAGATTTTGAAAACGGCAAGGTACGAGATGGCATTCGGAGGAAAGTGGTGGAGTTGATCTCCAAAGAAGTTCAAGAAACCACGGATGAAGGGGTGAGGAGGTAGAGAAAACCTTGCTCGATGTGGGTGAGGAGGAGAACTCCCTCCCCTTCACGTGGCTCCGGCTCGCCCTCCCCCTCCGACAGCCTCCATGAGCCGTTAGCTACTAGTCCGTCAGCGACGAGGTTTTCGACGTCCCTCGTCGTGACCATCGACGATAAAATCTCCCTAGATCCACCCCGGCGGCGCCGTGTATCGAGCGCTCAACGACTTCTTTGCCTTGGCCTCTCCCTTCTTGGCGCACTCGAGATTCTTCGTCTTGTACTTCGTCATCGCGGCGGCGGGCGTCTGGACGGAGTTGGGCGGCACGCGTGAAGCACGGAGAGAAAGAGGGGAATCGAGAGGGAGTATTGTGTTGTCCGCAGCGCAGCCTAATCTTATACCAGCCTGAGTGGGTCATAGACCTATGGGCCCGCCAGATCTTTGTGTATCTCGGCCACAGAAGTCGCGTACGTGGCGTAATGGGCGGCACGGAAATCGAGTGTTATGCTCCCACTTGCCACAGTCGTTGCGGTATCTTCACGCAGTGCGCGCTTCCCAAATTTTTGAATCCCGTGTAATCCGGGGCTGACAGAGCGACCCGTCGCATCAAAAGATCCAGTTGTTCATTCAGATCTGAGTCCATGCTCAAGTTCACTCGGACATGTATCAAAGAAAGAATCGATCAGGGCAAATGATAAAGACTCCAGTCGACCCAGATTTCCGTAAAACCCTGGAATGCATTCAGAATTTATGTGCTTTATCGAAACCAGCATCGATCCCTTTTTCATTCGAACCCCGATCCATTTGGGGTCTAATGATGAGGATATGTACCTAGGGTAGGGTCCTCGGCCTGACCTACATATCGTACCTAAGGACACTATGTTAGAGGACTTAGAGATTACAAGGAAGACTCCTACTGGAGTCACCATAGCGCATGAGTCACTCGACAAATAATCCACTCGAAGGTGTCTCCCTCCTCTCGACAGTAGCCTTTCACTCGGAAGAACCAATGGCTAGTCGATAGTAGAAGACTAGAAGGAGCTCTAGGGAGGCCAACAGGCAAGCGTTCAACCAGTCGCCATTAGTAGCATTTATTGCAGACGTTATCAGTGACATATGCCTTTATTCCCATGATCGAACCCTTGGTTGTCGGGCATTCATGAGGGGCAGCCCACTCTATATAAGTCGCCCCTCCCCTCTGGCACAAGGGTTCACACCCCCTGTAACACTCATATTCCACATGACAAGAGCTCCCAAACACTGAGACATAGGGCTATTACCTCCACGCAAAGTTGTCAAAATCGCGATTCTGAATCGGATCTTAACTGCATTGCTAGGATCGTGAATCATAGAATCATAACTATCAGGATCGTAGAAACTTAGATTCTATGAGCAAAATCGTAAAACCGGAGGGGATAATTTGGATTGTAAGATCGTAAGAGTTGAAGACTTGAGTCGCGATTCTGACAACTTTGCCTCCACGAGAGGGGCCTGAACTGATACATCCGTGTATACATTCTCACAGTACGACTCTGCCCTCTACTGACGTACCCCTACCTTCTACTGTCAGACTCGTTCCCATGACACCTACCTTATGAGGTGGAGTGCCTGGCGTTCACTCGCGAGCTGCGACAGGTCTGTTGGCTCTCTAGTAGGGCCTTTAAGCCGGATTTGCCAGACAAGTATGATGGGGCAATCAGCCCATCGAATTCCTAGGCATCTACACCATCGCTGTGCAGGCTGCTGGGGGAGGCGATGAGAAGGTGCTCGCCAACTACTTCTCGTTGGCACTCAAGCCGAACATGATGAGTTGGCTGATGAATTCGTCGGTGTCCTAGGCATCTACAACATCCTCTTGGGCTGACATGTGCAACCAGTTCGTTGGATCTTTCAACGGGGGTCACAAGCTCCTAGGTTAGCCCAGCGATGTGCACGTGCTTACCCAACGAAACGGCAAGACCCTCCGCAACTACATCCAGAGATTCAGCCGTGTGCAGCACAACATCCCGGACATCCACCCTACTACGGTGACCGTTTAGTTCCGCACGAATGTAGGAAATCGTCGCATGCGTGAGGAGATGCGCATCAAAAGGGTGCCGGACGTCACTGATGTTTATGCTCCGATAGACAAGTACATGCGAGATGAGGAAGGAAGAAGACCACCAAGGGAGGACGCAGGCATGGAAGTCGACTCCGATGATGAAGGAAAAGCGCATGCCTCCTCGAAGAAGGGACGCAAGTGCAACAAGAAGCGCAAGGGCAAGGTAGTGATGGCTGTCGAGAGCTCCGGCAAGCCCAATGCCGACAAGAAGGCCCAGTCTGAGGGGTCTGGCAAGGATGCTGTCGCGTGCTCCGGAGACGAAGAGGTCACGATAGGCGAGAAGCCCGACAAGCCATACTGCAAGATCCACCTCACCAAAGGCCATGACATCACGAAATGCCGCCAAGTAGAGAAGCTTGCCAAAAGCAAAAGCAAGAGTACGAAAGGAGTGACAATGAAAAGGGACAAAACAGAGCTGGTGAGTCTAACAAGAATCATCACAGTGGTCGAAGCGACCACCATGGCAAGGCCAAACAGCAGAATGAGAAACCTGCTAGAGGCACAGACGACAAGTCTGATGGTGATGATGATGATGATGGCGACAAAGAGGGATCTAATCCGCAAGATTTCCAGAAGGCCATGGATGCATGTGTGTTGATGGAGGCGCATCTTTGCACTCCTCCCAAAGGTAGCTCAAGCTTTGTGCATGCAAAGTCAACACAGTAGAACCAGCAGCAGAAGAATGGTCCGATACTCCTATCATCTTCAATGATGAGGACCACCCCGACCGCACCATTACGGTCGAATGTGTGCCATTGTTGGTCTCGCCAATGATTCGCAACCTCGGAGTCACAAAGATGCTGGTAAACAGTGGGGCCGTCGTGAACCTGGTTTCGCCTGATGTGATTAAATGGATGCAGATTCCTGATTCGGGCCTTAAATCAACGTGCCCCTTTCAAGGAGTAGACGGGGGAGATCATGGCCAAAGGGGAAGATAACCCTTCCAGTCATATTTGGCAGCAAACTCAACATCAGGACAAAGAGGGTCGTCTTTGATGTTGGCAAAATGTCGCTGCCTTACAACACAATCGTGGGCCATTCGGCATTGGCAAAGTTCATGGCGGGATCTCACCATGCCTACAACACCCTCAAGATACCGGTCCCGATGAGCGTCATAAACATACACTCCGACAAAAAGGATGTGGCTCATTGCGTCAACAAGCTCTATCGGGAGGCAATGGTAGCGTCTACCAATGAGGCACTCGCTCCTGTCGGTGAAGCTCCCGAGGAAAAGAATAAGGACAAGAACTCGGGATAATATCGCAAGGACTCTGGGAAGCGCACCGTAAGGTGCAGTGCACCTGTCGAGGACTTCCTAGAGACCTCTGCTGCCAGGAGCAAAAAGGAGAAAGTAACCATCCCCAGGACAAAGCAGGTGGCTGCGCGGGGAGACAGCAAGGGCATCACTTTAACCATCAGTGCCACCCTCGACAACATATAGGAAAGCGCGCTCATCTCCTTCCTGCAGGCGAATGTCGACGTGTTTTCCTAGCCACCGTCTGACATCCCCGGTGTTCCCAGGGAGGTGATTGAGTATCATCTTGCTATTTGCGCCCATGCGTGCCCCGTGAAACATAAGATTTTCAAACAAGCACTAGAGCGGCATGAGTTTATTGCCAAAGAGATTAAGAAGTTGGAAGCATACGCGCTAGTCAGAGGCGTCCTCCACCTGACGTGGCTGGCAAACCCCGTGGTGCTTCGCAAGGCAACTGGGAAATAGTGGCTCTATATTGACTTCACATCGTTAATAAGGCGTACCCGACAGACCCCTTCCCCTTCTTGCGTATCGACCAGATAGTGGACTCGACTGCCAGTCGTGACCTACTGTCATTCATCGACCCCTACTCTGGTTACCAAGGTTGTCAGAATCGCGGTTTTGAATCGGATCGGAGCTTCGATGTTAGAACCGTAAATCGTAGAATCTTCACTATCAGGATTGTAGAAATGTAGATTCTAAGAACTAAAATTGTAGAATCAGAGGGGTTAGTTTGGATTGTAAAGTCATAGAATCGCATAATAGAATCGTCATTCTATCAACCTTGTTGGTTACCATCAGATCTTCATGGCCGGGGAAGACAAAGAGAAGACGGCGTTTATCACCCCTTGCGGCACGTACTACTTCAAGCGCATGCCAGTTGGCTTG
This sequence comes from Hordeum marinum, assembly GCA_022496015.1. Lineage (NCBI taxonomy): Eukaryota > Viridiplantae > Streptophyta > Magnoliopsida > Poales > Poaceae > Hordeum > Hordeum marinum. Next base: position 178,764,131 of record CM039675.1, on the reverse strand, counting down.
AAGAGTGCGGGTTTGATGTTTGCAAGGGTATTCCAGATTGGCCTCAGACCGTAATTGCACAGGAACGTGGAAGCATACATGGATGACATTATGGTCAAGACTAAGGACAAGGACGCACTGATCCAAAATCTGTAGGAGACCTTCGCGAATTTGCATAAGATCAAGTTGAAGGTCAACCCAAAGAAGTGTGTATTTGGAGTCCCATCCGGCAAGCTCTTTGGTGTCTTCATATCTCAGCGCGGGTGTCGGGACCCTGATCCTAAGCCATAAGAACCTAGCTTGTAACACATCACATCACTTTCCAGCCTCATGCACGGTGCAAATGTGCTTTCAATCTCCTCCATTTGGAAATTGATGACAACATATAGATCAAAGTTTCGACATATGACATAATCAATGAATATAATTGTCGCTTTGAGAAGTATGTGATAAGCAAGAGCTCCCCCTAAATTTGTGCATTATTTGAATTTGTGTTTGAATGCAAAAGCACAATCGATTAGGTTCATGGGGCACTTCTTCCATGTCATACATCTTGGTGGTGTGCGAAAATAATAAGATTGAATATCATAGCACAACACAATCAAGCAAAGTGAATGATCATCTCATAAGCATCATAAAGATAGGAAATAGTAGCAACACACATCAAGTGTATGATCAAACACCGACAATGTTTAACACATCCAAACCAAAAGATATCAAATGTTTTTGGAAAAGTGATAAACACCAACACTCTCTCTCTCTCAAAGCCCTAATGATCTATACAAATTCTCCCCCTTTGGCAACAAGTTACCAAAACTTTCAAAGGGATAGAGCTAAACGCTCTTCTGGGCTGATCTCCTCTAGTAGCTGAAGTTGGAGTCAAGAGAACGGCATCGGCGAAGACTTCTGCTGATGTCATGGACGGAGTTGGTGTTGCAACTAGAGGAACTGGTGTAGCTGAGGGAGTTGATGTGGTTGTAGCTGGTGCTGATGAAGAAGGTCTCATCTCTAGAACTATCATTGTGGGAGTCCTGGCCTGAGTCCCAAACTGAGTGCTTGTCGTGAGAGGTGCACTATCCTCATCATCATCATCATCATCAGTAGAGTGAGGGATAGGCACGACATCAACTTCCTTCTTGAGCTCATTCACTGTCACTGTGAGCCCATCCACCTTGTTGTTGAGACTATGAAACTTGTCATCAACAATCCTCGCAAGGCTCTCATGGTTCTTTAGTATGTTTATGATGTCCTTCTGCATGCTGAGCATTGAGCTAACGAGTAGATCCATCTGCTCACTCCTATTCATGGTGTGGGATCACTAGAAGAGTATGTCTAGAGGGGGGTCAATAGACTACTAGCACAAATTAAAATCTACACAATATCCAAAGTTAAGTGTTGGCTGATTTTAACAATTATAGCAAGTCTAGTACACCCTACACATGCAAGTCATCAAGTATAGTAGTGGAAAGTCAAGACATTGCACATGGAACTAAGGAGTTGAGATAGGGAGATCAAATGCATGAAGGACACAAAGATTTTTCCCGTGGTTTCGATAGGTGGTGCTATCGTACGTCCACATTTATGGAGTCTTCAACCCACGAAGGGAAACGGTCGCGAGAGTCCATGGAGGTCTCTACCCTTGGAGGGTTCCACGAATAAGCAACCTTGACTATAACATGATGGCCTACGTCCATGGAGGACTAGCCTAACTCGGGGTAGATCTTCACGAAGTAGGTGATCTCCTTGCCCTGACAAACTTATTGGTTCACTCCACAACACGAAGTAGGAGGCTCCCAAGCGACACCTAACCAATCTAGGAGGCACCACCCTCCAAAAGGTAATAGGATCGATAATGTCGATGAACTCCTTGCTCTTGTGCTTCAAGATGATAGACTCGTCAACACTCAATCACTCTCTCACAGATTTGGCATTGGTGGAAGAGATTGATTGGGTAGAAAGTAACTTGGGGAGGGTAGAGATCAAGATTCATATGATTGGAATGGAATGGCATGATCTCAACACATGAGTAGGTGTCTCTCTCACAGAAAACCTGATAGGATAAGTGGGGATCTGTTCTGAATGCTTCACTTGCGAGTGAGTGGTGGTGGAGGGGTATATATAGGCATCTCCAAAAATCTGATAGGATAAATGGGGATCTGTTCTACAAATTTTCTGTTTAGCCAAAGGGAGAGAAATTATTTTCAATGATTCCCTCATCTTTTTCATGAATTTCATATTCTATGAGTCCAACATTCTATGACCCTTGTTCTCAAGGATCCCTTCTTAATCAATGATCCCTGTATCTGACCCTATATCCGACCTTTTTGGAAATTGATGCCGAAGGGGGAGAGATATAGAAAACTTCAAAGCTAAAGAGGGAGATACATGCTTATGCAAAGTGGGATATATAACTTAGGGGGAGAGGAGAATATCAAAAGTTTATACTTATATAAACAAGGGAAGAATACCAAAGTAGGGGGAGAAAAATATGCTTTGGATAAAGATGTGTTTATTTCATTTGACGTGTTTATTTCATTTGATTTCTCATGTTAGAATTTTTCTCACCCTATCCAATCCCAATATCTACATTCTAAGATTCAGAGGGAGAGGATGTCCTACCTTTTTCATATCTAAAGGGTAGAAACTTCTAAATGATCTTGGAGACATATCAATCTTAAGGAATACTACCTTCTATATGTTTTCTATATTTTGGTACTTTTGAGTTCTATTTCTTTTGATTGGTAGAATACTCTTGTGTTACGTAACATTGTTTTCTCAAGTGTATCTCTACTACTAGAATGCTCAAGAACACAAGGTAAGTATATCCATCATATCTTTGATCAATATGATCTCTTGCTTCTTGCACATATTGTTTGCAAGAGTGAAATCTTGATCGAGGGTACACCTCATTCATATACATTTGATGCATATGGCCAATATACACATGACTTATCATATCCTTCCTACCATGTGTGTGTTCATGCATTCAAAGCAACTATCCTTTAAAGGGATTGCATGCATTTAGGGGGAGCAAGTCTAAGTAATGTGTCTCTCAAAGTCTTTATTATATACATGCATATCTTTATTTCAAGCTTTGATTGTATGTTGTCAACAATTACCAAAAAGGGGGAGATTGAAAGCACAATGTGGTCCCTTGGTGGTTTTGATAATTCATGAAAACATACATTGTCTCTTGGACTAGTATTTTCATCTAGAATATTTTAGGCAAAGTCCATAGAGAGAGATGGGTTGGCAAAAAGGAGTGTGGAGAGTATCCCCATGAAGAAGAATGAGAAGGAATAGCATTGGAAATGCTTCAAGCAAGAGGATTATACATTTTACTTTGTGAGAAATCACTTTGAGTCTAGAGGAACGCCAATACTATCAAAGGGGGGTAAGGTATTGTTGGTGAACAAAATGCTCATACGTGCACAAGTGATAGTCACCACATACACCCAGAAGCTCTTCCACAGAAGTCTGTCCTAAGCCAAATATCTAAAATCGGTGCAACCAGCACTTTCCACTCAATGCCACCGATTCTCAGCCTCAGACAGACTCAGCCAAACCCTAGCCAATTCGATGCAACCGATTCCATTTTGGTGCCATCGAGTTTGGGTTGCTAACTTTCTGTTATGAAAATTCACAACATCGGTCCCAGCAAGTTTGTTGGATCGGTGTCACCGAGTTTGGTAATCTAACCGGTTGTCACCTTATCGGTGCAACCGAGTTTTATGCATCGGTCTCACCGAGATTCAAAAGTTACTACCTTTGAGGCAACTCGGTACCATCGAGATTAACACATCGGTGTCACCGAGTCTGACTTATTAGGTGTAACGGTTGGATTTTTGGAGATGCCTATATATACCCCTCCACCACCCACTCACAAGAGAAGCACTCAAAACAGTTCCCTACTCATACTACTGATTTTCTGAGAGAGAGCCACCTACTCATGTGTTGATATCATGACATTCCATTCCAACCATATGAATCTTGATCTCTAGCCTCCCCAAGTTGCTTTCCACCCAATCAATCTCTTCCACCAAGCCAAATCTCTGAGAGAGTGATTGTCTGTTGAGGAGTCTATCATCTTTAAGCACTAGAGCAAGGAGTTCATAGAAATTATCGAGCCTATTACCTTTTGGAGGGTGGTGCCTCCTAGATTGGTTAGGTGTCGCTTGGGAGTATGCTACTTCGTGTTATGGAGTGAACCAAGAAGTTTGTAAGGGCAAGGAGATCGCCTACTTCGTGAAGATCTACCCATAATGAGGCTAGTCCTTCGTGGATAGAAGCCATTATGGAATAGTCAAGGTTGCTACTTCATGGACCCTTATGGGTGGAGCCCTCCATGGACTCTCGCGACCGTTACCCTCCGTAGGTTGAAGACTCCATGAACATGGACGTACGATAGCACCACCTATCGAAACCATGAGAAAAATCGTCGTGTCCTTCATGCGTTTGATCTCCCTTTCTTTACTCCTTACTTCCATGTGTAATGTCTTTTATTTCCGCTGCTATACTTGATGACTTCCATGTGTACAGTGTGCTAGACTTGCTGCATATGCTAAAATCTACCAACACTTAACTTTGCACCTTGTGTAGATTTTAAATTCGTGCTAGTAGTCTATTCACCCCCCCTCTAGACATACTCTTCTAGTGATCCCGCAATTGGTATCAGAGCTTTGGTCTCCATTGCTTCGGTTTCATCAGCATGGAGGAAGATGAATGTGTCTAGTGTGGAGAGTCTATATTGTAGAGTGCCCATTCTTGATGGAGAGTACTATAGTCGTTGGAAGCATGCCATGTTTGATCTATTTGACAAATTCCATTTGTGAAAACATATTGAAAATCCCTATGTGCTCCCCATTGATGAATTGCATCCCACACACGAAGAGTAAATTAACATGCTTGGTAACCTGAGAACTGTCAATCTTATTGTTAGAGGCTTACCAAGGTTCATGCTTTCTCAATTGAAGGACTTTGCATGTGCTTATACTTTGTGGACTGATTTGGAGAAACGATATCCAAATCTTACATTAAGTAGTATTGATGAAATTCTTCATAAAACTGTTGCTTTCCACAAAATGAAGCCTAGTGATCCAAACTTTGATAAATGCCTATTTGAGCTTAGTGACCTTATGCATGCTAAAGGAGATGTCACCACTATCAACAACATTGTTATTGAAGCCATTCACATTCATAAACTCGAACATTGTCATGGTTATGATTCTAATGAGTCTCCCAGTTTCTATGACGAGGAGATTCCACAAAATGATGACAATGAAGAACATGGCTACTATGATGAAGATGAACTGTTCGACACCAAGCATGAAAAGATCATGAAGAATCTAAGTCTAATGGAAAACTTCAAGGATTACATGTCCAGTGGAAAAGAGTGTATTCTCGATAGTGGACGCATGGATCACATGACTAGTGATAAAGACATGTTCCAAGATATCACGCCTAATCAAGGTACTTGGAGGTATGTGACCTTTGCAGACAACTCTAAGGGTAAGGTACTTGGCCTTGGTAAGGTGGCCATATCTCATGATAGCTTCACTCAAAATTAATGCTTGTTGAATCCCTTGGGTATAATCTTCTTTCCGTATCTAGACTAGCAGACTTCAGTTTCAATGTGCTATTTACTAAAGTAGATTGCCAAGTGTTTCGATTTGATAATCATAAGATTGTCTTTACCGGTATTTGTAGAAGTGATCTAAACATCACTAAAAAGGCACAACCTCGTACTTGTCTCATTGCAAAATCTTCTAAAGGTTGACTATGGCATAGGAGGCTAGGACATGTAGGCATGCGCAATCTAGATAAGCTTATCAAGGGCGATCACATTCTTGGTGTTAAAAATGTTATATTTGACAAATATAGGCTTTGTAGTGCTTGTCAAGCAGGAAAACAAGTAGGTAGAAGTCATCCGGTCAAGAACATCATGACCATTAGGAGACCCATCGAGTTAATTCATATGGATCTTTCTGGTCTAATGGTTACAAGAGTCTCCATGGAAACTCTTATGGTCTAGTTATATTTGATGATTTTTCCAGATTTACGTGGGTATTCTTTCTTGACGATAAGTCACGGGTACAAAAGATCTTTAAGAACTTCACAAGCAAAGCACAAAATCAGTTTGAAGTGAAGATCAAGAAGGTTTGAAGTGGTAATGGATCAAAGTTCAAGAACACCCATGTGGATAGCTTTCTTGACGAAGAGGGTATCTCACATGAGTTCTCGGCTACGTACACGCCTCAACAAAATGGAGTTGTTTAGAGAAAGGACCAAACCCTCAGTGAGATGGCAAGAATGATGCTTGACGAATATAAGATGCCAAGACACTTTTCGGCAGAAGCCATGGAAATAGCATGTCATGCCACAAACCGACTCTACTTGCACAAGCTTCTCAGTAAAACGGCTTACGAGCTTCTCACCGGTAACAAACCCCAAGTTGGATACTTTCGGGTATTCGGCTCTAAGTGTTATGTTCTTGAAAAAGCATCATCGTGCTATATTTGCTCCCAGATCTCATGAAGGTTTCGTACTTTGTTATGGATCAAACTCTCACACCTACCATGTCTACAACAAGTTCACTCGAAAAGTTGAAGAGACCGTAGATGTGAAGTTCGATGAGTCTAACGGTTCGCAAGTCGAACAATTGCCCAATGATGTAGGTGATAAAGATCCTTCGGAAGCTATCCAAGACTTGCCCATCGGCAAGATTCGTCCCATGGAGGTGAAGGAAAGTACTTCATCAACCCAAGTGGAAGTTCCTACATCAGGTCAAGTCTACCGACAAAACGACATGGAAGCATCCACAAGTGGTACACGACAAGATGAAGAGGAGGAAGTAGTACATCATGAAGATCCACCACAATCTCCTTCGCCACCACCTCAAGGAGATGACCACTTCGACAACAATGGAGATGAAGAAGATGAAGAAGAAGAAGAAGCTCCTCCAACTAAGAAGCCAAAGCTACCCCGAGTTCAAGCACAAGTGACCAAGAACCATCCCCTAAACCAAATCTTTGGTGACATACAAACAGGGAGGATCACTCACTCTAAAACTCGATTGGCTAACTTTTGTGAGCATTATTCTTTCACTTCTAGCATTGAACGCTTGAAGGTTGAAAAAGCTCTTGAAGACGCGGATTGGGTGAACGCTATGCATGAAGAGCTTCACAACTTCGAGAGGAACAAAGTCTGGACACTTGTGGAGAAGCCCAAGGACGAGAAAAACATCATCGGCACGAAATGGTTATTTCGGAACAAGAAAGATGAAGATGGTCAATTCGTTCGCAACAAGGTTTGCCTTGTAGCCCAAGGATATACGTAAGTCCAAGGTATGGATCACGGTGAGACATATTCCCCCATTGCTAGATAGAAGCTATTCAAATTCTTCTTGCTTCTGCTAATCAGCATGATATCACGCTTTACCAAATGGATATTAAAAGTGCATTTTTAAATGGTGAGATTGAAGAAGAGGTCTTTGTTAAGAAACCACTTGGTATTGTAAATCCTAAGAAACCTGACCACGTTTACAAACTTCGCAAAGCTTTATATGGTCTTAAGCAAGCTCGTCCCGCTTGGTATAAATGCCTAACAAAGTTTCTCATTGAAAAAGGATTTGAAATAGGTAAAAGTGACAATTTAGATGGTGAACTATTTGTGTGCCAAATTTATGTGGATGATATTATCTTTGGATCTACTAACCCACAATTTAGTGAGCAATTTGGAAGGTTGCTACCAGAGAAGTATGACATGTCTATGATGTGTGAGCTGAAATTCTTCCTTGGTCTATTAATCAAGCAAACGAGAGAAGTGTCGGTCTCAAAACCGGCGGATCTCGGGTAGGGGGTCCTGAGCTGTGAGACTAGAATCGATGGTAACAGGAGACGAAGGAGACGATGTTTACCTAGGTTCGGGCCCTCCTACGGAGGTAATACCCTACGTCCATCTTCATTGTATTGATGATATGTGGGTTATAGAGTTGATCTACCTCGAGATTGAATATCTAAACCATAGATGAGTTTTTCTCTGTGTACAACCTAAAACCCTCCAGCTTATATAGACGCCGACGGTACCTAGGGTTTACACATGGTCGGTTGCACATCCAAGGAAAAACATGCCTATCTACTTTCGTCAACTTGGAGGACACGCCACGGCTCCTTGAAGCTTCCACCCTGGCGACGGGGCCTTTGATCATCCAATGCTCATCTAGCGACCCATATTGTCCGGCCCATGAGAAACAGGTCGGCTATCCGAGGACCCCTTAAACCAGGACTCCCTCAGTAGCCCCCAAACTGGCCTCCAACGTTGAGGTATATCCGGACAATCTTTGTGCGTCGAGGTCTTCGGCTTGCGAGGCGAGTCCCTCATCCCTTCTTGTTCGAAAACCGTTCCATCATCGATGAAATCCCAAGTGTCACGAGCTCGCCAGGTCCATTGTCACAACCGTAAGCGTTTCTCGATTTTCACGCATCATGGGGAAACGAGCGGTTCAGCGACTTTTTACAAGACTGCCCCTCCACAAAGGAGGCACCACCCATTTAAACAAATCGAATTGTGGTCTAAGCCACACCCTCTTCTTCCTCCCCATCGGAAAAATGTTTAGTGGAGGATCACCACGAAAAACATGGTGAGCGCCCCCAGCTCTACCTCGCACCCCTACGGCTCCCATCCCGGAGATTGGACCAACTTCTCCGTATCGCTCCTTCGACTGCGTAATCTTTAGACGCGGGGGTACCTCCCTTCCACGGATCTGGCAGCTACCCGCGCAGGTTTATCTTCATTCAACGGCGAAGCTTTCGTAGAAAATTTCCCCAATCCACAAAGGGGGAGCATGTATGCTTCATGCCCTTTCTTTTGCGGGGTCTCGGGTTTCCTATTCACCCATTCTTGAGAGGGTTATTGGAATTTTGTGGGATCCAGCTCCACCCTTTGCGAGATGTTCCTAGGCTACGAGGCACACTTCGAATTGTGAAAGAAGTACTTCTTTATTTTCCCTCATACCCGGGACTAGACAATTTTGGAGGTCAGAGGAGGTGAAATATGTCGCATAGCAGGGACGGGGTATCCGGTGGGAACACGGAAGGAGTTCGAAGAATGGTCTTCAGAATGGTTTTATATCGAGGACGTCACCCTGTTCGGTCTAGCTCGAAGGGGTCTACCCGAATACTCCGATGCCCCCTTAAAGAAAAGGTACAACTGGTGGCCGAAGAGTTCATCCCAAGAGGAGAGCATTGAAGCGCAACGCTTGGCAGCCTAGGTGTCGGTGTCAAAACCGGCGGATCTTGGGTAGGGGGTCCTGAACTATGAGACTAGAATCGATGGTAACAGGAGACGAAGGGGACATAGTTTTACCCACGTTCAGGCCCTCCTATGGAGGTAATACCCTACGTCCTACTTGACTGTATTGATGATATGGGGGTTACAGAGTGGATCTACCTCGAGATCGAATGCTAACCCTAGATGAGTTGTTCTCTCTCTACAACCTAAAACCCTCTGGCTTATATAGACACTAAGGGTGCCTTTACACATGGTCAGTTACACGGAAAAGAGATAAACATGCCTATTCGCTACATTAAACATGGAGGACAAACCACGATTCCTGAAGCTTCCTTCCTGGAGATAGGGCCTTCGATCGATCCAATGTTCGGCAAGCGGCCCATACAATCCGGCCCATAAGAAACAGGTCGGCCTCCCGAGGACCCCTTAATCCAGGACTCCCTCAGTAGCCCCCGAACATGCCTCCAATGACAAGGGTCTTAGCTTCAGTCACTTCGTATAATTAGAGTCTTCGGCTTGCGAGGTGAGTTCTTCCTGCCGAATTAAGTTCGGCCTCCGATGATATGTAGTTTTCCAAATAGTGGTGTGTCTGGACACCGTGAATAGATCGGCCATGAAGGCCAAACATCAAGGGGTAAAATAATGTCCTCAGACGACCTTTCTGACGAAAGGTCACGGCCCACCATGACCGCTAGGCCACTTGCAAAAACTCGATTTGCGGTTCGAGGCCGTTTTCATCAACATGATCTATCAGTGCATAGATCGTGCACCGTTTTATACGGGATACGTTTAATCATGCGCGTGCAACGGAACACACGTCTCGGGAAGCGGGGGGATTCCTGGCATAGCAAAGGGAGGCTAAACAGCGATAAGACTCTTAAAAGGGAAAGAAAACCCCAAGGTCTAACCACACTCCCCATTCGCCTCGTCTGCTTCCCCATTCCTCTGAGTCTCCGAAGCGCGGATCGAGGTTTTCCATCCCCCCTTCAAGCTCATCCATGGCGGGCTCTGTCTCCAATGGCAAGTGGTAGGCTTCCATGGTCACCGAACGGGACATTCGGGCCCTCAAGGACACCGGCTACCTCCCCGCAAACATCCCTCATCGCATGCCCGAGAAGGACCAAGTGATCCCCACTCCCAAGCCAGGAGAAAGGGCGGTCTTCCTCCCCCACTTCATACGGGGACTGAGCTTCCTACTCCACCCCTTCGTCACGGGACTCATGTTCTTCTACGGCCTTGACTTCCATGACCTCCCTCCGAACTCCTTTATGCACATATCAGCCTTCATCCTTGTCTGCAAGGCTTTTCTATGGGTCGAGCCACACTACGGTCTTTGGCTCAAGGTATTCAACATCAAGCTGAAGTTCGTCGGAGGCAAACACATAGATTGCGGCGGGGCTGTCATCGGCAAGCTCACTCGTGTCGTATGGCCATCCAGCACCTTCATCGACACCATCAAGGTGTGGCCGAAAGAGTGGTTTTATATCACTGAGCCAAGGGAGGCAGGTCAAGAAGCCCCTGCCGAATTCAGATTCGGTCCCCCCACTAGATTAACTTCATGGCTTCGAAAGGGCCTCAACTGGGGGTCGAGCAAGGAAGTGAGCGACCTGCAAAAGCACATCGGCTCCATGATCGAGAACGACATCACGCTGACCAAAGTGGTCTAGGTCATGCTCCGGCGGTGCATCCTCCCCTGCCAGTGCTGGGATACTCCCCTTTGGGCCCATCGGCTTGACGACACGCCCATGATTAGGCACCTCTTCCGCACTACGCGAGACAAGCTATGGAAGGCGCTTTTTAAGTCGCAAGAGGATTGGCTAGCCTAAGAGGAAGATCAGGGTCTACACGTCGCCAAGCCTGCTTCCAAGGTATAACACAGTTTTGTTTAATCGGCTATATCTTTCATAAAAAAGTTCTAAAAGATCTTTTTGATCACTCTTTGCAGAAATGGCTGAGCAAAGCCACGGGCATCGACTGCCCGGTGCCTTAGCCCGAAGATGTCAGGTCCGGGTTGTTAGTGGAAATGCTCGTGGAGGAGCTTTACGAGGCTCCTGCAAAGAAGGAGGATAAGCAGAAACAAAGCCGAGAAGGCCTTCCCATCAGGGACCAGCCAGAGGTTGTGTCCAAGGAAACCCATGCCTCCTCAAATCAAGAGGAGGATGAGGAGGAGGACGAAGTCGAGGGGGAGGTCGAATCCCCCCTTGCAAGAAAGAGGGTAGCGTCATGGGATGCCACGGAGGAAGCACCTCCTCCTAACCAGAAGAACGCGCACCGAACATAGATATCCCTATCCAACGACAGTTGTGACTCGGATACTGAGTCCGATGACTTCGAGAGGGCTCTGCGAAGGAGCCTAAGGGTCAAGCCCCCTGCTCGAAGGTGAGGATCCGAAGACTCTTTTATTTGTCATTGATAAATTTGAAGTTTACTAACATGCAAGCATATATTGACTTTGCAGCCCACCGTGCGTGCTCCCCACTGACCAAGTTTCGGACGGGAAGACACCAGCAATAAACACGAGGCTCGGGTGCAGGAGATCGAGCAGGAGCTCAAGGATGCCAGCCACAATTGTGAGGCCCTTGAGGAAAAAGGCAAGGAGAAGGTCACCGAACTATCCACCCTCAAAACCTAACTCCAAAAAGAGTGGGTGGATAGGAGGTACTTTGAGGAGCAAGTCCGCCAAGCGAAGATTATAACGGATGGTAAGCCATACTTATTGCGGTGTGTCTTCGGGGATGGCAAGTTTGAGTTGCTTAACCAGGTGTGGCGTTCCTCAGGGGCCTGCTCCGACCTCCAGAAGAGCATAGCGGACGTGAATTAGCTATATGCTTCGTGGGAAGAAGGAGATGAAGCTTGCTTAATCTGGGCGTAGTTTGAAGCCCCCAAGCGCTCTCCTCGTCTTGTCGAGCAGCTGAAGCAGCTAGTGGAGCTGCACTAGATGGAGGAGCCGGCCATGAAGGACCTCTGCATCCGGTTATGGCCCAACGAGCCATTGCCAGGCAGCTACTTTGGCCTGGTGCAGAAGCTGATCGATGTTGCCCCCGCCTCGATGCTATGAAGCGCTCCTCCTGCATCAAGGGAGCTCCGATGGCCTTCGCAAAGGCCAAGGTGCAATGGCCCGGGCTGGATCTGATGAAGATAGCAACCACCCCGCCGCCTCCTGGGAAGGAACATAGGCGCCCCGAGCTGTACTTCGCCGGAGTAATGGAGGGTGCTCGGCTGATAGAGTCACAGTGCTCGAAAGAGAGCATGTATGATTACATGCATTATAATATGTACGAAGACTTTTGAATGCTTTAATGTTATAATTTTATCAATGTTTTGCATTCCTTTATAACTCCTATGTGTTCGTTAAACTGAAAGATGCGAGTCGTCGGCTTCAGCCGCCATGTAGATACTACATGGGGTGTCCCTGCCAATGCACTATGTCCCTTAGCCGAGTTATCGGAACCCGAAGGCCGTAGAGTGCGGCGGACCAGGAAATCAGACCATAGTACTTTATTCTTTCACTTAGCCGTAGGGGCACGAAAAGGAATGCGGGGGGCTGATGGCTAGCCCTCAAAGTGTTGTGATGTTCAGATGAACCGTGGCTAAGGCCAGCATCACATGGTTTGCATGACGAAGAAACCCCTCGTATAACACGGAATATCCTCTGACAAGGATTTAAGTATAACACTTTAAGCTCGGATTCACACACCGGCTCTCACACACTATGACAGTCAGTTTTTGGCTTTCTCCCCTGAGGTGCTTGACCAGACTATCCGGAAACACAATCGTAGGCGTTCTCCCTTTGTCCTTTTAGCCGAACGAACGGAACATAAAGGGGCAAGGAAACCCAACTATGGACCCAAGACATAGTTCGGAACCAATGCATATAAAGTGAATTACAAGACGCCGAACGCATAATACGTTATACATAAGGCGATTTTTTTAAACTCAAGCCCACGGTCTATTAGCCGGTTGCGTCATAACATACCGAACAGTTTCACGAGAAGAGGGAGAAAAAGAAGATATGTGCCAAAAAGGACAACAAGACAAACATGTATAATGATGCTATATTTTTCTCAACAACTCTTATTGTTCGAATTGCCGAAGCAACTGCTTACAGGTATGTGAAAAAAGAAGAAATTCTATAGGAGTGGTTGTACGAGGGGTCTTCGATTGGTGACCTTAAGTTCTCGATGTGCCCCACCGCTTGTGTACTCATGCGCCTTGGTGCACCTCAATGGGTGATACTGTTCGGCGAACGGATCTTGCAAACAAGGTCTTGAGAAGTCGCCGAAGTGTAGATGAGCTTTACGCCTTGGGCAGGCCCTTTGATAGCGCCTGCATTATGTCCGAAGACAACATAATAGTAAAAGTTCGGTCCAGCCGTACACTTACCCTTTTTCCCCACCGCCGCCCATGGAACGTACTTTGCTGGTCCTAGGGTTGTGCGATGAGGGGCGAATCCCTATTTAAGGGGAGGGGAAGGTTTTGAGAGTTTGGACTGAGACTGTGCTCGCTTCCCCACCTTGCGAGCCTTTATGACAGATGTCGAAGTTTGCCGATCATCGTTGTAATTAAATTTGGCTACCAGGGCCAGTGCATGTTCCTCAGTTCGGAGAGACTGCTCTATGTTGCCGTTAACAGTAATGACCCCCTTGGGACCGGGCATCTAGATCATGTGGTATGCATAATGCGGAATGGTGTTGAAGCAAGCGAACCCTATCTGGCCGAGCAGGGCATGATAGCCGCCGCAGAAGGGTACAATGTCGAAGATCAAGTCTTCGTTGCAAAAGTTATCGAGCGAGCCAAACACTACCAGGCTGATGGAGCCCATGCACTGGGCCTCGAGACCTGGGATCACTCCTTTAGAGGTAGTGTTGCTGGGTTTGATCCTTGACGGGTCTATTCCCATCTTTTTCACCGTGTTTGAGTAAATCACATTAAGGCTACTACCTCCGTACGTTAGGACTTTTGTGAGGTGATACCCATCTACGATGGGGTCTAGAAAAAGTGCGGTCGAACCCCCATGACAGATACTGGTCAGGTGATCACGTCGATCAAAGGTGATCGGATATGCCAAACATGGGTTATACTTTGGGGCTACACACTCTATAGCGTAGACCTCTCAAAGGGCGCGCTTCCTCTCCTTCTTGGGTATATGGGTAGCGTATATCATGTTTACTGTTTTGACCTCTAGAGTGAATTTCTTTTGTCCGCTACCAATCAGACCCCGAGGCTCATCCTCATCCTCGTTGCGAGGGCTCTTGCATTGATCCTCGGGCAGGAGCTTGACAGCCTGTTTGAACACCCAACAATTACGGTGTGTGTGATTGATACGTCTCCAATGTATCTATATTTTTGACTATTCCATGCTATTATATTATCTGTTTTGGATGTTTTATATGCATTAATATGCTATTTAATATTACTTTTGGGACTAACCTATTAATCTAGAGCCTAGTGCCAGTTTCTGTTTTTTCCTTGTTTTGAGTACTACAGATAAGGAATATTAAACGGAGTCCGAACGGAATAAATTCTTTGGAATAATTTTTCTTGGACCAGAAGCAACCCAGAAGATTTGGAGATGAAGTCGGGAGAGCTCTTGTGTGGCCACAAGCCACAGGGGCGCGCACAGGGGGGTAGGGCGCGTCCCCCTGGCTTGTGGGCCCACGACAGCTCCCCTATCCCTATTTCTCAGTTTATAAATTCACAAATATTCCCTGTATACCAGAGGGAGTTAGTGAAACACTTTTCCGTCGCCAGGAGCCTCGGTTCCCGTGAGATCCAATCTTGGAGCCTTTTCCAGTAATTTGACGGAGGGGGATTCGATCACGGAGGGCATCTACATCAACTCCATTGCCCCTCCGATGATGCGTGAGTAGTTCACCACAGACCTTCAGGTCCATAGCGAGTAGCTAGATGGCTTCTTCTCTCTCTTTGCTCTTCAATACCATGTTCTTCATGATATTCATGGAGATCTATCCGATGTAATACTCTTTTGTGGTGTGTTTGTAGAGATCCGATGAATTGTGGGTTTGTGTTCAGATTATCTATGAATATTATTTGAGTCTTTTCTGAATTCTTATATGCATGATTTCATATCTTTGCAAGTCTCTACGCATTATTGGTTTGGTTTGGCCAACTAGATTGGTAATTTTGCAATGGGAGAAGTGCTTAGTTTTGGGTTCAATCTTGCGGTGTCCTCACCGAGTGACATAGTAGGGGTAGCGAGGCACGTATTGTATTGTTGCCGTCAAGGATAAAAATATGGGGTTTTCATAATATTGCTTGAGTTTATCCCTCTACATCATGTCATCTTACCTAATGCATTAATCTGTTCTTCATGAACTTAATACTCTAGATGCGGGCAGGAGTCGGTCGATGTGTGGAGTAATAGTAGTAGATGCAGAATTAGTTTGGTCTACTTCAGACGGACATGATGCCTATATGTATAATCATTGCCTTGGATATCTCCATAATTATTCGCTTTTCTATCAATTGCTCGACAGTAATTTGTTCACCCACCGTAATACTTGCCATCATGAGAGAAGCCTCGAGTGAAACCTATGGCCCCCGAGTCTACTTTCCATAATATATTCTCAGATCTATAAACTAAAAATACCAAAAATAATTTGCTGCAATTTATTTACCTTTTACTTTTTGTTCTCGTTTACATCTATCTCTATCGGATCTAATCCTTGCAAATAACCATGAAGGGATTAACAACCCCTTTATACCGTTGGGTGCAAAAGTTTGATTGTTTGTGTAGGTCCATCCATTGGTAACTTGCTTGTTCCTCCTAATGGATTGATACCTTGGTTCTCAACAACTTAGGGAAATACTTATCTACTTCGCTGCATCACCCTTTCCTCTTCAAGGGAAAACCAACACAAGCTCAAGAGGTAGCAGTGATTAGCGGGCTTCTCTTGAGTCCCATGGATTTGGCAAGGTCTTTCCATGCTCTTCTCCAGCGGGGTCAGTCTGTCATGATCGCCTTTAGGAGGCTTCTTCCGCTGCCCAGGTCGGGAGTTGCGGAAGCCGGCGTTAACAGTCGTGTCATCGGCATCACTATTATTGTGTCGGTGCTTGTTCTTGTTGCACTTGGGTTTCCCGTTGCTGTCTCGAACTTCGGAGGTTCCGGGATCTTCGGATTTGTGGCTATGTATTGCTAGAAAATTATCTTCACCCACACAAAAGCGGGTCATGAGGCATGTAATGGCGGACATAGTCCAAGGTTTATCCTGGATGATCTGGCGAGCCAACCATTGATCCCGAATATTATGTCGGAAGGAGGCTATTGCCTCAGCGTCCGGGCAATCGACGATCTGGTTCTTCTTGGTAAGGAATCAATTACAGAATTGCCGCACAGACTCTCCGGGCTTCTGAACGATGTTACCTAGGTCGGAGGAATCCGGCGGCCAAACATAGGTGCCCTAGAATTAGATCAGAATGCATCCTCTAAGTCTTCCCAGGATCCAATGGAGTTTTCGGGGTGGCTGTTCAACCAGTGCCGAGGTGGTGGCTTGAGTTTTAGGGGGATGATATTTGATGGCATGGAGATCATATCCTCGAGCCACGTGGATGTAGAGGAGGAAGTCCTCGATCCATATGGTTGGGTCAGTTGTATCATCGTACTGCTCTATGTTCACGGGTATAAACCCCTCTGGGAACTGATGTTGCATCACCTCGTCTGTGAAGCACAGTGGGTGAGCGGCGCCTCTGACCCGAGCTATGTCGTGCCTGTGTTCGGCGTTTGTTCTAGCCCGGTTGTGTTCCTGGCCTTTGTTATTGCGGTCAAGCCATGGTATGTACCCTTCCCGTCTATCGGGTGAGTAACCTCTGCATCCGTAGATGGATCTTGTACAACCTGCTCTGTAGTCTAGGTCATCCCGTAGGTCAAACCTGTCATTGGGCTCTAGTGGCTCCTTTCCCCGTCTTCGGTGCATCGCCAGTCTGTAACCTGTGTCGTCAACTGTCCTGTCATGCCCGCGAGGAGGGCGGTCCGGCTTATCGTATAGGGTATGTTTGGGAGACGGAGTATCAATGAGCTCGTCGTCAAATTGTGGCAGCAGCCTTCTGTGTGGATTGCTTTTGGGTTGGTCCGACAGACCGGTACCATACCCTTCCTCAACTGAGAGGACTCTCATCCATCGATCATTGAGGTCATCATATTTGGCTTTATGTTGTCGTTCTTTTGCTTTCAGGCTGCGTGTCGTGGCTATCAGGTGTTGCCTGAACAGTTCTTGATCCTTGAGATTGTCAGGGATGCCGAGGTCATCGGCTTCCGGGGTGTCCTCATACTCTAGCGGAGGGAGGTAGTTATCATCCTCGGAATCATTGAAGTCCTCGGGGTTGCACTGGTCTTCAGGCTTCTCCTGACCCTCTAGCGGGTGTTCGGGGGTATCGAGATCGCCTAGGTCCTTAAGGGTATCTACATCCCTGGTGTGATGATAGCTTTCCTTCCCTTTTGCCTTTTGACCTCTTATGCGGATTCCGGCGCCTTGATGGCGCGTCACCCGATTAGCCACCATCGTTATTAGGCGTGTTTTCACTGTTAGCGACAGGAGTGTCTACCATGTAGACATCGTATGTGGAAGTGGCGACCCATCGCCCGGTGTTAACCCTAGTGGGAATGCAATCCTCTCCATCCATGTATTCTGCCTCCTCGGAGACATAGTCCAACATGTCGGTTATCTTCTACTATGGCTATGAAGTGGGTGGTGGGTGGGTCGAAAAATCCGTCCTGGCCCGCTTTGTGGCCGATCTAAGCATAGATCAGGGTTGGATCATCTGTAATTTTGATCGACGAGATCCGATCTAGGGCCTTGTTAAATGTCAAGAGCCTGATCGGGTCAAACTGCACGGAGTTGCCGGAGTTGGTCTCCGACATGTATAGACAAGTGGAGTGTTCAGCAAGAACAAGTGGCAAGTTCTATGGCACTATGACCGGATCTGGACTAAGAGTCGGGCCATCGCCGGGGTTAACCTTGTGGGCGTGACCGAAAAAGGAGCTCAAGGTTAAAGCCTCGGAGCCTTCAGGAACGGCAGGTGAGACTGTGAGCCCGGTTAGTGATAAGTCAACCCTGGGATCTACGGAGAACTCTAGGTTTCCGAAGTTGACCTCTTGACCAGGGGTGAAGCTTTCGACACGGCCTAGATGGCCGGTCTGGTCAGCGTGCATCACAATGCTGCCAAAGGCGAAGATCTGTCCGGGGACAAAAGTGTCCATGGTTCGGACCTCTTCGTTGATGACAAGGCAAGACATTGACTCCTTGGGCGATCACAACGGAACTCTCAATGAAAGCACCAATGACGGTGTCAAAACCGGCGGATCTCAGGTAGGGGGTCTCGAACTATGAGACTATAATCGATGGTAACAGGAGACGAAGGGGAAACAATTTTACCCAGGTTTGGGCCCTCCTATGGAGGTAATACCATACGTCCTGCTTGATTGTATTGATGATATGGGGGTTATAGCGTTGATCTACCTTAGGATCAAATAGCTAACCCTAGATGAGTGGTTCTCTGTCTACAACATAAAACCCTCCGACTTATATAGATCCCGAAGGTACCCAGGGTTTACACATGGTCGGTTACACACCGAAGAGATAAACATGCCTATTCGCTACATTAAATGTGGAGGACCAGCCACGATTCCCTAAGCTTCCTACCTGGAGACAGGGCCTTCGATCGATCCAATGTTCGTCAAACGGCCCATAAAGTCCGGCCCATAAGAAACAGGTCGGCCTCCCGAGGACCCCTTAATCCAGGACTCCCTCACAAGTTGACCATGATTGACGTCATGGCCTCCGCCATCACCTGGTGCGTTCAGCCTCTTCAACAAAGGATACACCCCTTGTGGCGTTACAACAGGACAAGCGACACCACTCGCTCCCGAAGACTAGGCCCTGCCGATCAGATAGCACTATCTGCCGCACTTGCCGACCTGTACAAACGGGAGCAAGAATATTTTAGTCAGCGGTCGACCAAGGAGGGATATTAAAGCCACAATCCCGTCGAATGGGTAATCCTTTCAACTCTGTGACCACAATTCGGGTTTCCATTTTGTCCCTTTTTTGACCGAAGACTTTAACTTTATGTGAACAGGATCGAAGAAGCTTCATCGAGACAGTTAACTGTCCGGCCCCCCAGGCCGAAGACTATTCTCGTGATGATGATCCAGGCTTTCACGAGGACCCGGATCTTTCAATTGAGCTTGAAGACGGGGTTTTCTACCATGAGAGTCTTGACCGCTCCAAGGTGGCTATCATAGCTGATTACCCTGGATCGTTCCCTTCTCCTGCAATAAGCAAGAAGAAGAAAAGCTCATCCCGCAAAAGGCAAGTATCCTCCAATGCCCCAAACGCGTCGGCTCCTACTCCCAAGCATTGTCGATCCACGCGTCATACTTCGGCAATAGCAGCACTGTCCGAATCAGAAAGCAACAGGGATCCGACAAATGAGCCGGTTGTGGGGATGAGTCCGTCCACTCGTTCAACCCAACGGTATTTTGTTTGGTTGTTTATTTATTATCACAACTGGTAGAGCCTCACAGTAGATTTTATGTCAAAATTCTCAGGCGAGAAGCCTAGCCTTCTTTTGCTGAGGAGGTTGCTAGGGTGTTCGGCGACGCTCAAAATTCCACAGCTTCGACACATGCTGAACCTGCTACGGAGGTTCCCATGGTCCATTCGGCCCTTGTCGATCCCGGTGACGTTGTGTCCGTTACCAAATCCAAGGTAGGAAGCACCATGAACCATCGACAACGACGAGAGGCCCTGCGTCACCCAGCATTCTTTGAAAGGGAGTTCAGTGCTCTACGCACAACGGACGCGCACATCGGTGCTGCCTGAGCTGGGTTCGGGGAGGCCATGAAATTGATATCGTCTAGCCTGCAGGTAAATAGTCGGTTTTGTAGAGTCCGAACACTCATGTAAACCCAGTTGCCCCTGAGCCTTAAATTGGTCGAAACGACCGAATTAAGGGTGCTTGTGTTGTTTTATTGCTAATGCAGGCCTCGAAGCAGCAGAGTGAGCAACTGGCCAAGGAACTAGAAGACGGCCGAACACAGGTGGATCTGTGAAGGCCGAATTGGATCAAGTGAAGAGATTTCCTCGGGAGGCACATGGTGAGTAAATATGTGCTACTAATCTTAGTATATTCCCGTGTTGACACAACGGTACTATTTAGCAGCTAAATAAATAGGGCAAATGCAAAAAGATTAGGATGCAGCCCGAGAATCTCAGTGATACGCCGAGTCCCAGCACAAGGTCGGCTGTCATGTTTTGCAATGACACCTTAAAGAGAAGAACCGTCTTCAGGCGGAGAATAAAAAACAGGCCGAAGAAATTGAGAGTTTAATAACTCAATTGGCCCAGGCCCAAGAAGAGAACCAGAAACTACAGAGGGGCATGTTCAGTAAGTGTAATTCTACCATCGGGAAGTACTTCTTATAAATGAAGCATAATAGGCATGCCTTTGACTCGTGTCTAGTTCTCCTGTCTAGGCGACCCGAAGAAGAGCATGGTAAAGCATGGTAAGCATGGTAGGCATCGCGGAGGAGCCTTCTGAAGGAGCTTTCCGCCCTTCATGAGCGGGCTCGAAAGGCCATGAAAAGCATGGTAAAGGCGATATGGCCCACCAAGCAACCTCCGTAGGAGATGACCGAACTAGTCGATCGATTCAAGGGAGCCCGAAGTAGGTTAGAGCTGTGGAAGACATCGGTTTGTCGGGAGGGAGCACGAGAGGCGTGGGCGATGATCAATACCCGCTATACCGGACTTAATCCTGAGCGTATAGCTCAGGTTGGGCCAGTAGGGTCAGATGGACAAGAAGTGCCGCTCCACCTAGTGTAGGGTCAGATGGACAAGAAGAGCTCGAGAGTGTTCCTCGAAAATTATCACCCTAGAGGAGTGAATTATGTTCGGGGAACCAGGCAATCCGGCCATTTGGTGCAAACACACAAAAAGCACACAAGGAGATATGTTATATTATTGCTTAGCATATGAAACATCTTCCAAAGAAAATAGTACCTCTATCGATACCTTTCTTCAGGGTGCTACGTAAATCATAGGTAGTAAGGTCGTATACTACTAGTATGCGGCTAATGGCTTTTGTGAGAAAAGAAGCCCGAGTAATCATGATAACGACCATAGTCTTATTAGTTTCTTCCGTCGCAGCCGATCAATTCTCTGCTAAAGATAGCTAGATGACCCAGTCGTAACAATCGCAAAGGTGCTCCCTTCACCCTCTAGCCAAACAATCCGAAACGTAGAGGGTAAGCACAGGAGCTAGGCAACCCAGCTTGGCAAAGTCTTAGTTTGAATTGATGCATATGATGACTTAAACACGACAAGGGAAACATGCGTACACAAAAGATATGAATAAATGCTTATAATATAAAACCGTTGGCTTCAGAAAGAAGCCCCCAGGTGATGTTTCGGATTTAACACTTAAGGGTGTACGCCAAAAATCTTAGTACAAGATCGGTTGAACTCAAAATAGGTTTGGGAAGAAAAGGAAAAAATTCAATCCTACCAAATAGCAAAGTGGGAGGGGGAGGAAAAAGAGAAGAAAAAGGGTAAAGAATGTGACGACACCGGTTTATTGGTAGAAGTGACGAAGACGAGCTGCGTTCCGTGGGTTTGGTTCAAGGCGGTTGTCCGACGGGTTCCGAAGATGGTAAGCTCCTCCGCGAGTACTTTGTCAATTATGAAGGGGCCCTCCCATTTAGGGTTGAGTTTATGCTTCTCCGGGAGCCGTAAGACGAGTTCACCCACGTTATACGATTTTGCCCTGACCTCCCTACTCTGATAACGTCGGGCCTGCTGTTGGTAAAAGGTAGAGCGGACCCGAGCTATGTCATGTTCTCCTTCTAAGGCGTCCAGGCAGAGTATGCCCGAGAAAACTCGACCTCCTTTTCCTCGTACATGCGCACCCTTGGTGCGTCGTGAATAATATCGGAGCGGAGGACTGCTTCTGCCCCATAGACCATGAAGAATGGCATGTATCCTGTTGATCTATTCGGGGTGGTGTGCATTCGACTTGCCGCTCATTATGAGGCCGTTTGCTCATTCGACTTGTCCGTTGATCTGCGGATGATAATCGAGCTTGATGCCCATTTTTGCACACCAATATTTGGCCTCTTGGGCTGTGAAGTTGGATCCATTGTCCGTTATTATATTGTACCACGCTGGATATAAAGTCGATTACTAGTCCGGACTTGGCTGATTTGACATGTTTTGCCTCTATCCATTTGGTGAATTTGTCAACCATGACCAGTGGGTATTTATTCTTCTTGGTCCCCCCCTTTAAGTGGTCCGACCATGTCCAGCCCCCAGACCGTGAAAGTCCAAGTAATCGGAATAGTCCGAAGAGCTGTTGGGGGCATGTGACTTTGATTTGCAAAAAGTTCACATCCCACGTAGGATTTGACAAGTATTTGGGCATCCACCCGAGCTGTGGGCCAAAAGAAGCCAGCCCGGAAGGCCTTACTAACTAAGGCTCTTGTTGCGGCGTGGTGGCCGCCCATCCCTGCGTGGACTTCGTCTAGGAGCTCCTGTCCTTCTTCCTCGGATATGAACCACTCTAATATTCTGGTGGTGCGTTTCTTGTATAACTCACCCTCGTGTACTTTGTAGGCTTTGGATTGCCGAATTATGCGTCGTGCCTTTGTCTGATCATCAAGGAGTTCTTTGCGAGGAAGGGCTCGGTCCATGGCGCAATTACTGCCATGACCTCATGAGCCGAAGGCGTTTCATCCATTACGGAACTGCCAATGATTTGGTCGTCTGGTTCCTTTATAGGGGGAACAACCTCTTCCGCGATATTTAGACCAGCGCCCTTATGATCGTCTAGCCAAACCACGGATGGCTTAAAGAGCCATTCTAGGAAAGTGTTTTTTGGGACAGGGTCGCGTTTAGCCCCCATGTGGGCTAGTATATCGATGGCTTAGTTGTTGTCGCGAACGACGTGGTGAAATTCCAGCCCCTTGAACTGTGCGGATATCTTTAGGACTACGTTTCTGTATGCCGCCATCTTCGGGTTTTTGGCGTCGAACTCGCTATTGATTTGGGAGATGGCCAAGTTTGAGTCTCCCCATACCTCCGGCCGTCGTATGCCCATTGATACTGCCATACGAAGGTCGTGCAAGAGTGCTTCGTATTCGGCTGCATTGTTGGAGTCAGCATACATGATCTACAACATGTATCGCACGTTGCCGCCTATGGGGGGTGTGAGGATAACTCCAGCCCCCAGTCCGGCCAAATTTTTGGATCCATCGAAGTACATCGTCCAATGGGAGTATGTACTATATTCCTTGGGGAGCTTGCCCTTTGTCCACTCAGCTCGGAAATCTGCCAGTACCTGAGATTTTATGGCTCGTCGTGGCTTGTAGGTGATTTCAAAGGGAAGGAGATCAATAGCCCACTTGGCTATACGGCTGGTGGCGTCCCTGTTGTTGATTATATCGTTCAGGGGTACTTCGGATGCCACCGTTATTGAACACTCTTGAAAGTAGTGTCTGATTTTCCGTGATGCGATAAATACTGTGTAGGCTATATTCTCGTAGTGCGGGTATCTGGACTTGCACTGCGTTAGTACTTCTAATACATAATAGACTAGCTTCTATGTACGGAATTTGTGTCCCTCCTCCTCTCGTTCGACGACGAGCACTGCGCTAACAACTTGGTTCGTAGCTGATATGTATAATAACATGGTTTCACCAGCGCATGGGGCTGCGAGTATGGGATTGCTTGCCAGCAGTGTTTTAATTACCTCTAACGCAGCCGCTACTTCATTGGTTCACTCAAACTTGTTGGTCCATTTCTACAGCTTATAGAACGGTAAAGCCTTTTCTCCGAGGCGGGAGATAAAGCGGATATGCGCCGCTATGCAACCAGCGAACCTCTGTACATGCTTTAGCTCTGTGGGAATTGCAAGTTTTGATGGAGCACAGATCTTAGCCGGATTCGCTTCTATTCCTCTATGGAAGACGATGAATTCGAGTAGTTTACCAGCGGGAACTTCGAATACACATTTTTCCGGATTGAGTCGTATGTCATACTCGCGTAGGCTGGCAAAGGTTTGTCGTAGGTCGTCGATCCACTGGCTGACATGTTTAGTTTTTATTACCACATCATCCACGTATGCCTGGACTGTCTTACCGACTTATTTTGCGAGACAAGAGTGGATCATGCGCTGGTACGTAGCCCAGCGTTTTTAGCCCAAAGGGAATCATGTTGAAGCAGAATGGCCCGTAGGGGGGTGATGAATGCAGTTGTAGCTTGATTGGATTCCTTCATTTTAATCTAATGGACGTAGTACGATGTTTACCCATGTTCGGGCCCTCCTATGGAGGTAATACCCTGCGTCCTTCTTGATTGTATTGATGATATGTGGGCTACAGAGTTGATCTACCTCGGGATCGAATAGCTAAACCCTAGATGAGTTGTTCTTTGTCTACAACCTAAATCCCTTCGGCTTATATAGACGCCGAGGTTACCTAGGGTTTACACATGTCCGGTTGCACATCGAAGGAAAAAACATGCCTATCTACTTTCGACAACTTGGAGGACATGCCACGACTCCTTGAAGCTTCCACCCTGGCGACGGGGCCTTTGATCATCCAATGCTCCTCCAGCGGCCCATATAGTCCGGCCCATGAGAAACAGGTCGGCTATCCGAGGACCCTAAACTAGGACTCCCTCAAGACGTTACATTCATCTCTCAAACCAAGTACACCAAGGACTTGATCAAGAAGTTCAACATGGAGGAGTGCAAAGGTATGAAAACTCCCATGCCCGCTAGCGGACATGATGATCTCACTAAGGAGGGTGAACCGGTTGATCAAAAGGTTTATCGATCAATGATTGGTTCATTGCTATATCTATGTGCTTACCATTTTCATATAATGCTTAGTGTTTGCATATGTGGTAAATATCAAGCTGCACCCAAAGAATGTCATCTTAAGGCTGTGAAATGCATTGTGAGATACTTGATACATACACCAAACTTTGGCATTTGGTATCCCAAGGGGTCTTCTTTTAATCTTGTTGGCTACTCCAACTTGGACAATGTCGGTGACAAGGTTGAAAGAAAATCCACCTCGGATACATGTCAATTTCTTGGTAGATATCTTGTGTCTTGGTCCTCAAACAAACAAAACTCCGTATCTCTATCTACTGCCGAAGTTGAATATATTGTTGCTGGATCATGTTGTGCGCAATTATTATGGATGACACAAACGCTTAAAGATTATGGAATCTATGTTAAAAATGTGCCTTTGCTTTGTGACAATGAAAGTGCTATTAAGATTGTTCATAATCCTGTGCAACATTCTCGAACCAAACATATACAAGTTGGACATCATTTCATTCGTGATCATGTTGCCAAAGGAGATATTAATCTTAAGCATGTCCGTACTAACAAGAAATTGGCCGATATCTTTACTAAGCCACTTCATGAAAAGTGTTTTGTCATTTGAGGAGTGAGTTGAACATCATTGATGCTTCAAAGTTGAGCTAAGCGCACTCGGATGCATGCAAGGGGATGAGCTTCTTTGTCTATTCCATGCTATTACCATGAATACCATATCTGGGAATTCTATGCCCCCTTGTCTTGCATCTAACCCTTTTGTAGGTACTTGGAAGAACAACACTCCACAAGATTACCATCAACTCATATCCTCAGCAATCTTGTCATGACCAAGTATCCACAACCTTGCTTTGATGATGATAAGGAAGAAGACAACAAAACATATCCTTGACATATATTTCTCAATTGGTATCAAGTCACAATTGGTATTTTTTTTCATTTGGATATATCATGTTCTTCCTTGCGTAACTAACCCATGTAGGTGAAAAGTGAACGAAAACAAAAAGGATTGCTACCAACCCAGGATGATCTTCATCAACTTCGAGCATCCTCATCAAGTTCATCTACAAGCTACGTCAACAACATCACTCAAAGGTATGTACTCATATCCTTGATATAGCTTTACTCCAAGTCATGAGATAGAGTAACTCAAGTGATATGAAGACATTAAAATGCTTAATCGAAAAATGGTAACCCCATTTTGAGCTTAACGATGAGTATGACCTATGATCAAGTATTCTATCTTGGCTCCTAAGTCAATATACTCTAATATAGGTGACCTAATCACTGCCCATCATCTAGTTAAGAATCTTGGTTGGTTCATTCTCTATTGCAAAAAATTCTAGGAACCATTCAAATGTTCTCTAGTTGATATTTCTCTATACAAATCTTTTGACACTTCTTTACATTTGTTCCAATAAATTGGCAAAGTTTGTTTCATTTAGGGTCTTCAAGTTTCTATTTTATGCCTCGGAGACTCCGATACAAAGGACTCGGTGCTACCGATTTAGTAGATGAGCTGCATAACTTCATATCGGTATCATCGACAAATTTGTCTCGGAGCCACCAATTTTCTATGATAATTCAGTCTGTGTTTGTATCTGTAAATATTTAAGTTTCCTTGTATGTTTTCTCAATTCTTCAATGATCCCTTTCATTAAAAAAAGTTGGAAATGGGGAGAAATACATTGAAGGATCCCTAACTCAAAGGTGGAGAAGTTCTACAAATTTTCGGTTTAGCCAAAGGGAGAGAAATTATTTTTAATGATTCCCTCATTTGTTTTTCATGAATTTCATATTCTATGAGTCCTACATTCTATGACCCTTGTTCTCAAGGATCCCTTCTTAATCAATGATCCCTGTATCTGACCCTATATATGACCCTTTTGGAAATTGATGCCAAAGGGGGAGAAATATACAATGCTTCAAAGCTAAAGAGGGAGATACATTCTTATGCAAAGGGGACATATAATTTAGGGGGAGAGAAGAATATCAAAAGTTTATACTTATATAAACAAGAGGAGAATACCAAAGTAGGGGGAGAAAAATATGCTTTGGATAAACATGTGTTTACTTCGTTGACGTTTTTATTTCATTTGATTTCTCATGTTAGAATTTTCTCACCCTATCCAATCCCAATATATACATGCTAAGATTCAGAGGGAGAGGATGTCCTACCTTTTCATATCTAATATGGAGAAATTTGTAAATGATCTTGGAGACATATCAATCTTAAGGAATACTATCTTCTATATGTTCTCCATATCTTGGTAATTTTGAGTTCTATTGCTTTTGATTGGTAGAATACTCATGTGTTTCCTAACATTGTTTTCTCAAGTGTATCTCTACTACTAGAATGCTCAAGAACACAAGGTAAGTATATGCATCATATCTTTGATCAAGTTGATCGCTTGCTTCATAAACATATTGTTTGCAAGAGTGAAATCATGATCAAGAATAAACCTCATTCATATACATTTGATGCATATGGCCAAGATACCCATGACTTATCATATCCTTCCTACCATGTGTGTGTTCATGCATTCAAAGCAACTATCCTTTAAAGGGATTGCTTGCATTTAGTAGGAGCCAGCCTAAGTCATGTCTCCCTCAAAGTATTCATTATATACATGCATATCTTTATTTGAAGCTTTGATTGTATGTTGTCATCAATTAACAAAAAGGGGGAGACTGAAAGCACATTGTTCTCCCTTGGTGGTTTTGATAATTCATGACGACATACATTGTCTCTTGGACTAATATTTTCATCTAGTATATTTCGGGCAAAGTCCATAGAGAGAGATGTATTGGCAAAAGGAAGTGTGGAGAGTATCCCATGAAGAAGAGGGAGCAGGAAAAGCATGTGCAAAGCTTCAAGCAAGAGGATTCTACATTTTACTTTGTGAGAAATCAGTTTGAGTCCGTAGGAAAGCCAATACTATGAAAAGGGGGTAAGGTACTGTTGCTGAACAAAATGCTCATACGTGCACAAGTGATAGTCAACACATACACCCACAAGCTCTTCCATAAAAGTCTGTCCTAAGCCAAATATCCAAAATCGGTGCAACCAACACATTCCACTCGGTGCCACCGATTCTCAGCCTTAGACAGACTCAGCCAAACCCTAGCCACTTTGGTGCAACCGATTCCATTTTGATGCCACCGAGTTTGGTTTGCCAACCTTCTGTTACGCAAATTCACCAAACTGGTCCCACCGAGTTTGTTGGATCAGCGTCACTGAGTTTGGCAATCTGACCGTTGGTCACCTTATCGGTGCAACTGAGTTTTATATATCGGTCTCACTGAGATTCAAAAGTTGCTACCTTTGAGGCAACTCAGTACCATCGAGATTAACACATCGGTGTCACCAATTCTGAATTATTGGGTGTAATGGTTGGATTTAGATGCCTATATATACCCCTCCACCACCACCCACTCACAAGAGAAGCACTCAGAACAGTTCCCCACTCATACCTACTGATTTTCTAAGAGAGAGAGAGCCACCTACTCATGTGTTGAGACCGTGCCATTCCATTCCAACCATATGAATCTTGATCTCTAGCCTCCCCAAATTGCTTCCAGCCCAATTAATCTCTTCCATCAAGCCAAATTTGTGAAAGAATGATTGTGTGTTGAGGTGTCTATCATCTTGGAGCACAAGAGCAAGGAGTTCATCGACATTATCGAGCCTATTACCTTTTGGAGGGTGGTGCCTCCTAGATTGGTTAGGTGTCGCTTGGGATCCTCCTACTTCGTGATGTGGAGTGAACCAAGAAGTTTGTAAGGGCAAGGAGATCGCCTACTTCGTGAAGATCTACCCATAGTGAGGCTAGTCCTTCGTGGACGGAAGCCGTTATGGAATAGTCAAGGTTGCTACTTCATGGACCCTTATGGGTGGACACCTTCGTGGACTCTCGCGACCGTTACCCTCCGTGGGTTGAAGACTCCATAAACGTGGATGTACGATAGAAGCACCTATTGGAACCATGGGAAAAATCTTCGTGTCCTTCATGCGTTTGATCTCCCTATCTCTACTCCTTACTTCCATGTGCAATGTCTTTTCTTTCCGCTGCTATACTTGGTGACTTGCATCTATAGGGTGTGCTAGACTTTCTATATATGCTAAAATCTGCCAACACTTAACTTTGCACCTTCTGTAGATTTTAAATTCCTGGTAGTAGTCTATTCACACCACCCCCCCTCGATACATACTCTTCTAGTCATCCCGCACACCTTCACGATCATATCATAGACATTTTATCTTCTTGTCACGATGATCTCAAACTTCACTCTGAATTTGCTTGAACTTGTCAAAGATTTCAGACTTCCATTTCATTAAGTAAATATACCCATATCTACTCAAATCAATAGTGAAGGTAAGAAAATAACGACATCCACCTCACGCTACAACACTCATTGGACCACATACATCAACACATCATACCGGAAAACGGGGTCTTAGTCATCTTGCCCATGAGGTATGGTCTGCATGTCTCAACTGATTCAAAATTGAATGAGTCCAAAGATCCATCGGCATGAAGTTTCTTCATGCACTTTGCACCAATATGACCATTGGCGGTAGTGCCACAAGTATGTGGTACTATCATTATTAACTTTGCATCTTTTGGTGTCAATATTATGAACATGTGTATCACTACGATCAAGATTCAATGAACCAATCTCATTGGGTGCACGACCATTGAAGGTATTATTCATGTAAACAGAATGACCATTATTCTCTAACTAAAGTGAATAACCGTATTACAATAAACATGATCTAATCACATTCATGCTCAACGCAAACACAAAATAACATTTATTTAGATTCATCACTAATACTGAAGGTAGAGAGAACGTGCGATGGTGATCACATCAACCTTGGAAACACTACCAACACACATCATCACCTTGCTAGTCTCCTTTTATTCTGTAGCTTTTATTTCGAGTTACCAACATTTAGCAACTGAACCGGTATCTAATACCTAGGTGCTACTAGGAGTACTAGTAAGGTACACATGAATAAAACGTATATCAAATATACTTCTATTGACGTTTCTAGCCTTCTTATCTAACAAGTATCTAGGGAAGTTTTGCTTCAATGACCGTTCTCCTCATAATAGAAGTACCCAGTCTCAGGTTTGGGTTCAGCCTTGGGTTTCTTCATTGGAGCGGCTAATGGCTTGCCGTCCTAGAAGTTTTCCCTTCTTGCCCTTGCCCTTCTTTAAACTAGTGGTTTTACTAACCATCAACACTTGATTCTCCTTCTTGATTTCTACCTTCGCGGTGTCAAACATCGCGAACAGCTCAGGGGTCATCTTCTCCATCTCTGGCATGTTATAGTTCATCACGAAGCTCTAGCAGCTTGGTGGAAGTGACTTGGACAACTATATCAATCACTATCTTATTTGGAAGATCAACTCCCACTCGATTCAAGCGATTGAAGCACCCAGACAATCTGAGTACATGCTCACTAATTGAGCTATTCTCCTTCATCTTGCAGACAAAGAATCTTGTTGGAGGTCCCATACCTCTCAACACGGGCACGATCCTGAAATCTCAATTCCAGCTCTTGGAACATTGCATATGCTCTGTGACATTCAAAACGTCTTTGAAGCCTCAATTCTAAGCCATAATGCATGACGCACTGAACTATCAAGTAGTCATCACAATGTGCTTGTCAGATGTTCACAACATCCACAGACGACACTACAGGGGGGTGCACCGAGCGGTGCATCAAGGACACAAGTCTTCTGTGCAGCAATGAGGACAATCCTTAGTTTATGGACCTAGTCTGCATAATTGTTACCATCATCTTTCAACTCTATTTTCTCTAGGAACGTATTGAAAACACATGAGAGCTACAGTGTGAGCTATTGATCTACAATATAATTTTGCAAAGACAACTTTAGACTATGTTCATGACAAGGAGTTGAGTTAATCATATTACTTAAAAGCTCCCGCTCAAATTGACATCCCTCCGTCATCCGAATTCTACATGATCCAAATTCACTAACCCAAGTCTGATCATCACATGAGATGAGGTGGTGTCAATGGTGAACATCTCCATGTTGATTATATCTACTATATGACTCATGTTCGACCTTTCGGTTTCTTGTGTTCCGGGCCATGTCTGTACATGCTAGGCTCGTCAAGCTTAACCCGAGTGTTCTGCACGTGCAACACTGGCTTACACACGTTGTATGTGAACGTAGAGCCTATCATACCCGATCGTCACGTGGTGTCTCGAAACGACGAACTTTCGCAATGGTGCACACTCGGGGAGAACACAATTTTATCTTGAAATTTTAGTGAGGGACCACCTTATAATGCTACCATCGTCCTAAGAAAAATAGGATGCATAAAAGGATTAACATCACATGCAAATCATAATTGACATGATATGGCCATGAACTTGTTCTTTTGATCTCCATCTCCAAAGCACCTGCATGATCTCCATCATCAACGGCAAAACACCATGATCTCCATCATTGTGTCGCCATCGGGGTTGTCGTGCCCACCATGCTTCTACTACTATTGCTACCGCTTAGCAATAAAGTAAATCATTACATAGCACTTAATAATTGACACGTAGGTCATACAATAATTAAATACAACCCTATGCCTCTATCTGGTTTATGTACTCATCGACATGCAAGTCGTGATATTCTATACAAAACATGATTATCTCATACATCACATATATCTCATCATGTATTTGGCCATATCACATCACAACATACCCTGCAAAAACAAGTTAGACATCCTCTAATTTTTGTTGCATGTTTTACGTGGCTGCTATGGGTATCTAGCAAGAACGATTCTTACCTACGCAAAAACCACAACGGTGATACACAAATTGCTATTCAACCTTCTCAAGGACCACCCTTGTCGAATCCGATCCAACTAGAGTAGGAGAGAGAGACACCCGCCAGCCATCTTTATGCAACAAAGTCACACGTCAGTCGATGGAACCAGTCTCTTGTAAGCATACGAGTAAGGTTGGTCTGGGCCGCTTCATCCCACAATACCGCTGAATCAAAAAATGACCAAGGGAGGAAGCAATATAAGCATCAATGTCCACAAACTCCTTTGTATTCTACTCGTGATCTCATCTACGCATAGACCTAGCTCATGATGCCACTGTTGGGGAACGTTGCATGGGAAACAAAAAAATTCATACACTTCACCAAGATCAATCTAGCAGATGAGTATCTATGAGAGGAGAGATCGGATCCACATACCCTTGTTGATCGCTAAGTGGAAGCGTTAAGAAACGCGGTTGATGTACTCGAACGTCTTCGCGATCCAAATCGCAAGTCGTCTTGTGGTCCAATCACGATCTAGCACCGAACGGACGGCACCTCCGCATTCAACACACGTACATCTTGATGACTCCTTCACCTCCTCGATCCAGCGAGCGATGATGAAGTAGTAGATGATTTTCGGCAGCATGATGGTGTGGTGACGGTGGTAGTGAAGAACTATCTCTGCAGGGCTTCACCAACCACAACGGAAACTATGACGAAGGATAGACTAGACGGGACAAGGTTGCCGGCACACGGCTTGGGGAATTCTTGATGTGTTCCGGGTGCTATCCCTTCCCCTCTATTTATATGTGGAGCCATGGAGTCAAAACATGGAGAAAGATCCTCCTAAAATTTGGTTTGGCCCGCTAGGCTAGAGTCCTCCTCGGACTGCAGGACCAGACGCCAGGGTCCTCGGCGTCTGGCCCTAGATGCCAGGGTCCTTGGCGTCTGGCCCTAGACGCTAGGGTTCCTGGCGTCTAGCACCTAGCCTCCATAGAACTCCTTTTGCACCTTCCTAAAGCCACGTGGGATTTACCCCTTGGCCCAAATAAAGTGTTCTCGTACCCGAACATTTCGAGAAACATCCAAAACCCCTTCCGGTTAATTCTGGAACCCTTCCGGAGACCAAACAATATTATCCCATATATCAATCTTTACCTCCGGACTATTCGGATCTCATTGTCATGTCCAGGATCTCATCCGGGACTCCAAACAACCTTCGGTCAACAACATAACAACTCAACTATACTTATGTCGTCACCAAACATTAAGTGTGTAGACCCTGCGGATTCGAGAACTATGTAGGCATGGCCGAGACATCTCTATGGTCAATAACCAATAGCGGGACCTAGATGCCCATATTGGCTCCTACATATTCTATGAAGATCTTTATCGATTGAACCTCTATGTCAAGGATTCAGTTAACCTCGTACGCTATTCCCTTTGTTTATCGGTATGTTACTTGCCCGAGATTCGATTATCGGTATCTCCATACCTAGTTCAGTCTCGTTACTGGCAAGTCTCTTTACTCATTCCTTAATATAAGATCTCGTGGCTAACACTTTAGTCACTTTGCTTGCAAGGCTTGTTCTGATGTTGTATTACCGAGTGGGCCCTGAGATACCTCTACATCACACGGAGTAACAAATCCCAATCTTGATCCATGCCCACTCAACAGACACCTTCGGAGATATTTGTAGAGCATCTTTATAGTCACCCAGTTACGTTGCGACGTTTGATACACAGAAGGTACTCCTTCGGTGTCAGTGAATTACAAGATCTCATGGTCATAGGAACAGATACTTGATATGCAGAAAACTACAGCAATAAACTAACGCGATCATATGTTACGTTTATAGTTTGGGTCTTGTCCATCACATCATTCTGCTAATAATGTGATCCCGTTATCAAATGACGTCTCATGTCTATGTCTAGGAAACCTTGACCATCTTTGATCAACAAGCTAGTCTATTAAAGGCATACTAGGGACATGGTGTTGTCTATGTATCCACACATGTATCTGAGTTTCCGATCAATATGATTCTAGCATGGGTAATAAATGATTATCATGAACAAGGAATCCAGTGATCCACTCCTAGATCACCTTGTACCCATTGATAGACTCATGGCAAGACACACACAGGTGCGGTACACAGCATGGCATACTATATAGAGCCTATGTCTAAGGCATTGGGGATGACCTTTGTCCTTTCTCTTTCTTCACACCTTACAAATCAGGCAAGAATTCCTTCTTTGATTGATCCATTTTGAACTATTTCAAAATCTTGTCAAGGTATGTAATCATTGAAAGTCTTATCAAGCATCTTGATCTATCTCTATAGATCTCGATGCCCAACAATTAAGTAGCTTTATCTAGGTCTTCCTTGGAAAAACTCTTTTCAAACAGCCGTTTATGCTTTCCAGAAATTCTACATTATTTCCGACCAACAATATGTCAACCACATATACTTATCAGAAATCCTATAGTGCTCCCACTCACTTTCTTATAAATACAAATGTCTCATAATCATTGTATAAACTCAAAAACTTTGATCACCTTATGAAAGTGTATATTCCAACTCCGAGATGCTTGCTCCAGCCCATAGAACGATTGATGGGGCTTGCATACCTTTTAGCATCCTTAGGGCTAACAAAACCTTCTGGTTGTATCACATACAACCTTTCCTCACAGAAACCATTAAGGACACGATGTTTTGACATCCATCTGCCAGATTTCATAATTGAAAAATGTTGCAACTGCTAACACAATTCCAACACACTCTAGCATTTCTACGGGTGAGAAAGTCTCATCGTAGTCAACTCCTTGAACTTTGTCAGGAAATTCTTTGCGACAAGTCAAGCTTCTATAAATGGTGACATTTACCATCAGCATTTGTCTTCTTCTTACAGGTCCATTTGTACTCAACGACCAGTCGTTCAACAGGCAAGTCTACCAAATTCCATACTCGGTTTTCATA
Organism: Hordeum marinum; assembly: GCA_022496015.1. Taxonomy (NCBI): domain Eukaryota; kingdom Viridiplantae; phylum Streptophyta; class Magnoliopsida; order Poales; family Poaceae; genus Hordeum; species Hordeum marinum. Next base: position 178,729,219 of record CM039675.1, on the reverse strand, counting down.
CATGGATCCTTTCTCGGATTTGATGGCTTGTAGCCATTTATCGGAATCCTGGCCCATCATCACTTCTTCATAGCTTGTAGGTTCACTGTTGTCTAACAACATGACCTCCAAGACAGGATTGACGTACCACTCAGGGGTGGTACGAGTCCTTGTCGACCTACGAGGTTTGGTAGTAACTTGATCCGAAGCTTCATGATCATCATCATTTGCTCCTCTTCACTTGGTGTAGGTGTCGGAGAAACATCTTTGTCCTTGATGTACTTCCATTACATCTCTCATATCACTCACATCAAGGCTCTTGTCAAGCAATATAGTTTCATAGAAGTCTTGTTGTTCTTTTGTGTAGAACCTGTAGTCCATAGTAGTATTCCTCCTTTGTGAATATGGATCAATAGCTATCCAATCTCTCAACCCCCCGTCCTTCCTCTTCTTCATGTCCTCAGCTAGCAAGTGGCTGGCATTATGCACTGCAAGGTGTGGCCTCAGCTTCATCAAAGCAGACATAGCATCCTCCTCTGGATCTCTGGATGAAAATCCCTTGTTCTTCTTAGAAGCTGGAATCTCTCTGGAGAACCTCTTGGTTTCGGGAGTAGAGGGCTTCTTGGATCCAACTAGCTTGCCCTTGGGAGCTGCTTGGCTAGGCATAGCATCAGACATCAGTTTCTTCTTCTTCTCTCCACCATTCTGGGGCATGGATTTCTTGGGAGGCTCAATGGCCGTGGTGGCCCTGGAGCTCTCAGGTGCTCTCATAGTGTCTAAGGGGGCATACTCCTTCCTGACCACCTTCTTGGAAGAGGTAGCCTCAATTGTGGGCTTCCTGGCAGTCTTCTCAGCTTTGTCCTGCTTAGACTTGGGAGGCATCTCATCAGGCACAAAATCTTCATCCTACTCATGTGAGTTGAGATTTCTCCTTGCTTTGATTGCTGCCTTGGCCAGGTCTGGTGAGCTGGGAACATCACCAAAAGAAGATGAGATCTTGTCTGGACTAGAGCATGAATCTGTGTCAACACCGTGCTCCTTGAGGTTGTTCTGACTATCCTTTGATACAGACATCTCTCACCCTATGAACAGAATATAGAGGAGTAGAAGGGTTGAGTCATCACAAAATGCAGAGATTTTTCCAAGATTGAACAAAGAAATTCTTAGATAGAGCTCTCGGCAAAAAGGGATTTGAGTGTCACTGAGTAAAAAAATTCGGTACCACCGAGATGCATAGAATTCTTTACAAAAACTTTGAAGCAATTTCGATCGCTCCAAAAATTGCCACACGGTTTCACCGAGACTGTCCTTAGTAGTCCAAAACAAAATCGGTAGAGCCGATTTTTCTGACTCGGTGTCATCGAGATTCGGTTTTGCGGACGGCTAGACCTAAAACTCTTTCATTGGCTAAGCTAATGAGGTTTCTAGAGAATTGAGAGGATTACAATCAGTGGATTATAAATAAAAGTTACTCTAATGTGCATGAATCGGAAGGGGAGTGCAAAGGGCCGGATCCATACCCTAGCACGGTGAAGGATCTGCTAAGACGTCGACAGTGGTGAAGATTCCGTCGGCGGTGGCGATTCCCAATGGTGGAGGCGCACAGGGAGACGAAGGCGACGACCAGCGGTCCGGAGAGACAGCTTAGGGTTTGGTGGAAACAGACTTTTGTGGTTGAATTTCAAATGTCGAGCCCGCCAGGTTATATACCCTTTCCTGTCGGTGACACCAGTTCTAATTTTTCGGTGTCACCGAGTTTCTCAATTGGCAGCTGATAAGGAAACTTGGTGTAACCGATAAAATGGAATCGGTGATACCAAGTGTGAAAACCAGATCAACCCTAGGCATTCGGGGAGACCAAGAATTTTGGATTGGTTCCACCGAGATGCACTTGGGAGGTTTTAATGTTTAGTCATTTGTCGATATGGAACTCTGAGTGCTCCTCACACGGAGAGATCAAAAATTACTTGTTCAAATTTTGTGATGCAGCATGAATAGAATATGAGATGAGAAAGCATAGATAGCTAGAGAAGGGTCCTAGGAATTCTTGTCCATCCAATTAGCAAAAACAAAATCAAAGTCCAAATAGCAACAATTTGATGTCCTAAAATGGATAAAGAAATGCGGACCAACATGCTCACACAATAAGATGACAAATGAAATCATGGAAAACATGCACAAACATACTAGCATCTATCAAGCATTTTGGCGATGACGTAGTCATCTATATATGAGTATATTGACTTAGGAGACAAGTAAGAATACTTGATCAAAGGTCATACTCATCATTAAGCATGAGTGGGGTTACCACTTTCACATAAAGCTTGTTAATGTTGTCACATTCTATGAGATGCTTTGACTCAAGTCTTAGAGTAAATCTCCCCCTTGAGAGGGATAAACTAACCTTGGGTTTTGTCGATGAAGACTTCATGTAGGTGAAGTAGTGGTGGATGCTCAAAGTTGATGAATATCACCATGAGTTAGGAGCATCCTTGTTGTTTCTTGCTCTTCTCACCTACATGGGTTACTCCCAACACACAAGAGACAAATACAAGGATATCTGTGGACATGGAGTGCAAAGCATACATGATGATGTCCATGGATTTGTTGATTACCTTGTCCCTTCTTACCTTTGAGGGAATGTGTGACTCCTTGAACTATTTCATAATGTTGATGTTGATTCAAATAGTTCTTGCCAATAATGAATGTGAGTGAATTTCATTGGCGGAGTCACCCCTCAAGAACTTATGTAGTTCTTCTTCTTGGGGGCCCACATCAAGTTGATGGGGATCCTTGGTGTTGAAGTGGCGCTTGTAGAAGTTGAGCTTGAAGTAGCCTTGGGAACCCACTTCACCAAAGCTTGGGATTCATCTTCATATGAGTCAATGTCCTCTTGAAGCTTGTTCTTGCCCTTGAGCTTGTGGTCTAGTGGTGGAAGGTCATATTGAGCTTTTGTTCCCTTGGGAAGATTATTTTCATACTTCTCCCTTTGAGGAACAAACTTGGGCTTGGGGTATTGACCTTCTTCCCATTCAAATCCATTAGTGTTGAAGTAGCCAATGCCATGTTTCTTCCAGTATCCTTCGTGCTTGCGTACAATTTCCTCAAATTGCTTACACCCGACAAGACTCTTGTAGATACCTTTCTCTATAATCCCTTTCAAAGTTCATTTTCTTGCTCAAGTGTAACTTGGCTAAGATAAATGTTAGTGGGATCAATAGAACTACTAGAAGCAATATCATTGGATTTATTGTTTTTATTGCTACTAGTTGAAGAACCTTTCTTGCCTTTGTTACTACTTTGCTTAGCCTTAACTTGTGGAATGAACGTAGACAACGGAATTCGTTTGTCTAGATAATAGGAAGTCTTTTTCGAAGATCGTCATTGATAGCTTTAAGGAATTCATGCTCTTGCTCCAAATTGAGCTTCTCGAATCGAAGCTTCTCATGTATCCTTTCAAGCTCTCTATGATCTTGTAGAGTAGACTTGTGAGTTAAATTAAGAGTGTTTAGTTCTTGAGTTAGTCGTTCTATTTCCAACTTATCATCATAAAACAACTTATCTTGGCCACAGTGATTACTAACAAGTTCATCTTGACTAACATTACTAGATTTGTCAAATAGCAAGTCATCATATCCTAACAAGTCATCCTCATCACTATTGAAATCAAGATACTCGGGGTGTGATACCTTGGGGCCTTTATCCATAAAGAAACTTCCACTCCCTTCATTTGGTAAATCAAATATGTCATAGGAGTCGGTCGTCACTAGTGCAAGCCTAGCAACACCTTCATCTTGACTATAGTCGGAGTTGGATTGATAGCTTCTCTTGGAGTGGTTGTCGAATTCGGAGTCAGAAACCCATTCACCAACATGAGCTTGATGTCTTCTTCTTTAGTAGATCTTGGTGTACTTGTCCTTCTTCTCCGAGTCCTACTTCTCCTTGAGGGTCTTCGTTCATAACGATCATCTCTACTCCTTCTCTCTCTTCGAGGTGACTCATCTCTTGAGCTTCGTCTTCTTGGTGACTCTTCTTTTCTTTTGTAGGGAGTCATGCACTCATTAGAGTAGTGTCCGGGCTTCCCATAATTGTAGTAGTTTCGATCATGACTTGACGAACGCTTCTCTTCTTATCTTGAGTTGGAGCTTCGATCTTTGCCTCTACTCTTGTCGAACTTGTTGAATTTCTTGACCATGAGTCTTATCTATTCATTTGTGACAAGGTTGTCACTTAAAGTTGCGGGTTTGTAAGCACTTCTAGACTTGTTGTGAAGCTCTTCCTTCTCCTTGAGTGTCATCCATGAGCAACAAATCCTTCCAATCACTTTCGTAGGCTTGAGATCTTTGTAATTGGGCATCATTTGGATCAATGTGCACACGGTGTCATATCTCTCATCCAAAGCTCTAAGTATCTTCTTGATGTTGAATTTGCCGGCCATTTCTTCGCTTCCTAAGCTGGAAATCTCATTGGTGATGAGAGCTAGCCTAGAATACATCTCTACGACTCCTTCACCATCCTTCATCTAGAACTTGTCAAGCTGACCCTAAAGAACATCCAACCTGGATCCTCTCATGGATTTGGTACCTTCACTCATATCAACCAAAGTATCCCAAATCTCTTTTGCATTCTCAAGACGGATGATTTTGTTGAATTCTTTGGGGCATAGGCAGTTGAAGAGAATGCCACATGCTTGAGCATTGTATTGCAACATCTTCAATTCATCCGTGGTCGCTTCATGATCCGATTCCCTTCCATCCACAAAGAATTCACCTTGCAATCCAACATGAACAACAGCCCAAACGACGGGGTTATGACCAAGAATATGCATTTTCATTTTGTGCTTCCAACTAGCAAAATTTGTGCCATCAAAGTACGGACCTCTACGGTGATAATTTCCCTCACTTGACGCCATGCTCACTCTCCTAGGTTGTGAGACCAATGCAATGGAGACCAATGCTCTGATAGCACTTGTAGGATCGAAAGTAGGACTACAGGGGGGTGATTAGACTACTTGACCAAATAAAAATTCTACCTTTTCCCAATTTTAAGTTTTGGCAGATTTTAGCATTGCTAGCAAGTCAAGCACAACCTACACATGCATGTCTATGAGTATAGCGGTGAAAAGTAAAGACAAGCATGAATAGTAAAGGAAGGGTAGGAAGATCAAAGAAATTTGTAGACATGGAGATTTTTTCTGTGGTTCCGATAGGTGGTGCTATCGTACGTCCATGTTTATGGAGACTTCAACCCGTGCAGGGTAACGGTCGCGAGAGTCCATGGAGGGCTCTACCCATAGAGGGTTCCACGAAGAAGCAATCTTGTCTATACCATGACGGCCTACATCCATAGAGGACTAGCGTAACTCAGGTTAGATCATCACGAAGTAGGCGATCTCCTTGCCCTTACAAACTTCTTGGTTCACTCCACAACACGAAGTAGGAGGCTCCCAAGAAACACCTAACCAATCTAGGAGGCACCACCCTCCAAAAGGTAATAGGCTCGATAGTGTCGATGAACTCCTTGCTCTTGTGCTTCAAGACGACGGACTCCTCAACACTCAATCACTCTCTCATAGTTTTGGGTTTGGTTGAAGAGATTGATTGGATGGAAAGCAAATTCGGGAGGCTAGAGATCAAGATTCATATGGTTGGAATGGAATGGCATGATCTCAACACATGAGTAGGTGGCTCTCTCAAAAAAAATCTGATGAGATAAGTGGGGATCTGTTCAGAGTGCTTCTTTTTCGAGTGAGTGGTGGTGGAGGGGTATATATAGGCATCTCCAAAAATCCAAACGTTACACCTAAAGTGACAAACTCGATGACACCAATGTGTGAATCTCGGTGGTACCGAGTTGCTCCAAAGGTAGCAACTTTTGAATCTCGGCGGTACCGATCAGGTTTCCAATGGTCATAATCTGAATCTCGGTGATGCCGATCAAAAAACTCGGAGCTTCCAATTTTGTGAATCAAAGTAAGAGAAAGTTGGCAAGCTGAACTCGGTGGCACCACAGTGGGATCGGTTGCACCGATGTGCTAGGGTTTGGCAGGGTTTTGTGTGAGTTTGGGAATAGGTGGGACCAAGTGGATAGTGTTGGTTGCACCGATTTGCATGAATGGCTTAAACAGAATTTGTGAGAGAGTTTGTGGATGTTTTTGGTGACTATAACTTGTGCATGTGGAGCATCTTGTTCACCAACACTACGTTACCCCCTTTTGATAGTATTATCTTTTTCTATGGACTCAAGGTGATTTCTCACAAAATAAAATGTAGAATCTTCTTTGCTTGAAGCTTTTGCCAATCCAAATCCTTCCATCTAGGGGTTTCTCCACAATCCTTTTGTCAACCCATCATTAAACTTTTCCTAACATACTTAGTGGAAATATTAGTTCAATGATATATATATGTTGTTATTAATTACCAAAAACACCAGAGGAGCAAATGTGATTTCGCAGCGACGCCGATGACGAACCGTTGTATATAGCCATACGCACGACTGCTGATGAGGACATCCCTATTAATGCTACACCCACAACTCCGACTGCTATACATACATGACCAATTACTAGAGCTCGCGCACGTCAATTGAATTACCAGGTACTTCCGTTTCTTGCAAATCCTTCTAATGTTCATGAACATATGATGCTGACTAAATTAGATAAAAAAATTACTTATGAATGAAGGACCTGGCATGGACAAGAAGGATGACCATGGGAGCGGGATCAAGCATGGAGAAGAAGCTGCACGCGCGGGAAAGAACAATGGAGCTTCCAGTGATGATTTTCACACTTTGAAGCCACCATAAATGGGAGCAAGAAGCCTTGGACGAAATATGCATGATGCTAATTTATAAAATTCGTCCCTAGGCTAATAGAGGTGATGCGCCAACTTATTGTTGGGCCATGCCCATGTAATTTCGAAATACCATATTATAGGCTGTTTTTAGAGTCCGTATGTATGGGGAAACTGAGTTAAGGTCGGTTTCGGACCCCTCCTCCAAGGGGCCACGAAATTCCCCTATATTCCCCCATATATACATCCCTTAGGGCGTCGTTTTAGGGTTGGGTTTTGTTTAGATTACAAGTTCGCCATAGCTACAACTTTGCGTTCTTCGTTTGTGTTCCACGACAAGACAAAGGCGTCACAGAATCTCACTTCATCAATAAAGTTTTCCTCTTATATTCGCAATATCCAGATTGCAATCTTAGTTTCTTGCTTGTTCTTCGTTTGCGTGCAGGAAATAGATCCTCATGGTCAGGTTGATCATGCTCCGGCGTGGTCAATAACCTCTCAAAGTTGGTTTAGCGATTGCTAAGGTGCGGTGACATCACACGTTCGTAGTCGGATCGTCAAAGTCTACTCCACCAAAAATGATAGCCACCATCTCATCGAAAGACAGGGACAACTTAGCCTCTATCAAGTGGTATCAGATTTCCAGGTTGCTTGGTGAGATTTTACCAGTTTTCGTAGTTTAGATCGCATCTGTTCTTCATACCTTTAGTCCACGAAAAAGCCAAAACAAAATTTAGGGTTAGATCATCATATCCGAACCAATCTGAGCCTTTGCATAGTCTTTTCAGTATTTTGCTTTTTTGAATTTGCGGTTACATCGTCGTGTCGAGTTGCTGGTCTTAGTGTCTAGTCCTTTCGAGTTTCGAGTTCTTTTCACAGGTTGTCACGCTGCCACCGCATCGTCTTCATAGTTGCCATATACCACCACCATCATCACCGCTGCCATATTTCACCATCCATCATCACTATCCATTGGTGTTCATATATACCACCACAAATTCTCCACCAATCCGAGTCCAGCTCGTTTTAGGTTTAGTTTCGAGATCCTTTTGATTTCGGATTCATGTTTTGCTACCTGCGTAGGTGTCAAAAAAAAGAGTCTGGCACGCTTTGGAGAGCACGTTTTGGGCCCAAAAAAATTCGGCTGCAAATATTTATTCTCTATCTTTGTTTTAGGTTCTTCGGAGCGTTTTGAGACACTTGCCATCATATTGATTTTTGTCAAAAATTTTGGTCATCGCAGCCCCCGAATTGCTCCAGAAAAAAATTAGTACAACAAATTTCGTGCCCATCTTGCTTATACGACGTGGGAAGAGTTTTGAGACACTCGCCATTGTAGTGATGTTTTGAGCAAAAAAAAGAGCGAAAAAAGGCGACAAAAAACAAAGAAAAAAATTCATAGTGTGCTTTTCCCTTGATTACATGTAGCATCGTGATTTTTTTAGTGTTTTAGGCTCGCGTCTCTAGTACGGTCTAGCCTAGGACCAGCACAGTACCGTCGTTGAGCATTTATTCAACCTTGCATCTCTGAATTGATTATTGCTAACCCTTTTTGCTACCATATTATAAGCCATCCCAGCTCCACATACATCTACGTCGTGTGTTTGACACCACCTGGCAATCGCTCTATCCAAGCTTTGAGTGTTTGACTACAACGGTTGCCGATCACCGCCTGCTGCTGGGTAAGAACTGGTAAGAATTTGAGATTCGCTTAAAGGATTTGTGACACACCACCAACACCACCACATCCCAGTAGTCTGTAGGTTTCATATTCTTGTGTGTTTCCTATTTTTTCTAATCATGCCAGGATCACACGATGACGGGAGTGACTGGGAGAGCATGACCAACAAAGCGCTCTATGATAAATTTCAGCAAATGATGGCTGACCAGGTACAAGACTTCGTGACCAACTTTGGAGAGGCCATGGAGAAGCTCGATGGTTTGGAGAAGACATTTGACACCAAGATGGACACCAAGTTCAATGAGGTGCTTGCCGGTCTACCACCACCAGCTGCAGCTCCTATCCCTTTCGAACGACGAGCGCGATGTGTGCCTCTCGGCCAAGGCCAACATACTGGTACTGTTGATACTGCTGCTACTTCTGTGGCTCCTGCTGCTACTGTCGTTGAGCAGGTTGAAGATTATGATGGTGATTACGATGATGAGGGAGAGGTTGCTCCAGATCAGCCTCAGGGGCAACCACCACGATACGCACCAGGTCGACCACACGGCTACAACCGTAATGGTCGGGCTGCACCACCCCCTCAGGTACGGGATCATGACCATCTCCCTAAACTTAAATTGAATATTCCGACGTTTGAGGGTAGATATGTTTCTAATATATATCTTACATGGGAGTTAGAAACAGAACAACGTTTTACATGCTTACAATTTCCTGAGGATAGACGTGTTGCTGCTGTTGTTTGTTCATTCACTAGTTTTGCTTGTGTTTGGTGGTCAGAACATTGTAGAATACACCATGCTAATATTCCAACGACTTGGGCTGCTTTGAAAACTGCTATGCATAATCGTTGGGTGCCACCTTATTATCAACGTGAATTGCTTCAAAATTTGCAGCGTTTAAGACAAGGAAAAAATTCTGTAGAAGAATATTATCAGGAATTACAAACTGGCATGATTAGATGTGGTATTGTTGAGGAGAATGAAGCTATGCTTGCATGTTTTATGGGTGGATTAAATAGAGAGATTCATACTATTCTAGAGTATAAGGAGTATAACAGTATCACTCGTTTATTTCATCTTGCTTGCAAAGCTGAACGTGAAGTGCAGGATCGACAGGCAATGGCGAGAACTACTTTTTTTGCAGGTCGCACTTCATCATGGACGCCACGTACCTCCTCTACTGCTGCACGTCCTGGTGCAACACCACCTACTTCCACTTCCAACTCCAACCGCGATACCCTCCTACTCCACCCTCTACGAAGAGCAAGCCTTCTTCACAGAGCTCTTCTTCATCTATTGCATCCATAGGGAAAACACATGATGTTATATGTCGTCGTTGCAAGGGTGGAGGTCACTTTGCGAGAGAATGCCCTTCCAAGCATGTAATGATTGTTACTGAGGATGGTGGATATGCGTCCGCTAGTGATTATGATGAGGAGACTTTGGCTCTCATTGCAAGTGAAGAACAGGGTGGTGAGGATGCAGAACCAGAGACACACTACATGGCTGCTGATTACGCTGACAGGTATGAAAGTTTAGTTGCTCAACGTGTTCTCAGTATGCAGGTTACACAGGCTGAGCAAAATTAGAGGCACAACTTGTTCCACAAAAAGGGAGTTGTGAAGGAGCGTTCTATTCGCATCATCATCGATGGAGGGTTGCAATAACTTCGCTAGCATGGAGATGGTGAAGAAGCTGTCTCTAACCACCAGACCACATCCTCATCCTTATTACATCCAATGGTTCAACAATAGTGGCAAGGTTAAGGTAACACGTACTGTTCGTGTGCATTTTAGCATTGCTACATATTCTGATTATGTGGATTGTGATGTGGTACCCATGCAAGCATGTTCTGTTCTACTTGGTAGGCCATGGCAGTTTGATAAAAAAAATTACACCATGGTAGGACAAATCAGTATACTCTTGTTCATAAGGATCAAAATATCACTTTGCTTCCTATGTCTCCAGAACATATTATGAAAGATGACATTGCTAGAGCTAGTAAAGCAAAACAGGAGAAAAATAAGAGTGAAAATCAGATTGTAGCACAGGAATTTGAGCAACACCATAAGCATAATAAACCATCATCTAATGTTGCATCCGAAATAAAATTGAAGAGTGGATGTTTACTTGCTACTAAATCTGATATTAATGATTTGGATGTTGCTACATCTGTTTGCTATGCTTTTGTATGCAAAGAGGTATTATTTTCATTCGAGGACATGCCTCCCTCTTTGCCTCCTCCTGTCATTAACATTTTGCAGGAGTTTGCTGACGTCTTCCCACAAGACGTGCCACTAGGATTACCACCTATTCGCGGGATTGAGCATCAAATTGACTTAATTCCCGGTGCATCCCTACCCAACCGTGCGCCATATCGTACCAATCCAGAGGAGACAAAGGAGATTATGTGTCAAGTACAAGAGCTTCTTGACAAAGGTTATATACGTGAATCCCTTAGTCCTTGTGTTGTTCCTATTATTCTAGTGCCTAAAAAGGATGGTACATCGCGCATGTGTGTGGATTGTAGAGGCATTAATAATATTACTATTCGTTATCGTCATCCTATTCCTAGACTAGATGATATGGTTGATGAATTAAGTGGTTCTACAATTTTCTCCAAAGTTGATTTGCGTAGTGGATACCATCAAATTCGTATGAAATTGGGAGATGAATGGAAAATAGCATTTAAAACTAAGTTTGGATTATATGAGTGGTTAGTCATGCCTTTTGGGTTAACTAATGCACCTAGCACTTTCATGAGATTAGTGAACGAGGTTTTACGTGCTTTCATTGGACGGTTTGTGGTAGTCTATTTTGATGATATATTGATTTTTAGTAGATCTTTGGAGGAGCATTTGGAACATCTACGTGCTGTTTTTATTGCTCTACGTGATGCATGTTTGTTTGGTAACCTTGGGAAGTGCACCTTTTGCATCGACCGAGTATCTTTTCTTGGCTATGTTGTTACTCCACAGGGAATTGAAGTTGATAAAGACAAGATTGAAGCTATTGAGAGTTGGCAGCAGCCCAAAACGGTCACACAAGTGAGGAGTTTTCTTGGCCTCGCTGGTTTCTATAGGCGTTTTGTGAGAGATTTCAGCACCATTGTTGCGCCTCTCAATGAGCTTACAAAAAAGGACGTGCCCTTTTCTTGGGGTACCGCACAGGAAGAAGCCTTCACGGTCTTGAAAGATACGTTAACACATGCTCCTTTACTCCAAATTCCTGATTTTAATAAGACTTTTGAGCTTGAATGTGATGCTAGTGGAATAGGGTTAGGAGGTGTGTTATTACAAGATGGTAAACCTGTTTGCGTACTTTTCTGAAAAGCTGAGTGGGCCTAGTCTGAATTATTCTACTTATGATAAGGAATTATATAGTCTTGTTTGGACTTTGGAAACATGGCAACATTATTTATGGCCCAAAGAATTTGTTATACATTCTGATCATGAATCTTTGAAACATATTAAAAGTCAAGCAAAACTGAACCGTAGACATGCTAAATGGGTTGAATTCATTGAGACTTTTACTTATGTCATTAAACACAAGAAGGGTAAAGAAAATGTTATTGTTGATGCTTTGTCTCGTCGTTATACTATGCTTTCACAACTTGACTTTAAAATATTTGGTTTGAAGACCATCAAAGATCAATATGTGCATGATGCTGAATTTAGAGATGTGTTGCAGCATTGTAAAGAAGAGAGAACATGGAACAAGTTCGTTATTAATGATGAATTTGTGTTCCATGCTAACAAGCTATACTTTCCAGCTAGCTCCGTTCGTGTTTTGTTGTTATAGGAGGCACACGGAGGAGGATTAATGGGACACTTTGGCATGAAGAAGACGGAGTATGTACTTTCTACACATTTCTTTTGGCCAAAGATGAGACGGGATGTTGAGCGTTTTGTTGCTCGCTGCACTACATGTCAAAAAGCTAAGTCATGACTCAATCCTCATGGTTTATATATGCCTTTGCCTGTACCTAGTGTTCCTTGGGAGGATATATCTATGGACTTTGTTTTAGGATTACCTTGAACTAAGAAGGGGAGGGATTGCATATTTGTTGTCGTGGATAGATTTTCCAAAATGGCACACTTTATACCATGTCATAAAAGTGATGATGATGCTCATGTTGCTGATTTGTTCTTTCATGAAATTATTCGGTTGCATGGTGTGCCAAATACAATTGTTTCATATCGTGATGCTAAATTTCTTAGCCACTTTTGGAGATGTTTATGGGCTAAGTTAGGGACTAAACTACTTTTTAGTACTACATGTCATCCCCAAACTGATGGCCAAACTGAAGTAGTCAATAGATCATTGTCTACTATCCTTAGGGCTGTTTTGAAGAATAACCTGAAAATGTGGGAAGAATGCTTGCCTCATATTGAATTTGCTTATAATCGTTCGCTACATTCTACCACTAAGATGTGCCCTTTTGAAGTTGTGTATGGTTTCTTACCTCGTGCACCTATTGATTTGTTGCCTCTTCCATCTTCGGAGAAGGTTAATTTTGATGCTAAAGAACGTGCTGAATTGATATTAAAGATGCATGAGTTAACGAAGGAAAACATTGAGCGTATGAATGCTAAATACAAAATTGCTGGAGATAAGGGTAGAAAACATGTTGTCTTTGCACCTGGAGATCTTGTTTGGTTACATTTGCGTAAGGATAGATTTCCTGATTTGCGCAAGTCAAAGCTAATACCACGTGTTTATGGTCCTTTTAAGGTGTTAGAGAAAATAAATGATAATGCATATAAACTTGAGATGCCTGTAGAGTTTGGTGTTAGTCTCACTTTTAACATTGCAGATTTGAAGCCTTATTTGGGTGAGGAAGATGAGCTTCCGTCGAGGACGACTTCGGTTTAAGAAGGGGAGGATGATGAGGACATCCCTACTAATGCTACACCCACAACTCCGACTGCTATACATACAGGACCAATTAATAGAGCTCGCGCACGTCAATTGAATTACCAGGTACTTTTGTTTCTTGCAAATCCTTCTAATGTTCATGAACATATGATGCTGACTAAGTTACATATTTTTGTTTTACTTATGAATGAAGGACATGGCATGGACAAGAAGGATGACCATAGGAGCGGGATCAAGCATGGAGAAGAAGGTGCGCGCGCGAGAAAGAACAATGGAGCTTCCAGTGATGATTTTCGCACTTTGAAGCCACCATAATAGGAGCAAGAAGCCTTGGACGAAATACGCATGATGCTACTTTATAAAATCCGTCCCTAGGCTAATATAGGTGCTGCTTCACCTTATTGTTGGGTCAGACCCATGTAATTTTGAAATACCATATTATAGGTTGTTTTTAGAGTCCGTATGTACGGGGAAACTGAGTTAAGGTTGGTTTCGGACCCCTCCTCCAAGGGGCCACGAAATTCCCCTCTATTCCCCATATATACATCCCTTAGGGCGTCGTTTTAGGGTTGGGTTTTGTTTAGATTACAAGTTCGCCATAGTTGCAACTTCGCGTTCTTCGTTTGTGTTCCACGACCAGACAAAGGCGTCACAGAACCCTATTTCATCAATAAAGCTATCCTCATATATTCGCAATATCCAGATTGCACTCTTAGTTTCTTGCTTTTTCTTCGTTTGCGTGCAGGAAACAGACCCTCGTGGTCAGGTTGATCGTGCTCCGGCATGGTCAATAACCTCTCAGAGTTGGTTTAGCGGTTGGTAAGGCGCGACGACATCACACGTTCGTAGTCGGATCGTCCAAGTCTACTCCACCAAAAACGGTAGCCACCATCTCATCGAAAGACAGGGACAACTTTGCCTCTATCAACTGCTGCAGCATGGTATTTGACGGCGACGATGACGACAAACCGCTATACTTAGCTATACGTGTGTCTGCTCCGTTGCGGTGACGGCCACGGTGGCGAATGTTCCAAACGACGACAACGACGTTGGACGCCTAGATAAGGCTGCTGCAACATCGTAGACCGTGGCTGTGACGACGAACCGCTGCTTATTCCGATACACGAACAACGACTCTACACCGGCTCCGACGTTGCCGGTGGCATAGCTATTCGACATCCGACATTGCCAATGACTATCCTCCTTGTCTATGGACACTACATGCATATATCCTCCATACTAGATAGTACTACCTATTCCATAGTCCATACTCCTCGTATGGACATACTTCAATGTGTATGTGAAGTTATAGATCTGCGTACGCACGTGCAGAAGCATGCTGCATAACCAGGCAAAAGAGGCTACGTGTTGAGAAAGATTCTTCTCGCTAGTAGTCACTTTTTGCTTGAAAGTGTAGTACATGGATGGATATTTCAGTTTGCTTCAAAGTTTAGTACGTCCATAGATACTTCGTTTTGCACCACAGATGTATGTATTTTTACAGCCAAGCAATTTCTTCATATATTGTACTTGTACATCTGCAGAGGAGACATAATGAATATACTTCTTTTAGTATCTATAAATATCTACAAGTAAAAAAAGAGATATACTCCTTATATTTGGAGTATATACTCATTTTCTTTTTTAAATGGTGATTCTACATACTTTCTTTAAAACATACTCTCACGGTCTCATCAGATACTCCATTCTTTATGGAAACACCAAATACTGCATATTACTTGATTTTATACTACATACTACCTTGTCTTATGAATGTACTTTTTTCGAATTTATGAATGTACTTTATATATTAAATTAAAAATATATGTCATGCACAAAAAAGTACATGATCCACACTCTTAATGGAAAATGTACATGTACTACATACTCCATACTTTGCTAATTATATGTTAAAGTAGATACTAAAAAGTAGGTACGTACTATTTTATAAAAAAATTAAGGAAATTTAGAAGTTCAACCTATACTCCATAGTTCATAGTGCATATTTAGCTATTTCTCAGGAAAAGTAGGAACGTATTTATCAGGAATTTTTCTTCCACCTAACAAGAGTAATCAGTGTCAACGCGCTTATCGAATTTTTCTTCCACCTAACAAGGGTAATCAGTGTCAACGCGCTTATCCGATGGCAACGTACGCATGAATTAAGGGACAAAGATCAGATGACATGCACGTTTACATGTCACCGTGTGCCTCGCGACATTCATTCAAATTTAAACATTGCGAAAAAATCTAAAAAAAATCATGCATATTCACAGCACATATTAAGATTATCCCTACAAAATTCAAATCAAAATTCAAAACATACATCGAGAAAGAAAAAAGAGAAACTCATATGTGAACAGTCTGCAGACAACCATTCGCGAACTATTCATAACAGATTTCTCTTTTTTGCTTCTCGATGTATGTTTTGAATTTTGATCTGAATTTTTTAGGGGTAATCTTAATATGTGCTGTGAACATGTATAATTTTTTTCAGTTTTTTCGTAATGTTTAAATTTGAATGGAGGCTGCGAGGCACACGGTAACATGTAAACATGCATGATCTTTGTCCGAATTGAGGAGGTGGTTGAACAAAGCCACATATGAGTTAAGCCAACCTTTCTACCCTGTTGACCTACTGCAACGGCGGAAGACACGTGAAGGACAAACAATTAGGTGGTAACTATCATCGATGGTACATAAAATTTGTCATATATATATATATATATATATATATATATATATATATATATATACACATACATATATATAAGATAAATGTTTTGTACGGGTGTAGTTACTTTTACTTTTATTTGGTATGTTATTGATAATATTTATTGCATCGGAGAGTATGTACGTATACTATGTAGTATATAAGAATATTGAAATATTATATGTACTATTTTTTGATAGTATGTATCATATTTTTTATCATATTCATTTTTATGTACAAATATATACGTAGTTCACAATATGAAAAAAACAATGAGTTAACTTTATTTTTTACATGTAACACATTTTGAAGTATCTTATATATAGTATGTGAACATATATAAAGTGATAAATTAGTGTATATACTATCACATGGTAGTATATAAGACATGAAAGTAACTGCACCCGATAGTAGGAGGTATATATCACCAGGTGGTAGGAAACATTTGTTATATATATTTAGGGATTAGCTATTCGTCACCCTGGGTCACCCTGGGTGAGGAATGGTTATTCTTCACCCCCCTATATTTTCATATCGATGCACCGTAATTTTACGTTCCGTAAATTTTATCGTATTTCATACATAAAAAGAGACCGTAAGAAAATATATAGTCACCGTAAAAAATATTTATGTCATGTAAATTTACAAACATAAAAACATAGTGTAAAATATACATAAAATGTGATTTTTCGGGTGTTATGACTTATATTTTTAATTTTTTATGTCATACTTTATGTAGTAAATCAATATAAATGTAACTATTTGCATTTGAAATGTAATTTATTTATGAAAGATCGTAATATTACCTCGGGTGAAGAATAACTTATTCTAGACCCTGGGTGATGAATAGACTTATTCTAGACCCGGGGATCCGGCCGCAACCGTCCCTGGATCTCACCTTCACGTAGCAGCTAGTCCCAAATCCGTCCGCCACCGTCCCTAGATATCGCCTCCGCACCGCCGCCGCGCGGATCCAGGCATCCACCCCGTCGCCCGCCGTGATCCAGCTACCCTTCCCACCGCCGGCCGCCGTGTGCGGCTTCCTCCGGCTCGCTCCGGTCGGGTAGGACTTTCCGTGCGCGCTGGCCCGCTAGTCTAGGTACCATGAGATCCTCGCCTCGCGCCTTGCCCTATTGCAGTTACGAGCGAGCGTCGCCGTCACCACCGACGATAGTCCAAGTCTTCCTTCGTATGAAGTTATACAAGTCCTCGCTCGCTCTAATTTCTATAACGATGAGTTGTGGGCTGCCCTAGTAGAATATCAAGTCCAAAAGTTCTTGAGCGAACCCCACGTACCATATGCTGGAGATACATATTTCGGAGCGAACTGGGGCGATGATAGCACTGAGGTGGAATTCGTCAACTACTCTAGAAGGCTAAGGACTCCCGGACCTGCTGAAATTAGCATGGTTGCACACGCTCAAGTGTTCTTGACCATTTTCTATACTCCCTCCGTCCCGAAAAGGTTGTCACAGGCTTATTCATTCACAATTTTGCAAAAAGACCCCTGTGATTCAAGAAATGTTTCTATGCAGAATTCACAAGTGAAAATGTTGTGTGTGTGTGTGTGTGATGCAGACAAATAACCAGTTGGTGGGCATGTATTGGAGTTCAGTTGTATCTGCATGTGCAAAAAACCGGTGTTTTTGACCATTGGATTCACTCCAATATTCGCTCGATTTCACTCATGGCATGTAAGGAAACTAGGATATTTCCGTTACTAAAAGAAAGAAACTAAGAAGTCCAATTTACAAAAATAAAAAAGTTCGATAATTATAAAAAACTCAAGTTTTCCTAGTTACTAAAGAATAAAATGAACAAGTTCAAATTAAATAAAGGAGTAGTTCGATTTAAACGGAAAACTCGAATTATTTCCATTTCTAGGACAAATAAAACTATGAAGTTCAATTTAGAAAAAAAATGTTTGATGCTTATTTGAAAACATATTTTCTTTCTAAGAATAAGACTAAGAAGTTCAAATTAAAATAAGAAAGAACTTCGAAGTATGTAAAAAACTCAGATATGTTGCAAGAAGTTCACGTGCACCTCCGTGCACGGTTCATAATTTATATTGTGAGACGTCCGACCTCCAATTACATGTTTTAAAATGGCAAAAAATGACGTCCGATCTTCAATTACATGTAATTTGATGTATATACAAAAACGTGACAGAAGTTCATAGTGAAAACAACGAGAAGTTGAAGTACTACAAGGAATGCATTTCAGGTGAGAATAAAAGAATAGAAAAATAAAATCCTAAAAGGTTTGTTGAAAGATGTTCATCTGCTCTTCCTGAGGAAGTTCAAAAATTCTTGCAAGAGAGGTTCACCTTGTATTTTCATGTTCGAAAACACAAAAAAGAAATTATTTTTTGTGTTTTAAAATAATTCTTCCAATCCACAAAGAAGTTCAGTTATTATTTGGCAGTAATTTGGTTTCAAAAAGAAAAAGAAAAATTCAAATTATAAAAACGGAGAAAGTTTACGTACTACATGGTTTGTTTAATATGAGGAAAATGGATAAAAAGGCAAGCTCCAAATTTTTTGTTGCTATAAGTTTAAGTCCTTGCTCGAAGAAAGTTAAAAAATTTATTATGAGAGAGGTTTGTATAAAAGGAATATCATTTGAGTAACACCGAAGAATTGGTGAGAAATTATAAACAAAAATGCGTGACACAAGCTCAACGTGAAAACAACACGAAGTTCGACTACCACACTGAATGAATGTGAGATGATTTTTTTAAACTGTCGCGAATATGAAAAAAAATCAACACGGAAAAGTTGCGTGTTTACATAGGTTTTCCATTGGTATGTCACTTGCTCAATTCCGATGAGTGGATGGAGAGCTACGAAAAAAAACAGCACGTGAAGAACATAGTGAAGTCCAAGTAGACGTGTTGATGAAGTTCAATTTCTTCACGAGGTGCATTTTCGAAGACTCTGTTTGACGACAAAAGACACAACGTGTGATCGCATTGTTTTCAAAATTACTTAAAAATGGCTAGGAATCTGAGAAAACCATCTACATGAAAAAAATTCGCATTTTCCATAGCTTTTCAATGGTATATTGTTTGCACCATTCCGATAGTTTGTGGAAATTATGACCAAAAAGTTTTTTGCCATTTTCAAAAGTGACGTAAAACCGTAAAGAATTCAAAATAAATCTACATATAAAAGTTTCGCATTTCTTCAAGCTTTTCAACGCCATATCATTTGCTGCATTCCGACAAACCTTTGAGAAAATAACATGAAAATACGAACTCGGTAGGACTTCGGCCATTCTCAAAATTACGTTTAAATAGTTTAAAATTTAAAAACAACTATCTATACAAAAAAGAAGTGCATTTTCGTTAGCTTTACAACGCCATATCATTTGCATCAATCGGACAAGCCGTTTTCAATTTAACCCCAAAATACCAACCCGGCTATTCGGTTTCTAAAATTTTGCAATTTTTGAAATTCCTCTTTAACCGGAAAGAATTGGGGAAAACGTTCAACATGTGAAATAAGTGTATTTACAGCAGCTATCCAACGCCATCTCATTTGACTCATTCCGATAAATAGTTTACAAATAGCATCGAAAATATGATTCACGTAATTTTGTATGAAAAAAACAGTTTTCAAAACTGCTCTTCAACCGTGTATATTTTGCCAAAAATTTAACCTAGGTTGTTATATTAGTGTCCATAGCTTTACAAGGGTATATCACAAGCCCCATTTGAACATCTTTTAGTAGAAGTTTAATCTAGCATTCGGGAAAGTTCAAGTGCTACTGCTGCGTCAGGTTATGTAGTTATCAGAATATTATTCTGATGTCGTGATTAGAATAGTGTGTATGTATATAATACATATACATATATATGATAGGTCCGCTAAACTGAGCGTGAACATAGAATAAGCTTACTGTACGCTCCGGCCAGCGAACGGCGCGCCGAATTAGCACAAGTCAACCAGACATCTCCGCATGGGGTCGCTTACTCATGGTAATAACTGATTGTAAAGTACTAAAAAAGCATATGCGTGTTCAATCTGCACGCAACATATCCATTGTAAATAAAGAAGGATGCACAGTGACGGCCTTAACCACAGAATGATGTACTGGGCAATTGTGCTTATCATAACTATAGAAGGATATAGTAGTATGCTTAGGATACATAGTAACATATAGTAACAAAAGAACAGATGCTTTCACCCTCCTGGTGCTTAGGGGTCGGTCTTAACGTAGTTACCACACACAATTTCCATTCAAAGGAAAAACAAAAAACACGTAGTAATTCATTACTAGACATTAGCACAGTTTTACTAGCTTGACCGGTAGTAAAGCATTCTCTCTCATTACCATCTACTCCAGCCTTTTTACTGCCAAAAATTAATGAGTAGGTAACATGATGTAGTAGTTCGTTACTAGATATTAGCATTGTTTTACTAGTTTTCCAGTGGTAAAACATTCTTTCTCCTTATCATCTACTCCATCCTTTTTACTACTAACAATTAGTAAGTACGGAACATGTAGCTATCGTTACTAGATATTAGTATGGCTTTACCAGGTTTAAGAGCCGACGGAAGGAATTCACTGCTTGGTAAAATATTTTTAACCATTACCATCTTTCTTGTAACTTTTACTATAAATAATTCATGACTTGAAGCGAGGAGTACGAACCGCACGTCCCATAGTAACCAAATTAAATCGGTTGTTGTTTTCTTCAAATAGTTTCACCCTCAACTAATTAGTAGTGAACAGTGTTGCTCCTGCGGAGCCGCCCGCCCAGCCTAATTAGGGTCGAAGCTATTATGCTTAGCGCCACCGTGTAGCCATGGTTTATGCTACTCCGGCTCAAAAAAAGCCATACATTTGCTTCGTGATCTATATAGAGAAACAAACTATTATACCCTTTGCATTTCGGTTTTCTCTCATGTCTGTTTTCTGTTGGTCTTCTGCATGGATTTTGACAGAAGAATTGTGTCGCATGGATACGATAAGCGTAAGAGTAATATCAATCCAAACGTAGTAGTAGAAACTGTAACTTTCCTCATAGACGATGTATCTATTTTATCTAAAGAATAAAGTTGGTGGTGTTTTGATTAAAAAAACCCAAAAGTAGTGTATCTATTTTATCTAATGAATAAAATGGATGGTGTTTTGATTGAAAACAAATCCAAAAGTAGTAGTACGTAAGAAAGAGCTGGAAAATTACATTGAACCAACATCAAAGAAAAGTAACACTTGCAAACGTCCTCGTCGTACTAGGATTTAAAGAGGGCAATAGCCATTCATCCCTTGAGACAAAATCTATAAATCATTAAAGCAACAAGCATCACCACATGTAGTCGAGGCTCCCACCCAGAACAACCCACCACTTAGAAAAGGAAGTGTGTGCGCCCTGCGTGACGGGAATATGCCAGGTAGGCAAAGTTTATCGACACACATGAACAAGGGCATAAGATGATGTATACTTTCGGTTCCGGCGGAAGCCTAGCCGTCCTTTACAACCGGTTCCGTTTGGGTCAATTGTACAAGGTTTAAAACATGTGTTGTCGTTGTGATGAATGATATGTATTAGAGGATGACGCACGCTTTGCTGCGCCATTGTTCAGTCATAAGTTGAGCCTTTATTTTTTACGCATGTTATTACTATTGGGGAATGTTGCATAGAAACAAAAAAAGTCCTACACACACGCAAGATCTATCCATGGTGATGAGCATCTACGAGAGGGAGAGTGGATCTACATACCCATGCAGATCCTGAGCAGTAAGCGTTAAGAAATGCGGTTGATGTAGTCGAACGTCTTCGTGATCCACATCGCCGAGTGTCCCGTGATCCCATCATGATCCATCTCGCGATCCAATCACGATCCATCCTGTGATCCCATCAAGATCCGTCCCGCGATCAAATCACGAATCGTCTCACGATCCTGATCACGGTCCTTCCGATCTAGCGCCGAACGGACGTCACCTCCGCGTTCAGCACACGTACAGCTCGATGACGATCCCTGCCTTCTTGATCCAGCAAGAGGGGGCAGAGAGGTAGATGAGTTCTCCAACAGCATGGTGGAATTATTCCGGCAGGGCTTCACCTAAGCACCGCCGAAACTAGACTAAAGGAAAAAACGATCTAGAGGAAGTAGAGGGAGCACGTGGCAATTAGGGTTAGTTATCCCCTCTAAATCCTCTAGTATATATAGGAGCGAGAGAGTGGAGGAGGCAGCCTCAAAGCCTCAAGGGTTGGCCGAAATTGGAGGTGGAGGAGTCCTACTCCAATCCTACTAGGAGTAGGATTCCTTCTCTCCACTTGGAAACCCTTCCACCTTTCCACCTTTGGGTTTTCCCCACCCTTAGCCGCATGGGCCTTAGTGGGGGGTTCGTCCAACTCACTAGGGGCTGGTTTGACTTCTCCCACAGCCCATGAGTTCCTTTGGGTCGAGACACCCCTCCCGATGGCCCCTGGTACCCTCGCGCCACTCCCGGTACACTATCGAAGTACTCGAAACTTTTCCGGTGACCAAACCAGGACTTCCTGTATATCAATCTTTTCCTCCAGACCATTCTAAAGCTCCTCGTGACATCCAGGATCTCATCTAGGACTCCAAACCACCTTTGATCACCACCACATATAACTCTATACTATCGAAACATCACCGAACCTTAAGTGTGGAGACCCTGTGGGTTCGAGAAATATGTAGACATGATTGAGACACCTCTACGGTCAATAACCAATAGCGGGACCTGGATGCCCATATTGGTTCCTACATATTCTATGAAGATCTTTATCAGTTGAACCTCTAGGTCAAGGATTCAGTTAATCCCGTATGTTGTTCCCTTTGTTCATCGATATGTTACTTGCCCGAGATTCGATCGTCGGTATCTGTATACCTAGTTCAATCCCATTACTGGCAAGTCTCTTTACTCATTCCATAATACAAGATCCCCTGACTAACACTTTAGTCACATTGCTTGCAAGGCTTGTTTGTGATGTTGTATTACTGAGTGCGCCCTGAGATGCCTCTCCGTCACACGGAGTAACAAATCCCAGTCTTGATCCATGCCCACTCAACGAACACCCTCGGAGATACCTGTAGAGCACCTTTATAGTCATCCAGTTACGTTGCGACGTTTGATACACACAAGGTACTCCTCCGGTGTCAGTGAGTTGCATGATCTCATGGTCATAGGAACATATACTTGATATGCAAAAAACTATAGCAATAAACTGACACGATCAAATGCTATGTTTATAGTTTGGGTCTTGTCCATCACATCATTCTCCCAATGATGCGATCCCATTATCAAATGACATCTCATGTCTATGGTTAGGAAACCTTGACGATATTTGATCAACGAGCTAGTCTATTAGAGGCATACTACGGACATGGTGTTGTCTATGTGTCCACACATGTATCTGAGTTTCCAATCAATACAATTCTAGCATGGATAATAATCGATTATCATGAACAAGGAAATATGATAATAACTAATTTATTCTTGCCTCTTGGGCAAAATTCGAACAGTCTCCCACTTGCACTAGAGTCAATAATCTAGCTCACATCACTATGTGATTTGTTATGAATCTCACACCCAATGAGTTATGGGGTTCGATCATGTTTTACATGTGAAAGAGGTTTTAGTCAACGGGTCTGCGACATTCAGATCCGTGTGTACTTTGCAAATCTCTATGTCATACTGTAGACACTGCTACCACGCTCCACTTGGAGCTATTCCAAGTGGCTACTCCACTATACGTATCCGGATTGCTACTAAGAGTTATCTGGATTGGTGTTAAAGCTTGCATCGATGTAACCCTTTACGAGGAACTCTTTTATCACCTTCATAATCGAGAAATATTTCCTTAGTCTTCTAGTTACTAAGGATAATTTTGACCGCGTCCAGTGATCCACTCCTGGATCACTCTTGTACCCCTTGACAGACTCGTGGCAAGGCACACACAGGTGCGGTCAGGCCGGCCCTGAGGGGGGGGGGGGCGGGAGCGGCGGCCACCCCGGGCCCCCGATAGAAGGGCCCCCTAGCTCAGGTATGTGCAAACACCCACCCCAACTGCTAGAAGCGCCATTAGAGCAGTACAGGTTGTTCTTTGTCTCGAGGAGGAAGAAAGTTTGAAGGGTTATCTTCTTCAGCGAACTGGGCTTTGGGCCGTTGTGTATGTAGCATAAAACATGGTAGTGGGCTATTCTAAGGAAAAAGTCGCACTGGGCCATACGCTAGGAGGGGGACTGATTCAAGATATACCTATACAGACCTCAAAAAAGAAGCATTGGCTATCTGGGTTAGCTCTCCTACTAATTTCCCGAAAAAAGCTCTCTCGCTAATTTTCTAATAAAAAATAAGCATAAATTAGATTGGCGATCAACTTGATACACGCTTGCTTGTTGCTTGGTTTTGTAACTTTAGCAAACTAGTGTCTTTCTTATTATAAAAATAAAACTAATATGTGTTTTTTTATATATTTTCCATGAGGGGTAGCAAACTAATATATCAATAAGAAAAATATATACACCAAACATAGTATAGTGGTAGAGTCCCTAAACAAAATTATAGTAGCAAAGAGCAAGGAGCTCACAATTTTTTATATGAAAGAACATTTTCTCTCAATTGGTTTCCCCCGCAAATGGGTAAAGAGAATTTGGCTGATCTTTTGTGTCCCTATCCATTGTCGTTTCGCGCATGTGTGCCATAGTCAGAGATGCCCCATCATTGCCCCCTTCACGGCCTTGTCAAGAGGATAATGCATCATGCACATTGGCCATCGCAACTCAGAAAACACATGTATCTGATTTTGTTTCTATAGATATTGATATCATCGTTAAAGGCCTTGTGTGTAAGATTATTAGAATTTTTTAAGGGGGGCCTATATTTTGACCTCGCCTCGGGCCCCCATAATCAGGACCGGGCCTAGGTGCGGTACACAACATAGCATACTATACAAAGCCTATGGGTAAAGCATAGGGGACGACCTTCGTCCTTTCTCTTTCTTCTTCCGTGGTCGAGCTTTGAGTCTCACTCAACTTCACACCTTACAAATCAGGCATCCTCCTTTGACTGATCCATTATGAACTCTTTCAAAATCTTGTCAAGGTATGCACTCACTGAAAGTCTAATCAAGTGTCTTGATCTATCTCTATAGATCTTGATGCCCAACAGTTAAGTAGCTTTATCCAGGTCTTCCTTTGAAAAAATCCTTTCAAACAACTATTTATGCTTTCCAGAAATTCTACATCATTTCCGATCAACAATATGTCAACCACATATACTTATCACAAATTCTATACTGCTCTGATGACCCACAAGTATAGGGAATCTATCGTACTCCTTTCGATATATAAGAGTGTCGAACCCAACGAGGAGCAGAAGGATATGACAAGCGGTTTCGTGTAAGGTATTCTCTGAAGGCACTGAAATTATCGGTAACAGATAGTTTTGTGATAAGATAATTCGTAACGAGTAACAAGTAACAAGTGTAGCGAAGGTGCATCAAGGTAGCCCAATCGTTTTTGTAGCAAAGGACGGGCCTGGACAAACTCTTATATAAAGTAAAGTGCTCTCGAGGACACATGGGGATTTCTGTCAAGCTAGTTTTCATCATGCTCATTTCATTCGCGTTCGTTACTTTGATAATTTGATATGTGGGTGGACCGGTGCATGGGTGCTGCCCTTACTTGGACAAACCTCCCACTTATGATTAACCCCTCTTGCAAGCATCCGCAACTACGAAAGAAGAATTAGGGTAAGCCTAACCATATGATGAAACATATGGATCCAAATCAGCCCCTTACGAAGCAACACATAAACTAGGGTTTAAACTTCCGTCACTCTAGCAACCCATCATCTACTTATTACTTCCAATTGCCTTCCCCTGGGCCCAAATAATGGTGAAGTGTTATGTAGTCGATGTTCACATGACACCACTTGAGGAGAGACAACATACATATTATCAAAATATCAAACGAATACCAAATTCACATGATTACTTATAACAAGACTTATCCCATGTCCCCAGGAACAAACGTAACTACTCACAAAGCTGCTGGAAATATGCCATAGAGGCAATAAATAAAGTGTTTATTATTGTATTTCTTTGTTCATGATAATCGTTTATTATCCATGCTATAATTGTATTAATTGGAAACATGGATACATGTGTGGATACATAGACAAACACAATGTCCCTAGTATGCCTCTAGTGAACTAGCTCGTTGATTGAAAGATGGTTAAGGTTTCCTAGCCATGGACATGAGATGTCATTTGATAACGGGATCACATCATTAGGAGAATGATGTGATGGACAAGACCCAAACTACAAATGTAGCTTATGATCGTGTCAATTTATTGCTACTGTTTTCTGCATGTCAAGTATATGTTCCTATGACCATGAGATCATGCAACTCACAGATATCGGAGGAGTACCTTGTGTGTATCAAACGTCGCAATGTAACTGGGTGACTATAAAGGTGCTCTGCAGGTGTCTCTGAGGGTGTTTGTTGAGTTGGCATTGATCAAGACTGGGAGTTGTTACTCCGTGTGACAGAGAGGTATCTCAGGGCCACTCGGTAATACAACATCACAATAAGCCTTGCAAGCAATGTGACTAAGTGTTGGTCATGAGATCTTGTATTACGGAACGAGTAAAGAGACTTGCCAGTAACAAGGTTGAACTAGGTATGGAGATACTGACGACCGAATCTCGGGCAAGTAACATACCGAAGAACAAAGGGAACATCATACGGGATTAACTGAATCCTTGACATAGAGGTTCGACCGATAAAGATCTTCATAGAATATGTAGGAACCAATGTGGACCTGCAGGTCCCACCATTGGTTATTGACTGTAGAGGTGTCTCGGTCATGTCTACATAGTTCTCGAACCCGTAGGGTTTGCACACTTAAGGTTTGGTGACGTTTCGGTAGTAT
Organism: Hordeum marinum; assembly: GCA_022496015.1. Taxonomy (NCBI): domain Eukaryota; kingdom Viridiplantae; phylum Streptophyta; class Magnoliopsida; order Poales; family Poaceae; genus Hordeum; species Hordeum marinum. The sequence continues at coordinate 178,702,255 of CM039675.1, read as the reverse complement.
AGAGTTATGTATGGTGGTGACGGAAGTTTGTTCGGAGTCCCGGATGAGATCCTGGACGTCACGAGGAGCTCCGGAATGGTCCAGAGGTAAAGATTCATATATAGGAAGTCTTGTTTTGGTCGCCGGAAAAGTTCTGGGCTTATCGGTAGTGTACCGGGAATGCCGGGACTGTACCGGGAGACCTCCGGGAGGGGTATTTCGACCCAAGAGGCTTCATGGGCTGTGGGATAGTGAATATCAGCCCTTAGTGGGCTGGTGGAAACTCCCACACAAGGCCCATGTGTCTAGAGAATAAAACCCAAAAGGAAAAAGGTGCGAAAAGGCAAAAAGGGGGAAAAAGGATGAATCCTAATCCTACTAGGAGTGGAGGACGTGGACTCCTCCTCTCCTAGTTCGGCCAAAGCCTAGGAGGCTTGGAGGCCAAGATGCCTCCTCTCCTCCTCTCCTCCTATATATACTGGTGGTATTGAGGGTTTTTGCACTAGATTTTCAGCCACGTGCTACCCGTTCCTCCAGTGCATAGTTTCTCCTCTAGGTCGGTTTTCTGCAGTGCTTAGGCGAAGCCCTGCCGGAATTGCTCCACCACCATCGTCGGAGCACCGTCAGGATGCCGGAGAACTCTTCTTCCTATCCACTCCTTCTTGCTGGATCAAGACGGTGGAGATCGTCATCAAGCTGTACGTGTGCTGAACGCGGAGGTGGCGTCCGTTCGGTGCTAGATCGGAAGGATCGTGATCAAGTTCGTGAGATGGATCGTGATCAAGTTCGTGGGATGGATCGTGATCGGATCGTGGGACGGATCGTGATTGGATCGCAGGACGGATCGTGATTGGATCGCGGGACGCACGACGATTTGGATCGCGAAGACGTTCGACTACACCAACCGCGTTTCTTAACGCTTCCCGCTTATTGATCTACAAGGGTATGTAGATCCACTCTCCCTCTCGTAGATGCTCATCACCATGGATAGATCTTCGTGTGCGTAGGAAATTTTTTGTTTCCCATGCAATGTTCCCCATCAGTGGCATCATGAGCTAGGCCTATGTGTAGATGAGATCTCGAGTAGAACACAAAAGGTTTGTGGGCATTGATGCTTAGATTGCTTCCTCCCTTGGTCGGATTTTGGTTCAGCGGTATCGTGAGATGAAGCGGCCCGGACCAACATTACTCGTACGCTTACGAGAGACCGGTTCCCTCGACGCAACTTGTTGCCTAGATGGCTTGCAGGTGGCAGTTTCTCTCACTTTAGTTGGATCGGATTCGACAAAGGCGGTCCTTGAGAAGGTTGAAAAGAAAATTATGTATCACCATTGTGGCTTATGCGTAGGTGAGAATCGTTCTTGCTAGAAACCCGTAGCAGACACGTAAAACCTGCAACAACAATTAGAGGACGTCTAACTTGTTTTTGCAGGGTATGTTGTGATGTGATATGGCCAATTACATGATGTGATATATGTGATGTATGAGATGATCATGTGATGTATAGAATTTCACGACTTGCATGCCAATGAGTACGGCAACCGGCAGGAGCCATAGGGTTGTCTTAAATTATTGTATGACCTGCGTGTCAATCATTAAGCGCTATGTAATGCTTTACTTTATCGCTAAACGGTAGCAATAGTAGTAGAAGCATACAGGGCGTGACAACTTCGATGGCGACACGTTGATGGAGATCATGGTGTCGTGCCGGTGACGATGAAGATCATGCCGGTGCTTTCAAGATGGAGATCTAAAGCACAAGTTCATGGCCATATCATGTCACTAATGAATTGCATGTGATGTCAATCCTTCTATGCACCTTGTTATGCTTAGTACGACGGTAGCATTATAAGGTGATCCCTCACTTAAATTTCAAGATAAAATTGTGTTCTCCCCGAGTGTGCATTGCGAAAGTTTGTCGTGTTGAGACACCACGTGATGATCGGGTGTGATAGACTCTACGTTCACATACAATGGGTGCAAGCCAGTGTTGCACGCGCAGAACACTCGGGTTAAACTTGACGAGCCTAGCATGTACAGACATGGCCTCGGAACACAAGAGACTGAAAGGTCGAACATGAGTCATATAGTAGATATGATCAACATAATGATGTTCACCATTGAAGCCACCTCAACTCACGTGATGATCGGACTTGAGTTGGTGGATTTGGATCATGTGACACTCAGATGACCTGAGGGATGTCAATTTAAGTGGGAGCTTTAGTAATTTGATTAACTAAACTCATTATCTTGAACAATAGTCTAAGTGAACTTTGCATATTTATGTTGTAGATCAATGGCTCGCGCAGTAGCACCCCTGAATTTTAATGCGTTCCTAGAGAAAGCTAAACTGAAAGATGATAGAAGTAACTTTGTTGACTGGGCCCGTAATCTGAGGATTATCCTCACGGCTTCCCAGAAATCATATGTCCTTGATGCACCGCTTGGTGACCAACCAGAAGACATGACCTCCGAAGACGTTAAGAACGCTTGGGAGGCACGTACTGGAGATTACTCAATAGTTTAGTGTGCAATATTGTATGGCTTAGAACCGGGACTTCAAAGATGATTTGAACATCATGGACCATATGAGATGTTCCAGGAGTTGAAGTTTATCTTTCAGAAGAACGCCTGGATCGAGAGGTGTGAAACCTCCGATAAGTTCTATGCTTGCAAGATGGAGGAGAACGGGTCTATCAGTGAACATATACTCAGAATGTCTGGGTATTCAACTCGTCTAGCAGAGTTGGGAATTGCCCTTCCGCTAGAGGCGATCACTGTCAGAGTTCTTCAATCACTGCCACCTACTTACAAGAGCTTTGTGATGAACTATAACATGCACGGGATGAACAAGTCAGTCGCCGAGCTGTTTGCGATGCTAAAAGTCGCTGACTCTAAAATCTAGAAAGAACATCAAGTGTTGATGGTCAATAAAACCACTAGTTTCAAGAAAAATGGCAAAGTCAAGGGAAAGGGCAAGAAGGGTAAAACCAAGAAGGATGGCAAAGCAGTTGCTACTCCTGCAAAGAAACCCAAGCATGGACCCTAGCCAGAAACTGAGTGCTTTCATTGCAAAGGAACTGGTCACTAGAAGCGGAACTGCCCCAAGTACCTGGCTGACAAGAAGGCGACCAACGACAAACAATGTATATCTGATATACATGTTATATATGTGTACCTTACTAGCTCTCGTAGTAGTGCCTGGGTATTTGATACCGGTTCAGTTGCTCACATTTGCAACTCAAAGCAGGAACTACGGAATAAATGAAGGCTGGCAAAGGATGAAGTTACGATGCGCGTGGGAAATGGTTCCAAGGTTGATGTGATCGCCGTCGGCATGCTCTCTCTTCGATTACCATTGGGATTAGTGATGAACCTGAATAATTGTTAATTAGTGCCTGTGTTAATCATGAACATTATATCTGGATCTTGTTTATTGCGAGATGGTTACTCATTTAAATTAGAGAATAAAGGTTGGTCTATTTATATGAGTAATATCTTTTATGGTCATGCACCCAATGTTAGGGGTTTATTAATATTGAATCTTGATAGTGATGACACACATGTTCATAACATTGATGCCAAAAGATGTAGAATTGATAATGATAGTACCACTTTCTTGTGGCACTGCTGTTTAGGTCATATTGGTGTAAAATGCATGAGGAAGCTCCATGCTGATGGACTTTTGGAGTCACTTGATTTTGAATCACTTGACACATGTGAACCATGCCTCATGGGCAACATGACTAAAACGCCGTTCTCTGGAACAATGGAACGGGCGAGTGACTTATTGGAAATCATACACACTGATGTGTGCGGTCCAATGAATGTTACAGCGCATGGTGGATATCGTTATTTTCTCACCTTCACTGATGACTTAAGTAGATATGGGTATATTTACTTAATGAAACACAAGTCTGAAACATTTGAAAAGTTCAAGCAATTTCAGAGTGAAGTTGAGAATCATCGTAACAAGAAGATTAAGTTCCTGCGATCTGATCGAGGAGGTGAATATCCGAGTTATGAGTTTGGCAGTCACTTAAGACAATGTGGAATTGTTTCACAGTTGACACTGCCTGGAACACCACAGCGTAATGGTGTGTCCGAACGTCGTAATCGAACCTTATTAGATATGGTGCGTTCTATGATGTCTCTTGCTGATTTGCCACTATCGTTTTGGGGTTATGCATTAGAGACAGCTGCATTCACTTTAAATAGGGCACCATCAAAATCCGTTGAGACGACGCCATATGAACTGTGGTTTGGCAAGAAGCCAAAGTTGTCGTTTCTTAAAGTTTGAGGATGTGATGCTTATGTCAAAAAGCTTTAGCCTGAAAATCTGGAACCCAAAGCGGAGAAATGCGTCTTCATAGGATACCCGAAAGAGACAGTCGGGTATACCTTCTATCTCAGATCCGAAGGCAAAGTGTTTGTCACTAAAAACGGAACATTTCTTGAGAAAGAGTTTCTCTCGAAAGAATTGAGTGGGAGGAAAATAGAGCTTGATGAGGTTATTGAACCTTTACTTCAACCAGAAAGTAGCGCAGCGCAGAAAGATGTTTCTGTGGAACCTACAATGGTAGAAGAGGAAGTTAATGATGATGATCATGAAGCTTCAGATCAAGCAGCTATTGAACCTCGTAGGTCGACAAGGCCGCGTACTACCCCTGAGTGGTACGGCAACCCTGTCTTGGAGGTCATGTTGTTGGACAACAATGAACCTACGAGCTATGGAGGAGCAGTGATGGGCCCGGATTCCGAGAAATGGTTAGAGGCCATGAAATATGAGATGGGATCCATGTATGAAAACAAAGTATGGACTTTGGAAGTATTACCTGAAGGGCGAAAGGCCATTCAGAACAAATGGATCTTTAAGAAGAAAAGAGACGCGGACGGTAATGTCACCGTCTATAAAGCTCGACTTGTGGCAAAGGGTTTTTCACAAGTTCAAGGAGTTGACTACGATGAGACTTTCTCACCCGTAGCGATGCTTAAGTCTGTTAGAATCATGTTAGCAATAGCTGCCTATTTCGACTATGAAATTTGGCAGATGGATGTAAAAACAACGTTCCTCAACGGTTTCCTTGAGGAAGAGTTGTATATGATGCAACCCGAAGGTTTTGTCGATCCAGAGAATGCTGACAAAGTTTGCAAACTCCAACGATCCATTTATGGACTGGTGCAAGCATCTCGGAGTTGGAATAAGCGCTTTGATGAGGTGATCAAAGCATTGGAGTTTATACAAGTTTACAAAGAAGCTTGTATTTACAAGAAAGTGAGTGGGAGCTCTATAGCGTTTCTAGTATTATATGTGGATGACATATTGCTGATTCGAAACAATATAGAAATGCTGGAAAGCAAGACGGAATATTTGAACAAGAGTTTTTCAATGAAGGACCTAGGAGAAGCTGCTTTCATATTAGGCATTAAGATCTATAGAGATAGATCGAGACGCTTAATAGCACTTTCACAGAGCACATACCTTGATAAAGTTTTGAAGAAGTTCAAAATGGAACAGTCGAAGAAGGGGTTCTTGCCTGTATTACAAGGTGTGAAGTTGAGTAAGACTCAATGCCCAGTAACTGCAGAAGATAGAGAAAAGATGAGTGTCATCCCCTATGCTTCAGCCATAGGCTCTATCATGTATGCAATGCTGTGCACAAGACCCGATGTCAGCCTTGCCATAAGTATGGCCGGAAGGTTTCAAAGTGATCCTGAAATGGAGCACTGGCAAGCGGTCAAGAATATCCTTAAGTACCTGAAAAGGACTAAGGAAATGTTTCTCGTTTATGGAGGTGATGAAGAGCTCGTCGTAAAGGGTTACATCGATGCAAGTTTTGACACTGATCCGGATGACTCTAAGTCGCAAACTGGATACGTATTTATTCTTAACGGGGGAGCGATAAGCTGGAGCAGTTCCAAGCAAATCGTGGTAGCTGATTCTACGTGCGAAGCGGAATACATCGCAGCCTCGAAGGAGGCAAAAGAAGGTGTGTGGATGAACCAGTTCATGACAGATCTTGGAGTAGTGCCCAGTGCACTGAATCCAATGAACCTGTTCTGTGACAACACTAGTGCCATTGCTCTGGCCAAGGAACCAAGATTTCACAAGAGGACCAGACAAATAAAGCGACGCTTCAAATCCATCCGCAATTACATCTTGGAGAAAGACATAAATATTTGCAAAGTGCACACGGATCTGAATGTTGCAAACCCGTTGACTAAACCTCTTCCAAGGGCTAAACATGATCAACACCAGAACTGCATGGGTGTTCGATTCATTACAATGTAAATCACATAGTGATGTGAACTAGATTATTGACTCTAGTGCAAGTGGGGGACTGTTGGAAATATGACCCAGAGGCAATAAATAAAGTGTTTAATATTGTATTTCTTTGTTCATGATAATCGTTTATTATCCATGCTATAATTGTATTAATTGGAAACATGGATACATGTGTGGATACATAGACAAACACAATGTCCCTAGTATGCCTCTAGTGAACTAGCTCGTTAATTGAAAGATGGTTAAGGTTTCCTAGCCATGGACATGAGATGTCATTTGATAACGGGATCACATCATTAGGAGAATGATGTGATGGACAAGACCCAAACTACAAATGTAGCTTATGATCGTGTCAGTTTATTGCTACTGTTTTCTGCATGTCAAGTATATGTTCCTATGACCATGAGATCATGCAACTCACAGATATCGGAGGAGTACCTTGTGTGTATCAAATGTCGCAACGTAACTGGGTGACTATAAAGGTGCTCTACAGGTGTCTCCGAGGGTGTCTGTTGAGTTGGCATGGATCATGACTGGGATTTCTTACTCCGTGTGACGGAGAGGTATCTCAGGGCCCACTCGGTAATACAACATCACAATAAGCCTTGCAAGCAATGTGACTAAGTGTTGGTCATGGGATCTTGTATTACGGAATGAGTAAAGAGACTTGCCAGTAACAGGTTGATCTAGGTATGGAGATACCGACGATCGAATCTCGGGCAAGTAACATACCGAAGAACAAAGGGAACATCATACGGGATTAACTGAGTCCTTGACATAGAGGTTCAACCGATAAAGATCTTCGTAGAATATGTAGGAACCAATGTGGACATCCAGGTCCCACCATTGGTTATTGACCGTAGAGGTGTCTCGGTCATGTCTACATAGTTCTCGAACCCGCAGGGTCTGCACACTTAAGGTTTGGTGACGTTTCGGTAGTATAGAGTTATGTATGGTGGTGACCGAAGTTTTTTTGAAGTCCCGGATGAGATCCTAGATTCCATGAGGAGCTCCGGAATGGTCCGGAGGTAAAGATTCATATATAGGAAGTCCTGTTTTGGTCGACGGAAAAGTTCCGGGCTTATCGGTAGTGTACCGGGAGTCCCGGTAGTGTACCGGGAGACCTCTGGGAGGGGTATTTCGACCCAAGAGGCTTCATGGGCTGTGGGAGAGTGAATATCAGCCCTTAGTGGGCTGGTGGAAACTCCCTCACAAGGCCCATGTGGCTGGAGAAGAAAACCCAAAAGGAAAAAGGTGGAAAAAGGCAAAAAAAAAGGATGAATCCTAATCCTACTAGGAGTGGAGGAGGTGGACTCCTCCTCTCCTAGTTCGGCCGAAGCCTAGGAGGATTGGAGTCCAAGCTGCCTCCTCTCCTCCTATATATACTGGTGGTATTGAGGGTTTTTGCACTAGATTTTCGGCCACGTGCTACCTGTTCCTCAAGTGCATAGTTTCTCCTCTAGGTCGGTTTTCTGAAGTGCTTGGGCGAAGCCCTACCAGAATTGCTCCACCACCATCGCCGGAGCGCCGTCAGGCTGCTGGAGAAATCTTCTTCGTCTCCACTCCTTCTTTCTGGATCAATACGGTGGAGATCGTCATCAAGCTGTACGTGTGCTGAACGCGGAGGTGTCGTCCGTTCGGTGCTAGATCGGAAGGATCGTGATCAAGTTCGTGAGACGGATCGTGATCAAGTTCGTGGGACGGATCGTGATCGGATCGTGGGACGGATCGTGATTGGATCGCGGGATGGATCGTGATTGGATGGCGGGACACACGGCGATTTGTATCGCGAAGATGTTCGACTACACCAACCGCGTTTCTTAACGCTTCCCGCTTAGCGATCTACAAGGGTATGTAGATCCACTCTCCCTCTCGTAGATGCTCATCACCATGGATAGATCGTCGTGTGCGTAGGAATTTTTTTGTTTCCAATGCAACATTCCCCATCAAAAGCATGCTAATGTTCAAAATCAGAGGAGTATTAATTATCATAAAGGATCTGAACATATGATCTTCCACCAAGTAAACCAACTAGCATCAACTACAAGGAGTAACCAACACTACTAGCAACCCACAAGTACCAATCTGAGGTTTGAGACAAAGATCGGATACAAGAGATGAACTAGGGTTTGGAGAGGAGATGGTGCTGGTGAAGATCTTGATGGGATTGACCCCCTCTCGATGAGAGGATCGTTGATGATGACGATGGCTTCGATTTCCCCCTCCGGGAGGGATGTTTCCTCGACAAAACAGCTCTGTCGGAGCTCTAGATTGGTTCTGTCCAAGCTCCGCCTCGAGACGGCGGCGCTTCATCCCGAAAGCTCTCTTCTGATTTTTCCAGGTCAAAACCCTCCATATAGCAAAAGATGGGTGTCGGGGGCCTGCTAGGTGGGTCACAAGCCTGCTAGGCGCGACTAGGGGGGTGGTCGCGCCTGGTAGGCTTGTCACCTCCTGGTGGGCCCCCTCAGGTATCTGTTGCGCCTAGTACTTTTTATATATTCCAAAATAATTCTCCATAAATTTTTAGGTATCTCAAATTTGCTCCTTTTCCAGTCCAGAATTCCAGTTGTCGGCATTCTCCCTCTTCATGTAAACCTTGTAAAATAAGAGAGAAAAGTCAAAAGTATTAAACCATAACGTGTAATAAGAGCCCATAATGCAATAACATCAATATAAAAGCATGATGCAAAATGGACGTATCAACTCCCCCAAGCATAGACCTCGCTTGCCCTCAAGCGAAAGCCGAGATCGATAAATATGTCAATGTGTTTAGAGATAGAGGTGTCGATAAAGTACAATATGGACATGAGGGCATCATGAACATCTTTAGAACATCAACACTTATTGTATAAGATCTCTTATGCTAGAGTAACAATTCATTCACAAGATAAAGTATGAACCAAGAACTCTATTGACAACCAACAAACTATGATCTTAGTCATTGAAGCAATTGTCAATTTATCGTAACATCGGAAATAGTCAATATAAGAGCTTGTAAAGCAAAGCCGCATACTCAATTATCTTTTAGTCTTTCACAATTTCTAACACTCGCGCGGTACCCATGAGATCAAAGCTTCACTCGGACACAGAGAAAGATAGGGGCTTATAGTTTTGCCTCCCAACTATTCACCACTAGCATGATGTCAACAATAATAACTCATTCTCACCCACATATGAGTGGATATATGCGTGTAGATCATTCCCCAACACATAATGTTTGCCAAGAGAGAGGCGAAATATAGGAAGTGGTGAGGATCACCATGACTCTTGCATAAAGGTAAGTACTTAACACTACTAGGAAAAGGGCTATAGATAAAAGAGACACTAATGGCGCACCAGACAAGTGGTGCGCCACTACTATATAGCGCACGACAAGCCCAGTGCACCACTACTATTTTTTTGTGTGCAAAAACTACTAATGGCGCACCTCCAACTGGTGCGCCATTAGTAACGAGGGTTACTAATGGCGCATTTGTAGGTGGTGCGCCATTAGTAACCTATGATACTTATGCTAAACTTTTTTTTTTGCAAAAACTACTAATGGCGCACCACCTAACTGGTGCGCCATTAGTAACCAGGGTTACTAATGGCGCACCAGTTAGGTGGTGCGCCATTAGTAGTTTTGCACTGCTCCAATCCCCCCCCCCCAATGGACCGCCTTTTCAGTTTAAAAAAAATTAAAAGTAAATGATGAAAATGTCAAAAAAATAAAAGAAAATAAGTTTCCCAGGTGATATGTGGTCTAGTTGTATGGAAAATTTACAAATATGAATTTCGACTTTATTTGCAAAATCTCTCTGGAATTTAGTAAAATGGGCATAACTTTTGCATACGAACTCGGATTAAAAAGTTTTTTATATGAAAAATCATCTACTCAAAAAGTTACATCCGAATTCAACGAGGGATCCCCGTTGAAGATTTTTAGAATCCCCAAAAACCTAACAGAATAAAAGATACGGGGCTTTTAAGATCTAGAGGGGAAATTTAACACAAAAAAATTTGTTTTGATTTTTTTTGGAAAACATGTTCAAAATATGATACGTAATATGACCGGGAAGTTTGAAATAGTTTTTCAAAATTTCATCACACTCATGAACACTCATGAACACGAACAAAGTCCCAGACATCAACAAGGTTTAATAGGATTGATATGATAGATCTATTAACAAGTGCCTCTTAAGTGAGCTGGTGTTGGGGTTGGATAGAACTGAGAAGTTAAGCGTGTTCGGGCTGGAGTAGTGTGAGGATGGGTGACCTTTTGGGAAGTTTGACCATGGAGCTCGGGCTGAAGCATATTGACCCAAGACTAAGCCAATTTGAAAAAAAAATTCTAATTTTTTTTAAAAAAATTTGTTAGTAATGGCGCACTCGTATGTGGTGCGCCATTACTAAGTCAGATAGTAATGGCGCACTTGTATGTGGTGCACCATTACTAAGTCGGATAGTAATGGTGCACCGTGAGCTATACTAATGGCGCACTGCATGGTGCGCCATTGGTATACCAGATACTAATGGCGCACTTGTGGTGCACCATTAGTAGGCAAAACAGGTGCGCCACTAGCAGCCTTTTTTCTAGTAGTGTAAAAAGTAGAAGTAATAGATAGGCCCTTTGCAGAGGGAAGCAGAGGTTGTCATGTGCTTTTTGTTTTGGGATACACAAACCCTTAGTGCAGAGGAACGCCGCGTTGTATTGCCCTTTGTGATAGCAATCTTTATTATGCAGTCTGCCGCTTTTATTTCTTTACTATCACAAGTTCGTACAACGCTTATTTCCCTTACAATAAAAGATCACACATATTTAGGAGCATTGTTTATGCTTTTTGCGCCGATGACAACTTACTTGAAGGATCTTATTCAATCCATAGGTAGGTATGGTGGACTCTCATGGAAAAACTAGGTTGAGGTGTTTGGATGCACAACTAGTATCTCTACTTGGTGCGGATGTTTTGGCTAATATGAGGTGGAAGCAAGCACTAAATATTGGAGGATCTAAAACCATATAACTTCTGTCCGGAGGCAAGCAAACATAACCCATTATGTTGTCTTCCTTGTCCAACATCAACTTCTTGGCATGTAATATTTTAATGAGTGGTCACAATCATAAAAAATGTCCAAGATAATGTATTTATATGCGAATATCTCTTTCTTTATCACTTCCTTTTCAATTGCACCAATGACCAATTACATGTTTGTTAACTCCCAACAAATTTCAATCGACATACTTTTTATATGTGAAGTCATCACTCCCCATAAGATCATTATGTAAACTCTTTGCTTTTATTCTATTATTCTTTATTCATTACTCTCAAGAGCATAGTAATCTAGCAAAGCCCTCTTATCAAAACTACTTTTTATTATATAACTCTCAAGCTTGCTTACATAAGGGGAGCAAAAGCAAAAACTAAAAGGTAGATCACACTAACACTTTATTCTACTAGATCAAAACAAAATCAAAAATGATCGAACTAAGAAAAACAAGAAAAACAAAAAAGGGAAAAGGTGTGATGCTGATACGATATCGGGGCACCTCCCCCAAGCTTGGCACAAGCCAAGGGGAGTGCCCATACCCATGTGCTCAGGTGTCCTTCTTCGGAGGTGATGGTGGTGGAGTTGTTGATGAGGATAGAAGCTTGTCCTCCGTCTTCCAAGGCATAGGCTCACCATCGTAAAAATATGAACGAGTCTCCGGAATCCTAAAATATGTAGCCAGAATCATTCTCTTAAATTTGTATTCATACTCACAGTTTTGGTTTTGCAAATCATAGATCTGGGCTTGGAGATACTCAATTTTCTCGTAAATCTTGAAGATGTTCTCTCTGATGTCCTTGGTGTACATCTTGTGTTTATGGGTAAACTCCGAGACTGGCATTGAGTCTATGTTCCACCATCCCTTGGCACTTGAAGACTTGTTGCTCCAATGCTTCGAGCCTTGTTTCCACGCTTCCGGTCTTCTTTGGCCCCTCAATGTCACGGATGTGCAGCACCCCCTCACGCATCTCAATGGTTTGAGGGTGTTGCAGCACCTCTACAAAGTAAGGGTTGACGACCTTCTCGAAAAACTTGTCCTTCAGAGCACTGGGGGACGCCACGACAATCTAAATCTGCTGGAGAAACAGCTCAAACAAAAACAGAAGGTATTGTCGTGATACGAAAGTGCAAACCTTCAGAAGATTATATATTGAATTTTTGCCGACCCGAAGGGGTGTACCACAAGAAAATGGAGTCCGGAGGGCACACGGGGTGGTGACAAGCCCCCTAGGTGCGGTCAGGGGGTGGTCGCGCCTAGCAGGCTTGTCGCCTCCCCGTGCGTCCTTCGAACTAATTTTCATTTTCCTGATTTTTGAAATATTCCAAAACTGAGTAAAATTGCTATTGGGAAAGTTTTGGAGTGGGTTTACTTACTGTACCACGTACCTGTTCCTTTTCGGAGTCTGAAACGTTCCAGTAGGTCTCCCTAATATGCTCTTCCGGAGTTATGGTATTGACAACATTGGTTTCAACATTAATGGGAGTACCTGAGATATAATGTTTGGTTCTTTGCCCGTTTACCACCTTCGGATTTGTGCCTTCGGCATTGTTGATCTTGATGGCACCGAAACAATATACTTCCTCAACAATGTAAGGCCCTTCCCATTTAGAGAGAAGTTTTCTTGCAAAAAATCTTAACCGAGAATTGTATAGTAAGACATGATCACCTACATTGAATTCACGCTTCTGTATCCTTTTATCATGCCATCTCTTAACTTTTTCTTTAAACAACTTGGCATTCTCATAGGTCGGGGTTCTCCATTCATCAAGTGAGCTAATATCAAATAACCTCTTCTCACCAGCAAGTTTGAAATCATAGTTGAGCTCTTTGATTGCCCAATAAGCTTTGTGATCTAGCTCTAGAGGTAAGTGACAAGCTTTACCATAAACCATTTTATATGGAGACATACCCATAGGATTCTTGTAGGCAGTTCTATAAGCCCATAATGCATCATCAAGTTTCTTAGACCAATTCTTCCTTGATCTATTAACCGTCTTTTGCAAGATCAATTTAATTTCTTTATTTCTTAATTCTACTTGACAACTAGACTGAGGATGATAAGGAGATGCAATTATATGGTTAACATCATACTTAGCAAGCAATTTACGGAAAGCGCCATGAATAAAATGTGAACGACCATCACTCATTAAATATCTCGGGACTCCAAATCTAGGGAACATAACTTCTTTAAGCATCTTAATAGAGGTGTTATGATCAGCACTACTAGTTGTAATAGCTTCTACCCACTTAGTAACGTAATCAACAACAACTAAAATGTGAGTATACCCGTTGGACATTGGAAAAGGTCCCATATAATCAAAACCCCAAACATCAAATGGTTCAATAACAAGAGAGTATTTCCTGACGTCTACTAATATTGCTAATTTTTTGACATTCATCACATGAAAAGACAAACTTACGAGCATCCTTGAAGAGAGTAGGCCAATAAAAAACCGATTGTAATACCTTGTGTGCAGTTCTCTCTACAGCATGGTGTCCTCCGTAGGCCTCGAAATGATACTTTTGTAGGATCTGTTCATGTTCATGCTCAGGTACACAACGTCTAATAACATCATCTACTCCTTCTTTATAAAGGTGTGGGTCATCCTAGAAGTAGTGTCTTAAATCATATAAGAACTTTTTCTTTTGCTGGTATGTGAATATAGGCAGTATAAATTTAGCGACAATGTAATTAGCATCATCAGCATATCAAGGAGCATTACGAGAAGCATTTATGACAGCCAATTGCTCGTCATGAAAGCTATCATCAATAGGTAGTGGGTCATCAAGAAAATTCTCTAATCTAGACAAGTTATCTCCCATGGGGTTATCAACACCCTTTCTATCAACAATATGCAAATAAAGTTCTTGTAGCAGAAGAACCCACCTGATAAGTCTAGGTTTAGCATCTTTCTTTTCCATAAGATGTTTAATAGCAGCATGATCAGTGTGAACATTTACTTTAGAATCAACAATATAGGGTCTAAACTTATCACAAGCAAACACAACTGCTAAAAATTCTTTTTTAGTGGTAGCATAGTTTCTTTGAGCACTGCCCAGAGTTTTGCTAGCATAATGAATAACATTTAATTTCTTATCAACTCTTTGTCCTAGGACAGCACCAACGGCATAATCACTAGCATCACACATAATTTCAAAGGGGAGGTTCCATTCGGGTAGTTGAATAACAGGTGCAGAAATCAAGGCATTCTTAAGAATTTCAAAAGCTTCTACACAATCATCATCAAAAACGAATGGAACATATTTTTGCAAGAGATTAGTGAGTGGCCTAGAAATGTTAGAGAAGTCTTTAAATCTCCCATGGAAACCATCATGACCAAGGAAACTTCTTATACTTCTGATATCCGTAGGACACGACATTTTTTCAATAGCATCAACTTTAGCCTTGTCAACTTCAATACCCCTTTCGGAAATTTTATGTCCCAAGACAATGCCTTCATTCACCATAAAGTGGCACTTCTCCCAATTCAAGACAAGATTAGTTTCTTCATATCTATGCAAAACTCGATCAAGGTTGCTCAAACAATCATCAAAAGAAGTTCCATAAATGGAAAAAATCACCCATGAAAACCTCAACAATCCTTTCACAAAACTCAGAGAATATAGCAGTCATGCATCTTTGAAAGGTAACAGATGCATTGCATAAACCAAAAGGCATACGTCTATAAGCAAAGGTGCCAAAAGTGTAGGTAAAGGTGGTCTTCTCTTGGTCCTCTTTTGACATGGGTATTTGAGAAAAAGCAGAATAACCATCTAGAAAGCAGAAATGTGTATCTTTGTATAATGTTTCTAGCATTTGATCAATAAAAGGTAGAGGGT
Source organism: Hordeum marinum (assembly GCA_022496015.1). Classification (NCBI taxonomy): domain Eukaryota; kingdom Viridiplantae; phylum Streptophyta; class Magnoliopsida; order Poales; family Poaceae; genus Hordeum; species Hordeum marinum. The sequence goes on along the minus strand of CM039675.1, from coordinate 178,687,121 downwards.
AATGATCTTTTCTAGTTGATTTATTCAATTTCCTAAAATCAATTACCATTCTATATCGTGTAAAAATTCTCTGCGGGATCAATTCATTTTTACCATTACAAACTACGGTAATACCTCCTTTCTTAGGGACACAGTGAACGGGACTAACCCATCTAGTATCAGCAATAGGATAAATGATACCTGCCTCCAGAAGCTTTAATATTTCATTTCTTACCACTTCCTTCATTTTAGGATTCAATCGTCGTTGGTGATCAACAACTGGTTTAGCATCAGGCTCCATTTTAATTTTGTGCTGACATAGAGTGGGACTAATGCCCTTAAGATCATCAAGAGTATATCCAATAGGAGCACGGTGCTTCCTCAGAGTTTTCGATAATCTCTGTTCTTCACGCTTTGAAAGGTTAGCACTAATAATAACAGGATATATCTGCTTTTCATCAAGATAAGCATATTTCAGAGTATCTGGTAATTGTTTAAGCTCAAACAAAGGATCACCGTTGGGTGGAAGAGGATCCCCAAGTATTTCAACAAGCAAGCAGTGTTTCAGAATAGGACGATGATCAAAGAAAATCTTATCTATTTCATTCCTTTCATTCATATGCATGTCATTTTCATGGTCTAGCAAATATTGCTCTAAAGGATCAGTAGGAGGCACAACAATAGAAGCAAGACCAATAATTTCATCCTTACTAGGCAATTCTCTATCATGGGGTTGTCTACGAAATTTAGAGAAATTAAACTCATAAGACGTATCCTCAAAATTTACGGTAACCGATTCCTTCTCACAATCTATCCTAGCATTAACGGTATTCAAGAAGGGTCTACCAAATATAATGGGACAAAATCATCCTGTGGGGAGCCAAGAACAAGAAAATCAGTAGGATATTTTATTTTCCCACACAAGACTTCAACATATCTAATAATCCCAACTGGTGATATAGTGTCTCTATTAGCAAGCTTAATTGTAACATCAATTTCCTCTAACTCAACTGGTGCAATATCATTCATAATCTCTTTATATAAGGAAAAGGGAATTGCACTCACACTAACACCCATATCACATAAGCCATGATAATAATGATCTCCAATTTTAATAGAGACAACAGGCGTCCCAACAATGGGTCTATGTTTATCTTTAGCATCAGGTTTAGCAATTCTAGCGGCTTCATCACAAAATTGAATAACATGCCCATCAATATTACCAGCCAAGAGATCCTTAACCATAGCAATACTAGGTTCACCCTTAATTTTCTCAGGTGTGTGGGTGTTCTAGCACAGCTCTTACGGACCACAGTTGAGCCATAGCATGTTCCTTTATTCTAACAGGGAAAGGTGGTCTTTCAATGTAAGCAACGGGAATAACAGGATCAACATTATAAGTAATAGTTTTCTCTTCAACTTTAATAGGTTCAAATACTTTCACTTCAATGGGAGGATGATATTTAAACCACTTCTCCTTAGGGAGATCAACATGAGCAGCAAAAGATTCACAAAAATAAGCTACTATCTCCAAGTCAAGTCCATATTTAGTGCTAAATTCACGAAAAGCATCAGTTTCTACAAAGGATTTAACACAATCAAACTTAAGGTTCATACCTAACTCCTTACCTTCGTCGAGTTCCCAATCATCAGAGTTGTGTTTAATTCTTTCCAATAAATCCCATTTGAAGTCAATATCATATAGGAACCAACACAAGAAGTAACGAGCATGGATTGATCAGAGAAAGCCGAGCATAAAAATTCTGAATAATAATTTCTCTCAAGAGCTCATGATTAGGGCATGAATATAACATTGACTTAAGCCTCCCACAAGCTTGAGCGATTCTTTCTCCTTCACGAGGCCAAAAATTATAAATATAATTTCGATCACGATGAACTAGATGCATGATAGAACTTCTGATGAAATTCCATTTTCAATCGGTTGTAGCTCCATGATCCAATATGATCACATAGCCTATGCCATGTCAATGCTTTCTACTTCAAAGATAAAGGAAAAACCTTCTTCTTGACATGATTCTCAGGCAGACCTGCAAGTTAAATAATCCACAAACTTCATCCACATAGATTAGATGCAAATCAGGATGTAGTGTTCCATCTCCTACATAAGGATTATCCAGCAGTTTCTCTATCATACCCGAAGGAATTTCATAATAAATATTTTCAGTAGGTTCAATAGGTTGAGGGACAACTCTTTGTGTTTTCGTTCGAGGTGAAGATACCCCGAACAAGCCCCTCAAAGGATTACTTTCCATAGTAACAAGTGACAGTAAATTTCAGCACACTGTATAATTTTTTCCTTACCAGATTCCACTTACCAAAGGCGCTTCACTCCCCGGCAACGGTGCCAGAAAAGAGTCTTGATGATCCACAAGTATAGGGGATCTATCATAGTCCTTTCGATAAGTAAGTGTGTCAAACCCAACCAGGAGCAGAAGGAAATGACTAGCGGTTTCCAGTAAGGTATTCTCTGCAGGCACTGAAATTATCGGTAATAGATAGTTTTGTGATAAGATAATTCATAACGATTAACATGTAACAAGTGTAAAAAAGGTGCAGCAAGGTATCCCAATCCTTTTTGTAGAAAAGGACAGGCCTGGACAAACTCTTATATACACCAAAGCGCTACCGAGGACACATGAGAATTTCTGTCAAGCTAGTTTTCATCATGCTCATTTGATTTGCGTTCGTTACTTTGATAATCTGATATGTGGGTGGACCGGTGCTTGGGTGCTTCCCTTACTTGGAAAAACCTCCCACTTATGATTAACCCCTCTCACAAGCATCCGCAACTACGAAAGAATAATTAAGGTAAACCTAACCATTGCCTGAAACATATGGATCCAAATCAGCCCCTTACGAAGCAACACATAAACTAGGGTTTAAGCTTCTGTCACTCTAGCAACCCATCATCTACTTATCACTTGCCAATGCCTTCCCTTAGGCCCAAATAATGGTGAAGTGTTATGTAGCCAACATTCATATAACACCACTAGAGGAGACACAACATACATCTCATCAAAATATCGAACGAATACCAAATTCACATGATTACTTATAACAAGACTTACCCAATGTCCTTAGGAACAAATGTAACTACTCACAAAGCATGCTCATGTTCATAATTAGAGGAGTATTAATTATCATAAAGGATCTGAACATATGATCTTCCACCAAGTAAACCAACTAGCATCAACTACAAGGAGTAGTCAACACTACTAGCAACCCACTAGTACCAATCTGAGGTTTGAGACAAAGATCAGATACAAGAGATGAACTAGGGTTTGGAGAGGAGATGGTGTTGGTGAAGATGTTGATGGGGATTGACCCCCTCTCGATGAGAGGATCGTTGGTGATGACGACGGCTTCGATTTCCCCCTCCAGGAGGGAAGTTTCCTCGACAGAACAGCCCTGTCGGAGCTCTAGATTGGTTGTGTCCAAGTTCCGCCTCGAAACGGAGGCGCTTTGTCCCGAAAGCTCTTTTCTGATTTTTTGCCAGGTCAAAACCCTCCATATAGCAGAAGATGGGCGTCGGGGGCCTGTCAGGTGGGTCACAAGCCTGCTAGGCACGACCAGGGGGTGGTCGTGCCTGGCAGGCTAGTCACCTCCTGGTGGGCTCATTGGTATCTGTTTCGCCCAGTATTTTTTATATATTCCAAAATAATTCTCCATAAATTTTCAGGACTTTTGGAGTTGTGCGGAATAGGTATATCAGATCTGCTCCTTTTCTAGTCTAGAATTCCAGCTGCCGGCATTCTCCCTCTTCATGTTAACCTTGTAAAATAAGAGAGAAAATGCATAAGTATTGAACCATAACATGTAATAACAGCCCATAATGCAATGAATATCAATATAAAAGCATGATGCACAATTGGCGTATCATGCTCCCACTCACCTTCTTGTAAATACAAGTTTCTCATAAACTTTGTATAAACCCAAAAACTTTGATCACCTCATCAAAGCGTATATTCCAACTCCGAAATGCTTCCTCCAGCCCATAGAAGGATTGTTGGAGCTTGCACACCTTTTAGCATCCTTAGGACTGACAAAGCATTCTGGTTGTATCACATACAACATTTCCTCAAGTAAACCATTAAGGAAATGATGTTTTGACATCCATCTGCGAGATTTCATAATTGAAAAATGTAGCAACTGCTAACATAATTCCAGCAGACTTTAGCATCGCTAACGCTGAGAAAGTCTCATCGTAGTCAATTCCTTGAACTTTGCGGAAACTTGTTTGCGACAAGTCGAGCTTTATAAATGGTGACATTCACCATCAGCGTCTGTCTTCATCTTAAAGGCCCATTTGTACTCAATGACCTATCATTCAACGGGCAAGTCTACCAGAGTCCATACTTGGTTCTCATAAATGGATCCTTTCTCGGATTTCATGGCCTCTAACAATTTGTTGGAATCCGGGCCCATCATCGCTTCTCCATAGTTCGTAGGTTCATCGTTGTGCAACAACATGACCTCTAAGACAGGGTTGCCGTACCACTTAGGAGCAGTACGCGTCCTTGTCGACCTATGAGGTTTGATAGTAACTTGATCCAAAGCTTCATGATCATCATCATTAAGTTCCTCTTCAACTAACGTAGGCTCCACCGAAAACATCTTTCTGCGCTATGCTACTCTCTAGTTGAAACAAAGGTTCAACAAACCTCATCAAGTTGTATCTTCCTCCCACACAATTCTTTTGAGAGAAACCCTTTCTCAAGAAATGACCCGTTTTTAGCGAAAAACACTTTGCCTCCGGATCTGAGATAGAAGGTATACCCAACTGTTCCTTATGGTATCCTATGAAGATGCACCTTTCCGCTTTGGGTTCGAGCTCGTCAGTCATAAGCGTCGCATCCCCAAACACTAAGAAATGACAGCTTAGGTTTCTGTCAAACCATAATTCATACGGTGTCATCTCAAGGGATTTAGATGGTGCCCAATTTAAAGTGAATTTAGTTGTCTCTAATGCATAACCCCAAAATGATAGTGGCAAAACGATAAGAGACATCATAGTACTCACCATATCCAATAGTGCACGACTACGACGTTTGGACACACCATCACTCTATGGTGTTCCAGGTGGCCTAAGTTGTGAAACAACTTCCACATTGTCTTAAGTTCTATACCAAACTCGTAACTCGGATATTCACCTCCATAGTCATATCGTAGAAATTTTATCTTCTTGTCACGATGATCTCAAACTTCACTTTGAAATTGCTTGAACTTTTCAAATGTTTTAGACTTGTGTTTCATTAAGTAAATATACCCATATCTACTCGAATTATTAGTGAAGGTAAGAAAATGACGATATCCACTACACGCTACAACGCTCACTGGATCGCATACATCACCATGTATCATTTCCAATAATCTACTTGCCCGCTCCATCATATTGAAAGCGGGGTCTTAGTCATCTTGTCCATGAGGCATGGTCTATATGTCTCAACCGATTCGAAATTGAATGAGTCCAAAGATCCATCAACATGGAGTTTCTTCATGCGCTTTACACCAATATGACATTTAGCGGCACTGCCACAAGTATGTGGTATTATCATTATTAACTTTGTATCTTTTGGCATCAATGTTATAAACATGTGTATTACTACGATCAAGATTCAATAAACCATTCTCATTGGGTGCATGACCATTGAAGGTATTATTCATGTAAATAGAATAACCATTATTCTCTAACTTATATGAATAATCTTATTGCAATAAACACGATCTAATCACGTTCATGATCAACGCAAACACAAAATAACATTTACTTAGGTTCATTACTAATCCCAAGGGTAGAAAGAGCGTGCGATGGTGATCACATCAACCTTGGAAAAACACTTCCAACAAACATCATCACCTCACCCTTAGCTAGTCTCCGTTTATTTCATAGCTCTTACTTCGAGTTACTAACATTAGCAATCGAACCGGTATCTAATACCCAGGTGCTAGTAGGAGTACTAGCAAGGTACACATCAATAATATGTATATCAAATATACTTCTCATGATGTTGCTAGCCTTCTTATCTACCAAGTATCCAGGGTTGTTTCGCTTCAGGGACCGCTCTCCTCATAATTGAAGCACTTAGTCTCGGCTTTGGGTTCAACTTTGGGTTTCTTCACTAGAGTTTCACTAGAGCAGCAACTGGCTTGTCATCCATCAAGTTTCCCTCCTTTCCCTTGCCCTCATCGAAACTAGTGGTTTCACTAACCATCAACACTTGATGCTCCTTCTTGATTTCTACCTTTGCGGTGTCAAACATCGCGAATAGCTCAGGGATCATCATTTCCATCCCTGGTATGTTCATAGTTGATCACGAAGCTCGAGTAGCTTGGTGGCAGTGACTTGAGGAAACATATCAATCACTTTGTTATCTAGAAGATCAACTCCCACTCGATTCAAGCGATTGTAGCACCCAGACAATCTGAGCACATGCTCACCAATTGAGATATTATCCTTCATATTGCAGGCAAGGAATCTTGTTGGAGGTCTCATACCTCTAACACGGGCACGAGCCTGAAATCCAATTTCAGCCCTTGGAACATCACATATGCTCTATGACGTTCAAAACATATTTGAAGCCTGAATTCTAAGCCATAATGCAAGATGCACTGAACTATCAAGTAGTCATCAAAAACATTCGTGTAGATGTTCACAACATCCACACACGACGCTAGAGGGGGTAGCGCACCGAGAATTGCATTAGGGACATAAGCCTTCTGTGCAGCAACTGAGGACAATCCTCTGACCATGGACCTAGTCCGCATAATTTCTACCATTATCTTTCAACTCTATTTTCTCTAGGAACGTATTAAAAATAGAGGGGAGCTACAATGCGAGATATTGATCTACAACATAACTTTGCAAAGACAACTTTAGACTATCGTCATGACAAATGAGTTCAATTATTCATATTACTTAAGAACTCCCACTCAAATTGACATCCCTCTGGTCATCTGAGTGATACATGATCCAAATTCAGCAACTCAAGTCCGATCATCACGTGAGTTGAGGTGGTTTCAATGGTGAACATCATCATGTTTATCACATCTACTATATGATTCATGTTCGACCTTTCGGTCTCTTGTGTTCCGAGGCCATGTTTGTACATGCTAGGCTCGTCAAGTTTAACCCGAGTGTTCTGCACGTGCAACACTGGCTTGCACCCGTCGTATGTGAACGTAGAGTCTATCACACCCGATCATCAGGTGGTGTCTCAACACGACGAACTTTCAAAACGGTGCACACTAGGGGAGAACACAATTTATCTTGAAATTTAAGTGCGGGATCACCTTATAATGCTACCATCATCCTAAGCAAAATAAGATGCATAAAAGGATTAACATCACATGCAAATCATAAGTGACATGATATGGCCATGAACTCGTTGTTTTGATCTCCATCTTCAAAGCACTGGCATTATCTCCATCATCACCGGCATGACACAATGATCTCCATCAACGTGTCACCATCGGGGTTATCACGCCGACTATTGCTTCCATGACTATTGCTAACTCATAGCGATAAAGAAAAGAAAAAACAGCTAAAATAATTAAAGACAACCATATGGCTCCTGTCGGTTGCCGTACTCAACGACATGCAAGTCTTGATATTCCATACAAAACATGATCATCTCATACATTACATATATCTCATCATGTAATTGGCCATATCACATCACAGCATACCCTGCAAAAACAAGTTAGACGTCCTCTAGTTGTTGTTGCATGTTTTACGTGGCTTCCACGGGTATCTAGAAAGAACAATTCTCACCTATGCAAAAACCACAACGGTGATACACAAATTGCTATTCAACCTTCTGAAGGACTGCCTTTCTAGAATCCAATTCAACTAGGGTAGGAGAGAGAGACACCCGCCAACCATCTTTGTGTTACAAAGTTACACGTCAGTCGATGGAACCGATCTCTCATAAGCTACGAGAAAGGTTGTTACGGGCCGCTTCATCCCACAATACCATTGAATCAAAACACGACCAAGAGAGTAAGCAATCTGAGCATCAACGCCCACAAACTCCTTTGTGTTCTACTCGTCATTTCGTCTACACATAGACCTAGCTTTGATACCACTGTTGGGGAATGTTGCATGGGAAACAAAAAAATTCATACGCACACGCAAGAGCTATCCATGGTGATGAGAATCTATGAAAGGCATAGTGGATCTACATACCCTTGTAGATTGCTAAGCGGGAAGCGTTAGGAAATGCAGTTGATGTAGTCGAAAGCCTTCGCGATCCAAGTCACCGAGCGTCCTGCGATCCCATCACAATCCATCTCGCTATCCAATCATGATCCGTCCCGCGATCCCATCACGATCCGTCCTGTGATCAAATCACGAATCGTCTCACGATCCTGATCACGGTCCTTCGATCTAGCGCCGAACGGACGACACCTCCGCTTCAGCACACGTACAGCTCGATGACGATCTCTACCTTCTTGATCCAGCAAGAGGGGGCGGAGAGGTAGATGAGTTCTCCGACAGCGCAGCAACAGTGGTGGTGGAATTATTCCGGCAGGGCTTCGCCTAAGCACTGCCAAAACTAGACTAAAGGAGAAAACGGTCTAGAGGAAGTAGAGGGAGCATGTGGCAATTAGGGTTAGCTATCCCCTCTAAATCCTCTAGTATATATAGGAGGGAGGGAGGGGAGGAGGCAGCCTCAAACCCTCAAGGGTTGGCCAAAATTGGAGGTGGAGAAGTCCTACTCCAATCCTACTAGGAGTAAGATTCCTCCTCTCCACTTGGAAACCCTTTCCATCTTTCCACCTTTGGGTTTTTCCCACCCTTAGCCGCATGGGCCTTAGTGGGGGTTCGGCCAGCCCACTAGGTCCTTTGGGTCGAGACACCCCTCCCTATGGCCCCGAGTACCCTCCCGACACTCCCAGTACACTACCGAAGTACCCAAAACTTTTCCGGTGACCAAAACAGGACATCCTATATATCAATGTTTACCTCCGGACCATTCGAGAGCTCCTCATGACATCTAGGATCTCATATGGGACTCCGAACCACCTTCGATCACCACCATATATAGCTCTATACTACTCAAACGGCACCGAACCTTAAGTGTGCAGACCCTGCGGCTTCGAGAACTATGTAGGCATGACCGAGACACCTCTACGGTCAATAACCAATAGCGGGACCTGGATGCCCATATTGGTTCCTACATATTCTACAAAGAACTTTATCAGTTGAACCTCTATGTCAAGGATTCAATTAATCTCGTATGTTGTTCCCTTTGTTCATCGGTATGTTACTTGCCCGAGATTCGATCGTCGGTATCTGTATACCTAGTTCAATCCCATTACTGGCAAGTCTCTTTACTCGTTCTGTAATACAAGATCCCGTGACTAACAATTTAGTCACATTGCTTGCAAGGCTTGTTTGTGATGTTGTATTACCAAGTGTGCCTTGAGATACCTCTCCGTCACACGGAGTAACAAATTCTAGTCTTGATCCATGCCCACTCAACGGACACCCTCGGAGATACCTGTAGGACACCTTTATAGTCACGCAGTTACATTGTGACATTTGATACACACAAGGTACTCGTCCGGTGTCAGTGAGTTGCATGATCTCATGGTCATAGGAACAGATACTTGACATGTAGAAAACTATAGCAATAAACTGACACGATCAAATGCTATGTTCATAGTTTGGGTCTTGTCCATCACATTATTCTCCCAATGATGTGATCTCGTTATCAAATGACATCTCATGTCTATTGCTAGGAAACCTTGACCATCTTTGATCAACGAGCTAGTCTATTAGAGGCATACTAGGGACATGGTGTTTTTTATGTATCCACACATGTATCTTAGCTTCCAATCAATACAATTCTAACATGGATAACAAACGATTATCATGAACATGGAAATATGATAATAACTAATTTATTATTGCCTCTAGGGCATATTTCCAACAGTTACGATTGATTGCATTGTTGTGTATCTCACCTGAGCTGGATTGGCTCTTAAATCCATTGGTCCTTTTTTGTTGCCTTTCCTCTTATTCAGTAGAGGAGGTATCCGGTGTGCGAGATGGACCGAGCCGTTCTACGCATATATTGTTCTTAGTCTCGACACAAAAAAGCTAATATGGGTGGCATGTTCATCTAAGACTGGACCCAAATGCAACCCAAATATCAGTGACTCACTCCCTTACATGTGGACCCACCAGTGTCGCCCAAAGTCTCGATGTACAAGCATTCCAGAGATCTTAGAATCTTACATGTTGTTGTCGAAAGATAAAATGCAAAGTGGCATTTTTATAGACTCCATTAAGTTACCTATCAGAGATTGACAAAATGAAAAGAGTACGAATAAAATTTTAGGTTCTTCAACTAACTGGTGATGTGAAACTATTGGTTGCATGATAATGTCAACATAGAAAGTGATTGGCATTTCTATTTTGTTTCCCCAAGTATATTTACATATTTATCAATTATATACATGTAGATGATCACATCAAATAGAAATCTAGCTTTGGCTGATGCTAGATGTAGAACATAAACTGTACACTGAACCCGCACGGGCTATATAAAAGTCAACTAAAATTTGTTCTGGCGTAAGTCGATTTCACGTGGAGGAAGAAGGTGGCCATGGCGGAGCTTGAGGCCAAAGCCGACAAGGGGGCTGCAAGTGGTAGTGAGGTGCAACTTCGAGGGCGAGCCTGACCAGGACCTCGCCCAAGACAAAAACGACATTGCAAGCTCATTATGGGAAACTTCGCCAATAACCGAGAATATGCTGAGCCAAGTCCTTACCATAGACAGGGATCGACCAGTGATTGTGGGCAGTTCAGACGAGTAAGAAGGTTGATGTAGAAGCTGACCCAGAGCCGTCCGATGAAGATCCAACAACCCAAAAAGATGACTTACACCAAAAAAATAGTCGACTTACACAGCCAGTCCCTCATTATCAGCCTACATGATTTGAAGGAGACCCTACAAAATAATGAATAGAGAATTGAGAACCAACAAATAACAAAGATTATTTAAGAAAAAACACCAAGTAATAGTAAATTCATTATGAATAGAAGCTTTGAATATGTACTTACCCATTACTTGTTTTACTTCATCCAAAATGGCTTAGACAAAAAAAGGCATAATCCATCAATTGATGATCTGTGCAATGTGTCACTTCTCTTGGGCATTTCATCATACAACTCATATGCACCCACTCCATCATATACTACACTTGGGGTAAGGCGATCTTTGCTGCCCCCGTTATAGTTGTATTCTGCATCAACTATGCATGCTAAGCTCAACCCCGGAAATCTGGCTTCCTGGCTGTAGCTCGGAGTTTGTACCTTTAAATAAACTAGAGGACACCAATGGTTATGCTAGTTATCTTCTGGTTTTATGGTGAAGAATTGTAGCCAACATGTATGACTGTTCGGGCAAATATGTAACATGGATAACAATGTATCTTGGGTGTGTTTGCATAATAGCTCTCTCTCCTACTTTGTAGGAAATGAAAGCTTTCACTCTGCATCTATGATTACTTACATTATCCGACGAGGATATGTAACTTGGGTAGGGTCCTAGGCTAGACCTACATACCCTACCTAAGGGCACTATATTGGAGGATTTAAAGAATACAAGAGAGATTCCGATTGGATTCTTCATGATGTTCAAGTCACTCGACAATTAGTCCACTCGGCATATTCTCCCTCCACTTGACAGTCACCTGTCACTCAGAAGACCTCGCTTTCAGTCGACGCCAGAAGACCATAAGCCGCTCTTGAGAGGCCAACGGGCACACGTTAAGCCAGTCATCATTAGTAGCAATTATGATGTACGTTACCAGTAATGCTCATCATTATACCCACGATCGGACCCTTGGATGCCTCGCACTTATGAGGGGCAGCGTACTCTATATAAGCTGCCCCTCCCCTTTGGCCCAAGGGTTCGTAACCTCTGTAATTCATACTCTCCACACGACAAAAGCTCCCAAGCACTGAGACGTGGGCCTATTACCTCCACGAGAGGGGCCTGAACTCATACATCCGTGTGTACACCCTTGTCGTAGATAGGACTCTGTCCTCTCCTTTCGTACCCCTATCTTCTACTATCAGACTCGTTCCCATGACAGTTGGCGCCCACCATGGGGCAGGCGTCTAAGCAACTTCCGGAGAGGTTGCATTTTCCCCCTTCGTCATGTCTTCCGGTGGTGTTTTCTCTTTGGGCCACGAGATCCATTTTGGAGTGCTCACCTTCATCGCCGACGATTCGGCATGGCTCCAGGAAGCGCCTCTTGGCGTTGAGGCGCTCCCGGTCCATGAGGCCACACACTTCTACGCGAGCTCCTGCGGTGTACTTCTGTGCCAGCCGTCGACCCCGTACTCTTTGGCTCTTCCCGCTATTCGCCGTCGCAAGCGATCCGGTCGCTCACGGCTCAAGCGTTGGGTGAGGCATGTGGTGGCCCGCTAAGTTTCTTCTTCGCAGATTCTGTCGATGGAACCCGCCGAGTCACTTCACGGCGTGTTCGAGTCGGACTCCAATCAGTTTGACATTTTCCCCAAGTGCGAGAGCTACGATCCTGCAGTGGAGGTTCTTATGGCTGGTTCTCATCAGAGCCCGCCTCTGGGCTTCGGTCATGGTAGGCGTGAGGCTGGGGGACCGTCGAATGAGCAGCCTCGTCGAGATGAGGAGGTCCTCCATACTCCCATTGTTGGGGCGACCGCTGAGGCTCAGACCTTGGAGGCCATGCGTATTCAGCTCGAAGAGCTTCAGAGAGAGCTCGATGAGCATGCATTCCAACGTCCACCAGCTCCCAGTCGACGGCAGCGACAGCTGTTTCCGAGTGGTTCAAAGAACAATGTTGAGGTATACCATACTCCAGTCTTAAATGTTGCAGCAACGGCTAGGATAGCAGATTCCATTCAACCATCGTGTTCAGAGGCTGGCAGAGGTTTTTTGCAGATTAGAGTATTGCTTGATGCAGCACAACGTCAGAATTCAGTTGTTTCGCAGTCGCGCAATAGGATTCACAGTAAATCACCAAAAGCAGAGATTGTTCAGTCGGCACATAGTCCTGGATCACCTTTGCATCGCAGGGGCAGAGGTTTCCATGAGGATCAATATAGAGATCAGTTTCACCGTGATGACCACCATCGAGTGCCCACTCCTTCGCGGGGTGGTCCATATGTGCCTCGGCACCAGGACGAAAGGCGCTCGTTTGGTGATGAGCGGAATGTAGGGTTTGGTGCTCAAGACCTCCTCACTCAGAGGCGAATCGACAAAGGCAGAGCCCACAGGGATGGGTATGACAGAGATTTCCCGAGTGCCAGCACTGCTGTTATTTCTGATCCTGAGCGCTTTAGCAGGGCTATTCGTTCTGCAGAGATTCCCCCCAACTTGTGGTTGGCGGCCAGGATCGGCAAGTTTTCTGGCGAGTCAAAGCCAGAAACATGGTTGGATGATTACCGAGTGGCTGTTCAGTTTGGTGGTGGTAACGATAATATTGCAATGACACATTTGTCCTTGAGGTTAGATGGTTCTACTCGTGCATGGCTGAATCGCTTGGCTCCTTCTAGCATCCATTGCTGGGAAGATCTTGCCCCAGTGTTCATAAGAACGTTCAAGGGCACTTGCAAGCATCCTGTCGGTCTGATTGATTTGCAACATTGTGTTCAGAATCCCAACGAGACTTTGAGAGATTACATTCAGTGCTGGTCCACTTTGCATCATACAGTGGAGAATGTTTCCGAGCATCAGGTTGTTTGTGCTTTCAAGGCTGGAGTGAAGTATAGAGAGCTCTATCTGGTGTTTGGGTGAACATGTGATATTTCGCTGAGTAAGATGATGGAAATCACCACTCGGTATGTCAATGGCAAAGAAGAAGACCGCCTCCGCAGCGGAAAAGAAAAAGCAGTCGACAATGATGCCAGTGGTAATTCTAGTCGGAAGCAGAAGCGGAAGACTAATGGCCCTGATCATGCAGAGGCGACCGCTCTGATGGCCCAAGGAAAAAACAAGGGGAAGTCTAAGGGACAGTTCAACCCCAAGAAAGGGAAAAATTAGCCAGGAACTGATGTTATGGATTTACCGTGTGTAATCCACACGAGGAAAGGTGAAGAAGGCAATCTGATATTGCCCAAGCATACCACTCGGCAGTGTTGTCTGTTGATTCAACAATTCAAGGAAGGCCTGTCGAGTGAGAAAACCCCTGAAAAGGATGATGATGAAGAAAAGGAAACTTTTCCCGATGTCAACGCTACACTGATGATTTTTGCTGACGTTGAAAGCAAGAGTCGACTGAAGGTCATAAATAGAGAAGTCAACATGGCCATGCCCACAACTCCCACTTACCTCAAGTGGTCTCAGTATGCCATCACATTTTATCAGTCGGATCATCCTGCTCATGTGGCCACTCCTGGTCAGCAGGCTTTGGTGGTCGATCCTGTTGTGGGGGGCACTCGACTCCGCAAGGTCCTGGTGGACAGTGGTAGCGGTTTGAACATTCTGTATGCAGATACCCTTAAAGGGATGGGCATTCCGATGTCCCGACTCAGTGAGAGCAACATGCAGTTCCACGAAGTCATCCCAGGGAAGAAGGCCAAGTCACTCGGCCATATTGCATTGGATGTGACATTCGGGACGGATAAAAATTTTCGCAAGGAAAAATTGACGTTTGAAGTCATGGACTTCCAAAGCGCATATCATGCCATTCTTGGTCAGCCAGCTTATGATTGTTTCATGGCCCGTCCATGTTACGTGTATCTCAAACTGAAGATCCCTAGGCCCAAAGGTGTGATCACAGTCACTGGCAATCGACAACGGGCTGAGGAGTGCCTCCAGTAGGGCTCCAAAATTGCCGATCATCAGATGGCTATGGTCAAGCTAGAAGAATACAAGAAGAGCGCTGGCCCTTTTGATTTGCTGCGGGCTAACAAGCCTGCTTCTGAGTCAGATTTTTAGTTGATAGGGGAAGTGAAAAAGGTGCACATTCACCCGACAGATTCGATTGCTGCCCCGACCAACATATCGTCAACAATCGACAGCAAATACGAACCCGAGCTCATCCAGTTCCTCCGTGAGAACTGGGACATTTTCGCATGGAAGCCGAGTGACATGCCAGGGGTTCCCAGGGAGCTGGCTGAGCACTTACTGGGAGTTGATCTAAAGGCCAAGCCGGCCAATGAACATTTGCGTCGGTCTGTGGCACAGAAACGTAAAGCAATTGGCGAAGAGGTGGCTCGTCTCTTGCAGGCCAAGTTCATTCGGGAGATTTACCACTCGGAGTGGCTCTCAAATGTTTTCATGGTTCCCAAGAAGGACAAGTCACTCCGCATGTGTATTGACTTCAAGCATATCAACCGGGTCTGCCCGAAAGATAATTTCCCGCTCCCTCGCATCGATCAGATTGTTAACTCGGCTGCGGGGTGAGAGCATTTATCGTTTCTAGATGCATACTACGGTTACCCTCAGATCCATCTGTTTGGTTTGGATAAAATAAAAACAGCCTTCATCGCCCCATTCGGGAGTTTTTGCTACATCACCATGCCATTTGGTTTGAAGAATGCTGAAACTACATTCATGCGCATGATTTAGAAGTGCTTACTCAACCAGATCCCTCGGAATGTCGAAGCGTACATGGATGATATCGTCGTCAAGTCCCACAAAGGTTCTGACCTGTTGGCTGACTTGGCTGAGACTTTTGCCAATATGAGGAGGTACGATATAAATCTGAATCCGGCTAAGTGTACTTTCGGTGTCCCTGGTAGCAAGTTACTCGGTTTTCTCGTTTCCGAATGAGGGATCAACGTCAACCCTGAGAAAATCAGTGCCATTACCCGAATGAAGTCCCGTGCGAGTGTATGATGTTCAGAAGCTCATAGGTTGCTTGGTAGCATTGAGTCGGTTCATTTCTCGTCTTGGTGAGAAGGCATTGCCTTTATACCGAATTTTGAAGTAGTCCGACACGTTTGAGTGGACTCCAGAAGCTGAAGCAGCGTTTGTTGAGCTCACAACCCTGCTTTCCACCGAATTGGTGCTTGCTGCTCCGCGCAGCAAAGAGCCTTTGCTCCTGTACATCGCGGCCACTAATCAGGTCGTCAGTATAGTTTTGACTATCGAGCGGGAAGAGGAAGGCAAGGTCTACAAAGTCCAACGCCCAGTCTATTACATTTCTGAAGTGTTAACTCCTTCGAAGCAAAGGTACCCGCATTACCAGCAGCTTGTCTATGGCATCTATCTATCTGCAAAGAAGGTAGCACATTATTTTCAAGACCACTCAATTTCAGTCGTCAGTGATGCTCCATTATCTGAGATCCTTAACAATCGAGACGTGACTGGTCGAGTGGCTAAATGGGCGATTGAACTCCTATACTTTGACATCAAGTTCGAAGCCAAGCAAGCGATCAAGTCTCAGGCACTTGCCGATTTTTTGTCGAGTGGATTGAACAGCAGCAACCAATTCAGATTCACATGGCACACTGGACCATGTTCTTTGATGGCTCTAAAATGTTGAATGGGCGTTGTCTTGGTGTCTCCGAAAGGCGACAAACTCAGTTATGTCCTGCAGATTGACTTCGATTCCTCCAACGATGAAGCAGAATATGAAGCACTCTTGTATGGGTTGCGCATGGCTATCTCACTCGGCGTCAAGCGTCTGATGGTTTACGGCAACTCAGATTTTGTGGTCAATCAAGTGATGAAAGAGTGGGATGTTAGGAATCTCGCTATGACTGGATATTGCAATGCTGTCAGAAAACTTGAGAAGAAGTTTGAAGGTCTAGAATTCTATCACGTTCCTCGAGTGAAGAATCAAGCGGCCGATGAGCATGCAAAGATTGGATCCACTCGACAACCTATCCCCAGAAATGTATTCTTGGAGCATCCTCACACTCCTTCGGTGCAGGAGGATCCCTTCACCGAAGAGCCCCCGCAAGCTCTGAGCTCCTCTAGTCCGACTGAGGTCGATGTCCCTACAGTTATTGATTTGGTCATGGAGATTCTGGTCATCATTCCCGACTGGACAGTGCACTATATTGTGTATATTCTAGGGTAGGAACTTCCTGAAGATGATACTGAAGCCCGACAGATCGTGCGCAGATCCAAAGCTTTTACTGTGGTGGATGATCAGCGGTACAGAGAAAGTGTGACTGGTGTGATGCAGCGATGCATTTCCCCTAAAGAAGGTCGAATGATCCTGGATGAAATCCACTCGGGAACTTACGGCCATCATGCATCCTCTTGGACAATCGTTGCTAAAGCGTATCGAGCTGGTTTCTTCTGGCTGTGTGCCAATGAGATGGCCAAGGACATTGTCTATGCAAACTTGTCTCAGAAACCTGCCTCTGCTCTGAAGACTATTCCCCTCGCTTGGTCGTTCGCTGTCTGGGGTTTGGATATGGTTGGTCCCTTTCGGACCGGACAGAGTGAATAAACTCATTTGCTTGTGGTAGTCGACAAGTGTACAAAGTGGACTGAGGACAAGCCAATAAAGAAATTCAACTCTCGTACTGCTGTCAAATTCATGAGAGAAATAATCTACCGGTATGGAGTTCCCCACAACATCATGACAAATAATGGCACAAACTTCGACTCGGAAGAATTCAGACACTTCTGCTTCTCCCAAGGAACACGGGTGGATTATGCCTCCGTTGCACATCCTCAAACCAATGGTCAAGTTGAGCGAGCCAATGGCCTCATCCTACAAGTTCTGAAGCCTCGTCTCATGCGAGATCTAGAACATGCTACCGGAGCTTGGGTGTCTGAGTTGCCATCTATTTTATGGGGCTTGAGAACAACACCTAATTGGTCGACTGGACGAACTCCTTTTTTCATGGTCTATGGATCCGAAGTTGTCCTGCCGAGTGACTTGTTTCATAATTATCCTCGAGTGGATCTTTATTCTGAAGCTGAAGCTAAACAAGCAAGACAGGATGGTGTAGATCCCCTAGAGGAGGAGCAAGATATGGCTTAGATTCGGACGGCAACATATCAGCAAGATCTGTGATGCTTCGATGCGAAGCACGTCAAGAGTCGGTCATTTCTTGCAGGTGACTTGGTGCTCCAAGTGGATCAACAACAGCCTTCAGTCGTATGCTTGAATGCCCTAGAGTCGAACATTGAATCGGAACATGTTCATGGCCACAGCATCTCCAACAGGTGACTTAGTGGGATCCAGATTGGGCTCGATTTCTTCAGTCTCCTTTTCAAAGTCTTGGCAGAATTCTATACGGAAGAAGGAATGGGAAGATGATTACAGTTCTAATCTGTGGAAATTGAGGAAATTCACTCGACAAGGATAGTTACCGTCGAACATGATGAACATCTTCCTCGCGAATTCGCCCAAGTGATTCTCTAGGTCATTCCTCCTCTTAGCCAACTGCTCTGACTTCTTGATGAGTTTACTCCGTTCCAGTTTCAATTTGGAGTTTTCCTCCTTGATCATCTTGGCGGCGGCCAGCTTCTTCTCGGCGGCATCAGTTTTCTCCGTCGCCACCTTTTGGGCGTCAGCAAGCGCCTTGTCCTTGTCCTCCAGTGCCTTCTTCATGGTATGTAAAGAAATAGCATTGTTCGAGTCGACGATTTTCATCACGTTTGGAGTCGACGATTTTCATCACGTATGTCTGTTTGAGTGAGAGCACTCGGTTCAAAGGATGGAAAGTGGGAATAAGTATGCATGGGGTCGACAAAGATTACCTCCCACAGTCATTACCTCGGTCCGCGCATGTTCCAGGCTGTTCTTGGAGACCTCCAGATCCAATCGCAGCTGGTTCCTTTCCTCCTCCAAGTCCTTGTACTGGGTGCCAAGTTCACAAGCTCTCTGAAATCAACAAAAATATACAATTCAGTCGAGAGAAAAGTTCCTTCACTCCTGAGTGGAAAGGGTCGATTGAAGGCCAGCCCACCGCCCCACCCCACACTCCTGAATAGCGTCATATCATGGTTGATGAAATTATGTCCATGAAACCTGCGTCATATCATGGTTTATGGCAATGATATCCATGAAACCTACAAGGTAGCTCCAGAGTGATGCGGCTAAAGCAAAAAGTTCACTCGACGTGTCGAGTGGCAAGCGTACTCCGCGTACGACAAAGAACGTTGAGTTCAAGTTCTTAAGACTATTGCTCATCGTCAACGACCAACAGTAGTCTCGGGGACTACACCCAATGGTGCACTCAGCATGCCCCCACTGGTTCTTAAATCATTTGACAAGGTCTGCCATGTCTGAGTATAAGATGGTCTCTTTCAGACCCCTGCCAGTGCTAGCACTCGACGGCGGTTTCGGGGACTACACCAAGTGGGTGCACTCAACGTGCCCTCACTGGACCTGCTAACACTCGATCTGTCGAGTGGCCCCCAAAGGGCCCACCACCCCACCCCGCACCTCTGAAATAGTGTCATATCATGGTTGATGAAATGATATCCATGAAATCTACAAGGTAGCTTTGGAGTGGTACGACTAAAATCACTCGACAAGGTCTGCCCTGTCCGAGTACAATATGGTCTCTATCAGACCTCCGCCAGTGCAAGCACTCGACGGCTGTCTCGGGGACTACACCCAGTCGGTGCACTCAACATGCCCCCACTGGACATGCTAACACTTGATCTCTCGAGTGGCAAAACAATCAAAAACATGCGCGAGCGTATGAACATTGTCTGTTTCTAAGACCCCTATCGATGGCTTCATCATTCGACAGCGGTCTCGGGGACTACACCCAGTGGGTGCACTCAGCGTGCCCCCACTGGACCGAAACTTACTCGACTAAGACCTGATCTATTCGAGTGGAGAATTTACAAGTACTCTACATAAGGAAAACACGCACTAGGTATACAATCAAGAAAGATAGGAATTCAATCGGAAATACACTTACAATCGCACTTACTCGAAAGTTGGTATGAAGTGATGCGCTGGCATCATAAGCCAGCTTGCTAACCTCGTACGCCTCCTTGGTGCGCAACATTATTTGCTCCTCTTGGATCATGGCTTCCTTCGCAGCTCCGGTATGATCTTCCGGGACGTGGTGCAGAGGAAGGGCAATCATTGGCTAAGTGGATGCTGCAGCTGGAGTAGTTGAGGTAGTTTGGAGTGGTCCGATTGGAGTCGATGCCACGATGGTTGAAGCTGCTGGTGGGGCACTCGACAACAGAACCGCGGGCTCGGTTCTAGCTCGAGACGAGTCGCCTACCCCCTGGGATGATGCAGCAGTCGACCGTTGAGGCGTGTGTGCCGATGGGGTTCTTCGGGCGCGTATGCGTGAGGTGCCTAAGGTCACACCTTCACCTTCCATACCCCGGGGAAGTTCTTCATCGTCCTCCAGTTGAATGATCTCTGCAAGCATCAATCGACAACATTAGCTTATACAATCGGCAAATCGTTTTCAAGAAACAGAACCGAGTGAAGATTTGTTTACCTCTTTGGGAAGTGGCTGCATGAGCAGTATCCACATCCATTTGCTCCTCTCCGTCCCGTGGAGGCGACGTCACCAAGGTAGTGGCACTGGTAGACCAAATTCCACTCGGCCAGCAAGAATTTGAAGTCATAGTCAATAGCGAAAGATGAAAGAAAACACTTACGTTGAGACGACAGGCACAACCATCTTCATGCGGGGCAGAGCTTTGCGAGGTTTTGGCGTGTTGGGCTTGGGCTGCTTCGCGTCCCGTTCACTCAACTCAACAGTCGAGGTTCGGTCCCATTTCGGGTTCCTCTCAATTGACGCCAGGGCCTTGCCCGTAGCAGTCGTAGGGTCCTGACGCAGCTTGGAGCGATGTTCCGTGCGTGGAGGAGACTTGACTTCTTCCTCGTCCTCGGTAGAGGCTTCATACTCATCCTCGCTGTCGTCAGCGTAATCCATGTCCACGCTGCTGCCCTCGCTCTCCCCACCATCTTCAGGCTGGTTCCCGTTGGGCACGGGCGAGTGCATGTGCGTCCACTCCTGCAAGATTCAAACAATGAAGTCAGTCAACGTATGAACCAATCACTCAACAAAACAATATGACAGTCAACAAGATAAAGTTTACCAGATTCTTCAGTGGATTCTCAGTAGAGTAAGGCTAGATCCTCTTGGCTCCCCAGGAGTTGTCGCAAGCTCCGGTAATGCTTCGAAGCCATTGCTCGACAGTCTTCTGTGAAACCTCTTCCGGGTGTGTCTGGGTCGAGTCCTCAGGGCCTGTGTAATGCCACAGTGTGGTCCCTTGCTTGGAGAGGCTGGATTCGTCAACTGAGGAATGTCTCCAGGAGGTCCATACTAGTCACTCCACCATGGACAAGGTTCACTATGGCGTCCACCAGGACCCCTACTTGGACTTTCTCCCCATCCAACACTTTCAAGGATTTGGGAACGGCAAGATGATCTAACGTGAAAGGGGAAAGACTAGTCGACATATTGGGAGAACCTATATCCTTGCAGTAAAACCATGTCGATTGCCAACCCCTAACAGATTCTAAGAAAGTCCAAGAAGGAAAAGAACTCCTAGCTCTCTTCTGGATTCCCAAGCCACCACACAGTTGGACGACATGGGTTTTACCATCCTCAGGATTGGCCTTTTTGACCGACTGGGATCTGATGGTGAAAATATGTTTGAACAGAGCCCAGTGGGGAGAACAACCTAGAAGCACTCACACAGAGTGATGAAAGCAGAAAGATAAGAAATAGCATTCAGAGGGAAATGGTGGAGCTAGGCTCCAAAGAAGTTCAGAAACCCTCAAAAGAATGGATGGGGGCATGGAAAAACCTCTCTCGACGTGGGTGAGGAGGAGGACCCGCTCCCCCTCGAACGGCTCCTGCTTGAGCTCCCCCTCACGCGGCTCCGTCTCGAGCTCCCCATACGAAAGCCTCCACAAAACTTCCGCCACGAGCCCGTCGATGACGATATTCTCGATGTCCACGGTGGCAACCGTAGATGGGAGAAAATCCCACTGAATCCACCTCGACGGCGCGGGGAACCACGCGGTCGACGGCTTCTTGGCCTTGCCCTTCGCATCACACTTATTGGCGCGCTCCAACTTCTCCGTTCTGCCCCTTCGTCATCGCGGCGGTGGTGTTCATCGGGGCGAAGCAAAGCGGTGCGCTGGAAGCAGGGGAGGAGGAGGAAGAGAGAAGATTTGGGAAAAAGTATTGTTTAGACCGCGGTGCAATAGGATTTATACCCCGTCGAGTGTCTCGCTGACTCGTGGGCCCGCGGAATCCCCGCACATCTTGACCGCAGATGTCGCCCAGTACGTGGCGAAATGAGCAGTGTGGGAATCAAGGCGTTGTGCCCCCACCTGCCCCAGTCATGGCGTCATTATCGCAGACACGCGCAATTCCCAAATTTTCGAATCCCGCAAAATCCGGTCCTGGCAGAGCGACCCGTCACGTATAAAGATCTTTTCAGGTCACTCGGAACATAATTGACATTGAGAATTCACTCGAACACTTTCAAGACAGAATCGATCCGGGCGAATGACAAAGATTTCAATCGACGCAAATTTCGTTGAAGCCCCAAAATTCATTCGGAAGTTTGGTGCCTTCTTCAGAACTGGCATCGATCCCTTTTATCACTCGAACCCTGATCCATTCAGGGGCTAATAACGAGGATATGTACCTAGGATAGGGTCCTAGGCTAGACCTACATACCCTACCTAATGGGCACTATATTGGAGGATTTAAAGATTACAAGAGAGATTCCGATTGGATTCTTCATGATGTTCAAGTCACTCGACAATTAGTCCACTCGGCATCTTCTCCCTCCACTCGACAGTCACCCGTCACTCGGAAGACTTCGCTTTCAATCGACGCTAGAAGACCAGAAGCCGCTCCTAGGAGGCCAACGGGCAGACGTTAAGCTAGTCGTCATTAATAGCAATTATGATGTACGTTACCTGTAACGCTCGTCTTTATACCCATGATCGGATCCTTGGATGCCTCGCACTTATGAGGGGCATCATACTCTATATAAGCCGCCCCTCCCCTCTGGCCCAAGGGTTCGCAACCTCTGTAATTCATACTCTTCACACGACAAAAGCTCCCGAGCACTAAGATGTAGGGTTGTTACTTCCACGAGAGGGGCATGAACTCATACATCCGTGTGTACACCCTCGTCGTAGCTAGGACTATGCCCTCTCCTTTCGTACCCCTATCTTCTATTGTCAGACTCATTCCCACGACATTATCTATATTCAACTTGTAGCTATCAAACTTACTACAGGCATAAGGATTAGAAATATTTACCTCACCTTTTGACAGAAACAAAATTGATCTCATTCTCATCATCACAAATGGATAGGTACATACACATATCTGTAAAAATATATTTAAATAATTGACTGAAATCTGTACAAACAAATCAGAGAAATGATCTCAGGAAGATATAGTTAGGACCTGAGATATAAATTGGTCTTAGAAACAAAACCGACAACATGAATGATTTTAATTGTCGCAGAACCAAGAGATATATAATCAGGCATTAGCTCTAAAAATTGAGCTCACAAGCAAGTATAAACTAAAACGATATTGGCTTAAATTTGTACGAAATACAACAGATAAATATAACACGGTTGAGATAAATTATTCATGTCTCAAACACAACAGAACAAATATATGTGCCAAGGGTCAAGTCATTGAAACTGGAAACATCCCTCCCTCCCCCTCGCCCTCTCGCGATGCGCCCACGAGCGCCGGGTGGGAAACCCTAGCCGCCAAGCCCTCGGCCCCGCCTCCCTCCCCTCCTCCCCCCGCCGCCGACAGGCGCTGATGGGCAAAGCTCGGATGGCATGGTGGCGGCGGAGCCCTTCCTTCTCCTCTGCCCGTGGGTGGCCGGCTCGGGGCGGCGACCTCAAGTGGCGGCGTTGGGCAGCCGTAGGGCCCAGCGGCACGGCGGCGGGGGCGTGGTGCAGCAGAGCGTCCGACTGGTGGTGGCACGCCGGTGTCCTGCTTCCCGAGCGCGGCGCGATGGCTGCAGAGTGTTGGGTAACTCAGCAGAAAACAAAAAATTTCCGACCTACGCACCAACCCAGGACCACTATGGAGACTGCATACAAGGTTTGATCATTTTCGTTACCGACTTGTAGCGTAGCGGAAGTAGAGTCGATGACGAACGGCGGTGCAGATCCCTGCAGCTACGATTTTACAACCTCCCAACCGCAAGGATGTATACCCTCATCTGCCCCGTGGACAGCCCTCCGGGAGGTGGCCGGACAGTCCCCTGGATGGTGTCGCGGACAGCCCTTCGGGAGGACCTCCGAAACTTGGACTGTCACTCGGACAGCCCTTCGGGAGGACCTCCAAAACTCGGACGGTCACATGGACAGCCCTTCAGGAGGCACTCTCGAACTAAGACCGAAACTACGATCTCTCTACAGAGTTGCACACATAAGGTGTCATCTATCCAGCAGGGCTTCGCCGTCAAGAACTAGTTCCCACCGGAACCCAACCCTTCGTGGAGGGAGAGAACAAGCCAGATAATGCATGGCATGGTGGTGGCTGAAAATTCAGCCACATGACAAGCACCCACAAAACAAGGAAGCATGTTCCCACCAAACATGGAGAAACCATGTTCCCTTGTCCATGGTGTTCCCCCATGGGGCCCCACCTTCCTCCCAACACACTCCACCATTTGTGGAGGCTGCCCCCACCATGGGCCACCCCCAACACCTTTTGTCCAGCCAAAGGGGGCTGCCGCCCCAAAAGGGAGGCGCCCCAAAACAGCCCCACGAAACGTGCGATCTTGTCCCCTCATGCTAGGACAAGATGTTTTCCGCGACTATTACTTCGGAAAAAATTTGGAAGGTCCCAGAACATTTCCGGCACCCTATCAAATTATCTGGACACGCTCTGGAACATTTCCGGTATGGTGTTTTAATTTAAAACCATCTTCGTTTACCTGGTAAATAATTCCGGCAGCTCCGAAAACCTTTTCCGGTTTATTTCTCCAAAAAATTCCAGAAATTAGCAGACCGATCTGGCAACCTCCAAAACATTCCCAGTGCTTTCCAAAACCTTTTTGGATCAATGGTTTTATCCGAAACAACTTTTTAGTTTTACCGAAACTTTTTCGGTGTTCTCTCCGGAACTTTTCCGCTGTCTCCGAAACTATTTCAGTGACTTTCTCTCGGACTCCTTGTCTAGTATTTAGTAGATAGATGACCCTTAAGCATGTGACCCTATAGGTTTGGTGAAGTATAGACATGACCCAGAACCCCTTCCGATCAATGATCAACATCGGAGCCGTGGACACCCATATTGACCCCTATACCCACACGAATGAATATTCGAGTGAACCTCCAGTTGTCGTGTGCTATTTCTGTTGCTTCACGATATGTTACAAATACCCGAGGTGAGACATGTTGGCATCCCCGTGGATGAACAACTTGTCCACTATGCCAGTTACCTCATTACCGGTATTGTTCTCTTTTCTCGTTCCCGTGTTCCGACATCCCTATGATCAAATCAAAAAGTGTCTGGCCAGACGATGATGGATACCGTAACACCGAGAGGGCCCAGAGATATCTCTCCATCGTTGGAGGAGCAAATCCCAATCTTGAGTTATCAAGTTACTTGACATACTTTTCCATGAACCCGTAAGCCGCCGTAATAGCCACCGATTTACGGATGACGTTTAACAAACCCCAAAGTTCATGAAGCAAGCATGAAGAAACTCGATACTATCATGGTCTAAGGAATTATGCAAACATTAACTTCTCTGTGTTATTAACCATTAAATTATGACGAATGTATCTCATAGCATAACATCAATTTGGGTAGATTCAACACAAATGTTCTTCTAACATTGTGCCCTCAAAATTGCCGGCATAGCCATGCCCATGATCAGGAAAACAGGATCATCATGCAATACTTGAGCCAGTCTTAGAGGCCAGACTAGGAGTACAATTTACCGTTTATTATTCCACACGTGCATATGAGTCTTCCTTCAAGCCTCGTGGTTATTGTACACTCGAGAACCATAGCAGTTATAGCATGGAACATAAACCTAATTATGAACAGGGAGATAATCAATAACATTTATTATTGCCTCTAGGGCATATCTCCTACAGACTCCCACTTGCACTAGAGTCAATAATCTAGTCAATGCTAATACACTTTAGACCTATGGCATACTGGTGTAAAATATGCTTCGCATGTGGGATAGCCTGATGTCCAACGGATCTGACAACTTCAGCTCCGTGTGTAACTTTGCATATTCTCGCGTTTTCATGCTATCACAAAATTCATATTTTGTGTGAACTTGGCTTTGCATATGTGTGAATCATTGGTCAAAATATGATTCCTCAGACTGAGCTATGGAGCAACTATCTGCAATAGTGTCTCATTGACCAAAGCCATCTTGGAACCATACTAAGTTCATGAATGAACTATATGATTGAACAACTTCTTTGTCGCTTCCAAAGCATCAACATACTTAGCCTTTGTTATAGAATTCGCCACAGTATCTTGTTTGGAACAATTTCGAACTACCGTGCCTCCATGTTGTGTATTACACAAAACCCTTAACTTAAATCGAAAATCGCATGGAGCATTGATGAAGACTGTATCGATGTAATTACTTACAATGAGCACTTCATAATCTCTTCTTGCGAGAAACCATGTCATCAGTACTACTCTAGCACTCAATGACATCTTTTACTGTTGTCCTATGATCAGTACTTTGATACTTTGGTATCCATACTCGCAACAACTTTTGGAGTATCGGACATATCTGGTTGTTTTACATACCATGGAATACATGATTAATCCAAGCACAAGAGTGTGTGGAATCTCCATCATGTATTTTACTCATCAGTGTTTTGGGACACCGAGTCTTGCAAAAACTCTTTCCATGTGACTTCGGCAAGAATCACTACTTGGTGTTTTAAATGCTATTTTTTTTAGCATCTTGTCAATATGTATTCATAGCTTAGCCCCATTAGGTAAATCTATCTGCATAGATTATCATGCCTAATATTGAGGCTATTTAGCCTAAGCACTTCATCGAAAAACTATTTTCAAATGAAGTCCTAATTCGTGTCAAGAAATTCATTTCATTATTAACAATGTGTCAAGCACACAACATTTTTAGAAATATTATTATGCTCCCACTTACTTTCTTGAATCACAAGCATCTTCGTTACCCATTGATGAAGTCAAAAACCCTTTTTGACCGTTTCATCAAACCACGAAGATTCTAACTCCATTTTGCTCTCTTCTGTCCATTGGTGGAACTCTAAAGTTTGCATACTTACTAGTATCCTCTAGATCGACAAATTACTTTGGACTGTATCACATACAAGTCCTAGGTTTCATTTCTATCAAATGGAAATCCTTTTGTCATCCAAGTTTCATATCTCATGATTGATATATGTATTAATTGCTATTTCAACCCGAACCGACCTTAAGCATCACTACGGTGAGACAACCTCATCGTAGTCAACTCCTTGAACTTGTTATTTCAACAAGTCAAGCTTTATGGATAAAACATTTTTATCCGTATCAGTTTTTAGTTCCATAAATATTCATTAGACTCTAAGTCCTCTAAAAGGTGTATCAAGGTTTTAGTATTGAATCACTTATATGGCAACTATCTCGGATTGTATTGGCATTTAGCCAATCTCGGAGTCAAGGCCCATCAACGCTTCCTTGTGTATTGTAGGTATACTGTTGTAACAACAATATCTCGTTTGCGCACCTGATAGGTTTGCATGAGCTTTGCCTACGTGGTTCAGCTGGACGTTCGACCGAAGTCCATACATTTTATTGTAGAGACTTTCGTATCAGTCGTAGTAGGAAACAACGGAATCACTTCCAGGGTTTCTTTCCTTTGAAATGATGACGAAGATACTGGTTATCTCGTCGAGTTGCACTGTCCTCCCACTCACCTTTTGTAAGAACTATTCTCATTAAAAGCATACCGTTTTGTGGCAAAACCCTTTGCCTTGGTATAGTGGCGGGGGAATACCCAATGACTTGGGATAACCATACAAAGTAGGACTTGTCTAATTTGGAATAGGTTTGTAACCTTTTACACAAGTCCCATATTCCAAATGTTAAGAAAAGATATAACATGGTTAGGCATACCATACCATGGCGTCATTTCAACAGACCTGATGGGTCTATTTTCAATGTAAAAGCCGCAGTCTCTAAAGCATCACTCTATAAAAGGGATAATGGCAAATCTATTTATGTCATCTTTGATCTTACCATGTCATAAATGGTTCGATTACATCTTCACGGACTTTCCACTTGCTGTGGTGTTCCGGGAGGTGCAAGTTATGAAAACTTTTTCATAACTCATCAGACATTCGCTAAACTTGTAACTCAAATATTCCTTTCCGCAATAAAATTGCAGAAACATAATTTCCTTGGTACAATAACTTGTACTTTATTTTTGAAAACCTTTCGAATGATTTCAAAAGATCCAGACTTACGTCTCATCAAGTAAATATCCATATATCTACTTGAGTCAATTTTTTAAGGTAGACAAATCCACTGTTTGCAACAACATTTATCGGACTACATACATCAAATGCATGACCACCAATAAGTTCTTTCCTCGTTCCTTATGGCCTGTGAACGGTATTTTAGTTAGTTCACCTGTTTTGGAGGAAAGTTGCAAGTGTCAGATGATTCAAAATCAAACGACTTCAAAATCCATCATAATGGAATTTTCCATGCGGGTCTCCAGTGTGACCAAATGCAGTGCCACACATATGTGGTATTCTTTTAGTCATGCGACATTTAGCGTCAGTGTTATGGATGTATCATATTTCCATCAATATCCACAACATACATCCCATCTAGGATGGAAGCATGGCCCTTCATGTTATTCATAATACTGAACAACAATTGTTGTTTTTATGAACAACTCTTTTGCAACAAACATTGTGCAATGGGCTAGAGTGTATGAAACTCTAAAATGAATTATAAAAGTAAACCCAGAGGTAATGTAATATTATCAATATTCATAACATACGTCTCATTCATAATGAAAGTATGGCTCTTATGTTATTCATAACACCGAACATGAAAAGTTCTCTTATGAACAACCTTCTTGCAAGATACCTTATGCAAAGGGATAGAGTGTGAAACTCTAAAATGAATTATGAAACTTAATACATAGGGAATACAGCAATGGAAGGCATAGTAACATTTACTATGTTCCCTGCGTGTATCTAAACCTCATCCCTGGCTAGTCTTTCAGGCCATAGTAGTTCTTACATCGAGTTGCAACAAAATGCAATCGAGCGG
The DNA here is from genome assembly GCA_022496015.1 of Hordeum marinum. Classification (NCBI taxonomy): domain Eukaryota; kingdom Viridiplantae; phylum Streptophyta; class Magnoliopsida; order Poales; family Poaceae; genus Hordeum; species Hordeum marinum. Next base: position 178,657,930 of record CM039675.1, on the reverse strand, counting down.
GTATCTTTGTGATTAACTCACAATACCCAAGAATTAGTGATTAACATGTTTAACCATAATTCCCAAGAACTATATCTTTGAACAGCCTTCTATACATCAAAAACTTTGTATGACATTCATACATGAGCTGGATATTCTAGTCTTCTTTCCTTTTGCCATTATACTTCTAACAGTTTAACTTTTCAGTGTTTCTCCTACTCTCAGAAGAAGCACCCAACTTAAGAGTGGCGTTAGCCCCGGACTTCCTAGGCGTGAAAGTCTTACTAACACCCGTCGGACAATTCCTTTCTCTTTAAGTTGTTGTTTTATTCACCTTTCATCATATGATAGGAATTCTCCTGGATCCCTCTCTTATCAGTCTAATGCATAGTAAACTCCTTTACTAATAGTTTGCAAACAAACATTGCTTTGGATATCTCATATCTTTTAGCTTTTTCTATCTCTGAAAATGATTTTCAGATTCCATGAATATCACATAACTATCCAAACTTTCGAAGTTCCGGTCTCACGGAAGCAAACATATTGCACTTTGATTGAAAAGGAATTCTAGCTTTTGGATCGAAGGACGAGAGTCATATGATCCATAGCATTAGCGGGAGAATACCGAAAGCATGCGATAGGACAAAGTCCTTCTCGACACTCTTGAGGACAATCCTCACATTACGTTACCAACCGTAAAGTTTTAACGAGATATTTAACAGCTATTCAATTTTAATAGGGAAGGTGGAAACACGAGCCATTATATTACAATTATTATGCAATCTACACTTAGACAAAGTTCACAATTAATTGCACTGAGAATTAAAAGAATTAATTCTATAGTGCGCTCCCACTCAAATCAATATCTCTCATAATTGATTTTGAGTGATACAAGACCCGCATTTAAATTGTTTGCCATTGGTGTAACACCACTAATGACGAAAAATCTCAACCGGCAGGCCAACTTGCCAATCACATCTCTATGTGACTCTTGTTCATCTTTTGATGCGTGTGTTCCAAGCTCATGATGGTCATGCCTGAACATCAAGACAACTAAGTGATCTTGCTGCGAGGTCTCAACTCACCCGCCTGACACTTCTCTAATCGTTCGTACCCGTGTGACACGGCGCACCCCGAAAAGACAGGTGTCGTGACGGTGCTACACTTGGGAGAACACTAACTACTTGATATTTTTGTGAGAGATCACCGTAATAAAAGGCGAGTACCGCGCAATCAAGAAGGGTGCATCATAAGGGATAAACATCTCAGGCAATTCATAATAGCATGATATGGTATAGCCCTTTATGATGGAGAAGTTTTGCATTTCTTCGTCTTCGACATTCGCGTCGGTGTTCACCTTTGCGAAGATTGCCACCACCTTGTCGATGCACCAGATAATATTGCTATCTCTATAGCAAATAAAATAAGTGCATTACATAAGGTTGACATGCAGGTCATTAAAGTGCAATCATATGGCTCCAGCCATCATGCCGAATCATGACACGCAGGTCATGTTAATCAAATTACATCATATAGTCATCTCATACATAATCAAATTTATATGAGCTCTGCTATACCACATCGCATGCACATGCAAACCATCCTGCAAAACCATGTTAGACGCCTCTAATCGGTTCATGCAAAAACTTGTTTTTCATGGCTTCTAAGGTTTTGAAACAAACCGAAGCTACCAACGTCCATCACCAAGCATGATAATCCAAGTTGCTAGATTAACTTTCTAGGGTGTATAAAACACGAGATAATAAAATCTAGAGCCCCATACTAAACTTCATCATACGCGTGACCCCCATGTAGATCACATCTGCATTGCCCTTTCATCTCCAAAACATCCATCTTTCTCAACTATGGTGGAACCCAAAGAACTGTTAGCACTTCATTGATCTGTCAATCAACATACTGAGGAGCCGCATGAAAGGATCACGGATTGCCAGAACTTTGTGAGATTCGACCATTCCGTCGAGATCAGGACTACGCAAAATCAGGGAAGCAAAAGGAACATCGGGTAACAGATTTCATCTGCTACCCGCACAACTAATTTTCAGCAATAGATCTCATCTACTACCTAATTATATTGTGCAACACCCATACATCTCTATGTATTCTAGATCGCAACCTGCATCTATGCATAGCACGGCTCTTGATGCCACTATTGGGTAATGCAGCAGAAAACAAAAAAATTCCGACCTACGCACCAGCCCAGGACCACTACGGAGACTGCATACAAGGTTTGATCATTTTCGTTACTGACTCGTAGCGCAGCGGAAGTAGAGTCGATGACGAATGGCGGTGCAGGTCCCCGCAGCTAGGAATTTATAACCTCCCAACCGTGAGGATGTATACCCTCATCTCCGCCACGGATAGCCCTCCGAGAGGCGGCCGGACAGTCCCCTCGATGGTGTCGCGGACAGCCCTTCGGGAGGAGCTCCAAAACATGGACTGTCACTCGGACAGCCCTTCGGGAGGACCTTCAAAACTCGGACGGTCACATGGAGATCCCTTCGGGAGGTACCCTCGAACTAAGGCCGAAACTACGATCTCTCTACAGAGTTGCACACATACGGTGTCATCTATCCGATAGGGCTTCGCCGTCCAGAACTAGTTCCCACCGGAACCCAGACAACCTTTCGGCTCTACGAAACTCTTTTCGTGGGAGGGAGAGAAGAAGCCAGATGATGCATGGCATGTGTATGAGAGTTGGAGTGGGGATGCAGAGCTCCTCTCTACCTCCTTTTATAGGGGAAGGAGGGGGTGGTGGTGGCTGAAAACTCAGCCACATGACAAGCACCCACAAAACAAGGAAGCATGTTCCCACCAAACATGGAGAAAACATGTTCCCTTGTCCATGGTGTTCCCCCATGGGGCCCCACCTTCCTCCCAACACTCTCCACCATTTGTGGAGGCTGCCCCCACCATGGGGGCCCTCCCCAACACCTTTTGTCCTACCACAAGGGGCTGCCCCCCAAAAGGAGGCGCACCAAACCAGCCCCATGAAACGCGGGATCTTGTCCCCTCACGCTGGGACAAGATGTTTTCCGCGACTATTACTTCAAAAAAAATCTGGAAGGTCCCAGAACATTTCTGGCACCCTCCAAAATTATCTAGACACGCTCTGGAACATTTCCGGTATGGTGGTTTAATTTAAAACCATCTTCGTTTACCTGGTAAACAATTCCGGCAGCTCCGAAAACCTTTTCCGGTTTTTTTCTCCGAAAAATTCCAGAAATTACCAAACCGATCTGGCAACCTCCAAAACATTCCCGGTGCTAGAAGAAACCTTTTTGGATCAATGGTTTTATCCGAAACAACTTTTCAGTTTTACCGAAACTTTTTCGGTGTTCTCTCCGGAACTTTTCCACTGTCTCCGAAACTATTTCAATGACTTTCTCTCAGACTCCATGTCTAGTATTCAGTAGATAGATGACCCTTAAGCATGTGACCCTATAGGTTCGGTGAAGTGTAGACATGACCCAGAACCCCTTCCGATCAATGATCAACATCGGAGCCGTGGACACCCATATTGACCCCTATGCCCACACGAATGAATATTGGAGTGAACCTCCAGTTGTCGTGTGCTATTCCTGTTGCTTCACGATATGTTACAAATACCCGAGGTGAGACATGTTGGCATCCCCTTGGATCAACAACTTGTCCACTATGCCAGTTACCTCATTACCAGTATTGTTCTCTTTTCTCGTTCCCGTGTTCCGACATCCCTGTGATCAAATCAAAAAGTGTCTAGCCAGACGATGATGGATATCGTAACACCGAGAGGGCCTAGAGATATCTCTCCATCGTTGGAGGAGAAAATCCCAATCTTGAGTTATCAAGTTACTTGACATACTTTTCCATGAACCCGTAAGCCGCCGTAATAGCCACCCATTTACGATGACGTTTAACAAACCCCAAAGTTCATGAAGCAAGCATGAAGAAACTCGATACTATCATGGTCTAAGGAATTATGCAAACATTAACTTCTCTGTGTTATTAACCATTAAATTATGACGAATGTATCTCATAGCATAACATCAATTTGGGTAGGTTCAACACAAATGTTCTTCTAACATTGTGCCCTCAAAATTGCCGGCATAGCCATGCCCATGATCAGGAAAACAGGATCATCATGCAATACTTGAGCTAGTCTTAGAGGCCAGACTAGGAATACAATTTACTGTTTATTATTCCACACGTGCATATGAGTCTTCCTTCAAGCCTCGTGGTTATTGTAGACTCGAGAACCATAGCAGTTATAGCATGGAACATAAACCTAATTATGAACAGGGAGATAATCAATAACATTTATTATTGCCTCTAGGGCATATCTCCTACACAGATCTCCTCACCCGGGAGGTGGCGCACGGTTGGACTACTGGCCGGATCCGGCCGGATCTGGTGGTGGGGCTCGGCCGGCGGCGTGGATCCGGTGGATTCGGATGATGGCGTGCTCTCTGGTTGCTAGCTCTTGGGAGGAATGGTGTGGGGGGCGGCGCGAATGTCCTGGGCGGATCGGCCGGTCCTCTAGGCGGCCTCGGGGCTGAATCTCGTTGGTGGTGGTGGATGACGTCCATCGGAATGCAGGGTCCGGGAGCGGACCTAGTCCGCGTTGGTCCTCCCTCGCGTTTGTGCTCTCCTTCCTGTTGCTTCATTGTGGCATCGATCCGAGTGGGTGCCCGTGTTGTTGCTATGCTGTAGACGTATTGATGGCGCTGGCCATGGGTGTGGCGGCTTGCAAGTTTGACTCAGTCTGGTTGTGGACAATGCCGGAGCTTGCTTGGCGTTGGCCGTGGGTAGCTACTAGGCCGTGTTCCCCATAGTCGACGATGATGGTCGGGGGATGCAGGCATAGATGTCCCCTACAGTGGGGGCGCTCACCTAGGCCGGGTGGCTGATGTCGGGCTAGGAGTGGAAGAAGACACCTCCCATTCTTCCCACCGTGGCTACGCGTTGTGAGTTTGACGGTTGGCGGTGACACAGGACATGGATTCTGCGGCGGCGGCCCTAGATGGTGGGCTGCATGGTTGGCTCTCCGGCGGGCACTATGGCGGCGGTGATGGCTCTCCTCTTGGTCGTGTGGGTGGCGAGGGGGTAGCGTTAGGTGGCTCGGGCTCACACTTCTTCACTGGGGCGATGCCGAGATCCAGATCTGGGAGTCTAGAATCGTCGCAGTTGTCTTGGTGACCTCGTGTGGCACGGGTGAGCTGCCGACCGAAAGCTCCACGCTTTTTCGCCGATGGCGATGACGCTTGCGGGCGCCTCTCTCTTCTTGAAGACATCATCATGGATCTCCTCTCCGTGCCAGGGTTCTGAGCGAAAGCTCCTGTCCACTTTGGACTCGCCGCTAGTGATGCTTCGTACCGTCTTCCCTCCTGAGGGCGTTATCGTGGAGCTTAGGTATGCTAGGGCGTAGCGTGATGTTATATCTAGACTTCCCTGTGTTATACTTCGGTATGGTAGTTCGTATAGTTCCTGCGTGATCCAACTATCTCGGGATCTGCTTTGTAAGAGGGCTACCTCTCCACCTTGTATCATTCAACCGCGTACTTTGTTCGGTTGTTGCTTTATATATAAAGCGGGGCGAAAGCCTATTTCGAGAGAATATATGTGCCAAAAATTTCTTAGATATTATATCAACTTAGCAGGAAAGTCGTGGAGATTGAGAGGCCTGATATTGCTATTGCATCATGCGATAGTAAAGTTTCTATGAATTCCAACTTTAACAAGCAATAAACAAAGTCCAAAAAGCTTAATAGAGCGTTAAATAAAACTTGAGAGGAACTCTGTCACAGAATATGCCTTAAAAGTTCAAAATACGAACCTACTAAAACTTCCCAGAATACTATACTGGACACCAAATACTTTGCTATGTTTTCTACTATCCAGAATATGAACTAAAATCTCACGGAGAGTATTAAATTGTTCCAAATATCATTCCAGAACCTAAAAATAGATTATTCATTTGATTTATTCAAATGTTTGGTACTAAAGCTTCGCTGCACAAGGTGCACCAGCACCTTATGAATTGCCAACTCCATAAAAGGACCATGTCAGGTTCCCGATCTGAACCTCACACACACTCACGATTCCAGCCACGTGGGTTCACTTTCTGTATCTGATACAACTTGCCGGAAAAAAAAATGCCGAGCCGTCCATTGTCTGATCCCTTTGGATGACCAACCTGATTGTCTTTCTTGGACTTAAGTAGATGACAACCACTCCTGGCCAACAAACCTGCGGTTGGGGTGGATGATCCTAGCTAGCCTCCTGATGACGCGGTCTTGGCCTTGATTGGTCCTGTTGTCACGTTTAGTAGACGTGGCGTGAGGAGGGACGCTAACAGCCCCTTCTCCTTGAGAGATGGCTTGTCCCGAAGCCGGTAGATTGGTAAAACGATGGTGTAGTGAGATGGCATCTTCCCAAGTGGCCTCAGCTGTGGTAGTTCTAGTTCATAAGCCACCGGATTGATAGCTCGCAAGGCTTGGAATGGTCCAAAGTACCTGAACGATAACTTGTGGTTGGCACGCTTACTGACAGAGCTCTGTACATAAGGCTATTACTTGATAAACACGGCATCCCCTGGTTTGAATGATCTGTCCGTGCATTTCTTATCGGCCTGGACTTTCATTATGTGTCGTGCCCTATGCAGATGCTATCGCAGGACTTGTTACATAGTTTGTCTTTCTTCTAGCCAGTCCTTAAGATCAGGAATCTTGCATGTGGATGCCGCCTCGATCCCCCAGTGCCATGGATCGTGTCCGTATAAAACTTGAAACGGAAACATATTTAGAGCAGAGTGGTGGCTAGAATTATACCAAAATTCAGCCAAGGAAAGGAACCGGTTCCGGTGCTTGGGATAGGCATGTATAAAACAACGCAAGTAGATCTCCAGACACCGATTGACACGCTCGGTTTGCCCGTCCGTTTGAGGGTGGTACGGTGTACTCATCTTCAACTCGGTCCCGATTATACTGAAAGAGCTCCTGCCAAAATCTGCTTGTGAACACCGGGTCACGATTAGATATGGTTGCAGTCGGCAGAGCATGGAGCTTGTACACATTGTCCAAATAACATCTTGCAACTTTGGCAGTCGGGAATGGATGGTTCAGAGGCAGAAAATGCGCGTAGCGAGTGAACTTATCGACAACAACCAGAATGCAGTTTTCTTTACCCGATTGAGGGAGTCCGTCAATGAACTCCATTGTCACCACTTGACAAGCCCCTTCCGGAAGTGGGATTGGTTCCAGCAACCCTGGATATTTAACCCGCTCTGGTTTCACCTATTGGAAGATAGCACAAGACTGTACATACTGTCTGATCTGATCCTTCATCTTTGGCCAAGCAAATAGGCGACGTATGCGCATATATGTTATGGGGAAAGCAAAGTGACCGCCGATTGTACTATCATGGAAGGCACGAAGAATGCGATGCTGCACTTCAAGTGATCCGCCCAGCCAAAGTCGGTTGTGAAAGTAAAGCAGATTATCAGAGATGGAGAAACAACCTTTGGGTTCAGGGCGCTCCTACAGTTGTTCCAGAATGCTTTGAACTTGCACATTGTAAGTGTAGCTGTCTTTGATGTCCTGAATCCATATAGGTTGACACACAGAAATTGCCATGGCCTGGTCGGAGGTGTGGGAGCAGCAGGAGAGGGCATCGGCGGCGCTGTTTATAGTGCCCTGACGGTAGCAAATTGTATACCTCAAACCGAGCAGCTTAGTAAATGCCTTCTGCTGCCAGACTGTGGACAAGCGTTGATCATCGATATGCACTAGGCTGCGTTGGTCGGTTCTGATAAAAAATTCCTCGTTCTAAAGATATGGGCGCCATTGTTCCCCTGCCATAAGAATAGCCAATCACTCTTTCTCATAGGTGGAAAGCCCTCTATTCTTTGGTCCGAGCAGTTTACTCATGTAGGCGATCGGGGGCCCTCCTTGTTGCAACACAGCCCCCATGCCATAATTGCAAGCATGTGTGTCAACAACAAACGACTTAGAGAAATCCGGAAGTTGCAGAACTGGGGCTGAAATCAGGCCTTGTTGAAGAAGTGTGAAAGGTACTTGCGTTTCTTCAGTCCAGACAAACCGATGGTTTTTCTTGAGTAAATTAAAAAGAGGTCGAGCAATGATACCGAAGTGCTTGACGAATTTTCTATAATACTAAGCTAACCCCAGAAAGCTTTTGACCTCCTTTGTTGTTGGTGGTGTAGGCCAGTTCTTAATGGACTCTATCTTGCTCGGAGTTGGCACACCCTAAGTGTTAATGACATGACCCAGATAAGCAATTTACTGTTGTCCAAAAGCACATTTTGATTGCTTGACTTGCCACTTGTCTCGATGAAGTAACTGAAGGACTTGCGACAGATGTTGCACATGTTCAGCTAGGGACTTGCTGAATACTAGAATGTCGTCAAAAAAGACGACGACACAGACTCGCAGCAAGGGGTGTAATGTTGTGTTCATGGCTCCCAAAAAAGTAGACGGGGTTGCCGTGAGACCAAACAACATGACCCTATACTCCCAATGCCCCGAGTGAGTACTGAAAGCAGTCTTGTATTCCTCTCCTTCCGCCAATCGAATTTGATGATATCCCGCTCGCAGGTCGAGCTTAGAAAACCAACGTGCACCTACTAGCTCATCCAACAATTCATCAATGATAGGGATGGGGTACTTACTGACTACTTTCATTGCGTTCAAGTATCTGTAGTTGATACAAAGTCGCCATGTTCCGTCCTTCTTTTTCACAAGTAGAGCAGGCGAGGAAAGGGGGCTAGTACTCTTCTGAATGATGCCTGCATCCAATAATTCCTTAACTTGTCGCTCAATTTCTGACTTCAGCTCGGGTTTGTGCTTGTAGGGTCGAAGGTTAAATGGTTGGGCTTCTTCCATCAGCGGGATGCGGTGATCACACACTCGTCTTGGTCGTAGTGATTTTGGCTCTTTGAACACGTCGGTATACTGTTCCAATACTCTGAGTATTTCAGTTGGCATAGCTTCTTCTAAATTCTTGTGATATGAGCTTGCATTGAGGTGAACTATGTAAGCAATTGACCCATGTTTGCAAGAACTAAGCAGTTCTTGTGACGAAATGGCAATGCACTGCTGCTGATTGTTGGAAACAGCCTGCAGATCAACTGTACCTTGTTGTGTGGTGACTGACATTTTCTATGCCTCCCGATCGATCTGCATTGGGCTATGGCCTTTTAGCCAGTCCATGTCAAGGATAGCGTCGTAAGCACCCAGTGCGATAACCTTGAATCTGTAACAAACTCCCCACCTTTTGTGATCCAGGGGCATCGCGGGATGTAACTATCGCATAACAATGTTCCACCATCAGCAACCCTCATGCTGCAGGTGCGCTGTAACTTGCAGACTCCAGTCAATTTAACTGCAAGACATTGATCCACAAACGAGGAGTACTGCCCGAGTCGACCAGTAGAAAAACCTCATAGCCTTGGATCCAGGCATGCAACTTCATCACACCCGGTCCATCCGAGCCCTCACTCGCATGTCTGGATAGAGCACACTGGTTGTCTTCATCATGTTCTTCTGCTTCATGTAGTAAATCTCCCCGGTCAGGGCCAGCAATTCGTCCGAAATGTGCATCTGGACAGACTGGGGGCAAGTGTGCTCTTTACCCCAATGCTCACCACACTTGAAGCACAAACCGCGGGCACGTCTGAATTGGCGTAGTGCAGAAATTTTGCTGTTGTCTGCAGGAGCTCTTGCATAGTCAGTGACACGTCGATCCTTTAACACGACGCTGGACGCTGTAGGTCAGGGTTGGACTGGTGGCGTCGATGTACGGGGCGCCATGAAACGCCCCACCGTGGTGCGCGAGGAAGAAGATGATCCCCACGCCACAGCCTCACCGTCTGCTACTTCCTCCTGAAGTAGAGCCAACGAACATGCCGTGCTGAGGTTCGGTGGTCGTTGGATGAGAACCACCGCTCGAATGTCCATCCTCAATCCCTCAATAAATCAAGTGAGAAAAAAGTAAGGATGGGTTAGCTCAGAATACAAAATCATATGCTTCATCAGTGTTTCAAAACGCTCAATGAAGTCTGCAACTGAACTAGACTGTCAAATTGCATAAAATTGTCTGATACTCTGATTAGGAGTTGACGTTTGTCTTTGCGAAATCGTGTGCACAACATAGTTGTGAACGATTCCCAAGCGAGCCCAGTGATTTTACATTGTGTTGAACATGTACTTCCGTCGCCCGGTTCAATAGCTAAGCTCGGTTATTTTCAGTAAGCAAATAAACGGCCATGTCAACGTGTGCTTGTACACAAGATGTGGCTCGGTAGTTTTCTTCCAGTTAGTAGTAGCTAGCTTGGCACGACCATTAGTGATGCATGGGATGGCATGCAGCACAGCTCGTGGCACGCGCGCATCACCCGCACGGCGAGCGTCGTGGGATGGCACGACGGTAAGCTCGCGGGCATGGTTGATCCTTTCTTTGTAATCTTAGTACAAATAAGTGATATAGAAGAGAGAAAAGCTGCAGTTAGTGTGCGCATCACAAAAACTTGGTGTCTTTGTCTACCTCTTCTCCTCTATGTTATCATGAGCTAGAGCACGCCGACGTTCTCGGTTCCAACAAGTGGCATCAGAGCTGCATCGTTCCTTGGTGACCATGGCCGGCTCGACCTCCCCCAACAGCACCCCGACGACCGCTGACTCTACGGTGGCAGCCTGCACTGCTGCTGGGAGGATCGACGACTCAGGTGACGGAGGCGCGCGATCCCTGACACCGACCTGGGGTGAGAGTCGCACTCGCAGGCGCGGGAAGGAGATCGTCATGCACGAACGCACGGTCCAGGAGCGCCTCGTCCCGACGGGCACCATGGTGTGGCCAATGCTCACCCAGACGAACTACTTCGAGTGGTCCATGCTGACGCAGATCAACATGGAGGCCAACTTGATGTGGGACGCGGTGGAAGGAAACCCGTCGAGCCTCCCCACGACAAGGTGGCGCTGGCGGCCATCCTGTGATCCATCCCACCGGAGATGGTGGGTGCAATTGTGGTGAAGAAGACAGCGAAGGAGGCCAGGGACACCATCAGAACCATGCACATGGGCATGGCGCGCATACGCAAGGCGATGGCGCAACGGCGGCGCTCCGAGTTTGAGGCGATCGAGTTCCGCAACGGCAAGACGCTCGACGCGTTTGGCATGCGCATCACCTCCCTCGTCAACAACCTGCGCTCGCTCTGCAACACCATGGACGAGGTTAGAGTGGTTTAGAAATTCCTCTGCATCATCACGTCTCGTTACATGCAGATCGCCCTCGCCATTGAGATGATGCTCGACCTCCACACGCTCTCGGTTGAGGAGCTCGTCGGTCACCTACGCTCTTCGGAGGATTGCTACCTCACCAACGATTAGGGTGGAGGCGGCGGGGCCCAGCTGCTGCTGACAGAGGCGTAGTGGAACACACGCAAGAACCAACACGCCAAAGGCCAAGGCGACGGTTAGGGCGCCTCCGGTGGACCAGGTGGGTCTGGCGGGCAAGGCGGTCAAGGGGGCGGCTCGAATCGTCGCCGTGGCAAGTCATAGAACCGTCATGGCGGCAGGCAAGGCAACGGCAGAAACTGCGTCTGCGATGGCGTGCCGAACGGAGAATGCGACATGTCGTAGGTGAAATGCTACAACTGTAAAAAGCTTGGACACTTCTCGAAACACTGCATCGAGCCGCATCGTGAACGCAAGGATCAGGCGAACCTTGTGGTGATGTGCAACCAGGACGATGAGGCGGCTCTTCTCCTCGCCACGGTCATCACCCTCACCGTCACCACCGAGCGCCCGGCCGAGCATGTTCTACTGAATGAGGAACGCCCCCAAGCGCGCGCGTCCTAGGAGGGCGGCACCTGCGACACCGCCCGGTACGTTGATACCAGGGAAAGAAACCACATGTTTGGTCGCCGCGAGATCTTCTTTGAGCTTGACGTGGGAGCACAGGGAACTGTGAAGCTCGGCGATGGGTCTAGTGTGTAGATCGAGGGGAGGGGGACGATCCTCTTCGAGTGCCGCAGCGGTGAACACCTAACGCTCTTAGAGGTATACTACATACCCTGTCTTTGCAGCAACATTTTGAGCATCGGTCAGATGGATGAGCTCGACTGCGAGACGATAATCCACACTGGTGTCCTCCGTCTCTGCAACCCCGATGGGCGGTTGCTCGCCTATGGTGCGCAACATCAGGCGTCTCTACGTCCTCAACTTGTCACTAACCAAGCCGGTGTGCCTGCTGGTGAGCGGCGACGACACGACATGGCTGTGGCACTCACGCTACGGTCATCTAAACTTCAGGGCGTTGCGCGACCTCGCGCACCTGGAGATGGCAAACGGCATACCCCTCGTCGATCGGTGGACCAGTACTGCAATGGGTGCATGCTGGGCAAGAAGCACCGACACCCGCTCGAGATCGTCCACATGGATCTCTGCGGGTCAATCAAGCCAGCGACAACCAGAGGTAAACGATATTTCTTGCTGGTCGTTGATGATCACTCATGTTACATGTGGCTGGAGGTGATCAAATCCAAGGACGAGGTGTTTGAACATTTCAAGAAGACCAAGGCTCTCGCCGAAGCAGAGTCTGTACAACGGCTCATGGCTTTCCGGTCCGATCGGGGTGGCGAGTTCAACTCCACCGAATTCCGCGTGTACTGCGAAGATGGAGGGATCAAGCATTGCACTACCGCGTCGTACACGCCACAACAAAACGGCATGGTCAAGAGGCGAAACCAGACTGTGGTGGAGATGGCGTGGTCCCTGCTCAAGAGCATGGTCGTGCCCGCCACGTTTTGGGGCGACGCGGTCAAGACCACGATGTACCTGCTCAACCGATCCCCCACGCGCAGCGTCGACGGGCAAACGCCGTACGAACCGTGGCACAAGAAGAAGCCAGAAGTTCACCATCTGCGCACCTTTGGGTGCTTCGCTCACGTCAAGCGTGTTGGCCCCGGCATCGACAAACTGGCCGACCGCTCGATACCGATGATCTTCCTCGGGTACGCGGAGTGAGCCAAGGCATACAGAGTGTTTGATCCGGCCACGAACAAGGTGCACATCACACGCGATGTCGTATTTGAAGAACATAGGAAGTGGGACTGGATGCCGGCCCCAGGTGTTGCGGCAACCCCCACGGACGAACACTTTGTGGTCGTCTACAGTGACGAGGAGAGCATCAACGTGTAGCCCCCTCCGTCGAGCTTAGACGGGTCGCCTCCTCCGTCCTCCACACCGGCGGGATCCCCTATCGCGCCATCATCATCAGCACACACTCCGGTCACCGAGGAGGACGGCTGGGTGATGCCACCCAGTGACGACTAGGAGCGGCATGACCTCGACCACACTCTGACCCGCTACCGCAGGATGAAGCATGTACTCGCGGAGGTAGATGCGGCAGCGAGAGAAGAGCATGTCGGGCTCTGTCTTGTCGCTGTGGATGAACCTGACAGCGTCGACGAGGCACTTGACGAAGCGTTCTAGAGGCGTGCCATGGATGGCAAGCTAGCGACGATCCATGGCAACGGGACGTGGGAGCTCGCCATGCTCCCGGCCGGCCACCATGCCATAGGACTAAAATGGGTGGTCAAGGTCAAGAGGGACCCCTCTGGCAAGAATCTGAAGCACAAGGCGCGCTTGGTGGCGAAGGGCTACGCGCAGCGGCAAGGCATGGACTACGATGAGGTGTTTGCGCCGGTGGCCCGCATGGAAACAATGCGACTGCTGCTAGCACTAGCAGCGCACCAAGGGTGGCAAGTCCATCACATGGACGTGAAGTCGGTGTTCTTAAACGACAATTTGATCAAGGAGGTTTACGTGCACCAGCTGCCAGGTTTCATCATCGCCGGCGAGGGAGGGAAGGTGCTGCGACTCCGGAAGGCCCTGTACGGCATAAAACAGGCGCCCTGAGCATGGTACGCCAAGCTCAACGCGTCACTCGCATCGCTCGGGTTTGAGCATAGCCCCCTCAAGCTTGCGCTATACAGGAGGAGCACCGGTGTGGGGACACTGCTCGCCGGCATGTACATGGACGATCTGATCATCACCGGCACAAGCATCGACAACATCACTGCGTTCAAGGAGCAGATGCAGAGGGTGTTTGACATGAGCGATCTCGGTCTCCTAAGTTATTATCTTGGGATCAAGGTGCGTCAGTAGGGTGGGGACATCACTCTCTGTCAGAGCGCCTATGCCAAGAAGATCCTCGATGCGGCCGGGATGAGGGGGTGCAATCCCTCTGACACGCCAATGCAGAATCGGCTTAAGCTTGGAAAGACAGGTGTCACCGAAGCCGTGGACGTTACACGGTACAAGAGCATCGTCGGGAGTCTTTAGTACCTTTGCAACACGAGGCCAGACATCTCGTTCTCGGTTGGCATGATGAGCAGGTAATTGGACGCGTCGGCGTCGGCGTACTGGGCTGCTATCAAGCAGATCCTGTGCTATGTCAGCAGTACGCCGAACCATGGCTGCTGCTACAAGCATGGTGGTGCAGCAGCGCCGGAAGTGATCTACTATTGTGACAGCAATCACGCCAGTGACGTTGACAATCGGCGGAGTACGACGGGAGTGGTCTTCTTCCTTAACTCCAGCCCGATCACATGGACTTCTCACAAGCAGAAGGTCATCGTTCTCTTATCTTGCGAGGCTGAGTACATGGCGGCGGCAACCGCAGCCTGCCAAGGCGTGTGGCTGTGCAGGCTCCTCGGTGAGCTCACCGGCGAAACTCCAATGAAGGTGAAGCTGCGCGTCGACAACAAGTTGGAGATTGCTTTGAGCAAGAACTTGGTGCATCGTGATAGAAGTAAGCATATTGATATTTGTTACCATTTTATTCGTGAGTGCATCGAAGATAGCAAGGTGGAAGTTGACCACGTCGGCACTAATGGACAACTTGCTGATTTCTTTTGGCATCGTCATGGTGAGCACTGGGTGTCAGAAATAGGGGGTGAAATGTTGAACATGTACTTTTGTCGCCTGGTTCAGTAGCTAGGCTAGTTTCTTTTCAGTTAGCAAATAAACGGCCATGTCAACGTGTGCTTGTACACAAGATGTGGCCCGGTAGGCCGCTGCGTGCGACCATCCGTGTGCCGTGCCGATCATACGACCGTGTCTCCATGCACTCCCCCGCTCCCGATTTTGAGTGAAAAGAAAAACAAGAATACACAGCAGAATACCGATTCCCTTCTGTAATATTCTCATCGTTAAAACTGAACACGAACCCGCGGGAAAAAATGCAATCACCCGCGAAAAGACCCACATAATATACAAAAGTGTGCCAAAATGTAAGATCTACAGAGTACTTCTCACATCAGGCGGAAGTGACCTACAGCCTTAAAGCACACAACTACCAATGGCGGCTTAACCAGGAATCAAGAAATTCTTCTCTTGAATTGAGTGGCAAAGGAATCTCCATCACTTGATGTTTTCTCCTAGACTTGCATCCCTGATGGCTTCTCCGAGGAGTGTTTAGGGAACTAGGACGCTGATGAACAATCTCACGCACCTAAAGTAAGAAATCTCACACAGTTGTGATGATGAATCAATGGCAAATTCTGTAATTTCTGATTGACTTTTCGTGCGACCGTGACACGATCCAAAGTGTTGTCCGAGAAAAAGCACCATCTGCATCCTTGTAGAACTTCTACAGGGATCTATGACCGCAATCTGCAAAAGCCAAACAACAACAGAAAATTAGTTTTGTTGCATTTTTCACATTTAATTGCACGTTCAGACGTTCTTTTACCATCTCGGATTTCAGTTTTTGGAAAACATCCACTACAGTTTTTTCTATTCCTTTTACAATGTTTCATGGAGAAACATAAGAGATAGTTGTCCGAACGCATATACTTGCACAAACCGTATACTGATATGAAATATAAATAGAACAAGGATTTTAGAGTCTATCTTGATTTCTCTTCTAAAACTGCAGACTCTCGTGATCGGCAAATATGATAGCTATATGTGTGTATTAACTTAATTGAATCCTAACTGATATGGGATCAAGAAACTGCAGTAGATGACAACAATGAAAGGGTACCAAAGCTTGGCATGAAATTTTTATCAAAAGAGGAAGCTTATTTATTTTATAACAAGTATGCTAAAACTATCGGTTTTAGCATCAGAAGAAGCAGTTCTCATAAAGTGATGAACTCTTGTACAATGCAGCAACGAACATTTACATGCTCTCGTCAAGGTATGGTTTATTTTAATCTTTTAATTTTAATCACTTCTTTATCTACTAAGACATTTACAACAACTTATAGGTCATCGCCGGGAAGATAAAAGAGAGGAGACATTCACTTAAAGTAGGCTTGAAACACGATGTGGTTGTGATGCTCGTATGAAGATTAGCCTTAGAGATGGATTTTATTATGTGTATAAATTTGAGGCGTCACCTAACCACACTCTTGCTAATGGAATCATGGCCCAATACTTGAGATCCCAGAGAAAAGTGACAGAAGCACAGATAGCAAATGCAGAGGTCACAAAGTCAGTTGGCATTTCAAATAAAGCAACAATCGATTTGATGGTCAAAGAAGCAGGTGGAAGTGAAAACCTTAGCTCTACACCTCAAGATATTAAAAACTATTTGTACTCAAAGAGAACAATAAAAGCAAAGGTGGGTGACACAGGGGGAGTATTAGAATATGTGGAGAAAAAGGTGTCCGTAGATGTGAACTTCTTCTATTCAATTCAAGTGGATGAGGATGAGTTGATAACTAATATTTTTTGGGAAGACTCCAAAATGGTTTCACACTATGCAATATTCGGTGATGTTATATGCTTTGACACGACATACAGAAAACTAGATGATGGACATCCATTTGGTTTGATTGTCGGGGTGAATAATCATCAGAAAATTATGGTCTTTGGTGCTCCACTTCTCTATGACGAAACCGCTGCTAGTTTTGGTTGGCTTTTCAGAACTTTCCTAAAAGTTATGTCAGGAAAACATCCACGGACAGTTCTCACCGATGAAGATGCAGCAATGGCAAAGCAATTCGTGAAGTCTTCCCTCACTCTCACATAGACTTTGTGTGTGGCATATGAATCAAAATGCTTGCAAGCACCTGGCCGGAGTTCTTGACGAATATAAGAACTTCAATGTTGATTTTCAGCACTGTATATATGATATAGAAGAGGAGGATGAATTTATAGGCGCATGGGATAAAATGATTGACAAGTATAGAATACGTGACAAGGAATGGCTGCAAAGGCTATTTGAGAAAAGGGAACATTGGGCACTAGTGTATGGTAAAAGTACGTTCTCTGACCACACGAGCACTACCCAAAGAAGTGAAAGCATGAATAATGAACTAAAGAGATACATTAGTATTAAATATGACATGCTTACTTTCTTTGAGCATTTTGAACAGCTAGTTTCAGATAAAAGAGGTGAAGAGGTGAAGTATGACTTTAAAGCAACACAGACTACTCCTAAGTTCAAGGCTGAATCTAGTCATATGTTAAAACAAGCTGCAGCTACATATACTCCAGCAATATTCGAGATGGTTCAAGATCAAGTGGTTCAGACTCTAAACTATGACACATTGCTTTGTGATAAAAAATGACACGGATCTGAAGATATATGTAGTACAATTTCATGGCACACAACGTGAACATGTTGTTAGATTCATTCCAAAACAAGAAAAGGTTAGTTGTAGTTGCAAAAGGTTTGAATTTGCTAGAATTCTTTGCTCTCATTGCTTAAAGGTACTCAATATTAATAATATCAAGCATATCCCTGGGGAATATATCTTGAAAAGATGGACAATAGATGCCAAAGTTCTAGACATAACAAGCAAATGCAACCAGTATGATAACCTGAAAGCAAGAATGTCTAATCGATACAAGGAACTGTGCAGAATATTTGTGAAAATAGGTGCTCGTGCCACCGATTCAGAAGAATCATACAATAAAGTTGTTAAGTGTGTAGAGCAATTAGCACAAGATGTGGAGAAATGCTTGAAGATTAGGGTTGATCCAGATTTGGTTAGCGCTAATCAAGATTTGGTTGGAGCTCATCCAGATTTGGTTACTGTTGATCAAGATTTGGTTAGTGCTCATCTAGATTTGGGTAAGTCATGTACGAAAGAAGGTACAAACTATACTAACAATAATTGCCTAGACTATTGTAAAACAAAGACTGATATTTAGCATTACAGTGGCTGGAGTGAACATCCCCTCTAGTAGAATTTCAAAACACGGTGAGGGGCTTGCAAAACCAAAAGGTCTGAAGGTCAAGGAGAAGACTGTGAAAGGATCAAAAAGACCCGTTGGTGGACTTGAGAAAGCAACTTCAAAGAAGAAGAACATAAATGATATTGTGCAACTAGAGCCTCATGGCCCCTCAACGGTATTATACTTAGTCACTTGATTCCTATAAAACATTCAATGTACTGAGCTATCTCTATCATTTTCGACAGAAACCTTCGAAGAAAGCAACTTTAAATAAGAAAAAGGACACAAATGATACTATACAACTAGAATCCCATGACTCATCAACGGTAATAATACTCTATTGCTTGTTTCTTATAAAACCTCACTTGTACTAACCTTTCTCTATCATCTCCTATAGGGTCCTATGGAATTTTTCACAAACCAAATGGCTGCATATCAATTGCACTACAATGCTATGCTAAGGGATTCAATGCAACTGTCGATTAGTAATGTAATCCCTATGGCACCACAGACCCGACAATTGTTGGCTGGATTCCAACCATACAATACAGCAATGGTAGAAGTAGTCCACACTTTCAAGTTTTCCTAATTTTTAAACATCAATGCAACTGAACTTTTCTTTCTCCACAGAGTCATTCGACAAATAATATGTACACCCCGCTGCAAGGGACCATTGGGGCCTCTAACTATGGTTCGATGATAGGAGAAAATCAGGACTTCCTCCATCAATCGAATCCAACATCTAACCCAAGCTTAAATGTTGCAATCAAGTGGTCATACCATCCCAATGCCACCGTAGATCCAAGAACCACGCAATACTGAAGTAGTATAATCAGTCCACACTTTCATTTCCTAAATAAGTATTCTAATTTTATATCCTAAATGGAACTAAACTTTTCTAATTTTCTACACAGGGTCATCCACCAAATCACATGCATACATATTTACAACGGCAACATTCCTTGTTGAATCCATCAGTGCAAGGGGCCATTGGGACCTCTGTCACTAGCTTCATGAGAGGAAAAAATCAATTCTTTCTCAATCAACTGAAGCCAACCTAATTAATTTTGTTCTTCGCGAGTTTTATCTCATGTGTGTTGAGTTCCAAGTTGCAAGTGATTTTTTTTGAACTTGTACGTACTGTTTACTGGATGCTACTCAATATCCCTAGTTAAATATACTGCTTCACGGAATTATCTATGCACAGTTATCGCAGGCATCATGCTCATTTGAACTCTTAGCTATCTTTCAGTTTAAGTATTATGATCGAGTCGACAACAAATTAATTGGTCCGACACTCTGAGATTGGTACTTCACATTGTGAGCACAAGATTGACAATAGCATGAACAGAATATTAATTAAACAGAATGAATTTGATCTCAGCTTGCTCCCAATTTAATTTGCATCATATGGTACCAACACAAGAAGAAAAGGAAATTTACCTGGGTCATGTGTAGGTGATGTTGAAGATTGCAGTCCCTATTCCCCTCCAAGCATCTCTGTCCCCCCTTCTTCCTCTCCAGGGGCGCATCAATTTATGCGGTCCTGGACGTCCTTCCTCTTTCGCCCTCGACTCCACCTCCAAGCTCCTCCCCAAGACTGAGGTCCCGCAGGCGCCTGTCAGCCTCCACGCCTCTAAGCGGCGACTAGGGTCCAGCCAACGCCGATTGAGGCACCTGTTCTAGCCAAGCTGCCGCACGGTCATGTATGGCAAGCACAAGTGGGTCGTCGCCGGTCGAGCCTGGGAGGTATGGGATGTGGTCCCGCAGCTGCCTGCCAAGCTCCGCGCCTTTAAACAGCGACACAGGTCCGGACGAGTCCGGCAAGCGCCCGCGTAGCTCCGCACCTTTCAGCAGCGACGCAGGTCTGGCCGATTCAGGCAAGCGCATGCCGGCGGTGGCCAGCCGAGCCAGGGCGGGATGAGGCATGGCCTTGGTGGGAATGGACGGCCGGAGGAGAACGGGGACACGAATGCGCTAACTCATCTAGGTGGACGCCGGACGGGGGTACGACGAGATCCAGGCGGCTGGAAGGCTCTGGTGGCTAGAGGTTGGAGTAGCACAAGCTTTAGCTCGAGGTTGACTACACACAGAAGAGGAAAGATGTGGATATTGGATAGGCCTGGGAATCGGTATTTTGCTATGTATTCTTGTTTTTTTCACTCAAAATCAAGAGCGGGGGAGTGCGTGGAGACACAGCCATATGATCGGCACGACGCATGGATTGTTGCATGCAGCGGCCGCAGGCAAGCCCCATCCGGTCCGGTAGTTTTCTTTCAGTTAGTAGTAGCTAGCTTGTCGCGTCTGTTAGTGATGCATGGGATGGCATGCAACGCAGCTCGCGGCACGCGCGCATCACCAGCACGGCGATAGTCGTGGGATGGCACGACCAGTAAGCTCACGGGCGTGGTTGATCCTTTCTTTGTAATCTCAGTACAAATAAGTCATATAGAAGAGAGAAAAGCTGCAGTTAGTGTGCGTAGCACAAAACCTTGGTGTCTTCGTTTACCTCTCCTACTCTGTGTTATCGTGAGCTAGAGCACACCAGCGTTCTCGGTTCCAACACATTGCACCGATTGCAACCAAATACCAGCAGGACCGGACAAATTCAAAATAGCCATCGGGACCCAATACATTCATGAACTGTGAACATCTGGAAGTACTGTTCACACAACGTTTTCAAAAACTACGGGTACTCACTAGTGAAGACGGAAAACGTCATCAGTGGCGGGGAGTTCCCAAGAGAACTGAAAACTTCCAATGACTGAGCAGTAGAGATTTGGGATGGGATCATGGTCATACCCATGACCGGGGAAGTCACCGATGACTCGACAGTCACCGACGGAATTCCCCCAGTGTGGGTCAGCGCGTTGTGGCTTGACTGCTCGTGGATGGCACTCATGGCGGTGGGAGGGGTCACCAGATGAGGTGATCCACTTGATGGAGCGTTCGCCGGGGACGCGGTCTGGAGCGCTACGATAGAGAGCTCCAACTTTGCGAAGCGCGCCTGGAGCTCCGGTTTCCACGTGGTGAGGGAGTCGATCTAGGCCGTCTGCGCGTCGAGCCGCTCCAGCATGGAGTTGGACTTGGCCTCGGCGGTGGCGGCGCGATCGTTGGCATTGGAGTCCAGCCGGTCAAGGTAGGCACGCAACTGTGGGTCCATGTTGGCGAGGAGGTGGTCGTGCGCTGGGGAGGGTGGCGCCGGCGCGGGTGTGCAGGGGGGGGTAGGTGGCTATTTGACACCAGGTTGCCAGGTTCCCGATCTAAGGGCCAATTCTTTCGAGCTACTCCATGAAAAATGAGCTCCTGTGAAAGCTTGGATAATCTCCGGTGAAAATAAGCTCCAGATAATAAACTAGTTAGTTCTTTTCGGTGCCTATTTTTTCAGCTTATATGTGATGTAATTAGTGAAAAGTCTATAATGCCTCTGAATTATATTGTGTGTTTTCATAAATGATATCGCATTATTTTTCAAATGCAAATACAATGGCAGCATACAAACAGGCTACCAGTATTTTGTTGTAATGCAAATACAATGGTAGGAACTAGCATCGAGATGAACACATCATTGTTGACACCTGATTTTGGCACAGTGCAAAATGTAGTAAAGAGGGACTCAAATGAAACGGGTTTTTCTATGAGAAAGTTCATATTGCCGGATGAAACAACCTTGATGTTTAGGCCATCACCATTCGTCATCGTTTCAAGGGCCAAATTACA
Organism: Hordeum marinum; assembly: GCA_022496015.1. NCBI lineage: Eukaryota > Viridiplantae > Streptophyta > Magnoliopsida > Poales > Poaceae > Hordeum > Hordeum marinum. The sequence goes on along the minus strand of CM039675.1, from coordinate 178,636,022 downwards.
TTTGGATTGTCATGTAGATGTTCCGAGTGCTTTTTGGTCAATTACACCTCTAGAACGACCTTGAATGAAGGAATGTCCTACATGGATTGTCTTTGTCTCATCCAGCTGATCAGTTTTTATATATAAATCATCTCAATCTGAGGTCGTATGCAAAAGTTAGAGCGACCAGAGTGCAGCCCTACCACAAAGCAAAATGTGGTGCATGAGATCAGACACATGTCTGATGGGTCGCGCGAGTCATTCGACCCTCAAGACGTCCTCGGACGGGAAAACTTACAACATGAAAAAGTTTCGTGTCATCGAGGTGATGGATTTTAATGTATCACTCTTCTCAATCCGAGGTCGTATGCGACCTAAAGAGGCAAAACAAAATCAGCCTCGAGTATCACTCGGGACTGCCGAGTGAAAGTTTGTTGTATGGCCGAGTGAAACGTTTACCATCCGGTCGAGTGAAAAGTTTTCCGTCCGGCCAAGTGAAATTGCCGTCCGAGTGAAATTGCCATCCGAGTGAAAAATACCGGTCGAGTGAAAGTACCGGCCGAGTGAAAATTGTTGCCCGAGTGAAAGGTATCGGTCGAGTGAAAATTCCGATCGAGTGAAAGTTCAAAATGACCTCGGATAGAAAAGTGTTCAACATGAAAGTTGTTCGTAACATCGAAATGATCAACTTTTCTTTTAAAATCATTATCATATGAGATAGTATGCGGCCTGTAGAGACACTACAACACTTGGACAGTCCAGTCTGCTACGTGACCGAGTCTGATTCAAAGTTAAAGATGACCTTGTGGAGTATTAAAGATGGCTTTATTTGGGAAAGTGATTTACATATGAATTGTTGTCCTCATTGAGGCAACAAGATTGATGTTTGGACCATCTCCATCAGAGGTCATATGCAGATTCCACGGTCCATGCAAGGAGCAAGACAGAAGATTGGGCCAGACTTGGGCTGAATCCGAGTGGGACTAGAACTAGGAGTCTAGGACGTGAATTGATGTAATTTTCTTGTAAGGAAAGCCTAGAGCAATCCTTTGCTTGTACGAGAAGTCCAGCCGCCTCTTATATATGTTGGAGGTGATGGTCGATTGAACAACACACAGTCGAACAAATCAATCTATACTACTTTTCATCTACGTTCTTCATTTTCCCTCTTGTTCTTCGTTGTCCTTCATTTGAGAGCTGCGAATCCCGAGGCTCTAGGGGCGAGTGAATCAACCTAGGGCAACCCATAGCCGCTGCACTCCCTGACGGGGTCCCTCCCAGGCGTGCGGGTTTTCGGGTCTGCAAAAGCGTCCACCGACTGTCTTGCGTATCGCGCTACCGGATGGACCTCCTTTGACGTGAGCTGCGATGCATCACCCCCGACATCGAGGGTACACGGTGACGTGTTCGTGTGTGAACACACTTTTTGGCGACTCCGCTAGGGACTAAAGATAAATCATCCTCATCAACCATCATGTTTGATCTTCCCAAGCCATCCGAGATAGATGCCGATAACATCATTAAGCCCAAGCTTGATGAACTATCGGCTGATCATCGCCAATCTTATGAGGAGTACAAGAAGGCGCGTGAAGAGAAGGAGTTACAGGAGTTCCTTGGAAACTTCAAGAAAGATCGCCAAGGCAATATCACTCCAATTGGAGAACTCAAGTTCCCTCCTCTTCAAGCCGAGCAGGTTAAACCTCATGTAAGTACTACTTTTTCTCCTGAGTAGTGGGATGAGATTGAGAGTCGTATTGCCGATGGTAATAATTTGTTCTATCAAACTTTTATAGAAAATACCAATGCGCAGAGAAATATGCCTCAATTGTCTAGTGGTAATATTGGTGTGGCTGCTAGTGTAGAAGACCCTAATCTGTCTTTACCTCAATTACTATCCTACCCACACCAATCAGATTGTGGCTGCACCCGCTAATTCCATCATGGGCATGCCAAGTTCGGTACCTATAACGAACCAAGCTGTACCTATAGGTGCAAGCACTCAGCCACAGCTGAACTATGGTTCGGCATATGTGCCACAGTTCCTGCCTACTGCTAGTAATTCTACTCCTCCTATCCCACAGCAGCAAGCTTCACCGTCTACTACAGATGATACTTTAGCTAGTTTTAGAGAGGAGATGGCTAAGATGCTTCGAGAGAATTTTGGAGTTGAGTTACCTCGGAATCGGATTTACCAAAAACCGTACCCCGAGTACTTTGACACTATCTAGTCTCCTCCGGGATATAAATTCCAGATTTTGTTAAGTTCAATGGAGAAGGTACAAAAACCACATGGGAACATTTTAGTCAATACTTAGCACAACTAGGTGAAGCAGGCTCGCTGAATGAATTGAAAGTGCGCTTGTTTCCTTTATCATTAACTGGTACTACATTTTCATGGTTTTCTTCTCTACCACATGGTTCTACCCGTGTGTGGTCGCAGCAGGAATAGAAATTTCATGATCACTTTTATAGCGGCGACAACGAACTTAAATTATCACATCTTACATCGGTTAAGCAGAAAAATGATGAACCGGTCTCCAATTATGTCAAGAGATTTAGAGATACAAAGAACCGGTGCTATAGTTTGGTGATAACCGAGAGGGACCTGGCTAACCTTGTGCTTAGTGGTTTGAACACTCACATTAGCGAAAAGCTAGAAGGCTTTGAGTTCTTAAGTGTCAACCAGGTCTTGCAAAAAGCTTTGGCTCAGGAGAGCCGGAGCAAAGATCTCAAAGAGGTGCATAGATATAAAACTTATCGTCCTAAAATGAATATGGTTGAGTATGGTAGTGATCACTCGGACGATGAAGGTGATATGTATGCTGCTAAATTTGTTTGGTTGTCTAAGGCCAAACCATTTATTTGCAATGATCTGAAACCGATTCATAAGAATCGTGATGAAGAGATGAAGTTTACTTTTAACATTGCTAAATGTGACAAAATCTTTGATGCTTTGCTTCAAGCTAAGATCATTAGGATACCTCACACTTTACCAACGATTGAAGAGTTGAAATGGCGTGCTTATTGCAAATAGCATAATTCTTTTTCTCATGATACTAATGGTTGCAATGTTTTCCGACGACAGATACAATCGGCCATTAATGACGGACGATTGAACTTTTCTGAGGCAAGTTGATAAGCAACCCTTCCCAATGAACACTCTAGATTTGGAGGGAAAAGTTGCTCATTCGTCTAGAGGTAGCCATATTGGCTAATAAAACTAATGTCATTATTGGTGAGCCTAGGAAAAGCAAGGAGGACAGCAAGGTCTTGGAGAGGCAGGTTGTGCTTGACAAGCAACCCAATGGCAAGGAAGTAATCAAGATCACCATCAAGAATCCTGCACTCGGGGGGCAACCACAAGTGCAACAAGACACTCGTGTTAAATTTGTTAAACCCAAGAGTCCGAAAGTTGGCAAGTGGAAGAGGAATGAAGCTAAGGTACATCATAAGCGAATCAAGCCAACTTTTGATATGCTGCTGTCCAAATATGCAAATCAGTCGGCCGGTTCTAGCTTTAATCGGTCATCGTGCCTGAAGCGACCAAGGTCACCATCAGCTGATATGTCCAGTCGGCATGCGAAACCGACTGGATCAAGGGTACCATTTCCACAAGAACAACAACAACCTGTTTGGGATCGCCTTGGATGCTCGTATGAAAATCGACTGAACATGGGTGTCCATTACTCAGTTGGTCAAAATATGCCTCCGAGTGGAAATTATCCAACTGTAAGAATGCACCCGGGTGGAAGGTATCTGAATGAAAGAATACGGTCGAGTGGATTCTACTCAGTCGGACGTTCGAATGGGTTTCATCCAAGTTAAAAGGTGCGCCCGAGTGTAAACTTCATAGGCCAGAAAAATCGACAAGAGTGGCACGTCAAGCTGCCAGGTGTTGCAGCAATTGAGTCAGGGAAAGGCAAGGAAAATATCAATGCTGACTCACTCGTCTTGGGCAGTGAAACATTTACCACGCAGCTGCCGACTATGCGTAGCAACCCAACTGAGTCGATACTTGTTATCGCGCCAAAACACTCGACCAATGATCATGAAGCAAGTGCCAGCCAAGTGAAGCCAATTGATCCTAAATACACTTCGCCATGGTGGTGTCCTCCAGGGTTAACGAAGACACAAAAGAGGAAATTACAAAGGCTGAGGAATCAAGAGATGGCAGAACAAGAGGCTGAGAAGCAAAGGGACGACTTGTTCAATGTCACTTGTCCCATGATACGAACAAAGCAAGTGTAGAAGCCTAAACCAATGCAAGACATAGTGGCTTCTACATCTATAACAGTAGCAATTGCACCACCAAAAGAGGATGATGTAGCTATGACATTGTTTCAGTCACCTATCACTTCTCCTTCACACAAACATAATTCAAATTTGGTGGACGCACGCGAGGAGGAAGACGATCTGTTGGACTATGAGTCTACACCGGTTCATCAAGGTATGGATATCAATATGGTGTATTACTTACCCGCTGAATTCCATGATGTAGATGAAGAAGTGGAAGTGGCTCAGCTGGATTTTGGCCCCAGAAATGCAATATTCGAGAAGCCAAAAGAACCAGTGACACACTTGAAACCATTGTACCTCAGAGGTCATATCAATGGATCACCACTCACTCGGATGCTTGTTGATGGTGGTGCTGTGGTGAATCTCATGCCCTATTCGGTCTTCAAGAAATTGGGGTTGCTCGATGATGAATTAATCAAGACCAATATGGTGCTTAATGGGTTTGAAGGCAAAGAGAAAACTAAAGCCAAAGGTGCGATGAATGTGGAGCTTACAGTCGGGAGTAAAACTTTGGCTACTGCATTCTTTGTCGCTAAGGTGCAAGGTAACTAAAACGTCATACTAGGCCGTGATTGGGTTCATGCAAACCAGTGCGTGCCATCTACCATGCACCAGTTTTTGATCCAGTGGGTTGATGATGAGGTGGAAGTCATTCATGCGAATAATTCGGCTTGTGTTGCTTTGGCCGATGCATCGGTGGATTGGCAACATCCCAATGCTACTTTCTTGACGGGACACGACTTGTCAGAGTTTGATTTCCTTAGCACAACAAAGAATGGCTTTGTGCCCGTCTCTTTAAAGCCGATTAGTGGCAAATCGGCTCCAAGTTATGATATGTTTAAATGGATTCTAATTCTGAGTGGTTGCAGAAATGTCTTGCAAAATATCGGTCTAGTGAGAACGATATGTATGAATCTGTAGAGGAGTTGGATGACATGGATAAATTAGGACAGAGTTTTCAATCGATAGATCCATTAGAAGAAATAGATATAGGGGATGGTTCAGTTCCTAGGCCGACGTTTGTAAATGAAAACTTAAGAGCCGGTCATAAAGCTAGGTTGATCGAGTTGTTGAAAGAATATGTTTGCTGCTTTGCATGGGAGTATCATGAGATGCCCGGTTTAAGCCGAGAGTTAGTAGAGCATCGGTTACCTATAAAGGCTGGTTTTAGACCTCATAAGCAATCGGCCAGGAAGTTTAACCCAAAAACATATGAGCGGATCAAACAAGAGATCGGTCGGTTACTTAAAGCTAATTTTATTAGACCTTGCAGGTATGCCGAGTGGATTTCTAACATTGTGCCAGTAGAGAAGAAGGGATCTGGCAAGATAAGGGTGTGCATTGATTTCAGAGATTTGAATAGAGCTATGCCCAAAGATGAGTATCCCATGCCCATAGCTAATATTCTTATTAATGATGCTTCTGGACATAAGGTCATTAGATTTCTTGATGGCAATGCGGGGTATAACCAGATTTTCATGGCCGAAGAGGACATGTCCAAAATGGCTTTTTGGTGCCCTAGATTCCTTGGTTTATTTGAGTGGACAGTGATGACCTTTGGGTTAAAGAATGCTGGCGCCACGTATGAGAGGGCTATGAATTTAATCTTTCATGATTTACTCGGTGTTATACTTGAGGTTTATATTGATGATATTGTTTTCAAATCGGATGCTTTTGAATCTCATCTAGCCGATTTGCGTTCGGCCTTTGAAAGGATGAAAAAATATGGATTGAAAATGAATCCTTTGAAGTGTGCATTCGACGTGTTGGCTGGAAAGTTTTTGGGTTTCATTATTCATGAGAATGGCCTAGAAATTGATCCCAAAAAGATAGAAGCTATACAAAAAAGTGGAGGCTCCCACATGCAAGAGAGATATGAAAAGATTCCTTGGAAAGGTCAATTATTTGAGAAGGTTCATAGCTAATTTTTCAGGGAAGGTTAGTGCATTCACTCCTATCCTTCGGTTAAAAAATGATGTTGATTTTACTTGGGGGGCAAAACAACAAGAGGCATTCGACATGATCAAGACTTATTTGAGCACTCCTCTAGTAATGAGAGAACCTAAACATAAAGAGACCTTTAGGCTTTACATTGCGGTGGAGGATGGTGTTATTGGTGCTGTATTGACTCAAGAAACCGAAGGAAGAGAACATACTATTACATATTTGAGTTGACGTTTATTGGATGCCGAGACAAGGTATACATTTATTGAAAAGTTATGCCTCTGTTTATATTATGCTTGCATAGTAGTTTGTCAAACCGATGTCATTAAATACATGTTGCATAGGCCAATTCTTAGTGGTAGGATTGGCAAGTGGGCTTATGCTTTAATTCAGTATGATTTGGCTTATGAATCTCGAAAAACCATGAAAGGCCAAATTATTGCTAATTTTATTGTTGAGCATCGGATTAATGACAAGCATGATGTTGATATAAATCTTGTATCGTTAGTGCCATGGTGGTTATATTTTGATGGTTCAGTTTGTAGCAATGGCCAAAGTGTTCGTATTCTTTATATATCTCCTCACGGTGCTGTTTTTGAAGCCTCATGCCGACTGGAATATTTTTGCACGAATAACCAAGCCGAATATGAAGCATTGTTATTCGGTTTAGAGATGTTGCTCCCTATAGGTGCTACACATGTTGAGGCTTTTGGTGATTCGTTATTAGTAGTGCAACAAGTGTCCAAAGTCTTCCAATGTTTAGACGAATCACTTAATGTTTATCTTGATAAGTGTCTAGATGCGATTTCTACTTTGGATTATTTTTGCATTGCTCATATATCTAGACATGACAATTGGAGAGCAAATGAGTGACCAAACCAAGCATCTGGCTATCATATTAATCATGGCATGTTCCATATTTCTCAAAAGCCGATGTGTTGTTTGCTAATATGGGAGAGGCCGAGCTAGAGCCCACTGGTTTGGCCACTAACAATAAATCTAGTATAGGTGAAAATCATGACTGGAGGAAGCCCATTATTGATTACTTGTGCAATCCGAGTGAAAGGCTGGACAGGGCTGTTCGGCGTATGGCTTTTAAATATACGATGAGAGATGATGGTCTTTATCACCGAACGGTTGAAGATGTTCTTTTGAAGTGTTTGGACAAAGACCAAGCAAGAGTAGCTATGGGAGAGGTACACGAAGGCATTTGTGATACGCATCAGTCGGCATCCAAAATGAAATGGCTCTTACGACGTGCTGGATTTTATTGGGCGACTATGATCAATGATTGCTTCAGGTATTATAAAGGCTGTGAAGCCTGTCAAAAATTTGGTGATATTCAGTTGGCTCCTGCTGCTATGTTACATCCTATTATCAAGCCGTCGCCTTTGAGAGGATGGGATTTAGACTTCATTGGAAAAATTCATCCATCTTCTTCAAAGGGGCATCGGTTCGTGTTGGTGGCAACAGAATATTTCACTAAATGGTCTGAAGTAGTACCTCTCAAGAACATGACACATGCAGAGGTAATTCAATTCATAACCAAACACATTATTCATAGATTCGGCATTCCTCAGACATTAACTACAAATCAAGGTTCATCTTTCATGTCACATCAAGTTAGAGAATTTGCCGAATCATACAACATAAAGTTGCTAAATTCATCTCCGTATTATGCCCAAGCTAATGGACAAGCTGAATCTAGCAACAAAATATTGATTAAGCTCATCAAGAATAAGATTGAGGATAATCCAAGGAAATGGCATGAGTTGTTGTCTGAGGCTTTATGGGCACATAGGATCTCAAGGCATGGTGCTACAAAGGTAACTCCGTATGAGCTAGTATACGGTCAAGAGGCTGTTTTACAAGTGGAGGTAAATTCGAGTGCTTTGAGAATAGCCAAACAAAATGATTTATCGGCGGTGGACTTTTATGATTTGATGATGGACAATATTGATGAGGTTGCTGATAAACGTTTGGCTGCATTAAAGGCCATAGATAAGGACAAATTGAGGGTAGCAAGAGCTTACAATAAAAAGGTCAAGTTGAAGAATTTTCAAGTTGGCGATCTTGTGTGGAAAGTGATTCTGCCGATTGGTTCTAGAGATAGAAAATTCAGGAAGTGGTCTCTAAACTAGGAAGGTCCTTTCAGGATTAAAAGAATAGTTCCTGGAAATTCATATTTAGTGGAATCCTTACAAGGAGTATTATTACCTCGAGATCTCAATGACATATATCTGAAGAAGTATCACCATTTGCCATCGTTTCAAGGGCCGAATTACACTTGGATTGTCATGTAGATGTTCCGAGTGCTTTTTGGTCGATTACGCCTCCAGAACAACCTTGAATGAAGGAATGTTCTACATGGATTGTCTTCGTATCGTCGAGCTGGTCGGATTTTATATATAAATCATCTCAATCTGAGGTCGTATGCAAAAGTTAGAGCGACCAGAGTGCAGCTCTACCACAAAGCAAAATGTGGCGCATGAGATCATACACATGTCTGATGGGTCGCGCAAGTCATTTGGCCCTCAAGACGCCCTCGGATGGAAAAACTTACAACATGAAAAAGTTTCGCGTCGTCAAGATGATGGACTTTGATATATAATTATTCTCAATGCAAGGTCATATGCGACCTAGAGGGGCAAAACAAAATCAGCCTGGAGTATCACTCGGGACTGCCGAGTGAAAGTTTGCTATATGGCCAAGTGAAACGTTTACTGTCCGGTCGAGTGAAAAGTTTTCCGTCCGGCCAAGTGAAATTGCCGTCTAAGTGAAATTGCCGTCCGAGTGAGAATCGCCATCCGAGTGAAAAGTACCGGTCGAGTGAAAGTACCGGCCGAGTGCAATTGTCGTCCGAGTGAAAATAGTTGTCCGAGTGAAAGGTACCGGTCGAGTGAAAATTCCGGTCGAGTGCAAGTTCAGAATGACCTCGGATGGAAAAGTATTCAACATGAAAAAATTTCGTAACGTCAAAACAAACAACTTTGATTTTAAAGTCATTATCATCTAAGATAGTATGCGGCCCGCAGAGACACTACAACACTCGGACAAAGTTAAAGATGACCTTGTGGAGTATTCAAGATGGCTTTATTTGGGATTGTTGGCCTCGTCGAGACACACAAGATTGATGTTTGGACCATCTCCATCGGAGGTCATATGCTGATTCCACGGTCCACGCAAGGAGCAAGACAGAAGATTGGGTCAGACTTGGGCTGAATCCGAGTGGGACTAGAACTAGGACTCTAGGACGTGAATTGATGTAATTTTCTTGTAAGGAAAGACTAGAGGAATCCTTTGCTTGTAAGGGAAGTCCAGCCGCCTCTTATATATGTTGGAGGTGATGGCCGATTGAACAACACACAATCGAACAAATCAATCTATACTACTTTTTCATCTACGTTCTTCATTTTCTCTCTCGTTCTTCGCTGTTCTTTGTTTGAGAGCTATGAATCCCGAGGCTCTAGGGGCGAGCGAATCGACCTAGGGCAGCCCATAGCCGTTGCACTCCCTGACGAGGTCCCTCCTGGGCTTGCGGGGTTTCAGGTCTGCAAAAGTGTCCGCCGATTGTCTTGCATATCGCGCTGCTGGACGAACCTCCCTAAATGTGAGCTGCGGTGCATCACCCCCGGCGTCGAGGGTACACGGTGATGTGTTTGTGTGTCAACAATCATATATGTATAAATTTACACCATATATCAAAATGTTAGCAAACTGATCGTATCACTGTACCCAATCATTACTACTTGGCAGAATCAGGCCAAAGAACATACATAGCAAAATTTAGACTAACATACATCAGCAGCACCTCATAGCAAATCTAGGTAAAAACATCATATGTGATCACCAGCTCATAGAAAATCAAAGGGGGGATCTGACCAAGATCATGCTCAGGCTTATTCGGGGCCACGGACTATGAGGAGGACAGAGGGAAAGGAGGTCCGTTGGTCAAAAGGGGTTGCGTCCGCCGGAGTAGGGCGACGGCTGATGTGGGGCGGCGTCTGGCTGGATCGATGCTGCTTCCGTAGACCGGGGAGGTAGGGGGTGTAGTAGGGGGAGGAACATATATAGGATCCGTACGCCATGGGGGGTGGCCGGAGTGTGGCGACATCCACCGGAGTAGAGCACCTACCGCACTTGTAGGTGCTGCTAGAGACTAGGGCTGGGGCGGGTCACACCAAAGGGAGGAGTAGTCGAGGAGGAGGGATCCTACCCGTCGGCCATGTCGTCGGAGGGAGCCGCGCCGAGGAGCTGCGCACAAGGGGACCGCCGGCGGCGCCCTCGAGGAACCCTAGCGAGGGAGAGGAAGGGGGATCAAGGGGAGCGAGCAATGGGGTGTCGCCTGATTTTTGCCCCGTGGGGGTTGCACGCAAGTGGCATTTTGGATGTAATATGGTCAAACAATAGTGTCATTTCTCTATACCCCTTCGGGTTTAAGTGAGAAGCTACGGTAAGCTCCTCTCCCCCAGTTTTTTCCCATTGTGAAGGAAGGGGTGGTGGAAATAAGTTGAGCTGACTTTTACAAAACGAGTTCTTTTGCACTTTTGGCTTATTTTGACAATAAGCTACTAGAAGCTGCAAAAGAAGTGGCCCTAAATCACACACACACTCACTCACACACACACGCACACACACAATTGCACCCACGCGGGTTCACTTTCTATATCTGATACAACTTGCCGGAAAGAAAAGAAAATGCCGAGCCATCCATTGCCTGATCCCTCTAGATGACCAACCTGATAGTCTTTGACAGACTTAACTAGATGACAGCCATTCCGGACCAACAAACCTGCGTTTTTTTAGAGAAGTAGCAGCTTTATTGATCACTTAACAAAGTTACATAAAGTCTCTTGGATGCATTCCGGAGCAGAATGAAAAACAACAAAGCTAGACAAATTCTTACTTGATTTAGCTAACAAATGAGTCGCTACATTAGCTTGACGATGAACATGCTTGAACACCACAGAAACAAAGTTTCAAGAAGCAAACTTCATGTCTTCAACAATAGTACCAATGCTTGAACGATCGCAAGATCTTGAATTCATCCTTTGCATCAGCGAAAGGCAGTCCGAAGCAAAGATAACACTAGAAAAGCCTTTATCACTCGCTAACTCCGTAGATCTACGTAAGGCGAAAGCCTCTGCTAGTTCAGGCCCAAGAGCACCATGAAGTAGTTCAGAAGCAGCAGCAATACAACACCCATCATGGTTTAACGCAACCACGCCAGCTCCAGACTTGTTCAGGTATGAGAAGATAGCAGCATCCGAATGAATCAATACCTTACCTGCCAGCGACGGAGTTCAAGGAGGGCTGGATGAGGTTGACTCACGCCTCTTGACAGATTCAGAGATGTAAAGATGCTTCAAGATCAAATCTGAATACCCTCGGATCTTCTCCACTATAGTGTGGATCGGTGACACTTCAGGAGAGTGTCGAGCATCATTTCGAGCTTCCCACAAATACCACATAGTAACAGCCAAAACTGTAGCATCGCTAGCTGAAGACCTTGATATAAAATCAAACAGTCACATCTTGGTATCTCTGAATTCCGAATGCCATAACACCATTCCGGTCCAGTTTTTTTATTGCATCACACACTGCTCTTGCACGTGTACAAAAAAGCATGGTGTGCGCCACTGTTTCGAACCGGTCGCAGAAGCAACAAGACTCGGTGTCCAACACATGACATCAGCATAGTTGAGCCCCTGAGGGAAGGCAATCGTGGGCGAAGCGCCACAATAGCACCTTCATCTTGTTTGGGACTTTGATATCCCAAATGGATTCCCAACACTTTTTTCCCGCTGTCAAGTTTGAGGATAGACCATGCCCAGCCTTGCTGTGACCGATTAGAAACTACTCCGACCGAGCCATGTTGTATGTCGAACGGACTAAAAAATCCCCAGATTTTGTAAATGGCAAGCTAGCAAAATCTTCACCTCCCCATTTGCTAATAGGAATCTGCAAAATGTCTTCAACAACGTCATTCCTGAAAAAAGCTCTGACGGACTCTTCATTCCAAGAACCAAACTCTTCATCAATTAGACACTTGACCTTGGCATTTGCAGGAATAGGCAAAAGAGGATGCAGACATTGAGGGGATGTCAATGGAATCCAGAGATCAGAGAGGATGCAAATTTGTTCGCCATTACCTATACCCCACTGGATTCCCTTTTTAATTAAACCATGACCAGCCAGAATTGCTCTCCATGTAGCTGATGCTGATCTTGGTGCCTCTGCATTCCAGAAGTCAGAATTGGGATAGTATCATCCTTTAAGCACACGAGCACAAAGTGAAGAAGGATCCGTGAGAAGCCTCCAGCCTTGCTTGGAAAGCATTGCTAAGTTAAATAACGACATGTCTCAAAAACCCATTCATGCGAGCGACTTGGGGGTAGTTAGCCACTCCTATGAACACCAGTGCATCTTCTTTGCCATCTTCAGGACCCCATCACTCATCTAAAATAATTTGACAAAACTTCTCACAAATAGCTTTAGGAAGTTGAAAGAAACTCATAATACATGTTGGGATCGTTTGGATAATCACTTTCAGTAGGGCTTCTTTGCCAACCTAGGAAATAGGTCGTTCAGACCATCCAAAAATGTTAGCGCATGCTCGATCAATCAGGAACTTGAATGTATTGGTTGAAGAGTTGCCAGCTTCAGTAGGCATACCAAGAGTTGCCAGCTTCAATACGCAGTTGTGCTTTAACCCTTGCTTTAACATGCTCCGGGCAGTGCTTTCCAAAGAACAACGCTGATTTGTCTCTATTAATTAATTTTCCAGACCCCTGACAATACAAATTTATAGTAGACTAACACCTCCACACTGGTAGTATCGCTTCTAGCAAATAAGATGTTGTCATCGGCAAAGAGGAGATGTGAGATAGGTGGGCCATGACAGCCATTTTTTATACCATGTAGCTCGCGACAATTCTTCCTCTGAAACAAAAGACTAGACAAACCTTCAGTGCATAAAAGGAATAAGTATTGGCTGTTTGGGTCCCCTTGCCGAATGCCTCTAGACGGCACAACTGGATCAGCGAGTTTTCCATTCACCTTGACTGCATATCGAACATATCGCATAATCGAAGAAACCCATGTAGGAGCAAAACCAAGTTTGGAGAGACAACCATGAAGATAATTCCACTCAACTTGATCATAAGCCTTCATCATATCAATCTTCGTGGCAAATAAAGGTTGCTTGGCGCGCTGCTGACAGATGGTGTGTAGACATTCATATGCAATAAGAGTGTTATCAGTAATCAACCGCCCAGGCACAAATGCACTCTAGAAACCAGAGATGATTTCAGGAAGAAACAACTTAAGACGGTTAGCCAAGACTTTGGAGGCAATCTTGTACAACACATTACAAAGAGTGATGGGTCTAAAGTTTTTGAGTTCTTTCGGTCTAGCCACCTTTGGAATGAGCACTATCACAGAATCACAAAAGCCATCAGGGATGGGTTTGCCTTCCAGGAAATTACGTACAGCCTGACACATATCCTCTTCTAAGAAGTTCCAATGAATTTGGTAGAACAAAGCCGGAAAACCATCCGGGCCCGACGCTTTGGTGGGTCCTATTTGGAAAAACGCATCTTTTATCTCTACATTTGTGTACTCCGTGCATAATGCCTCGTTCATATCCAAAAAAACTTTATTAGGAATAGCATCCAAAACAGCAGCCTCATCACGAGATTCAGAAGAAAAAAGGTTTTCATAAAATTGTTGTACCAAGCCTTTGATCTCGCCTTGCGACTCACACAAAGATCTGTCATCCCAGCAGAGAGAGTGGATTTTGTTAGCACGTCTCCGAGCTTTGGCGCGGGCTTGGAAGAAGCTCGTATTCCGGTCTCCTTCCTTGATCCAGTCTACTCAGGAACGTTGGCGCTCCATAATTTCCTCATGTTCAAAAAGCTCACAAAGTTGTTTCTCAATTGAGCGTTCCTCCAGAATAGAGGCCTTCGATGCCAGAGCAGACCAAATAGTGAACAAACGGTGTCCCAGCTTGGATATTTGCCTGCGAACTGAACCAAAGAAATCAGGGCTCCATGACTTCTGGGAAGCAGCAACACGATGCAAGTTGTCCCAGGTGGCTTGAAGGGACATCTCCCCATTCCTTCGATCAGCCCATGCACGTTCCATGGTTTCCTTGTAATTAGATGCACGCAACCACATGGCTTCGAATTTAAAACCTTGCTGCACAGGGCGATGCTCATTCTCCAAGATGAATCGGTACAAATTTATCAAAATGGCATAATGGTCTGAGGATGTAGCAATAGTATTTTCCACATGACACCCATCAAACATACTAGAAAAGTCACTATTCACAACGACCATCCAGCCGAACTTTGACATGACAGGCTGAATCCTGTCGGTTGCACCAAGTAAATTTGGGGCCGGAAAACCCCAAGTCCCCCATCTTGCAGTCTAATAGGCACTCTCGAAAAGCATCAATCTATTGTTCAGAACGATCCTGGGGACCAAGATGTTCATCCTGTGAGAGAACTTTGTTGAAGTCTTCACAAATAATCCATGGGCCATTCCAATGTTGTTTCAGATGCCGAAGAAGGCTCCAGAACTGAACTCTCTCCTCCCTCTTAGGTTCCCCATAGACAAAGGTAGCCCTCCATGTTGTAGCCGAATCAGAGGAGACATGAACATCAGTACATCTAGGGTTCCAGGCTTTAAGTGTGACCGACACCGACTCCCTCCAGAAGAGAGCAAGTCCACCACTCTGTCCCACTGAGCTCACAACAAAACATCCAGAAAAAACAAGTGACCACATGAAATTACAAACACGAGAAACCCTCATCTTTGTCTCGGACAGAAAGAGGAGGTTGGTTCGATGAAGCTTCACTATCCAGCGAAGCTCTCCAACTGTCGAGGCCGACCCCAATCCTCGATGGTTCCATCATAATATACTCATTGCGTCAGGCGGGCTGCATTGCAGCCTCCGCCAGATCTGCCGATCGAGAAGGTGAAATACACTACTTTTTATTTGAGACACTATCTTCCGCCCCAATGGATGTGCCCCCATTCTTGCAAGAGTTCTTTGAAACTACAATTGCCAAAGTTGCTGCATGAACAGATGGGTGTTCCTCTGAAACACTGAGTCTAGCCGGATTCTTTGATGGTTTCAGTTTTTGACCAGCCAAGGTACTCTTCAAACTCGTAGTGGGAAACAATTCCTTGCTTGTGCCATTATAATTGTTGCGGCCACGACCACGTCCCATACATGCTCTGTTATTTACCCGTGGAAAAGAATCGTCACCTTCCACATCCCCGAAATGGTTCTGGGATACGGATTTGCCTCGACTCTCTGTTGACCTGGCTTCAGTTGCTGGTGTTTTGCCACTATGATTTATCATATCAAAGTATGATGATGAGGAGTTTGTACCAGACCTTGACCCACCTGACCTCTTAGATTGGTCTTCAGGAATACATAATTTTTTTGCTGCATAGGGTAGTTCTCCATTCACATCACGTGTCCCGGTGTCAGACGTAGCATATAAGAGTGACCCAGCAATCCACAGGAGAAACAATAGAAAGGCAGACATTCATACATGACAACATAGTGCTCAATTGTCATTGTCATCGCTGAATTAATAGTGACATACCAAACGAGAGGCTCATCCACATTTATCTCAGCTCTAACAAGGCTAAAGGCACCCCAACACCTCCCATCAGCATCCGATTCCACGCGCTCAATCCAACCAATAGGTTTTGCAAATTCCTTACCCAGTTTGGCCTTTATCAATCTGGGTGGAAGGGCCATGATACATGCCTAAATAGCTAGTTGTTTGAATCTACTTGAAGCGGCTGAATGTTAGGATCAAACACCTTCAGAAGAACCGCATGCTTTCCCACCATCCATGGTGAGAATCAAGAACTCGATACCGATCCACTTTGGTGCTGAATTCCGCCATGAACAGATTATGCCGGGATGGATGGATCAACAAACCTTTGGGATTACCCCAGGCAGGTCTCATCCCGAAGATATAGTGTTGGTGTGGAGGACATTGGGGGACAGGACCTTCAAAAAGCACATTTGCTCCCTTGGTGGTTTTGGTAATTAATAACAACATATAAGTCATTGAACTAATGTTTCCACCAAGTATATTTCAGGACAAGTTCAGTGATAGGGATGGCCAATGGATTGTGGAATTACCCCAAGATGCAAGGAAATAGGTTGGCCAAGCTTCAAGCAAAAGGACTCTACATTTTACATTTGTGAGAAATCACTTTGAGTCCATAGGAAAGCCAATACTATTAAAAGGAGGTAAAGTTTTGATGATGAACAATATGCTCAAACGTGCACAAGTTATAGTCACCAAAACATCCACAAACTCTCCCACCAAAGTCTGTCCAAAGCCAAATATACAAAATCGGTGCAACAAACATTCCTATCCCGGTGCCATAGATTCTAAACCCTAGACAGTCTCAGCCAAACCCTAACACTTCGGTGCAGCCGACGCTGCTCTCGGTGCCATCGAGTTGGGTTGCCAAGATTATGTGACGCAACTTCACATTTTTGGTCCGTACGAAAATGGTGAATCGGCGTCACCTAGTTTGGCAAATCTGATCGTTGGTCACCTTGTCGGTGCAACCGAGAATCTTACATAGGTTCCTCCGAGATTCAAAAGTTGCCACTTTTGGTCACTTCGGTACCACCGAGATTTACACATCGGTGTCACTGAGTTGGTCGTTTTGTGTGTAACGGTTGGATTTTTGGGAATGCCTATATATACCCCTTCACCACCACCCACTCAAAAGAGAAGCACTCAGAACTATTCCATACCTATCCTACTCAGTTTTCTGAGAGAGAACCATCTACCCTTGTGTTGAGGTCAAGATCTTCCACTCCAACCATATGGATCTTGATTTCAAGCCTCCCCAAGTTGTTTTCCACCAATCCCATCTCTTCTGCCAAGCCAAATCTATGAGAGAGTGATTGTGTGTTGAGGAGTCTATCATCTTGAAGCACAAGAGCAAGGAGTTCATCGTCATTACCGAGCCTATTACCTTTTGGAGCGTGGTGCCTCCTAGATTGGTTAGGTGTCGCTTGGGAGCCTCCTACTTCGTGTTGTGGAGTGAACCAAGAAGTTTGTAAGGGCAAGGAGATCGCCTACTTCGTGAAGATCTACCTATAGTGAGGCTGGTCCTTCATGGACGGAAGCCGCATGGAATAGTCAAGGTTGCTTCTTCATGGAACCCTCCGTGGACTCTCGCGACTGTTACCCTCCGTGGGTTGAAGACTCCATGAACGTGGACGTATGATAGCACCACCTATCGGAACCATGGGGAAAATCATTGTGTCATCACATGTGTTTGCTTTTCTAACCATCTCTTTACTTACATGTGCAATGTCTTTATTTTCCGCTGCTACACTCTTAGACAAGCATGTGTAGGGTGTTACTTGATATGCTCTGAATGGTAAAACTTTCCAAGAATTAAAATTGGGAAAAAGGCAAAAAAAAATTTTGGTCAAGTAGTCTAATCACCCCCTCTAGACCCACTTTCGAACCTACAACTGGTATCAGAGCTTTGGTCTCCATTGCATTGGTCTCACAACCTAGAAGAAGTATGGAATCTAGTGAGGGAAATTATCACCGTAGAGGTCCGTACTTTGATGGCACTAATTTTGCTAGTTGGAAGCATAAAATGAAAATGCATTTGCTTGGTCATAATCTTGCCTAAGGGCTGTTGTTCATGATGGCTTGCAAAGTGAATTCTTTGCGGATGGAAAGGAACAAAATTGTGAAGTGACTGCAGATGAATTGAAGATGTTGCAACTCAATGCTCAAGCATGTGACATTCTCTTCAACTGCCTATGCCGTGAAGAATTCAACAAAATCAGCCATCTTGAACATGCAAAAGAGATTTGGGATACTTTGGTCGATATGCACGAAGGAACTAAGTCCGTGAGAGAATCCAAGTTAGATGTTCTTTAAGGTCACCTTGACAAGTTAAAGATGAAGGATGGTGAAGGAGTCGCTCAAATGTACTCTAGGCTAGCTCTCATCACCAATGAGACTGCCGGCCTAGGAAGCGAAGAAATGACTGACAAGTTCATCATCAAGAAGATACTTCGAGCTTTGGATGAGAGATATGACACCGTGTGCACATTGATCCCAATGACGCCCAACTACAAAGATCTCAAACCAACGGAAGTGATTGGTAGAATTATTGCTCATGAGATGACACTCAAAGACAAGGAAGAGCTTCATCACAAGTCTAGCGGTGCTTACAAAGCCACAAGTGATGCTCCCAGTATCTCAAGTGACAACCTTGTCTCAAATGAAGAGATAAGCCTCATGGTCAAGAAATTCAATAAGTTCTACAAGAATAGAAGCAAAGATTGCAGCTCCAACTCAAGACATGAAGAGAAGCGTTCGTCAAGTCGGGACCGAAACTTCTACAACTGCGGGAAGCCAAGACATTACTCCAATGAGTGCTCGGCTCCCTACAAACAAAGAGAAGAGTCACCAAGAAGACAAATCTCAAGAGATGAATCACCTCGAAGAGAGAGGAGTAGAGATGATCGTTATGAACGAAGACCCTCAAGGAGAAGTAGGGACTCGGAGAAGAAGGACAAGCACACCAAGAGCTACTCAAGAGGGAAACATCGAGCTCATGTTGGTGAATGGGTCTCTGGCTCAGACTCCGACAACCACTCCGAGAGAAGCTATCACTCCAACTCCAACTATAGTCAAGATGATGGTGTTGCCGGAATTGCACTAGTGACAACCAACTCCTATGATCTATTTGATTCACCAAATCAAGGAACTGGAAGTTGCTTCATGGCTAAAGGCGCCAAGGTATCACACCCCGAATATCTTGATTTTGATAGTGATGAAGATGATTTTCTTTACGATGATGACTTGCTATGTGATAAAACTAGTGATGTTAATCATAATGAATTTGATATTTCACATGCTAGTCAAGATATTGACGATGATAAGATGAAAATAGAAGAACTAACTAAAGAACTCAACACTCTTAAGTTAGCCCATGAATCTACTCTTGAAGATCATAGACAGCTTGTAAGAACTCACGAGAAGCTACGCTTCGGGAAGCTCAATTTGGAGCAAGAACATGAATTTCTTAAAGCTATCAATGACAATCTCCGAAATAAGACTTCATCTTATCTTGCCATACGACTACTCTTGTGTACATTCATGCCACAAGTCAAATCTAAGAAAACTAGTAACAAAGGAAAGAAAGGTTCTTCATCTAGTAGCAACAATAAAAATGCTAAACCCAATGATGGTGCTCCTAGTAGTTGTAACAACCCGGGACCGACGCTCTAGAAGATTCCCCTCTTGTTTCCATTCTCGTCATGTGTTTCATTGGTTGTTGCAGTCATCATTACATCATTTGCATCATCTGCATAGCATCGTCACTCATTTTCAAAAACTTGCATCCGTTTCTAGTTGCCGATTCTCTCTGTTCTTGCCGTTGCCCGTTTCGAGACCAACCACACACGCACGCGCCCGCGACATTAAAAAAATATTGTTTTAAAAGTGCCTTATTATATTGTCGGATTGGATTGGGTTGAAAGTTGGCGTGCTGTCTTATTATATTGTCGGTAGACCGCCTGCCGAATTTCGTTGCATTCCGAGTTCGTTTGATACCTGAACGGTCAGTCATAGTAGTGCGGTCATCCGTTTATTCGTCGGATGTTTTTTGGTGTTTTAAACTCTATCACGGGCTGCCACCTTCCCTCTCATCTCAGACCAAAGCCCACTACACACCCCACTAGTCCACCTAGCTAGCCCCCTCTGTTTCCGGGACGTCCAATCGAGATCGAACGGTCCGAAAACGGAGCAAAACCCCTTAACCCTAGCCCCTAATTGCTATTAATAGACCCCTAGCGTCCAAATCACGCAACCCTACGCTTAGCCTCGAAATCCGTGTGCCCCAATCATCAGCTGTGCCTCCTCTCTCCCACCAACCACCGCGGCCCGCGAAGCCCATCCGGGCCCCGAAGCGCCGTTGCCGCTCCCCGCAGGCGCACGAGTGAGCGCCCGTGCCCGAGCTCCTCCCGAGCCTTGCAGCCCGCATCCTCGCCACCGGGCCTCGCCTCTAATACCACCGCCGCTCCGATCGCCAGAGCCCCGTCGCCGGCGAGCGCGAGGCTGGACCTCGCCGCCCCTCTCTCTTCCCTCTGCATTTTCCTCCCCCCCCACTCCCTAACTCCCTATCGGCCTCTCCTCTTCGCGGGAACCACCATGGCCGCCCGATGGCCTCGCCAAAGCTCCCATCTCGTCGGGTCTCGCTGGAAATCGGCCCTCGACGCCAGGGATCACCAGATCCGACTGCCTCCTTCACGGCCGACCCTTCCTGGCCGGATCCCGTCGCCGCCGGCCCCTACCCCGATCTAGCCGGATCCGGAGGACGAGGAGCTCGCCTGAGCCGTTGACCGCTCCAACGCCCGCTCACCCTGCTCGTGGGACAACGCCCGTGTGAAGCCCAACCACACCACCGACCTCAGCCCGATTTGGCCCATGGTGAGCGTCAATCCCCTGACCAGCGCCTGGTGCGAGTAATTGTTGTATTGCGCCACCTCTGTATAGCCCATCAGTGCACAGATTCGCCCCATGGTCCCTTTTTTTCCTATTGAGAATTTGTCTAATATCCAGAGAATTGTCCTTTTATAGAAAAAAACCATGTTTTTAATTTGTTAATAACTTTTTAACCGTGCATCACATGAGAAAACTTTATATATGAAACTTGACTAGAATTTCATGCAGATTCACAATATCCAACTTTCACATGTGATTAAAATGTTTAACCTTGATGTTTGCATTGATTTGCATAATTGCCATGTGAAAATGATTTATTTCATAACTAGAAAACCGTAGCTCCGATAAAAATGTTCCACATATGTAACTTGACTAGAAAAATGCGTAGAATCACATGGTGTCATTTATTTTGCTGTTTAAAAACTCAAAAATTATGTTAGGACAGATCTGGACCTAATTCATATTATGCTTATGGGGATGTTTCGGAAAGGCTATATGTTAATTCCGGCCCCATTTATAATGCCTAGACGATATAGTTGTTCATGCTTCACCTCTTGCCATGATAAACAACATTAACTACTTTCTCATAATATGGAGAGTTATTATTTTGTTATATCTATGTTGTCGCTCTCCATTTAAAATTGCTTAATCCCATCTTCGCCTTATGCCATGACCACCCATGTTAAACGACATTCAATATTGATGTGTACCTAACGAGAGTGAACTAAATAATTCAAGTGTGGAGTTTCGTCAATATGCAACTCGTTGGATATTGAGCTTCACTTAACGTGTAGGAGTGGTTTGATGTGCTTTGTCATGCCTTGCATATTTAAACCGGACATGCATCATATTTGTTTGCGCATCATGTCATCCATATGTTGTGGTGTACCTTGTGTTGATTGTTGTTTCTGGTTTGCTTCTTATCGATAGAGTTCCGAAAGTGTTTGGGGTGTGAGGATTCGATTGACTACATTGGCTCGTCTTCTCCATGGACCCATTCTTCTTCCAAGCGGGATCTTAGGCAAAATGACACATTTCCCTCGATACCACTACTATCATTGCCATTCTAGTTGTCCCGCTTTTATCGTTATGTCTTGCAACCCACCACTTGTTTGCCAAGCCTCGCAACATTGACATGAAAAGCCTTTAACCCTCCACCTTCCTAGCAAACCTTTGTTTGGCTATGTTATTGCTTGCCTAGCCCTTCTTATAGCGTTTCTAGCTGCAGGAGCAATTGCTTCCATGTGACAACATGGACATTCTTTTGTTATCACAATATTATTGCTATTTAATTTAATGTACTTATACACTTGGTAAGGGGTGGAAGGCTTGGCCTTTTGGTCGGTGTTTTGTTCCACTCTTGCTGCCCCTAGTTACTTGTGAACCGGTGTTATGTTCCATAATTGAGCGCTCCAAACATGCTCGGGGTTGTTATGGCGACCCCCTTGATCTTCGTTTAGGATAAAGCTTGTCTGGTAAGGCCCAACATTGGTACTATTTGCTTAATAACAAAAAACAATTGCCTAGGGCATGATCACCCCATGGATAATTAATCAATAAGCCAGGCCAGTGCTCCTCATGATTGTTGGTCCAAACTAGAAAATTGTGCAGGGCCACCCCAGGGCAACTTGGGGGATTTCTATCAAGCCACTGTACGCATCGCTTACCCTCCGTGTCCTATGAACGAGATACGTGACTCCTATCGGGATCGTCGACATGTCGGGAGGCCTTGCTGGACTTGTTTTACCTTTCTCGAATGTCTTGTGTGAGGAACTTTGATCTTCTTTGGGCTATCTCGAGGTGTCAGATTTCCTTTGGAATTGCCTAGGATGATCACGAGATCTGTGGTCAAGGTTTCCCACGGTGTGTGGTTAATTTGTGATGGATGAGTTGGTGCACCCCTTTAGGGTTAAATCTTTCAGAAAGCCGTGCCCGCGGTTATGTGGCAAACTTGGATATTTTGTTAACACCCGGTCATACTAAACTCGAAGTAAACTCAAATAAAATACACCAACTGTGTGCATAACCATCACTGTCTCTTCTCGTGAGTCCTTATCCGAGAGAGAACACGATGGGGTTATGTTTGACATAACTAGGTGTTGAGGATCAGTTAGTGATCATTACTAGTTCACGTCCGTTATGCGTAGACCACCATACTTTACTTTTTGTACTCGTATGTAACATCCCAAAATTTCATTTTGGAATGTTATGAAATATAGCTATGCATCACCATCATCATTGCTTGAATGTATGAAATAGTTGAAATGCTTCTTCTGACTTTCTGAAAGTCCCTTTCTATTTTCAATATGTTGCTTTCACCTATTTGAAAACCTTGGAAAAAGTTCAAAACAAGAGGGGAGTAACATGACACTCCACACCAGGGTCATCTTGGTGATATATTTGAACAAAAAGAACCAGGGGGTCCTTTGAAAAATATTTGCAAAAGGTTTTAAAATCAAATAGGCAATTTCTGAAAAATATTATTTTTAAGTATTCAAATGACAGAGAAAAAGTGTTCATTGAATAGCATTAATTCTCCTGATCATTTTGATATATATATTGCCTATATTTGGAAATGATTTGAATGCATTAAAAGGTTATTACTGCGCTGATATTTGAAAATAGGAAAATCTTTAAAGCTTTAAAGGCCGGTCGGCCCATTCGCAGTTAAAGCCCGATCCGACTTGCCTAATTACCGGCCGACCGACGCCCCGCAAACCTCTCCCCTCTCACTGACAGAGGGACCCACCCGACCGACCGCTCGAATCGCGCGGCCACCACCTACCTCGCGCGCGCGCCGCCGCCGCCGGCAATCCCTCCCTCGTCGAATCTCCCTCTCTTTCCTTCCCCGACCCCCACTCGTGGCCTATATAAGAGCGGACCTTCCTTCGCGATCCATCCCCCTCCGAACCCCTCTCTCCCTTGCGCCAGTACGCCCCGACGACCTCACCGGAGTTCCTGCCGCCCCGAACATCCCGGCGCTCGTGGCCGCCGACTCCGTCCTCCCCTCGTCTGTCCGACGCTACCTCTTGACGCCGGACGTCAGCCGCCGTCGCCTGGACCCATCCTACGCCTCCCTTGACCACCGAAGCGCCGCCCCGACGACCTCACCGCTTCGGACTCGCCGGGGAACTCCATCGCCGGCGATCTCTTTACACTGTGAGCCCCTCATCCGTTCGATCTGGATCATACGATCCAGATTAGAACGTTTAATTCGCGAACCGTTTTCTTCTTTATCTTCGGTCGACCGCCGCAATCACCCGCGCGCATGCCCTCTCAGCCAATAGGGATCTGCCACGTAGCCTTAGCCGTTAGTTAGTTTTTTTTTGTTATTTTCTGTTCTGTTTTAGAAAACAGAACTTTTCTGATTTTGTTTTAGTTGTATCTTTTAAACTATTTAGTGTTTTGAATTGATTATTTTTGCATTAGCTCACATATTTCATGTAGTTTCACCCTGTAGTCTTAGATTTTAAATTTGAACTCTAAAATTTGAATTTAATCAATTTCCTCAAACTACTCAAATCTGAATACCTAGAGTTTAAAAATAGATTTTGATATAAATATTTTTGCTACTACTTGGTATCAGTTAGGACTATCATCATGCTTAGTTTGAGGATTTTTAGGAGGAATTTGTTTAGTGTTCTAGCTATAAACAGATTCTGCCTAGTAGTTAGTATAGTTTAGTTAATTTAGTTTTTAGTTAGTTTAAATCAGATTTGTTATAATTTGTTTTAGTAGGTTATGTTGCTTAAACATTAGGTGTCGTACTTTCTGTAAATAAAAATATAAAATTGCTTAGTTTATTTCTTGATTGTTATAGGAATCTCAACTCATTTTCAACTAGGTATAATTTGTTATAAAACAAACTAGTTAGTAATAGTTTTCTTCTAACAATGTTTTATATAATTAAATTCTGTTTTCTAAGAAGAGTTTTTAGTAAATTCTTTTTCTGTTAATATAATGTTTATTAATTAATAATAAGTTTTATTTTACTCTTTGTTAGTAAAACTATAGTTACCTCATATAGTAGTGTTTATCAAAACTTTTAAAACCATACTAAGATTTTTCTTAACAAAACTTTAAATGCATTTAATTCTGTTATTAATAAAATATTTTATTATTTCCTTGCTGTCAACTATTGTTTTGTTAATACAAGTAGTTCTACTATGTTAGTAGTGGTTTATCCATCACCTTTTTGAAAACAAAACTTTGTGTGTTCTCTTGCTTGTGATTTGTGCATTGTTTTGTCTTGATTATTTACTAGTTCATTACAGATTTTTGTGAGTTACAATATTTTTGTTGTATGCTTATTGAGTGTTTTTGTTTGCTTCATTATATTATCCGGAGTGCAAGGCGTGTTACCTAGAGTCACTCACGTACGAAGATCATCAGTCAGGCAAGTCACTTTGATCATGTATACCTATTTTTATTGCATTAGTTCTTCCATCACCCCAATTGCATGCAAAGTAGGTAAATTGGAAACTTGGTTACTTGTTGTAGTATCATGTGGTAGGTACCCCCCCCCTCTCAACCCTTTGACACATTTGGCCCCGGGAAACGTTGTTTTACATTTTGCTATGCTATTAGTAGACGGGGTTGGTTGTGTGATTCATGAGAGTTGAGAGAGTTAATAATTTCAAGACCTACATGATGATCAAGTCTTCAAGACTTCAAGTTTTCAACTTACCTCTGGGTGGATGATGGTTGAACGGCGCCCTGGAGAAACCAGTGGTTAGCCTAGATGATGTTGGAGCTGTGCCAGTATTCATGCGGAAAGGTCCACCCAGGCACAAAGAGATGGATGGATGCTTCAAGACCCAAGGCTTACCTGCACAGCCACAAGTCATTATGGGCTCTGGCTTGGTTGGATATCGTGGTGACCCTGGACAGGTGGTGCTACGAGATGTAGAAGAACGGTTGGAAAGGATGGGCACCGACAGAGTCACAAAGAAACCCTTTGGAAGACCATATTTTGGTCATCCGTTTCTCAAACACCCTGAAGTGCGAGAAATCAAACGGAGGCGACCAAATCTTGTGGGGAACGTGTGCAAAACTCTCCAGAGTACTCAAACCTAATTGATTAGCCGTGTCCACGGTCATGGACGACTTGAGCCAAAGGAACTGAAACTTCCGGAAACTCTCAACACAATTAATATGATGATGTGGGTATTAATAACTTGGATATGAGAATTTGGTTGTTGGAACCATCTCATTAATCAACCAACTTAGTAATAATTTTGCTTAGCCCTCTCTTGATGTAGGAAAATTGGCTTTACGCAAAAACTTACTAGTCCACCTACCATATTTGCATATAGATTAGATGATTATCTTTTCACCCCTCTCTTGTGACTTTGCCGGCATATTCCATATGCTGACCTACACGGCTGCAACGTATCATGTTGCAGAATACTTTTCCGACCAGGAGTGAGGATACGCTCTACGCTCGGTGAGATGCCCTTGGAGTCAGATGGACTCATCTACCTTCGATGCTTCCGCAAGATTTAGATATTCTCATGAGTTGGCCTTCAGCCACTTTATTGTAATCTTTATTGTAATAAAGGACTCGATATGAGATTTCGATTAATAAATGTTGTGTGATTTCCCTTTGATATATACATTGATGTACCGTGTGTGTACCAGCATGATCTTGGGATGGTACGGAAACACCAGAGATTCGACCTTTCAGGTCGGGTCGCTGCATCGTAAGTTAGCCACTCAAATAAATGCTTAGACGCTTGCTGCGGCCTCACCACTTAACCATACCTCACCCATTAACCTTTAATAGTCATGATACCCTTGGAAATGAGATTGCTGAGTCCCTGTGGCTCACAGATTACTACAACAACAGTTGCAGGTATAGGTAATGCAATGATTTGACGTGAGCGCTTTGTTTGATTTGGAGTTCTTCTTCTTCTTCATCAATCTAGGATGGGTTCCAGGTGGCAGCCTAGGATAGCAAGGATGTAAGTCATTTTACCATTTGTTTTCATCCGTAGTCGGACCCTGCTCTTCTATATGATGTTTGAGTACGTTGTTGTATTGATGTGATACTGATGTAGCTTGTGGCGAGTGTAAGCCAATTCCATATACTCATCTCTTCTATACATGTACTTGTAATGATATCCATTCTTGCAACATGACAAGATGCGCTTCTATCCCTGTCGAGGCCCTCATGCCGAAATAAGGATAGGATCGCATCTTGGGCATGACAAGTTGGTATCAGAGCCTGTACCGACCTAGGGTCCCCCTTGATTGATCGAACTTGGCCGAGTCGAGTCTAGTAAAACTATTTTGAGTCTAGTTATATCAGAGAGTAGGTTTCTTTTTACTCTTCTTCTATACTCTAGTGAGGTATTCGACTTAGGAATTTTGATTCTAACCTCTTCCCACCCAAATTTTTTTAAGGATCACGCTGGTATTTTGGAAACTATATGATACTGATGTGATGGAGTTCTGTCTTGGTGCCTCCTGTTTGACTTGATTTCTTCTGAGGAGTTGAGCTCAGGGGAAATCTTGGCACACTGTTATCATTCAGCTTTCTTACTATCTCAGGACAGAGGGTGTTTGGAATTGCTTCAATACTTGTTTTGGTGAGATAAGGTCGGAGTCACCCGGTAGTGGGGAGGCGTCCGGGGTACCACCATGGTTAGTATCATTGTGCTTTCGAGGATCCGAGTTAGATGGACTTGCGAAAGCCTCTGGTTATGTGTTGAAGGATGGATACAGTTGGGGTGTAGGTTTGTTAGTTGTATGAGATATTTCCTCCTTGTATCACCATTACCGGATTGCATAACCAGAAAATTTTCGGAAGTTCATAGGTGGGAATTCAAGTAGTTACCTAGGCTATCTTCCAACAAATCATGATGTGAGGTTGGGGTTCGACATCTAGTGGATTCGTTTGTTCATGGTCTTTCTTATAGAGGACAGTCTCGATTTATGCTTCGTCAAGCCTTGTAGTCCGCTACGCCTAGGGAGTATATTTGGGCATCATTTCAATATGACAATCCAATGTACGATTGAGCCCGTGCGAACCTTACCACGAAAATATTGGACGAAATCCTTGTTATGCATTTGTTTCTGGCTTGTTTCATAAGCTCATCCCTTGTTCTGTTTTGAATATGGTAATTCGAGTTGCTTCGATGTCAAGTGGTGATTTCATATCTTTCCTAAGTGTTCTCATATGTCTGCGGGATTGCTAATTCTTTTGCTTAATCAAGTTGTCATATCAAATCTTTTTAGCGAGTGTGCTTCTCTTCAAGATAATTCAATCATCTGCAATATTTGCAAGATCAATCCTCTTATTTCATTCTGGAGTTTGTCTCATCTGTTCCAAGTTTTCTTTGTTTTCCCACCCTCCCGCCCTTTTTATTCAATAATTAAATTCTCATCCCAGTGTATTTTCTATTCATGTAATGCTTCCGCTATCTTTTCTTCTATCTTGTTTCCGGTGATTCTTTGTGAATATTCTCACGAGTTTCAATTTCAAGATCTATCCTCATATCCCTTGTTCTCATTGGTATTCTTCTCCGATGGATACAATTCAAGTTCTTGGTGTTCATCATATCATTTTCATTCTCTATTTGCTCTCCCATGTTGGAATTCTTTATCAAGCCTCTCTTGCTTATTCTTATCTCTATTCCATCCGGTGTGTTGAAGATATCTTAGAAGACTTTCATTTCCATTCATAATCCATTCAAATTACTTCAAGGGTCTCATATCATCAAGTTTTTAATTTCTACCGGCGCAATCTCTCTTTTTAAGCAATTGTTTCAACGGTGATTTCTTTGAGTGGGCCCATAACCCACAGGTTTTCCCCAGGATCTTACCTGGCTCTTCTAATCTTTCCGGAGATGTTCTCGAGTTCTTTTGATATGACGTAAGAATGAATTTCATCAGTCATATGCCTTCTCGAAGATCGCTTCTAAATCATTTTCATTGTTGGCGCAACCTTTCTTAATTCATTATTCCGGAGTATCTCAGTAATTCATGGTGTTGTTTCTCGTCATCATTCTCAGCATTGAAGACTGAAGGAGAGTTGTCTTAAATCGTTGTTCGTTCTTCCAAAGATTCATGGTTTCAGCTTCTTGCTATCCTCTCAAATTGCTTTGGTCATGAGTAATTCCATCCTTATCTATCTGGAGCATTTCATAATTGTTTTCATTTCTCGATCCTCCCAAGGCCATCATTTCAGAAGATTTCTTCGTTCGCAGCTTTCAGCTTTCGTTCTCAAATTCTTCTCAATTGTTATCTCTTCGTTCGTATCTCAATTATTCCGGTGCCTTGTGAAGTTTTCCATTAGGTGGATCATGTTCTCTTCGTTATCATGTTATATCATTGATTTGTATCATCCTCTTTAATTTCTAATTCTTTCCAATGTATCGTTCAAGACCTCTTCAAGTTTGTGCTCTATCTATCTTTCCTAACCTTTCCAAAAGGATAAGTGGTATGCCAGATCCGTTGTTTGTCATCAATTTAACTTGATGAAGGATAGGCATATCATAATTCTTATTCTTGTTTCATCCAAGTGATTTCAATCCTTCTTCTGGAGTTGTTCATGATATCAAATTCCTTATCCCACATGGTCATCTTTCTTTTCCGGAGTTCCTAGTTTTGCTCAAGTATCTTGTCCCGAAGCATCATCGAAAACATTGGAAGGCCTCAATATTGTCTTTGTGCATCATTCAATTCTTTTCTATTATCCTTTCATTCTGGAGTTCATCCCGATGGTTTTTATGGTGGCTGTTAAAGATGTAATTCTTCTCAAAGTGTTCTTCAAGATTCTTGTTGGAGAAGCTCAACCATTTTTTTCTCGCATTTCTAAGTTCAATTCCTTCTCCATGGTCTTTTGAGATGGTGTTATTAAATTCTTGATTATGAGGAGTCTCGAAGGAAAATTGTCAAGAATAAGATAAGTACACCCATCATGTCTTTCTCGGAGTTATTTTGGGTTGGATTTCACCTAAAGCATTTCCTAAGGTTTGTTGCTATCATGGTGTCATAAATGGTCCAACTTTTCTCCTTGTTCTCTTGGTGAAAGAAGTTTCGCATATCTTGTTGCTCTCAAGTAATCAATTGTTTCTGTTGTGGCAGGTTGTCAACTCATAATTTTGAGATGTTTTCCATAAGCCCATAACAAGCTTATTCTTTTCGTTGTTGGTTTTCAACAACTCTGTTCAACCTATGCTTCTCAAGTTCAATTGGGTAGAAGTTGTCATTTCTTCTCCATTCTCTTCTTCCCAAGGATCTAGCTTCTATTCTTTTGTTCTGAAGGCATTGTGTGTTGCTCTTTTCATCTCACATCTAGTTCGATTAAGATCACGTTCTTTCTTTGCTTATTCATTTTACCGGAGTGTTGTGTTCTATGTTCAAGTTCTTTTCCTTCTTATCGAGTTTTGCCTCTCTTTCCTACCGAAGTGCTGCTGAAATTTCTTTTGAATTCTTGCTTGTTCCTCATGTCATTCTTCATATCATTGAAACATTCATGTTTCATTGGTTTCACTCATTTGTCAAAGAAGCAACTAAGTTTTACCTCTTGCTCTTTCTCTTCCCCTTCTCATTCTAGATCTTGGGACGAGATCCTCGTGTAGTGGAGGAGAGTAGTAACAGCCCGGGACCGACACTCCAGAAGATTCCCCTCTTGTTTCCATTCTCGTCATGTGTTTTGTTGGTTGTTGTAGTAATCATTACATCATTTGTAGCATATGCATAGCATCGTCACTCATTTTCGAAAACTGGCATGCGTTCGTAGTTGTCGGTTCTCTCTGTTCTTGTCGTTGCCCGTTTCGAGACCAACCACACATGCACGCGCCCGCGACACTAAAAAATATTGTTTTAAAAGTGCCTTTAAAATATTCTCGGATTGGGTTGAAATTTGGCGTGCTGTCTTATTATATTGTAGGTAGACCACCGGCCGAATTTTGTCGCATTCTGAGTTCGTTTGATACCCGAACGGTCGGTCGAAGCAGTGCGGTCATTGGTTTATTCGTCGGACGTTTTTCGGTGTTTCAAACTCTGTCACGGCCTGCCACCTTCCCTCTCATCTCAGACCAAAGCCCACTACACACCCCACTAGCCACCAAGCTAGCCCGCTCTACTTCCGGGCCGTCTGATCGAGATCGAACAGTACGAAAACGAAACAAAACCCCCTAACCCTAGCCCCTAATTGCTATAAATAGACCCCTAGCGTCCAAATCAGGCAACCCTAGGCTTAGCCTCGAAATCTATGCGCTCCAATCATCAGCCACGCCTCCTCTCTCCCACCAGCCGCGGCGGCCCGTGAAGCCCATCCAGGCCTGCCCCTTGCCGGAAGCATCGCCGCCGCTCCCCGCAGGCGCACGAGCGAGCGCCCGTGCCCGAGCTCCTCCCGAGACTTGTAGCCCACATCCCCGCCGCCGGGCCTCGCCTCCAACCCTGCCGCCGCTCCGGTCGCCGGAGCCCCGTCGCCGGCGAGCACGAGGTCAGACCTCGCCGCCCCTCTCTCTTCCCTCTCCTTTTTCCTCCTCCCCCCTCTGCCTAACTCCCTGTCGGCCTCTCCTCTTTGTAGGAACCGCCATGCCTGCCCAATGGCCTTCCCGAAGCTCCCATCACGCCGGGTGTCACTGGAAATCGGCCCCCAACGATGGGGATCACCAGATTTGGCTGTCCTCCTTCAAGACCGACCCTTCCCGGCCGGATCCCGCCGTCGCATAGCCCTCGCCGCTGCCGGCCCCTGCCCCGATCCAGCGGGATCGAGAGGACGAGGAGATCGCCCGAGCCATTGATCGCTCCAGCGCCCACTCGCCCTGCTCGTGGGCCAGTGCCCATGTAAATCCCAACCACACCACCGACCTCGGCCCGATTTGGCCCATGGTGAGCGTCAATCCCTTGACCAGCGCCCGGTGCGAGTAATTTTTGTATTGCGCCACCTCTGTATAGCCCATCAGTGCAGAGATTTGGCCCATGGTCCTTTTTTCCTATTGCGAATTTGTCTAATATCCAGAGAATTGTCCTTTTACAGAAAAACCCATGTCTTTAAATTGTTAACAACTTTTTAATCGTGTATCACATGAGAAAATTTTATATATGAAACTTGACTAGAATTTGCATTGATTTGCGTAATTGCCATGTGAAAATGATTTATTTCATAACTACAAAACCGTAGCTCCGATAAAAATGTTCCACATATGTAACTTGACTAGAAAAATGCGTAATCACATGGTGTCATTTATTTTGCTGTTTAACAACTCTAAATTCATGTTAGGACAGATCTGGATCTAATTCATATTATGCTTATGGGGATGTTTCGGAAAGGCTATATGTTGCTTCCAGCCCGATTTAAAATGCCTAGATGATATAGTTTTCCATGCTTCACCTCTTGCCATGATAAACAACATTAACCAATTTCTCATAATATGGAGAGTTATTATTTTGTTATATGTATGTTGTCCCTCTCCATTTCAATTTTCTTAATCCCATCTTCGCCTGATGCCATGACCACCCATGTTAAACGACATTCAATATTGACGAGTACCTAACGGGAGTGAACTAAATAATTCAAGCATTGAGTTTCGTCAATATGCAACTGGTTGCATATTGAGCTTCACTTAATGTGTAGGAGTTGTTTGATGTGCTTTGTCATGCCTTGCATATTAAAATCGGACATGCATCATATTTGTTTGCGCATCATGCCATGCATATGTTGTTGTGTACCTTGTGTTGATTGTTGTTTCTGGTTTGCTTCTTCTCGATAGAGTTCCAAAAGTGTTCGGAGTGTGAGGATTCGATTGACTACGTTGGCTCGTCTTCTTCGTGGACTCGTTCTTCTTCCAAGCGGGATCTCAGTCAAGATGACACATTTCCCTGGATACCACTACTATCATTGCCATGCTAGTTGTCCCGCTTTTATCGTTATATCTCGCTACCCACCACTTGTTTGCCAAGCCTCCCAACATTGCCATGAAAATCCTCTAACCCTCCACCTTCCTAGCAAACCTTTGTTTGGCTATGTTACCGCTTGCTCAGCCCTTCTTATAACGTTTCTAGCTGCAGGTGCAATTGCTTCCGTGTGACAACATGGACATTCTTTTGTTATCACAATATTATTGCTATTTAATTTAATATACTTATACACTTGGTAAAGGGTGGAAGGCTTGGCCTTTTTCTTGGTGTTTTGTTCCACTCTTGCCACCCCTGGTTACTTGTGAACCGGTGTTATGTTCCATAATTGAGCGCTCCTAACATGCTCGGGGTTGTTATGGGGACCCCCTTGATCTTCGTTTTAGGATAAAGCTTGTCTGGCAAGGCCTACCATTGGTACTATTTGTTTAATAATAACTAAAATTTCCATAGGGCATGATCACCCCGTGGATAATTAATCAACAACGCGGGCCAGTGCTCCTCACGAGTGTTGGTCCAAACTAGAGCACTGTGCGGGCCCACCCCAAGGCAACTTGGGGGATTTCTATCAGGCCACTACATGTGTCGCTTATTCGCCGTGTCCTGAATGAGCTACGCGGCTCCTCTCGGGATCGTTGACATGTCGGGAGGCCTTGCTGGACTTGTTTTACCTTTCTTGAATGTCTTGCGTGAGGAACTCTGTCTTCTTGAGGCTACATCGAGGTGTCAGATTTCCTTTGGAATTGCCTAGGATGATCATGAGATCCATGGTCGAGGTTATTCCCATGGCATGTGGTTAATTTGTGATGGATGAGTTGGAGCACCCCTGCAGGGTTAAATCTTTCGGAAAGCCGTGCCCATGGTTATGTGGCATACTTGGATATTTTGTTAACACCCAGTCATAGTAAACTTGAAGTAAACTCAAATAAAATACACCAACTATGTGCGTAACCATGACTGTCTCTTCTCGGGAGTCCTTATCCGAGAGAGAACATGGTGGGGTTATGTTTGACGTAAGTAGGTGTTCAGGATCAGTTAGTGATCATTACTAGTTCACTTCCGTTATGAGTAGACCACCATACTTTACTTTCTGTACTCGTATGTTATCCACTCAAATAAATGATTAGTCGCTTGCAGCAGCCTCACCACTTAACCATACCTCACGCATTAAGATTTAATAATCTTGATACCCTTGGAAATGAGATTGCTGGGTCCATGTGGCTCACATATTACTATAACAACAGTTGTAGGTACAGGTAATGCGATGATTTGATGTGAGCGCGTTGCTTGTCTGATTTGGAGTTCTTCTTCTTCTTCACCAATCTAGGATGGGTTCCAGGCGGCAGCCTGTGATAGCAAGGATGGAAGTCATTTTACCGTTTGTTTTCATCCGTAGTCGGACCCTACTCTTGTGTATGATGTTAGAGTATGTTGTTGTATAGATGTGATATTGATGTAGCTTGTGGTGAGTGTAATCCAATTCCATATACTCATCTCTTTTATACCTATATTTGTAATGATATCCATTCTTGAAACACGACGAGATGCGCTTCTATCCCTGTCGAGGCCCTCGTGCCCAGATAAGGATAGGATCGCATCTTGGGCGTGACAGTAGTTATATTGATTTCACTAATGATGATTCTCTTAGCCAAGTTACACTTGAGCAAGAAAATGCTTTATTGAAAGGGATTATAGTGAAAGGTATCTACAAGAGTCTTGAAGGGTGCAAACAATTTGATGAGATTGTACGCAAGCATGGAGGATACCGGAAGAATCGCGGTGTTGGCTAGTTCAACGCTAATGGAGTTGAATGGGAAGAAGGTTAATATCCCGAGCCCAAGTTTGTTCCTCAAAAGGAGAAGTATGAAAACACTCTTCCCAAGGGGAAAAACACTCAATATGACCTTCCACCACAAGACCACAAGCTCAACGGCAAGAACAAGCTCCAAGAGGACTTTGACTCTTATGAAGACGAATCCCAAGCTATGGTGAAGTGGGTTCCCAAGGCTACTACAATCTCAACTTCTACATGTAACATCCCAAAATTCCATTTTGGAATGTTATGAATATAGCTATGCATCTATTATCATCATTGCTTGATTGTATGAACTAGTTGAAATGCCTCTTCTGGTTTTCAGAAAGTCCCCTTCTACTTTTCCCTATGTTGCTTCCTCTATTTAAAATTTTTGGTTAAAAGTTCAAATAAGAGAGGAGGAACATGACACTCCACACCAGGGTCTAATTGGTGAATTATTTGAACAAAAATAACCAGGAGTTATTTTGAAAATATTTGCAAAAAGGGTTTAAAAACAATTAGGACATTTCTGAAATAATATTTTTTTTCAAAGTGTTCAAATGACAGAATAGAAATGTTCATTAAATAGCATTTATTATTCTGTTAATTTTGATATATAATACCCCTATATTTACAAACGATTTGAATGCTTTAAAAGCTTTTGAATGTCTCCGGAAATTATTAAAAAGAAACGGTAACCGTTTCCGGTATTAAACGGGCCGGCCCACCGGCTTTAAAAGCCGAAACCGTTACCGGTCGGCCGACCGAGCGCAGTAATGCTCCCGCTCTCTCACTGACACCGGGTCCCACCCCGTCCGACCGTTGCCCCGGAACGGTCATCGTCTTCACTCCCCGCGCTCGCCGGATCCGACGCCGGCCGTTACTCCCCCTCACCGGATCTCTCCCCTCTCTCCTCCCCGCACCCCCCCGAGCGCCTATATAAGAGCCCCACGGCCCCGCATCCATTCCCCCCCCGAGCCCCCTTCTCTCTCTCGCCGAGACGCCGTCGATTGCTCGTCGGAGTTCCACCACCACCGGAAGTCGCCGTCGATCGTAGCCACCACCTCCGACCATCATTCGCCACGCCGTCGCCACCAATCGCCTCCGGAGGACCGTCCCCGTCGCCAGGACCACTTCCCCGTCCTCCCCGACCACCGGAACACCTCGCCGTCGCAATCGCCGCTACCGGACTCGCCGGAGTACCCCGACGCCGGCAACCTCCCTCCGTAAGCCCCCTCGACCGTCCGATCCAAATCCCACGGTCCAGATTAGAACGAACTTAAGTCCGAACCGTTTTCTTCTACCGAACGGTCGCCCGCTCTAATTCACCTACCGAACGCCCCCCTTAGCCAATCGGATCGCGCCACGTAGCCCCCTGACCGACGCAAACTTTTTTTCATTTTCTGTTTTGTTTTAATTAACAGAATGTTTTCCAATTTTGTTTTGCTTATATCTTTTAATCTGTTTAGAGTTTTGAGTTGATTCTTTTTGCAATAGCTCACAATTTTCATGTAGTTTCACCCTGTACTTTTAAATTTCAAATTTGAACTATGAAATTTGAATTGAATCAAATTTGCTTAAAATCTTCAAATCTGAATAACTAGAGTTTGAAAATAGATTTTGATATGAATCTTTTTGCTACTGTTTGGTATTAGTTAGGACTATCTTCAGGTATAGTTTGAGGATTTTCATGATATATTTGATTACTGTTTTACCCAAAAAACAGAATCTGCTTATTATTATAATATAGTTTTATAAACTTAATTTTGATTAGTTTGATTTAGAATTTGGTTTTATTTGTTTATTAGGTTCTGTTAGTAAACATTTAGTGTTTTCACTTACTGTTAATAAAAATATAAATTTGCCTAGTTTAATTTTATTTAACATAGGAATCAAAATTTCTTTTCAATTAGGCTTAATTTGACTAAAACAACTAACTAGTAATAGTTTGTTTTCAAACAAAGTTTTCTATATTTTGTTTCTGTTTTCTAAGACAGATTTAATAGTAAATTATTATTTTTCTGTCAAGAACATGTTTTGTTAACAAATTATAAGTTTAGTTTTACATTCTTTTGTTAATATAACTATAGTTGATTCATATAGTGTTTATCAAAACTTGTATAAACTTCACTAAACTTTTCCCAACAAGCTTAAATTGATTATTCTGTTTATTAATAAAATATTCTATTGTTTTCCTTGTTGTCAACAATTGTTTTGCTAATTCAAAATAGTTTTATTATGTAGTAGTGTTTTCATCATCCCCTTTGGAAAAAACAAAACTTTGTGTGTTTTACTTGCTAGAGACTTTTGTGCATTGTTTGCCTTGTTTGTTTAGTACTTCTTTGCTGAATGTTATGAGTACTTATTTTGGTTGTATGCTTATTTAAGTGCATTGTTTGTTTCGTTAGATTATCCGGAGTGCGAAACTTGTTACCTAGAGTTACTCAAGTACGAAGATCATCAATCAGGCAAGTCACTTTGATCATGTTTTACCCATGTTTTATATGCATTAGTTCTACCATCTCCCCAGTTGCATGCAAGATAGGTTAGTTGGAAACTTGGTTACATAGTAGTAGTATCATGTGGTAGATACCCCTCTCAACCCCTTTGACAACATTGGCCCCGGGAAACGTTGTTTTACCTTTTGCTATGCTATTAGTAGACGGGGTTGGTTGTGTGATTCATGAGAGTTGAGAGAGTTAATAATTTCAAGACCTACATAATGATCAAGATTTCAATACTCCAAGTTTTCAACATACCTCTGGGTGGATGATGGTTGAACGGCGCCCTGGAGAAACCAGTGGTTAGCCTAGGTGATGCTGGAGGTGGCCAGTATTCACGCGGAAAGGTCCACCCAGGCACAAAGGGATGGATGGGTGCTTCAAGACCCAAGGCTTACCTGCACAGCCACAAGTCATTATGGGCTCTGGCTTGGTTGGATATCGTGGTGACCCTGGACAGGCGGTGCTACGAGAGGTAGAAGAACGGTAGGAAAGGATGGGCATCGTCAGAGTCGCAGGGAAACCCTTTGGAAGACCATGTTTTGGTCATCCGTTTCTCAAACACCCTGAAGTGCGAGAAATCAAACGGAGGCGACCAAATCTTGTGGGGAACGTGTGCAAAAACTCTGCAGAGTACTTAAACCTAATCGATTAGCCGTGTCCACGGTTATGGACGACTTGAGCCAAAGGGATTGGAACTTCCGGAACTCTCAACACAAATAATATGATGATGTGGGAATTTAATAATTTTGGGTATGAGAATTGGTTGATGGAACCATCTCATTAATCAACCAACTTAGTAATGCTTTGCTTAGCCCTTTTTCTAGATGTAGGAAAAATTGGCTTTACGCAAAACTTACCACCCCACCTGCCATATAAGCATATAGACTAGCTGATTATTTTCACCCCTCTCTTGTGACTTTGCCGGCATACTCCATATGCTGACCTACACGGCTGCAACGTATCATGTTGCAGAGTATTTTTCCGACCAGGAGTGAGGACACGTTCTATGCTCAGTGAGATGCCCTTGGAGTCGGATGGACTCATCTACCTTCGACGCTTCCGCAAGATTTAGATATTCTCATGAGTTGGCCTTTGGCCACTTTATTGTAATTTTTATCGTAATAAAGAACTCGATATGAGATTTCGATTAATATAATGCTGTGTGATTTACCTTTGATATATACATTGATGTACCGTGTGTGTACCAGCATGATCTTGGGATGGTACGGAAACACCGGAGACTTGACCTTCCGGGTCGGGTCGTTACACTACAAGTGCAACTTCAACACCAAGGATCCCCATCAACTTGATGTGGGTTCCCAATGAGAAGAACTAGAGAGTTCTTGAGGGGTGACTCCGCAAATGAAATTCACTCATATTCATTATTGGCAAGATCTATTTGCAATCAACATCAACCCTATGCAATAGATCAAGGAGTCACACATTCCCTCAAAGGTAAGTAAGGGACAAGGTAATCAACAAATCAATGGACATCATTACACATGCTTTGCACTCCATGTCCATATATATCCTTGTATTTGTCTCTTGTGTGTTGGGACTAACCCATGTAGTTGGGAAGAGCAAGGAAACAACAAGGATGCTCCCAACTCTTGGTGATCTTCATCAACCTTGATCATCCACCACTACCTCACCAACATGAAGT
Source organism: Hordeum marinum (assembly GCA_022496015.1). Taxonomy (NCBI): domain Eukaryota; kingdom Viridiplantae; phylum Streptophyta; class Magnoliopsida; order Poales; family Poaceae; genus Hordeum; species Hordeum marinum. The sequence goes on along the minus strand of CM039675.1, from coordinate 178,597,439 downwards.
CTTCATCGACAAAATTTAAGGTTAGTTTATCCCTCTTATATAGGGATGTCACATCAAGGGGGAGCTTTACTCTAAGACCTAAGTCAAAGCATCTCTTAGTATGTGACAACATTAAACGCTTTATGTAAAAGTGGTAACCCCACTTGTGGTTAAACGATGAGTATGACCTATGATCAAGTACTCTTACTTGGCTCCTAAGTCAAATACCCATACATAGATGACTTCGTTATCGCCCAAGTGCTTGTTAGATGCTAGAGTGTTTGTGCATGATTGCCATGATTTGATTTGACATCTTATTGTGTGAGCATGTTGGTCTGCATTTATTTTCTTATTCGAGGATATCCAATTGTTTCTATTTGGCTTTTGATTTATCTTTTGCCAATTGGATATACAAGAATGACTAGGACTACTACTTTAGCTATCTATGCTTTCTCACCTCATATTCTATTCATGCCACATCACAAAATTTGAACAAGTAGTTCTCGATCCCTCTGCGTGTGGAGCACTTAGAGTTTCGTATTGACAAGGACTGACCATTAAAACCTCCCAAGTGCATCTCGGTGGAACCAACCACAAAATCTCGGTCTCACCGAATGCCTATGGTTGATCTGGTTTTCAATCTCGGTACCATTGACTCCATCTTCTCAGCTACACCAAGTTTCCTTGTCAATTGACAGTTGAGGAACTCGGTGACACCGAAAAGTTAGAATCGGTGCCACCAAAAGTGGTGGGTATATAAGGTATGGACCCCGACTCTTTGAAATTCAATCTCAATCATCGTGCCCCAGAACCCTAAGCTACCGCCTAAGAGACCCCTAGATGTCGCCCTTGTCTCCGTGCGCTCCTCCGCTGCTGGGAATCGCCAACGTCGACGAAATCCTCTCCATCGTCGTCGCCATAGCGGATCCGCAGCAAGTTGGGTACGGATTCGACCTCTTTTGCATTCCTCGTCCGATTCTTATGCATTAGATTCAAGTTTATCAATAAGTCACTCTTTGCATGTATTCCTATCCACACAAAATCTCTATAGTCTAGCGAATGGTGAATTTTCTAAGGTTTTATCGTCCACCTGATAAATCTTGGTGGAACCGAAAAAAACATATCGGTCTCACCGATTTGAACTTCTGTGATGCTGAGAACTAACTCGATGGATCCGAGTACCTCTTTTCAGTCTGATCGAAAAGAGTGCCAAGGTTCGGTTAAGTGAGTCAGTCTGTCTTGGCACCACCAAAAATATTGTTTTGATGTATCGATATTTATTTGACAGAATGCAAAAACCTTGAAAATCTAATGTTCAAAATTTCAAAAACCAGCCTCATTTTGTGATGAATCATCTACTTCTGCGCTCCTAATACTCTATTCATAGGGTCAGTATGTCAGATGCTGAGGACAATCAAAATTTGGCAGAGTAGGGAGTTGATATGAGTTCAGACACAAGCCAAGAGCCCAGTTCTTTTTCAGATCCAGGCACCCCACCTCTCATGGGTTGCCCAAGGCTGCCACTAGGACCAGGAAGAAGCTAAATTCTAATGAAGAAGATTCAGACTTTAACCCTGAGGAGATTCCTACCAAGAAGCAAGAAAGGCTCCTAAGAAGTCAGCAATTGAAGCTACTTCTTCCAGAAGAGTTGTCAGCAAGGTCAATGCCATGTCTGACACTATCAAAGCACATGAGAGTGTTAGAGCCACAATGTCTGTTGATCCCCCAAGAAAGTCTATGGCTAAGAAGGCAGGGGAGAAGAAATCCAGAAAGAGGATTATCCATGTGATTGGCAGGCCTACCTCCATGTATGAAGATCTAGAGGAGGCTGCTGGTGCTGCTGCCGAGGAAGAGGAGGAATAACATGTTGAGAAGGCCCCTCCCAAGAAGAAAGCCAAGAAGCTTATCACTGATGCTATGCCAAAGACTGGGACTTCTAAGAGCACCAAGCCTACATCCAAGAAAGCTACTGCACATAAGTCCAAAAGGACTACGGGAGACATACCAGCTTCTGAGAAGAACAAGGGGACTACCTCCAGACTTGTAGATGATGATGACTTGACTACTTTGATGAAACTCATACCACATCTTCCAGTACATGATGTCAGCCACTTAGTTGCTAAAGACATGAAGAAGAGGAAAGACTCGGGATTGAGAGCCTGGAGAGCTATACATCCTAATGCCCAGAGGAAGAAAACTGTTGTTGACTATCAGACTTTTATGAGACAGTATTGCTTGACAAGAGCCCAGCTGTTAGCGATATGCGATATGTTGATTGGAAATTCATTAAGGAGAATGAGGACTACTTTCCAAGTGTCCAAGATAATTTCCACTGCATTATTCTGGATGAGTTCATTGGCAGAGAGCTTACTACATGGAACGATGAGATGATCATGCAATTCTACTCCACTGCACATTTCTACGGAGATGGTAGAATTGTATGGATGACTGAAGGAGCAAGGTATGAATCTATTGTTGAGGAGTGGGCTGCACTTCTAGGAGTTCAAGATGCTCAGGATGGTGATCTGGATGTATACTCAGAATCCAAGGCGAGTCGCAATGCCATGAAGGATATGTAGACTGCTATCCCCGTAGAAAAGGTGCAATCTACCAAGCTAAGATCCATCTACTATCTGCAAGCAGGCCTCCGTACCATGAACACTATTCTAAGGCATACCTTGATGCCCAAGTCAGGAGATGACAAGATGATCTGAGGATACTCCATCAACATGTTGATCCACCTTGACAGACATACCATGATTAGAGTCATGGATTTGATTGTTGAGACAATCAAGTGGGTTGCTGCTGATCAAAAGCACTCTTGCTACTATGCACCCTACATCCAGATGCTTATCAACTCTCAGTTGGAGAAGCACATTTTTGCTCTAGATCATCCACATCTGCCCTTATAGCCAGATCTCGGGGATAATGTTGTGGTGACGGACCTAGATCATCCCACATCTACTATAACATAGGCAGAGGCATAAGAAGTTCGAGCTGCTAGTGCTCAAGCCCCCAGATCCAGAAACGAGCAAATGGAGCTTTTGAACTTGACAGTTCAGGGCATGCAGAAGGATATCAAGGGGATTCTGGACAACTAGAACAGTCTTGTGAGGATCTTTGAGACATGGATCGAGACTCTTGGCGATAAGGTGGACAAGGTGACAAAGACAATTATAGAGCTTCAGAAGGAAGTTGACTCAGTGCACATCCCTTGGGTCTATTCTACTTCTTCAGATGATGATGATGATGATAAGGAGGAGGAGGAGGAGGATGGATCACCTCTCAGGCCGGGCGCCCGGTTCACTACTCAGGCTAGATCATCCAGAGTGTCTGCACTAGACTTGAGGCCCTCTTCATCAGCTCCTGCTACTCTCAGCACAGCTCCTACTCCATCAGCTCCTGTTTCTCCAGTGTCCACTCCAGCTCCATCCACGACATCTGCAGAGATCTTTGCCAATGCTGTTCTTTCGACTCCTTCAGCAACAACCGGAGGAGATCAGCCCAAGAACGCTTAGATATTTGCCTTTGAACTTTTTGGTAACTTGTTTCCAAAGGGGGAGAAGTGTATATAGATCTTTACGCTTCGAGTGAGAGAGTGTTTGGTTTTTGTTGCTTTTTCACAAACAATTGCTTTTCGTTACTGTGATACTCTTTTGCTTTGCTTGTGATACACGCTTGATGATGTTTGATGATATGCTTTGATGTGTGATGCTACTATTTCCTATCATCTTAATGCTTATGTGATGATCATTAATCTTTGGTTGATTGTGTTGTGCTATGATGTTCCTTCCAATTACTCTCGCACACCACCAAGTGGTATGTGACATGTAAGAAGTAACCCATATACCTAATCGATTGTGCATTTGCATTTAAACGCAAATTTAAAAATAATGCACAAATTTAGGGGGAGCTCTTTCTTATCACATACTTCTCAAAGCAACGATTATATTCCATGATTATATCTTTATCGAAGCTTTGATCTATATCTTGTCATCAATTACCAAAAAGGGGGAGATTGAAAGCACATTTGCTCCCTTGGTGGTTTTGGTTATTAATAACAACATATAAGTCATTGAACTAATGTTAACACCAAGTATATTTCAGGACAAGTTCAATGATAGGGATGGCCAAAGGATTGTGGAATTACCCCAAGATGCAAGGAAATAGGTTGGCCAAGCTTCAAAAAAGGACTCTACATTTTACATTTGTGAGAAATCACTTTGAGTCTATAGGAAAGCCAATACTATTAAAAGGGGGTAAAGTTTTTATGATGAACAATATGCTCAAACGTGCACAAGTCATAGTCACCAAAACATCCTCAAACTCTCCTACCAAAGTTTGTACAAAGCCAAATATGCAAAATCGGTGCAACCAACATTCCTATCCCGGTGCCACTGATTCTAAACCCTAGACAGACTCAGCCAAACCCTAACACTTCGGTGCAGCCGGCACTGCTCTCGGTGCCATCGAGTTGGGTTGCCAAGATTCTATTACACAATTTCACATTTTCGGTCCATTCGAAGATGGTGAATCGGCATCACTGAGTTTGCATATTTGACCGTTGGTCACCTTGTCGGTGCAACCAAGAATCGTATATTAGTCCCTCCGAGATTCAAAAGTTGCAACTTTTGGTCACTTCGATACCACCAAGATTTACACATCGGTGTCACCGAGTTGGTCATTTTGTGTGTAACGGTTGTATTTTCGGAATGCCTATATATACCCCTTCACCACTACCCACTCGAAAGAGAAGCACTCAGAACTATTCCATACCTATCCTACTCAGTTTTCTGAGAGAGAACCACCTACCCTTGTGTTGAGGTCAAGATCTTCCATTCCAACCATATGGATCTTGATTTCTAGCCTGCCCAAGTTGCTTTCCACCAATCCCATCTCTTCTACCAAGACAAATCTGTGAGAGAGTGATTGTGTGTTGAGGACTCTATCATCTTGAAGCACAAGAGCAAGGAGTTCATCGTCATTACCGAGCCTATTACCTTTTGGAGGGTGGTGCCTCCTAGATTGGTTAGGTGTCGCTTGAGAGCCTCCTACTTCATGTTGTGGAGTGAACCAAGAAGTTTGTAAGGGAAAGGATATTGCCTACTTCATGAAGATCTACCCACAGTGAGGCTAGTCCTTCGTGGACAGAAGCCGCATGGAATAGTCAAGGTTGCTTCTTCGTGGAACCCTCTGTGGGTAGAGCCCTCAATGGACTCTCACGACCGTTACCCTCCGTGGGTTGAAGACTCCATGAACGTGGACGTATGATAGCACCACCTATCGGAACCATGGGAAAAATCATCATGTCATCACTTGTGTTTGCTTTTCTAACCCTCTCTTTACTTACATGTGCAATGTCTTTAATTTATGCTGCTACAGTCTTAGACATGCATGTGTAGGGTGTTACTTGCTATGCTATGAATGCTAAAACTTGCCAAGAATTAAAATTGGGAAAAGGCCAAACTTTTATTTGGTCAAGTAGTCTAATCACCCCCACTCTAGACCTACTTTCGATCCTACACCTTCCCCACCAGTGCGCAATCTGAAACAACCAGATCATCGGCGGCGGCATCGTCCAGAGACACAGGCCGCGCCTTAGTTGCCGTAAATTCGAGACGCTCCATTAGTTCCTCATCTTCAGGACCGTAGGGAGAACCGCTCGCCTCCCGCATCGGATCAGAGGCCACCGCAGGACCATCTGGGGTAGTTAACAGTGGTGCTTGGGTAACACCACCACCAGACCCAAGATGGCGATCCACCTACGTGCCAGCAGACTCACCGACCCCCTTTGCCGCACTGTGCGTAGCCCCGCCAGAGACCCATTCCGCCATCTCCAAGGGTGGGTAGCAATGCGAGGATTGTCCCGAGATCACCCTGAACGACACCAGGGAACGAGAGCCTAACAGAACGGCGAGTAAATGCGATCCAGGAATAGGGGAGGGAGAAAAACCAGGAAGAATCGTGAACAAAGCACGATCTCAAACGTAGTTCAAACCATAGGAACCGCGATGTCCTATCGGCAACATAGTGGGTTAGAACAGATGCCTATTAATGGTAACAAACCTACGGTTGGGGTAGATGATCCTAGCTGGGCTCCTGATGACGCGGTCTTGGCCTTGATTGGTCCTAGGGTCACGTTTGGCAGACATGTCGTCAGGTGGGATGTTGACAGACCAGCATATGGATTGCGAGCCAATACATCAACATTTGCCACCATCTCCTTGTTGTTTGTTTGATTACTAAGGATAGTAACATTTGCCCGGATCCTCTATTCTTCCATATGTTCTCTAACCGAGCCTACAACTCCAAGTTGGAGCATGTGAAATTGCCAGTGGTCCTTCCGTTAACATGGTTCCATAAGAAATTAATTGCTGGACATTATTAACATTTAATCATACTATAGAGGATTCCCCTACTGGACCGACAAACCACATCACACTATAAAAAAATCCTAGTTGCCCCTATACTTTTTTTCAAATATATAGGACCTAGGAAGGATATGCGCCCCCAACACATGCTACAGGATTTTCATAAGCACACAGAGAAGGATCTATTCATTTGTCCAAACTGAAAAAACCAAACCAAATTGTAACCACAATATGGTGTTGTTGTCTTCCACAAATAGGACGACGAAACCCAAATCTCACAGCAGAGCGAGTCCAAATGCAGTCCCAAAATTGCAGGTGACAAAAAAAGTGCCTTCCCTAAATAAATAAATAATTCAATGAAACCTCTCAAAGTGTAAGCAAGAGTAGCATCGGATTCACGAAATAGGCTTTCGCCCCACTTTATAGATAAACCAATGACCCAACAAAGCATCCGAACGAGGTCCAATCCGTAAGTTTGCCTGGGCATAGGCACAAGCATGCCCAAAAAAGGAGAAAGAAAGAGGGGAAAAGACACCTAATGGCGGGGAAAGCTCATCCACGACAGGAAGCCAAACGACGCACCGTAGCCTGCAATGCGTCCAACATAGTGTCCAGGTGGTCCCGGTCTCGCTGCCTAGAGAGGGGATGCCAGTGCTGCACAAAATCAAGGAGTTTGAAGAGGGAGTTAGACGCCTGTCGTGGGAAGATCCTCTAAATCACCATCTTATTGTAGGTAGTCCATCGGGTCTAGGACAAGGCGGAGAAGGTCAGCCAGAAAAGGCGTCGCCGGCGATTAGGTTGACTAGCCCTATACTCGGGAAACTCCATGTGGTCTTGTGTCTCCTAGTCATGCCCAAGAGCCTCATGGAAGAATTCCCACATGGCCCTCGCCGTCTTGCAAGTGAAGAATATATGGGTAACGGTTTCCGGAACCAAGCAAAGAGGGCACAAGCCATCGCCAGGGCCGTGCCTCTTGCGGACCTCAGTCCCCGAGGGGAGGCAGTTACGAAGAAGCTGCCAGACAAAGATTTTGGTCTTAAGGGGTATAGGTGCTTTCCACATGTGAGCTAACCATGGAATGATGGGGGAACGGCAGAGGGCCTAGTAGGTCGAGCTCACGGAGAAGTCCCCTGACGTGGCCAAGCACCAGGTCACTGTATCCGAATTGTCCAGCAGCGCCTCATGTAAGGAATCCAACAGCCGGTTCCACTCTGTTGTTTCTTCTTGACTGAAGTTCCATCTGAACTTAATGTCCCATTGTCCTATATGAACCGCCGAGGAGAAAATGAGGGCAGGTTGATCGTAAATGGAGAACAGGGTTGGGAACCGAACCTTGAGAGGTTCATCCGCCAACCAAGGGTCTAACCAGACGAGGGTCCCGTCGCCATAGCCAATCGATAAGGAAATTCCAAGTTGAATTTCCTCCTTGATCTTTTGGATCGCGCGCTAGAACTGGGATCCTCCGTTGCGAGAACATGCTAAGAGGTGTTCACCCCTCGTGTACCTGAATGAGCTGTAACCACAGTCCCTCGTCCCCACAGAGGATCCACCAGACCCATCGAAGCACAAGGGCCATATTCATGGTGCGAGAGGCCGAGATGCCCAACCTCCCCGGTCCTTAGGGAGGAAAATATCCGCCCATCTAACCAAGTGGTATTTTTGGCGCCCATTGGTGGCCTGCCAAAAGAACCTGGCGAGTTCCTTGTCGAAGGCAGCATGAACGCTCTCCGGTAGGATGTAGATCCCCATCATATACATGGGGAGACTCACCATGTTTTCCCCTATGAGAACCGATTTGCTCCCTTCGGAGGTGAACCGACCCCGCTGAATCCACATTTGCTCCCTTGGTGGTTTTGGTAACTAATAACAACACATAAGTCATTGAACTAATGTTTCCACCAAGTATATTTCAAGACAAGTTCAATGATAGGGATGGCCAAAGGATTGTGGAATTACCCCAAGATGCAAGGAAATAGGTTGGACAAGCTTCAAGCAAAGAGGACACTACATTTTACATTTGTGATAAATCACTTTGAGTCCATAGGAAAGCCAATACTATTAAAAGGGGGTATAGTTTTGATGGTGAACAATATGCTCAAACTTGCTCAAGTGACAGTCACCAAAACATCCACGAACTCTCCCACGAAAGTCTGTCCAAAGCCAAATATGCAAAATCGGTGCAACCAACGTTCCTTTTCCGATGCCACAGATTCTAAACCCTAGATAGACTCAGCCAAATCCTAACACTTTGGTGTAGCCGGCACTGCTCTCGGTGCCATCGAGTTGGGTTGCAAAGATTCTGTTATGCAAGTTCACATTTTTGGTCCGACCGAGAATGGTGAATCGGCGTCACCGTGTTTGTCAAATCTGACTATTGGTCACCTTGTCGGTGCAACCGGGAATTGTAAATCGGTCCCTTTGAGATTCAAAAGTTGCCACTTTTGGTCACTTTGGTACCACCGAGATTTACACATCGGTGTCACCGAGTTGGTCATTTTGTGTGTAACGGTTGGATTTTCGGGGATGCCTATATATACCCCTTCACCACCACCCACTCTAAAGAGAAGCACTCAGAACTATTCCATACCTATCCTACTCAGTTTTTTGAGAGAGAACCACCTACCCTTGTGTTGAGGTCAAGATCTTCCACTCCAACCATATGGATCTTGATTTCTAGCCTACCCAAGTTGCTTTCCACCAATCCCATCTGTTCTACCAAGCCAAATATGTGACAGAGTGATTGTGTGTTGAGGAGTCTATAATCTTGAAGCACAGGAGCAAGTAGTTCATCGTCATTACCGAGCCTATTACCTTTTGGAGGGTGGTGCCTCTTAGATTGGTTAGGTGTCGCTTGGGAGCCTCTTACCTCGTGTTGTGGAGTGAACCAAGAAGTTTGTAAGGGCAAGGAGATCGCCTACTTCGTAAAGATCTACCCATAGTGAGGCTAGTCCTTCATGGACGGAAGCTGCATGGAATAGTCAAGGTTGCATCTTCGTGGAACCCTTCATGGGTAGAGCCCTCCATGGACTCTCGCGACCGTTACCCTCTATGGGTTGAAGACTCCATGAACGTGGACGTACGATAGCGCCACCTATCGGAACCATGGGAAAAATCATCGTGTCATAACTTGTGTTTGCTTTGCTAACCCTCCCTTTACTTACGTGTGCAATGTCTTTACTTTCCTATGCTACACTCTTAGACATGCATGTGTAGGGTGTTACTTAATATGCTATGAATGCTAAAACTACCAAGAATTAAAATTGGGAAAAAGGCAAACTTTTATTTGGTCAAGTAGTCCAATTACCCCCCTCTAGACCTACTTTTGATCCTACAATTGGTATCAGAGCTTTGGTCTCCATTGCATTGGTTTCACAACCTAGGAGAAGTATGGCATCTTGTGAGGAAAATTATCACCGTAGAGGTCTGTACTTTGATGGCACTAATTTTGCTAGTTGGAAGCAGAAAATGAAAATGCATTTGCTTGGTCATAATCCTGCCGTTTGGGCTATTGTTCGTGTTGGCTTGCAAGGTGAATTGTTTGCGTACTGGAAGGAACCGGATCGTGAAGCATGTGCGGATGAATTAAAGATGTTGCAACTCAATGCTCAAGCATGTGACATTTTCTTCAGCTGCCTATGTCCTCAAGAATTCAACAAAATCAGCCGTCTTCAAACACAAAAGAGATTTGGGATACTTTGGTTGATATGCACGAAGGAACCGAGTCTATGAGAGAATCCCAGTTAGATGTTCTTCAAAGTCAACTTGACAAGTTCAAGATGAAGGATGGTGAAGGAGTCCTGAAATGTACTCTAGGATGGCTCTCATCACTAATGAGATTGCCGGCTTAGGAAGCAAAGAAATGACTGACAAGTTCAACATCAAGAAGATACTTTTAGCTTTGGATGAGAGATATGACACCGTGTCCACATTGATCCAAATGATGCCCAACTACAAAGATCTCAAAACAACGGAAGTGATTGGTAGAATTGTTGCTCATGAGATGACACTCAAAGACAAGGAAGAGCTTCATCACAAGTCTAGCGGTGCCTACAAAGCCACAAGTGATGCTCCCGCTACCTCAAGCGACAACCTTGTCACAAATGAAGAGATAAGCCTCATGGTTAAGAAATTCAACAAGTTCTACAAGAATAGAAGCAAAGTTCGCAGCTCCAACTCAAGACATGAAGATAAGCATTCGTCAAGTCGTGACCAAAACTGCTACAACTATGGGAAGCCCGGACACTACTCCAATGAGTGCTCATCTCCCTCCAAACTAAGAGAAGAGTCACCGAGAAGACGAAGCTCAAGAGATGAATCACCTCAAAGAGAGACAAAGAGTAGAGATGATCATTATGAACGAAGACCCTCAAGGTGTCGGGACCCCGATCCTAAGCCATATGAATCCAGACTGTAACACATTACATCACTTTGCGGCCTCACGCACGGTAAACTCCACGGCTACAGCTTTACCTTAGCCAGGACCATTTGCGTCTTTTGGCTCACGTATGTGAACATGTCTCTGGCAATCAAACGACAGAGAACCCGGGACGACATGAATAGTCATAGAACCCAAGTGGCACATCCATACAGAAATAGGCATACGTAACCCAGCAATGCAGGTGTCGGCCTCAAGCGTGTGTAGACGATTCATAGCAAGCTACAAGGACTCCATTACGCCCTGGGACATAAATGTCATCACTGCATGTAGACGAGTCGTAGCAGGCTGCAGGGACTCCATTACACTGCGAGACATTTCGCCGAAGGGACAGACACATCAGCAATGAAGGATACATGCCGCTCAATCAATGTGTCCGGAGCAGTAGCGAGCTACCAAGGCTCGGTGGAAGCACAAAGAGGTAGTTTCCCATAAAGAGTACTACTAAAGGCACATGACTAGGTGTCGGATCCCATACATACCATTGCACGTCACACGTACCCACGACATGCCCGATATGCATAGATACAACTATGGCATAACAACATAACCATACATCAACACAACTTTTATTTAAGAGTCTCAAAAGCGCCTTGCATAATATGTTCTCACAGGTAGGGGTCACATGACCCGACACTCAAGTCATACAAGCAAGTTCATACAAACCAAGCGGAAGCATAAAGTTGTCTGAGTACAGAGAGTTGAAAGGGTAAAAAGGCACATGGCCTGACTATCTATAGCCCGCCACAGGGCATAAGGTCGTAGCTGGGACACCAGCTATTCAGCGTCGTCGACATCTAGATAGAACCCACTTGATGGGTCCTGAGTCTCATCTGCAACATTTATTAAGCAAACATGAGTACAAACGTACTCAGCAAGTCTTTAAAGCAGACCTAGACTGTTCATGCTCATCTATTAACAAGGGAGTGGTGGAGTTTATGAAGCAATGCTAGATTTGACTCATGGCTAACCTATACTACGCAATTTTAACTCTTTGTTCAAATTTTAGATATCGCACACGAGTCCACTAACTCCACATCAATACACCACTATGGATTCACTTCCGTCTCTGCCGAGAGTGCCATCCATGGTACTCACACTTGTCTTGATATTTTTATGAGTATCCATTAAATTATCTATGAACGGCATAATTTCTCCAAGTAGTCCATATCCGAGGACGCGACTATACGAATAGTTTCATACCCTACAGGGGTGTACTTCTTCACACACGCTCTCACCACTTATTGCTAAGTGCTCATAAAACCATGCACCTTGGCAACTTTCAAGCGGAAGCCCAGCGAGGGAGTCGGCCACGACCGTTAATCACATAAGACATGTAGTCCAGGCTATCACCTATTTGAGACTGAACCCGCACGGAAGTCCGGCCAAAGTTTCTGCTACAACCCCAAACGATGTGCGCAGGGTTCCCAAGCCCACCATTCAGGTGACCCTTGGTACATCGTGCCACTGCCTACCGCGTTGTAACCCACCCCTAGGGTCAGCGCTACGCACGGCCTCCAGCATACTATAAACACTAGAAACTACTTGCAACTCCTAGACCAAGACCTAAGCGATTGATAAGTCAAGAGGGTCAATTAAGTATCCCAACGTGTGGTAGTAACTAGCCTTGGATCACAATCACGGAACTCAGTTCCTAAGAACGGTCCCAATGAGACAACCCGCTATGTACTCCTACATAGCCTCTCATTGCTACCTTTATCAAATCGGGTTCATCATAAGCTTAACATATCAGAACAATATTGTTTCACTCCAGTTCATCACCCAGATGAATCAGACCTGACACAACTCTAAGCATAGCAAGCATAGCAGGCAAAGTAAGCAAGCACATCATGGCACAAGCATCTACCAGGTATGCTAGGTTGCAAGGTTTAGCTATTTACTGTGACAATGACAGGTCATGCAAAGGAATGGGTTCATCTATCGTGTATGACAGACAAGTGAACGTTTGTCCTAATGTAATGAACAAGAGCAGGAGCGAGAGAATGTGATGTTATCAGAATGATCAGTGGGGTTGTTTGCCTTGCTGGGAAGCGGGAAGGTTTTCTCCTTCGTTGGAATACTCAGAGGTATCCTTAGAAGCAGGGCCTACCGCAATACAGATAAGTAGCAATCAATACACGGCAAGTGCAACAATATGATGCATGATCATGACATGGCAGCATGTATGGATGAGCTAATGCAACTACTATCCAAGTTAAATGAAGTAATTTTTGAATATAGGTTCAAAATCATTCTCCTTAACATATTCCATATGTTAACCTATTAGTAAATGCCAATGTTCATCTACATAGGTTGCTCTAACATGCATGATAACAGCACCATTGGATTCATTGGATTTTTCTGATAAATTTTCATATATAAATTATTTCAATTTGAATTATAGATAAATTTGTATGAATTTTCTAAGTTTTAAATAGTTTATGAAATTAATTTAATTCAGGAAATTCTTTATTGCATCAGCATGACATCATCATGACATCAGCTAGTCAATAGACCGTTGACAGGTCAAACCTGACCAGTGGGGTCCGCTGGTCAGTGACCCAGCTACTAACAAAGTTAATTAAAACACTAATTAATAATTAGTTAGGGTAGGGCCCAATGGTCAGTGGGTCATTAACTTAATTAAATTAATTAATCAATTAACTTAACTAATCCCAAAATTAGTAGAGCCCGACCCCACTTGCTAGTGACCCAGGGTCAAACCCCTGTGGTCAACTCCGGCCAGACCCACCGGCGTTGAGCCGACGTTGGCTCCAGAGACGGCGGAGGGGGTCAGGTTTCCTCCTCCGGCGACCAAATGGTCGGTGGAGGGCATCGATGGGCTCTGCATGCTCACGCGCGTCAAGCACGACACCTCCCAGGGGCTGGGATGGCCGAAATCGGAGCCGACGATGAGCACAGCACGGGCTCATCGAGCCGGAGCTCGAATGACCCAACTATGGGCTCCTAAGGCTACCTAGGATCCTCCTGAGGACGACTATGTGCACTGGTGCAAGCTTGGGCCGCCGTAGCGATGGCCACGTCCTCATCGACGGCGAGGAGCTCTCGGACCCGATGGGATCCGGTGCTAGAACGCGCTAGCGAAGGGGGAAAAGGGGGAAGAAGAGGCAGGAGCTCATAGAGGATGCGACGGTGATGAGAGCGGGGTCGGGGAGTCCTTGCTTGTGATGAACGGACGACGGCGGTCTCCGGTGACCGAGGAGGAAGAAGGCTTCAAGGTCGACGTTGGGGGCCTCCGGGCTCGATTCTTTCGGCGGAGAGGACCAGCACGTCAAGGCGGAGCTACAGGGGGGCTCAGGGGCGAGAGGGAGCGACTGGAGCGGCAGCTACGGCGGTGAGAAGGCGGCGGCCATGGCGGGCAGAGGAGAGGGAAGAGGCAAGGGGCGAATGGGCAAGAGAGAGAGAGAGCGATGGGGACGGCAGTGGCGTCCTCATCCTCTCGCCAGTGCGGCGGGGTATGCAGGCACGCAAGGAGCTGCGTGGCGGCACCGGTGCGGGCGCACGGCGAGCACACGCTCGTCCTCCTGGCCGCCAGGAGGACGACGACGGTGCTGGGCCAGATGGGCCACCCCAGGAGGCTTCCTCCTTTTCTTTTTTTAAAATTCCAGTTTCTGTTTTATTTTTCTGACATTTGTTTTATTCATTTTTAGGCACAAATGCTAGGCATAAAATATCCCAAATATTTTATAGAACTTAGTTTGAATATTTCAAACTTCTATAAAAGGTTTCAGAATATTTTCAAAACTTAAATAATTATAATGCTTTAGTTGGCATTTTCAGAAGCTTTAATATTTATTTTTGAAATGCTATAAATATTCAAATATTTAGAATGACCCCTGGCATATTCATGTCCACATTTATCACACATAGGGGACATTTTTTATGGGCATTTTGGTTTTGTTGTTTTTTCACTATCATTAAATTGGTTTGATTCAAATGAGGTGTTCGGGGTTTCTATTAATCCCCATTTCAAATTGATGCAAAAAGTGAAACATGATGCACACACATGCTATCCTAAGTAAGCTTGCTAGGGATGTGACACAAGGAGAAGTAGGAACTCGGAGAAGAAGGACGAGCACACCATGAGCTACTCAAGAAGAAAGCATCAAGCTCATGTTGGTGAATGGGTTTTCGACTTCGACTCCGACAACCACTCTGAGAGAAGCTATCACTCCAACTCCAACTATAGTCAAGATGACGTTGTTTCCGGAATTGCACTAGTGACATCCAACTGCTATGATCTATTTGACTCACCAAATGAAGGAGGTGGAAGTTGCTTCGTGTCTAAAGGCCCCAAGGTATCACACCCCGAATATCTTGATTTCAATAGTGATGAAGATGATTTGCTTTACAATGATGACTTGCTATATGATAAAACTAGTGATGTTAATCACAATGAACTTGATATTTCTCATGCTAGTCAAGATAAGTCAATTGACGATAATAAGATGAAAATAGAAGAACTAACTAAAGAACTCAACGCTCTTAAGTTATCCCATGAATCTACTCTTGAAGATCATAGAGAGCTTGAAAAGAACTCATGAGAAGCTATGCTACGAGAAGCTCAATTTGGAGCAAGAACATCAATTTCTTAAAGCTATCAGTGACGATCTTCGAAAGAAGACTTCATCTTATTTTGCCAAACGACTACCCTTGTCTACATTCATGCAACAAGTCAAATCTAAGCTAACTAGTAACAAAGGAAAGAAAGTTTCTTCATCTAGTAGCAACAATAAAAATGCTAAACCCCATGATGTTGCTCCTAGTAGTTCTATTGATTCCACTAATGATGATTTTCTTAGCCAAGTTACACTTGAGCAAGAAAATGCTTTATTGAAAGGGATTATAGATAAAGTTATCTACAAGAGTCTTGAAGGGTACAAACAATTTGATGAGATTGTATGCAAGCATGGAGGATACCGGAAGAATCGCGGTGTTGGCTATTTCAACGCTAATGGAGTTGAATGGGAAGAAGGTCAATATCCCGAGCCCAAGTTTGATCCTCAAAAGGAGAAGTATGAAAATACTCTTCCCAAGGGGACAAACACTCAAGATGACCTTTCACCACAAGACACCAAGTTCAAGGGAAAGAAGAAGCTTCAAGAGGACTTTGACTCTTATGAAGATGAACCCCAAGCTTTGGTGAAGTGGGTTCCCAAGGCTACTACAAGATCAACTTCTACAAGTGCTACTTCAACACCAAAGATCCCCATCAACTTGATGTTGGTTTCCAAGAAAAATAACTAGAGAGTTCTTGAGGGGTGACTCTGCCAATGAAATTCACTCCTATTCATTATTGGCAAGATCTATTTGCAATCAACATCAACCCTATGCAATAGATCAAGGAGTCACACATTCCCTCGAAGGTAAGCAAGGGACAAGGTAATCAACAAATCAATGGACATCATTACAGATGCTTTGCACTCAATGTCCACAGATATCCTTGTATTTGTCTCTTGTGTGTTGGGACTTACCCATGTAGGTGAGAAGAGTAAGGAAACAACGAGGATGCTCCCAACTCTTTGTGATCTTCATCAACCTTGATCATCCACCACTACCTCACCAACATGAAGTCTTCATCGACAAAACCCAAGGTTAGTTTATCCTTCTTATGACGGGATGTCACGTGAAGGGGTAGCTTTACTCTAAGACTTGAGTTAAAGCATCTCTTAGTATGTGACAACATTAAATGCTTTATGTAAAACTGGTAACCCCACTTGTGCTTAAACGATGAGTATGACCTATGATCAAGTACTCTTACTTGGCTCCTAAGTCAATTACTCATATATAGATGACTTCGTCATCGCCCAAGTGCTTGTTAGATGCTAGAGTGTTTGTGCATGTTTACCATGATTTCATTTGACAGCTTATTATGTGAGCATGTTGGTCTGCATTTACTTTCTCATTCTAGGATATCCAATTATCGCTATTTGGCTTTTGATTTATCTTTTGCCAATTGGATACACAAGAATGCCTAGGACCACTTCTTTAGCTATATATGATTTCTCACCTCATACTCTATTCATGCTGCATCACAAAATTTGAACAAGTGCTTCTTGATCCCTCTATGTGTGGAGCACTCGGAGTTTCGTATCGACAAGGACTGACCATTAAAACCTCCCAAGTGCATCTGAATGGAACCAACCACAAAATCTCGATCTCACCGAATGTCTAGGGTTGATCTGGTTTTCAATCACGATACCACCGACTCCATCTTCTTGGTTACACCGAGTTTCCCTGCCAAGTCACAGTTGAGGAACTCGGTGATACCAAAAACATAGAATCGGTGCCACCGACAGTGGTGGGTATATAACGTGTGGACCCCGACGCTTTGAAATTCAATATCAATCATCGCGCCTCAGAACCCTAAGTTGTCGCCTACGAGACCCCTGGTCATCCCCCTTGTCTCCCTACGCTCCTCCGCCGCTAGGAATCGCCATCATCGATGAAATCCTCTCCCTCGTTGCCGCCATAGAGGATCCGCGCCAGCTAGGGTACGGATTCGACCTCTTTTGCGCTCCTCGTCCGATTCTTGCGCATTAGATTCAAGATTATCATTGAGACACCCTTTGCATGTATTCCTATCCACTCAAAACCTCCATAGTCCAGCGAATAGTGAATTTTCTAGGGTTTTGCCGTCCGCCGGATAAATCTCGGTGGAACCGAAACAATCAAATCGGTCTCACCGACGTGAACTTTTGTGTTGCTGAGAACTGACATGGTGGAACCAAGTACCTCTTTTTTCTCTGACCAAAAAGGGTACCAAGGTTCGGTTAAGTGAGTCAGTCTGTCTCGGCACCACCAAAAAAATGTTTCGACTGTACCGATATTTATTTGACAGAATGCAAAAACCTTGAAAATTCATTGTGCAAATTTCAAAAACTAACCACATTTTGTGATGACTCATCTACTTATGCTCTCCTATAATCTATTCATAGGGTCATTATGTCAGATACAGAGGAGAGTCAAAATTTGACAGAGCAGGGAGTTGATATGAGTTGAGGCACAATCCTAGAGGCCAGTTCTTTTTTGGATCCAGGCACCCCCAGCTCTCATGGGTTGCCCAAGGCTGCCACCAAGACTATGAAGAAGCTAAATTCTGATGAAGAAGATTCAGACTTTATTCCTGAGGAGATTCTTGCCAAGAAGCAAGGAGAGGCTGCTAAGAAGTCAGCAACTAAAGCACTTCCTCCAGAAGAGTTGTCAGCAACTAAAGCACTTCCTCCAGAAGAGTTGTCAGCAAGGTCTATGCCAGCTCAGAGACTATAAAAGCACACGAGAGTGCTAGAGCCACAATATCTATCGATCCCCCAAGGAAGTCTATGACTAAGAAGGCAAGGGATAAGAAATCCAGAAAGAGGATTATCCATGTGATTGGCAGGCCTACCTCCATGTATGAAGATCCAGAGGAGCCTGCTGGTGCTGCTACCGAGGAAGAGGAGGAAGAACATGTTGAGAAAGCCCCTCCCAAGAAAAAATCCAAGAAGCTTATGGCTGATGCTATGCCAAAGACTGGCACTTCCAAGAGCACCAAGCCTACATCCAAGAAAGCTGCTGCACAGAAGTCCAAGAGGACAACCAGAGACATTCCAGCTTCTGAGAAGAACAAGGGGACTGCCTCCAGACTTGAAGATGACGATGACTTGACTACGTTGATGAAGCTCAGACCACATGTTCCAGTACATGATGCCAGCCACTTAATTGCTCAAGAGATGAAGAAGAGGAAAGACTCAGGATTGAGAGCCTAGAGAGCCATAGATCCTTATGCCCAGAGGAACAAAATTGCTGTTGACTATAGGTTCTACACCAGAGAGCAACATGACTTTTATGAGACAGTGCTGCTTGACAAGAGCCCGGCTATTAGTGATATGAGATATGTCAATTGGAAATTCATTAAGGAGGATGTGGACTACTTTCCAAGTGTCCAAGATAATTTCCACTGCATTGGTCTGGATGAGTTCATTGGCAGAGAGCTTACTGCATGGAACGACAAGATGATCATGCAATTCTACTTCACTGCACATTTCTATGGAGATGGTAGAATTGTATGGATGACTGAAGGATCAAGGTATGAATCTACTATTGAGGAGTGGGTTGCACTTCTAGGAATTCCAGATGCTCAGGAAGGTGATCTGGATGTATACTAAGAATCCAAGGCAAGTCACAATGCCATGAAGGATATGTATACTCCTATCCTCGCTGACAAGGTGCAATCTCACAAGCTAGGATCCATCTACTATCTGCAAGCAGGTCTCCGTACCGTGAACACTATTCCAAGGCATACCTTGATGCCCAAGTCAGGAGATGAGAAGATGATCCGAGGCTACTCCATCAACATGTTGATCCACCTTGACAGGAATGCTAGGATTAGAGTCATGGATTTGATTGTTGAGAAATCAAGATGGTTGCTGCTCATCAAAAGCGCTCTTGGTGCTATGCACCCTACATCCAGATGCTTATCAACTCTCAGTTGGAGAAGCACATTTTTGTTCTAGATCGTCCACATCTGCCACTACAGCCATATCTCCAAGATAATGTTGTGGTGATGGACCTAGATCATCCCACATTTGCTAGAGCACAGGCATAGGCAGAAGCAGATCGAGCCGCTAGTGCTCAAGCCCCCAGATCCAAAAACGAGCAAATGGATCTTCTGATCCTATCCGTTCAGGGCATGCAGAAGGATATCCAGGGGATTCTGCACAACCAGAACAGTCTTGTGAGGATCTTTGAGACAAGGATCAAGACTCTTGGTGATAAGCTGGACAAGGTGACAAAGATAGTTATAGAGCTTCAGAAGGAAGTTGACTCCGTGCACATCCCGCAGGTCTCTTCTACTTCTCCAAATGATGATGATGAGGAGGAGGAGGAGGAAAAGGATGGATCACCTCTCAAGCTGGGCACCCAGTTCACTAATCAGGCTAGATCAGTCAGAGTGCCTGCACCAGACTTAAGGCCCTCTTCATCAGCTCCTTCTACTGTGTAACGACCAAACCTCAAAGGATTTGAGTCTCTGTGCTTACTATGAAAGTCCCTGGATCGATTCTCAGATGAATACCAGAATAATAAGTGCATCATTTATTACATCGTATAATCCAGAATTTATAAAGTATAACAATCTGCATAGCACTTAGCTAGCTTTATTCACTCAAACAGCGGAAAAGTATAAGAAAGTAACAATGAGTCCCATCACAACCCACTGGCGATGTTGAGTGCAGACTCGCGACCCTAACGGTACCTTACTCTTCGTCTAAAAATACTGCAACATGAGACTTTGCGGCCGTATAGGTCAATACTTTGAATGTATTGGCAAGTTACACATGTGAAATAATAAGCACACCTATATGTACATGCATAGTATATCAAAGGAAGGCTTGATGGTTATTTTGCAGAAATGCTAATTTTATCCTCATAACTACATAATAGTCAAATATTAATTTATTTGCTATAATTAAATACACATGGTTGAATTGGCATCTCCAACTCCAACCTAAACCATTATTAAGTTTCCCACCAAGTTTTATTAGGGGTAACATCTGCCAAGATCATCCAACAACTATAATGGCCAAGCTGCTCAAAGCTGTCCATAACCGGGGACACGGCTACTCATGATTAGTTTTGTAACTCCGCAAAGTTTAGTGCGCCGTACCCACTGGACCCAACCCGAAGATTGAGACGAAGTCTTTCAGAAGCAACCAGCTAGTCCCAAAGGAGGCCCATCCCAACTATCATAACTACATCTGCTGGCACATCCGGGTAAGGTTTCCACAACTGATCAACTAAGCTAGAGCCCATATAGCTAGTGGTCGCACATGGAAACTACTAGTCACTAAGTCTGTCTGATCTTTTTGAACCTGGGCGGCATTCCACTTACATTCAGAGGGTCGAAACCATGATGTTCGTGAAACCACCCAGAAATACCAGATCCGCCCAGAAGTGAATTATATCCTTAGTTACTACTCAATTTATTTAATAATCCTCACATTGTCTCAATGAATACTTGAACCAACCCCGTCTACATAGCATAGCAGAACTCATTACCACGATCTTCATTCACGAGGGGATAACTGAACAACATAGCATAAGACAATAATATTCCTATACATGCATAAATTGATAGTGTGACATATACTACATGCATATAAAAACAATAGGTGAAGGATTATCAACATGTAACTTGCCTTGATTCTGGTTCAAAATGTCACACTCATGACAATAGTTTGCGTCGCACTCCGGGCAATCTACATGTTTGAAACAATCACAACAAGTAAATCACCACACTCAAACATCATCAAATAAAACCAACAGCAAGACACCATTTTTAAAACCACAAAATAGTAGCATAACAGTAGGTATAAATGATCTAAAAATCAGTAGAAACACAACACAAAAAGAATCATTAAATTTCATAAACGGTTTGCAAAACATGTCCTCCGGAAGGTTTAAATTAAATTTGAACAAATTCAAATTTGAACATTGCAAACATGCAAAATTTTGGTGTTGTCATATACTACTAGTCATTTGGAGTGCACGGGAGAATGAATTAACTAAATTGAGCATATAGATTAAAAGTTAGAGCAAAAAGAATTTTGGGTGAAAATATGTCCAAAATAGACAGAATCTGGAGATGCTGCAGTTACTGTAGCTATCACAACGTGGCGCCACATGATTGGCCAGAGGGTGAAAGCTGTGCGTGTGTGCTCACCATGAGCGAAACTGACGACGACGGTCTCTGGTGTCAAGGCAGCACTTCTCTGGTGGCTCTCCGGCAAAGGCGAGGTGGTGGGTGGATGCGCGTTCGACGGGGGTGGCGACGGTGGTTCTACGGGCGGTAGTGGTCTCCTCTACAGGCGATGTCGGCGACGTGAACTGTGGTTTCTACGGCGGCGACGGGTGGACCTGGTCCTCCCGTTCCACTATGATTTCGGCCCCGGGAGTATGTCAGGTAGGTGCGTCTTGGAGAGGGGTTTCCAACGAAGCGAATGCCACGGTGGGAGGTGTTCTTATGGAGACGGAATCATCCTCTACGGCCAGCGACGACTCAAGCTCAACGGTGAGATCCAATTCGTCGGGGCGGCAGCGTGTGGCGATGGGAAAGATAGGGAAGGGGTTGCGGGGTACCCTGGCTGTCCTAGGCTCGCGCTAGACGTCCCGGGCGAGCACGGGATCAACCAGAGCGCAAGATCAACTCAGGCTCGATCTCCCTAGCGCGTGCATACGCGCGTGTTGAGTACGGCTCGGGGAAGGGGATGGGTGCGGGGCCCGCTACCCAGCGACTAAAGTGCGGGCAGCGTACCGCTTCGCTAGCTGGGCCGTGGCCGGCTTGCGCGCGCGCATGCGAAGCCCCTGTTGGGCCACTGTGCGGCCCAACTACACAGTGCATTCCGGTTTTGTTTTTTAATATAAAAATGCTACTGAAATAAATATATTATGTCTATAATAAATACCGGAATAAATCCTAAAAAAACAATATAACCTACAGTAAAATATATGCTACTAATAGAAAATATAGGAACACTAGTTCCAACCCAAATGCAATTCTGGAAAAAATATATTTTATGCAAAAAGCCACGCAATAAGCCTTGCAAAATAAATTCAAAATAATTTGGAGTTTATAAAATTGCAAAATCAACTCATATGAAACCCAAATATTATTCTGGAAATTATGAACTTTTACTTGACCAGGGAGAAGTGATGTTATCTCCACTCCAATAATTTGCCTTTAGTTGCATAATGAAAAGAATTTTCAGAAGAATAAATAATGCATAGAAGACTATGAGATGCATATGAATGATCTATTAACATCCTAATTTAGGAAAATTGGGATGTTACAAACCTAGCCCCCTTAAGATGAATCTCGCCCTCGACATTCGGGTTGGCTAGCAAATAGGTGTGGGTGATCCTGCCTAAGATCTTCCTCTCATTCCCAAGTAGCCTCCTCCTCTGTATGATGATCCCACTGAACTTTGCATAACCTGATTGTCTTGGTGCGAGTAACTCTCTCTGCTATCTCCAGAATCTTAACAGGCTTCTCCTCATATGTCAAGTCAGTCTCCAACTGAATAGCCTCAAGTGGCACTGTATCTCCCAAAGGAACATCCGCCATCTCTGCATGGCACTTCTTCAGCTGGGATACATGAAACAGATTATGAACTCCTGACAAGGATTCTGGCAACTCCAGCTGATAAGCTACCTCTCCTCAGTGCTCCAAGATCTTGTAAGGCCCCACAAAGCGTGGTGCTAACTTACCCTTGATTCCAAACCTCTTAATTCCACGAAGTAGTGAAACTCTAAGGTATGCACGATCTCCTACCTCATATGTCACTTCCTTACGCTTGGCATTTGCGTAACTCTTTTGTCTGGACTGTGCTATGTTTAGCCTATCACGAACCAACTTGACTTTCTCCTCAGCATCTTTGATCAAGTCTGGTCCAAAGAATTGACGCTCTCCAACCTCATCCCACATCAATGGTGTCCTGAACTTCCTACCATACAGAAACTCAAATGGTGCCATCTTCAGACTAGCCTGATAATTGTTATTATATGAGAACTCTGCATATGGTAAATTATCATCCCAACTGGACCCGTAGTCCAAAGCACAAACTCTCAACATATCCTCCAAAATCTGATTCACCCTCTCTGTCTGCCCATCTGTTTGTGGATGGAATGATGTACTGAACTCTGGCCTAGTGCCAAAAGAATCATGCAATTGATGCCAAAACTTAGACGTGAACTGAGTACCTCTATTAGACGCTACCTTCCTTGGAACTTCATGCAGACAAACAATTCTGGACATATAAATCCTTGCTAGCTTAGCACTTGTATAGGTAGTCTTTACTGGGATGAAATGAGCAACTTTAGTCAAACGATCAACAACTACCCAAATAGAATCATAACATGATCGAGTCCTGGGTAACCCTGTAATGAAATCCATACCAATCTCATCCCACTTCCAATCAGGTATAGGCAATGGTTGTAACAAACTTGCTGGTTTCTGGTGCTCTACCTTAACTCTGTGGCACACATCACATATTGCAATATACTCAGCAATTTCCCTCTTCAGGCTAGGCCACCAAAATCTCTCCCTCAAATCCAAATACATCTTAGTATTACCCAGGTGGATAGAATAAGGTGAATCATGTGCCTCCTGAAGAATCAACTTCCTGATCTCTGCATCTTGAGGTACACAGATACACTTCTCAAACCATATGGCTCCATGTTCATCCTCATGGAAACCTTCTGCCTTCCGCTTTAGCATATTCTCCTTTATCTCAGCAATATACTTATCATACTTTTGAGCTTCTCTGATCCTGTCTAGCAAGGTAGGATTTACCTCAAGTGTTGCCAAATAGCCCTTAGGAACCATCCCCAACCTGAGATTTCTAAACTGCTCACATAACTCCGGCGGCATATCCTCAATATTAACTGCATTAACATGGCTTCTACGACTCAATGCATCAGCAACAACATTAGCCTTACCAGGATGATATTGCAGTTTCAAATCATAATCATTAATAAGCTTCAACCATCTCCTTTGTCTGAGGTTCAACTCCCTCTGAGTAAAAATATACTTCATGCTCTTATGATCAGTAAATATATCACAATGATTACCAACAAGATAATGCCTCCAAGTTTTCAATGCATGCACAACTGAGGCTAACTCCAAATCATGTGTAGGATAATTATGCTCATGATTCCTAACCTTGCGTGAATCATAAGAAACAACTTTACCTTCCTGCATCAAAACACTCCCAAGTCCTTGACGAGATGCATCACAATATACCTGGAAGTCTTTATGTATGTCTCGCAAAATTAACACCGGTGTTGTAACCAAACGCTACTTAAACTCTTGAAAGCTAGCTTCACAATCCTCAGTCCAAACAAATTTCTTCCCCTTCTTCAACAATTTAGTCATAGGCTGTGCAATCTTGGAAAAGTTTTTAGTAAACCTCCTATAATAACCTGCAAGGCCCAAAAAGCTGCGAATCTCCCCAACTGACATGGCTGACTCCCACTCTGTGACTGCGGCAACCTTGGATGGATCAACTGCAACTCCATTACCTGATATAACATGTCCAAGGAATGCTACGCTATCCAACCAAAACTCACATTTGCTAAACTTGGCATACAATTGGTGCTCCCTCAACTTCTCCAATACCAAACACAGATCCTCCTCGTGCTCTTCCTTATTCTTGGAAAACACCAATATATCATCAATGAAAACAACCATAAACTTATCCAAGAACTCCATAAATACCTTGTTCATCATATTCATGAAGTATGCAGGGGCATTAGTCAATCCAAAGGACATAACAATATACTCATACAACCCATACCTCGTAGTGCAAGCAGTCTTTGGAATATCTTGCTCACGAATCTTTAACTGATGATAACCAGAACGAAGATCAATCTTAGAAAACACACTAGCTCCCTCCAACTGGTCAAACAAATCATTTATCATAGGCAAAGGATACTTATTCTTAATGGTTACCTCATTTAGAGAACGATAATCAACACACATCCCCAGAGTTCCATCCTACTTCTCAACAAACAAAATAGGGGCTCCCCAAGGAGATGAACTTGGCGAATAAATCCTTGTGCCTGCAATTCCCTTAACTTTTTCTTCAATTCCTCCAACTCTTGAGGAGGCATTCTCTACGGTCTCTTAGCAATAGGTCCGGTGCCTGGTATTAAATCAATAAGAAACTCAATATCTCTATCTGGTGGCATACCTGGCAACTCTTCTGGAAACACATCTGGATAATCCTTCACAATTGGCACCTCTTACAAGCTACCCCCCTTAAGAGAGTTCACCTGCACCCGCTTATGCTGATACTTACATACATATTTGATTCTTTTCCCTCCTGGTGCATCTAGAGAAATGGATCGACTAGCACAATCAATAACAACCTCATATTTGCTCATCCAATCCATACCCAAAATGATATCCAGACCTTGTGACTTTAGTATGATCAAACCTGTAGGAAACTCATACTTCCCAATGGACAAGGTCAGCTGATGACAACAAACACCTGCTATAATCTCAACTCCTGGGGAACTCACTCTAATAGGCATACTAAGGGTTTTGGTTGGCAATCCATGTTTATCAACAAATACCCGTGAAATAAATGAATGTGATGCACCAGTATCAAAAAGAACAAGCATGGGTACTGAGTTGATCAAAAACTTACCAATCACTACTTCAGGCTCATTATACACCTCCTCCACATTAACATGGTTGACATGACCCTTCTGGAAGGAGTTTGGCTTATTGACTCCTGAATTCCCATTACCATTATTGCTCTCTAGACAAACATTGGAGTAGTAGCCCATCTTCCTGCACTTGTAGCACCGAACCTAACTAAGGTCCCTCTACACAGGCAAACTCTGACGGTTCTGGTTATTAGTACCTCCATTACCATTACTGCTACCACTACCATTGCCACTCTTGTGCCCATTGTGATGATGGTGGCCATTATGGTTGTGGTCATTCCCTCCATTGTGATTATGCCCATTACCTACATGATGATGACGCCCATTACCTCCATTACCATGATATGAAGTGTGTGGCTTCTGCTGTGGTCCTGAATTATACGTGTTACTGTTGCTATACTTCCTCTTGCCGTTCTCTATGGCCTTATGCTTTCCCTCAAGCACAATAGCCTTATCAATAAGCTCCTGGCAATTACGAAAAGTGGCCACTCTCATCAGAACACCCAAAGCATCATTCATGCCCTCCAAGAATTTCTCCTGCCTAGCTGCATCAGTATTAACATCATTAGGAGCATATCATGCAAGGTTATTAAATTCCTCCACATACTCATTAACGGTGCGACCTCCCTGACGCAAGCTGCGAAACTCCTTCTTTTTCACACTCATGGCACCAGTTGACACATGTGCAGAGCGGAAAGCTGCCTGAAATTGCACCTAGGTGATAGTATCGATGGGATAAGTGACCATGTAGTTGTCCCACCAAGTTGTGGCAGGAACCTCCAATAGATGTGAGGCAAACCTGACCCTCTCTGCATCTGTGCATCCAACGGTTTGCAGGTTCCTACCGATTGCACGAAGCAAATCATTAGCCATAATAGGTTCAGGGCTGCTAGAGAACCTCGGAGGATTGAACCTCAAGAACCTGGTAAGCATATCCATAGGTGGCAGAGGTGGTGGATTGTTGTTGTTGTTGTTTCCCATGTTCTGAACAAGCAACTGGATCAACTGGCCTTGTCCCTGAAGCAACTGTTGCACATATGGCGGTACATCATTGTCATTTTTGTCCCTAGTCTCACGTCTCGGTGGCATCTGGTGGGCAAGAATTACATGAGTAATAGGCAGAATAGGTCTAAAGGAGAATATATATATATATATATATATATATTCTACCCATATGCATAATATGATCAAGGCAATATATATGAGGCAACCAAAACACAATAATCAATAATACCAATAGAGAAACAAGAATCAATAACATAGCATTATATATAGTCGAATAATTTTGACAAGATCCTAATTTAACAAGCACACAACTAACAATCAAGCTAGCAACCTAACATCGTCAAACCGCAAAAGTGGCATAAACAGATATGCTAACACGATAACACCGCAATATTAAACAAAGATAAATGAAGGTCTCAACACTAGTTCCTACTTAAACTGGTCAAGATACTAGAGGGGTTGACTATAAAAATAAGTAGTATAGATAATTTATAAAATAATTTTCACTCCTAGGCTTTTCTAATCCATTTTCTAGGGTCATGATCTACAGTCAGCACACTGCTCTGATACCATCTGTAACGACCAAACCTCGAAGGATTTGAGTCTATTTGCTTACTGTGCTAGTCCCTGGATTGATTTGCTAGCACACACAGTATAGATGAATACCAGAATAACAAGTGCATCATTTATTACATCATATGATCCAGAATTTATAAAGTATAACAATCTGCATAGCACTTAGCTAGCTTTATTAACTCAAACAGCGGAAAAGTAGCAGAAAATAACGATGAGTCCCATCATAGCCCACTGGTGATGTTGAGTGCAGACTCGCGACCCTCACGGTACCTTACTCTTCATTTGAAAATCCTGCAACATGAGACGTTGCAGCCGTATAGGTCAATACTTTGAATGTATTGGCAAGTTACACAGGAGAAATAATAAGCAAACCTACATGTACATGCATAGTATAACAAAGGAAGGCTTGATGGTTATTTTGCAGAAATGCTAATTTTATCCTCATAACTACATAATAGTCAAATTTTAATTTATTTTCTACAATTAAATAAACATGGTTGAATTGGCATCTCCAACTCCAACCTAAACCATTATTAAGTTTCCCACCAAGTTTTATGAAGGGTAACATCTGTCGAGATCATCAAAAAACTGTAATGGCCTAGCTGCTCAAAGTTGTCCATAAGCGGGGACACGGCTAATCACGATTAGTTTTGTTACTCTGCAGAGTTTAGTGCACTATACCCACTGGACCCAACCTGAAGATTGAGACGAAGTCTTTCAGAAGCAGTCACCTAGTCCCAAAGGAGGCGCACCCAACTATCATAACTACATCTGCTGGCACATCCGGGTAAGGTTTCCACAACTGATCAACTAAGCCACAGCCCATATAGCCAGTGATCGCACATGGAAGCTACTAGTCACTAAGTTTGTCTGATCTTTTTGAACCTGGGCGACATTCCACTTACATTCAGAGGGTCGAAACCATGATGTTCCTGAAACCACCCAGCAATACCACATCCGCCAAGAGGTGAATTATATCCTTACTTACTACTCAATTTATTTAATAATCCTCACATAGTCTCAATGAATACTCGAACCAACCCCGTCTACATAGCATAGCAGAACTCACTACCACGATCTTCATTGACAAGGGGATAACTGAACAGCATAGCATAAGACAATAATATTCCTATACATGCATAAATTGATAGTGTGACATATACTACATGCATAGAAAAACAATAGGTGAAGGATGATCAACACGTAACTTGCCTTGATTTTGGTTCAAAAGGTCACACTCCTGACAATATTTTGCTTCGCACTCTGGGCAATCTACACATTTCAAACAATCACAACAAATAAATCACCACACTCAAACATCATCAAATAAAACCAGCAGCAAGACATCATTTTTAAAACCACAAAAACAGTAGCATAACAGTAGGTATAAATCATCTAAAAATCAGTAGAAACACAACACAAAAAGAATCATTAAATTTTCATAAATGGTTTGCAAAATATGTCCTTTGGAAGGTTTAAATTAAATTTGAACATTGCAAACATGCAAAATTTTGGTGTTGTCATATACTACTAGTCCTTGTCAAAAATAGACAGAATCTGGAGCTTAATTAAATTGAGCATATAGATTAAAAGTTAGAGCAAAAAGAATTTTGGGTGAAAATCTGTCCAAAATAGACAGAATCTGGAGCTGATGCGTTTACTGTAGTTATCGCCATGTGGCGCCACATGATTGGCCAGGGGCTGAAAGCTGTGCGTGCGTGCTCACCACGAGCGAAACAGACGATGGCGGCCTCGAGTGTCGATGGCGGCGCTTCTCCGGCCGCTCTTCGGCAAAGCCTATGTGGTGGGTGGATGCAGCATTCGACGGGGGTGGCGATGGTATTTCTACGGGCGGCGGTGGTCTCCTACAGGCGACGGTGGCGACGTGAACTATGGTTGCTCCGGCGGTGTCGGGTGGACCTGGTCCTCCCGTTCCACTGTGATTTCGGCCACAGGAGTATGTCAGGTAGGTGCGACGTGGAGAGTGGTTTCCAACGAAGCGAATAGCACGGTGGGAGGTGTTCTTACGGTGAGAGAATCGTCCTCTCCGGCCGGCAGCGACTCAAGCTCAACGGTGAGATCCAATTCGTCGGGCCGGCGGCGTGTGGTGATGGGAAAGATAGGGAAGGGGTTGAGGGGTTCCCTGGCTGTCCTAGGCTCGCGCTAGACGTCCCGGGTGAGCACGGGATGAACCAAAGCGTGAGATCAACTTGGGCTCGATCTCCCTGGCACGTGCGTACGCGCGCGTTGAGTCCGGCTCAGGGAAGGGGATGGATGAGGGGCTTGCTAGCCAGCGAGCAAGCACGGGATCAACCAGAGCGCGAAATCAACTTGGGATCGATCTCCCTAGCACGTGCGTACGTGCGTTGAGTCTGGCTCGGGGAAGGGGATGGGTGCGGGGCCTGCTATCCAGCGACTGAAGTGTGGGCAGCGTACCGCTTCGCTAGCTGGGTCGTGGCCGGATTGCGCGCGCGCGTGCGAAGCCCCTATTGGGCCACTATGCGGCCCAGCTGCATTGTACGTTCCGGGTTTGTTTTTTTAAATATAAAACTTTTACTGAAATAAATATATTATGGCTATAATAAATACCAGAATAAATCCTAAAAAAACAATATAACCTACAGCAAAATATATGGTACTAATATAAAATATAGGAACACTAGTTCCAACCCTAATGCAATTTTAAAAATATATTTTTCTATGCAAAGAGCCACACAATAAGCCTTGCAACATAAATTCAAAATAATTTGGAGTTTATAAAATTGCAAAAACAACTCAGATGAAACCCAAATATTATTCTAGAAATTATGAACTTTTATTTAACCGGGGAGAAGTCATGTTATCTCCACTCCAATAATTTTCCTTTAGTTGCATAATGAAAAGAATTTTAAGAAGAATAAACAATTCATAGAAGAATATGAGATGCATATGAATGATCTATTAACATCCTAATTTAGGAAAATTGGGTTGTTACATACTGTCAGCACAACTCCTGCTCCATCAGCTCCAGTTCCTCAAGTGACCACTCCATCTCCATCCACGACATGTGCAGAGATCTTCATCGACGCAGTTCTCTTTACTCCTTCATCGACAACCGGAGGAGATCATCCCAAGAAAGCTTAGATATATGCCTTTGAATGGTAACTTGGTGCCAAAGGGGGAGAAGTGTATATAGATCGTTAGCCTTCAAGTGATTGAGCGTTTGGTGTTTGTTGCTTTTTCAAAAACAATTGCTTTTGGTTACTATGATACACTTTTGTTTTGCTTGTGATACACACTTGATGATGTTTGATCATATGCTTTGATTTGTGATGCTACTATTTCCTATATTCTTAATGCTTATGTGATGATCACTCTCGCACACCACCAAGTGGTATGTGACATGTAAGAAGTAACCCATGTACCTAATTGATGGTGCATTTGCATTCAAAAACAAATTTAAAATAATTCACAAATTTAGGGGGAGCTCTTTGTTATCACATACTTCTCAAAGCGACGATTATATTGCATGATTATATCTTTGTCGAAGCTTTGATCTATATGTTGTCATCAATTACCAAAAAGGGGGAGACTGAAAGAGCATTTGCTCCCTTGGTGGTTTTGGTAATTAATAACAACATATAGTTCATTGAACTAATGTTTCCACCAAGTATATTTCAGGACAAGTTCAATGATAGGGATGGCCAAAGGATTGTGGAATCACCCCAAGATGCAAGGAAATAGGTTGGCCAAGCTTCAAGCAAAGTGTATTCTACATTTTACATTTGTGAGAAATCACTTTGAGTCACTAGGAAAGCCAATACTATTAAAAGGGGGTAAAGTTTTGATGGTGAACAATATGCTCAAACGTGCACAAGTGACAGTCACCAAAACATCCACAAACTATCCCACCAAAGTGTGTCCAAAACCAGATATGCAAAATCGGTGCAACCAACATTCCTATTCCAGTGCCACTGATTCTAAACCCTAGACACACTCAGCCAAACCCTAACACTTCGGTGCAGCCGACACTGCTCTCGGTGCCATCGAGTTGGGTTGCCAAGATTCTGTTACGCAAGTTCACATTTTCGGCCCGACTGAGAATGGTGAATCGGCGTCACCGAGTTTGTCAAATCTAACCGTTGGTCACCTTGTCGGTGCAACCGAGAATTTTATATCGGTCCCTCCGAGATTCAAAAGTTTCCACTTTTGGTCACTTCGGTACCACCGGGATTTACACATCGGTGTCACCGAGTTGGTCATTTTGTGTGTAACAATTGGACTTTTGGGGATGCTGATATATACCACTTCACCACCACCCACTCGAAAGAGAAGCACTCAGAACTATTCCATACCTATCCTACTCAGTTTTCTAAGAGAGAACCATCTACCCTTGTGTTTATTTCTAGCCTCCCCATGTTGCTTTCGACCAATCCCATCTCTTCTACCAAGCCAAATCTGTGAGAGAGTGATTGTGTGTTGAGGAGTCTATAATCTTGAAGCACAAGAGCAAGGAGTTCATCGTCATTACCGAGCCTATTACCTTTTGGAGGGTGGTGCCTCCTAGATTGGTTAGGTGTCGCTCGGGAGCCTCCTACTTCATGTTGTGGAGTGAACCAAGAAGTTTGTAAGGGCAAGGAGATCGCCTACTTCGTGAAGATCTACCCATAGTGAGGCTAGTCCTTCGTGGACGGAAGCCGCATGGAATAGTCAAGGTTGCTTCTTCGTGGAACCCTCCGTGGTTAGAGCCCTCCGTGGACTCTCGCGACCGTTACCCTTCGTGCGTTGAAGACTCCATGAACGTGGATGTATGATAGCACCACCTATCGGAACCACGGGAAAAATCATCGTGTCATCACTTGTGTTTTCTTTGCTAACCCTCCCTTTACTTACATGTGCAATGTCTTTACTTTCCTTTGCTACACTCTTATACATGCATGTGTAGGGCGTTACTTGATATGCTATGAATGCTAAAACTGCCAAGAATTAAAATTGGGAAAAGGCAAAACTTTTATTTGGTCAAGTAGTCTAATCACCCCCCTCTAGACCTACTTTCGATCTTACACCCGCCATGGTTCAGCGCGGGAGGCCACCCGGCCCACGAGGGGTCAAATCCACTAGCCAAGATTTTTGACTCAGCCAATGGCATCCCTAGGTAGGATGTGGGGAACAAGGACATCTTGTAGTTTAATTTATCTACAATCCACTGCCTATCACCCGAAGGGTAGCCAATGACGAACACTTCACTTTTATAGAAGTTTTTTTAGCCCGGACTTAGCCTCGAAGCATAGAAGGAGAAATTTTAGGTGAGCTAAGTCGAGGTCTAAGCCCTCCACCATGATCATGGCACTGTCCGCATATTGGAGATGGGTGACCCCTCCACCAGAGACTAGATGACTGACCACTAAAGAGATATGGCCAGCCGCCCATGCCTTGTCTAGGATGTCCGCCAGGGTATCAACGATGAGGTTGAATAGGAAGGGTGAAACCAAGACTCCCTATTTCACTCATGTGGATAGAGTGAAGTAGGGCCCCACCTCGCCGTTTATGTTAATCGTCGTCTTGCCAGACTAGACTAGTTGCATAATCTAGGACGACCATCTCTCGTCGAAGACACGCCACTGTAGCACCATCCTCAAGAAGTACCAATCCTGACGGTCATAAGCCTTCTGGAAATCCAACTTGAGGAAGACTCCCATGTGTCCACATGAGAGAACTCGTGTACTATTTCATGAAGGGCCAAGATCCCGTCATGAATTTGTCAACCCTTCAGAAAGGCAGTTTGAAGAGGTTGATCAAGCCTCTTAGATATGGGGGCCAAACTCATAGCGCATACTTTTGCAAATATGTGCTCAAGCACATTGATCACCGTGACAGGCCTGAAGTGTGTGATATCTGTGGCCCCAACTATTTTGGGGATCAGGGTGATGACACCATAATTGATTCGGGACATGTCAAATGTCCCAATATAAAACTCCTAAAACATCGACATAATAACTGGTTTGATGACGTGCCAGAATTTCTAGAAAAATGCCACCGGTAGGCCATCAGGCCCTGGGGTCGAGCCTGCCTTCATAGAGGCGATAGCTCGGCCCACCTCCTCTTTTGAGAACAGGAGAGTTAGCTCCACATTCTTAGCTTCGGGGACCCGATCAGCCCTAGGCCAGAAGTTCTCGGCAAGCGACATCCCACTCCGGGGTGTGGCCGAGAATAACTCCTTATAGAAGGAGTAGATGTGAGATCTAATCTCGATTGCATGTTCAAGGAGGTTATTGCCCTCCCATAGACACAGGATGTTGCAATGTCGCCAACGCCCATTCGTGATGGCTTGGAAGTACGCAGTGTTGGCATCGCACTGGAGGAGCCCTTTTGTCCTCCTCGGCGTTGCCAATACAATTCTTCTCCCTTGAATATCTCCATCAAGGAGGCTTCAAGGGAGTATCGACACATCCAATCGTCAGCCGACAACCCAATTGTCTCGGCTAACCCATCAAGTGACCTAATCTATGTCAGAAGGGATTCCTTACGAGCCTTATTAGCTGCTCCAAGGTTAGCACCCCGCCAGTGCATGAACTGCCAAGTAAGCTTCAAGCAGTGGTGCAAAATATCAGTGGCGCAATATGCTCGGGGTAGGGAAACCACCTCTTCGATCCAATGTTCCTTCACTAGCTCCAGGAAGCCTGCCTGTAGAAGCCAAGCTGGTTCAAAGTGGAACCGTCTTGCCCTAGAGGGGTATCTACCCTTGAGGACAGGAGTTGAGGGACGTGGTCAGAACCAATGCGGGTGACTGCCCGTAGGGAGCATAATGGGAACATGATTTCCCACTAGACCAATACTAGGACCCTATCCAGAACACTACGGATAGGGTCGAGTTGTTTATTTGTCCACGTGAATCTAGCCCTTGCACGGGCTATCTCCCGTAGAGCCAGGTCGACGATGCAGTTACTGAATAGCCGCATACGTCCTCGATCTATGTTTGGGGAGATCTTGTCAGCCTCCTGGAGAATGAGGTTGAAGTCCCCAGCCACCAACACTGGGTGTGGGTAGCATTCCACCTTGGCCTTTAGTTCGGCCAAGAAGTCTGATCATCTTCCATGGTCAGCTAGCCTATAAACTATGATCAGCTCCCAGCTAAGGTTCACACGTCGGTCTGTGATAGCCATACTAAGGAAGAATTCTCCTTGGTCCATATCCTTGACCGAGAAGACGTCTTCTCGTACCCCTAGCAAAATGCCCGCGAAAGCCCAGAAGCAGGGAGACATTGCCAGGCGAACGTATGTCATGAGAGCCCTTACAACTCGTGAATACAGAAATCCTGGTGAATTGTCTCATGTAGCCCAACAATTTCAATCTCTTCTTGCCTAACATACTCAATCAGCTGCCGCCTTCAGCCCAAGTGCCCAAAGCCCCTAATGTTTGAACATAGGAGCTTCATGATGGAACCAGGGTCGAGGGACTAGAGGGCCCCACATGTGGGGCCAAACTAGCCCGACCGCCAATGGACCGGGAGCCCTGCTTTGACGGCTGACCGCGCTACTCCTTCCTATCCGGGGCAGCAACAGCCCCATCATTTTGGAATGGGAGGCTAGCTCTAGTACCACGCCCACCACCCCTTACTTTGAGGGGTGGAGGCGAGTAGGAGGCCTACCTCGCAGCACCATGCCAATTGAAGGGGCATCGCATGCAGTCTCCGGTACGTCGCGAGACAGCCCCGATCCCCCAACCCCGGGCTCTCTATGCCCAGTGTCATTGGTGATCAGGGGAGCCAATGGCTCATCCTGGCCAGGCATGGCGAGATCAGCACGTCACATTGCGGCCCTGGCCCGAGCCTCGTCCAGCGCGCCATCCAGTCGTTCCTTGGCACAGATAGCCGAGATCTGGTCAAGGCGAGGCCCCTTTTCGCCTCGGAAGACAAAGTCACAGTCTGAGGCCACATCACCCAGGTGGCCAAGTGAGACGGTTCCAAGGATCGAAAAATGGGAAACAAAGGAGGAGGAACCTGGGTCGGGGGGTGACGAACCTGGGGGGAGGTCACGGGGTGGCTGCACACATGGCTGCCTTCTCCACGATTGTCCAGAGCCAACCATCAGTCAGCATTCTGGATCCAGAGAGGCGCACACTCTGGTGGGCCGTGCCCCTTAGAGGAGAGATCAGCCGAGAGCCAAGGCCAACCCCGGGAGAGGTGATGTCGACCGAGGCTAGCCCCACCCCCGATGGAGGAGGCGTCATGGGGAACATCGCAGGGGACCCCAAGCCCATGTGGGGACCTACCACTCTCCTCCGAGCGATCGGGACTGTCCTCAGAGTGGTCACCATCCCCCTCAAGACCCACCTCCGTCAAGGATGTCGGCGGGGGAGGTGGACCTATCGCCATCCTCGCCTCCAGGTCATCCAGGTCGAGCTCGTAGGTCAGTCGGACCCCCTGGTCCTCCCGAAGTAGAAGGTCAGGGAGAGGCCCTCAACCTCAGTGGAAGACTGGCATAGGATCTAAACGCGTGTCGGTCCGTTCCCCGCAGAGAATCCACGTCGACAGTCAGGAGCTTGCCAACCGGCTCGGAGACCGCCTTGAGGATGTGGTCCCGCTTGCCCCCCTCCGGGAGCTCGAATAAGTAGATCCATCCCTTCTCGAGGGGCAGCACTGGGTCTGGGATCTCCTCAGCCTTCACGATGGAAATCAGGAACTTGTCGATGGGGCACTTGACGACATCCCCGGTGGACACGTTGAGCATCTCTACCGACGAGAAGGAGACAGAGAAGACCAAAGGGGCCATCTCCGAGACCACCCATGAGAAGGAACTACCACTATAGTCATCAATGTGTGCCGAGAGCTCGACCCTGATGACCTCCGGAGTGACGAGCACGAAGGGGGGATGCTCCTACCCTAGGACAAGGGTGATCATGGAGAGGTGAGGTCGACATGGCGGGTCGTCCAGGATGGCGTCCACGAAGTAGAACTTGCCCTCCCCTGCATCCTATAGCCGAGGTAAGCGAGCATGGACGGGCAACAAGGACGGGCCTCGCACTCGGACCGGAAGTGGTCGACGCAGCCGCAGTTGAAGCACATGTTCACCTCCCGTTCCCGGGAACGACCAGCCCGAGGCTCGGCAGGAACTGGCACCTCCGGCTCCGGAGTCCTCCCAGGTGATGGGCCATCCCCAATCACTGATGCGTCATAAGCCGGAAGGCCAGCAACCGGAGGATCACCCAAACCACTCGGGTGCTTCTTTTTCTTATTCTTCTTCTTCCGAGCCAAGGGAACCACATGGCCGACGGGATCCAATGACCGACGTGGAGGTGCCATGGAACATGCCGCCTCATAGGGCCCAAGTTTAGAGGAGCCCTCGGGAGACCTTGGAGCTCCCCGGCGCCACTCGGGGTCATACCCCTGGTGGGCCATCGTCACGCGCCAACCATGCCCTCCATCATCCTCGAACCGTCAGGTTGCAGCGCCGATCCCTCCCCATGCTCCCAACCAGAGCGACTATTTGAGGAGAGGGGCGGTGGAGCCACTGACAAACAACCCGCAAGCTTAGAACAGAGGTCGCCCTCAGAGCGGAGACCCTCGTTACGTGCCCCGGCGGAGTCGGGCAGAGGCAGTCGGGGTCGCGACCATCGTCCCTAGCCCATCCAGAGGGGCGAGCCAAGGGGTGCAGCTCCCCACAGCCGGGAACCTCCACCTCGCGGGCCGGCGGGGATCGATAGGGGCCGGCGACAAGAGCAAGAGGGGACCGGTGGCCCGCGATCTAGTCCTCACGCGGGCCGAGCCAACGGTCGTCGGAGCCTCGTCGGGATCCCACTAAGGCGGGGAGAGGGGAGACACGAGGGGGAGGAGTGCCGCCAGCTGGTCAAGGGGACGCTTCGGCTTGAAGCCCTCATCGACGGGGAGCCAAGGTGACCTGAGGACGGCCGCGTATGAATGCCGGGGACGGGGTGGTCACCAGAGGTCAGGGGGAGGAGGGTGTGTTGCGAGAGGAGGAGGGAGCGGCGGAGCAGCAGGGTTGGGAAGGGGGCGACGGGACGACCGATCGAACGAGCGCCCACATAGAATTTTGCCACGTGGGCCCTCGAGGCCGGGACTCCCTTATGTGGGTTGCCGTCGCGCCAAATCCACCGCCAACGGGCCAGAGCGACCGGGGCAAGGGCCCACTCCCTATTTGCCCGCGGGAGAGCAAGATGGGCCCCCGACGACAACATGGGCCGACCCCCTTTGTCCGTAGCCACCCACATGCAATGGGTCGGTGCTTGGGCCCACAGAGCAGTGCCGCCCTAGCCGGCCCAGACCATGGGGAGGGAGAGTCGCCTCCACCACGAACTGAGCCAACAGGTGGCGGCATGGGGGAGGTGGGGTCGTCGGGGCAGCATGGCCACCGACGAGGGCCACCCGTGGGGACAACGGAGGAGGAGGGGGCGGCGCCCCCCCCCCCCCCGGAGGCCGCCGAGGACCGACCACCGCACCAAGGGCAGCCAACCGGGCAGCCCGGGGAGACGGGGCAGCCACGGTCACGAGCGCACATGGGTCGGAACGAGGGCACCGCCGGCGCATGACTACCGGGTGACGACGAGGAACACGCCGAACTGCAGTGGCGCAAGGGCCATCGACCACTCCACCCGACCCTCCGGCTCCGAGCCGGTGTCTTTATCCTCCACATCGGCCAAGCGGAAGGGGGTAGGCTGCACTCACAGGGTCGACGCCAGCATGGGCGGGGCACCCTCCATGAGCTCGCCGACCCATCCAGGCGCGCCGACAGCGCCAACGGCGGCGGCATCACACCGGCTAGGCAAACGGGGCATGCAATTTCAAATTGCCTGTGCGGGCTCCTCACCTCTTCTTTCTACCACAATAAGCAAGTAATCAACTAGGCATTGGATGTTTTGTTTGCAGCATCGGATTCGCGAGCAGCAAACAAGGGGTAAAGCGATGGGGATTGAGTTTATTATGGTCGGTTGGTGGAAAGAAGGCTTGATAGGCGACGACATCCGTGGTCTCCTGAGAGTTTAAAAACACCACATCGGAGAGAGGGGAAATATGGAGGGAGAGGGGATGGATCACAAGCGTTGGCAATGACTGAGAGATTGGAGATGGAGAGATCAAAAACATTGGGGGCGACGGAGGAAACTAGGCGCAACATCAGGCACCAGCAACCTCCATTCCAAGATGCGTTCTCGCTGGAGCATAGGAGGGGGGAGAGGCAATCAATCCTAGGGTCACTCGCTAATCTGTTGTGTATGCGTGTGTGTGTGATGGTGTGGGGGGCAGAACGCGCAAGGCTGGATGGACCTCGGAGAGCAGTGACAGCTGGAGATAGGACGGCAGCGGCTGAAACCCTAGTAAACGGGGCGCGCCGGTGAGAGGAAAATTAGAGGTGAGCGGGAGGTTCGGGAGGGTGGTGGGTCTGGTGGACGCCAAACCGACTATCATCGAGTGCCCACCTTCACAGTGACGACGAACGAACGTGTTTCGCCAAACTGACTAAGGGAAACTCCAACGCATGACATCCTGTTCGGGTCTATCCGTTTGGGATAAACCAACACAAGAGACGTCCCAACGCGCGATCACAATTGCAAAAAAGCATTTGTTTCTAGTCCGGCTCGTTCCATCCTGGACGCAAATTTTGTATGTCTTTGCGTCTGAAACGGACACAGGAGGATATTTCTGCTCCTTCCGCATCCGCGTTGGTCCAGGGATGACCCACCTATCACCCACCAAACCACCTCCAACCACTCTCTCTCTCTTCATTTTTATCTTTGCCCCTAGAGCACGGGACGTCGATAGGATCTCACATGCGAGCGCGACGCGAACAAGGTAGAGGAACAGGCCGCCGGAGCCGGGCACGGGTGGCAGGAGCTCGTGGGCATGGGCGTGTTGTCAAGAGCTCGTCGGCGTGAGCGGGCGACCACACACGCGGCTGCGGTCGACGCAAGCCAGGGTGGGCAGGTGTAGTAAGGCAGGGGCACACAGGCGGGAGCGGCGGTTGCGTGGGCGTGGCGAGCTATGGGATGCGACAGCAGCAGGGGCACGACTACGCAGGCGGGCGTAGCATGAGGCAAGGACGATGCAACAGCTGGCGAGTGGTGCAATAGCATGGCGGGGAAGCTCGGGACCGAGCGCACGGGCTTAGCGGCAGGACCAGAGAGCATGCAGGCAAGCGCATGCGGGCGCGAGAGAGCGTGCGAGCGGGCGGGCAGCTGGCTTGTGAGGGAACAGACTACGGGGCATGACCGACAAGCGCTCCTATCGCCCGCGCTACGGGCAGCTGGCTCAGGAGGGTACGTGCTGTTGGGCGACATGCGAGCGAGATAGGCGTGAGCGTGCGGGTGGGCAGGCGTCGAGCGAGCACGACAGACATGGGGGAGCATGCGCGTACGGGCTTGCTAGCTAGCCAGTCGTTGTCGCCGTGTGCAGGCAACGAGCGGCACAGTGAGTAGCGAGCATGGCGGACGACACCGGAAGTGAGACAAGCTGCAGTGAGTGGCGAGGGAAGGTGTGATCGGCAAACACTATTGCATCATGTAGGCAGGCGAGCCAGACAATTTGGGATGGGGTTGTCCCACTGGGTGCACAAAGACGTCCAATTCCGGACGCGCGTGTCCATTTATTTGCCTCAAATGGACAAAATTCAAACAAATCAGACGTCTTTTTGAAGTCTAGAATTAGAGTTGGTCTAATAAACCATGATCAACCCACTTACAGATGGGTCCGGGGCACCCGAAGCCCTTGATGCACCAGGAGCCAGTAGTTCATGGGAGCTTAGTAACCGTAAGGATTCCTTCTTAGTTGGCCTGGTTTTGCTACTTGTGCTGACTTCGCAACATGCGTTGTGGCTCTAATGAATGATATGCATGTAAGGTTTAACTATGTGTGAGGTCCGCTTTATTTTCATGTTAGGCAGCCCGGATGCTCGGTACGCGCTGTTGCCGAGTGGAAAATGGTCACCAATGGTATTTTGCGGGCCTTTTATGCTGGGCAGCGTGGCGGCCCAGCGGGACATCCCACGATGACGTCAACCATGGTTATCATGGTAGGTTGAACTCATCGATGTACATTACCATCTAGGACATGACAATTTTATATTTTTTAGTACCACATATACCTATCAGATCCTATTTATTAGTGGTTAGAGCATCTACAACCACAACTTGCTAAATTGGCTGCCTAAATGCACGAACGCGTGATCAGTAACCGGGCGTGTCCGCTTTGACCCCATATTTTTTGGTTTGTTCATCGAAACCTCTTAAATTACTCTTTTTAGTTTCGGTCATTTCAAAAAACATGTATTGTGCGACATTATTTGAGCATGTAGGTGGCAGCCACAGCTAGCCCGACCAAGGACGCCCGTGCCTCGTCTAGCCGCGCCCGCGCCCCACACGCGCCCGGTGAGCACGAGGCCGCTTCCCCGCGCTTTCCCCGTGAAAGCGCATTTGCTCCCTTGGTGGTTTTAGTAATTAATAACAACATATATGTCATTGGACTCATGTTTTCACTAAGCATATTTCGGGAAAAGTGCAATGATGGGATGGCTATAAGTTGTGAGGAGATACCCCAAGATGCAAGGAATGGATTGGTAAAGCATCAAGCTAGAAGACTCTCTTTTTTACTTTGTGAGAAATCACTTTGAGTCCATAGGAAAGCCAATACTATTAAAATGGGGTAAGGTATTGTCCACTCGGAAAGGTTTTAAACTTAGGCAAAATCTGGTTCGAAGCTAAGCCCCCGAGTGTGAGGATCACTCGTCACTCGGAGAAGTTTTTGAACTTAGACAAAGACTGGCTCATAGCTAAGTTTCCGAGTGAAAGGACTGCTATCCACTCGAAAGGGTTTTTAACTTAGGCCAAAGTTGGTTCGCAGTTAAGCCCCCGAGTGCGAGGATTGCTCAATACTTAGAGAGGTTTTTGGACTTGGACGAAGACTGGTTCGTAGCTAAGTTTCCGAGTGAATGGACCGCTATCCACTTGGAAGGTTTTTTAACTTAGGCAAAAGCTGGTTCGCAGCTAAGCCCCCGAGTGTGAGGATCGCTCAACACTCGGAGAAGTTTTTTGAATGTAGGATGGTATGATCGGAATCGTCAAAAGACTGCGGAAGTCATAACCTTCATAAACGATATTGTCTAGAACACTTTTATTATATCAAAACAACTCAGTCTTCAAGTATAGAAACGTCGAAGTATATCTGCGTTCCTGGCCCACGGCTCGTCAATCTTCTTCTTGAGGTTGTAGAGATGGTAGGATCCATTCTTCAATACCTTAGTGACGATGAAGGGACCTTCCCATGCTAGGGCGAGCTTGTGAGGTCGCTGTTGATCCACTCGGAGCACCAGATCCCCTTCATGAAACGACCGACTCTTGACATGTTTTGCATGAAAACGACACAAATCTTGCTAATATACATTCGATTGGATCAGAGCCATCTCACGCTCCTCTTCCAGGAGATCCACACCGTCCTGTCATGCTTGTTCCGCTTTAGCCTCGGAGTAAAGATCTACACGACGGGAATTGTGAAGGAGATCACTCGGCAAAATGGCTCCATCTCCATACACCAAGAAGAAATAAATTTTCCCCGTCGACCGATTGGGAGTTGTACTCAAGCCCCACAGAACAGAAGGCAGTTTAGTAACCCAGGCTCCAGCTACATGTTCTCGATCTCTCACGAGTCGAGGCTTCATCCCTTGAAGGATAAGACCATCAGCTTGCTTAGCTTGACCATTAGTTTGAGGGTGTGCAACGGATGCGTAATCCACCCGAGTGCTTTGGGAGAAGCATAAGTGTCTGAACTCTTCCGAGTCGAAGTTTGAGCCATTGTCTGTAATGATACTGTGGGGAACTCCATATCGGACGATTATCTCTCTCATGAATTTGATCGCAGTGCGCGAGTTCAGCTTCTTTATAGGCTTGGCCTCAATCCACTTAGTGAACTTGTCGACTGCAACAAGCAAATGAGTAAATCCACTCTGGCCTATCCGAAAGGGACCAACCATATCCAAACCCCAGATAGCAAATGGCCAGACGAGTGGAATAGTTTTCAAGGCGGACGCAGGCTTGTGTGATAAGTTTGAGTAGAACTGGCACCCTTCATAGTGATCAACAATGTCCTCGGCCATTTCATTAGCACCCGGCCAGAAAAAAATAGCTCGGTATGCTTTGGTGACAATCGTCTGGGAAGACGCATGATGGCCGTAGGTCCCCAAGTGAATCTCCTCCAGGATCATTCGACCTTCTTCAGGAGAGAGGCATCGCTGTGTCACCCCAATTACACTTTCTCAGTAAAGTTGATTATCCATCACAGTGAAAGCTTTGGATCTGCGAACAATCTGTCGAGCTTCAGCTTCGTCCTCCGGGAGTTCTTGCCTCAGGATATATGCAATATAAGGCTCAGTCCAATCGGGCGTGATGACCAGAATCTCCATGACAAGATCTATGACCGCCGGGATATCGACTTCAGTCGGATTAGAGGAGCTTATAGCTTGCGGGGGCTCTTCAGTAAAAGGATCTTCCTACACCGAAGGAGAATATAGGTGCTCCAGAAACACATTGTCGGGGATAGGCTTTCGAGTGGATCCAATCTTTGCTAGCTCATCAGCAGCCTGATTCTTCACTCGGGGAACATGATGGAGTTCCAAACCTTCAAACTTCTTCTCAAGCTTTCTTACTGCATTGCAGTACCCAGTCATGGCGGGGTTCCTGACATCCCACTCTTTCATCACCTGATTGACCACCAAATCAGAGTCGTCGTAAACCATCAAGTGCTTGACGCCGAGTGTGATGGCCATACGCAACCCATACAAGAGTGCTTCATACTCAGCTTCATTATTGGAGGAATCAAAGTGAATCTGTAAGACATAAATGAGTTTTTCACCTTTCAGGAATACCAAAACTACGCCAGCACCAGACCCAGTTAGCATTTTTGATCCTGTAACGACCCGACCTGGAAGGTCAAGTCTCCGGTGTTTCCGTACCATCCCAAGATCATGCTGGTACACACACGGTACATCAATGTATATATCAAAGGTAAATCACACAGCATTATATTAATCGAAATCTCATATCGAGTTCTTTATTACGATAAAAATTACAATAAAGTGGCCAAAGGCCAACTCATGAGAATATCTAAATCTTGCGGAAGCGTCGAAGGTAGATGAGTCCATCCGACTCCAAGGGCATCTCACTGAGCATAGAACGTGTCCTCACTCCTGGTCGGAAAAATACTCTGCAACATGATACGTTGCAGCCGTGTAGGTCAGCATATGGAGTATGCCGGCAAAGTCACAAGAGAGGGGTGAAAATAATCAGCTAGTCTATATGCTTATATGGCAGGTGGGGTGGTAAGTTTTGCGTAAAGCCAATTTTTCCTACATCAAGAAAAAGGGCTAAGCAAAGCATTACTAAGTTGGTTGATTAATGAGATGGTTCCATCAACCAATTCTCATACCCAAAATTATTAAATTCCCACATCATCATATTATTTGTGTTGAGAGTTCCGGAAGTTCCAATCCCTTTGGCTCAAGTCGTCCATAACCGTGGACACGGCTAATCGATTAGGTTTAAGTACTCTGCAGAGTTTTTGCACACGTTCCCCACAAGATTTGGTCGCCTCCGTTTGATTTCTCGCACTTCAGGGTGTTTGAGAAACGGATGACCAAAACATGGTCTTCCAAAGGGTTTCCCTGCGACTCTGACGATGCCCATCCTTTCCTACCGTTCTTCTACCTCTCGTAGCACCGCCTGTCCAGGGTCACCACGATATCCAACCAAGCCAGAGCCCATAATGACTTGTGGCTGTGCAGGTAAGCCTTGGGTCTTGAAGCACCCATCCATCCCTTTGTGCCTGGGTGGACCTTTCCGCGTGAATACTGGCCACCTCCAGCATCACCTAGGCTAACCACTGGTTTCTCCAGGGCGCCGTTCAACCATCATCCACCCAGAGGTATGTTGAAAACTTGGAGTATTGAAATCTTGATCATTATGTAGGTCTTGAAATTATTAACTCTCTCAACTCTCATGAATCACACAACCAACCCCGTCTACTAATAGCATAGCAAAAGGTAAAACAACGTTTCCCGGGGCCAATGTTGTCAAAGGGGTTGAGAGGGGTATCTACCACATGATACTACTACTATGTAACCAAGTTTCCAACTAACCTATCTTGCATGCAACTGGGGAGATGGTAGAAC
Source organism: Hordeum marinum (assembly GCA_022496015.1). Taxonomy (NCBI): domain Eukaryota; kingdom Viridiplantae; phylum Streptophyta; class Magnoliopsida; order Poales; family Poaceae; genus Hordeum; species Hordeum marinum. The sequence goes on along the minus strand of CM039675.1, from coordinate 178,552,698 downwards.
TAATGCATATAAAACATGGGTAAAACATGATCAAAGTGACTTGCCTGATTGATGATCTTCGTACTTGAGTAACTCTAGGTAACAAGTTTCGCACTCCGGATAATCTAACGAAACAAACAATGCACTCAAATAAGCATACAACCAAAATAAGTACTCATAACATTCAGCAAAGAAGTACTAAACAAACAAGGCAAACAATGCACAAAAGTCTCTAGCAAGTAAAACACACAAAGTTTTGTTTTTTCCAAAGGGGATGATGAAAACACTACTACATAATAAAACTATTTTGAAATAGCAAAACAATTGTTGACAACAAGGAAAACAATAGAATATTTTATTAATAAACAGAATAATCAATTTAAGCTTGTTGGGAAAAGTTTAGTGAAGTTTATACAAGTTTTGATAAACACTATATGAATCAACTATAGTTATATTAACAAAAGAATGTAAAACTAAACTTATAATTTGTTAACAAAACATGTTCTTGACAGAAAAAAAATAATTTACTATTAAATCTGTCTTAGAAAACAGAAACAAAATATAGAAAACTTTGTTTGAAAACAAACTATTACTAGTTAGTTGTTTTAGTCAAATTAAGCCTAATTGAAAAGAAATTTTGATTCCTATGTTAAATAAAATTAAACTAGGCAAATTTATATTTTTATTAACAGTAAGTGAAAACACTAAATGTTTACTAACAGAACCTAATAAACAAATAAAACCAAATTCTAAATCAAACTAATCAAAATTAAGTTTATAAAACTATATTATAATAATAAGCAGATTCTGTTTTTTGGGTAAAACAGTAATCAAATATATCATGAAAATCCTCAAACTATACCTGAAGATAGTCCTAACTAATACCAAACAGTAGCAAAAAGATTCATATCAAAATCTATTTTTAAACTCTAGTTATTCAGATTTGAAGATTTTAAGCAAATTTGATTCAATTCAAATTTCATAGTTCAAATTTGAAATTTAAAAGTACAGGGTGAAACTACATGAAAATTGTGAGCTATTGCAAAAAGAATCAACTCAAAACTCTAAACAGATTAAAAGATATAAGCAAAACAAAATTGGAAAACATTCTGTTAATTAAAACAAAACAGAAAATGAAAAAAAGTTTGCGTCGGTCAGTGGGCTACGTGGCGCGATCCGATTGGCTAAGGGGGGCGTTCGGTAGGTGAATTAGAGCGGGCGACCGTTCGGTAGAAGAAAACGGTTCGGACTTAAGTTCGTTCTAATCTGGACCGTGGGATTTGGATCGGACGGTCGAGGGGGCTTACGGAGGGAGGTTGCCGGCGTCGGGGTACTCCGGCGAGTCCGGTAGCGGCGATTGCGACGGCGAGGTGTTCCGGTGGTCGGGGAGGACGGGGAAGTGGTCCTGGCGACGGGGACGGTCCTCCGGAGGCGATTGGTGGCGACGGCGTGGCGAATGATGGTCGGAGGTGGTGGCTACGATCGACGGCGACTTCCGGTGGTGGTGGAACTCCGACGAGCAATCGACGGCGTCTCGGCGAGAGAGAGAAGGGGGCTCGGGGGGGGAATGGATGCGGGGCCGTGGGGCTCTTATATAGGCGCTCGGGGGGGTGCGGGGAGGAGAGAGGGGAGAGATCCGGTGAGGGGGAGTAACGGCCGGCGTCGGATCCGGCGAGCGCGGGGAGTGAAGACGATGACCGTTCCGGGGCAACGGTCGGACGGGGTGGGACCCGGTGTCAGTGAGAGAGCGGGAGCATTACTGCGCTCGGTCGGCCGACCGGTAACGGTTTCGGCTTTTAAAGCCGGTGGGCCGGCCCGTTTAATACCGGAAACGGTTACCGTTTCTTTTTAATAATTTCCGGAGACATTCAAAAGCTTTTAAAGCATTCAAATCGTTTGTAAATATAGGGGTATTATATATCAAAATTAACAGAATAATAAATGCTATTTAATGAACATTTCTATTCTGTCATTTGAACACTTTGAAAAAAATATTATTTCAGAAATGTCCTAATTGTTTTTAAACCCTTTTTGCAAATATTTTCAAAATAACTCCTGGTTATTTTTGTTCAAATAATTCACCAATTAGACCCTGGTGTGGAGTGTCATGTTCCTCCTCTCTTATTTGAACTTTTAACCAAAAATTTTAAATAGAGGAAGCAACATAGGGAAAAGTAGAAGGGGACTTTCTGAAAACCAGAAGAGGCATTTCAACTAGTTCATACAATCAAGCAATGATGATAATAGATGCATAGCTATATTCATAACATTCCAAAATGGAATTTTGGGATGTTACAAACCTACCCACCTTAAGATGAATCTCGCCCTCGAGATTCGGGTTGGCTAGAAAATAGGTGCGGATGGTCTCTACGAAGATCTTCTTCGCGTTCCCAGGTGGCTTCTTCCTCAGTATGGTGACTCCACAAAACTTTGCAGAACTTGATAATCTTGCTGCGGGTAACTCTGTTGGATGTCTCGAGGATCTTGACAGGCTTCTCCTCATAAGTCAGATCACTTTCAAGCTGTATGGCCTCTAGGGGCACGGTGTCTCGCAAAGGGATGTCAACCATCTCAGCATGACATTTCTTCAGCTGGGAAACATGGAACACATCATGAACTTCGGATAATCCTTCCGGCAATTCCAGTTTGTATGCAACTTCACCTCTACGTTCAAGAATTTTGTAGGGGCCTATGAATCTGGGTGCTAATTTTCCTTTAACACCAAATCTCTTGGTTCCTCGAAGCGGGGACACACGAAGATATGCTCGGTCTCCCACTTCATACGTCACTTCCTTGCGCTTGTTGTCAGCATAGCTCTTCTGTCGAGATTGAGCTATTTTGAGTCTGTCACGTATCAACTTGACTTTCTCTTCAGAATCTCGGATAAGGTCGGGACCAAAAAGTTGTCGGTCTCCAACACCATCCCACGTCAGTGGTGTTCTACATCTTCTTCCGTATAAAGCTTCGAAAGGGGCCATCTTTAGACTGGTCTGATAACTGTTGTTGTATGAGAATTCTGCGTAAGGCAAGTTTTCGTCCCAACTAGATCCATAATCTAGCGCACAAGCTCTCAACATGTCTTCCAGAATCTGATTGACTCTCTCAGTCTGGCCATCTGTCTGCGGATGAAAAGCTGTACTAAACTCCAGTCTCGTACCCAAAGTCTCATGTAACTGATGCCAAAACTTTGAAGTGAATTGTGTTCCTCTATCTGACACTATACTCCTCGGAACTCCATGCAGACATACGATCCTGGTCATGTATATCTTGGCTAGCTTAGCACTGGTATAGGTGGTCTTTACTGGAATGAAGTGTGCTACCTTGGTCAAGCGATCTACCACTACCCAGATGGAATCATAACCTGAACGGGTCCTGGGCAATCCTGTGATGAAATCCATACCAAGTTTTTCCCATTTCCACTCGGGTATCGGCAAAGGTTGGAGTAACCCTGCTGGTTTCTGATGTTCTGCCTTTACTCGCTGACAAACATCACATATCGCAACATGCTCTGCAATATCTTTCTTCATACCTGTCCACCAATAACTTTCCTTTAAATCCAGATACATCTTGGTATTGCCTGGGTGTATCGAGTAAGGTGAATCGTGGGCTTCCTGAAGTATCAACTTCCTGAGCTCTGGTTCATTGGGCACATAGATTCGGTTCTCAAACCACAAAGTTCCGTGTTCATCCTCACGAAAACCTTTAGCTTTACCATCTTTCATTCTCTGTTTAATCTCAGCTATCTCCTTGTCCGATTTCTGGGCTTCTCGAATTCTTTCGGTCAAGGTGGACTGAATTTCCAGTGTAGCAACATATCCTCTTGGAACTATCTCTAGCTTGAGCTCTCTGAGATCATCGACTAACTCTTGAGGTAATCCTCCAGCTGTGAGTGTGTTCACATAAGTTTTCCGACTCAAGGCATCGGCTACAACATTAGCCTTACCTGGATGGTAGTGTAATCTCATGTCATAGTCCTTGATTAACTCTAACCATCTCCTCTGTCTGAGGTTCAACTCTTTCTGCGTGAAGATATACTTCAGGCTCTTATGGTCGGTGTAAACATCACAACTATTTCCGATAAGGAAATGTCTCCAAGTCTTGAGTGCGTGCACTACGGCTGCTAGCTCCAAGTCATGCGTGGCATAATTCAACTCATGAGGTCGTAGCTGTCTGGAAGCATAGGCTACAACTTTTCCATCCTGCATAAGTACTCCTCCAAGTCCTTGACGTGAAGCATCACAATAAACCTGGAAATCCTTCCGAATATCGGGCAAGATCAACACTGGGGCTGTGACCAAACGTTCCTTCAACTCCCGGAAACTGGCTTCACATTCCACAGTCCAAACATACTTGGATTCTTTCTTCAACAACTCTGTCATGGGCTTGGCAACCTTGGAGAAATTTTCAATGAACCTCCGGTAATATCCAGCAAGTCCAAGGAAACTGCGGATCTCCTTAACTGAGGTGGGTGACTTCCACTCGGTGACGGCTTCAACCTTAGCGGGGTCTACGGCTATTCCTTCTCCGGAAATAACATGTCCAAGGAATCCGACTTCCGTCAACCAAAATTCACATTTGCTGAACTTGGCATATAACTGATGCTCTCTTAGCTTTTCCAGAACTAAACGCAAATGTTGCTTATGCTCTTCCTCGTTCTTGGAGAATATCAGAATGTCATCGATGAACACCACAACAAACTTGTCTAGGTATTCCATGAATACTTTGTTCATCAAATTCATGAAGTAGGCAGGAGCATTAGTCAATCCAAAAGACATGACCGTATACTCATACAAGCCATACCTCGTGGTGAAAGCTGTTTTGGGTATATCCTGTTCACGAATTTTCAACTGGTGATACCCTGATCGAAGATCGATCTTGGAGAATACTTTGGCTCCTACGAGCTGATCAAACAAATCATTAATCATCGGTAGAGGGTACTTGTTCTTGATAGTCACCTCGTTCAAGGCACGATAGTCCACTACCATTCTCAAAGATTTATCCTTCTTCTCCACCAAAAGAACTGGGGCTCCCCAAGGTGAAGAACTTGGGCGAATATAACCTTTGTCCAATAACTCCTTAATTTGCTTCTTGATTTCCAACAGATCATTTGCGGGCATCCGATAGGGTCTCTTGGAAATTGGGGCTGTCCCTGGCTGTAGCTCTATTAAGAACTCAATCTCCCTATCTGGTGGCATTCCTGGTAATTCTTCCGGAAATACATCTGGAAATTCTTTTACCACAGGTACTTCCTCCTGAACAACTCCTGTGAGAGAACTTAACCGAGCACTCATACGTGTGCGTCGGGATACATACTTAATCCTCTTGTTCTCCGGGGTGGTGAGTGAAACAGACTTGCTAGGGCAATCAAGATTTCCTTCATACTTGGTCATCCAATCCATGCCTAGGATTACATCCAATCCGTGTGACTCTAAGACGATGAGGTCGGTGGAAAAAACATGGTTCCCTATATTGAGTTTCAAGGCATGGCATCCTATCCCTGCCATCATCATACCTCCTGGAGAACTAACCTGAATTGGCTGACTAAGGGTTTTGGTGGGCAAACCATACTTATCCACAACTACCCTTGATATGAATGAATGAGTTGCACCCGAATCAAAAAGTACTGTAACAGGACGTGAATGCAATAAAAACTTACCAACCACAGTCTCGGGCTGATCATAGACTTCTTCCATGTTGATGTGATTCACGTGAGCACGGGGAAACGGATTGGGCTTCTTGGCTGTGGAGTTGCCGTTGTTAGTGCCGTTTCCAGTGCCTTGCTTACTCTGGGGACACTCAGTAGCATAGTGCCCTGTCTTCTGGCACTTGAAACAGGTAATGTGACTCAGATCCTTCTGAGCAGGAACTTGACGGTGCTGGTTGTTGTTCCCATTCCCATTGTCACTCTTGAAGTTACCATGGTTGAGACGGTTATTCCCATTTCCTCCATGATGGTGACCTCCATGGTTGTGCACAGTATGAGTGTGCTTTCCAAACTTACCATTTCCTGATCCGGTATTCCCGGAGTACGGGGAGTAACGAGGCTTCTGATGAGCTCCAGAGTTGAACTTCCCCTGAGTGTACTTCCGCTTGCGGTTCTCAATCTGCTGCTGTTTACCTTCCAGAATAAGTGCCTTATCCACCAGCTCTTGGTAGTTGTTGAAATTAGCCACTACCAGCTGTATGCTCAACTCATCATTGAGTCCTTCCAGAAACTTTTCTTGCTTGGCCGCATCATCGGCCACATCTCCTGGGGCATAACGTGACAATGTGTTGAAGTCGTCCACATATTGGGCCACGGAACGATTACCCTGGCGCAAGTTGCGAAACTCGCGCTTCTTTAAACTCATGGCTCCAGCTGAAACATGAGCGGTGCGGAAAGCAAGCTTGAACTGCTCCCAAGTCACATCTGCAATAGGATAAGTGGTGGTATAATTCTCCCACCATGATGCTGCTGGTCCTTCCAGTTGATGTGCGGCAAATCGCACTTTCTCAGCGTCAGTGCATCCAGCGGTGACAAGTTCTCTCTCCATCTTGCGGAGCCAGTCATCTGCCACAATGGGCTCAGTGCTGCTGGAGAAAGTTGGAGGGTTCAACCTCAGAAAACGGGTGAGATTGTCAGTCTGGGGTGGATGGTGGTTGTTGTTGTTGTTCTGGTTGTTGGTCTGATTCTGAATCAATAGTTGCATCAGTGCATTCTGTTGCTGAAGGAGTTGGGTGAGTTCCGGTGGAAAAGTGAAATCGGTCTCACGTCGTGGAGGCATCTTGCTGTTTTCAGAGGGATGAGAATTAGAATAGAACAAGGGTCTGGAAGAAATTCACTACCCATATGCAATGCAACAAACATATCACACGAAACACTCATTCATTTATTCAATCAATGTCAAACATCGGAAAATACAAATCTCAGACAACTAAACATCGACCTACGCTTTAACGACTAAAATAAAGATACATTGGAGGGCATAACTAATGTTCTCCTCAAAAGTGCATAGTCGTAGGTCCTCCGGTGGTGCTTTCCTCATAGTCTTCATCGTCGCTGATGAAGGGTGCCATGTCTCCTTCGGGGTGAAGGTTTTCTCCCATGTCTAGATGCTCCTCCAGAGTGGCGATGCGTGCATTCTGCTCATCAATCCTCTCTAAGAAGTCCTTCACTTCATGCTCGTGTTCATAGTTGGCCTCTCGCAGATCAGCTTCAAGGTCCAGCTCACGATTCATCAGATTCTTGATAGTCTTCGTGTCAGCACGAACTCGAAGCTCCAGAGTCCTGATGTGAGTA